>OZ004694.1:35426401-36873901 GCA_963924545.1 Pogonocherus hispidulus | reverse complement strand
TACACCCTGTATGCAGCTATCCGGTAATTACCTACTGATAATTTTGTCAAAATTATATTTTTTTATTGGTATAATAAATACCTAAGTAAATAAATGGTAGTAGAATACCGAATAAAATAATATTGTTTTCCTTTCATAAAATATAAAACAATCGCATCTCTAAAACTAAATACCAAATCGGTAAAATAATAATTATAATTCATTATTATTTTACTTTTACTTTCATTACCTTACTTAATTAATAATTATTACCTTAAACGTAGATGTATAAGTCTGCTTAAACTTAATAATAATTGAGGTAGGTATATATTAAGCATACAAATGTAATACTTGTTTCAATCAAAGTGTACCTGATCTTAAACAAAAAACTAAACAAATTGAAGTCAAATGCTCCAAGCCAAGCCACCGCGTGCCGGACAAATTCCAGTTAGTTATCTATTTTTTGAACTCCGGTTCTTGTTTCCTAAAAATCATGCAATAAATATATGTTTCTATCTTTCCTCGTTGGTGGTGTTTCAGTACAGGGCTGCAGTTTGTGGACGGTGTGGCACAGTAAATGATGACGCACATTAACCGAGAAATAGGGTGATGCGCCCTCGTGCTAAATGTACATCCCTCAGATGTTCGTTTACAACTAGATTGGGCAAAATATATTGCAGAAAATTTAAATAAACTGGTTCCCCTAATGGACCATCAAAAAAATGAGGACCTATTAATTGATTATCTCTGCTCATAGGTGTGAATTACTTATGCCATCTCTCGTAAACTGCGCTGCGTCCGTAAATAGAGTCCTGTACAACAAATATCAATTATTCACAATCCTTGAAAATCTGGTATTTATTTTAGGATTTATATGAACAGCATCAACAATGTTTTCTTCTGGTATAGGATTTACAATCCCCTCTGACTGATTTAGGAAATGTCCCATTTTCTTTTAAATAATTAAAAGCTGATGCGAAGGTGTGATGACTCGGTATTCGATGCCCGGGAAATTGTCTTTGGTATTCTCTAGCTGCAGTTCTACCGTCCCCGTCACAAAACCCATACACAAAAATTGTATCTGCATATTCTGCATTTGAAAATTGATGTGGTATTTTAAAATGGCAAATATTAATACACACTCAATGTCAAATTACAGAAAAAATTCATAGTTAAATAGTCATAAACTTCTATGATGCTTTTAAATGCCAACAATAATAATGTTAATGTAAATCCCAACCCAACAATTGAAATCAGAAAAAAATTATAATAAATTAGTACCTAAATGAAACTAAAGAAGGAAGTACATATGTGTTACTTATTTTAAATTAAATACTTTTTTTTTCCAACCATACGAATAAGACACTATAACATTAAATTATTTTGTATAAAAAGAGGGCCATTTCGGGACTGTTTGAGATCGCCATAGCAACTGTACAAAAAAGAGATTATTGTACAGTTGTGCAGTACCGAAAAGTAATTTTACATTGACATTGCATGTCACATAATACCGGGATATCAAAAATTATCTTGGTCAAGGGTGGTTGTGGAATGTAAAACGTGTGTCTTACTTTAAATTTTTGAATATGTTTTGTTGTGTCAGAATCTGTCAAGTTATTGTGCTGAAATAAAATAAGACACGTTTTACATTCCACAACCACCCTTGACCAAGATAATTTTTGATATCCCGGTATATTGAAGTTTAATTAAATAGAAAAATAGAAACAGATAGTGACTCCGATGAATCGGTAAACTGAAGGTGCTAATTAGAAGCGGTTGGAAAAAAAATATTATGTTAAACTCGTACAAAAAATACGTTTTCGAGACTCGTAAAATTGCCGGACTCCGCTGCAACCCTTTCCCTCGTCCCAAAAACGTGTATTTTTTGTACTAGTTAAACAAATAACTATTTTATTCAAATCTCTGCTTCTAAACAATAATCTTAAATTATGGCAGTAGGTACATTGAATTTTGTAGCTTTAATCAATATTGACTTTTTACTAAAAATTTATGGAAAATTTGACAAAAATATCTAGTATTTATTTTCAATGTCTACTTATGTACTTTTTAAAACCCCACAATTAAGGAAAATCACATACAGGGCGAACTTTTTAATGTGAACCAAACCAACTAAAATTTTAAGACCTGGCCCTGGATTTTTAAAATTCTGAATACATCGGTTGATTGGTTGAATACACAATTTCATCAGAAAGTGAGACAGAATCAAGTACCTACCTAATCGTTAAAACATTATGGTCAGAAAAGATTTCTGACCATATCCATAAATTACCCCATATATTAATAAAAAAGCGGAGGAGGTAATAGTTAATAATCATTTGGTATTCCTCTTATAACCTCTCTACAGGGTAGAAGTATGTACATTTCCTCATGATTTACCCTGTATACATCTACTCTCACATCGTTATGTCATAACAATTCTATTGTTACAGGTGAAAGGCCATATTCCTGCAATGAATGTCAGCATCACTTCACTAATTGGCCAAATTACAATAAACACATGAAACGTAGGCATGGGATAAATACTAGCGTAACTTGTAGGACTAGACAAGATATACCTCCAACAGGTATGCCACATCGTAATCCACCAGGGACAGTTTTAGCTCCACCACAACCTGTTGTTATTCCAGAAAATTTGGTTGAACCTCCACCGACATTCTATCCCGTATTAAGTTTGTATAATATTCCTGAAGAACTTCTACAACCAAGAGTCTGATTTGTTACTAAATCCATACTAGTGTTGCCATTAAAAAGACTAATAAATGGTGACCTGTATAAATTAAGTCTTAGAGATATAACTTTTTATATTGTTCATTGGCTTTTGTAGCTGTTCATATATGTATTTAGTAATTTGATCAAATAAATTAAACTAAGACATATTTTTGAAGTTATTTAAATGATATCCTTAATAAACTTTCTGTATTGCCTTCTCTATTTAAGTAAATCCTTCATATCGGAAGCAAATATTAAAAAAAAAAAAAAATTATTTCCATCTATACAGAGAGCAAGTTATATTACTAATTTTATGTTTCATCTGTTAAAAGAGTGTGCAGTAGTATGTGACCGCTTGGATTGGTAGTCCAATCTGAAACATACTCAATGTAAAAAAGATTAGATACAGGCTGTTACAAATTCGCTTCTCACCATCGAGATCTCGGAAACTAAGAGATACAAAAAGGGTTAAGCTAAGTTGTCTGTGACCATCATAATTCCAAAATAGATCAAGGCTAAATTGATAAGGTTTAGAAATATTTGATAAAAACAGAAATTTTGGAAATTAATTTTTACTTTTTTGCAGCCTTATTTGAGCACATATTGAAAAATGAAGAGCACTTTTTCGAAATAACTTTCTGTCCTTTATTGGCCAGGATATTTAGATTTTCAATGAGATTTTTTGTTTTTCTATAACCGTCATCAACTTCATATTTTAAAAATGTAAGAAAAAAATTTATTAATTTCAGGAGTTGGAGTAATTCAATACTAGTCAAGGCTTTTTCTCACAAAGTAATTATTCCTGTCTTGTTTTTAAGTACCATCAAGTTACTTGACATGATTCTCAGTATTTTTTTATGAAAGTTACATATAGGTTAACATTTTGAAAAACTATATTGAGCAAAATATATAGAATTGACGTATGTATTAAGTTTTAAGTATGGAAAATTTAGTATGTAAAAAATATAACTGTTATATTTTTGCTAAGCGCAGTTATAACTGTGTATATAAAATATAACTGTTCTAATGTAACTTTTGGTGTTACTTCGTAGGTTTTATCTAAAACACATTAAAATTGTATTTTAAACTAATATTTGAGCATGGTTAAAATATAAAAATGTATTAAAAATAATTAGAACAGAACAGAACAGAACATTTATTTATAAGTTTAGAACTTACTGTATCAGTTTAAATGTTCTATAGAAAAAATTTACAGTTGCATCTTTAAAACTGTGGCGTAATAAACAACCCTGCAAATCCCGAATCGCGGGTAGCTCGGTTTGCCGAGGGGCCCACGTCGCCCGGGTCCCATTCGAAAACTTCGTGAACTTTGCTTTTCATATTTTATAGAAAATGTTATTGTCATTTTTATTACTGAATTATTGTATTTGTAAATCCTTGCCCCTGCAAGTGACCGAAAGTTGCAAGGAACAATAAATTAGCATTTATTACATGGGGACTTGACCATTCTCTGTATGCTACGCCGGCAACATTTTAAATTATTTATTTAAAAAATTCTCACTTTTCAGCATATATTTGCAAAACTGTTCTCAATTTGTTATTCATTTCGTTTAGTTTTGAGAAAGAGAAAGAGAAAATTTTGATAATCTGGTAGAGTAAATCACAATATAATTGCAGTAAAGACGAAAAGGAAGGTCATTTAGTAATAGACATTACAGTTTTATCGCACAAACTGGACTTTGGATAGAGAGGATATGGCTTTGTTATCCCTCTAGATTGAAGGCTGCATATTGTGAAGCATGTTGGATTTTGAAGACAGGAACGACAAAAATTTTAAAGACTCGTGCTGAGGAGTTAAAGCTGGCAATGATTTTCCAAAAAAAGAAAGCACCACGTAAAGTCGGTTATACTTGCATGAGCTTATTTTGTGTATGATTCATGGAGAAAAGGTGTTCAAATAGACAAAATGTTGGAATTTGATAATTAACAAAATATAAATAGATGGAAGGAAATAATGAAATAAATAATTGACATAATTATTATGTTGGCAACATGTGATTTACCTTTTCGTGGCCATAGAGAGGGTAATGTTTCAACTAATAAGGGAAATTTCATATCGAGTTCGTATCGATAAATTTTCTGTAGTAACCTGCTAACGCTAAAAATTATTTTAGGTATAGGAAAATTCTTTAATGCTATAATTTTATCACTATTGGGTTTTATATCTTGTGGTGTAATCACATGACCTAAATAGTTAATATTTTCTTTTAAAAATTCTGATGTATCTAATTGGATTTTAAAATTGCTATCCCCTAGTCCTGTAACGAAGTTACTTTTTAGCCCGTAGTAATTTAAACAAGAATTAAATATGAACCGTTTTATTTGAACACACCGTATATAAGTTTGTAAATATTTTTATGAACAACTCATATCCAAGTAATGCATTAATGTTTTCCAGTATAGTTTTATTATTATAGTACATTTGTTAATAGATAAGACTATAAACAATATACATTTATTCGATGGAAACCGGCCGAGATTCAAGAAATTCCAAACGTTGTTTTTACGCCTCCCGCAGTTTTTGTTCCTAGCGAAATACATGAATATTTTCGTGTTGTAGGTACCCTAAAATATTTATTTAATGCATTGGAACTGGATAATATTTGATTCATATGCTATTTAAAAATACTTATGCAACCGCCACTTGAAATTTGATAAAGTCATATTATAATATATCTATTAAAGTATTTTATGACAAAGTTTGGAATACATAGCTCTCCGTATAGTCATGTTATGACAATTAATTTGTTTATTAATGTTTATGCACTTTCCGGCAATAAATGTTTACCGATCTTGTTTAATTTACTAAGGGGAATATGTCTGAGACATGTTTGATGTATTACTATACCGTATTTGCCTATTGTTACCGAATTAACTTAAATTAAATTAAGTTATATTGAATTTAATATTGTTTAATTATTAAAGATATGATTTCCGTTATAACTTGTATATAGTTTTGTTAATGATAAGTATTTAAATATGTTATTTTGTTAGGAACCGATATTTAAATGCAGGTTGATGCAGTAAGGCATAAAAGTCAAAGTACGTTACTAAATCTGATTAAAATATGTTCTAATTACACATTAGATTCATATTAATCATTTGCCGATATTATAAATTTATTTCAAGTAAGCATTCCGCAAATTTAATAAAATTTGAGACCATATTTGGTCATGAAGCGAAATCCGCCGTTCTGATTGGTCGAGCCAGCGGCCGAGGACTATAAAAGGCCGGCCGATTTTCGTTGAAAAGGGAGTATTCCACCGATCTCCGAAGACAGTAGTTTTCCGGTCTCCGAAGAGGCAAGTACCTGCTCAATCTCCGAAAAACACCGACCGAAGTGTAATTATCACCGATCATCAATTAGAGTAAGTTCTAATAGGTAGACCTCCTGTCCGACTCCCTTAGGTAAAAGCTAATGAATAACCTGTAGTGTGTGTTCGACCCTCAGGACAGATTTCTATAGCCATACCTATCCCGAACCCTTAGGTAAAAGCTAATGAATAACCTGTAGTGTGTGTTCGACCCTCAGGACAGATTTCTATAGCTGTACCTATCCCGCACCCTATATATAAGCTGATGAATAAACCTGTAGTGTGTGTTCGACTCTCAGGACAGATTTCTATAGCTGTACCTATCCCGAACCCTATATATAAGCTGATGAATAAACCTGTAGTGTGTGTTCGACCCTCAGGAAAGACTTCTACAGCTATATATATATTGCACTCTTAGATAAAAGCTAATGAATAACCTGTAGTGTGTGTTCGACCCTCAGGACAGATTTCTATAGCCATACCTATCCCGAACCCTATATATAAGCTGATGAATAAACCTGTAGTGTGTGTTCGACCCTCAGGAAAGATTTCTACAGCTATATATACCCCGAACCCTTAGGTATAAGCTAATGAATAACCTGTAGTGTGTGTTCGACCCTCAGGACATATTTCTATAGCTTTACCTATCCCGAACCCTATATATAAGCTGATGAATAAACCTGTAGTGTGTGTTCGACCCTCAGGAAAGACTTCTACAGCTATATATACCCCGAACCCTTAGGTAAAAACTGATGAATAAACCTGTAGAGCGTGTTCGACCCTCAGGAAAGACTTTTACAGCTATACCCGTCCCAAACCCGTTATATAAGAGTTGATGAATAACCTGTAGTGTGTGTTCGACCCTCAGGAAGACTTCTACAACCCGTTCCTTTATTCCGAATCCCTACAAAGCCGTCTGATTGATTGTAAAATAACTTGTTTAATATTTGCACCGCTTCTTCTCTTAAACTGTGATTGAAACTTTACTGCCGCTTTAATGATTGAATAATGCACTACTGCTAATAACCTGGGTTTAATACATTGCCTATATGTATATAATATTGTTGCTTATTACCGTTTGCCTATTTTGCTGATTTGCTACTTTTGATACTTTATTATTTTGCTGTCTGCCTGCTATGTCGCTGCTTAGCTATTTAATTTTATTTTAATAAATCTTGTGAGTCCGCGTGGACCATTCACCACGTGAAACCTATGGATGTGTGGCGCCCGATGGCAAAAACCCGAGGATAAATCCGAAACCGAATCAAGAGAGTGTCACAAATTGGCACCCTCGAATTAAGAGCGTCACAGTCTTTGAAATACCTTTTTTATATATGATTGATTATATTGATTATATGTGCTTCTAAACCTGATGAAAATATTATGCCATCCAGATATACTGCACAAATTTCATTTTGTAATCCGCGTAATGTATTATTCATACAACGCTGAAATGTACTAGGGGCATTCTTGAAACCGAACGGCATTCTTTTAAATTCATAATGTCTTACGTCAGTCAAAAAAGCTGTTTTTGGGCCTTTTCTTCTAAGTACCTTCTCCACAAGATAGATGTCGGGATTGGCAGTTTTTGTAGTTCTTCGGTGTAAAAGGCGCCTTTGATGGGTTGCCCCTGCATATCGTCCAAAAGATATGTAGCAGGATTTGTTATTTTAACCGATTTAATGTCTTCTTGTCGCATTTTAATTTGACGATAACCGCTGACTAAATCTAAAGTTGAAAAATAATTACATTTACCTTTGATCGAAACCGTCCATTAGAAGTATTAGGAGAACCACTCATTATTTTTTTCTGAAAATTTACACACGCACATGGCGTGCAACAAAAGCGCGTAAATGCTTGCAACAAAATGGAGAACACATTGAAAATTTATAAATTTTATTAAAAATTATTATACCTAATCTTTATTTGTTAATTTTAGGCAACATTCTGAAATTTCTGCTTATTCATTGGTGGGAGATGTGGATACCTCTTGTTGAATATACGACAAGTGCTTGAAATAATCTTGTAATTTTCTCTTTTCTGGTAACTAAGAGATATTTTTGTTTACAAATGGTTCATTTATTAGATCGTCCAGATCTTTGGAGTACTGGTTTAGCTTATGCTTCACTATTTTTAGGTGTTCGGTTCAATTTTGGCATCTGCGATTTGTCTGGAAATTCATTACAACATTGAAAGGATATTTCCTCTGGATGGATGCTTTTCTTGAAATTGGTAATATTATTGGGGCTAGCTTGGATTTTGGTTGTGCCAATATAGGCATAAAACAATTGGAATTTAGTTTAATGATTGAGTTTTTATAGATGATTTCGGATTCTGGATTTCCTTGTGGACAATTTATTGTTACTTGGATAGGTTCTGCATTGGTTATTAACCAGGTGTTTTCTTCTAATTTTTGGACATTGTATCCTTGACTAATAATAAATGTGTATTTTATCAATTTTCGGGAAAGGTCCTAGGGATTTTTAAGAGTCTCGCTTCACATATAGCATTGCTGTCTATCGGGTAGGCAAAAACGACAGAGCATAACTTCATATTAGGATAAAGCTGTTTGCAATTTTCTAAATTTGGAATGGGTATGTATGTCAAAGAATCATTGTCTCGCGCAATATATTTTAGTGAAACCGATAATAAGTGATGTAATCCTGTCCTATTATCTAAAATTGGAATTGGATATATTTGGTAGGTTTTAAAAGTTTGAGGATGTACAAGAGGTATTTTAAGAACAAAAACTAGATCAGTATCTGTCTGAAATGCCTAAAGTTCGATTATATCGAGATATTATGCAATTTTTGTATCAATTCAATGTATCTTCAATAAATTAATAGCTTGCCATGAGTTGCTCACAGATCTCCAGGAATTTAATTTATATAGTTACCATTTGGTATGACTCAAGTCTAAAAGTGCCTTTTCTATTTTGTTAATGTCTTCGTTAAAAGTTTCCTCATCAATTTGTAATTTTCTATTGGTGGTATTAAAATTTTGTATAACCGATGTTGTCACGGATATTTGATTTTTAATATTTTCTAATTGGTGTTCATCATTTTTAATTTTATTTATGCAGTTCATATAATATTCACCATCTTCGGAATCTAAATTTCCAGTTATTGATTTGAAAATAGTGCCTAGTTCTTTTAGTATACTGCGTTTATGTCTTTTAACATTGTTGAAAACTGCTTCAAATTTAGATTCTACCGCTTGTGATATTTGAGTTAATAAGCTTAGTGCGTTTTTACTTCGCTCATAAAATCTTGCATATTCTGAATGGAGGGGCCAAACATATGAAGTATATTGTCTAATATTTGATTGTTCTTTTCCTGAGCTTGTTATAGTGATGTAATGTTTTTGTGTACAAGTAATCTCCATTTGTCATTTGTTACGATTATGTTTGATTTGTCATGGTAGTAGATTCATACGGCATTATTTATTGGTGTAATTTTGTATTGATGAATTACTGATCCGAACAGCAGGATTAATTTGAAAAATAGAATTAGTTTTCAAAATAGGGTTTTAGTCTATTGAAATTGACTTTACTTAATTGATTTGTTTTTGGATTAAATAATAATGCTGAATTTTGGTATATTTCTCTTATTTCGAAAGGTCCGTTGAATTTATTCTGTAATTTATCTCTAATTTGCGATTCCTTAACATAAACCTTGTTTCCGATATCGTAATTGGGTTTATTTTCGCAAACTTTTTGGTTGAATCTAGTTTTAGTTTTCTCTTTTTGTTATAATGTTCGAACACGTGCCATCTTATAATAATGGGAAATTCGATTGTTAAGATCTCGTACATATTTGGTGATCAATTCATTTTGATTGTAGAGCGTTTTTGGGGATCTTCTGCTAGAGGTGTGTTCGAATATTAATTCGAACGGGGTTAAATGGATGTTCGTCGGGATTTTCGGTTAATGTACTCTTATCATTTCGGCAGAGTTACGTGGAATATGTTAATTTAATATCATATAATTTACAAAGATCTATTAAAATGCTATTGTCAAATTCACGACCATAATCGCAATGAATATGTAAGGGTGTGCCATAATGTTTACAATAAAGTAAAAGAGTGTTAACAATAGATTTTGCTGTCTCATCGACAAGAGCGTAAGCTTGAGTAAATTTTGTAAGTTCGTCATGAATTGTTAGAGCGTAATTTCTATTAGGGGAATCGAGTATATCAACGTTAATTTTTTCGAAAGGTGTTTTGGGGGTCTCGGTAATGACTAGAGGGTTATTGTTTTTTTTCGGTAAACTCCCATGTCGCTCTCTCTAATTTTGTTGTGATGTATGAAATTCGATTAAGAATCTGCGTATAATTTGCATTTGACAAATATCAACCAAGAGAGCACTAAAATATATTTCTTCATATCTGCAACTTACTATCTAATTTGGTTAGATGATGTGAGGTGATTGTGGCACTGTGGCAGTCGAGTATGCATAATATGAAACATTAGACGCCGTGCCGGTGGGGTGATGGAGAAAAATGGCCTAGGCCTAGACGAACGAATGCTAGCCCATCTACCATGTAGTAGAATTATATTTATAATAAACACATTACACTCGCACGAGTACCATCTGATGGTACTAGCCAAAAGGTCATTTGACCCTCTAGTGACTTTGCCCAAAAGCTCAAAAAACCTTTAATAGGTCGGCCCATAAAGTAATGGTTATTTTATGGTCGGCCCATAAGGGTAACTAACCAGTATTTATGAGTACCCCATACAATTTTGATAGGTAACGCTAATAACAGTGATAAATTGAAATTGAAAATAATTTTATTGAAATAGAAACTCTAATACAAACATACAATAGATTTACAAAGCAATTATCGGTGGCCATAACAGTAAACAAATAGTATGATAATTACCTGTAAAAAAGAAAAGCAATACTAATAACTAACAATTAAATGCACTAAAAAAGAAATATCACATATTTACTAATACATACTGTCTAAGAATGTAAACCTTACTTTTGAGTTACTGACTACACTGTTATTGTTCGCTAATATCTAGACAGAATTTTCCCTGGTACGTGGATTGGAAGATGAGGTACTATTGAGTGGCCAGCAAGGTCTCCAGATCTTACACCTTTGGATTTATTTTTATGGGGACATCTCAAAAGTAAGGTTTACATTCAAAAACCAAACAGCATTGATGAGGTGAAGGAAAGAATTAGAGATGAAACCAGAGCAATAACACCAGAAATGTTATGTAATGTAAGGGACGCAACCTATCACAGATTAGGATGTTGCCAACAAGTGAATGGTGCACATTTTCAGCAATTGTTACATAGAAAAGTAATTAAATTTAACAATTACCTTTTAATGTTATGCAACCCTCAACCTCATGAAAAATATTAAATGTGATCAGTAAGCTGGATTCGTCTTTCTGTCAGCTTTTCAATGATGAGTAACACATAGTGTTGCATTTGAAAAAATAAAGTTCGTGGTGGTTTCCACTCTCCCTGAAGGGCTATATATTTCGCATATTGCTTGAAAAAGGGAGGTAAATACATTCAAACGTTGATGTGTCTCGGGAATTTTTCGAAAAATTGTTCAGCTCCTAGGTAGCGAATTTATTCCAGTTAAAGTCTCCACCCTGTATATATATACAGGGTGTTAGTTAAACATGCGGAAAAAATTCAAGAGGTTATTCCTTGGACTATTCTAAGGATATTTTATCCTTTGATGATTTTTGAAAAAGCGCTTTGTTGCAAAGATATAGGGCGAAAAAAGTTTTCAACAAATAACAATTTATTACAAAAAATTACATGCAACATTTCTGAACCTACAAGAATTGCTCAAAATGGCTACCCCCAGCTCGGATGCAACTATCCAATCTTCTCCTCATAGACTCCCGAATGCTTTCAAAAACACCAGGGTCGTTTCTTATTGAGTTACACCCAGCAATTATCCGATCTCTTAAATTGGTACAATGGCCAATGGTACATCCTCCAAAAACTGAGGTAGCGTTGCTTCCAAAAAGTTGCGGTATACTTCGTCGGTAAGTCTTCCTGGTAGAAATACCGGTCCAATTAGCCAGTCACCCACAATTCCAACCCAAACGTTCAACGAGAACTGATGTTGAAACCGATCTTCACAAATCATGTGGATTTTCGTCAGCCCACACATGGTTATTGTGGAAATTCCTTATTGCATTTCGCAAGAAATTGGCCTCATCGGTAAAAAGAATCAGCGTTAGTTGAGGGATTTCAACCAATGTGTGCAAAAGCCATTGACAAAATGCAATACGTGGAGCAAAATCCGCAGGAAGAAGTGCATGAACGCGTTGAATGTGGTATGGGTACAACAAATTATCTTCTCAGTATTTTCCAAACAGTCCAATTACTTACATTCAAAGTATTTGCAATTCTTCACGTAGAAGTACCTGGATCTTCTTCTATCATATTCAGCACATTCTATTCTACTTCTACCGTTCTTACAGTCCTTGGGCCTTCCTGGTCCTCTACTTCGCTTCAATGTTCCCGTTTTTCGAAGACGTTGATGAATACTTTGAAAGATTTTTCTATTGGGAGCAATGTGGTTAGAAAATCGTTCAATGTACAGTCGCCTAGCTTCTAATGCATTGCCATCAGCAAGTCCATAAATAAAATGCATGTCAGCCATCTCAGCATTCGTATAGCGAGCCATGATAGAGGACTTCACTAACAACCATTTACACGTCAACTAGCCAAACGTCAATCAATCTTAACAAATGTGACACATACAAACTACAAAAACACAACATACAAAAACATACAAAATAATCACTCCGAAGTATCACGGGATGTTGGTAAGAAAGAACAACTCCTTTTTCTTACATGTCTTTTACTTGATACGTCCAGTGTAGTACGCCATACTTTTATTTCACCTACATTAATAATGTGAAAAATACCAAAATTGGATTTGTTGAAAATTTTTTTCGCCCTATCCCTATATCTTTGCAACAAAGCACTTTTTCAAAAATCATCAAAGGATAAAATATCCTTAGAATAGTCCAAGGAATAACCACTTGAATTTTTACCGCATGTTTAACTAACACCCTGTATATATATATACAGTGTGAGTCAATAAGAACGAATTCTTTAGTAGCTCCTTAAATAATGGAGGTAGAGCAAAATATTGAAAAGGGGTGAAGTTTCATCTCTTTTTTTCTACAATCTAAAATTATTTTTAGATATACAGGGTACATCGTTGAGGGGTTACAGCAACCAACATTTGTTTTTTATATCGAACACCCTGTATTTTATACGAGATTTTGATTAAGCTTAAAATTCCCCATACATTGATGCCCCGCTTGCTGATCTTGTATGGGGGGTTGCCAAGTTATTTCGGTTTTTCTAAAAATTTGGGGAAAAACATAACCTTGTAAAAAAATCATAGTAACCCTGTTTCCGATAATTAAAGGCCGAGATTCGGTATTTAGATAATCAAACCCTTATACTATAAACCGATATCATCGTAAAATTATTTGCTTGTACAGGGTGTTTTTTCTAAGCAACTGAACTGGTCTGAATATAATGTGAAAAAACTCGTTTTTCTTTTATGGAACCCCCTGTATATTATAACACCAGACAAACGAGTATTAAATAAGCTCTCAAATGATATATGGTTTGCTATATCTAACTCTAATAGTTTTCAAGATATTCAAATTTATGCAAATATGGCAGTGACTTCTTTGTGATTTATTTATTCAGTAATTAAGTATTTCAAGAAAAAAACATATTTTCTAAAATTTTTCTTGTTTTGTTCAAAACTGTAGTTTTTTTAACTTTTCTTACTGCCATGAACAATATTTTATATCTATTAAACAGCCAACGGCATTTGCGTAATTTTAAAAACACATCAGTTAATAAATCTGATACCTAGTTACTAAAATGAATAGAGTTTCGTTTTTGCAAAAAGAATTAGGTAGGCCAGCACCACAATTAAATATTGAAGTTAGTGGAACAAGCCGAAGTAAAAGTTACAAAAAACAATTTAACAATAAACACAAAAACTGAGTGGATGTGCGGGTGTGATATAAAAAATGCACTCTTGTTTTCCGTGCTTACTTTTCGGTGGGGATAAAACATGGACAATAATATAATATATGGCGTGACAGATTTAAGTCATTTAAGTCATAGCATCAAGAGACATGAAATAACAAAAAATCATTTGTCAAATGAGGTTAACTTGGCCCTATTAGGTAAAATAAATATAAGAAGTCAGTTAGATTCTGCATATTGGGATAATATAAGGAAACACAATGAACAGGTAGAACTATATAGGATTGCCACATGGGCAGGGCCGGGATTTTCTGTGATTGTTGTACCGGGAATTAGCTGTACGGCCCCGATTGAAATTGCCGGTTGAAGTTTAGAAGTTCCAGGAAAACGCGTAACCTTGCAAATTTTAAAAATTTAGCTGCTCCGGCCAGACTTAATATCCCGGAATTGAATTCGATCAATGTGACAACCCTAAGCAGAACACATACAATTAATGTTCACGCGCCGTCACTGACTAACCCTTTTAATTACATAGCAGTCACCCGATACACACCGAAAGGTAATTGGATTTGTTTGTCTTCTTTCAGGATACACTTACATTATGGTCGCGCGACACACACCGAAAAGTAATTGGATTTGTTTGTCTTCTTTCAGGATACACTTCACAATAAATTCTGGTTGTAAGTATCACATTCCTGAGATTTCTTACATAAATATTTTACATGTTGAAATAAATATCTTGCCATTTTCCCTAACAAGACTTTTTTTTTCGCATTTTATAAACAACAGACTTGCTCAGCTACAGTGCATAATAAAATTTCATGCTGGTATTTTTTTTCTTGGCAACTTGATTTTTAGGGCAGTCCATAGATTATCAGTCCATGTCATCTAGCAGCATGTACAACTTGGAAATTTTTATATTTTCTTTAGTATGAAAAAAATTGGTATATACAATCTTTATATAAGTCAACCAGATCGATTTCAGTGTTTGTACAATCATATCAATCAGTATAATATATTTCATAATCGAAAAGTTCGTAATCCAATTGAACATGTTAGTGGAGTAAATGTGTTACAACAAGTATTATTGTTATTAGTTTTTTTTGCACATTATGAACTTCTCAGTTGATTGTTGATTTTTATATTTCTTTTAGACAAGTTAGTGCCAAGTCTCTCAAGAAATTATTTTTGGTTTAGGAATAATCTAGTTATATTGCATTTACTTTTATCATTATTATTAATTATCACTAACAAATAATGTAAATAACATTATTTGTTAAAGTGATATTTTCAGTTAAGTTCTGCTTAAATGGGTAACAGTTAATATTTTTAGCAGTTAATTATTTTCTCGGAGACAATTATCAGATTACCCATCTGTTGGATGGTTGAAATGGAAATTTTTCGCTGTTTCCAATGGTTTCAAAATTCAATATGTTTATAAAAAAAAATTAAAGTTGACTACTTTAGGCATTTAGGTTAGGGTTAGGTTCAAAAGTGAGTGGGCCGAAAACCAGACCCTCCACCGCGACCATGTGGTCTATTGTGGCTCACACCTACTTATATTTCACCCAACAGGTCCAGCTTCTTAATGTAGCTGATTATCTTATTAGGTGAGAATTTTCAGATCCTCTGGCAGAAGTTGTCCTTTGCCAAATAATGAGTATCTGATCCTTTCCCCAGCGGGGCAAAGGAAAAGTATAAAGATTTTTATGCGCTTGTGTCATTAATATCGAAAGTATGCTGCCTTATAAAGCCCAACACTTTGAAAGTTTTTAAGATGATGATATCGATATGGTTGACAAAAGTAAGTTGTTTGTCAAAAGTGGCACTTACATCATTAACCATAGTGACACAATTAAGAACAGAGTCGTTAATGTGATAATCGTAAACAATAAGATTATGACATCGATAAAAGCTTATCGTAAAGCACTTAGCGATATTTAGTTATAAAGGTTTTTTATTGCACCAAATCACAATATTAGAGAGATCGGCATGTAATTTATGGACATCATACACGGACTGGATCCAGGTAAATAATTTTAGATCTTCAGCATATAAAAGACAACTACAGTAATAAAATTTTTTTACTACATCATTAATAAAAAGTAAAATCAAAACTGGCCCAAGATATGAACCTTGAGGAACACCAGATAAACACTTATTTTACGTGATATACAACTACCAATATTTACCCTTTGATGTTTATTATTTAAGTAGGACTTGATCCAAGAAAGGCAGTTTCTCTCAATACCAATATTAGCAAACTGTCAAAAGTCTTTGAAATGTTCATATAAAGTGTAACAACTTGAAAACCGTCTTCTATAGAACTAATTAAAAAGTCTTGGTATATGGCTAAATTCGTTCCAGTGGATCATCCTCTGTAAAATCTGTGCTGCTCAGGAGCTATATAGTGCTTATAAGTTGTGAACAGTTCGTCATTAATAATTGATTCGAAAAGTTTAGGAATTGCAGGTAACATGGAGATTTTTCTGTAATTTTGAACTTGATTTGACTTGGATCCACTTTTAAATATGAGAAATAGGGGAATAGTAGTTTTTCCAATAATTAGGAAAAAACCCAGCGTCAAAGGATTTTTGAAAAATAAATTGGAGGATGAAACTAACGAATTACTGCAGTATTAGAGGAAAATTGGCGGAATCTCATCTGACCGAGCAGATTTTTTAATATAGAGTTGGTCCATCTTTGCCAAAATTTCTTCTGTAGTGAAGGAATGTTTATTCAGGATAAAAGGTACATTTTTCGGAGGCACATTATCATGTCCAGTATTAGTATGAATTGAGTAACAAAATTCGAAAAAATCTGTAAAGGCAATGGCAATTTCTTCAGGTTTGGTTAATTATGTGCCATCTAAGTACATTTCATTGAGTACTCCATTATCGGACGTTTGAAGGATTGAAGGATTGAAGGAGTTACATTGATTTATTCTTTGTCAACAATAATACTTTTCTAACAATATTAGACCCATTTTCAAAGTGAGTGGGCCGAAAACCAAACCCTCCACCGCGACCATGTGGTCTATTGTGGCTCACACCTACTTATATTTCACCCAACAGGTCCAGCTTCTTAATGTAGCTGATTACCTTCTTGGGTAAGAATTTATTCAGATCCTCTGGCAGAAGTTGTCCTTTGCCAAATAATGAGTATCTGATCCTTACCACAGCGGGGGAGGTGCACAATATGTGTTCTACCGTTTCATCATCTCTAAGTACAGGCGGCATTCAGCATCTTCTGCTAGGCCGAATTTGCATGGATGATATTTTAAAAGGCAGTGACCCGTGTATAGGCCAATTAGAGTTTGTAGGTGAAACCTGCTTAACTCTAGAAGTTTTTTTAATTCTTGTTTTTGAAGGGTTTATTATAAACGTCTTCGAATGAACTAATCGTGGTAGTTCCTGCCAGTACTGAAGGCTTTGACCCTCAGCCCAGGTCAAGAGCGTTGCTTTGGCAGTACTCGAGGATATGCCAAGCACCGGTTCTGGTCCGACAAATTCAGAAGCAGCACCCTCCCTAGCTAGAGAGTCCGCTGCCTCATTCCCTTCATGGCCAGAATGACCTGGGACCCAGACCAGAGTTACTCTATTTTTCATGCTGCATGGTTACTCTATTTTTTCAGATATGGGAAACACGGTATAGATTTAAGGCGTCTATACCGTGTTTCCCATATCTGACTAATGACAATTAGCATGGGCTATTACATTTCATTGGATTTTATATTCCAAAGTCACACTATGAGAAATATTCCCAAGGGAATCGATAGTGCTGATTGCAAAACACTTCTGATTACCAAACTACTGAAGCGAAATGCTTTTTTCTATGCTATTTAAAATATCAGTAAAAATTTATTTCAGCTTAAATTGAAATTCATTCGTCAGTTAGCTAATGTTAGGCAAGAATTTTATAATCGATTACACTATTGCTCGACGTAAATGGCAATATATTTGAACATTCTATAAAATAAAATAACTAATAGCAGGGGCGGCTCATGATGAAATAAAGTAGATGTTCTACCAATGTTGACTACCTATTTTCTAAAAATTAATTCGATTCTACAGTCCGTTATATCAGATTCGTAATGTCCTCTCAATGCCAATTCAAAAGTAAAATTTCCATACAATTTTATGCAATTGCTAATTTTGTATAAAACATCTATTTTTTATCACAATGTCAATATGTTTTTGTAAATAATTTATCCCATAAGCTGAATCTAACTGAGCTATAATATTAGTAGTTCATAATAAAGCTAATTCCATTGTGTTATAAAAAAGGCTTTTAGAGTTGTCATGTTTTTTTTTATTTTTTCAATTTGTCACCCCTACCTCCGCACATGCTTTATCGTTGCCAAAAAGTTCACAACAAAATAATGCATTTTTTATCACACTCACAAATCCAATTTTTTCTCACCTACAGTATATTATATAAAGATAATCACAGAGATAAAACAGTGGAATTAAACTAACATACAACTGTATATACATAGACCGTGTATCACATGTACAGTCTGAGTCATCAAGACAGCTCACCCACTTTTCAATGTCTTATTTTTATTTTAGAAAAAAAATGAACATATGGGTACGAAATGGTTTGTTATTGGCTAAAATTTAGATGCATTCATTTATGTACAGGGTGTTCTAATTTCTAGTGCCATTAAAGTCGGCATGTTTTTTAAATGGAAATGCATAGTTTTTTTTAATCATTAGAGAGGCCATGAAGATAGCTTTCCAAAAATATAATATAGTTGGTATCTGCTTCCAACCGTTTTTTAAATATAGGTACTTAAATTTTGAAAAATTAGAAAGTTTAAGCTGTGTTATTCGTATTTTTCATGGTAATATAATTATTATTGATTGCAAACGCACTAATTGGTCACTTCAAATCACTTGGTTCAAATTCGTTTACTATGTAAATTCATACCACTTATGTCATAGCACACTCATAATTTGTGCGAAAAATATGAATAGCATGGCTAATTTTTCAAAATTTAAGTAGTTATATTTCAAAAACGGATGAAAGCAGATACCAACTATATTATATTTTTGGAAAGCCCTCTTCATGGCCTCTCTGATGATTAAAAAGAAACTATGTATTTCCATTTAAAAAAAATCCGACTTTAATGGCACCAGAAATTAGAACACTCTGTACATAAATTAATGTGTCTAAATTTTAGCCAATAACAAACCATTTCGTACCCATATGTTGATTTTTTCTAAAATACAAATAAGACATTGAAAAGTGAGTGAGCTGTGTTGGTGACTCAGACTGTACACATAATAATAATAGTTTAATAGTTTATTTGCAAAAATACAAAAAATACAAAATATAATGTAGTAGGTAAAATAAATTACACTATACAAATAAACATACACCACAAAGCTTACGCTGTCTGTGGGTAGAATAACACTTAATCAGTGTGTAGAATAAAAACTGCGATAATTCACCTCCAGAATAGTGTAAATGAACATCAAACACAATACAGATAAAATGACATTGAAAATCAAATTAATTTAATGAACAAAATTACAGTAAAAAAATATCCTAAATACATCCTAAACACTTACCTACAGTTCTAACAAATGTTCAAATCGTTAAATGAATTCAAATTGATAATAATAATTCGATACTGTTAGGTGGCAACATAAATAAAATAAAACTCAGGTAAGTGTTATACAAGAGTCGATTGTCTTTTTGATCTTCTTTGCAGAGGTCATTCGAAATAGATATCCCAGTGCCTTTCAGTTTCTTTATATTTTTAAAGATATCCTTTTTCGTTATATTTGAAATAAATTCCAGAACTACTGTGTTTGTTTTTCCAACTCTGTATATATCGTTGATCTGCGTAATATGTATATTAGTTACTAATAAATTATTTAATTTGCAAAGTGTTTGCTCTAATAAATCTGTTTGGCTGTCAACATTTAATCCAAAAATAACAATATTATTTTTCCGAACTTTTCGCTCTAATGTTAAAATCTTTTCTTCTAGTTGTTTATATCTATTATCCACAGACAAAATAAATTCCTCTATTTCACTTTTTTGTTCAGTAAGTTTTTTATCAATGAAATTTGTTAGTTTCTGGTACAATTCATTAGTAGATAAGTTTTTGTTAGAACTCATATCAGTTATGTTTTTATCAATGAAAATAATTTAATTCCCCAATTTTAACAGGTCGTTTCTACTGTTTAGCGAAATTAATTGGCTAATTGAGAACTTGTAGTGTGTATTAGGAACGTTGTATAAATAACTGAACACACAAGGAGCATAGTCTGAGAAATTAAAATGTTTAAGACTTGCCTGAATCGATGCAAACTGACACTATATCAAGAGCCGTGAAACACACGTCTACACACTACACACTATGAGTACACATCATGAGTACACACGTATTGCCACATATGCATACACACACATACCGATTTCCAAATTGTACTAAGACAATTTGGGAAGTAAAAACATAAAACAACTTGAGACATACTCTTTTCACTTTAGACAGTGAAGTTTGAGGAAGCCAGTCCTTTTAATTTTTTTAAAAATGTATCGGACAAGCCAAATAAATTAAGTTCATTGTAAATTGGTTACCAAGTTTTGTATATCTTGAAAGGTAGGAGTTTAGACCGTAGTTGGTTTTGTGCAATGTTACAGAGAAAGAATATGCTGAACGAGTAGTTTGAAGTGGAGCAAACAAGTTGATTCTGGAAAGAAGATATGGGCATTGAACAATGCAATGAATATTGTATAAAAACTTTAAGGCCCGGTTGTACAAGTAACCACTTAAGCGTAGGTTCAGTTGAGCGCAAGTTCATCTTAAGCGCTATTTTCCATTCAAACCAGGTTCACCAGTGAACTGTCCTTTAAGATCCAATTGTACAACCGGGCCTAAGTGTCTAAATTTACGGCGATCCTCTAGTGTGGTGATATTCAATTGGAACTCCAATTCAACATAACTTAGCCAGATTGGATAAGAATTTTAATGCAAAAAATCGTGCTGCACAACTCTATGGGCGCATTCAGGGAACCGCAGCGCTTTATTCAAATAGCTGCAGCGCTGTATTAAAGTGCTGCAGCGCTTTATTAAAGCGGTAAAGCATATATTTTTCCCGCTGGATCGCTGAATAGTTCCATCAAGCGATAAAATTAATATAGTTTAAGTTTACGTCTATGGGTTAACGCACAAAATATCTATGGATAATATTAATTACAAAATATGAATTACTGAAAATTATGTCACTTTAAGCTTGGGCTTAAAATGTCGATTCAGCGAACGTGAAGCGGTAAAACGCTGAAGCGCTGGACTGCTATGTTTCCCTGAATGCGCCCTATGTTTCCGAGGTGCATAGCATAATGTGGACTCCAAACAGAGGATGCACAATCCAGATGAGATCTAACCAAAGAACAATACAGTATCTTAATTGCCAGAGTATTTAAAAAATCCTGAGAATATTTTATAAAACCTAGCATTTTGAGGGCTTTACAAGTAGCAGATTTGATATGGGGAACAAAACTAAGGTTGGAGTCAAGTAAGACACCCAAATCCTTGACTAAAGGAAGTTTATTCAATATGACTTTGTTAATTTTGTAGTTGAAATTAAAACTATTTCGAGAACGAGAGAATGTTATGTAATTGCATTTGGCCAACTTTAGTTTCATATCACTTTGAGAGCACCAATTGCTAAGGTTATTGAGGTCAGATTGAAGATGTAAACAGTTATCCAAATCAGTTACTTTCATGTAGAGTTTAAGATCGTCAGCAAAAAGAAGAAAATTACTTTGGGTAAAACATTTACCAATGTCATTTATAAATACATTAAATAACAATGGACCTAAATGCGAACCCTGTGGTACTCTAGATGTTACTTTAATTTCTCTGGATATGAAGTTGTTAATTCGAACAATTTGTATACGTTGTGACAGATAGCTTTCTATTCATTGTAGAAGAAGACCACTCACACGCATTGATTGGAGCTTACTCAAGAGAAGTTGGTGATTAACCCTATCAAAGGCTTTGGAGAAGTCTGTATAAATAGCGTGAACCTGGGGTCTATTTTCTAATGCTTCCGATAGAAAATCAACATATGTTAATAGGTTAAGCTCGGTGATAGAGCTGGCCAATAACGAGGTTAAATACTGAGTCATTATATTTTCAAACAGTTTAGGAATTACACTGAGAATACAAATGGGTCTATAATTTTTTATCGGATTTACTCCCTGATTTGTAAATGGGGATGATGTAGCCAATTTTCCAAATTCCGGAAAAATACCACATTGAAGGAATGAATTGAAGATAATGAATAGGGGTCTAGCTAAAAGCAAATTACAATATTTAAACAAAATGGGAGGTAGTCCATCCGGCCCGGGGTCATTGTTACAATCGAGTTCAAAACATAATAATTATATAAAAGACATGGAAAATGACATAACAATCCAAATGCTTTTTAGTCATCCGTTAAAAAAAAAGAACTCTAATTTACAAAATGAAGAGGAATATCATTTAAATAATGAACAAGTAGGTAGAGAAAACAGAGATTGCTGAAAACTGCTAAATATTTACTGACAATCAGCCAACTTAGAATACTTTTAGGTTTAGTCAGAATGACAATTGCTATAATACCTTACCTTTTTGTTTACATGAAGTTAGAACAGATTATAATGAAGCTATGAAAAAATTAAAGCCAAAGAAATCTCTAGGTTCAGATGGCATACCCCTCCCACATCATTAAAGGTTGTAAAGAATGGTTCAAAGTTCCGTTAATTCATTTATTAAACATTTCGATTATGACTCACACATTTCCTGATTCCTGGAAATTTCCTTTTTGTACACTTATTTTTAAAAGTAAAAAATATATTGAAAATTATAAGTCCATTGCTGTGATGCCAGCACCTGCAAAACTATTCGAAAAAATCATATATTCTTAGGTGTATAATCATGTAAAAGATTCGTTCGTTAATGAAGCAAACCTAGATATACACAAGCAGGTTCAGTTGGATGTAATTTTTACAGATTTTCAAAAAGCATTTGATCACAATATTTTATTGAGGAAGTTACAAAAAATAGGCTTCACTAACCAAACCCTGCTGCTTTTCAAAAGTTATTTGAAAAATCGTAGTTTTGCAGTCAAACATAGTGGAAGAATTACAAAGTATGCAACACACTCTGGTGTACCGCAAGGGTCTAATTTAGGCCCACTATATAATTTAGATTTAATTAGAGATCTACCCTCTGCTATACACTCAAATTGCTTACTTTTTGCTGATGACAAAAATTTTTAAAATAATAAATAATTTAAATGACTGCAAGTCATTACACAAGAGGATCTTAATAGAGTTCATGAGTGTAGTTGTATAAATAAACTATACTTTAATTTAAAAAAAAAGTGCTTTTATGACCTTAACTCTTAGAAAAGCTACCATTGTGTTTGATTACAATATTGACAATCGCAATCTAAATAGAATAAAAATTATGGAAGATCTCAGAGTTACATATGATAATCAGTTATCATTTAGCCAACATATAGAAAATAAAGTAGCGTCAGCTAATAGAATGCTTGGTTTTATTTTTTGACAAACACTTTGTTTTAACAATGCAAAAATATTATAACTTCTATATTATTCATAGGTGAGATCGAAGCTAGAATATGTAAGCATTATATGGTACACGGAGCCACAAGTGTATTTGAGTATGATTGAGAGTTCAAAATAAGTTTTTAAGATGTCTATACTACCTAAAATATAGACAATATCCAGGCTATGTTACTATACGATCTACATTTCTTCATAATGATTTCAGATTTTACCATTAGAAATAAGGCGTATATATATAGACGTTATTATGTTTCTATACAAACTTTTAAATAACTACATTAATGATAGCCATTTGTTAAGTTTAATACCTTTTAATGTTCCATCCAGAAATACTTGCAATCTATTAATGCAATCTAATACATCTATTGTTGTTAATACTATGCGATCCCCTCTCCTGGAAATACTAAGGCTCGCCAATGAAATTAACAATGTTAATGTGCTATATTTCTTTTCTACTTCCATTATAAAATTTAGACATACAGTCTCAACTTATTTTATTGACTTGCAGCCATAATTACAAAAATACTCTTTATACCTTTTTATATCTCGTATTTGTTGTTGTATAATATTTATGTAATATTAATCTACTTTGTTATTTTTTTTATTCCATAAATCCATGTAACTAGGCTTATACCCTGTTTGGGTTGTTGTTGTTAAATAAATAAATAACATTGTAAGACTTTCGGGCTCATCATCAAGATGAGAATGAGGGACAGATATTATTATAAATAACAAATTTTTTTTAAAAATCGCTCAGATTGGACAATCTTTTATTTTTGCCCTTATGCTTCAAGCAAAACGGTTTGCACATTCCTATCTAAACTTTTCATAAGCTATCGTTTGACATTAGTTTCAGATTTAACCAAGAGATTAAATTTAATCGAAAATTTTTAATTTCCCCACTCACCTTTATAAATAACCAAATTTTCAAAATCACCCTGTACATACTTTGCCATATATCAATCGCGGCCCTTCCAGGTTGGAATTCCCTATGCATATTTTCAAACACATTTTGCAGCTGTTGGTTAAACATTGTTAATTTCTCAAATAATCCCTGCTTCTAATTCTTTGATATTATTCATTGCAGTCTTAAAAACGTTATTCTTTACGTTAGGTCCGGTGTCCTGTGAATTAAATATCTGGTGAATTAAATAAAAATATTTTGACAGGATGAATTAACCTTACAAGTGAACTGATCATAATAATAAAAATTTGACTAAGTAAAACTCCTAGTGATTAGTGAATTTAAGTTATATTTGTTAATAAACTGTATTAAAAGGACAATACTAAAAGACTTCACAACTTTTAATAGGAATAAACAGAAAGATAAACTAAATAGCTTTAATAATTAAGTTATTTTATTTAATATTCAGTGTAGGAAACACATTGTAACATTTATTTTTTATCAGAAACAAAAACCAACATTGAAAGAACCATTACAAACTGACTAACTTGGTTCTGGTTTACAGTACCATTGCACTAACAATAAACCCTTGTCCTTCACCAGCTATACACAAATTTACTGTCCTATGCATATTTTCAAACACATTTTACAGCTGCTGGTCAGTTATATTGATAATTTCTCGAATAATCGCTGCTTCTAATTCTTCGATATTATGCATTGCAGTCTTAAAAACATTATTATTTAAATTCTCAAACAAAAAATAATCTAAAGGAATTAAGTCCGGTGAACTGGCTGGCCACAATTCTCAAGTAATTAGTCTATCACCATAAAACTACTATAAAAACTGAATTGTGACTCTTGCTGTATGTGTAGTTGTCCCATCTTGCTGAAAGTAATCGACTTGCAATTCATCATCATATAATGGTGCTAAGAAGGCTCTAAAATAACTCTTTGATATCTTTCACTATTTATTGTCTCCTATAATAGCACACAATATGTCTTCTTGACATCGTTACCCAAACACCAACTTATATGGGATGGCTAGTTTCTACAAATATGTGACCTTTTTCTGCAGCTCAAGTCCTATAATTTTTGCTATTTACGTAACCAGTGAAACCATGCTTCGTCATTATAAAATGTCAAATTTAACAAAATAGTATTCAGGTTTTCGAGAAACCATTCAGAAGAATGTAATCATGTTCCATAATCAAGGGGAAGCAACTCCTGTACAATGGTTACCTTGTAGGGATGTAGATTGAGTCGTTTTTTTTTTAAGTTTTAT
This sequence comes from Pogonocherus hispidulus, assembly GCA_963924545.1. NCBI lineage: Eukaryota > Metazoa > Arthropoda > Insecta > Coleoptera > Cerambycidae > Pogonocherus > Pogonocherus hispidulus. The sequence continues at coordinate 36,848,074 of OZ004694.1, read as the reverse complement.
AGCATGTTCCAACTGAAAAACGTACAAACAGGAAGATTTCATTAATATATAAACACAACTTGTTTTTCATTTCAAATAAAGTTTTTAAGAAGCTGCCGATTTCAATTTCAATGCAATTTTAAAATAAACTTAAGCATATCGAGTCAAAAATAATGCGAAAAGTTCCAGCGCCCTCTAGCTACCATGGTAAAATAAGTTCAGGAACAGTATATATTGCAGATTATTCAGTAAGAAAAGCTCTTTCAAATCAGCCCTAGTTTGTTTAATTCTGTTAACCCAAACCGAGTTATCCTCATTTGAATAAAATAAGATTAACCTTCCCCCACCACTTTATTTTCAAAGATAGAAGAAAGTGCGTTACAGAAAAAGATTGCAAATTTTGCAAATATTACAATGCCACTATTTAAAATACCTCTTAACTTGGCATATTTTTGAGAAAAATCCCATTTTGTAATTGGTCATAGCAATTGCGGCCCCTAGGGGTCATTCTACGAACATGAAAATAATTCTCTTGTCCAATTTACTTATTAGTATTTTTTTCCCAACGTTATGCGACAAGTAGTTTCTGAGATACAGCCGGCATCCATTCTTACTTGGCCACCCGGTACAGTACAGATATGCATTGCAGTTTCCATATACAGTACACTGTATACTATTGTAAATGTTACAAAAATGAGAAGAATAACTGTTTACATGAGTAGTACCTTTTTTATTTTTTTTTTCTCAAAAACTAAGCCCGGCGCAAAAAATTGTCAGATTAGTGTTCAGGACAGTAAATAATTACTTTCAATGATATCTGTTGATCATATTGCTATACTTTAAATGGCCCTATATTAATCACATCAACTTACACATATCTTAAGAATAGTAAGGATCTGCTATATATCCACCATCTGTAAATGCTTATTTAAATAAGGTCTAAAACAAATTAAGCCAAAACAGCTATTCTCCTGGCTATGTGGGGCCAGTAGACATGGACGAACTTAAGGAGATGGTCATTGTAGGAAAGCTTCTCAAATTACTGATCTGACACTCTTTAATTAGGTATCCATAATTCAGCAATTTTTCTTGACTACGCAGTTTTATAAGTTCATTGGCATCAGACTTTAACTTTGATTGGGAGTTTATTGCAATTCAGCTATTTGTGAATTGATTTAATTTAAATACAATTAATATACTGTGTAAAATATGGTTATAAATAAACATTAAATTTTGGGGTCTAATACGATATACGGATGCATGAATTGAGAAACTTTTCAAATAGAACGCGAAGTATGAGTTATATTAAGAATTAAAAAGAATATTGTATAGAATTTTTAAGTTAAAGCTTGAAATAATGTGTATTTGAACAAATGAAAAGAAATGAGCACTTAAAAAAATTCAGCGTAACATTTGGAGAGTTGCGGAAGCATGGATTTCTCATAAATTGAAATGAAACTAATCTAAAAATGTAAGAGAATATTAAGAAAATTATAACTTTTATCCGTTTGTGAGAGTTTATCTGTGTCTCAAATTATTTTCATCATGAGACCAAATTTAACTACTCATTTTGTGCATCCGTATATTGTACCAAAGCCCTAATCTAAATTTTGAAATATTTGACCACTATATTGTTTCCTTTTTTACTATTGTGACAATATAAAGTGGATCCTTACCCTATTCGTAGTCATGTGTGATGTTGACCATCAGTTATGCTATGTTGATGTGTTAACCATCTGTCAACTTGTGTTTCTACATCAAGCTTATTCAATTCTTACCTGTTAAAATTTGCCAGGTCCAAGTGCCATAACTTTTACTTACAACTTTTATTTATCCAATTTGTGTTTATTTTATATATCTTTGTCTCTAAACTTAAGATACTATGAAGGTAGATAAGCGTAAGTTAAGAGGATCCATTTTCACCTTCAGTCTTTAACATGGGAATTAAATCCCTCACTTTCTCCGTGATATTATTGTTTTGCATTAAATGGGAGAATTCATAATTATCCAAATGATAATATAAATTATGTACATCTTCTATGGCTTTATAAACTTTACACAATAATTTTTTCTTCATATAGTCTTTCAGCGGAATTAAATATACAACAAATTGAGAGGCAAAAAACTTTCTTTCCTGAGTTAACGGTCTCTCCATCCAATTTTTCTTAGATACTGACAAAGCATCTTTTAATAATGAAGGTGGAAAATTTAAATACTTTACTAAACATTGTGATATGTCAATTGTGATCTTTGGACATGATCCCATTATGCTTTTTTCTAAAATTAGGTCTACTACTTGCGTATCAAATATATTCTGTATATGTACATTGTAGCTTCTATAAAGAATATTTATTAGAGCACTACCTCCATGCATTACTTTGGTTATATACTCAGATTCTAAAATGTCTTTTATTTCTGGATAAAATGTCCCGTTTCTAAAATTCCTCAAATCTAATATATAAATTTGTTTCCAAGTGCAAATGACCAACAATATATTTGTTGGATCTTTATCTGTTCCTAAAAAGATTATCGCAACAGTTTCAGCTTCCCTTAATTTTTCAACAGATTTAAAATATTGTTCATCAACTTGGTCTAGATAAATGGTATCTAGGCACATGTTCTTTAATCTATAAAATTCGTCTTCAAGTATCCGTATATTATTGCAATCTTCTAAAAGCATTTTCGTTGTTTCTTGATTGTCTAAACCTTCACTTTTATACTTATAAATTTTTATTATCTCATTTCTATAGAAAGAATACACCCCTCCAAGTTCATTTGAATTGTTGTGCTGCTTGACATTAACCAAGTCTATGCGATTCTTTCCACCATCACTGTAATCTCCTTCAAATGTTTGTTGCATATTTAACTCTATTATCAAACGATCGCCAACCTTATATATGGAGTTATAAGAATCCTCCATAATGATTCAGATTTATTAAAACCAATTAAATTAAAACTTAAACCAGTTAAAGATTTTTAATATAATCTGTAGAACTCAGGAACAGGAACAAACACAGAATATCTATAAGAACCATAGAAAATATAGTACTCAGAGAGAATATAAAAGAAGAGTAGTTATTTCTTGCTTAAATGTTGGCAACAAAAATATACAGCGCCGCTAAGAGCATCTGGGGTGAACTATAAAAATGCGGTAAATTCAAACGTCCCCACTTACATGAATCATTTCTTGTTGAAAAGGGTGTCACCATGATTTTACAATGCATCTCCACAAAATAATTTTCTATTTTGTTAAGGTGCATTGGAAAATCATGGTAAGACCTTGAAAAAGTATACTCAAAAAATAATATATGGATGTAAAATATAAACATTTATTTCATAAAAATTAAACTTTCAACAATACTCCTTTATAAAATATATCGACATATACAAAAAAAAAACATAACAACAATATACATGGCATAGTCTCCCAATGCGGTAAAATAAAACATGTAACCAAAAGTAAATAAATAATTATATATTTAATAAATAAACAAGGAATATTTTCATGTACAGGGTGGAATCATTAATTTTGGTCTTAAAGTTTATAAATGTTATCCTTATTCACATAATTACAAGTTTTGTATTTGTTCGTGATCGATTTGGAAAATCATGAACATTATTAGTCTGCAATTCACAAACGGATTAACCAACTCTGGATATTTTGTAGTTCTCGAGCTTTCAATAGTCGCCAAAATTAAAGTTTCCATCCTGCATATATCTAAACAACAGAAACAATATAAATACATAACATAAATATCAGATATTTCTTTTGAGTTTTAAAAAATTAACTAACAAGAAGTTATTTCAATTTCTTATTCTTAAATGTCTCCTTAAAAATTTTTTTTATTACGAAATCAGACGTCTGAATTAAAATAGATTTTTTTACATCGTAGAAATGCTCAGTACATGTAAACCAATTAAAGGTAATATATTTATCTAAAATCAGGTACAAAATGTTAGGTAAATTATTAATATGTCCATAGTCCTTTAAAAAAAGTTGGGTACAATCATGTATATCTACTACAGTTTTTAAAAACATTTCAGTGACATAATACAGTCTTTGTTTACTGTCATCAAACTCCCTGAACATAGTGAATAAATGTTGGGGTGAGAACGTATTTTCGGATAACAAATTTAACTTACAATTATTACACGGCAGCGTATGGGACTTAATTTTTCTAAAGATATAGCCAGAAACATATGAAGCAGCAGGATAATGTGATAGATTTAATTTTTCACACTGTTTGTAAGAAAAATGTATTTTTCTTATTTCTTCATCGATGTCCGAAATACATGTTAAAGCAGGTTTGATAGGCTCTTTAATAAAGTCTTCTAAATTATCTAATATTTTATTGTCATCGTTCTCACAGTTAGCTCCTCGACTGTGAGGTACAATAAGATTATTTAGAATACTTGTTTTTAAGCTAGAAATAAACTGATCAGCAGTAGGGTTCGAATTACCACAACCCTGCTGCCGTACGGTGGAAAATAAATTTTCTACGCAATCTTGATTCAAGGCCCTTGGTCTTAAATATTTAAATCCGGCTAAGTGACAGACTTGCCATACTCTCATGACTCCTTTTATAGAAACAAGCCAACCCTCTTTAAAAGGAATTTTTTCTTTAACAGTAGGACATAAACTCTTAGACATAAATTTCCAAGTGTAAATCTTCGAAATTATATTTTTCCAAAATTCCAAATGGGGTGATTTATTAGTTATGCAACATCTATATTTTTTAGATTTTTCTGGTATAACAGTTCTGCCATTAAGGCTGTCGAATAAACAGTCTATATCATTAATAAATTCAGAGGTGTGAATAGCCTCAGATGGTAATAAGGAACCATATGCACACATAGTTTGTATGGCACATACGACTCTATTGCTCAATGTTTTAGCAGCAATAGAAACTTTCATTTTATGTGAACCTTTGTCTAATTGAAAAAAATGGTCTTTTAGTTGATACAGCATTTGAAACTTTGCAGTTTTATCAATCTCATAACAGTCTTTTATATATTGAAACTTGGCCACTTTGTTTCCTTCAAAAATTATATCATAATGGAATAGCCCATTCCTAGTATTTTTTAAAAGGTGTGGTATATCAAAAATGTGAATTATGGGTTGCTCATTAACAAAATAGGTGTAATCATTTACTTGTTTGCGTTCAGAATCTACCATCTGTTTAATACAAGAAACATTAGTTGTGCCTTGGTCAGATATTGTACAAATTATTTTTAAGCCTATCTGCTGAAGAGCTACAATAAGTTCTTTTAAAAGGTATTTTAAATCAGGTGTTTTTACTACATCACGGGTAAAGTAATAGGCTACGGGTTGTTTCCATTTTTTTTTTATACCTTGCACCATGAATACCAATGCATGGTTTGCTATTAAATTTTGTCTCCCTAAACTGCCCAAATCAACATAACCTACCACCTTCCCCAAATCTTTCCGATACGTTAATGATGGAGCGATAGCAATTTCATCGAATATTAAACTACAATATCGGTCCAATAGACACAATTTACCAACCCTTGTTGACAATTTTGTAATTAAATGCTCATTAATACCTGTGTCGAAAGATATTGAATTTAAGCACTTCTGTAAGGTAGACTTTGATGGAAGTTTGAGAAACTTTCTCAATAACCTGTAACATTTTGGCCCTCTCTTATATAATGCTAATGCAAAAGCTTTATTTTCAGAAGACCAAAGTGGTTTTTTACGAGATATATTTAAAATTTGTGATTCTATAAATTTGTAACCTGTAGGATTTAAAGAGTCTTCAAGTTTTTTCATTAATTTTACGCTACTTATTTTTTCACTATATTTTAAGTGTCGTTTGGTTTGAAATAAACACTTTTTTAATTTGCATATTTGAGAGCATTGTGTCCTACTAATTTTATAAAGAACTCTTTTCCTCGGTGTTAGTGCTTTCATACGTGTATTAATTGTTTTTAAAACATTGATACCAGCCTTTTTAATGGGATAACCCTTATTTTGATCTCCAGTGTCTATTACTTTATGTTCTTTTGGATCGCTTTGTTCAAATAAATTACTAGAACCTGGCTGATTTATAGCTTGTGAATTTGGAAGATTTAACGTTATATTTTGAAGGATATTAATTTTTTTGCTAAAAATGGTTGGTACTGCTTCTGATCTTTTAAGGAATTTTGATTTTAGTGTACTTGTAAAAAGATTACTTTGAAAATGATCTTCACACAGATATATATTTTTTGAAGTTGTATATTCTACAACAGTTTTAGATCCCTTATTGATTGCATCAAACCATTTTTGTTTCTGAATAGAATCATCGGGAAACCTAAAAAAATGCTTATTTTTATAATTTTTGTCGAATACTGGAGAGTAATAGACATTTTGACAGTCGGGATATTTACACTTATGTTTATAAGTACCGGGTGCCATTTTATATTTATTTATCCACTATGTTCAGGAAGTATGATATAATTTATCATACAATTATTATATACGTATAGGAACCCTACATCATTAATTTTGTCATTAGATCAGTCTTCTTTGTAAGTTGATAGTAAGCTAATATGTTATAATAATTATTTTATTCATATTTCTGGAACTATGATTTCTTTACCTAGGTACATAGCTTGTCTTCTGCCCTTCTGCCTATCATCACTCATATCATCAGTCTACTTTGTACCGTAGAACATCTTTGTACTACATATAACGTTGAATTCAACAGGCCCTGGATGATTTCTAAAATTTTTAGTAATATAAATATGCAGTTTTTTCTATTTACAAGCAAATTTACCTTGATAAAGACCCTTAACTACCCTTAACTGGGTACTTAGGTATATTATGCATTATGTATATGACTTCATTTCAGCTTAAAAACGTTATCTTCATCTTCATCCATCTAATCTCAATCACTTACATTATTATTATATAGAAATTCTGCCAGAATACATCTATTTTCACATATGTATTACTTTTGCTGTTTGATTAGAGTAGGTATTTGTTTATAATTTGTAAAAATATATACTTTTGGTATAACAGCACAGCAAGTTCACTCGTAACGTAACCTCAAACTTTACCATTGCGCATCTCCCTATGAGCATGGAGGCGCTAGAAGTATTTGTTGCCAGCGCCGCATATCTTTCGATTTATCTCTTTTTATTTATCTATGATAGTACTAATATTAAATTTTCTATGATAAGAACAAATAACAAATCTAAACCATAGAAAATATAGACCAGGGACCTGCATTGGTACTCTGCGTACACGGTCTTTAAACTAATACGGTTGTCTGGTAACTTTTAGCCAATCACAGCTCAGCCGGCAAAACGTCACAGGTATGCTGCATACACGCGTATTGGCATCTCAATACATCGAACAAAGGCATATAGATAGAAAATAATATAAGGTAGACAGAGCGCGATATATAATATTTCAAAAATCACATATTTATATTAAATAAAATTAAAATTATTTAAACCTATTATGGGTAGACTATTAAATAAATAAATATTGGGAACATAGAAATTAATATCGCTTATTGAATGCAGAACTATTCTATGTCACAAAATGATAATTTTACAGGAGAGCATTTTTTTTATTTACTCTGAAATTAAAACCAAGTTTAAAAAGATTTTTTTTTTATAACCTAGGATTTCAAGTCCCTCTTTGATTCTTTTAAGGTTTTTAAGATACATTTATTAAAATTAATATTTATGGACTTAGGATACTTTATCATTGTCGGAAATAATCTATGTCCATATGTCCTTATACCACACAATGCAGAACAAACCTAAGTCCACAACTAATTTAAACTTGGGATATTTTATTTTAATAATTATGATGCAGAACTAATCTATGTCCACAACTCATGCGGACTTGCGATGTGCCACCGACAAAGCATAGTTCTGCACTGAATTGACGCGACGCTTTTGAGCTAGGCTAGTTGGTCAGAAATTAGGTTAGAGGGGATGCCGTGGATTGAAGTTAGGCTAGTTCTGTAGCAAAATTCGGCTTGCGCGGATCTCAAAGATAGGCTTGTAAACCCAAATTAACAAAAAATGGACATAAGCTAGTTCTGCATTCAATAAGCGATATATAAAATTTGTTTCAGTACCTACCTGAATCCAGTAGTTTAGCTAGGCTATAATGTATAGAGGTACTTAAGGGGGTATTGTAGTTACATTTACTAGGTAGGTATTGAGGTTTTTGTTTATCTTGTGATTGTGGTAATTAATCGACTATATTTTCCTGATGTTATACCTACAACACTAATTAACTTGTCTTTTAGGGTAAATTTACTCTATGTAGTTTATTAACATAAAATTGCAAAAATTAATTGAAAATAAGAAAAAATCAAATACCTACCTAGTTAGTATAATAATAGTCAGTAGTATAATAGTCATTATTTATTTCCAAAATTAAAAAATAAGTTCGTACATACCCTGTAAAAATGTTTTAACATAAAGCACGTAGGCATATAGGAGAAAATGAGATGTTTTTTGTGTACCTAAAGGTGTATATTAATATGATTATACAAAATATTGTGCATCCTCTTGCAGGGTCTGTTTACATATCAAACTAGGTAACTGAACCTCTGTCACTCCTATAATGACCTTAAAAAACCTTGGACCTTGAAAAAGTAAAAAATCTAATCACTTCTCCCTTTTTTGCCTTTTCACTAGTACCTTTGCAAGTCGCTACACTCCAAATAGTTCCAGTCATATTGCTAAAAAGTAGTAAATATTTCGTTATTGAACACAGAAACATTTGTCTGTTTACCTTTTATTTGAAGCTAATTACACCGAAAATAAAATGATGCAACCACTTAACGATAGTTCAATAAAAATCCTAAATACTTATAAATTGTTGAAAGCACGAAATACACACTATAGCCGCAAATTAGCACTAATTAACAAATATAGAACCGTGAAACGTGTAAGAATACAAGGGAAATGGCATACCACATAAAACTTGCAGCCGTCCTGAGACGTCACTGTGACGTAGAGGTCGCCATATTGCACAGCTTACCTGACAACCGTATTAGTTTAAAGACCGTGCTCTGCGTATGCTTGTCTACAATAGAAACTAGAAAGAAAGCTATTATCGCTTTCTACTGGCGATCTCTATTTCTACCTAAAACGGTACTCTGCAAAAATATCGACAACCGTTCGGGCACAGTCGGTACTATACTATTCAACGTAAATAAATAAGAGCTTTAAAATAGTAAATTTGGGTTTGTAACCAAATAAAATATATTTGGTACATGAAATTTGTAAATGTCAACTTTTAATTTGTTAACGTTTTGTATTTGAAAAGTAAACTATTTTTTTTTTTTGCTCGTAAATTGTATAATTCGCATATAATCACGTCCTCTTAATTATAATTATCCTATATTTGTTTTAAATTTGTTTAATTTATATTGCATATTGCTGAAGTTAAGGTAATTAAATGCTTCCAATTATATTATCGTAAAATAAGAGGGTTTATAATAATTATTATTCTGAAATTAGATTGTTATTTTAGATGTTTCCTCTATTTCGCAAGTTCAACAGAGGTAGTCTTAAATTTTCATTTTTTACATGATCAAGAGACACATGCATAATATGCTTTGTTATATATACTTACCACCTTACTTAAAAATAAATTAATAAAAGTTGATACATTAATGAATGATAGAATGATAACTGAAAAGCTAAATTTATGTACCTATACTTACTTATTAGTGTTTAAGTAGGTACTTACTTATTCATACAAACCTTTTTCCATTCTTCAATAGTTTTTCTCCAAACCCAAGACTGTTTAGTCTAGTGGCAACAGACTGCCAAATAATATTTAAATTGTCTCTGCCACCTGGTCCTTTGTACCTATATTAGTAATTAAATGAGAATTTTCCTCAGCTATAGCTAAAAATAAATTCCAGTGGTCTACTCTTACACGCATATTTTTATAAAAACAATAATAATTACAAACAAAAAAGATGCTAGAAATTCATCTATCCACAACGAATGATATTATAATTGTTTTGTGATAATAAAAATTATTAGGTATATTGTTTCCCACCACAGCTGTTTAAAATCATAAAATTGGGAATCTCCACCACCAAATTTTACGGTTGTGACTATCTCACTTACACTCAAGCGCGCTTAGCGGAAGACGATATTTTTTGTTTCAATAGCTACACCTCTCGAGCCACAGCCTTCTACTAAAGAAGGCTGTGCTCGAGCCATCGCCAGAAAGCGATCGGTATTGCAGTGCGGGGTAAGGGAAAAAGTAGATAACTAAACGCAGAGTACCAAACTGTCGCTTCGAGGCGATATATGTACACTGTGTCCCATTCTCGATGGTAATGTATTGCTATCTCAGTTATTATAAGACATAGAGAAACCGTTAAATTAGAGAAGTTTTGTAGGATTTTATGCTGATTTCAAATATCTTTTCTATTTTAGTCTATCTTTTTTAGTTTTTGAGATATTTGGGAAAAAACAAAAATCGCCGATTTCTTTTTTCTTCAATAACACAGTAGGCGTTCATTTGACAAGTTTTAGACTTGCACATTATTAGGACACTTTTTTACAAGAAAACTTTTGTGACCAATAGCAACTCTCAATCGTCTTTTGTTTTTCAGTTATATGTGCCAACTTTTGTTTTTCTTACGGCGGCCATATTGGATTTTTATTTCACGTGATCGCCCTTGAAAAAATCTTTCCAGTGATATGTCACTTGTTTGATTTATCCTTTATTTAAGGGACATAATTCGAGAAAAACGGTAACTTAAAAAAAAAGTAGGCTGTGGATGATTTTATTCCAATGAACAGAAAAAGAAAGTAGGTACAACATTACTCGTGACATATGGTCATGTAATAGGGAAAATAATAAACATAATGGCACTAATAATTTTATTACATGAAATTATACAAACAAAGTGATCGACTAATAAACAACGGTGGCTATGAATGATGTGAACAATATAATGTTCTACCTACCGTATTTAGAAACTTTTCACGAAAGACGTCAGCCAGATTCGAAAATAACGGAGATTAGTTTTGAATTAATTAAATAATGGCAGTTTAACTGCAAATAAACCTGCAGCAGTGACTTAAAATGAAGGAAAAAAAAATGAACAATATTATACATGTATCAAGCTAGAATATGAAAAAAGAAAATAATAAATAACCGCAAATAAAACAAAAAAACTAGATATTAAACTGTTCAATGTGGGCACCTTCTTGCTCAATGCATTTGGCACATCTTTTTAAGACATGTCGAGAAACTCGACTCAGAGTATTCCGGTTCACTGAAGTTATGACGTTATTAATTCTATAACACAACTCTTGGACATTATCTGGTGGACCAAATTCGTAAACTTCATTTTTTATGAACCCCCAGAAATAAAAGTCCATAGGTGTCAAATCGGGACTTCGAGCACTCCACCGAACTGGACCATTGTTGGAAAACACGCGATTTCCAAAATTTTGGGCTAATAACTCTGTTACTACTCTAGCATTGTGCGCTGGGCAACCATCTTGCTGGTACCATATTTCATGTAGATTGTGCACAGTTCCCCTTATCGCAGGTAAAATTTCATTCCTCAATAAATTTAAGTACCTTTCCCCCGTTAAATTATAATCATAAGAAAATGGTCCAATGATTTGATTGCCTAAAAAAATTACTTCTTACATTTCTGCGAAAAAAATAGTTTTAATGCATATTAAGTTTACCTGTTAAGCCACACCAGACATTTATCCCAAACTTGTGTTGGAACCGTCTTTGTTTTTTTAACCTAGGATTTTCTCGTGACCAATAATGTCGGTTATGTCGATTGAAAACTCCACAATTGGTAAATCTTGTTTCATCTGTCCATATTACCTTCAAATGAAAATTTTCATCCGCCAGACATTGTTGCTCATACCACCTACAGAACTGGAGTCTTCTAGGGTAATCATTTTCATTGAGGCTTTGCACTGTTATAGGTTTATACGGATGGTAATGATTTTTCTTCAAAACTTGGTGAACTGTACTCTTTGGGATCCCTGTTTGTCTAGCAAATCCGCGAACAGAACTTGACGGATTCTGGTTTGCCACTTGTGCAACATGGTTCATTCTCTCTTCATTCTGACCCACTGCTGCAGGTCTTTTTGCAGTAAAACTACCATCATTCAATAAATTCAAAACTAATCTTCGAAATATTTTTGAATCTGGCTGACGTCTTTCGGGAAAATGTTCTAAATATGAGGTCAGAGCTGTTTCAGAATTACGATTTGCTCGAATGTAACATTCAAGCATATCAAAATATTCTTCATTACTGAACATTGTCTTCCTATTTAGGTACTTGCACTTAAAAAATACACAATACTAATGCATTAAGTCTCAACAATGCTAAACTGTCAAAAGATACTACATTCTATTGTTCACATCTTTCATAGCCACCGTTGTTTATTAGTCGATCGACTAATAAACAACGGTGGCTTAGTTTGTATAATTTCATGTAATAAAATTGTTAGTGCCATTATGTTTATTATTTTCCCTATTACATGACCATATTACACGAGTATACGTGTTGTACCTGCTTCTTTTTTCTGTTCATTGAAATAAAATCATCCACAGCCTACTTTTTTTTTAAGTTACCATTTTTCTCGAATTATGTTCCTTAAATAAAGGATAAATCAAACAAGTGACATATCATTGGAAAGCTTTTTTCAAGGGCGATCACGTGAAATAAAAATCTAATATGTCCGCCGTAAGAAAAACAAAAGTTGACACATATAACTGAAAAACAAAAGACGATTGAGAGTTGCTATTGGTCACAAAAGTTTACTTGTAAAAAAGTGTCATAATAATGTGCAAGTCTAAAACTTGTCAAATGAACGCCTACTGTGTTATTGAAGAAAAAAGAAATCGGCGATTTTTGTTTTTTCCCAAATATCTCAAAAACTAAAAAAGATAGACTAAAATAGAAAAAATATTTGAAATCAGCATAAAATCCTACAAAACTTCTCTAATTTAACAGTTTCTCTATCTCTTATAATAACTGAGATAGCAATACATTACCATCGAGAATGGGACACAGTGTATAGAATTCTATCGTGACGCAGAGTACCACCGCAGGGCCTGCTCACTCCCAATACTGAAAAGTCAACTTCAATAATATTAGTTCAACTACGCATCACGAGTGGCGCTAGCATCTTCACTTAACACTGTTCTGTGGTCGTTGTCGTTTATGGTCGTTTAGTCGTTGTTGTTGAATAACACAACCTCACACCAATCCGTTCTTGAATAATTTTTGTGTCTTTGAAGATTTTTTATTTAATAGTTATTGTTAAATAAGTTGTTCAAGCCTTATACTGTGATTTAAATTTTAGTGTTCCTGGATGTACCTATGTACAAGATGAATGTTAGTTTTGCTTAAAAATTTTGAGGTAAGTTTCATGTACTTTTTAATTGTTCGTCAATTCTTTATAAATTTATATCTATAGCATGAGCTTTTTTCTAATGCTGCTTATTAAATTTCACTCAAGTTGTTTTAGACAAAAGTGAAAAACAATATTTAGTTTTCTTACTTCAATTCCAACGTGTTGAATACTTATTATACAAAAAGTATTTATTTTTAACCGTTAATTCTTTTGACAACTTCAGACAAATGCATAATAAATTAAAAAATTGCAATGTAAAATATTAATTGAAGGTTGTTGTCCTTCATTTCTCCCAGACTTATGTTGAGATCCTTAGTAATACTAATAAAAGAATTTTGAATTATAAAAAAGGTCTTTTAGAAAATTTTATGCACCAACGTTAAAGTACGTACATTATTGTACCATCGCTTGATGAGTATAAACTTTTTGTTTATGTAGTTATTATTTAATAACGAACCATCGTTATTAAGTAATAACTACTTAAATACTACTACTACTTAATAATAACTTTACTTTAAATACTGTTTAACAAAAAGTATCCGAAATAAACATTGTAACAAATGTATGGTAGTGGCTATTATTAGTTCACAAGAAAGAAAAACTTCAATTAGTCAGATATATAATATACTGTCATCCTAACATTTATTAAAAATTATAGTTAATAGGTTTTGTTATCAAGGTATTCACACTGCTTAACATGTAATATTTTAATTTTCAGATGCGTAGGAAATGGTGTGTGAACATCCAACAACTGTATTCGATGAATTTCTCCGACAAACAGATTTGAGATCCATCGAAAGCAAAATTTACAGGTTGTTGAAACATTTTATGTGTCTCGTAAGTTTGTGTTATTTAATTTAACAATTATTTAGTCATATATGTTTAAATGTTATTTTTATTAATAAATTTTATTTTACATTGAATAATTTTTTTAAATACATTACTTCACATCAGAATACCTTCACTATATCTTCAATCACATTGTTAAGACAGTTTGGTAAAATGTATTCACTATTATACATATCTTTTTATAAATAGTTTCAAATAAAACTTGATGTGTAAAATAGTGAATATATTTTATTAAATTATTTTCAAAATGTGAAATTTAAATAAATTATTAAAAAGTATCTAAGGTAGGCGACCAGCGCAGATCCGGTAGTTTAACTACGTATCACGAGCGGCGCTAATAACAGTTTTGGCGGGAGAGGTAGAGTGGCCCATCTATAACTCTCTATAATCTGTGATATAGACTATATTTTCTCATGATACAACTACACAGATATGCCAATCCGAATAGTGACGTCAGTTACGAGGGAAAAACAATTGATAAACACGAAAATAATTATATCGCTGCCCTTAAGAATTTTCGCATCGCATTACCATTTTTCCCTCACGAATGACGTCATCGCAGAACAAACGAAAGTTATGAGCATATCTGTGTAGTTGTATCATGATATTTTCTATGATCTAAGAGCCACTTGACACGAGACTTAATTTAGCACTGAATTCAGTACTCAAATTGCGCGCGCAGATTTAGCGGACTTGGATGCTAAGAAATTAGAACATGTTCTAATTTCTAGCATCCAAGTCCGCTAAATCTGCGCGCGCAATTTGAGTACTGAATTCAGTTAAGTCTCGTGTCAGGTGGCTCTAAGCTAAAAGCTAAGATACTAAGACAGAGTATCTTTATACTAATGACCACAGCATATAAAACAATGCTGTACTATGACTAGGAAGAGGAGCCCTGAATATCTATATTGCTATAAGACAAGAAATTTATATTATAGGTGGTACGTTACGCGTGTCACTTCACGTCTCACTCACATAGAACTTTCAGTTCAACTATATAAACGATATGGTCACCGGCAGTGATCCAATATCGTTCACGTGTCTTTCTTCACTGTGATGTGATTAAGTCATTGTGAACGTGTCGTTGTTCGTGAACGACACATCACACATCACTACTTACTATTTGTGTTGTGTTTCATCAGATATTTTGTGGTAAAAGACCTAAAACTGATTTTGTAAAAATTGATTAGGTTGGTTAGGTATATTCCTGTGAGTATGTGTTCCAATTTCCTGTGCGTGTGCGGTCCAAATAATTTATTTTTTAAGGAATAGTTATTTGTTTAACTAGTACAAAAAATACGAGTATCGAAATCGAAATTTTACGAGTATCGAAAACGTATTTTTTGTACGAGTTTAACATAATATTTTTTTTTCCAACCGCTTCTAATTAGCACCTCCAGACTCCAGATACCGATTTACCTACCAGTTTAAAATTGCCGGATTCCGCTACGCGTCGTCCGACAATTTTACGAGTACTCCTTCCCTTTCCCTCGTCCCGAAAACGTGTATTTTTTTGTACTAGTTAAACAAATAACTATTTTGTACAGTTGCTATGGCGATCTCAAACAGTCCCGAAATGGCCCTCTTTTTATACAAAATAATTTAATAATGTCTCTAACTTATTTGTGGTGCATTTTCATAGTTAATTTTCAACATAATTTAATGTTAATAGTGTCTTATTCGTATGGTTGGAAAAAAATGTATATTATTGGTATCCAAGGCTTTCAATATAAGAAGAGTTTTTATATACGAGAAATTGCCATCTTGAATGTGCAAAGTGGATGTGGATTATTTAGTACAAGACAGATTTGTTAATTTACCTGAATGGACATCGGGAAATTGGTTGTCATATTAATTGGACCACATTCAACATCCTTGGTTCACATTTCACGATACTGATAATTTTTCATATTTAAATTTTAATAAGGTGAAAGATTTTAAGTATTCGTTAAACGATTAAATAGAAAACAAATTTGAAGTAAAATAATTAATAATGAATTAATTAACTTCAATGAAATGAATTGTACTCTCTTTCAAAGAAATAAAAACTTTATTTATTATTAAACTTATTATTGTTACAAATACCATTGTAATCAACATGAAAATAATAGCATAGATTGTGCTCATCAAAATGTTCACATATTATATAATTGGTTATATGGATAATTGTTTTGAATAAAATAAAAAAAATAATATATTATGTAGGTATGTTTTATTTAATTATTTAAAATAAATTACACTTATTAATAATATATTATACAAGACTATTAAGTTTATCCATATACAAAATTAAAAATATAAATTCAATACATTATCTTAAAAATTAAACACTGTTTAAAGTCTTTTAATCAGCATCATGGTGGATTCGAGGTAGATCGCATTTCATTTTCACAACATATTTACAAAAACTGCAGGTATACAAGGAATTTATATATTATGGAACGATTATCAAAGCTGAGCGAGTTTTCCAATTTCGGATCCGCCATTTTGATGTCTGAAAATTGGTGGGAAATTTAAAAGAGCACTAACACAGCCTCTTCAGCTAGAAAGCAATAAAAACAACTGATACAAACAAGTTAAACTTTTAAGGCAACGAATTATTCTAAATAGATATAAAAGGAATGTTCAATATTTTATAATTTAATTGAAATTGCGGTGACTTAAATTTAGATTTGTACTATTTTTATAAGAGATATAAAAACAAGCAAGATATTTATCAAATCAAAATATATTGTAACATTGATTGAACAAACAAGATATCTTATATACCTACCTTATTGTTTTCTTTATTTGTTTAAAATGTAGGTACTATTAGCCGTCTGAAACTTTAGCTATTTAAAATTAATTATGCTCGTCATTAAAATTTTAAAGAAGACTTTTGTATTGTGTGTGTATGTTCGCAGTTATCGTAACATAATATATAAGCTATAGTAGGTATAATTGTATATTGTATGTCTCATAAGACTTTCAATTATTAAGTATGTTAAGTTTTAATAATTTACTTTAATGATGCGTTCGTCTAAACACTGTTGCATAACATTTTTATAATGAATTTGATTACATTTTTTAAAGTTATATAGTTCCTTATAGTTTTATATACCTAATTGAAATATTTTAGGTTTTGTAAATGAATATTAGACGTAATAAATTGAATTTAAAATTTAAAGTAAAAAAAGTACATTGAAAAATTAATATCCTTACATAGCAATTTTCTTTTTATCAGTGATGTGCCGGATAATTATCCGTTTATAATTAACCGGATAATTATCGGTAATTATCTGTTAGCTAAAATCCTTTTCAAAATTAGCAGGCTAAATATTATAATACCAGTGGTGATACTGACCTCATAGGTAGATATATTGGAACTTCTATTTATTTTTTATTTTTTTATTTGTTTGATTATTTTTATTTTTGATGTACTTAATTAAATGATGAGGATTGTGGTATTATAAAATAAAACACAGAATAATCGCTACCTCTAGATTTAATTTCTCCCTTATCTATGACTTTATAATATGAATATGATGACCTATAATACCTATTACGCTTACCTACCTAGTAGGTAGGTATATGAATAGTGATTTTATTGGAATTTGCGAAAAAATTATTCTGATGTGGCAAAAATTAAAAAACTATATTCTGTTCACGGCTAATTATAATATTTTTAGCCGGCTAAATGCTAGCAGTTATATAATTAGCATTCGCTAAATATATAATTAACGGCTAAAAACCCATCTCTGCTTTTTATCAAACGTTTAAAACCTTTCCATAGTTCCTCGTTGGAGTTGCTCACAATAAAACAAAATCACTAAGAAACTAAAAATATACTACTGTTGCTCATAAACAAATAAGCTTAGTTATATATTTTTTAAATAAGTTTTATTTTCTTTAGATTGTTGCCGTTATTAGGAAGTACTGAATTTTTAGTTAAAGTGAGGTTAGAAAGTAAATGATACAACAAGAGAACCACCACAGAAATGAACAAAGCACTTAATATTTCCCTAGAACTATAGGGTTTTGGCCAGGTGTGACAATACAAAATGTATAAGTTGGGAGCAGTGTGACATCAAAATGGCGGCTTCCATGGTTTCTCATGAAAATTGGATGCGCAGTTGTCTATAATCGTGCCAAGGTGACTTATCAATGAGTCGTGACAGTTCGTTTGGTTCGTTTGGTTCGTTTCTCATTAGGGGTCCTGGTGACTCCATAATGCCCTTCAATCTAGCCACCTCGTTCAAAAGTTTGGGATTTCGCATGATACAACTACACAGATATGCTCATAACTTTCGTTTGTTCTGCACATAACGTCATTCGTGAGGGAAAAATGGCGATGCGATGCGAAAATTCTTAAGGGCAGTGATATAATTATTTTCGTGTTTATCAATTGTTTTTCCTCGTAACTGACGTTTCGATATGCGCATTGGCATATCTGTGTAGTTGTATACGCGATTCTTGCTAAGCAATACGCTACCTACTGGCGGCACGCACAACTAACGCATGGGGTATTGGTTCAGTTTTGCGTATGTATGTCTATTGTGAATTTTGAAATATCCGTTGTTATATTAGTTAATTGCTTTGATTAG
Organism: Pogonocherus hispidulus; assembly: GCA_963924545.1. NCBI lineage: Eukaryota > Metazoa > Arthropoda > Insecta > Coleoptera > Cerambycidae > Pogonocherus > Pogonocherus hispidulus. The sequence continues at coordinate 36,829,268 of OZ004694.1, read as the reverse complement.
ATATGAATCATTATTGTTGTGACCGTCATTGTTCCTCTTCTACAAAGAAAAACCCGAGATCAGTTTCATACTTTTCCAAAAGCGGGAAAATCTGGAGCTATCGCGGAAACTATAAGTTGAGCATTACAGAGTTTACAGGAGACAAGTATGGATAAAGAAGCTAAAGAACGCAGAGTAGAGACTGTGCTCTTTACCATTCTCTAAGGATGACTATTTCCATAAAGGTATGTATCAGAGACAATAAAAAGACTCTTCAATGATATAGGCAGAATGGAAATTTCTCATCTTCCAACTTGGAGGGCGCTGGAAGCATGGATACCGTGCAGTCCTATATAAAGATACCGGATTTTGAGTGTATTCTGTGGTATTGTGGTGCCGCCCATGATACAACTACACTGATATGCTCATAACTTGACCAAATTTCGTTTGTTCTGCGCACGACGTCATTCTTGATGCTAAAATGGCGAAAATTCAAATGCGTTACTGTCAACGTGACTGTCAGTGATATAATTATTTTCGTGTTTGTCAATTGTATTCCCGTATTATTATAATTGTGAGGTCCGAGGGTTATCAAGTTGTCATTTTTATATTATAGGGTGGTGTTTATTTACAGTAGTGCTTCTTATTATCTCTTCAAATTATAAAATTTAGGTTAGAATTATATTCGGTAGGTAGATCGGTACACAGAATGCGGTTTGAATTAAAATAAGAAAGATTGATATTAATCAACTATTATTTTAGTTTCCCTGTATGAATCGTGTATTATAATTTCATAATCGACGTTTCTTTTATATTGTTATCTTTGTTTACAAGTATTTTATTTAATTTTGTATCAAAACTGACGTCACGCTCATCGATAGACCACGCCCCCATGCGCATAGGCATATCAGTGTAGTTGTATCATGGGTGCCGCCGTGCCATGATACGTGTAGTTTGTAGTTTTATTTTTTATGGTCCTGTTTATAATCACTATTTGATACGACCTACTTTTCTGCAAGTGCTGCATTTACTCAATTATTTCTTTACATTTTTAAAAAGTAAATAATATAGAATATAAGTATAACCTAATAAGTGTGCTAATAAGTATTGTATATTTCAGTTGACTTTTAAACGTTCCATTTAAATCGAGGGAATATATCCTCGATTTAATTCGTTTTTTAATTCGGATTTTAATTCGTTTTTTAATTGTGTAATATGGTTTTGCAACTATCGATCCAAATCTCCACAACAAATCTTTGATGAATAAAATTTCAAACGTCAGTGTCAGTGAACGTAGGTTAGTACATGATACAACTACACTGATATGCTCATAACTTGACCAAATTTCGTTTGTTCTGCGCACGACGTCATTCTTGATGCTAAAATGGCGAAAATTCAAATGCGTTACTGTCAACGTGACTGTCAGTGATATAATTATTTTCGTGTTTGTCAATTGTATTCCCGTATTATTATAATTGTGAGGTCCGAGGGTTATCAAGTTGTCATTTTTATATTATAGGGTGGTGGTTATTTACAGTAGTGCTTCTTATTATCTCTTCAAATTATAAAATTTAGGTTAGAATTATATTCTGTAGGTAGATCGGTACACAGAATGCTGTTTGAATTAAAATAAGAAAGATTGATATTAATCAACTATTATTTTAGTTTCCCTGTATGAATCGTGTATTATAATTCCATAATCGACGTTTATTTTATATTGTTATCTTTGTTTACAAGTATTTTATTTAATTTTGTATCAAAACTGACGTCACGCTCATCGATAGACCACGCCCCCATGCGCATAGGCATATCAGTGTAGTTGTATATCAGAGTAATAAATAAAGGGGAGACCGCATTCCCTATTTCAAAGCATAATGTAAACATGTAACCTCAACCTACTGGATGTTGATAAACAAACAATACATAATGAACACACGATGGTCCCTGATCGTATCAGCGTAGTGGCGTATCAAGCTATATCACGGAAATGCTTATAATATACATAATTATATACAAAAGTTAAGTTCAAAAACACAGTTTAAGAACACATAAAACACTCGGCTTCACCAATTTTTTATTTCAAAATAATGGCGTTACTTGCTATATTAGGTTAATACCAGGCAATGTTGCCACTTCCGGCGCTTAATATCGCTAGAAATTTCAATAATGTATTGATGGATATGCAGAGCCTATAATTATAACACAAGTCACAAAAAATAGTGGGTAGCCTTAAACATATTACAATGTAACTAATTTGTAAATTGATTGAGGTCAAGAATGTGGTAGATCTTTACATGTTAATCAATGAAAATGATGACGGCTGTACCTAGCTATAAAAATAAAAAAGTAACTTCGGCATCAATGTCAAGGACGTTACAGGGACCGATGTTTGTAAATACATTTACCTCAAGGCTTCACTTTAGAATGTAAATAACGGTCTCCCCTTTATTTATTACTCTGATAGTTGTATCATGGGTTAGTATAGGTTACTGCCATTTTGGCGCTTCGATTTTAAAATCAATCGCGTATCATGGGATTTCGTTTAAAATATTCTGCATTCAATTGAAAACGTGCTTCTCGTTCGCTAATATTGGTTTTCACCATGTTAATTATGATGATAATGGCATATCCGTTCTTGACAATATAAATTAACTTCCCTACCTTTATAAACGGCCACAGACCACGAGAAAAATCAAAAATTTACTTTACACACTTGACCGGGAATTGTTCCTCGTGCATACCCATGAAGTTGTGTCATTTGAAAATTATATAAATGAATCACACCACATTCACTGCAGTGCCGAGTCTGTTATTTTCATTAATTGGTTCAAACATCAGAGTAATAAATAAAGGGGAGACCGCATTCCCTATTTCAAAGCATAATGTAAACATGTAACCTCAACCTACTGGATGTTGATAAACAAACAATACATAATGAACACACGATGGTCCCTGATCGTATCAGCGTAGTGGCGTATCAAGCTATATCAGGGAAATGCTTACAATATACATAATTATAATACAAAAGTTAAGTTCAAAAACACAGTTTAAGAACACATAAAACACTCGGCTTCACCAATTTTTGATTTCAAAATAATGGCGTTACTTGCTATATTAGGTTAATACCAGGCAATGTTGCCACTTCCGGCGCTTAATATCGCTAGAAATTTCAATAATGTATTGATGGATATGGAGAGCCTATAATTATAACACAAGTCACAAAAAAATAGTGGGTAGCCTTAAACATATTACAATGTAACTAATTTGTAAATTGATTGAGGTCAAGAATGTGGTAGATCTTTACATATGTTAATCAATGAAAATGATGACGGCTGTACCCAGCTATAAAAATAAAAAAGTAACTTCGGCATCAATGTCAAGGACGTTGCAGGGACCGATGTTTGTAAATACATTTACCTCAAGGCTTCACTTTAGAATGTAAATAACGGTCTCCCCTTTATTTATTACTCTGATGTTCAAACTGAATGCGGACTTCTCGATAACACATATTGGCATAATCTCTCTCTCTCTCTCTCTGTCTGTTGTTTCTGTGGTTGAGACATAAGTTTCTAAAAAAAATTTGTTAATTACAATTCACAAAACTGTGTTTGTGAGTTAAAAGAGGACATGTAATCTTCATCCACAATTTCATCATTCTATCATTCACTCTAGTGCTACACTACTACTGCACTAGCAAAAATCTCAAATAACTCGAAAACCAGGAAAGAGTTACCCAGCTAAGTATATGACTAAATATAAATGACTGGACAATTCAAAAGTGTTAAAATATACTGAGTAGGTATGTATATTCCACTTAAAAAATCAAGTTTTGACCCCCTGAAAATCTTGAAGCTTGGTGAACACCCTGTACAGAATATTAGTTTTCTGATCATATCTGTAGATTAAGGTGGATCATGTTTGCATTTTTTTATTAACTTTTTTTGGTTGCTGCCATATGCGATGCACCGAATATAGGCATTTTTTTTCTCATAAACCACCAATATCAAACCGGCCAAACTTATATGGAAGTATCAACTTATTATCCTTATAACTAATCTTTTAACAGCAGGATATACGGGTGTTACATTTAAAAAAATATATGTTTGGTTTGTAACTTTTTTTTGAGCCACCCTATAGGTACCGACTTCCGACTTGGACTTGTCAAAATAATTTTAAAATTAAAATGTGCCTGTCATTGACCTTGATAACATCCAGTATTAATGTGTTCATGAAATTATTTAGTTTCACCCATATATATATATATATATATATATATATATATATATATATATATATATATACAGGGTGGCCCAATAATGTGAAAAAGTCCCATAGCTGCTTTATGGTTGCAGATACAATTACAATTTTTTGGGCCATCGTAAACCTCCTTGAGGCGCACATTTTAAAAATATTTTAACATGTACAGAGTGTTCAGATTTTCCGGGCCATATAAAACTTATGTTTTTTAAATGGAAATTACTATTTTTTATTACATATTTGGATTCCGCTTGTCATTTTGATTCTAGCAATATATGGTTTTAAGGGTTTATACAGGGCCGTTCAGAAGATATGAGCAATGCTGTGTCGAAATCGCAATGACTCGGACGCCCTGTATATTGTGTAGGGAAGTAACTAGAGACCATTTCATGCTACCATAAACCAATTTATATGGTCTACTGTTATTCCCTTCACAGATATCTTCACAATGTTATTGTTTGTATACGGGGCATTGAGGAACGCGGAACCATCATTTTCTCAATTTTTTTAAATGGAACACCCTATATTTTATATCGTTTTCATAAAGCTGTATCAAAGACCTTTCACTTATATTAAACAATTCATATACCTAAACCTTCAAATTTCTGAGTTATACGAGGTTTTATATTGGAATTACATTGGAAATTGAGTTTATACAGGAAAATATCAATATAGCCATAGTAAATTAGATTTGTTTCATACTTTCAAAGTAACAATAATATTTTGTAGGATTCAAAATATAATTTTTAACATGTGTACGTAGTTTTAGTGGTCATTTTGAAATAAAATTTAATGACGACTTGGAAAACTGCCTATTATGTATAGATTTATTTCATCTAGACGCCTGTGCAAAAAAATTAAACATCAAACGTCATTGTCACGACTACAGTCCAATACTTTGTGACAAACTGTGAGTCTGACAGTTATTAAGTAGTGTGGTAGTGATTTAAAAAAAAACTTAAAATGAATTTTAATAAATCAGAAATGATTGATATGATTTATGTTTTGGGTGAAAGTGATAAAAATCCATTACTGGCAACAAGAATTTATCGTCAACGATATCCACAAAGAAGGCAGCCTAGCAAAAGAACACTTCAAAAATTAATGGAACGTTTTGATGACGCCGGTACTGTAACATACGCTAAAAGTTGTAGGGAAAGAAAAACATTCACCCAAGCAAACGAACTAAATATCCTTCTGGCTGTCACAGAAGATCCGCACTTAAGCCAAAGGCAAATTTCCCCAACAAATGGACGTCGGCAGAACATCCGTGCAAAGAATATTAAAGTCAAATAAAATGCACCCTTACCACTTTCAGTTTCTGAAAGAACTAAGTGAAGAAGATTGTAGAAGACGTCTTCAATTTTGCCAGTGGGTTCAAACCCAAATAAGAAATGAAGGAGATTTTACCAATCTCATTCTATTTGGAGACGAGGCAACCTTTCTTAGAAATGGTAATGTTAACCGTCACAATTTTCATTACTTCGCCACCGAAAACCCGCATTTTGTAAGGATGCACTCACAAAATAGATGGAGTTTAAATGTCTGGGGGGAATTGTTGGTGAATATGTTATTGGACCACATTTTTTTGAAGGGCGAGTAACCGGTGAAGTATACCTGGATTTCTTGCAAAACCATTTGCCCCAGTTACTTGCACATGTCCCCAACGAAATCAGAGAAAGAATATGGTTGCTACATGATGGTGCCCCAGTCCATTTTACACGGCCCATCATAGATTTTCTGGATGAAAATTATCCTGAAAGATGGATTGGACGGGGTGGTCCTATAGGCTGGCCGGCTAGAACTCCAGACCTTACAAAAATGGATTATAGTATATGGGGCTTTGTGAAAGACAATGTTTACAGAACTTCACCCACTACCATAGATGACATGAAAATTCGCATAAGAAATTCTTTTCAGGAAATAAGCGTTGAAATGTGTAGAAATGTAAATACAGCGTTTGAGAACCGTATTAATCTTTGCATACAAGTTAATGGAAGACATTTTGAACATTTAATTAGATAGCTTAATTGTGTACTTACTAATACTTATGTTCCTTTCATGCTGTTTAATTCATTATTAACCTGTTACTTCTTGGATCTTTATATCTAGTATTTCTTTGTTATTCAAATTTTCCTATAATAGTTTTGTTAGAAATAATAGAAGTTTAGTGTTCTCCACTATTTAATAAATCATTTGGTTTATCTTGTCGAGTGATTCTATTAATCTATCCGTTATTTCCTTGAAAAATAGACACTATACACAATTACATATTAAAAACAGTCAACTCTTTATAAAACGGAATCATAAGTATCTGAAGTTAAAGTGCCGCATGTTCCGCCTTTTGCATTGCATTCTTATTGAGCGTTACATTTAATACATAATAGGCAGTTTTCCAAGACGTCATTAAATTTTATTTCAAAATGACCACTAAAACTACGTACACATGTTAAAAATTATATTTTGAATCCTACAAAATATTATTGTTACTTTGAAAGTATGAAACAAATCTAATTTACTATGGCTATATTGATATTTTCCTGTATAAACTCAATTTCCAATGTAATTCCAATATAAAACCTCGTATAACTCAGAAATTTGAAGGTTTAGGTATATGAATTGTTTAATATAAGTGAAAGGTCTTTGATACAGCTTTATGAAAACGATATAAAATATAGGGTGTTCCATTTAAAAAAATTGAGAAAATGATGGTTCCGCGTTCCTCAATGCCCCGTATACAAACAATAACATTGTGAAGATATCTGTGAAGGGAATAACAGTAGACCATATAAATTGGTTTATGGTAGCATGAAATGGTCTCTAGTTACTTCCCTACACAATATACAGGGCGTCCGAGTCATTGCGATTTCGACAGAGAAATGCTCATATCTTCTGAACGGCCCTGTATAAACCCTTAAAACCATATATTGCTAGAATCAGAATGACAAGCGGAATCCAAATATGTAATAAAAAATAGTACTTTCCATTTAAAAAAACATAAGTTTGATATGGCCCGGAAAATCTGAACACTCTGTACATGTTAAAATATTTTTAAAATGTGCGTCTCAAGGAGGTTTACGATGGCCCAAAAAATTGTAATTGTATCTGCAACCATAAAGCAGCTATGGGACTTTGTCACACTATTGGGCCACCCTGTATATATATATATATATATATATATATATACCTATATGGTTTCACCATAATCCTCCACCTCGTCCTCCTTTTCCCACCCTGTACGGTACTACCATATAATATCTGGAACACTTGTGAATAATAATAAATTAATATAAGTTTATTTTATCTTCATCCCGTATCCATTTATCTTCATCCCGTACCCAAAATTCTCTACCTGCTCCAATAAAAAATTCGGCAACATTGCTACAAAAAATATTCCAGTGCATACGATAAAACTTGAATAGTTGAATCGAGTTGAAGGTGGTTACCTATATACTGCATTTAGTGCATTTTACTCTCAGACTTCTTTTTCTGGCTTGCGTCCCCAGCTCTCGAGTTTGGGGTCCCATTTATGAGAGGAAAGTTTGCACCATCACCGACTATTTAATGTACTTATCTCTGACCCTATATTACTGTTAAAAAATTTATAAACCTTCAAAATTAGGTACAAGTGTTATACATTCATTCGACACAGAATTTCATGTATTCTTCAAGTAATTGGAATTAACTATACTGGGTCTTCCAATAAAAGAAAAAATAGTATTACTATTATTCATAAGGAAAAATTAAACAAATTGGCTTGCAGCTTGCATATTTTGCAATGACATGTAAAAAAACTTATAAATACGTAACTATGAAGAACTAAATTTAAGTAAAGATGATTTGCAATATGTTAACAACTATTTGCATGATGTTTTCGGCAAATCCAATGCTAGGATTATATGTGATTCAAAAATAATAGTAAAAGCTTTAGAAATAACAAGATACAACTTAAAATAATAATCATGAAAAGCCAAAATTGATGATAAAATTATACAAAAAAACCTATTATTTTTGGAATAATAAGGCACTTCAGATAAAAAAAAAAGAGTAAAATCAAGTATATTAAAAATATATTATCCAACTAAAAATAATGTACCTACTCAAATAAACTACCAAATTTTCATGGGAGGTTCGTAAATAACATGTTTTATACAGTGGGTACAAATTTATTAAATATAATGGAATGCAAGTACAAATTATCACGCAAAATAAATAATAACCAGTGCAATAATGACAAGAGTGATCAATACACCTAATATTAAAATAACTTTATCTTCTGAGGCTCTCTTTTCAATTAATTTCATAGTATGATTACTTAAACCTAAAGTATTGGCCATATCAATTATTCTTCTATGAGCACCTTTTAATGTCATTCTTTGGGACCGTAACGAATCTAGAGCATTGATACCAGTATGTAACATTTCATCAACTCCTTTATTGGCATTCTGTAATGAGTTTTGGTGATATATCGCATAGTCTATATTAATAGCAGTTACATCAGGATTAGGGGCAAATCTTCTATTAAGTAGCTGTTCCCTTTCATTAGCTGCAGCTTCTCTCCGAGCTCTTATCTGTTTTGACGCTACTAAAGCAGCCTGCAAATGTTTGCTGTCATATTTTAGCTGATCACATCGCATCTTGGCATTTTGTCGTTGATCCAGAGGCAATTTAAAAATAAATAAATTAAGTTTCTCACAGTTCCTAAAAGAAATATGTTACCTCTTAGAAAAATAAATGCCATTTGAAACTCATTTACCTATTTATTAATCCAATTTTTTCTTGAATATCTGTCTCAATTTCCACTGCATTTTTTGGACTACCTTCCAATATATGAAAATCCTGTTGCGTTTGTTGGATTAATGTGTTTGTTTGATTGTATAAAGTATCCATATTTTATTAACAACATAATATTATTAGAGTAATAAATAAAGGGGAGACCGTTATTTACATTCTAAAGTGAAGCCTTGAGGTAAATGTATTTACAAACATCGGTCCCTGCAACGTCCTTGACATTGATGCCGAAGTTACTTTTTTATTTTTATAGCTAGGTACAGCCGTCATCATTTTCATTGATTAACATGTAAAGATCTACCACATTCTTGACCTCAATCAATTTACAAATTAGTTACATTGTAATATGTTTAAGGCTACCCACTATTTTTTTGTGACTTGTGTTATAATTATAGGCTCTCCATATCCATCAATACATTATTGAAATTTCTAGCGATATTAAGCGCGGGAAGTGGCAACATTGCCTGGTATTAACCTAATATAGCAAGTAACGCCATTATTTTGAAATCAAAAATTGGTGAAGCCGAGTGTTTTATGTGTTCTTAAACTGTGTTTTTGAACTTAACTTTTGTATATAATTATGTATATTGTAAGCATTTCCGTGATATAGCTTGATACGCCACTACGCTGATACGATCAGGGACCATCGTGTGTTCATTATGTATTGTTTGTTTATCAACATCCAGTAGGTTGAGGTTACATGTTTACATTATGCTTTGAAATAGGGAATGCGGTCTCCCCTTTATTTATTACTCTGATATAATATTACTTTTTCTTCTATAAACTGTGTATTATTTTATTTAACATTTAACTCGCAGAATATATATAGGATTTAACTATTCTATATAACCTGTGATTTTACTTTTCCTGTGATGTTTATACTCCACAGAATAGAATATCTAAAAGAGGAAGTTCTGCCCACGGACCAAGGCTGTGAAAAATTTTGCCAAGGAATGCGCCACCTACTGACGGCACGCACAACTAACGCGTGGAACTTTGGTTCAGTTTTGCGTATGTATTTCTATTATGAATTTTTAAATAAATAATCATTAGTTGCTAGTATCGATCTTATAGTACTAGGATACGGTTTTGGAGCGATTTGTTGGGATTGACTCTTTGCTTCGTACATAAGTCCGTGACTTAACGTTAACAAAACAATCTCAATGCTGTTAAATACCCTATGCCGTATGCTGTTAAATACCCTATGCCTATGGCGATGCGATGCGAAAATTCAAATACCTTAAAGGCAGTGATATAATTATTTTCGTGTTTATCAATTGTTTTTGCTCATGACTGACGTCACGATCAATCAATAGACCACGCCCCCATGCGCATTGGCATATATGTGTAGTTTTATCATGTGCCGTATCTAGTACTATAAGTTCCATATGGTTGTTAGTGTAAAATCCTTGATCAGTGTAATATAAGTCCTTTAAAATCACATTTGATTGCATTAATACAGAGTCTCTCAAATAATATTGGGCTGGATATTTAGACTGAAAATTTTTGAAATTGCATTAGGGGCAAATTTGGCAATAGGGGATCCAGTGACTTGTTACGAGAAATCTGTGGAAAATGACCTTCAAATTTTTATGAATGAATTGATCGGTCCTTTGTTTAGGGTTCTTGAGGCTGACAGACTTCCAGAGATAGACTTCTCAACTTTCTATTTTTATTTTAAGAAGTCGGTAGCCAGAGATGCAATATTTATACTGCATGCTTATTGGATGTTGCGATATTCGTGCGCATGCGGATATTTGACTAAGGTACTCTTGATAATGATAGATATAGTCTCTACCCGCGATATATGGGAAATAAGGTAATTCCTATTTCTAAGGCATTCTTACCTTACGTAAGAAATAATAGTTACTCTAGGTAACTATTATTTCTTTGTGGGAAATTCAGTTGCAAAGTGTTGGCAACGCTGCCTATAGGTAACAGACCATAGAAAATTAAATATGTTTTCTATGGTAACAGGCACAAAGGGTGAGTTCGTGTCAACGCTCGACAGAGCGAGCGGAGTATTATGACGTCATGAGCAAAGTGTTCTGGGGATAGCGATCTATCTCGAACGCTGTGTGCATGCCGCCTGTCAAAAGTGATATGTGATCATAACCACAATCTTATAAATTCGTGTCAAATTTGTAGTTTCTTTTGATATACGGGTGAAATGAGTTAATTTAAACCATAAATAATTTGTTTTTTGAATTTATCGTATCCTGATCCTGGCACACACCATCGCTAACCGTATATAGTCAAATACTGTAATTTTAAAGTATTTGATTAGTGCCCTGGATTCCTGGATATTTATTTTTGTGGCCGCGGCCACTTACCAGTCACTAGTAATACATAATGGATTTAAATCGGCTTTATAATGTATTGCAGTTTGCAGTGGAAATGTTTTTTCAAGATGATATGATCACTACCTCTGTCTTTTCTTCAAATACAGAGTAAATGTGAGGTTACAAAACCCTCACGCTCTGAGATCTCCACATTAAGCTCGGAGAAATAAGAGCACGCTCAGATTACGCACTCAGTGTCGACTCGAACGCAAACGAGAACGCTCAGAGTTGCGAATAAAACGCAATAAATGAACTCGGATCAATCTGAGCGTCGACTTGGGGTGAGTTCGGCATTGTTATCAAATGATAGTGCAGAGAAAAACGGATCATTGGTCACATGACTTTTTCAGTGCTTGTCTTCTCAGAAATTTGCCGAACGCAATTGAGTAGTTTTGTTTTTGTTTACATATTTCGACCTGAAATCGCTGAAATCAAACTGTTTTCTGTTCTATTACTGCCATCTATATATGTATTTATATCTAAAATTGATATTAACGTAGGAATTATGCAAGAACCCTAAACAAAGAAGGACTGATCAATCAGTAACAGCCAATCACATTTGTTTATCACTTATGTGACGTCAGTGGATTCCCTTTAGCGGGAGATTTGAAATTTAAATATCCTCTTTGTTTTAATTTGACAGCTTTAACCTTTTAACATAACCTATATATGTCACATTGTCATGTAGAATGTCTCGGTTGTCTTTGGAATGTCATCAGTGTCATCAGTCATGCCATCATATCAAAGTATTTCTGAATCATATCATAGTAATCTGTGCACTGATTAACAAAACACAAGTTATCACAGTTATAAAATCGACAACGATTTTTGCACAACGCACTTCAAATCGTAAGATATATATCGTAAAACACATATATAACTACTTTAAAATCACATTTGATTGCATTAATACAGTCTCTGAAATAATATTGGGTTGGATATTTTAACTGAAAATTTTTGAAATTGCAATTAGAGGCAAATTTGGCAATAGGGGATCCACTGACGTGTTACGAGAAATCTGTTGAAAATGACCTTCAAATTTTTATGAATGAATTGATCAGTCCTTCTTTGTTTAGGGTTCTTGGGAATTATGGGCATTGCTATTGGCTACGAAATATTTTTTGGAGAACCTGATGGTGAGGAGGAAATGGGAAATTTTAGAAAAGGTCGACTTATATCACATACCTTAAAGTAAGGTATTTTTAAATATCTTTAAATACATTTTTAGGTGTATGACTTTTTGATTGTGCTTGCTAACAACCCTAATAAGGACATAACCTTCAAACAAGGATGATGATGACGTAAATATCTGACAAATCGCTATCTAAAATCTGAGCAAAATGAGGATCTCAATTTTATCTTTGAACATAAAGCCGAACGCGCCCAAGAACCCTAAACAAAGAAGGACTGATCAATCAGTAACAGCCAATCACATTTGTTTATCACTTATGTGATGTCAGTAGATTCCCTTTAGCGGGAGATTTGAAATTTAAATATCCTCTTTGTTTTAATTTGACAGCTTTAACCTTTTAACATAACCTATATATGTCACATTGTCATGTAGAATGTCTCGGTTGTCTTTGGAATGTCATCACTGTCATCAGTCATGTCATCATATCAAAGTATTTCTGTATCATATCATAGTAATCTGTGCACTGATTAACAAAACACAAGTTATCACAGTTGTCAAATCGACAACGATTTTTGCACAACGCACTTCAAATCGTAAGATATATATCGTAAAACACATATATAAGTACTTTAAAATCACATTTGATTGCATTAATACAGTCTCTGAAATAATATTGGGTTGGATATTTTGACTGAAAATTTTTGAAATTGCAATTAGAGGCAAATTTGGCAATAGGGGATCCACTGACGTGTTACGAGAAATCTGTTGAAAATGACCTTCAAATTTTTATGAATGAATAATGAATTGATCAGTTCTTCTTTGTTTAGGGTTCTTGCTTGGAACGCGCCCAACGCGCCAGACTGTAGTCAAAGCTCTCAGGGAGTGGAAAGTGGAATGCCGAACGTAAATCATTAAATTTAGCGCTCTGACAGCAATGCCGAACTTACCCTCGAACTCGCTCAAAATATCGAGATCGAATATCTATATCCACAGATTATAGAGAGCTACTAATATCTATAACCTAAACATGTCTATAATTGAGGTTATACTTTAAAAAAAATTTGTGAATTGTTCTACACATTATTCCTTTGAAAACTTTTGTACACAGTATATATTTTGTTCTATATTATTTACATTCACCATGAAAAAATCTGTGACTAACGCCAAAGGATTTGGTAGGAATAAATATGTTAATTTTCAAATATTTTTTATCAATAGTTATCATTTCCAGTAAGTGAAGATCATGTCTTTGTTACTCCTGTAAAGCTAGTAAAAACAGTGGATGATATGCAGCAATGGGATAAATCTGAAGCTTATTTTGTAAAATGAGTGCAATTTCTTACATTCTGAAATTTAAAATATTAATTTCTAGGAGTATTTGGGATTCATATTTGCATTGAATGATTCAGTAAAAGGTAAAAGTAATTCACAAGGATGTGAAAATGCGTCGGAAGCAGTAAACAATGTTGTCAAATTACTATGTACTCTGAGTAAGTGGATTGATGAAATCCCACCAATTCAACAACCCCAGCGATTTGGAAATCAAGCTTTTAAAACTTGGTATAATAAATTGAAAAATGTAAATATGTATTCTTACATAGTAAATAGAGTGACTTTGCCGGTTATTGATCTATTCATAATAAATAACTAACTAGAGATTTGTGCAGCATTTATATTTATACGTAATTTATCTGTACACATCTAAGCCCATTTTTGGTCTGTCTATAATCAACAATCTATCACGTTGGGGCAGTTTTGTGCAATAATATTGGTAAACGGATAAAATAATGATTTTCAAAGATGAATAGAGGCCTACTTAAACATGAAAATATATAAGAAAGCATTGTATTGTCAAAAAACTTCAGTTAAAGCGAGACAAGAGAAAATGTTTTTTGAGTATTCTAAATATTAAATAACTCTGAAGGGTGATGAAAACTAATACATTGGTCAGTTCATCAGAACACAGCGCTACCCGATCGCTCACCAAACAACTGTTCTGATTGGTTACTTTGAATCTGATAACCAATCATAACAGTTATTTGATGAGCGCTCAGGTAGTGCTAAATTCTGATGAGCGCAACCATTGCTGATGAATAGTTAATATTTGGGAGTCAAGAACAGCTGAACATTTTCCTAGGTTTAGATTCTTTTTAATTTTTCACTTATTTGACAAACATTGTGACCTAATACATGTTTTGTTGGTTGTAAAATTTATAACTGGCAGACCAATGATGAAGGTTAATTATTGTAATATTCAAAATATTTTTTAAACCATGAATATTGAAACATTTTTAACTCGCTGAGAACCAGCAAAGTCACTAATAAATAAATACCTATCTATTTAATATAACATTTAATTTGATAAAAAAATATACATACTTAAATGAAACATAAAAATTAAAAATCTAATTACTGTTCTATTGATTGAGTTGGAAATGAGTTAATATTGAGTGCTTGAGTATTTAGTGCTTTTTTAAAGTGTTAAGTTAATTATATCACATTTGTAACATGCTCTGTGAAAATGTATTTCACTTAATTCCCAATTAATTAATTTTTATTGTTTCAATGTCAGTATAAATACCCAAATGTTTTTTTTTAATCATCATACTTTAACCACCCACCATCCCAAGATGATTATCAATGAATACTGACATTGATAATCATCTTGGGGTGGTGGGTGGTTAAAGTATGATGATTAAAAAAAAACATTTTAAAGCTTCAATTAAAATGATTTTGAGTATCCAGTCACATATAAAATGTAAGCCTTTGAATTCTGACTAGCACTAGCTAGACTTAATTAAAGAAATAATTCATAGAACAATAGTAAAAAATAATAAGAACAATTCAAAATAACATGAAAAATAACAAACAGTAAATAAGGACAAATTTTAATGTCAATAATATAATTAATAATCTATCAGAATAATATATATATATCTTAAAATTATTTATTGGCATTAGGTATTTTTAATATATATATATATATGTATATTTAGGTACCGATATAGTAAAAAAATAAACGGAATTATTTAAATATTATGATCTAATTAAGTTTCTAGTTCCATATTACCTATTATCAGAGCAAGCAAAAAAATTTGGCTCCGTAATTTATTTCCTATACTTCTATAATTCCATAATGATTAATTTCATTTAATTAAGATTATTAATTTAAGGCTAGTTTTATAATAAAAAATAAAGGGTATTTAGCTAAAGTTACTTTTAAATACCTTGGATACTATTATTGAGATAATTGTATTCAAGATATTAATTAAAAAGCAACTTTAGCCAAAGTTCCTTTGAATTTAAAATGACCAGAAATGAAATACATTTTTTAATTATTAAATTAATAATTTAATATTAAAATTATTAATATTTAATTAGGTATTTTGCCGCATTTCTAAAAGTAATTAAAGGTCTAAAAACTCAAATTCCTCAGTCAAAAGGAACAATAAGGATTGGTTTTTTGAAACCTAGTTTTTGCTAATAGATATAAAATTCCTGTATGTCCACAAAAAAAAATCAAGATTAAAAAATAAGTTATTTTTTGCTTATTTTTAGTCAGCCATAGAATTACTGCAAAGTATTTTGCCAGAAGATCTGTTCAGAGCGATTCCAGAAATTATGGTCTATTTAGTTGATGGTTTTGGAAACTCCACTCGAATAGATTATGGAACTGGTCATGAACTATCATTTATAATGTTTTTATGCTCATTATTTAAAATTGGTTATCTAAAGGAAAACGATCAAGCTGCGACTGCTTGCAAAGCTTTTGTCAGGTATACTTTTACAAAGTATTAGTGGTGGACCCAAAATTAGACATGCATGTTTTCTTAAATTTTATGAGGTAGATAGAGAGGGAAAATTGATTTCATTCAGCAACTTGGTTATTTGGCTTATCCTTAGGCGGGCCCTAAGAAGCAAAATATTTGATTTTTTTTATTGAACGATATTTTTTTGTCAGATTATAGAAGAGTGCCCGTTTTTACATGGTCTTAAGTAAAATAAGTAGTAGGTTGAAAGTGGTTCTGATTGAAAAACTTCAAAGTGGTACACTTTGAAGTTTGAAATATTGAATATCCATATCGAGTATGCAAGATCAGCTTAGTAAAATCACAGTGTTTGAAACAAAACTATAATAACGCACTTTCGTAAATCCATCATTTTTCAACATGATGGAATCATTTTTATCACAAAACAGTAAAAGCTGTTCGTAAATTCAGTGATTGCTTTGTGATGGGCTATCAATCTTGTTCGTAAATTCAGCACAAAATTGTATGATATTCCATCAGAAAACCATCACTTCCATCATTAAATAGTTATGATGGATTTCAAATTTGGTGATTGAAAAAAGAGGGGGAATTGTCATGTCATTAATTTTGAGGTTAGTATGTTGTTTTTTGTTTGGTTCAAGGGATGCAATTTTGTTAAAAGCATAAAAGTAAGCACAAAGTACCTAGTAGATTTGTTAATCACAATGAAGGGTGAACAATTTCCAGTGGATATTTTGAATTTTGGTTGGGGGGATAAAATATACAGTAGTTCTTACTCAATAAGAGATTCATGAAATGGACGTTTATGCGCATGTCTCCATCTATCATTAAACCTAACTTCTGTTCGTAAATTAATCCTAACTTTTAAGTGTTTTGATGGATTCCATGTCCAGCATTAATCCATCACATCCATCAGTTACGTCATCCATCACAAAAACTGAGCTGAATTTATGAAAAGGCGCATAATGCTATTATTATGATATAAGTGTCATCTTTGACATTTGATCACATTTGATTCACAATAATTAGTAATACGTAATATTGAAGTTTCCCAATAACTAATTGCAAATAATAAAAATGGTGTATATATACATTAAAAGGAAGAGGAATAGTGATATTATATGGAACAGCAAATAAATAACAAAAACTATGGATTAACAGCACATCTATTTAATATGATTCATAGTTTCTTTTGGGATTACACCACCTGTAAAATAACAAAAAGCAAAAACCAGAAGCATACAAATTAAATATTCAAAGTGCAGTATCAAGGAAACTTCTAAAGTTTGCCCCAAAAAACCAGTGTATTATGTGTGATAAAGTTTAATAATATAATGAAGTAAGTTAATTTATATGCTTCTGGTTTTTTGCTTTTTGTTATTTTACAGGTGGTGTAATCCCAAAGGAAACTATGAATCATGAAAACGCACCACAAATAAGTTACAGACATTATTTAATATGGTTCATCCAGTAAGAAATGTGTCTGATGTTTACATCTAAGAAAGCTGATTACGAAATTTGCAAACTGGACCTCTTACAAATAGAAAACGTAATATTGATGAAATTAATAAGAAATTCAAAAAATTACAATAACAAAACAATAGGAAACTTAAATAATGAATGCTCTAATATTAATATAATCTCATATAATTAACATAAATATTCAAAAAGTTGTTCGTTTACGTTTAAACAATAATACTTACAATCTATTATCAAATTCTTTCTAACTATCTCAAAAGCGTTAGGAGTTACTTGCATCTAATCTTATTTAAATTATTTTCTATGCTCCGTCGGTATTTTGTTTCATAAATATTCTAAAGCATCTGGAAAGGTTTTGTAAACTGCATTCTCAGAGGAAGAAGTCCATAGGTGTTAAATCAGGGGAACGAGGTTATCATTGGATTGCACTACCACGTCCAATCCATCCTCCTGCGTACACATGAAATTATTCCCTTACCTACAAAAAGTTATGTGGAAAAGTAAGGTCCAATAGTCTCATCTTGTTGGTAATAAAAATCTTCCTTCTTTATATCACCTAAATTTTCCTCCAACCATTGTCCAATTAGCGGAGCTATTACGTTTAGTCAGATTATCTTCAAAGAAAAAAGGTATCGGTCCTTTTTTCTTTGAAGATACAGGGATGTGAAATATACTAGCCTATACAGGAATGAAGAATGTGAGGATTAATGTCACTCCAGTATCGTTATGTCTATTAACTAGTCCATTTAAATATAGAATAGCTCTCTAAAGTAGATACATTTAAAAATATTTATTTTGCATTATCATTTGCATCATCGCTTCGCAAAATTCAAGTCCTCAATCAGGATCTCCATCATTTAGTTCTTAATGCAACCAACGATAAAGGTATTAATTCTGTAAGATACTTAAGTATAGGGGAAATATCATGGTATGAATTTATACCAGCCGTTAAGAAGTGATAGTAGGCCATCTGTGGTGAGATACAAAAACTACAAATGTAAAAGAAACTGTAATTGATTGAAGAGTTCTGTAATAAGTACTGGACGTAAAACCACTGCTGTTATATGGCTTCTTATAGGTGACGTACTAAGGTATGGTCAATGGATTAAATAATGGAATAATAATCTTGGAATAAACCAAATGTAATGCTTTTTTGTTGGAGCTCTACTCATTCTAATCACAAGGATTAGCTCGAAAGTTTGAGACTCGTGTGGGAGAGATGGCGGCATATTATTATTACCCAGGCCTCATTTGCATATCAGACTTACGTTGGTAGGGCCTAACCACCATTCAGTGCTGGAATGAAGAAACCTGGAAAACCTCATTAGTTAGAGGGGCAGTCAAACATCAACTGATTTTAATCTACATTAACATCAAGTTGACATTCTTCCCATCCTACATGGATAGATATAACAAAATGAAACTAATATATATATATACAGTCTGTCCATAAAGTAACCCCCCCTGCTAACTTTTGAACGAATCGAGTTAGAGAGTTCTAACAAAATACAGGATGAATCACGTAAAATAGAGTTGATTCTGACGATAAATTCGATTCGGGCGCTGTCAACTCAATTTTTAAATGGCAAAGTGTGCCTTGTTGCACCTCATTTAAAAGATAATTCAATTCTCTAGTTACAAGCGTTTCTGTTTCTAATCTGATCCATGAATAAAATGTTAATTAATATTTTAATACAACAAATTTTGAACAAATATTTATTAAAACAAAAAATAAAAGAATTAAATAAGTTATTCAAAATGTTGTCCAATGACTTCTTGGCACATAAAAAGTCTACTTTGAAATTCTGGCCTGATATTTCCTAAAATTTCTGCAGGGATATTTCTACACATATGTGTTAGACGTTGCTGTAGTTCGTCGATATTTACTGGAGGAGTTCTGTAGACTTTTGACTTCAAATATCCCCATAAGAAAAAATCAAGAGGAGTTAAGTCCGGGGAACGAGCCGACCATTCTATCGGGCCCTTTCTGCTAATCCATCTGCCTGGGAAATGGTTATTTAAAAAATCGGTAACAGGTCCATAGAAATTAGGTGCCCCCCCCCCATCTTGTTGAAATACAATATTTTGAATGTTATTGTCTGCTATTCTTTCTATCTTTGGAAAAATTTCCACCCGCATGATTCTTAAGTACCGCTCTCCTCTTAAATCTATCAAATCTATCAAATCAAATAACTTAAAAAATTAAGAAAAAAAATCTGTAGACACTTTCAAACACTCTTAAATAAACGCTAAACTACTTTCTCGAACCTTATTGACGTTTCAGTGACAATGGCAAGCAAGGCAAGGAGACTTGATAAAAGCAAAATTTTTAAATATCGTTAATACAAACGCTTGTAACTAGAGAACGGATAACTCGATTGTCATTTTTCAAAAACGAGAATATAGAGAATTGAATTACTTTTTAAATGAGGTGTAACACGGCACACTTTGCCATTTAAAAAAATTGAGTTGACAGCGCCCGTGGCGCCATCTTTGAATTTAAATAATTGAATTTATCGTCAAAATCAACTTAATTTTACGTGATTCACCCTGTATTTTGTTAAAACTCTCTAACTCGATTCGTTCAAAAGTTAGCAGGGGGGGGGGTTACTTTATGGACAGACTATATATATACAGGGTTTTTCACGTAACCCGTTCATTAGAATATTTCAGAGACTACTACGATCTAGATTTTGAAATTTGGGGCACTGGTGTTTTTCAGTATTCTCGTTTCAAAAAAAGTTATGACGTCACTGTAGCACTTCCGGTTGTACCGGAAGTTAGTAGTAACTTCATTATTTTAAATGGAAAGGTATAGATTTTGTTGCATTTTTGAAATCTGCGGAATATTTTAGGATGTTTTTGTTAATATATCCCTATACCAAAAATGAACAGATCTGGAGATATTTCGATATTTAAAAAAAAATTGACGATACTAAGCCTATATTGTGAGTGTAATATCTAGAACTTCTAAAAAGCTATAAAGCAGTAGTAGAGCAGGCAAAGGGCTTTCCAAGAATGTACTGCTTCTGTCGATAGTCCACACGGGATGTTCAAAACTCAAGGGCCAATGTTAAAAACTTCAAACACAAAAAAGTTGTTTTTTCAAGTGGAACATCCTGTGTTTTATCTCATCAGTAGATGCAGAATTAAATTCTACATCGATTGGTATACGCATTCTCTATACCTATCTCCAACAGTTTTTGAGTTATATGCAATTATTTATGTGAAAGAAACTTTAGCATCGATAATATGTATCTCTAAATTTTAAAGAAGGCTGGGATACCAAAAAATTGAACTGTGTTTGTCAAAAGTTTGGTATTACTTTTAGTTGTTGAAGTTTGGTGGCAGTTACAATGCAGAACGAATTATTAAATAATTATACTAACGTTGATATTTTAAATTTATTTTAAATTCATGGGGAATGTAATAAAATAGTTGAAACAACTTGTCGTGTTTTCAATGAAAGATACCCAAATTTAACGAGAATGAATAAAACGAAATTCAGAAAAATTGAAGCGCAATTTCTGCAGTTTGGTATTGTCGTCGAGAAGACATATCCGAAACCTGTAACTGAAGATGAAGAGAACGAACTAAATGTATTAGGTTATTTTCACGCTAATGGTGAGAGTTCTATCCCTTCAGCCTCAAGAGATTTGGGGATATCTACTACATCAGTACATAGAATACTAGACAAGCATAAACGACAAGTTCTTTCAACTATTTTATTATATTCCCCATGAATGTAAAATAAATTTAAAATATCAACGTTAGTATAATTATTATTTAATAATTCGTTCTGCATTGTAACTGCCACCAAACTTCAACAACTAAAAGTAATACCAAACTTTTGACAAACACAGTTCAATTTTTTGGTATCCCAGCCTTCTTTAAAATTTAGAGATACATATTATCGATGCTAAAGTTTCTTTCACATAAATAATTGCATATAACTCAAAAACTATTGGAGATAGGTATAGGGAAGGCGTATACCAATCGATGTAGAATTTAATTCTGCATCTACTGATGAGATAAAACACAGGGAGTTCCATTTGAAAAAAAACAACTTTTTTGTGTTTGAAGTTTTTAACATTGGCCCTTGAGTTTTGAACATCCCGTGTGGACTATCGACAGAAGCAGTACATTCTTGGAAAGCCCTTTGCCTGCTCTACTACTGCTTAAATTTTGAAAGTTATAGCTTTTTAGAAGTTCTAGATATTACACTCACAATATAGGCTTAGTATCGTCAATTTTTTTTTTAAAAATCCAAATATCTCCAGAACTGTTCATTTTTGATATAGGGATATATTAACAAAAACATCCTAAAAAATTCCGTAGATTTCAAAAATGCAACAAAATCTATACCTTTCCATTTAAAATAACGAAGTTACTACTAACTTCCGGTACAACCGGAAGTGCTACAGTGACGCCATAACTTTTTTTGAAACGAGAATACTCAAAAACCCCAGCGCCTCAAGTTTCAAAATCTAGATCGTAGTAGTTTCTGAAATATTCTAATGAACGGGTTACGTGAAAAACCCTGTATATATATATATATATATATATATTTTAAGAATGTTATTTGATTATTTTATTATTTTATTGTTCTTTTTCATTTAAGAAAATAATGGAATTTGAGAGAACCTGTGTACAATTGTCTTTTTGTATTATTTTATGTACGAACTGTTAGTACATGTCTCAACTGTTTATGCAGTACCTTCCTAAAGTAGTGGATTAATTCGTTATTTTATAAATAGCCAATTTTTTTAAAAATGGTTTTTTCTTTTATTTTACGAGTATACGATATATACGAGTATATTTAATTTTTTACAGGGTCACTCAATGAAGCTATGTCAATATAAACTTTAATATTTTAAATGGGACATTCTGTATTATGGTCCACTTTTTCGGCATATTTCCCTTATTATTAGAGATGGATCCATGTAGTAGTAGTAGTAGTGGTGCTGGGGCAGTCACAACCCGGCAATTATGCCACAAGTGGCCCTTTTTGCCTACCCCACCGTCTCATCACCTGTCTACTGTCTGCTTTTGGTCCTCCTTGAACCTACCTGACGTCCTGATGAACGTCAGTATCTTGGAGTCTCCCGAAAACTGCACAGTGCCCTAGGACCTAGGACATGGATAGGGGTATCCTCCCCTTCCCCACATTTCGGGCATAAGGGATCCTCTATTCCTAAGAAATTTAAATGGCTTTTTAGTATACAGTGACTTGTGAGGACCCCCACCATTAGGTTCGGGATCCTTCACACAAGGCTCAACAGCGAGACCGTCCTAGATTTGTCAGGCCCGTGTAAACATTTGTGAGCCCGTCTGCATCCTCTGTTCATCCTCCAGTCCTGTCCAAATTTTTGGTAAGCCCATTTATTAATGGCTCCATTAATGCCGTCTGTGTGATTCCAAGAATTGGTTCAGGCTCCTGTCCTAGTTCCCCGGATCCAAGACGAGTCAGCTGATCGGATTTCTGGTAACCAGGAATTTCCATATGGCACGGAATTCAAACGAGCTCAATTTCTCTTCGCCTAGTCAAGGACTCCAGGGCTCCTCCACACTCTTGAACAAGAACAGATCTTGTCCTTGAAGAGCTAACTGCCCTGAGCGGGGCCTGACTATCAGAGCAAATAAAAATCTTTTCCTTTTCACAATTCTTTACATCTTCTCTGTTTGATATCATCAAAATAGCAAAGACGTCCGCTTGGAAGACTATGGCATACAGGCTCTGGGAGAAATTTCTGCTGGGCACCAATGCTTTCCAAGTATATTCCTGCTCCAGAGCACTCGTCAGCCACCCGGGATGCATCGGTCTAACATACCAGAGATTCTGCAGGGAATAGGGCGCCTCCTTTTTGACCTTAGCCGGTCCTCCGCTTCACTGACCCTCATGGCAGATATTGGAATCTCCCTTTCCGCCTTGAACGCAATAGCGGCATGGCCCTTTACTCTTTCTTTTGTCTTCCAACTGCCAGCATCCCTTATTCTCAAATATGTCACCCTTGCCTCCCCCGCCATGAAACCTTATATAATCATATTTGTAAAAAACAGTTCTTCCGAAATATATAAAAAAAATACGGTGTTTCATTTCACCATAAAAACTTTAATATTTGAAATGAAACACCGTATTTTTTTTATATATTTCGGAAGAACTGTTTTTTACAAATATGATTATATAAGGTTTCATGGCGGGGGAGGCAAGGGTGACATATTTGAGAATAAGGGATGCTGGCAGTTGGAAGACAAAAGAAAGAGTAAAGGGCCATGCCGCTATTGCGTTCAAGGCGGAAAGGGAGATTCCAATATCTGCCATGAGGGTCAGTGAAGCGGAGGACCGGCTAAGGTCAAAAAGGAGGCGCCCTATTCCCTGCAGAATCTCTGGTATGTTAGACCGATGCATCCCGGGTGGCTGACGAGTGCTCTGGAGCAGGAATATACTTGGAAAGCATTGGTGCCCAGCAGAAATTTCTCCCAGAGCCTGTATGCCATAGTCTTCCAAGCGGACGTCTTTGCTATTTTGATGATATCAAACAGAGAAGATGTAAAGAATTGTGAAAAGGAAAAGATTTTTATTTGCTCTGATAGTCAGGCCCCGCTCAGGGCAGTTAGCTCTTCAAGGACAAGATCTGTTCTTGTTCAAGAGTGTGGAGGAGCCCTGGAGTCCTTGACTAGGTGAAGAGAAATTGAGCTCGTTTGAATTCCGTGCCATATGGAAATTCCTGGTTACCAGAAATCCGATCAGCTGACTCGTCTTGGATCCGGGGAACTAGGACAGGAGCCTGAACCAATTCTTGGAATCACACAGACGGCATTAATGGAGCCATTAATAAATGGGCTTACCAAAAATTTGGACAGGACTGGAGGATGAACAGAGGATGCAGACGGGCTCACAAATGTTTACACGGGCCTGACAAATCTAGGACGGTCTCGCTGTTGAGCCTTGTGTGAAGGATCCTGAACCTAATGGTGGGGGTCCTCACAGGTCACTGTATACTAAAAAGCCATTTAAATTTCTTAGGAATAGAGGATCCCTTATGCCCGAAATGTGGGGAAGGGGAGGATACCCCTATCCATGTCCTAGGTCCTAGGGCACTGTGCAGTTTTCGGGAGACTCCAAGATACTGACGTTCATCAGGACGTCAGGTAGGTTCAAGGAGGACCAAAAGCAGACAGTAGACAGGTGATGAGACGGTGGGGTAGGCAAAAAGGGCCACTTGTGGCATAATTGCCGGGTTGTGACTGCCCCAGCACCACTACTACTACTACTACATGGATCCATCTCTAATAATAAGGGAAATATGCTGAAAAAGTGGACCATAATACAGAATGTCCCATTTAAAATATTAAAGTTTATATTGACATAGCTTCATTGAGTGACCCTGTAAAAAATTAAATATACCCGTATATATCGTATACTCGTAAAATAAAAGAAAAAGCCATTTTTAAAAAAATTGGCTATTTATAAAATAACGAATTAATCCACTACTTTAGGAAGGTACTGCATAAACAGTTGAGACATGTACTAACAGTTCGTACATAAAATAATACAAAAAGACAATTGTACACAGGTTCTCTCAAATTCCATTATTTTCTTAAATGAAAAAGAACAATAAAATAATAAAATATATAAAATAATATAAAATAATAAATATACATCGTGTTGAATGACCATGATACCATGACCATAACTTTATATGTAAAGTTGATTTTAACGATTTTTATATAACATGTGGTAGTTAAATTAATGCAGGACATTGTAGACCTTCATTATTTTAGTTTGCATTATATAATTCTCACTACTATTAACATGACACTATAACGTCAATTTTAATGTTTGTTACTATGTTGTCGAATAATCCATTGTTGAATGTATAATATGCAGTGTTGGGAAATACAGCGATTTTTGAGTAATCAGTAAATCGGTGAAAATGATTTAGATATCACTGGGAATTTTGAGACTGATTTGATTCACAGTAATTGATAACTGTAAAATAGGTATAATAATAATAATAATAATAATATTGTTTTATAGATACATATAAAATACAAAAACTAAATAATAGTAATAATAAAATATACAATCCGACAAAAACATAATTACTTTTTTTCTATATCCTTACTCCCATTTCTGTTACTTACTCAATTCGAGAAATTAATAAAACATAGATACACGACAATATACAGTGTGCCCAGCTAGAAGTTTACATGATCCATATCTCAGAAACTACTGGCACGATTTTTCTAAATTTTTGTGCGTGGAGGAAATACATATTGTTCTCATCAAGTAAAATATTTTGACAGTGCTGTGATGTCTGGTTGTACCAGAAGTAAATAACATCTTGCATAATTTAAATGGAATATATATTTCACCATATTTAGATTCTGCATTAAATTTTAGGGCACTTTGTATAATAAACCCTATTTGTAGGAGTTTTCCAGATATAAATTTTTTTAAACAAAAATTTGATGGAAGCAGACTGAAAAATTCAAAAAATTTATCTCTGAATAATACGTTGACTAAATTAGAAATATTCAAAATACTGGATAACTTGAAATTACTGTATTTACTCAATAACTGTTATTGAGGTGGTGACCAATATTCAATAACTATTTTATAAAACTGTAATTAGTCATTAACCTTATGATATCTATATAATACAAGTATAGATATAATTTTATTCAAACTTACAGAAAACATATTAATTATATCTTAAAAAAGCAATTATTTTTTTTAAACCATCTTGTCAATGTTTATGGGAATCTGGACACTTTTAATTAACTGTCCAGGTACATTTTTCTATCGGATACTTGGATATATTTTTCAGTCTAGTATGTATTCCCTAGCTGCAGTTAAAGAAACCATTAAGCTATTTATTTTGGGATCCATCAACATACGCAGGTCGTAGGTATGTATTTTTCTTGGCCATGTGGGGCCCCAAATAAATTGCTTATAGTACATTGTTTCTACACATGTCCATTGATATTTAAGATATTAAAAAAAAACCTTTTCATGATATCTGATTATAATATCTGAGGTATATTCCTCAGATGTTGTTAAATTGCTGCTAATAACTTTATACTTATACTTATAGCAAAGTTTAACTATCTTCCTCCATTGATTTCCGGAGTTTAAAAAGTAAATTGGAACACCCACCATATTTGGAACTAATAAGTATTTAAAATAAAACATGGGTTGGATTTCTAAAATTAGAGAGGATGTTTAGTCCAGGAGTAAATGATATACATCTGGAAGCTCTACATCTTTCTTTTCTACTGTATTACTGTTTTTTTGGTATTTGTTACAGATACCTAGACGTGGTACGAAAACTACAAATAACTTATCGAATGGAACCAGCTGGTAGTCATGGAGTTTGGAGCTTGGATGATTATCAATTTGTTCCATTTATTTGGGGAAGTTCTCAATTCCTTGGTTAGTTATTTAGACTCACATGTTGCTAAATGATGCAATATTTACATTTTCAGGAAATCCAAAATTTGACACAACATGCTTTTTAAAAGAAGATATTGTTAATGCTTATGCCGATGAATACATGTTCCTGAGTTGTATCAGATACATCAATGAGGTCAAAAGTGGACCTTTTGCAGAGCACTCTAATCAATTGTGGAGCATTAGTGGCGTTCCCAGTTGGTCAAAAATTAACAGTGGCTTAATTAAAATGTATAAGGTTGAAGTAAGCATAATGGCTAGATTTTCTCTATCAATAAATATACAGGATGTGTTACTACGATGGGCCGTTAGACGTATGTGGGAAAGTAAACCAAATTAAAATGTGAAAATTTTTATTCGGGGGTTTGTCGATATAATCTATCCAATTAAAATAATGTCAACCTCCTGGCACTTCTGGTTATACGGGAAGTAGCTGTCAACTTCAGTATTTTAAATGGAACATCCTGTGTATTTTCGCATTTTCTGGATTCTACACGAAATTTTAGGGCCACATCATGTAATAAGTAGTATTCTCTAAATGAACCGTTTTCGAGATATTGTTAATTATTTGAAAATTTTGACAGTTGCGGGTCGTGTTCAGAACGCGAATTACTGAAAACTTGAATAAAATACTGACAATCGATTGATTATATCTTATGATCATTTTCTGAAATGTTATACAGAGTGGTCACAATTTCAGATCAAATTTGAAGTACTAAAGAAAACGAAAACTCGACTTTTTCAAATGAAAACCTTGTATTTTATTCCATTTTTGGATTCCTCACGAAATTCTAGGGTCACTTCATGTAATATTACCTATACCTAAATTGAACAGTTTGTGAGTAATTTTATGTTTTTTATTTTTTCTGCCAGAATAACGGTCGAAATGAAAAAATCATAGCTGTCCATGTAAGTATCGTCTGGTATCTGGAGGATGTTGTTCGGGACACACTAATCCTGTGTTATGTAGCACCTCGGCACGACAATTTACACTCTGTATATTTGAGAAAATAAAATTAAGTATACTTTCGACAAATAAATGTTATTTTTCCTTTCAAAATGAATACTTTTAACTAACAAAAGAAAAGAGACGATAAAATCTAATACAATAAAGTAAATATTTTATTTTAATACATGTTTAAAGATACCACAATTCATTTCCAAACATTTCTCTATTCTTTTTAAAACATTTTCATTCGTAGCTTCACTTAATTTTCAGCATTCAGAGAATGAAAAACTTGCCTGCCACGGTTTTTTACATACCCCCAAACAAAGTAATCTAGGGGTGTTAGATCGGGGGAGCGAGCTGGCCACTGAAAAGGCCCATTATTCACTATCCGTTTATCTTCAAATATTTGTTGTAACAAATTTCTCACCTGGCCAGAATTATGAGGCGACGCGCCATCCTGTTCATACCAGGCATTTGCTTGTTCATATTCTCTTTTTAGAGCAGGAATTACATAATTTCTTAAAATATCTACATACTTATCACTGTTAAGGTTTTCATTATAAAAACTGACATAAAACTATTGTCTTTTACAGTATAAAAAACATTAAAGTCCATGAAGTTTGAAAACACCTCTCGCGTGTCAAATGTGGATTCTCGTTTGCCCAAAAGTGACTGTGTGGTGTCTGTTGAATAGGTATTCGATTTTTTGAAAATTTTGCTTCATCAGGCAAAATTATATATTTCGGAACTCTTGAACTCTAAGCCAAAACCATTCACAAAATTCTACTCTCAGAGGGAGATCTGCTTGTTTCAAATGTACTGCAATGTATGAGAATGGTTTCCATTTATCTTGAGTAAAATTCTATGGGTAGTTTTAAACGGCATCTTCAAGTCAACTTCTGCACTCTCAACGAAGCATTTGGAAATGCAGTAAAATACCCCAGAATTGTAATAAAATACCCCATTGCTAAGTCTTCATTATCAAGCTCAGGTTTATTTCTTCCATTTTACCCATAAACGAACCATACGTTAAACAGTCCCTGATTGTTTTTTGTCAGGCTTGGGATTATTAGGATACCTCTCCAAATACGCGTCACTTTCGATCAACTTTGTAGATACATTAGCCACAAATAATTAATAAATTTAAGAAATCTTCATTAGTATACCAGGTACACTAATGAAGATTTCTTAAATTGCTGTCTCGATTGGGGTACACCGACAACAATCGGTAACACGAAACAAATTGTTTGTTGTACCTGGACAACTATAATTTTTTCATTTCGACCGTTATTCTGTCAGAAAAAATAAAAAACTAAAATTACTCACAAACTGTTCAATTTAGGTATAGGTAATGTTACATGAAGCGACCCTAGAGTTTCATGAGGAATTAAAAAATGAAATAAAATATAGGGTGTTTCATTTGAAAAAATCGAGTTTTCGTTCTCTTTAGTACTACAAATTTGATCTGCAATGGTGACCACCCTGTATAACATTTCAGAAAATGATCAAACGATATATTAGACATGTTGTCTGGTAATAGAAAGTTATCAATAGATTGTCAGTATTTATTTATTTATTTATTTATTTACGGGAAACCCAAAGTATGATTATTATATACAATCCAATATAAGACACAAACAAAAAAAAATAATAAATAAAAAATCCTCAGTACTAATCTTATAATCTAATATTTAACAGTAATTATACTTAGTAATCAATAGACATATCCAATACATTTACATATTCACATAGCATAATAATAAAAAATAATTTACAAATTTTTAAGTTGAGTTTTAAAGGTACTTAAGGTAGATGAAAAGTAATTCAAATTATGAGCATATTCATTAGCCTGCCATAAAAATCTGGTACAAAGTTCGTTTAGCCCATAGTTGGTAGGGTGAAACAGTACAAAAAATAATTCAGAGTTACGCGTTCGTCTATTAGTAATGTTAAATGAGAACAAACTAAAAAGATATGGACAATTGACTTGACTATTCAATACTTTATAAAAAAAACATATCTGAAATTAACTGCCTTTGCTGTAACGTTTGCATCGAAAGTATAGCGAGTAAATCATCATAATTATAAGTATCTCAAAATATCACATTTTAAAAGCACAATGCTTTAGGAATCCATGTTGAACAAACAAACTAAGGAACATTGCGAAACAGAAAATGCGAAAATATACAGGGTGATCCATTTAAAATAACGAAGTTAATGTCAACCAGGAGGTTGACATTATTTTCATTGGATAGATTATATCGACAAAGCCTCGTATAAAAATTTTCAAGTTTTAATTTCGGTTTACTTTCCCAGATACGTCTAACGGTCCATCCTCGTGACACACCTCGTATGTATTATATAGAATCTTTTCTATATAAATATACATTTTTATTCATTATTTAAGGAAATATAAGGGTTCATGGATCTATCTCTAGTAGTAGAAAGTAAGGTAGATGTGTCGACAAGAACATATCATAAATATAGTTCCTCACTCAAAGAACTTATTGCCTGGAAACAAACTAGAAATTTTGTTTTAAGACATACTTTGTGCCATATGTTCATGTGGCATATAATCATATGTTCTGTGCAATTAGAACATCAATTTATATCAACGTAAAGTTATGAGAGAACAGTTGTGTGAAAATCTAGAGGCTGTTTTATTAAGAAAAATAATGTTTTACAATGCCATCTATATTATAAGTAATATAAAATGGGTTTACTGATTATTTAGAATAACTATAAGTCAGAAATAAGGAACCAAAATAATCCAATAAAATCCAAAAAAATAAAACAAAGTATGAAATAAAGAAAGATCATACAGATGCAAATAGTTATTTGTGCAACTAGTGCAAAAAGTGTATTAGTTGCATGATGCATGAAGTTTGCAGCTCTCGACTTTATCTCCAGCTGTAATCATGCTGAGTACAACAAATATGTTTTTTGCACATACTGCACACATTTTTTCTACAATTGTACAAAAAGAACAGTCTGTGCTGTTTAATTTACCCTAAGCTAGTATGACCAAGTTATCTACATAGACTGTTAGACATATCTGTTACTGCCCAGTAAATTTAGTAACATCGTACACCACAAGGCTTACTGGAATGGAAACAGAATAACATCATGCTGCGGACACCCTCGTTTAACCCGAGCCATTAGTGTTTCCTCCAGTATGGACATTCTTATCATTCTTTACCTGACCATGTATCTAGTCTATCCACCTAGATATGTTTTCTATATAAGAAAGATAGTATTATCGAATGTTTTCTATATAAGAAAGATAGTATTATCGAATGTTTTCTCAATAACCAAAAAGACATATAATAGTACCTTGTACCTAAAATCATGATAAAATAATATGATATAAGCAATTAAAGCAACAATTTTATATCTATTATATATTCCTAATTAGACAACTTTAATTAAGAATAATATTTAAGACTACCATATTTTCCAAAGGAAATTATGTAGCAATTAAGTGGTGTTTTTAATCTTTCCATATGCCACTTACACTCTAACCGTGCACAGACGTTTTAATGAGAGTTATAAAAAAAATCCTTAATTACCTTAATGAAGTTGAGTGTGGAGATAGCATTATTTTTCAACTGAACATTGCTTTTTGAGGTTCAGTCGATGTAAACAATAGAAAAATGTATTTTGTAGGTTTCCAAGGACCTCTAAACAAATTGAATCCAGACTTTCAGACGTGCTGTATCTTTTCTAGAACGAGTTGAGGTATTAGATACTATTGAAACAATTAATTGTAAATTAATACATTAAATAATTACTTGTAATATCCCAAATACCACCCTACAAATTGTTTACTAATTTGTATACAAATCTGTGAAATATTATTCTGCATAATTTCTTTTTACTATATCGTCTCTGCTATTAGAGCTACGATGGGCACACAAAACCACTCTCTTTTAATATTGTAATAAATCTCCAAGACACACAAATTCACTAAAAAAACCCACTTATCTAAATTGACATATGCGTCACAGCCGCTTGTCAGAATTTATAAGAGACAGAAGCCAAACACTACTAATGTCTCGGAAACCCATCTTAAGCAGGAAGACTATCCATTTTTGGGGGAGGTTAACTATCTATGGGTAACAGTGGATATGAAATTTAGCTGAAACTTCAAAATTTCGAAAATACTATTGGCAAGGTGAGACAGTCACTTTGTGGACGTCGGCACTTGTTAGGGAAAACTTCGAGATTAAACAGAAAATGTTACATTGGATGTACACCTCAATAGTGAGACCTAGAATACTTTATGTTGGTCTGGTATGGTGGCATAAGGGCACCCATATGCACCCAAGCAAGGGTAGCAGCATATCGAATCAGGAATAATGATTGGACAGGTAGTTCCCAAGGAAGGGGACATTCCAATATAAGACATACATTGATATCAGACCCTATCCTAGAGATGATATCTGACAGAATGATAGCAAAGTTAAAATTTTTCAAGCCATTCTAGGTTCAAATAGAGAGGAACCGGAGCTGGAGTATTTGGGCTGAGATCTAGATGGCATAGAAGCTATAGTCTGGGGACTTATTCACACATAAAATGTTCGCAGAATGTTCGCAACAATGGCGTGTTTGGCAGAGATTGTGAAGAGGCGGCATTACACACATAAACTCATTATATTATATATTCTCCGATAGTAGAGCTGCCATAAAAGTTTTCAACTCAAACAAGGTTAATCTGGGGCTTATTTAGGATTGCCTCCAATGGCTACTTGAACTGTCAGATGACAATCTGAAATGGCTTTTATAAGACCGGAGCCAATTTGTGGAGTTGCTTATAGTGCTGCCAGTATAGCTCTGGGAAAATGGGTGAATCTAGAACATAGAAATTACTGGGAATCTTAAAACCAGGCTAGAGTGATGCAAAGGCACTGATGGAAGGTCTTTCGCAGAACAGAACTGTATGACAGGAGTCATAACAGGGGACTGTTATCTCAAGAAACATCTCTATAATTTAAGATTTGCAGAAAGTTTGGTATGCTGGGTCTGTGATGATATTGATG
Source organism: Pogonocherus hispidulus (assembly GCA_963924545.1). Classification (NCBI taxonomy): domain Eukaryota; kingdom Metazoa; phylum Arthropoda; class Insecta; order Coleoptera; family Cerambycidae; genus Pogonocherus; species Pogonocherus hispidulus. Next base: position 36,796,073 of record OZ004694.1, on the reverse strand, counting down.
AGACTGCGCTGCACATTCTGAGTGAATGTTGAGTGTTATGCTTGAATGAGGCTAACACTCCTCTGTAAACCATTCTTGGAACCTTGTGAGGTAAGGAAAGGTTCAACGAGGAGACTCTTGGGCTATGCAAAAACAAAGATGCTTGCTGAATAGGAAATCAGTAGAATTCAGAATAGGCCTAGCTGTGGCCACAGTGCCTTGGGATTCACCTTAGAGAAACCGACCCACAGGAAGAACACGAAGAGAAAAAGATGTCTCAGGTGCCGGTTTCCTATTATATTTTGGCAAGAACGCACCATAAGTAATAATTTTATTTCATCTCAAGTACATCAACTGTAAATGTGCATTTGAAGTGAACAAAAATTGCTGGAGTTTGTATATTTTTGTTGTTTTTGATAACAAGTGTAGGGCTTATCTGCACAGGCCCTGTTTTGAACTTTTATAATCATAAATTATGTCGTGTGTTAAATGCAAAAATGCTGAATCAAAAGATGATCCCTTATGCTTATGTGATAAATGTCGCTGTAAACTGTGTAAATCCTGTGCTAAAATTTCCTCTACTAAATATAGAGCTACTATAATAATAATAATAATAATAATAATTTTATTTGTCCAACAGTGTAAACACCAATTACAGAACAAAGTATAATATAAAAGAACATGAAAAGATCAAAAGTGAAAAAAAATACGTGTATGCAAACCTACAGTGTGACTTAAACCACAACAAAAAAAAAAAACATGTATATACAAGTAAGTGCTCAAATTCGATTTAATTAAAGTATCAAAATTTAAAGTTGACTAACGCTTCTAAAAACATTATGTAAACTTTTTACATTACAGTTAAAGACATCACAGGAGTTACAAATGCCATTATAGCTACGTGTCATAACGCTAATGGGAGACTTTAATCCAAGATTAGTGTCGACAGCAGAACAATAAAATGTTAGTGGGGCACGACTGGCTGATCTAACTGCTAGAAAATTTAACTGGCTTAATATATCAGGACAGTCGATATGGTTATGCAAGAGTGCGTGTAAAAATTTCAGACTGTGGAAGTATCTTCTAAATTGTAGTGAGTCAAAATTAAAACGAGTTAACAAAAGTTTATAGTCGCAGCCTCTTGCAGGATATCTTCTGTCTGAACGAAACGTGAAGAATTTTAAAAACCTTTTTTGAACCGACTCGATGAGATTGATATGAACATTATACATAGGATTCCAAACAAGTGAACAATACTCTAACTTGGAGTGGACATATGCATAAAATAACCTGAACAGTACATCATTACCGAGGAAATCACGACCTTGCCTTATCACAAAACCTAACATCCTAAGAGAAGAAGAAACTATACGTTGTATGTGCTCCGAAAATGTTAACCTATCGTCAAAGTAAACACCCAAATCCTTGATGGACTTTGCACGTATCAAGAAGTCTGAGTTAATTTCATAGTTGAAAAGTATAGGATTCAATTTACGTGTAAAAGAAATTACTTTACACTTCGACATATTTAAATGTAAGTTATTCAGATCACACCATCTCGCAACCGCATTCAAATCATTTTGAAGGAAAGCACAATCATCTATACTCGATATAGAAAAATACAGTTTTAAGTCGTCCGCATAGATTAACTGATTGCAATTGAGAAGAGTAGTAATGTCGTTAATAAAAATAGAGAATAGTAGAGGACCCAAATTAGAGCCCTGAGGTACTCCAGAAGTAATAAGGTAGTGACTCGAGTTGTATCCACTATATGTGACATAATGGAAACGACATGATAAATAAGACGAAAAGAGCTTTAGTAAGTTATCGCAAAATCCGTAATTCTTAAGTTTATGCAAAAGTATGTTATGATCAATCCTATCGAAGGCCTTCGAGAAATCGGTATACAATACATCCACCTGACCGTGATGATCAATGACATTAGAAATAAACTGGTTAAAGCAAACAAGATTTGTGTTAGTTGATCTTTTTTCCATGAAACCATGCTGTACAGGTGATATAATATTTTTAAAAAGAGGATAAATTCGACTGTATAGGGACATCTCAAAAACCTTCGCAAAATTGCACAATAAAGTGATGGGTCTATAGTTAGTTATATCAACTGGATCACCATTCTTAAGAATGGGACAGACACTTGCTACTTTCCAAACATCAGGAAAACTGCCCTGTTTAAGTAGCAGATTAAACAATGTAGCTAATGGTTGCGCTAACACGTGACAACAATCCTTAACAAAGAAACTAGGAATCAAGTCCGGACCGCAAGTTAATTTGTCCTTGAGTTTTTTTGCTGATGTTATTATTTCATCACAAGATAAATAGTTGATATTTACTGAGGGCAGGTTAACATCCATGTTTTTGCTAATATTTTCAAAATCTGTGGCACCTGATCGAATCAGAACACTCTCAAAATAATGCTTAAAGGACTCGACGATGTCAGCGGGGTTATTGAGTGAATTGTTGTCAGTGTAGTGCATTGTATCGGGAATCCTACTAGTGCCTTTTTTGTTGTTGATAAAACTCCAGAATTTTTTTGGATCTGCTTTTATATTACCTTCTGTAGTCAGTAAATAATGAAGGCTTATCTAAGGTACTTATCTATTTATGCATCAACTGTAGGACTTCTGCTGCATTGCATTCAGAGGTGGGCTATGTAAAAATTAAAGAAACATTTGAGGATATCTTGAATGTATTTATTGAATCTAATCAGCAACTGAACTTCTCTATGGATAAAAGTAATGAAGGTGTTTTCTCAAAATTAAATTCATTGCTGACTGAATCTTACCAATTCAAAACAGAGCAATGTCGATTTGGTTAGAACTCTTAACGAAAAATCAAACCTGTTAGCTCCTGAAAGGTCTCCAGAATTTCTGTTCCTACCAATGATTTGTATAATAAAATATTCCATGATATTTCTATTAAATTTGAAAATAGATTTTCCCTTTTCCATAAGGAAACACTCACCTTAAGAAGAAGTTGCCTGCACCCCCAACATTCGTCAACGAAACTAGGAAACTACCCTTTCAAGTTCCATTGACATGTCTTTCAGCTGTGCACAAAGGCCCTAAGTTATTGGCCCCCTCGTAGATTGACACATCAGCCCAGGTCAAGGATTCTGCACCCACCAAAGTTTCTATCAATGCTGCTAGTATGAATCATCTAAGGAAATCTCGCCATTTTCAAAATAAAAATTTTCCGTCTTTAATAGTTGGCACTCGTAAGCTTGGTCCTGAAATATCTATAACCTACGTCTTTCAAATTCCATTCACAGTGGTGTACCTCCAAGTGCTCCAAGTTGTTGCCCCTCACAGATTGACTCATCAGCCCGGGTCAAGGATTCTGCACCCATCAGAGTTTCTACCAATGTTAGTATGGATCCTCTAAATAAATCTTGTCCTTCTCAAAATAAAAAAAAATAGTCTTCTTTAATAGTTGGCACTCGTAAGCTTGGTCCTGATATATATTATAACTGCTGCAAGTGTCTTTCCTAAAGTGACCTTTCAGGTTAAAAATCTAGATGAGCCGGTTACAGAGGAAAACTTGCACCAGTATCTAAAGAATACCTTTGGTGCAACAGAGAGCTTAAGTATTGAGAAGCTCAAAGTTCGGTCTGGTTAAAGAGGATCTGCTGGATACCATCCTTGACCGTGGAAACTGGCCTGAAGGTGTTGAGGGCAAAAGATTTCAGTTTTTTTGGGAAAACAACTATCAAGAAAATAGGTTTCAACGCACTTACGGTTGTAGTGGTTTCAACACAAGAGCCTATTAATTCAAATGGAAGATTCCACAACTTTAAACGATAATATTAGTTTTTCAAGTTTAGCTACTCACAACTTAAGTACTTTTACAAAATGTGAAAATGTACGCGGTCTGCATACTAGAGTTCATAGAGTTGAGAGTTTTCATATGGAACTTTTAAGTGCTAATTATGATAGTCTTAATTAAGACTGGGTTGTGCTCAAAAATTGAAAGCAGTGAACTTTTTCCATCAAATTGTTAAGTATTTCGTCATGATCGTGATTATGCTGCATTGAATTATTCTAGAGGTGGCAGTGTACTAATAGCAGCTACATCAGACATTCCTTGCAGATACATTAAAAGTAGTTCCAATGCCACATCTGAGGAATTGTGGGTACTTAAGCTTAATAATAGAGAGTTTGTGGTAGGTGTTGCTTACATCCCCCCAAACCCTCCCCTTTCTCCATACTAAACATTTTGTGACTGGGCTGAGACTCTTATATCTATTTCCCACTACTAATCTCCCTGAAGTGGACTGGATCAGCAACGATAATGTCTTGTTGCCCCATTTTATTGCAACAGAGAATGCTGAAATGTTTCTTGAACTAATGTTTTACCTGAAATTGTAGCAAATTAACATCAGAAACAGTGTTGGAAAATTACTGGATCTCTTATTTCTGAAGAACTTTGATAACTTCAGTATAAGACGAAGCTACCTCCCACTAGTTAAAATTGATATTTTATATCCAGCCATAGAGCTTATCTTTGGCACGTATTCACAGGCTACCTTATCTAACAGATCTAGTACTTTGGTTCCCCAATTTCAGAAAGATAACATTTCTGAGTTTAAACACTATTTCTTAAATATTGACTGGTCTTTTATTAATCATTCTGAAAATATAGATGTGATTGGCTGAATTTTATAATATTCTTGATGAGGGTGTTGATCTATTTGTCCCAAAGAAGGAGCTTGCTGGTTCTAAATATCACAAATGGTATGACTTAACTATTAAGAAATGTATTAAACAGAAGAATCGAGTGTACAGAAAATTTAAAAATAATGGGCGTCACTCAGACTATGAAGCTTACTTTTCAGTTCAAAGAGAAACAAAATATATAGAACTATGTTATTTGACTTATATTTCTACCATTGAACTAAACATTCGCTCTAACTTGAAATATTTCTGGTGTTTTATAAACTCCTTCAGGTCTAACAATGGAATGCCCAAAGAAACGTATTTGGATGGTGCACAATTAACCAAACTTGAAGAAATTGCTAATGCTTTTGCATATTTTTTCGAATCTTGTTACTCAATCGATATTAATAGTGGACGTGATACTGTGCCTCCAAAAAATGTACCTTTTATCCTGAATAGACATTCTTTCATTACAGAAGAAATTTTGGCAAAGTGGAACAACTTGATATTAAAAAATTCGCTGGGCCAGACGGGATTCCTCCAATTTTCCCCAAACACTGCAATAATTCGTTAGTTAATCCTCTTAAACTTATTTTCCAAAAATCCTTTGACTCTGGGTTTTCCCTAGTTATTGGAAAAACTCCACACTATTTCCCATATTTAAAAGTGGATATAAGTCAAATATTCAAAATTACAGAGGAATCTCCATGCTATCTGCAATTCGTAAACTTTTCGAATCAATTATTACTGATGAATTCTTCACAACTTATAAGCACTATAATATAGTTTCTGAGCATCACGGATTTTACAGTGGACGATCTACTGGAACCAAGACTAATTAGTTTCGTAGAAGACGGATTTCAAGTTGATACACTTTATATAGTGGAGTTTAAAAATGATTCTATCGTGTCATTCCATTTGCACTTTATTGCTAAAATGTAAAACCTATTTTATATCATTCCTTATGCCTTAAGAAAGCAAAATCGCCTGGTCGTCAAAAAATCGTGATGTGCAGGGGGTAGTTAGGGGTGGTTTTCCAAAAAATTGTAAAACATTTTTTTTGCTTAATTTACATCTACACAACATGTTTAATCATTCCTGAAAGTTTTGTTCTAAAATTCCAAGAGGAAGTATTTTATTTTTAATTTTAAATTATCTGTGCAACACGCTCTTATATGGAGTTGCTTAATATAAAACGCCTCGCGCTGAAACATCGAAATTGCAATATCGTTTACACTAAGATAACTCAAGAATGCTAATTCTAATCAAAAAAACACTTTCTATGAACGTTGTAGATTAAAGATCAAGGATTAAAATGCTTTTTTATTTTTAAAAATCCGACAAATAGTTTCGTCAAAAAACTGTAAAATGTCAAAGCATGTCGTTACCACCGCGCTCCGACGCGGAGATGCGAGGATGGTTGAAAATCGCGTGGCCCGCGGTTTATCTGAATGTTAAAGCTGACCTTATGTATTTTGGAGCTTAGACGGTCGCTTTTCGTTTAAAACAGCGGAAGATACACTGTTTACCTGACAATCCTTAGTGTTCAGAGAAGGTTTCGCTGGCGAATTGGCGGTTGTTATAACATATTATCACGTGTTTCTCTAAATGTTCTGGAGTGAAACAGCGACGTCTATCACTCAGTATTAATTTGTGCAGAGAAAAAGACCGTTCAACGTCTACTGAAGATAACAGGCAGTACGGAAAATGGTTGAGGCATGAACTGTACATTAGTATATTGGCTGGCAACTCCTGACAGGTCCCAGCTAACACTTTGTTTATGTTTTCCAAAATGGGATATCCTGTATTCCTTTTTAACACGTTTTGCATTTTTTCTTTTATTGCATTACCGACTGGACGTATATTACTGGCATCGCATATATTTTTCTGTACATCGTCCAATATGCGAAACTGTTCTTTTAACGGTAATCCATGTGTTTCCAATTTCGTGATTGCAGTAACTAAGAAACCATAGTGTTTATTAATGTAGTGTATGTCATCGCGAATACTTTGGTTCTTTAGTATGTCATGGAGTCTGTGTATGGCGCTGCTTTCATTTGGATTAAATCTACAAATAACATCTTTTATACCATCGAAATGTTTGGCATACTACCCTACGGCTTCTAACCAAATACCCCATCTAGTTATAACTGGTTCAGGAGGCAGAGGTATGTCTGGTAGAACCTCCCTAAAAACATCCCTTCGTATAGGCGCCTTAATGAAAACCTTTTTGACGGTTGATATGAAAGTATTTACTAAAGGGAAACTTTCCCTTATTTTCTCTGCTACCCGATTGAGTGCATGAGCAGCACATGTAAAACGAACCATTTTCTTATATTTTTGGGATAAAATCTGTCCTGCTTTTAACATGTATGCGGCTGCGTCACTTAACATGACAAGGACTTTATCTGAAGAATCTTGATCGGGCCACATATATTCAAAACAATCAATAACAAAACTTATAATGGTCTCATGATTGGTTTTGTCCAGCACCTTAGAAGCCAATAGGTGGCTATCACTAGCAATGCCACTTTTTAACGCACTTTTTAACTTTTTTTTAATCTAAGATATTATATTATAAGTTATAATATAATATCTTAGATTATCAGAACGGTTGCTATAGTAACAGTGTATCTTCCTCTGTTTTAAACGAAAAGCGACCGTCTAAGCTCCAAAATACATAAGGTCAGCTTTAACATTCAGATAAACCGCGGGCCACGCGATTTTCAACCATCCTCGCATCTCCGCGTCGGAGCGCGGTGGTAACGACATGCTTTGACATTTTACAGTTTTTTGACGAAACTATTTGTCGGATTTTTAAAAATAAAAAAGCATTTTAATCCTTGATCTTTAATCTACAACGTTCATAGAAAGTGTTTTTTTTTTATTAGAATTAGCATTCTTGAGTTATCTTAGTGTACCTAAACGATATTGCAATTTCGATGTTTCAGCGCGAGGCGTTTTATATTAAGCAACTCCATATAAGAGCGTGTTGCACAGATAATTTAAAATTAAAAATAAAATACTTCCTCTTGGAATTTTAGAACAAAACTTTTAGGAATGATTAAACATGTTGTGTAGATGTAAATTAAGCAAAAAAAATTTTTAACAATTTTTTGGAAAACCACCCCTAACTACCCCCTGCATACCACGATTTTTTGACGATCAGGCGATTTTGCTTTCTTAAGGCATAAGGAATGATATAAAATAGGCTTTACATTTTAGCAATAAAATGCAAACGAAAATCTTTTCTAGAAGGAATATCTTCGCGTTTAAACTATACCTACAATACGGACATATGAAAGGCTTTTGACAGTGTGTGCCACTCCTTGCTTATTAGTGACCTTGCCACTATTGGAATTGAGGGAAACTTATCTTTCTTGGGTCAAGTCCTACTTAAATAATAGACATCAAATAGTAAATATTAGTCATTGCATATCACGTGAAATCTGTATGTTACTTGGTGTTCCTCAAAGTTCACGTCTTCGCGTAATCGCTCAAGCGAGCGAGCGATTACGTGAGCCCTAAACTCTTGGGAGAGAAACTACCTTTGTCTTAAAAGTATTGAAATTAGTACAAAATTGCCGAGTGAGTTAAAATATTAAAAGTACAAGCCATACGATCTGCTATAGCTGTGAATCCATACTGGGTTCTGAAAGCTCCAACATAAAAGAGTTGCCCTTCTTGTGTTTCTAGGGGGCACTCTCAAAGAAATTAAAGAAACCAAATCACTGCAGTCTATTATACCATTTAAAGTTTTAAATACATAACAGAACTTTTAAATTTTGAAGACGCATAAGACATTTTCATAGAGAAAATGAAGTTTCCATAACATATATTTTGTAAATTTACCTTGAACTCTAAAGCCAATCCATAAGACACGCATACTTAGGAGGCCATGAAACTATTATACTTCAAGAATATTCTAAACTAAGGAAAAGTAGGTTAGGTCAGGTTAGGTTCAAAAGTGAGTGGGCCGAAAACCAGACTGTCCACCGCGACCATGTGGTCTATTGTGGCTCACACCTACTTATATTTCACCCAACAGGTCCAGCTTCTTAATGTAGCTGATTACCTTATTAGGTGAGAATTTTCAGATCCTCTGGCAGAAGTTGTCCTTTGCCAAATAATGAGTATCTGATTCTTTCCCCAGCGGGGCAAAGGAAAAGTATAAAGATTTTAATGCGCATGTGTCATTAATATCGAAAGTATGCTGCCTTATAAAGCCCAACACTTTGAAAGTTTTTAAGATGATGATATCGATATGGTTGACAAAAGTAAGTTGTTTGTCAAAAGTGGCACTTACATCATTAACCATAGTGACACAATTAAGAACCGAGTCGTTAATGTGATAATTGTAAACAATAAGATTATGACATCGATAAAAGCTTATCGTAAAGCACTTAGCGATATTTAGTTATAAAGGTTTTTTATTGCACTAAATCACAAGATTAGAGAGATCGGCATGTAATTTATGGGCATCATACACGGACTGGATCCGGGTAAATAATTTTAGATCTTCAGCATATAAAAGACAACTACAGTAATAAAATTTTTTTACTACATCATTAATAAAAAGTAAAATCAAAACTGGCCCAAGATATGAACCTTGAGGAACACCAGATAAACACTTATTTTACGTGATATACAACTACCAATATTTACTCTTTGATGTTTATTATTTAAGTAGGACTTGATCCAAGAAAGGCAGCTTCCCTCAATACCAATATTAGCAAACTGTCAAAAGTCTTTGAAATGTTCATATAAAGTGTAACAACTTGAAAACCGTCTTCTATAGAACTAATTAAAAAGTCTTGGTATATGGCTAAATTCGTTCCAGTGGATTATCCTCTGTAAAATCTGTGCTGCTCAGGAGCTATATAGTGCTTATAAGTTGTGAACAGTTCGTCATTAATAATTGATTCGAAGAGTTTAGGAATTGCAGGTAACATGGAGATTTTTCTGTAATTTTGAATGTTTGACTTGGATCTACTTTTAAATATGGGAAATAGGGGAATAGTAGAGTTTTTCCAATAATTAGGAAAAAACCCAGTGTCGAAGGATTTTTGAAAAATAAATTGGAGGATTAAACTAACGAATTACTGCAGTAATAGAGGAAAATTGGCGGAATCTCATCTGACCGAGCAGATTTTTTAATATAGAGTTGGTCCATCTTTGCCAAAATTTCTTCTGTAGTGAAGGAATGTTTATTCAGGATAAAAGGTACATTTTTCGGAGGCACATTATCATGTCCAGTATTAGTATGAATTGAGTAACAAAATTCGAAAAAATCTGTAAAGGCAATGGCAATTTCTTCAGGTTTGGTTAATTATGTGCCATCTAAGTACATTTCATTGAGTACTCCATTATCGGACGTTTGAAGGATTGAAGGATTGAAGGAGTTTATGAACGACCAGAAATATTTCAAGTTAGAGGGAATGCTTAGTTCAGTTGTAGAGATATAAGTCAAATAACAAAGATCTATATAATATTTTGATTCTCTCCGAACTGCAGAGTAAGCTTCATAGTCTAGGTGAGGCCAACTTTTTAAAATTTTCTTTATAATCGATTTTTTTTATTAATACATTTCTTAGTAGTCAAGTTATACCATTTGGGCTATTTAGAAACAGCAAGTAACTTCTTTGGGACAAGCAGATCAACACCCTCATCAAGAAAAGTATAAAAATTAGCTACAGTGAGATCTATATTTTCAGAATGATTAAGACCAGCCAGTATTTGACAAATAGTTGTTAAGCTCAGAAAAGTTAGTTTTATGAAATTAGGGAAGCAATATACCAGAGCCGCTTTCCAGCTCTGTTCCTGGAGCGCTCCAGAGCGGTCCACAGAGCTCCTGAACTGTACTTCAGCGTTCCACATTCAAAAGTTTGATGTACCTGAACAGTACCAATTTTTCATTCTCCTGCCCCCTCAAGCACTAGCAAATTTTCCAGTGTTTGGAACTCTTTCAAATATTGTAAGGTTATGTATGAAAATTGTCATATCAGTTGAATTGTCAAGTTTTAAGATTTAAACTTAAAAATTATTGTATTTATTGCATTACCGTACTTTTCATTTCATAAAGCTCCAAACACCCACAGGAGCAGAGCTGGAAAGCGGCTAAGATCTGTTTGATAAGGTAACCTGTGAATAAGTGCCAAAGATCAACTCTATGGCTGGATGTAAAATATTATTTTAACCAGTGGGTAAAACCATAATAATTTTAACCAGTGGGTAGTGGCATTGTCATAATATACTGAAGTTGTCAAAGTTTTCTAGAAATAAGAGATCCAGTCAGAGACAATAAAAAGACCAGTCAAAACCCTGTTATACGGTTGGCAATAAGAAGCTCTGTGGCGCCCTCCAAGTCAGAACCCCGAAATATTAAAAACCGCGGGAGTTTTGAGATTTATTTACTTTTATTTAATGATTCGTATTGCGTCGCATTAGAATAACAAAGTTCTATCTGAACATTCAACCATATTGAGAAATCAAAGGCTAAAGTTTGAATAACTTATAATCTATTATAAAATTAATGATATTCAATTGAGATAAATATTACCCCAATATTGCATAATATTTATCCCAATTGAATATCATTAATTTTATAATAGATTATAAATTCAAACTTTAACCTTTGATTTCTCAATATGGTTGAATGTTCAGATAGAACTTTGTTATTATAATGCGACGTGGTTGGTCGGTTGGTTGATTCGATAACCATTGGATCGATTTCAGAAAATATGTATTCAATGAGACCTATTATCCTGCATATAGATTACATGAAACATTCCTTAAATAAAAAAATAATAGTTGCAAAACCATATTACACAATTAAAAAACGAATTAAAATCAAGGGTATATTCCCTCGATTTAAATGGAACGTTTAAAAATCAACTGAAATATACAATACTTATTAGCACACTTATTAGGTTATACTACTTATATTCTATATTATTTACTTTTTGAAAATGTAAAGAAATAATTGAGTGAATGCAGCACTTGCAGAAAAGTAGGTCGTATCGAATAGTGATTAAACAGGACCATAAAAAATAAAACTACAAACTACACGTATCATGGCACGGCACCACAATACCACAGAATACACTCAAAATCCGGTATCTTTATATAGGACTGCACGTTATCCATGCTTCCAGCGCCCTCCAAGTTGGAACATGAGAAATTTCCATTCTGCCTATATCATTGAAGAGTCTTTTATTGTCTCTGGATCCAGTAATTTGCCAACACTGTTTCTGATGTTGTTAATTTGCTGAATTATTCTTATTTTATTATTATTATTATTCTCTTTCACATTCCATAATGAAAGAGAAAAAAAACGGTTTTCGAAAAAGTTATTAAGTACTTGATTTTTTAACAAATTTATCCCCACTACTTTACGGAAGCACTGTGCGTATCTCAAATATAAATATACCACCATTTTATAAATTCATTATCAACCTTTTGTTCAATTATTATTATTAGGCATTATGGTTACTTGGTCTAATTTTTTTCTTCTGAGATAATGCAATTTCATCGTTTCACTGTACCGAGTTTATGTTTTTGTATTTTGGATATTCTTTACGGTATTACTCATATAGCATTACTTATACATTTTTTTACTACTCATTAATTAAATAGAAGCTTGACTTTTTAAGTGTTTTTGTTTTTGTGTTTAGTATCGTGTAATGTTAACGATTCATCAAATTATGGGTTTTGGATTTCTGTTTGGTAATATATATTACATAGCTGAATATATTATAAGAATATATTATAACTGAACAAATTTAATCCCTTCTGTATCTCCCACAGTTTTTGACATTCCAAAGAGCGAGATTTTTTTGGCTGAAATAAATCAATAACACTACATTAATTTACGTTAATGAGAAATCTCTGCCTGGAGATGCCTGGTGAAATCCAATTATTTGAAAAAATTATGGTTAAACTCTTCACTAAATTACAGATACAATTCTATAATTTTGGCTAGTAGTATGTTTTTATTCAATTTTAAATAAAGTTTCTGAAGAATTTAAAAATTGAACTCTGATATTGTTTATTTTAATAAAATCAAAATAAAATAAACAAAACATATACTTAACAATCACAAACAAAATAACATAAGAAAAGCAAACAGAAAATGGAACTAAATGTAATAAAATACATTGGGAACTAAACAAATAAAACGAGTGAGATTAAGGGAGCAAGACAGTGAATTAGAAATAAACAGAGTGAGATGTCGCTCAATCGAACAAGCTGTGGTGACACTGGATTGAAGTAGTGTGGTACTAATGAGGTAACTCATTATTGGTACCTCATCAAAGGATGCGTGGCATGAGAATGGCAACAACGTGGTGCGGCAGTGGAATGATGGCAAAGTGATATTATGGAGGTTTAACCTGTACTGAAATGACAAGCAACATTATGTCATTTGTTTACCAATTTATAAAATGTTGCCATCAAAAGATGAAGATGCTCTTTCGTTTGTACAACTTGAGCTAATCTTAAGATGCAAAATCAACGTAAGAAAAAAGTTCATTGGGTTTATCCTCTATCACAGAAGGATAGAAAATATGGTTCAAAATATAAAAATATAAAAAAATATATAAGTATTTATAAAATATGTTTAAAACTTTTTTATCGAATCAAAAACTTACATTTCATACATTAGTTGAAAAATTATGCTCTATACGCCTAAAGAAGGATACTTTCTGGAAGGATTTCTAGCCGTCCTGCATATTTATGTACTAACCAACCAAGTCTACTAATGGTACTAAGTGGAGTGGCAGTAAAGAAGCGTTTGCCAGTAAAAAATTAGTAAAAAATCGCATGGTGAAAAGTGAAATTATCTTCAGGCTGTAATAAGTGCAAAACCACTCTTAATACAGAAAATCACACCTTCCATGTTGGAGAATGTCGGTAAAATTTTTTAACATGAGTACACATATCAGACAGTTATAGTTTTAACGTTCAAATTTTACATTTCAAAAGATAAAAACATGAAACTTTTCAAGCATGTTACATAGACCCATTCAGTAATTGTAAGCATTAGCGGAATGGCTTATGACTTGCCATATTGGATTTTGGGCCAGAAGTACCTCTGGCAATTCTTTGTATAGGCTTGTTTTGGTTCTGACAAGAACCAGTTCTGATCGTACTGACTGAGCGTGCACAGTTTGACAAAAGCCTTCGAATTGTTAAACTGTGCGTGCACAGTAGTGAACTTTTAAGTGAATCCCCGATTTCAGGGTTCTTTTTTATTAGATAGGTAGCTTTTTTAAAACATAACTTTTTTATTTTATACAATTCTTCATAACTCTTATAAATTTTGGAATATTTAACTTTTCTGTTTTTTAAAGTTTAAACAATGTATGACTAAATATCAAAATTGCTATGTAATATTTACCCATAGGTAGTTTAAATAGAAGAATGTTGACGTGTACCCAAGCTTATAAAGAGAAGGAGTCTGAACTAGGTATATTGAAAATGGTTACAAATAACGGAGAAAACAGCAAATGAAATTCGTACAAATTTAGCCTAACCGGTCAACCTGTTTACTTTGAGATACCTGTCACAAACCGTCAACGTCATCTGTCATGCCATGAGAATGGCATTTAACGTAAATTTAAGAGTTTTTGTGTTCTGATTATCAAAAAATAAATACAAAATATTATGATTACCACCAAATAGTATTACGGTTGAATTCATAGACAAAGTTAGACAACACTAATTATGACGGAAACCTCAGAAGCATTCGACCTCTTTCGGAGATCCGGTGAGCTTTGTCGAGATGCAGGGGTATTGTGGGAAAATTTTAATTCGCAAACAACTCAAACAGGCACCATAACCATACATTTTACAGCTGTTTGTTCCTGCCTTTTTCTATATTTATGTCTTTTATCGCCGTGTTACCACCCAAATTTCGAAGCTCTTCGCTTTTGTAAATTGTTTTGTCCTATTGTGCGAAAAATATTGTGCTTATATAGTTAATTAGTAAAAAACTTATTAGTATCTGTTATTTCGCAATTTTGAATCGAACATGGAAACTCAAACTTCCCAGAACAAAATTTTCCCATTCTGCAATTTGGAGTTTTCTTGTGTTTCAGCAAAGAATAGACATGTAAAACATTTTCATAACCCACAGCAAGATTCTGATGCTAAGAAATCACATATTATTTGCCCATTGTGTACTGAAAATAAGTTAGTCTGTGGAACTTATAATAAACTGGAAACACATCTGGAGGTAAACCACAAAATAAAATTGCAAATGCAATCACATAATTTGGCTAGCAGAGAAAGTTATAAACAATGGTCTGAAGAACAGAAAATTTTTATCTTAGGTGAAAGTCATCCAGTATTGCAGATAGATGATTTTTGCATAGGATTTATGAATGACACCATGGAATGTAAATTAAAGGATTTCTGTAGAATAATATGTATGGATGGAACATACTGCATGAACCAGAAGAGAATGGATTTAACTGTCATGCTTGTAAAAGATGATAGAAAATATGCTATACAAGAATCGTTTTTAATGTTAAGGATATGATTCTCTTATATTTTGAGTAGAGTAGGTAGCTGGGCAGTAAAGGCAGCTGGTAATATTTAGTTGCACTGAATTGCGTTAAAATCTTTGTTTAGCTATTATTAATTTGAATGTATAACATAGGTATGATTTATTTTATAATATTTTTAATATTTAATTATAATATTTTGGTTTTGTATAATTAAAAAAATCTTAGTCTCCCGCTTTGACAAATTCAGGGACCATCAATCATCAGATTTAACCAAGAGATTAAATTTAATCGAAAATTTTTATTTCTGGATAAATCTGAAATTAGTATCAAACGATAGCTTTTGAAAAGTTAAGATAGGAATGTGCAAACCGTTTTGCTTGATCTCTAACTGTTTAGATTTTACAGGGTGTCGAAAGTTGCAAAATGTCAATATTCACCTGTCAATATTTCAAAAAATAATATACAGGGTGTTCCACTTGAAATAACGAAGTTGTGGTCTACTTCCGGTATAACCGGAAGTGATGCAAACCTGAAAATATTTTCATTGAATCGGAAATAATGGAAAACCTCCCCCATAAAAAAATCAGATTTTTATCGTTAACAGAACCCTAAAAACGTCTAACACCCGCTTTGCGTGAATAACCCTGTATACGCACTGCTACGCTGTTGCGGAGTGCCGTACAGATTTGGTTCGCGATGACTAATAGCTCAGTGTGCCCACAATTGGTGATGCATGTTTTGGGATCTCGGAAACTATAAGAGATAGAAAAACGGTCAACGAGGGAAAGTTTCAGACAATTTTGTTTGTAATGCCGTTTTTTCTGCGATTTTATCTCTTTTGGTTTTTGAGATATTTTGAAAAACTAAAATAATGCATTTTCGAAAATACCCTGTAATTTCTTTATTTAAAACAATTTTTAGATTCTGTAAAAACTTTCTTAGGGTAACTTTTTACGTAGAAAATGACCTAGAATTTCAGTGTTTTACTGTGCGACGTTGCCAAATTTATAACAAAATATTAATTTTTGATTTTTTAACCATAAGCTAACTTTTTTTTACTAATTGTGATACATCATTAGAAAGCTAAGAAAAGAGGCTTTCCAAAACCGTAAAAATCCAATATGGCGCCCATATGAAAAAACAAAGTTGAAGATGGTTTCAAAAAACCGAAACGTTGCAAATAAAATCGGACTATACAGGCGTTTTCTATGTAAAAAGTTGCCCTAAGGAAGTTTTTACAGAATCTAAAAATTGTTTTAAATAAAGAAATTACAGGGTATTTTCGAAAATGCATCATTTTAGTTTTTTCAAAATATCTCAAAAACCAAAAGAGATAAAATCGCAAAAAAAACGGCATTCGATTACAAACAAAATTGTCTAAAACTTTCCCCTTTGACCGTTTTTCTATCTCTTATAGTTTCCGAGATCCCAATACATGCATCACCAATTGTGGGCAAACTGTTATATAACAATAATTGGAAATTAATAGGGCTTCGGTCAGGGCAGTATAGATGCGCAGTATAGATGCTCTACTGTGCATCTATACTGCGCTGATTTCTAGCATCCAAGTCCGCTAAATCTGCGCGCGCAATTTGAGTACTGAATGCTAAATTAAGTCTCGTGTCAGGTGGCTTGTATAATATGTTAAACTGTTGAAATTATATTTGAAAATATAACCTATATTCAGTATATTCTCAAAAAAATATTTCTATATTCGCTAATGAAGATCAAAATTTGTGAAAAGCTTTACACATTATTTATGAAAGAAATTACCGAAGATTTGAATAAATAAAAAATGTGGAATCGAGCCGTCCTGCTTGTATGCAGTTAAATCATCTATCCTTCAAATGTATCTTATTTCTTAATATCACCATCAATTAAACTTAATATCTCTTTAAATTGTTGATTATCAAGCCGCAAGAAATTTCGATATGAATTATGGATCTTCAATCAACAATTCATTGTTTAAAAGGCTTAAGGTGCCACGACCCTTATTTCGTCAAATTGCAAATCAACCACAAAGTCACAAAGCAAATCATATTATAATAACATCATGATAAACTAATGTATCATGTATAGGTACCACTTTTTTGTTTTGATTTAAGATTTACGTGATTAACCAACAGAACAAGAGAAAAACAATAAAATTACTAAACACGAATTTAATGCGCCTATGCATATATAAATAATTGTTCCTTAAATTGTACAAATGTAAAACATCTATAGAAAATAAATAAGTAACAACTTCCAATACTAAATTGATTATTAAAATTAGTTTTAAATTTAGTTACCTAAGTGTTATACCAGCCTTAGTGGCAATGAGTGGATTTCATAACGATTAAAGTGAATAAAAAGATATGTTTGTACTCTTCCGTTACGGGCATTTCTGCGCATACGTCGAACCTCGAACATGATTGGTCAAATGGTTAATCGAGGATCTAACTTGTCATCGATATCTTGATTGTTTTTAATTTCAGGACTTGTCAAAAGTATGTGACATTTGACACATTTGCATCTGTCATTTTAATTTATTTTGTGTTTTGTTATGTTTTGCCCAATCACATTGCAATGTTTGCGCATGCGCATATTAAGTGATGTTCGTGACGAACAAAAAGGGAAGTACCTATATGTCGCATCTCTCATGTATGTCATATATTTGGCAGATAATGCTCAATATAGGTTCTATACATATATGGTGTCGTCTGACAAAGTTGCTATACTGCGATTGAGAATTAAGCAAAGTGCAATGACCGGAAAAAGAGTAGATCTGTGTTGTCACATTTATTTCTAAAGTATTCTTATTTAAAACAGGAAACGTATTAATAACCTTATTTACCCATTTTTTTACTTGTCTTTAACGTCCCTTATAACTATTGTACTTTATTAGAGCAAACACCATGTTTAATTTGTCTTTTACTTAATAATATCACCGAACATAAACAAAGACTTTGTTTATGTTCGTTGATAATATCAAGGAATTTTCGAGTATTTGGCAACTGCGAACGCCGTAAAGTTGACGACAAGCTGTTCATCCTTATTTAACATACATATTCTTGCATTTTCGCTTTCTTTTTTTCCGAGCTTCAACGACGTTGATTGGTCGAATGAGGAACCAATGGGAATCAATAAGCGACTGCGCTCGAGTTCTGGGGAAGCAGTATCGTGATATTGAGTTATTTCGCGCGCGTTTCTTAACGGTAAAAATTTGTGGTAAAATTATCAGTGTATTTATTCTTTGTGTCAGTGTTTATACTTATTTGTATTATTTAAAAAAGTGGAAATGCATATACTAGAAGTATTCTATAGAATAGTATACGAGTATATATTAACTGAAATGTGCCCAATGGTAAAACTGAATACGCACGCCCATGCTTCACCGCATTTTACCAGATCGGCGAGGTCATTCCACTTTGCTTAATTCTGAATTTGAGTATATATGGTAATAGTGGAGTAAAATCGCCGGTCTAACTGGCTTGTTTCACTGTAGCACTTCCAACTTGCATGTTTCTGGAAGTAGGAGAGACATATTTGAAATTAGAGAAAATTGCTTGTTCTGTAAACTACAAGAAAAAAAGAAGCAAGATAGCTAATTTCCACAGACTGGTGATTCTTTGGCTTTTATTTTTATAGATGTTCACATAGGTATATTTAAATCATTCGTATGAGTTACCTATAGGAAATGTAGGGTGAATATATATATATATACTTTTATTTATGTACAAATCCATAAAACCTTTATTTTTCAAGATCGACTGAACTTTTTTTTGTTTCAAAGGGCATTAAATACTTCTTCTTTTGATCCTACTACCACTTTTAAGATAAACATGCAGGGCCTGCTGCGATTTTTTTATACCACCGAAATTCAACATAACCATTTAGGCAATTTTTTATTTAAAATCTGACACGATAACGATAATCAAGACCCCTCAGAACTCCCATATGCGAAATTTGAATAAAAAATATATAGAGCGTTTCTTTCTACACTATCAAAGTTAAAAAAATTATCGAATTTGAATGTTCGATATTATTCACGGAATTATGTGAAAAGAGTTGAATGTTAAGGAATCACTGCAATTTAATTTTGACCTAAATTTTCATAGCAGAAATGATTTTTGAGAATTTTGAGAATTGCGGACTCAACAATTAGACCGCATAGTGAAAAGAGGAAAATTCTTTAAATGAGTGTGTGAATGATATAGAAGAAAAAAGGTCTAATAGGTATTTGGTTTGTTTAAAAATCCATAAAATGAAATTGACACAAAGTTTCTACCCACATTAGAACACGGTGATACCGAAAATTAGAATATTGCTTGTTGGCACAAGAAAAATATTGGGCAGAAAATTAAATTTAAGTGAGCATTCAACTGTTTTGATATAATTTCGTGGCACACTTGACTCGTCTAGTGCCTTCAAATGTAATATTTTGCTTAACTTGATATTGTGTAGAAATTTATTATTATATAAGTATTATTATTATACGCCTTGTATATTCAAATTCAAATTTCGCATATGGGGGTTTTGAGGGGTCCTTGTCAGATTTTAAATAAAAAAATCTCCAAATGGTTATACCTATTTAATTTCGGTGGTATAAGAAAAATCGCAACAGGCCCTGCATGTTCATCTTAAAAGCGGTAGTAGAGTCAAAAGAAGTAGTTTTTAATGCTCTTTGAAGGAAAAAAGTTCAGTCGATTATCTCCAAAATAAAGGTTTTATGAATTTGTACATAAATAAGAGTAGGCACCCTGTATATATATATACAGGGTGCCCATTATCTATCTCCTTACATGGCTAACTTTGTTAATAGTGGAGATAGAGAATTGGTTAAATTAGCAAAATTGGGCAGAATTACAAGAGGAATTCAGTCCTTCAAATTTAATTTTAATTTTCAACTTTTCGAGATATTTTGAAAAAACTGAAAATCGCCAAAATTTTTAAACTCGAATATCTCGAAAACTATAAAAGATACAAATACAATAAAAATACTGTGTCATAATGTTTTTATACGTGGCATTAAACGGTGATATTGAAAATTTCACGGGCATCTTAGTTTTTCAGAAAAAAAAAATAAAGTTATGTTTTTTCAAATGGCAACCATAGTTGGCTATGGTATCTATAAAAAGCTTATTTTTTCTGATTTCAAAAATATAATATTTAATAAATCGTATTTTTCTTCGTTTCTGTACATTTCACAATAACTATTTTAAGATAAACGTTTAATTTTAACATTTATAATGTGACTTTAGTGTGATCTGACATTTATATTTTATTGTTGTTTACTGATCTGCGTTTGTTTTTCATAGCTTACTATGTTAATAAATTATTTGTTCATTACAGTAAACAAAAGAAAAGAGAAAGGTATATTGAATATTATATTTTTGAAATCAGAAAAAAATAAGATTTTTATTGATACCTACCATAGCCAACTATGGTTGCCATTTAAAAAAAACATAACTTTATTTTTTTTTCTCAAAAACTAAGATGCCTGTGAAATTTTCAATATCACCGCTGCATTCCACGTAAAAAACACTATTAGACAGTATTTTTATATTATTTGTATCTTTTATAGTTTTCGAGATATTCGAGTTTAAAAATTTTGGCGATTTTCAGTTTTTCCAAAATATCTCGAAAAGTTGAAAATTAAAATTAAATCTGAAGGAGGCACTGAATTCCTCTTGTAATTCTGCCCAATTTTGCTAATTTAAACAATTCTCTATCTCCACTATCAACAAAGTTAGCCATTAAGGAGATAGATAATGGGCACCTTGTACAGGGTGGCCAGTTAAGCGAGGTAAGCGGCTGTATCTTGGAAACCGTTCACCGTACAGCTTTCGGGAAAAAAAATCGTTAGTAAATACGGCCAAGAGAAATCGCTGGAAATTATTTTCAAGTTCGTAAGATAGCCGCCAGGGGGCGTAACAGTAGCAGTGTGTTGGGAAACGGCGATTACTCTAAAATTTGCCTTGACAAGGTCTACTGATAATACTTGGAAACAAATCTCGCATCTATTATGAACAACTTTCCTTACATACATTTTTCTCTAACTCTTCAAATAAAGTGGTGGGGGTAAGGTGAACATTCATTTAGAAAAAATGCAATATCTCAGGAACACCTTGTCAGATAATATTAAAATTTGTACCATTTAAAAGAGTTTTTCTTGTTCTATCAGCTACGTTACAAGCGATGTCTTTGTTATTTTCACTATGGTCGCTAGGTGGCGCTTTTTTAAAAAATGAGAAATTGTGTGATTTTTCTCGAAAAATTTAAATGTAATGGTATAGATATTACACTGATACAAAAAAGAGAACTAAAGGCCAAAGCCAATGGTGAAAACCGCAAGTCCCTATCTTTTTTCTAACCGGAGATATTAATGAAAAATTAATATACTCATCTAAAGCTAATTTATCTAGACCCCCGGGCATAATGCTAAAAGACAAGTAGGCACGGACACAAAAGAAATGTTTATTTGACATGTGAAATTACCTATAAAACATTTTTCGAATTGATTATAAGTAATATGTGCTTAAAGTTTAAACAATTTATCACAAGTTCAAAAAATGTAGTTTTTTGTTTTAAAATCTCTCGCACTCTTTCGTGTGATAGAACATTAGATTTCAACTATTAAGAAATTAAGGATTTAATTATAAGTATGCTAGTGCCTCCTTAGATTTTCAAAGTGCCTGCCATCATTTTCCACACATTGGTCGAGTCTTTCTCGGGTAGACAATACAGCAGCCTCTACCTCTGCTGCTGGCAGGCTACGAATTGCGTGTTCAATTCTGTTCCTCATATCTTCCCTGGTCGTAGGAACAGTTTGGAAGACCATATCTTTTAATCGTCCCCACAAATAGAAATCTAGGCAGGTTAAATCGGGTGACCTAGCTGGCCAGGGAAACAGGCTTCCTCTTCCTATCCATCGGTCTGGATATGTCTGATCTAAGTGTTCACGCACGTTAATTGAAAAATGTGCTGGACATCCGTCAAGCTGCAGAAACATATTCTGCCTAATTTGAAGGGGTACAACATCTTCCAATAAAGCCGGCAATTCATTTCTAAGGAACTCGAGAAAAAGATTGCCATTTAATGTCTGGTCAAAGAAGTAGGGTCCAATAACAATATTCCCTAGTATACCACACCACACATTAATACTCCAGCGACCTTGATGCTGAACTTCCCGCATCCAGTGAGGATTTTCAGCTGACCAGTAATGCATATTTTTTAAATTTACTCTACCGTCGCTATGAAAAGTAGCCTCATCTGTCCAAAGTATTTGGGATATGAATTGAGGGTTCTGATTGATCATGCCGGAAAGCCAATGACAATAATCCAGCCTCCGGTCAAAGTCCTCTTCAGTCAAAGCTTGGTGTAAAACTATATGGTAAGGGTGAAATCTAAAAATAAAAAATATATATTTCCCATTAGTATAAAGTTAGGATCTCTTAGAAAAATACTTCAAAATTAATCATACTTCAAAGAGATAATAAACTTGCCTGTGCTCTTTTAAAATTTTTTGAACCGTAGTCCGTGATATTCCCAATTCAAAAGACAATGCTCTGGTGCTAACATGGGGATTGAACTCTATATATGCCAAAACATTGATAATATTTTCCTCGGTTCTAGCATTACGACGCCTTTGAAACATAGATCTGCGAAAACTTCCAGTGGTACGTAAGCGCTGTACTAACTGCGGAAAATACCTTCTGCTGCAATGTCGGCGATTTGGATACCGCATCCTATACTCTCTTTCAGCTATTGCTGCATTTTGAAAACACTCAAAGTAAACAGCAATCATATCAACATTTTCGTCATTAGTAAAAGGCATTTTAATGCTCAAATTAAATATAAAATAAACACTAAAAAAATAATTTGACATTTCTTCTATTATTACAGACATTCTTTTTTTGTTTCTAAACCTACTATGTTTTATAGTATAATATTCGGTGAATTAATAGTTAATAGTCATAGTGCGGTTTTGCGAATCCCGCGTGACGAGAGCCTTTCGGGGGGATGGTATATTAAGTGTTATCATCACTGTCACATTTGTGCTGCATTTTCTCAGCTATGTGAATCAAAAAAGGAATTCTCGTTAAACGGCTCCCGTGTCGCAGGACCCGCAAAACGGAACAGTATAGTACCGCACATAGTATAGTTGGGCTATGACTGCAATACCATGAATAAAGCAGTTTTAGAAAAAAATTACTTTAAAATTATTTAGTTTTTAAATATTTCACTTTTTAATCTCTAATAGAAAGTATTCCTAGAATTTAGAAAACCTGTGACTTTTTTTATTTCATTTGAATACCTGTTTTAATAGTTTTCCATTAATATCTCCGGTTAGAAAAAAGATAGGGACTTGCGGTTTTCACCATTGGCTTTGGCCTTTAGTTCTTTTTTTTGTATCAGTGTAATATCTATACCATTACATTTAAATTTTTCGAGAAAAATCACACAATTTCTCATTTTTTAAAAAAGCGCCACCTAGCGACCATAGTGAAAATAACAAAGACATCGCTTGTAACGTAGCTGATAGAACAAGAAAAACTCTTTTAAATGGTACAAATTTTAATATTATCTGACAAGGTGTTCCTGAGATATTGCATTTTTTCTAAATGAATGTTCACCTTACCCCCACCACTTTATTTGAAGAGTTAGAGAAAAATGTATGTAAGGAAAGTTGTTCATAATAGATGCGAGATTTGTTTCCAAGTATTATCAGTAGACCTTGTCAAGGCAAATTTTAGAGTAATCGCCGTTTCCCAACACACTGCTACTGTTACGCCCCCTGGCGGCTATCTTACGAACTTGAAAATAATTTCCAGCGATTTCTCTTGGCCGTATTTACCAACGAATTTTTTTCCCGAAAGCTGTACGGTGAACGGTTTCCAAGATACAGCCGCTTACCTCGCTTAACTGGCCACCCTGTATATATGTTTATGCAAAAATATTTAAAAGTAATACTCGCACTCACACTTTGTATCCAGTGCAGATATAGAAAAACAAAGCCAAAACCTCTTCCTCATGGAAACCCATTGCTGGATAAACAGTGTGTGTATTTATAGAATAACAATTTTAAAAACTTTCTTTTTCAATTTTTTTAAATTTATTAATGTGAAATGTATAAGGGTTCCATACGAGCAAACAATAGGTAGGTAAGCAAGTTTAGACCGGGCAAAAGCATAATATAAAGTTTTCAATGTTCGTATATTTGAGAAAGCTCTGCTAATACCCAGTATTCAGAAACTACATTCTAAATATGAACAAAAGATAATTCTTTATCAAATGTTACACCAAAGTTTCGAAAATTATCAGGTTCCTGAAGAAGAGAGTCATCCAACACTGAATCATAACTGAAGGTTCAAAAATGAAGGTTTCCGCTGTAACTGTTTCTGAAGAATAAATTTTTGAAACAAATAGTGCAGCAAGTAATATTGTTTTTAAAAATCGCATACCTTGAAAACGGTTTACTTTAAAAATGGTAAAAGTTATATAAAGTGACAAAAAAATATGCCATAATATACAGGATGTTCAATTTAAATTAACAAAGTTATTAGTTACTTTTGGTATAGCCGGAAGTCCAGTGGCTTTGAAAATATTTTTATTGAAAAGATCAGGGGCAGTTACCTAGGTACCCAAAGTTAAAAAAAAAACTTATCACTATAACTGCATATCCTCATGAACCAATTGCGTGAATAACCCTATATATACGGTGGTTCAAAATTCAGTAATAATGTAAATTTCTTGTGCAGGTGTCAAACAAAGACATGGTGGAATACTGTAGCTAAACTAAAGACCTTGGTTTGGTTGTAGTGGTTTGCAATTAGTTCCTTAGATGTCTAATTTAAGCTAACCAAACCATGAACTTGTTCAAAACAAAAAATATAAAATTGCAGTTTTCTGCTTTCCATTTTATTGTTTTTTTTTTATTTTCAATTGTAAATTTTCTATTGAAAACCTGTTGTACAAGGTGGTAAAAGAAGAATGTGGCAAAAAATTATAGCCAATCAAGGAACATTATTCAAATTTTAATATAGGATGTCGTCGGAGTGAATAAAGGCTGAATTTTTAAATTATTGTGGATTTTACACGGTGGCTAAAAAATAGTTCAAACAGATATTTTTGTATGGATATATAATGCTTTTAAAATATTAGGGACAACTTGTGAACACTCTGATACAGGGTTATGTGATTCTAGAATTAATAGTTTTTGAAACAAAAAGTATAATTTATGATCTAATGATTTTTGATGATTTTTTATTTATGATTTACCTGAATGATTAATTTTTCAGATCACATTATATGGTCATGTATGATAATGTTTGTAATTAACTTTTTGATGAACATGTTGAAAATGATTAAAATAGCAATATTAAAAAATCATATAATATAAAAATAATAAGTTGAGTGAAGTTATCCACAGATTCCCATCCGATATTGAACTACTTAGTACAAACCACTAAATAGGTATGCGTACAGTCACATCCAAGGGCCGTCACCTGGTAGTTAATGGTTGGAATCTAATAGTTCCATAACAAAGAAAATGACATTTACTGTTACCCTGTCTTTCACCTCCTACAATCGAATCCTCTATTTCGATTAAATGTGGAGTAAGAATAATAACTTCTACAACAGATAGTATTTGTAACACAAAATTTTTTGATCCATGACAAAAAGAATCATATGATTCCGAACGATTTTAAACCTTGCCTGCCACCCCATTAATTTCTAACCATGAGAAATTGTGGATGAAATTTAACACAGAACAGATAGTTCCAACACAAAAACGACCATATTACCTGCATGATCTACCACCCCGTCCGTCACCCTCAAAAAATTAATATTTTACTATCAAGAAACTGTGGATGAGAAAAATCATTACTTATATACCAGAGATTGCGCGTTAATGTAAATTTTACACAGAGCACAGCAGAAAACTCCATTACAAAAGTGACCATGGGACCCGCATGGTTTGCCACCCCGTTCTTCACCCCCAAAAAATTAATTCTTCACTATGAAAAAACTGTATGGATCAAAAATATACCAAAGATTGTGCGTTAATGTATATTGAACACAGAACAGATTGTTTCATCATAAAAACGACCATGCCACCCTTATGCTTTGTCCCCGTAAAAAAAAATATTTTTTGGGGGTGAAGGGGGGTGGCAAATCATGCGAGGGACGTGATCTTTGTTGTAATGGAATTGTTTGTTCTGCGATAAAGTTACATTAATGTACAATCGCTGGTTTAGAAGTTATGATTCTTTCATCCACAATTTCTCATAGTTAGAAATTAATGGGGTGGCAGACGAAACGATTCCTTTCGTCATGGAACAAGAAATTTTTGTGTTCTAGATACTCTCTGTTGTAGAAGTTAGGTATTATTCTTACTTCACATTTTATTGTAATAAAGGATTCAGTTGTAGAAGGTGAAAGACAGGGTAGCAGATCATGTGATTTTCTTTGTTATGGAACTATTAGATTCCAACCATTAACTATCAGGTAACGGTTCTAGGATGACTCTACGCATACCTAATTTAATTTTAGTGGTTTAATTTAGTAATTTAGTGGTTTGAACTAAGTAGTCAATATCGATTGACCCCATGCCATAATCTGTGGATGGGAATATGTAGATAACTTTACTCAAACAAATAATAATATGTATAATATTGGATAAAGAGCTGCGAAGCTGAGAGGTTAAAGACGTCAAGTTTTTAATCATTCTCCGCAGTTGACGACGCGACGGTTCGAGTCTCATGGGTGGTCAACTTTTTCTAATTGCTCTTCGAATAGCTGCTCTTCGAACAAAATATTTATGTTGACAAATAAAAATCAGTTATGTTATCATAGCAATACAGTTTGTCCCGCCATGAGTATTCGAGAATTCATATCGGGTTTGAATGTTATATTTCCAAGGCACACTATGAAAAATATTGCTAACGGAATTGATAGTACCTACCAAACACTTCTGATTACCAAAATACGGAAGCGAAATGCTTTTTTAGTTAAAATATCAAGTAAAAATTTCTTTCAGATTGATAAGTTCATCTTGAAACTGGTTGAAACCTTTTGTGTGAAGATGACACTGACGTAGTTTTTGCACATCAAACCAAAACATTATACTGCACTCGACGCGCGTTTCGCCAACCAAGTTGGCATCATCTGAAGATGATTAAAACCATAGTAAAACTTGATAAGTTCAGTTTATATATTTGTCTCAGAGTATGTTATATCAAGTGGCATGATGGTCTAGGGGTATAAACAGTGGCATTTAAAACTGGAGCGTAAACTGGAGAGTAACGTTTTGTAAAGTTAGTTCAAATCCGATCAGGGGTAACTTTTTGCATTTTACATTTTAATTAATTACAATTATTGTTTACTTATTTGAATAAATATGTTTCATTGTCCGTGGTTGTGATTCTTTCTGCAGATAATCTTTAAAGTCACAACATTTACTTATTAAAAAAAATTAAATCTGTGTGAATTGGTTATCAGTTTAGCTAAAACCACTGTCTAGTAAAATAAGTGATCAATAAGCAACATATTTTTTATTTATTGCATGCACTGTGCTTTTACTAATAGCACAAGTATAAAGATATATATATATATATATATATATATCTTTATACTTGTGCTAATAGTTACTATACATATTACCTGATCCTGGATAGTGAGTTACACAGTTTACACAGTTACAGAGGCACTGATATGAAATAAATCTAAACCTATGGTTTTTTTAATGAAATGATAAGAAGTACTTTTAATATTCCTTGTACAATGTTTAAAAGTTTTACTGTCTACGTATAATGCTTGCATGTTATATTGGATTGATACATTAATTCAGATAATAAATAAATTTAGATAATGGTATAATTTTTACTGATATTATAATTAAAAAATCATTTTACTTTAGTATTTTGATAATCAGGAGTGTTTGGCAATCAGTACTATCGATTCCGTTAGCAATGTTTCTCATAGTGTAGGAATATAAAATTCAATGAAATATAATAGCCCATGCTCATGAGTCAGATGATTTGGAAAATACCTGGTATAATAAAATTTTGGGGTGTTTATTTAATGTTTTATGTAGTAGTTCCGATTAATGTCTATTCTAGTTACTTTGAATTTCTTTTTCCAGATATTACATGAAATAGTAAAATGAAAAGAAGTGATGGATATGTTTTTTTTATTTGAGGGTGATTTTTCGATCTAGCCTAGGAAATCATTTCACTTTACACACGACTTTCTATTATATGTCTATTCTCTTAAACGTGGCTGATATGATTTTTTGCAATCAAGGATATTTTCGCGTGTGTTACAGCTTGAGAAATAATTTCATGCTATACAGGGTGCCCATTATCTATCTCCTGACATGGCTAACTTTGTTAATAGTGGAGATAGAGAATTGGTTAAATTAGCAAAATTGGGCAGAATTACAAGATTAGACAAGATAAATTTTCAACTTTTCGAGATTTGGAAAAACTGAAAATTGCCAAAATTTTGAAACTCGAATATCTCGAAAACTATAAAAGATACAAATAATATAAAAATAGTGTGTGATAGTGTTTTTTACGTGAAATTCAGTGGTGATATTAAAAATTTCACAGACATCTTAGTTTTTGAGAAAAAAAAATAAAGTTATGTTTTTTTAAATGGCAACCATAGTTGGCTATGATATCAATAAAAAGCCTATTTTTTTCTGATTTTAAAAATATAACCTCTATCTCCACTGTTAACAAAGTTAGCCATGTGAGGAGGTAGATAATGCGCACCCTGTATACGAGTTGGTTTCATGATATATACATAAAATATACACCCATTATATTCTTTATTATTCTATTATTACTATTTCTTAATAAATCGTCTGACAAATAATAGACATCGTCAACGTAAAAGTTGTGATTTTCTATAATTAGGGGTTGTTTTAGTCATTGCGGTTAAATGATTTCAGGCTTTATATGATTTCACTGGCTTGAATAAATGTATTCATGTTAAAAAAGTTAATGGACATTCTTCAACGTTAAAGATGTGATTTGTTGGTGGATTTCACTCTTATTACAACCCAGGATTTGATTGAGATTATTTTAATGTGGTTTATTAATGTGTTGGTGTTTAATGTGGATTATTTTTAAGATTATTTTAATGTGGTTTCAAGGATTTTTAATAATAAATTTTAAGTGATTTATTTTCTCTGGTTCCTTATTACTATTATCAACTAGTTTGTTAAAACAGATACATTTTATATGGTCAGTGATCCATTATATTTCTCAAAAAAATAAAACTATACGGTTTTATTAAACGCAAAAATGTAAGATTTGGGCCCTCCTCTTATTATTAACCGATTTGTAAAAATCTAGATACGTATCTTTGTATCGAGTTATTATATCGTTATTTTTTAATTATTTTTGGTTATTATTTTTATTATTATCGAGTTATATTCCCCTCATCGAAATAAAATAGTTAAATCAAAAAATACATTTTCTGTATGAAAAAGAAACGGTGCCGCTTCGACACCGTTCATGCCTAAACAATCCCTTCTGGATGGCAGGATCATTATTTCTTTATTGTAATAATAATAATAAATATATTATTCAAAATATATTTCCTTGATTTCTTTGTGGTCAAAAATGCTACATCCATAATATAATTCCAGCCTTATATTAATCAAATAACATTTTTAGTATTGTAACTTATACTCGGAAAATAATAAAATAAAAAAAGACTAGCACTCTGGCATATAGTTGGAGGGTATTGGTTTTGATAATAAATTGTATAAAATTAAAGAAACAACTTTTCTGTTTCAGGTGTTAAGTAAATTTCCATTAGTACAGCATATTGTTTTTGGGTCTCTTTTTTCATTGAAGCAAGTAGAGACTGGTGCAAGTATTAGAAGACCAGGATTAAATGTTTCTTCTTCAACTCAGATAAGTGAATCAAGTTTTAAAAGCCCATTCCAGGCTTCAAGTATTCAAAGTGCTAGCAAGAAAAGTGAAGAAGAAATATGACAAGTATTGAATTATTACAGTTACCTATTACTTGATGCTATTTATTTTTCAATGTATGTATGAAATAAAATATTAATTATATAATTTTTCTGGATACCTCATGAACCATTCATTAATAACATAGAAATGTATATGTTATATTCTAGTAAAATTAATTAATAAAACAGCAAAATAAAAATAATGTTTTAATAAATAATATTTTTTATATATAATAAATATTACAGTCTTAGCTTTTTCTTTTTAACAAACTACACCTCAATTATAATATTATTTTTGGCAAGAATTTGTCAAAGGCTATAATAAAATACTGATGTATCTGTAAATAAAAATAATAGGAACTATAGGTAGGGTGCGAATAGTAAACTAAATACTGGTCAATCGTCATCATATTGGCTTTGTATTTGCCTTCCCTATTTTGCAGGGCTTGCTGATTCGAATAGAAGGTATATGGATATCTGTGGCATGTGGTATGAGATTTGTAGTACCATATCGTATGTTAGTAACATTACAAATGCTAATATAATTTGGTTTAGAATTCACTATGCTTCCACTTTGAACTGGAATCTTACTGTTGCTGTTGACGGTTTTATTTTTAGAAAGTGAACCTTTAGTAGAAACTTCTCCTCCATTTCCAATGTATCTAACAACTTCCTCAGATGTGTCAAGTCCCAATTTTATTTTTCCATAGTTTCCAATATATTCTATGTTGCCATTGCCTTTTAATATGGTAATGTCACAATAATCACCAATCACTTTTACAAGTCCACTGTTTTCACATAATTTTAGTTTACAGTTATTACCCGTAACTATTAAAATCCTATTATTGTCAATGATACTTAAATTTAAATCGTTTCCGACGTACATTTTAATTTTCAGTGAACTTGATACTCTTTCTATCGGCACAACCATTTCGCTATGAGATTGTTTCCCGGCCGAGATTCAATACAAAGTGATTGTTAGATATATATTCGGGCCAATTTAAACTACTGGATGGGTTATTTACCGTAGCGTAATCGTGAGAACACCGAAGTTCGCGGTCATGTTAAAAAATGTCGATATGGGGAACTACCATAATTTATAAATATTGGTGATGATTAATTACAATACATACATTTAGAATATAATGTAGATATCTGGTTTCATGTAATTATATTGTAAATATTTTATGGTTTATTAAATAAGTAGGTAGGTAATTAATAATGAGTATAATATTTGTGTGTACATGAAAGCGAGAATATGTTTTAAAAATATTTATTTGTTTGTTATAAATGTTACATAGTGCTGATAAATTTTGAAATAAATTTGGTAAAAGTTATAAAACATTAAGTTAAGGAGTAGGTACTATGCCAAAATATTAAAATACCGCACTGTATATCAATAATAATAATGAGATCTTTTTCAAACAAAATATTGATAAATTTGGTGCCTGCCCATCTACAAAAAAAAAAACTAGCAAAGAACTAAAAAATGCATAATACGTGCGTAATAAGAACACTAATAATAATATTATTTTCCGAAGTGAGATTATAAATAACAGGAATCAAAAATCCTCACAGCCTGTTGTTTTAACGGATTTTTACAAATACTCTTTATTGGTATAACCATAGACGAATATGCAAAAATATTGCAATACAAAATCTCTGGGAACAGGGCCAGCTCGTGATGAAATAAAGCAAGTGTTCTGGAAATGTAGATTTTACGCAGGTATTTTCTAAAAAGTTAATTTGATTCTACGATCCGTTTTGTATCAGATTCGTAATGTTCTCTCAACGCCAATTCCGCAAAATTTTATGCAATTTCTATCTTAGATAAAATCATAGATTTATAAGACAAGGGAGATGTAATTGTTTACATTTTAAAGCAATCAGAGAATCCCTCGTTTACTCTTTATCTGGTCAACTGCAAGGTCTACTTTATGATTGTACGAAAAACTGTTGCCAAACTGTCAATTGTGTAATTTATATTTTCACATTTAAACTACCATGATTATGGGTTAAGGTTAAAATATTACATACAAATATTTTTCCGTTTTCTAGTTAAGTAGATAAATCATATTTTCTTAAAAATGTTGCGATAAAAACTAACTTCATAACGCAAAAATAGAATGAACAAGCATCATTGCTCCCTACTCAAATCCGCATGTTCATTGATACCCGTAACAAGCACGTGAATCGTAGTATTTTATAGTATTTCTTTTGTGCGGTGTTGCTGGGAGTCGGAATTTTGCTTTTGTGAATTTTTCAGTGTTTTTCGTAAGGATTTTATTACTATTCTTCAGAAAATGGTGCGTCAGTGTCAAGTGTATGGAAAAGTGAATTCTTTATATTCAAAACTGTCTTTCCACAGGTACATTTTGCCAAGTTTTGTTTTGTTATTCGGTCGCTATATTTGTTACGCCATATTTACGGATTTTCAGGGGCGTGCTGGCTGGCTTCCTTATCATTTTACGGAATATAGTATGTATATATTATATTATGGAATTGCTTTTGTTATTTTTTAAAATATGGTTGATGTGTTAGTTTTTGGACTTACCTACACACATACTTAAATATGGTCAAAACAGGAATCCAAGCAAGAAGCTAAGACATCATTCAGCACTTTGCTGCATAACAAATTAAAAAACCTATAATGTTTGGTAAGTGTGAAGCTAACATGCAACGTTTGCACACAAAAATTAAAATCAGTTACGTAACCAAGGTAATTTTTAAAGGTATCCTTTATACTAATCTAAGAGAAAATCACCATTATCAGGCTTTTAAGAGTTATTTTGAAAACAGTAAGTCAAATAACTTGAAACAAAAAGTTGAATTAAAAACTAACACCATGTACATCTTTCTTATTTTAAATTATATTTCACTTTTAAATGTAATTGAACCCTGTATACAGAATTTGAGTATCTTTGAAAAACTGAAAAATACTTTTTTACACTACTGTATATATATATAAGTTTTTGTAATGTAGTAGGTATACCACCTTTACTTAATTCAAAATTTTAAGTGTTCAAGTTTTAATTTATATTCCCTACATTAAAACTCCGATACTAATTTAATTTCTAATCTCACAAGCTTTTGCTGTTGCAATGTATAGTAGTGATTTTCTTAAAATTCCTTTTTTGATGTTTTATTATCATACCCAACCCTTCCAAAAACAGTCTTGGCGTCGGAAGCAAGTTCTCCCAAAACTTTTGCAACGTTGCATGGAGTCGGAATTTTGCCGTTCTTTCTCTCGGTATTCTTTGTCATACACATTGCCAATGATTGATACAAAACAAAAGTTTATTTATGAATGAACCGTGAGGTCTCCTCTTATTAAGTCTATGGATAAAATATATATTTTTTAATTACATTGTCATTATGTTTTTGTAAATCATTTATTCCATAAGCTGATCTAAGTAAACTATAATATTAGCAGTTCCCAGTAAATCTAATTCCATTGTGTTATGAAAATGGCTTTTAGAGTAGTCACGCGCCGCCAAAAAGTACACAAGGAATGCAAAACAATGCATTTTTTGTATTAAACCCACAAATGCAAAAATTTATCTGTTCAACTGGCGTTTGTGTTTTTCCCGGACCTGCTGTTTCCATAATAATGCCCGACAAATTTAACTTTATGCCAAACAATTTTACGTACACGCACAAAAACACACTCGTCGTATTATAGGCAAATATCGCGTATTCCCTATGTTAGCCCATAAGCGGATTCTCCGAAAACACTGAAGAACAAAAGATATAAAGCTATGCTATTCCAGAGACCTTTTGTTCGATTTGGGTTACGGAAGCTGACACATTGTTTATTGGCGATTCCAAAAATGAAAGCGCCATCTGCATGAAAATATTTGAACCTACTTAAAAGGTAATTTTTGGAGGCTTATTGATGATATAATGATAAATAACACGTTTGTTTAACTTAATAATTTAGGGGTGCTTGTGATTTTTTGGTATTACAAAGTTAAAAACGACGTGGTTAGTTTTTGTGCATCTTTATTTTTACATTTTAAAAATGTATTCAAAAGAAATCAGCACAACAGAAACTGCGCCGTGTTTATGGGTGTTCGTGGTTATACGAGATAGGTAGAAACTTGGCCCTAGTATAAGAAAACTGTTCCTCACTCATTTCTCTAAAAGGCATGTAACAATTTAATAGCAGAGAACACGTTTATTTACACAACGTAACCACTTTGTTGCAGTTTGTCTATACTTTTCTATTATTATAAAAACAATATATTTTAATGTAAACATTATTTAACAAAAAACAAGCACTAATATGGTATCACCATACAGTTTATCACACTTATTTTAGCCCAAAATGTAAGTAAACAAAAACTAGGGTACCTGTTTCAACAAAAAAATCTTTTAATTAGCAATGAAGCACTTATGGGACATTTGACTGCTTTTACCACTCTTTTTATCCTTTATTTCAAATTAACTAGCACCTGAAGTCACTATATTTATAGCAGTTGAATGCTAAATTGTTAGATGATGTGATATGAAATGCAAAATTTTTACTCGTCTTTCTCCATATTTGTTTACAATTTGCAGCGCGCAGCGCCCTCATCGGTAATTTGAATCGCCAATAGGCTGACAGACATTCCAACATTCAATTTTTTTTCTATCATTATTTCATTATTATTTCTATCATCATTTTATCTATCTTTATTTCAATATTAAGAAATCTGTTGACAGATGTAATATTTATCCTGTATGCTTATTGGATATTGGATTGGATTTGTTCAAGGGATAATATTGTCGTCAATAAACTTATACAAAGGGGCATTTTAAAAATTATTGAAGTCGCTGAGCAGAAACTGGACAAATTTTCAGTAAAAATATTTTAATTTTGAGTGGTAGAGAATGAATATACCACATTTCATGCAGAAGTTAATATATCAGTAGTGAAACAAATATAAATAAAGCAATAGTAAAAATTGTGCCCGAGAGCTGTAGCACTTCTAACTTACATGCTTCTGGAAGTAGGAAAGACATCTTTGAAATTAGAAAAATTTGCTTGTTCTGTAAGCTACAAGAGAAAAGAAGCAAAACTAATTTCCATACAGACCGGTGACGGTTTGGTTTTTATTATTATATTATGTTCACGTAGGTATACTTTAAACCATCCGATGAGTTCCTTATAGGAAATATAGGCTGAAAATATCACATTTCCCATCAGATGCCTGTCTGGGATCTGGTGAAAAAATGAGAACGATTTCAAATTCCAAAATATATGTGTAGGTACACCGGGTAAGTACATTGACGATGCTCATTAGGCAATCATGTCGCAACGACATT
This sequence comes from Pogonocherus hispidulus, assembly GCA_963924545.1. Lineage (NCBI taxonomy): Eukaryota > Metazoa > Arthropoda > Insecta > Coleoptera > Cerambycidae > Pogonocherus > Pogonocherus hispidulus. Next base: position 36,760,632 of record OZ004694.1, on the reverse strand, counting down.
GTTAATCGAGTCCACTACCTATGGCACTCTGATGAGCGCATAATACGACGCGTCAAATTGGTCAGTGTCTGTGGTTGGTCCCGATGAAAGATGTGGTGACTCTTGTGGAGATGCCGAAGTAATGCAATGCCAGTCGGGGCACATTGCCCATGGAGTAGTTGTTATCGGCATCTCCTTCAAATAAATCTTATTGTTCTTATTATAATTAAATAGTGTATACTACCTGGTTTTGAAAACTCATAGAGTCTGTGATTTCTAGAACATACCTAATGGTTACATAATATACCACAACATTTGTAACAACTCCACAGTTCAATTGCGTTAATATTTTACTAACATCTGTAGACAGGTTACAGATGTACCTACCAGAATATCAGGCTCAATAACGGCCTGAAATTTTGCCTCAATCTTTTTGTGACAAAAATACTTACTGCATCTTTGTTATTGGAAAAATAAAGACACTATTTTCAAAAGTTATGTTTTGTTTTGAGGACTTATATATTTAACCACTATGTCGTCAGTTCGTCACTAACATAGAATAAGTTATATAAGTTTATAGTGTCACTAAGGTTTTCAGTAATATTGTTACTTCTTTCGGGGTTCTAAAGCAGAGGCGGCTTCTCCTTAAGGGCGCATGGCCGCGCGCCCCTCCTCCAAAAATACCAAAGGAATCCATATTATTATCATTATTATAAATTAAATGCAAATGTTAAAAGTTAAAACATGTTTATTGTGGTACAGAGCGCTTAAGCTATTGTACTCATAACGCCACAGTCCGCATCACTGGATCACAGCACACTGCCACTGCACAGTGAGCAAAGGATCACAGATTCGTGGCCGTATTTTGAGTCGCGGCCGAGGTAACTATGGCAACCGACCCGATCTCCTTTTCGACTTCACTCGTTAGATACTTTCCATATGCTTATATTATGCAGATTTGGCCGCAATTATTTCGCGGCCGTATGGGACGTTATTAAACATTATAACGTATTTTTAACACATTGCATGTTTTTAACATTATTAAAGTACTTATTTAATTTTTGTGAAAAGACAATTTTATATTTTACTTAACATGAATAGGTACTGTTAGTAGTAAAATTATGAATATATATTTAATCTTTGATTAGAGCTAATTTTGCAATCTTCTACTGGAAAATAAAATACAAATAAAATAGTTGGTCGTTGCCTGCATAATAAATACCTAATTTCGATGAAAAAGTTATAGAAAAGTGTATTTCTATGAAAGACTAGAGTTGATTTCAATTTTAGAAAGTAAGTGTATTCGTGTATAAATAAATAACTGTAGGTATATGAAGTTTGTTTACCTACGTAATAATTTAATGTGTCGTCATTGATAACTATAAATTGAATAACTAAAATACTTTTGAGTTTGTGATTGTGGAATATCGTTTTTAATTACCTAACGGATATCTAAATAGTTATGTTCCTGCTTTCTGAATTCTAGTTTACAGCTTTTTTAAGGTAACATATATGTAATTTTTTTATTGTAAATATTAATTACCTATTTAAATATTATTTTAAATAATTTTTGTCGAGATTTCCGTCAATCGTATTAAAAAGGAGGATATACATATGTCGAACGAAAGTTATTTTTTCAAGCAAATATTTTTGCTCCGCGAATTTCTAATTTATAATTTTAAGGGGTTTGACCTTGAAAAATGCAAAATTTTTGCCTGCTCCACATTTTTTTATTTCTGCGCTCCCCCATATCCAAATGTCCATATCCAAATGGCTGGTGCCGCCACTGTTCTAAAGACAAGTGAGACTTTTAACAACAGTACAAATCTTTATTTAATACTTCAAAAACAATACAACACTTATTCTAAGTATTGATTCTTATTTTGATCGCTGCCTGATTAAAACTGACTGACTGACTAGCCGGCACGCCGCGGGCTTTATATAGGTAAACTAGGCTTCTAGATCTTCGTAGAAATTTCCATCGAATACTCACGGATAATCCGTATACCAGGGTAGTTCAATAACTGACAGCCATGAGTACCGCTGGTGACATCCGGAAAATATGGGCAAAAGGGCCTATCTTCCTTATTTGAAGGCCTAGAGGGTTGAGACTTCGCCCTTGGGGGTTGACCCTGGCACCCCCAGAGGCAGTGTTGCCAGATTGTACACAATTTCCCTAAGGCTGGGGAAAACGTAGATTTGGCAACGCCGCACTCGGGCACTGAGTCGGCGATCTTGTAACAATATCTACAAACTTGTATTTGACTGTCTTAATTGTGTAATTATTACATAATTACTTAATCAGCAATAGGTACGTTGTTTGAATCAACTATTGTATTTAGAATTATCATAGCTGACTAAGAGAGCACTTTAGCCTAACTCTCTATGCCTTTATAATATTCGATCCTATATTTAATTTTGCTGTAGCAAGATTATGTTTTAACTTCATTGGGAAGTGTTTTTTAATCCATGTTTATAAGAAGAGAAATGTTGTTTTTAGTCATAGAACATACTGATGAAATATTGTTCTGTAATTTTTGGACGCCATGTATAGTTCCTATATGCACTGGCCCTATATGCGTTGATTATGTTAGCCTAACATATTGAGTTGTGGCTTGGTGTCATTTAGCCAAAAAGGGTTCTGTTAAAAATGATTGCTGAATAAATACTAATTATGTAAATAGTTAAATGACATTCAAAGTACTTTTTCGATATAAATAGATCCGTTGAATTCCATTTAAGTATTTTAATTTATAACGATTTTATATATGCAGGTATTACATAGGTTACCTATTTATGCTTTAGTTACCATATAAAAACGTCTTCTATGATTTTCTTCAACGTCTTCTAGGATTTTGTCTCCAAAATTTCAAATGAACATTGTATTTAAATAGTTATACCTCCCACATTTGTAATTATAGCACAGTATAAATATATTCTAAAGTTATAGCATTGTTAGTAGGTATATTGTTAGTCATATTAAATTAGCAAAATGGTATACTACCTACTACCTATTATTAATCTGTATTAAGTAGGTACCAAATCAGATAACATTATTGAGATAATGAAATCAAGTTTATTAATGATGTTAAAGTAGTTAAGGTGATATCGATATACGGTATCATAAACAATATAACGTCATCGGTACTTTTTTATTAAAAGCTTTATTTTGGGATTTTTATTCTGAAGTCTTGATTGGAATTGTGTATTTATGAAAGTAAAGATTGTTAATTATATCTGAGTATATATGCTAATCTTTATTTGCGTCACTAATCTTTTTACAGGGGGAATATTTGAAAATAAGGACTAATTTATAAATTCAATGTCGTTGTAATTAAATCGCTGCTTTTTGTTATGGTAAGCTGTGATTGCTCTATATTAAAGAAATGTATTCAATATATGAAACTTTTTTAACAACAAGTTTGAAATTTAGTTTAAAGATATGTAGGTAGGTATCATGATACAAAGGTACTTAGGTATACTTTATTAATAGTGATAAAAAGTCATTATAAATGTAAATTCTCTAAAAACATAGTTAGGGTGCTTGTAAGTAATTGCTTTGAATTATATATGAATAGATATTGGTGACCTGTGGTTTTAGAAAAAGTTTGTCGGAAAAACTTGTACTACCCCAGATAGCACAAAACATTCTCAAAATAATTTGTTACTCTTCTTAAAAGTTGTTCAAAAAATAATTATCCATTAAAACGCGTTGATTCTGTCTCGCTCTAAAATCCGTCGTCGAATCGACAAAGTTTCAAAGCTATCTCCTCCGAGGGGCGATCTCGGAACGATCTTCGCGGACCACCGGAGGTCGCCCCCGGCCTTTCTCAAATGTCCCGTTTCTTACGCGTTTTCCCAATTTAAACGCCTTTTCAAAAAACCTCTGCAAAATTTTCGTCGATCGCCGTTCGACGAGAGAGATGCGGCTAGCACCGGCGTTTGTCCTAGCGCCTAATGGTCCCGTCACGCCCGCCGAAATACCGACTTTTCGCGGGACCCCGAGACCTTTTTCTAATTTTTACGGCTTCGAGAAGGGCTTCACGCGAAAGTTCAGTCCTTTCTCTAATCCTTTGAGATTTTTTTTCGAAACCGTACGTTGACTCCTTCTACGTCTATTTCGTCTTCGAAAATCTCGAGTCGCATCCGTCTCAACTTCTTTCTCATTTTATCCACGGATGTGATATCGCACTAACGAGACAAGCACCTCCCACGAAAACTGTCAAATTAATTAAACTCCAAATAGGTTATTTTCATTATTTTCCCATGAGAAATATTGCTAATGGAATTGACAGTACCGACTGTCAACCACCTGATTATCAAAATACTGATGCGAAATGCTTTTCTAATTAGAAAATCCGTAAAAATTAATTGTTCAGCTTAACACGTAAAGTTTACGTATTTAACACATTTTGCTGCATAAAGTGACAACAGGAAGTTTAAGGCAATGGTAAAGTTCAAACGTCGTAATCTTGATATCGCGAGTTCGAATCACAACGGAGGAAACTTTTTTTTTAAATTTTTTATCCCAATTATTTATTAGTATTATTATAATATGTAGACTTTGATATAAGTGGTTAGTTATTCTGTTTACTTGACCGCAGTTTTTATTCTTTCTGCAGGTTAAGTTTGGACTTAATCCGTTCATTGTGGCGGTCTGTAAAATTCACACAGATAACATGTCATGTCAAGTCATCACCTGTATACCTTCACAAATTCGTTTTAACACTAATTTGATCGCTTTATACCTAACTTAATGTGTCCACAATCCACAATGCTTATAATTAATTAAATATATAATTATTGTTAAAAATAATAATATACAAACTTGGTGTAAATATAGGTAAAAATTATTTTAATTATTTTTTGTATTTATTTGGTATCTTTTCTGCCGCCATGTGACGTCACAATTATTAAAAATGACCGATTTAATCAGTTCATATTGATTACTTCACATAACGTAAGTAAATGTTTTTTTCTTAATGTACAACAAATTTATATATTTTTAAGTTAGGTATATGTTATATATTTAATTACAATCATTGTTGTGGACACTTATATCGGGTACAAAGTGATCAAGTTAGTTTTAAATGTTAAAATTAATTTGTAAAGTGTACTTACAGAGTAGGATAACTTTTAATTATTTTTTTACTACAAAACTACATACCTAAGACTGCAAAAGAAAATCAGATTCGCGTTCAGCATACCCGAAAATTGGGGGGGGATAATTATTTAATTAGGCATAACACTCAAATTTAAAAAAAAATTGAGTTTTATGCTTAATTAAATAATTATCTTTATTAGTTCATAGTAAGTGTATTGTAAAATGTTCCTTCAATATACACCAAATCTGTGTATCTTTAACAGTTACATAGGTAGGTATTTAATTATAAGCATTGTAGACATATATTGGGTATAAAGTGATCAAGTTACCGTTTATAATAAATTATGGAAGAATACAAGTTATGAATTTATTTTTTTTTCTCGAGAAAACAGTTTCACAAAATGTTTACTAAAAAATGAATTATACTTTCAGCACTTAAAAATTAATTTTTTACCATCAAGCCATAGAGTACTTTTTTTAATAATAATATTATTAAAAAAAAAATCGTTTGGTATAATGACATCATCATTCCAAATAAAAAATGTCAGCTTTCTGTCTCTAAATTTATTATTTCATATACAAGGGATTATCTCAAATTTCTTTACTACGTATGTTTTTTTACCCCAGGCCGCAGGCCTGGACCCCCGGTAGGGCTAGAAATGAGAACGAAAATCGCGACAGCGATTTTCTTCCATTTCTAGTAAAAATTAATTTTGAATTATTTTTACAATATAAATTTAACCTCAAAATAATCTTAAAATACTACTGAAGAAATAATCGGAAAATAACTTGGAATCATATTTTTAGAATATTTTAATAAATATAATATAATAATATTTTCAGAAACTATTCTTTAACTATTTTCTCTGGAATATTCTTCTTCGAAATACCCATGATACAACTACACTGATATGCCTATGCGCATGGGGGCGTGGTCTATCGATGAGCGTGACGTCAGTTTTGATACAAAATTAAATAAAATACTTGTAAACAAAGATAACAATATAAAAGAAACGTCGATTATGGAATTATAATACACGATTCATACAGGGAAACTAAAATAATAGTTGATTAATATCAATCTTTCTTATTTTAATTCAAACCGCATTCTGTGTACCGATCTACCTACCGAATATAATTCTAACCTAGATTTTAGAATTTGAAGAGATAATAAGAAGCACTACTGTAAATAAATACCACCCTATAATATAAAAATGACAACTTGATAACCTTCGGGCCTCACAATTATAATAATACGGGAATACAATTGACAAACACGAAAATAATTATATCACTGACGGTCATGCTGACAGTAAGGCATTTGTATTTTCGCCATTTTTGCATCAAGAATGACGTCGTGCGCAGAACAAACGAAATTTGGTGAAGTTATGAGCATATCAGTGTAGTTGTATCATGCGAAATACCTATATTTAGAATAATTTTATGGAACAATTGTAAAATTGTTTGAGATTGCCATAGCAACTGTACAAAAAAGAGATTATTGTAAAGTAATTTGACATTGGCATTGCATATCATATAATATATTGAAGTTTAATTAAATAGACAAATAGAAACAGATAGTGACTCCGATGAATCGGTAAACTGGAGGTGCTAATTAGAAGCGGTTGGAAAAAAAATATTATGTTAAACTCGTACAAAAAATACGTTTTCGAGACTCGTAAAGCCATCAACCCTTTCCCTCGTCCTGAAAACGTGTATTTTTTGTACTAGTTAAACAAATAAACTATTCTATGAACCTGAACGTGTAGTGGCATCATAAAGTAAAGTGGCGCGTAATCAAATCAACGGTGTCAAAAAATTACAAAAAATGACTAAACTGTTCTATCTAATGTCCACTATAAAACAAGTTAATAGTACTATATTTCACATTTGGAAACAGCAAAGTAAATGAGTAACAAAAGAGCAAAGGTAAGTTTAGTTCCATTTATGTGATTATAATCTAGTTTAGTTTGCCTATGTCACAAACAATTTCAACAACCATAATCGCCAAAACAGCTAACGAAGGCCTTTTTAGTTCAATAACTATAGGTAGTACGATTTAAAAATAAAAATGATCACTCATCTTCAAAGATGAATGACATTACCAAGAGCCTTTGGCGTTTCATTATCATTTTACTACCTGCCTGATCATGCTAGTTCATTATCTAGCCGATTATGGCCTGATATTAAAAATAAACTAATGTTATAATAAGTATTTAATTTTCCATTGTGACGGTGACGATAAAGCTAAGGAATTAAAGAAACAAAAAGAAAGGAAATTAATTAGGGACGAGTTAAAATGTAAGTATTTAGGTACATAAAATTACCTCTATAGAAAGTAATAATACATCATAAGTCATATTTCTTATGACGATTTGGAGGTGGTGATGCCCTCAAAGAAGTAGGGTACTTAGACTACAAAGTAGTTTCCTATCTTATTTAGAAATAAATATTTACCCCAAGTACCGTAAATCCTCAGAAGGCATTGCCACCTGTAAATTGTGATATTTTCTTGTAATATTCCCATAAGGCTTGCGTTCTAGTGGTTTTCTGTGGCAAGCTAATTTTCGGAAATACTGAACCGATTTACATTCTTTATCTCATTTTTACAGGAATCGGACTGTAATTATTGTTTAATTTTATTGCAAAAAATAAGACTGCAAAAATATTGATTTTTGTATTTTATTATAGGTCAACTCTACTATACTGCCGTCCAAAGAAATAAAAAAGCAGTAACTTCACTCTAGGCGCATTCAAGAAAGTCAAAAAAGAAAAAGGGGTCATTGAAACAGTGAACTGTAAGATTATCAGAAGTTCTTTTATTTTTAGGCATATTTATAATAAAATTGTCATTAAAACTTAATATTTGTGTTGTTTAATTCTCCATTCTATAAATAAAAAAAAAATATTCAGACAATATACCTACTAAATTGATTATTCTCATACTAAAATTTGTTACTTAAAAATTATTTTAAAATTAATATAGGGATGTTTTCTACTATTCTCAAAATATTTTTAAAGAATATTCCCCCGATAACCCTCGTTACATATTCTAAGCTTATAAGTAATTAATATAAAAAAAATATTTGTAATTTATTCTAAGAATGATTCCTAGAATAATTTTAGAAGAAAAAAAAGTGTCCCATTTGTTACATCTTAGAATATTTTTAAAAGAATAAATATATTTATAGGATATTTTAAGAATAAATTTTTATTCTGTGAAGTTATTTTAAGAATAATTATAGAACAATTTTATGCTATCCGGGACGATATTTCTACATGCTTTATGTAAATCTCTGGAAATCTTGTCTCTGCCGCTTCGATCTCTCCGTCAAACTTTTCCATTAATGATAACCAGTGATCATAGTTCACAATTTGAAAACAATAGACTAAGTAGGTAATAACAAAGTTTACAGATAATTATATTCTGTAAACTTTGGTAATAATATGTTATTTATATTATATTATAAATGTTGTTTTTTTTATATCCAATTATATTAAAACGCGTCGATTCTGTCTCGACCTCACCTCACCTCACATCACCTCCGAGCGGGGATTACGAAGCGATCCCCGCGGGTGACCAAAGGTCTCCCTAAGCATTTCTCCTATGCCTAGCCGTATTTTCTTTCCTACGCGTTTTCCCAATTTAAACGCCTTTTCAAAATTTTCGGCTAGAGAGATCGGCGGTTACAAACTAACGGCGGCGAGAACAAACGGCTAGCACCGCCGTTTGTTCTCGCGCTTAATGGCCTCGTCACGCCTGCCGAAATCCCAACTTTTCGGGGGACCTCCTCGACCCTTTTTCTAATTTTTACGGCTTCGAGAACCGCTTCACACGAAACTTTCGTCCTTTCTCTAATCCTTTGAGATTTTTTTTCGATAGCGTACGTCGAGTCCTTCTACATCTATTTCGTCTTCGAAAATCTCTAGTCGCGTCCGTCTCAACTTCTTTCTCATTTTATCTACCGATGTGAGAATGCACTAACGACCTGCACTTCCTACAAAAACTGTCAAATTAATTAAACTTCAGATAGGTTATTATTTTCCTATGAGAAATATTGCTAACGGAATCGATAGTACTGACTGCCAAACAGTTCTGATTACCAAAATACTGAAGCGGAATGCTTTTCCAATTAGAATACCTATCTGTAAAAATTAATTTCAGGTAAACACGTACAGTTTACATTGTTGCCTCAGCGTCAAACTAAGGAGTGACGTAGTGGTATAAGTTGCAAGGATTTCAAACATCGAAGTTCGAATCCCGTTGGATGCAATATTTTACTTTTTAATTCCAGTTATTTATTAGTACCTCTTATTTATTATTACGGACAATGAAACAGAATAACTAAACAGTAGTTTAGTTATTCTGTTTCGTTTCATTGTCCGTAGCTTTTATTCTTTCTGCAGGTTAAGGTTGGAATTAATTCGTTCATTTTGGCAGTCTGTAAAATTCATCATTTTAGCTTATAAAAGTAAATATCTACAATATTAATTTGCTGCAACAATTATAACAGCAACATATTTTTTAACGCCGCCGTTATACCTTTTCGAAGGGCGCGCGGGGCCCCGAACCGTTAGCGGAGGGCCCCAAAACGACTTTTTAAACGGCCCCCGCCCCTATTCTCTAGTTGAATTTGCCAAAAAACCTTTTATTGGAAATTACAAATGTAACCGATAATAAAGAGAACTAAATTACCCACCTCTATGCCCGTAGTACGGTCAGCGTCACTTAACCTAAACTGTCGACAGCACGGAGAAAATCTAATAAAAAATCAAGAGAGAATTCCACGGCCGATCCACCAATTTGCAGTTGCTACGTGTTGCCATTGCCTTTAAACGGCAACGGTATAAAAACGGCCTTCGGGTGACAAAGGCATCTAGAATAATATTATTTTTAAGAAAATACATATTAAAGAAATTTTGTATCTGGAATGATGTAATTATACTAAACGATTTTTCTTAATATTTTGATGAACTGTAAGTGTACTCCATTGTTGATGGTAAAACATAATTTTTTGTGTTCAAAGTAGAGTTTATTTTTCTGTAAACATTTTTATCAATTTCATCAATGGGACCAAAAATATATTGCTGTCATAATTGTTGCAGCAAATTAATATTGTAGATATTTACTTTTGTACCCAAGCTAAAATGATGAATTTTACAGGCTGCCAAAATCAGTTAATTCCAACTTTACCTGCAGAAAGAATAAAAATTACGGATAATGAAATAGACTAACTAAACACTAATACAAATAAATAATTGGAAAAAGTAAAAAAAAATTTGCTTCCAGCGTGATTCGAACTCGCGAAACCAGCATTACGATGTTTGAAATCCTACGACTATCCCATTGCGCTACCTCATAACTTCTCAGAAGGTGATCCTGAGACAGTTAAGTATGTAAATTATACATACGGTTATTTAAAAAATTTGGTGTTTAGAATACGACCAACCACGCTGAAAGAATTAAAAGACTATTAGGGAGCAAATTGCTGCAATTCAACCTGAAATGTTGAATAATGCTGTATACAATTTGGAGGAACGATTGGTGATTGTACAGCAGCAAAATGGACGACATATCGAACATTTGCATTAACCATTGTTGGACATAAGAAATTCCATTGTTTAAGCAATCGCATTTCTTTCACATCCTGTTATTAACTTAATTTGTTAAAAATACATAATAAGCAGAAATATTAGTAGTGGTGAGAAACACACCGTAGTGCCCTCTTTGGGTCTTAGCTACTATCTGTCTGAGAATTATTGTCAAATTGACAGACAGATAGCAGACAGCAGTGACCTCTATTGTCTTTGAGGAAGACAATCCTACTTATTTATTTAAAAGAGATGCCGAAACAACTACTTCACGGGTAATGTGCTACGACTGACATTGCATTACTTCTGTCAAATTGACAATTATTATAAATTTGAAAATAATTGTTAGGCAGATAGTAGCAAAGACCCGAAGAGGGCACTACGGTGTGTTTCTCACCATTACTAACATTGACGATGCCCATTAGGCAATCACATCGCAACATCGTTCATCGAGTGTACTGTGTTCATCGAGTACCTATAACACTCTGATGAGCGCATAATACGCGTGAAATTGCTCAGTGTCTGTAGTTGGTCTCGATGAAAGATGTGGCGACTGCCGTGGAGATGCCGAAGTAATGCAATGCCAGTCGGGGCACATTGCCCATGGAGTAGTTGTTATCGGCATCTGCTTCAAATAAACCTTATTGTTCTTATTATAATTAAGTAGTGTGTACTACTTGGCTTTGAACACTAATAAAGTACGTGATTTTTAGGACATAATGAGTACATAATATACCACAACATTTGTAACAACTCCACAGTTCCATTGCGTCAATATTTTACTAACTGTAATCTGTAATCAGTACACAGGTTACAAATGTACCAGAATATCAGGCTCAATAACGGCCTGAAATTTTGTCTCAGTTTGTTTGTGACAAAAATACTGTACATATCTTTGTTATTGTAATAAAGACACTATTTTCAAAAATTATGTTTTGCTTTGAGCACTTCGATTATATATATATATATATATATATATATATATATATATATATATACAGAGTGGGAAAATTTTAATGTGCAGCATTGGTATCTCGGAAACGGTAAAAGATACAACGTGGCTCAAATTAGGAAAAAGTTGCTCAATTTTATGTTGATTCAAAATATGTGAACAACTTTAATATATTCCGGGCCGTTCGGGAGTTATGCCGGAAAAATCAAAATTTGCCAATTTCTTTTAAGTCAAATAACTTCTCTTGAAATAAATGTAGACCTTTGAAATTTGGTACGTTTACATAGTTTGATGAGAGCTTTCGATTGTCATACTAAAATATGTTCTAGGCCTACTAGTTTTTCCGCAACAATATTCAACTTTTGAATTTCTTATGGGCGCCATATTGGATTTTTACTTCACTAAATAAAGAAAGAAATTACAAGCACGGTGATATATCACACTTGATACTTTCTTCAATAAATATGGATAATACACGCGAATAACGATAAATATTATTTATTTACAAATAATAAACAATCATTCATTTATAGTTAATTGTTACAAAGTGTGTTTTTAGCTATTTAGAGGAACTAATTATTATATTAAGAAAAATAACTTATTTATACTGCTCGAATTGGCTGCCGTTACTCTGAATACAAAGTTGAATCCTTACAGACATGTCATCCACTGCACGTTTTACTGTTCCACCATCTATTGAATTTATGAATTCATTAATTCTTTCCAACATTTCATCCTCTGTCGATGGCATTGGATTATTGTAGATATAATTTTTAACAGCTCCCCAGAAATAATAATCTAAGGGGTTTAGACACGGTGATCGCGGTGGCCATAGAATGGGACCATTTGTACCCATCCACGAATTCGGAAAACGTTGATCTAGGTACTGGGTTACAATCCTAGCATTGTGTGAAGGGCATCCATCTTGTTGAAACAGCTGTAAATTTTGTATATTTTGCAAAGGAAGGTCATCCAGCATTTCCTCCAAATCATTTTGTAAGAAGTGTAAATAATTTCGAGAAGTTAATTTATCAATAATACGATAAGGCCCTAATACCTTGTTATCTAAAATTCCACACCAAATATTTACTGAAAATCTAATTTGAGGTCTCGTTTCTCTAATCAGGTGAGGATTTCGTTGTGCGTAATGGTGCTCATTTTTTCTATTGAATACCCCACAAGTACTAAACGTTGACTCATCACTCCATAATATCTTTCTACAAAAATCATTGTCATTATTCATTAACCTTTGCATCCAGTGACAAAATTGCAACCTTCGCTCATTGTCTCCAAGATGTAGTTTTTGTACTGAAGTAAATTTAAAATCATGGTATTTATGTCTTTTTAGAATAATTCGGACTCCTCCATCCGATAACTCGTATTCTCTAGCGATTTGCCGACTGGAGGTTGCAGGATTTATATGGAGTTGGGCTAAAACGTTAATATCATTAACATTTTCATGTTTTTCATGTTTACATGTCTGTAAGGACTCAACTTTGTATTCAGAGTAACGGCAGCCAATTCGACCAGTGTAAATAAGTTGTTTTTCTTAGTATAATAATTAGTGCCTCTAAAAAGCTAAAAACACACTTTGTAACAATTAACTATAAATGAATGATTGTTTATTATTTGTAAATAAATAATATTTATCGTTATTCGCGTGTATTATCCATATTTATTGAAGTAAGTATCAAGTGTGATATATCACCGTGCTTGTAATTTCTTTCTGTATTTAGTGAAGTAAAAATCCAATATGGCGCCCATAAGAAATTCAAAAGTTGAATATTGTTGCGGAAAAACTAGTAGACCTAGAACATGTTTTAGTATGGCAATCGAAAGCTCTCATCAAACTATGTAAACGTACCAAATTTCAAAAGTCTACATTTATTTCAAGAGAAGTTATTTGACTTAAAAGAAACTGGCAAATTTTGATTTTTCCAGCCTAACTCCCGAACGGCCCGGAATATATTAAAGTTGTTCACATATTTTGAATCAGCATAAAATTGAGCAACTTTTTCCTAATTAGAGCCACGTTGTATCTTTTACCGTTTCCGAGATACCAATGCTGCACATTAAAGTTTTTCCCACGCTGTATATATATATATATATTATAGTGGTGTATAGTGGTATTACAGAACTAGTAGTATATTTAACCACTATGTCGTCACTAAGGTTTTTCAGTAATAGCTACAAATACTTGTATTCGACTGTCTTAATTGTGTAATTATTACATAATTACTTAATCAGCAATAGGTACGTTGTTTGAATCAACTATTGTATTTTATTTAGAATTATCATAGCTGACTAAGAGAGTACTTTAAACTAACTCTCTATGCCTTTATAATATTCCTATATTTAACTTTGCTGTAGCAAGATTATGTGTAACTTCCTTGGGAAGTGTTTTTAATCCATGTTTATAAGAAGAAAAATGTTGTTTTTAGTCATAGAACATACTGGTGAAATATTGTTCTTGTAATTTTTGGACCCCATGTATAGTTCCTAAATGCACTGGTCCTATATGCGTTGATTACGTTAGCCCAACATATTGAGTTGTGGCTTGGTGTCATTTAGCCAAAAAGGGTCCTGTTAAAAATGATTGCTGAACAAGTACTAATTATGTAAATAGTTAAATGACATTCAAAGTACTTTTTTGATATAAATAGATCCTTTGAATTGCATTTAAGTATTTAATGCGTTAATTTATGCGTTAATCGTTAATTTATAACGATTTTATATACGTAGGTATTACATAGGTTATTTATGTTAGTGTGATGAGAAACACACCGTAGTGCCCTCTTTGGGTCTTTGCTACTATCTATCTAACAATTATTGTCAAATTGACAGGCAGATAACGACCTGCTTTTCCGCAGGTGCCATTACAGCAGTGATCTCTATTGTCTTTAAGGAAGACAATCCTACTTATTTATTTGAAGGAGATGCCGAAAACAACTACTTCACGGACAATATCCCCCGACTGGTATTGCATTACATCGGCATCTCCATAGGAGCCGCCACATTGTTCATCGAGACCTTCTACCAGACACTGATCGGTTTCGCGCTTATTTTGCGCTCATCAGTCGCAACATCGTTCATCGAGTCCACTACCTATGGCACTCTGATGAGCGCAAAATAAGCACGAAACCGGTCACTGTCTGGTAGAAGGTCTCGATGAACGATGTGGCGACTCCTATGGAGATGCCGAAGTAATGCAATGCCAGTCGGGGTACATTGTCCATGGAGTAGTTGTTTTCGGTATCTCCTTCAAATAAATAAGTAGGATTGTCTTCCTCAAAGACAATAGAGGTCACTACCATAGACATGGTCACTATATAATGAACCCTGCGGAAAAGCAGGTAGTTATCTGTGTCAATTTGACAATAATTTATTTGAAGGAGATGCCGAAAACAACTACTCCAAGGAAAATGTGCCCCGACTGCCATTGCATTACATCAACATCTCCATAGGAGTCGCCACATCGTTCATCGAGACCAACTACCAGACACTAACCGGTTTTGCGCTTATTTTGCGCTCATCAGAGTGCCATAGGTAGTCAACTCGATGAATTGCCCCAAAGAAGCCACTATGGTGTGTTTCTCACCACTACTAACATTCACAATGCCCATTAGGGAATCACGTCGCAGCATCGATGAACGATCTGGTTCGTGTCCACTGCCTATGGCACTACGGTGTGTTTCTCACCACTACTAAAGAACAATAAGAATCGTGTTAGTACGAATCATGTGTATAGTTAAACCTGGTTGAACTTCGACAGTTAACATAGGAAAAATATTAAATGCATATCCTCAATAACAACGAACACACATAGATAACAGAGATTCTCGGAATGTTGGACTTGCATCAAATTGTTCTCCTGCTCTTATACCATAATATCAAAACGTTTGCGGAGCTCGCAGTAAGACACCGAAGATAAGGAGTTAGTAAATAAAGAGTTAATTTGCTAACTATTTAGTGGTCTGGAGTATGATTTTATTACTCTCGCAGAGGAATAACTTAAGAACGTCATAAAAAGAGCTTAAGTCATAACACTTCTTAGATGACAACAAAATGTCATTTCATTTATTTCGTGTTCGAATTTGGAAGTGGGTTTTTGATAAACCAATCTGCATAATAGAGAGTTTTTGAACCCCTTAAATTCTAACGCGTCGTTATCGTTATCGTTATTCTGCGCATGCGAAGTGCCTAAAAGAGTATCATTTTCGGTACTGCGCATGCTCAGAATAACCATAACCATAACGATAACGTAAATTTTAAGGGGTTCAAAAACTCCCTATTATTTAACAACAGAACTGTCTATTATAACTTTCCAGCAGTACATGCCGAAAATATTGCCCGTAAACCGTAAATTATAACACCGGTGAACCAAAAATTATATTCAATAAAATTTACAGAATACGTAAGTAAATAACATCAGAAGTACAAAATTTAGTTATGTTATGATATTACATATTGTATACAAAATAAGTAGTATGTTTTTTAGTAATTAATTAGGTATAATTACGCAAACATTACAATAACGACAACTAGTCCGGTTTTAGGTTTTTATCTAGAATTAAAAATTTAAAGGAAATTATCCGGAAAGTGAAAAAAAGTGGATGCAAATGTAAATCATCAATTGGTGTACATAAGTAGCTAGTTTCAATGATTTCAGAGAAAATCTGATTGGCTGTCGCAGATTCCCTGAATCTTATAAGTATTAATTTCATTTCTGATTTTGAACTGAGTATTTTGGGTCCTGAGTCCCGAGACTTGTTTTACGTTTGCGTTTGTTTAAATTACTTTGTTGTTATTATTTTTATACTTTCTGTGATTTTGTGTAAATATATTGCACGTGAAAGTCGTGAAATAGGTGGATTAACCATGAGGATACTAGAAATTGTTGGGAACGTTTTGGAACACTATAAAACTCAACTCGTTGATATTCACTAAAGTGTGTATTACTCTATTACTTGAATCTAACTTTCATTACAATTCTAATTCAATTTATACTATACAGGGTGTCCACCTAGTGCGCGTAAGTCCAATATCTGGGTTAATAAAAGAGATAACTTAATTTTTTTTTTCTACAGGGTTGTCTAATATCCCGAGCTGCACAAAATGAAAATATATTTACATATTCAGGGTGTTCAGTTTTTCCTGGACAGGTACCAACTTCGTTTTTCTAAATGGAAATATATATTTTTTATTGCTTTTTCGAACTAAACCCTTGATTTTAGTAGGACTTTCATCAGCCTTCCCTATACCTAACTTAAACTGTTTTTGAAATATTGACGGGTGAATATAGACATTTTTGCAAATTTGACACCCTGTAAAATCTAAACGGTTTGAGATCAAGCAAAACGGTTTGCACATTCCTATCTTAACTTTTCATAAGCTATCGTTTGGTACTAATTTCAAATTTATCCAGGAATTAAAAATTTTCAAAATTTTCAGAAAATTTTAAATTTTTGGATAATTCTGAAATTAGTACCAACCGATAGCTTATGAAAAGTTAAGATAGGAATGTGCAAACCGTTTTGCTTCATCTCAAACCGTTTAGATTTTACAGGGTGTCAAAGTTGCAAAAATGTCAATATTCACCCGTCAATATTTCAAAAACAGTTTAAGTTAGGTATAGGGAAGGCTGATGAAAGTCCTACTAAAATCAAGGGTTTAGTTCGAAAAAGCAATAAAAAATATATATTTCCATTTAGAAAAACGAAGTTGGTACCTGTCCAGGAAAAACTGAACACCCTGAATATGTAAATATATTTTCATTTTGTGCAGCTCGGGATATTAGACAACCCTGTAGAAAAAAAAATTAAGTTATCTCTTTTATTAACCCAGATATTGGACTTACGCGCACTAGGTGGACACCCTGTATTTTCTACTTCAGTATTTCTTTTTAATACAACTGTCTTTCGATAATAACTGGTTATGATAAACAAAGCAAATTTAGGGGTATTTCAATTTTGGGTAACTGGAAAATCGTTAGTGGAAGTCCAGTTTTTATATATAGGTACAGGGTTTCCTATGTCATCTGACTAATCGCAATTAGCATAGGCTACTTATTACATTTAATTGATTTACCTACCTACCCGTCACACTATGAGAAATATTGCTAACATAATCGATAGTACTGATCGCCAAACACTTCTGATTATCAAAAGAGTGAAGCGAAATGCTTCTTTAATTAAAATATCATTATAAATTTATTTTAGGTTAGGTCACAAAAATAAGAAAATTAGAGGAATTCAGGACACCCACTATGTACCAAGAACCTCTGCGACTCGTGGGAGAGATGAAATACCTAGGGGTGACCCTAGATAGCAAGTTGACCTGGGGGACCACATGTTGACAAAATTATTCAAAAGTCAACGACCACCTTCTGGCAACTAAGACGAACAGTAGGCAGGAATTGGGGTCTCACTCCTGGGATGCTGTACTGGCTCGACTCGGATCTCAGGGACCCAGCCAAGGACCAGAACCGATTTTAGGTATTACACGAAGGCAGGTCAACATGGTCTTAATGATTGGACTCATGAGACACTAAGTAAAAACTGGAGAAGGAGTGGAAGTTGTAGACAAGTTCGCAACTTTAGTGAAGCCAAGCAAGACCAAGACGGTCTGGCTGTTAAGTCGTAGCCAGAACGCTGTAAACCAGTTGGTGGGAGTTTTAACGGGCTATGCAGGGTTAGAAGACATCTATCATTGATGACTGTTGAGGGAGACCCTATCTGCCCAAAGTGCTGGGAAGGCGACGAAATGCCTTCCCACTTCTTGGAAGAATGCGTGGCTTTCGGCAGACTAAGACACGACGTCTGGGGGGCCGAGGAACTGCAAGGGGAAGAGGTCAATTCCCTTGAATGGACCGATATTCTGACCTACATCGGTCGAGCCTTCCTGACCTTCTAGGTCGGGAAGGTTCGACGAGGGAAGAGGTGACGAAGTTAGGTAGAGGATGACAGGGGTAGGCAAAAAGGGCCCGCTTGTGGCCTACTTGCCATCTTGGGCGCTCCATACCACCACCACTACTACATAAGTGAACAAATGACATTTATGCGAAGACAAAATGTTCATGGCCTATTCGCTATAAGACAACAAGGCCTATATGTATTTCTTTAACAAATTTATAAATAACTATTATAGGTTTACTATACATAGATAAATAGCGAAATATGTCAGGTTTCTGAATCGGCAATAATATACAGGGCATTCTATTTAAGAAAATTGACTTTTGATCACTTTTATAAGTCATTTAAAACAGTTATTTCTAGTCCACCCCGTATATTATTTCAAATATTTGACTAATGGATGAGAGACCATCAGTCCTTGCGTAACTGTACCCCAAACTTTAACTTGTGATTATTTTGTGGTAGAGAGGCAATACGATTTAGGAATTTAAAAACAAATTTTGCTCAATAAATTTGATAATCAGTTAATACTCCATTTAAATTAACGAAGTCGTGGCCAGTTTTACATACAACTGGCCACATCGCACTCTCAAAAATATTTTAGGCTGATAGAGCATGCATGTCTGGTTACCTTAATAACCAAATTTTCAAAGCGATGGTTGACCCGTTTTTCATATACTTTTAATACTCCATCCACAGTGAATCACCCGCTATATACATATATATATATATATATATATATATATATACAGACTGTCCAAAATTCGAGTCTCTATATAGGGATCTCAGTTATTATAAAAGATAGGAAAACGCTCAAATGGGGAAAGTTTTAGAGAATTTTATGCTGATTTCAAATCTGCATTGAAAGTTATCGTGAGTCAATTGTTTTTCGAGATATTTGAAAAAAACGAAAAACCGAAGAATTTGTTTTTGGCCAATAACTCGCTAATGGTTAATCTGACACTTCTAAAAATTTTACATTATTAGTACACTTTTTAAAGACGAACATTTTGGCATAAACAAAAATTACAAGGCACTCTTTGTTTTTCTGTTATGAACCACAACTTTGCTATTTCTTATGGTCGCCATATTGGATTTTTATATCATATTTTAAAGCCAAAAATTCTCTTTTCAACGATGTATCATAAGCCTATAAAAGAATTTTTAAAATTTGTGAAATATTGAAAAAATCATTTTTTTACAAGTTTACTTTAGAAGTTGGCTGTGCCATGAAATGTTTTCTGTCACAAGTGTCAAATAAAACTGCATAGAAAGAGTTAACGTGTCAGTGTTTTTATAAAGTGAAAATATGGAAAGAGTTCACAAATTGTCAAATGAAGAAAAGTTTGATATGCTTACGCTTTATTTACAAGCTCACCGTAATGCGGAACCAGATATTTGGAATTATATCCAGAAAGACAGCAGCCGCATAAAACATATTACAGGAGAATTGTTACCAATTTAGGTTGTGTTCCGATATTAAACTTGGTTAACCAAAATCCCGGTTAAGCGTTCCATTAAATAAAAATTCCTGAAAATTGTTTAATTTTGGAACTGTGGTCACCTGAAAAAGGTTAACCAAACGTCAAAATATTGACCGTGCTCTGGAAGCGGTGCATTGGTCAACCGAAGAGTTGGCAGGTTAGGTTTTAGCGTTGAGAGAAGAAAAATCAATTCTTTCAACGATTTTAATTATATTTTGTTTAGATGGTGAAGGCAGATGGGGTGGTGTTCTTGCGTTAAGAGTTATAATAAATATTTATAAATTCTACTTTTCTGTATTGGATTCTGTAGTCCACTTGACCAAGTCGACTGAAAGCTACACTTATAGGTATCTACTTATAAACTACTTATATCTTACTATAATATACCAAATTATCTGCTGTTTCATTTATTTTTTGACTGAAGACTAGAGAAATAGTTAAGCACGGAATATGAAGGTATTTAAGGTTGAATGAATCCCAATAAAAACAATTCATCATCCATGTTGATTAACCAGCCAGTTCCTTTAATTACACATTTTTCAGGTTTACCAATATTTCGGTTAACCGAAATCCTGGTTGGTCGCGGATAATATCGGAACACAACCTTATTGAATTATGGTGCAGTTGAGAATAAGAGGAACCACTATGAAAAAGATAACCATGATCGTGACGTAAACGTTCTTAATACAGGGTGTTTCATAATATATGCGCAGGACTTTAGGATGTTATAGCTCGTCCAAAAATATGAAAAAAAGTTTCTATTAACTTACCCTCTAAAATGCACCATTTTAGAGATACAGGGTGTTGAAATTGAAAAAAAAAATTCGTTTTTTGCGAATATCTTCGGAACTGTTTATCGCACAGAAAACAAATTTTGTAAGCATTTTCTACTTATAATAAACTATGTTTTGTGCGGAATTTTTTTTTTAAAGTCATAATTGGTGAAGGTTTTCAAGGGGTAGTGGGTGTTTTTCTCCCCAACTTCTACGCTACTGGAAAAAGTACGATTTTGAAACGCCCATTTGAACCGCCAATGTTTTCAACACAAAAAAGGTACTCTTGGTCATAAGCTCTCGTTTTCGAGAAAAATCAACTTTTATGTTGAAAAACATGGTAAATTTTTTGAAAACATGGTCAATTTTACCTTTACGGTTTGGGGAATTTTGAAAAGACAACTTTTGTATCATTTTTTCATTTTTTTTTAATTTTGCTATTATGAAGTTAACGTTTGGTTTCGTTACTTGTTCTAACGTTTAAATAAATTTTTATTTATTTATTTAATTCATTTATTTATTTATTTAATTGAATACAACACCCTACAGGATAAACCTAGTTAAAGGGTGAGGAGAACAGGCAGAGAGAAAAAATATAATAAGTACAAGTAATATCTATACCTAGGCACTCACAACTTCACAGGAAAGTACAGTAGGTCAGACAAATAGGTACAAAAGTACAGAAAAATTTAAAAGATGCAAAAATAAACTTCAAATACAATTATCACAGATAAACAACTAAAATATGCATATATACATATACATATATATTTACACATATATACACACATCTACACATACATACATAAATCACAACAAGAGACAGCGATTAATGTAAAAGTATTTCATAAAATTACAGATTTGGAGGTAAATAATTATTTTTCTTAATTTGAGAAATAGAACAAAAAAGTATATCAAGCGACTCCTCTATATTATTATAATTTCGTATCATTTGAAACATGGGGGATGAGGTCATCCTATTAGTTCTGGCACATGGCAAAGTTAACAGATGGTGATTTCTTACATTAAACTGTGGAACCTTAAAATACAACATAGATAGAAGCTGTTCCGATTTAATAAAGTTATGTAGTATTTTATATAAAAATAATACCGAGGAGTTAGTTCTACGGGCAGCCAGGCTTTGAAGACCAAAGCGTTGTAACAAAAGCTCATTTGGCGTTCCTCTAGGTACAAATGTGCTGTCAACTTGGAAACTGGCAGATTTCATAAACCGTCTTTCAATGCGTTCAAGGGCATTAATATGAACATTATATATAGGGGACCAGACACAAGATGCGTATTCCAGCTTAGAACGGACCATAGACATATAATACTAGGGGAGACAGAACATTCCATTAGAAAAACACCATTTGTTTACAATCATACACACTTTCACACTTGTACATAAGTTGGAAGGAGATGGGTTTATAAAATGGCAATACTGTAACATAGGCGTTCACGTCCAATGTTATCTTTACCAGTGGTGTGCAGTTTTTTTAGGGATCATTACAATAAGTTTTAATTTAAAAGTTTATTTATGTTAGAACTGAGATTTGTGTGGGAGCAAATAAGACATTACTGCTTGGACCTAATATTCTCAATACTCTACAAAATCATTATTAAAATCTCAGCAGAATGTTATATAAACAATTCAAAACACTTATAATGGTGTTTCATTCATCGTCCTTGGTCTTGACACAGCTGTGTCCTGTGTCTGGTCTGGTGTCTGGTCCTAATATTCGGCCTTCCTGTGTTTCTATTGCACCGAAGAAAGTTTTGCCCATGCCTAAACAGATGCTCCCTGTAACATTTTAAAAGACATAGTTATGAATGATTTTTGAGAAACTATTCTGCATAGTAGAGCGCTATAAACGCATTTCTCTACTGCAGGTTTTCCTTTTGTTTATTGTATGGCAGTCAAGCACTATTCACACATTTCTCGACTGCAAACCTTATGAATGCAAATCATTCATTATCAATATAATTTATTATTTAATTTCCTTATTATTACTATTCGACAGCTTTAAATTTCCAAGCTTATAAACACTAATATTTATACACTATTGCCTCAGTCGTTCCACAAAAATATAGTTGGATGTTTATACAACTATAAAAAAAATATTTATTTTTGTGGGCGCTATTCACGAATTCTCCCTCGTATCTATTTTTATAAACTTTTATCAAATACATATCCCTATACATTTAAAGGAACACATCGGCATTATCCAGCTTTGAATTATTATAATAAAGAATTAGATAAAATGTTTTTCTATGGCATGTCCAATTAATTGCAATAATAGCTGAAAAATTTAATAATTAATAATTAATAAACGGGTTAATTTTCACATAAAATAATAGTTTCAACACTCTAGCAAATCAATCAATTCATCTGTGTTATTTAAGTCACTATCAGAACTAACGTCTAAATTATTTATCTATTTTTTTTAAACTATCTGCTGCTACTTACAACCATACACCTTTTGTAACCTTTAATACCTTTTTACGGAATAATTTCCTAACTATTATTTCCCAGTAGCTGTAGTTACCTTGTACAGCCCGCCATATTTTAATTTTCCAGTTACCTCTTTGCCGTCTGTAACAGCACTAGCCCAAAGACAAGATCACTTTTTGTAAGTAACGCTTCTTTTTCTTATCAAACCTTTTCTTTATTTCTCGACTGAAAAGCTTATGAATGCAAATCATTCATTATCAATATCATCAATGATCAAGTTTTCTCTTTACTTTATCTCTCATAGCTTGAATTTCTGTATTATCTTATTGGATTTGTTTAAACATTTACATTGACAGTATTATTTATACCCCAAACTCTATCAGGAAGCTTTTCCAACCACTAAAAAATCCACATTTGTCTGCTCTCAGGATTAACAGGGAAGCTACAACAATAATATTCTGTAGGTTTATTTTTCTGCATTTCAAATAATTGCAATAAAATTATTTACTGTTTAAATACTGGAAATCCAGCCTGGAATTGGACAATAATTTTATTACAACGCTACTACATCATTTTTCGGTCTAAAATGTTTTAATTCCAAAAATTTGATACAAACCAGATAAATATTTTTTGCAATAATTTACTTAAAATTTAGTTAACAACACCACTGCTTACGCTAAAGAAACATAACCTTACTTACCGCCGAAATACCAGTCCAGGGTTAGAATAGTCGACTTTTTTACAAACCACGCACTGTTGAACTATTGTAGATTGATTATAAAAGACTATAAATACCTCTACTGCCAAAAAACATTGCAAATAAATAAAAAATCCCAAAAGATCACAAACACAGCACAGCAACATTGTAACGTCATCTTTTGACATAAGAGCGTCATTTGATAGCAAAACAGCCGTACAGCATTGGCATAGTATTTCCCTAACACGATAATAATTTTATGTTATTAGGAAATTATAAATAATTTTAAAAGTAGAGATTATGTATCTTAATTTAAAAACACAGATAAATATTTAGTATATTATTTTTTCTTAATTACACATAAAAATTCAGATAAATATAATTAATATACTCTTCCTTTTCAAACACCGGCGGTAGATCTAGGGCAATCCGCATAGATTTTACATCATTGATTTTTGTTGAAAACGATGCCTGATCGGCATAAAATGTAAACAATTCTGTCTCCCCCTTCTTATGTCTATGGAACGGACAAAGGTCTGATATAGCCAAGAACCCTAAACAAAGAAGGACTGATCAATTCATTCATAAAAATTTGAAGCTCATTTTCAACAGTTTTCTCGTAACACGTCAGTGGATCCCCTATTGCCAAATTGGCCTCTAATTGCAGTTTCACAAATTTTCAGTCAAAATATCCAACCCAATATTATTTCAGAGACTATATTAATGCAATCAAATGTGATTTTAAAGTACTTATATATGTGTTTTACGATATATATCTTACGATTTGAAGTGCGTTGTGCAAAAATCGTTGTCGATTTGACAACTGTGATAACTTGTGTTTTGTTAATCAGTGCACAGATTACTATGATATGATACAGAAATACTTTGATATGATGACATGACTGATGACAGTGATGACATTCCAAAGACAACCGAGACATTCTACATGACAATGTGACATATATAGGTTATGTTAAAAGGTTAAAGCTGTCAAATTAAAACAGAGGATATTTAAATTTCAAATCTCCCGCTAAAGGGAATCCACTGACGTCACATAAGTGATAAACAAATGTGATTGGCTGTTACTGATTGATCAGTCCTTCTTAGTTTAGGGTTCTTGTGATATAGCAGCTTGAGAGTATCGATGTTTCGGAAATCTTTACAGTTACGTAGTACAAAACCTTGTACGATGCTAAAAGCTTCTGTACGATAATTGAGTAACAACCTGAATATGTTGATTAAATGTCATCTTTGAATCAAACGTCACGCCGAGGTCTTTAACAAACTCAGGTCTAGAAAGAGAAATATCATCCAGCTTGTAGTCATACGAGATCTTGAAAACCTTACGACTATATGACATAATATTACACTTGCTGGCATTTAATGGTAATTGATTAGTTTGGCACCATTCGCCAATCTTAACTAAGTTGGACTGAAGATGTAAACAGTCTTCCAGAGATTCGACATTTATAAAAATCTTCAGGTCATCCGCAAACAGCAAATAATTTACATCTAGGTCGTTCACTATGTCATTGATGAATAAAACAAAGAAAATTGGACCAAGACCCGACCCTTGAGGTACACCAGAAACTTGGCTAAATTCGAAAGATTTATGCCCCTGAATTTGTACATATTGAATTCTGTCCGTGAAGTAAGAGTCGATTAAGTTCAGTATTGGGTTAGAAAATCCATATGAGCGTAACTTACGTAGAAGAATTTTGTGATTGATCCTATCAAATGCTTTAGAGAAGTCAGTGTAGAGGACATTTACTTGACTTCTCCGGTCTAAAGCTTCACTGACAAACTGGGTTTTGCAGACAAGGTTCGATACCGTAGATCGCCCAGCAACAAACCCATGCTGAGCTTCAGAAATTAGATGTTGAGTATGATACAAGATGTGTTTTTGCAAAATAGTTTCAAAAATCTTACAGAAGTTGGATAGTATTGCAATCGGACGGTAATTAAGAATGTCATTACGATTTCCTTTTTTAAATATAGGACAAATTCTGGACTTTTTCCATAGATCAGGAAATACAGAAGTTTTCAAAATCGAGTTAAATAGGATGCTAAGCGGTTTACTGAAAATATTAGCACAATCCCGTATTAAAAAAGCTGGAATTAAATCAGGTCCTGAGGTCATATTTGGTTTAATTCTTTTTATTGCAAGTATGATGTCACTCTCGGTTATCACCGATAGTGTAAAGGGATTTATATATTTGTTTTTTGAAAAATCAGGTGCAATAGGGTCATCAGCAACAGTGAATGAGTCGGGGAAATACTTAGCGAATGTGTTAACTATCTCAGAGGGACACTCGATATTTTCGTTGTAATACGTCATAGACAGTGGTATAGAAGATGGCTTAGATTTACTGTTTATAAATGTCCAGAACTTATTAGGATTCACCTTTATATCATCCTCGACAGTCTGAGTGTATTCCTTATACGGGGCGGCAGTCAGTGATTTAACTAGAGCTCGGAGTACTTTGAAAGCATTGTAGTCATTTAGTGCTTGAATTCCTTTGTAAGTTTTCCACGCTTTATTTTTTAATTTAATGTTATGTATAATATGCCCATTAAACCACACTGGATATTTTGACGTATTACTTCTTTTTTGAGGAACATGATTAGTTAAGACAAGGTTGAGTGTTTCATAAAAGCTCGACAACGCTTCGTCGACAGAGCTAACCTTCGCAAGGAAGGACCAGTCTGTTAACATTAATTCTTCATAAAGACCCGGATAATTTGCCGTTTTGTAATTAAAACTGAGACCAATATTATTATGCATATGTCGATCACTTGAAATAGAAGTTGAGGACAATAATTCGATGTAAAGTGGAGGATGATGCGCGTCCGCTGGCAACATCAGGAAAGTCCAAACTTTTTTATGAATGTCTTGTTTACTGACGAATCAACATTTTCAAACACATGCTTACCCAATCGTCGCAACTTTCATCACTACGCTGACAATAATCCAAGATTATTGAGGGTACTAGATAATCAGCATCGTTTCAAAGTGAACGTGTGGGCTGGAATTTGTGGAGAACATATTGTTGGACCGTACTTTTTTGAAGGCAATTTAAATGCTAATGTGTATTTGCATTTTTTGCAAAACGAACTTCCCCTTCTACAGCTACAGAATATGCCCGCTGATTATTTGGTTCAACAATGGTTTCAGCATGATGGTGCCCCTCCACATTCCACTTTGGCGGTACTGTGATTATTTTATTGTTTTAGTACTTTTCCTATTATCTATTCATATTTCAGATTAGAGAACACCTAAACCACGTATATCCAAATAAGTGGTTAGGTCGTGGTGGTCCAGTTCCTTGGCCTGCACGTTCGCCTAATTTAAATATTCTGGACGTTTTCTTGTGGGGTTATATCAAGGAGCGAGTATACGAAGTACCACCAACGGATATGCAAGACTTGAAAGAAAAGATCCAAAATGAGTTTCTAACCATAACGCCCGAAATGTTAAGAAATGTCCACATTCATTTTCGTCGTAGATTAATGCTTTGTGTTGAAAACAACGGTGGACATTTTGAGCATTTACTTTAGGTTAGCTTGCTTGTATGAGTATTGCGTATTCTTTTTTCAATACTCTATGTATATTCATCCATTTCACTAATAATTTTTCTAACTACGGTAACACCGTTTGGTTTTCAATATGATACGTATGAATCTTCTTCTTCAATATCTTATTTGTCGAGCTTTTGAAAACTCCAAGATTTCTACTGATTTTCTGATACTAATATTTTTGGATTTTCAACAGCAGAAACCACAACATTAAACTAAATATTATCGTTGTTACTCCCATGTCTCCTGGTAGTTTTCTCATAATTCCCATTTGCTGTTCTTTCAAATCTTTCTTTCACATTTTCAAAACAGTCAGCACGTGGGAATCTCTATAAATACGTGCTGCTAGCAAATAATTCCCATGAACTTCTTCTAAAGCATACGCCAGTTTTGCTAATTCTTAATTACATGTAGAGCTTTTATGATTTTTTACTTTTATTTACAAATAAATGGTAACTTTCCATAAAGACTTGTTTATTAAACTGAAATTATCTAAATTTTTCAGTTATTTTTATTTTAAGAAGTGTAAACTAATACATTTTATAAAAATAAATAGCCTTACAATATTTTTTCCGTCAAAGGAGTGCGCAAATCGGGTATTTTTCATAAAAGTGGGTTTTTTGCAAAAACTACGCAACTTAGGTATAGGGAAAGCTATTATAAAATTGTAGAGTCTACAGAAAGGCATCTAATGAAATCATAAAACACAGGGTGTTCCATTTGAAAAAGTCGAGATTTTTTAAATTTTAAACCATCAGGTTTGGCACAATTTCTGTTGCCCCCTGTATATCGCAGGTCAACTTTTGATACGTTTGTCGAAAGAGCCATCTTCACTCTACAGTTTCTGAAAAAAAATAATTTCTAGCTGTCATACAACCATAATTATGTCAACTATTAGAAGTGACGAAACATAAGAAAAAAAAATTAAAAGTCAAATATCTCGAAAACTATCAATATTTCAATAGCAGTGTTATGCACAAAGTCCCACTAATTTTTTACGTAGAATTCGATAATGCCATAAAAAATATAGGTTTCCATTTAAAAAAATGAAGTTGGTACCTGTCCAGGAAAAACTGAACACCCTGAATATGTAAATATATTTTCATTTTGTGCACCTCGGGATATTAGACAACCCTGTAGAAAAAAAAATTAAGTTATCTCTTTTATTAACCCAGATATTGGACTTACGCGCACTAGGTGGACACCCTGTATAGTTGATGATTCTGAGCACATCGAGGGCAGCAAAACGATTTTGAAACACATTTGCCAGCAAT
The DNA here is from genome assembly GCA_963924545.1 of Pogonocherus hispidulus. Lineage (NCBI taxonomy): Eukaryota > Metazoa > Arthropoda > Insecta > Coleoptera > Cerambycidae > Pogonocherus > Pogonocherus hispidulus. The sequence continues at coordinate 36,731,838 of OZ004694.1, read as the reverse complement.
GTGGTGAAAACCACTGCATTTGTAACAACGCCTTAATTCGATGGCATCAAAAACTGTGCATAAATCGTACCCAACAAAAACTTTACCTTGAGCCATAATATTGTTATAAGACAATCGATCTACCTGCAGTGTAGCTTGATATACATGTTTGTTCTTTCTCAACGGTTTAAATTGTAATAATTCACATTTACTATCTCCAACAAACATATCCTTATTCTGTGATTTAATGTAGTTCAATAGCGTGGCTTCATTAGTATACTCCGAAATACCCACTACCTTGATCCTCGGATTAAGAGGCATAATCTCTTTGACGTCATAGTTGTCTCCTAATTTTGAGTTGACCAGCTCCCTGAATTTGTTGCTTTCATCCGAATTTGTACAGCTAACCACGATTCCCCCATTGCTAACATTTTTAAGTGCCGATATGGTAATATTAGACTCAACAGGATCTACATTTTTCAACATATCCAATTTAGTGGTGTGGACCTTTTGAGTTCTATCTTTGGGTTGCACAACAAATAAAGGTTTATTTAGAACAGCGGTAGAGTAGGACATATTTTTAGTTGTGGAGTTTAGATCCTTACCGTAGGCTACTACGATAATTTTGTTTAATTAGTAAGAAAAAAATTTTATTTAAAAAAATTGACCATGTTTTTTAACATAATAGTTGATTTTTCTCGAAAACGATCGACTTTAGAGCTTATGCCCAAGAGTACCTTTTTTGTGTAGAAAACATTGGCGGTTCAAATGGGCGTCTCAAAATTGTACTTTTTCGAGTGGCGTAGAAGTTAGGGAGAAAAACACCCACAAAACATAGTTTATTATGAGTAGAAAATGCTTACAAAAGCTCTTTTCTGTACGATAAACGGTTCCGGAGATATTCGCAAAAAACGAAATTTTTTTTTCAATTTCAACACCCTGTATCTCTAAAATGGTGCATTTTAGAGGGTAAGTTAATAATAACTTTTTTTATTATTTTTGGACGAGCTATAACATCCTGAAGTCCTGCGCATATATTATGAAACACCCTGTATAATAACTGAAAGTCCGTCAAAATCTGTAAGATCTGTTCAGCATCAAAGTAACATCCCGAAGTCTACCGTTGATCAAATTTTGAAAAAACATGGATATCATCCTTACAAGCCTACTATTGTCCAAGGTCTTCGCGAAGGTGATTATGATAGGAGATTGCAATTTTGCCAGTGGTACATAGAAAAATGCAGAGAAGTTCCTGAGTTCCCTAATTTGGTAATATGGTCCGACGAGACCCGTTTTACTAATTGTGGGGTATTTAACAAACATAACAGACATCATTGGAGTATCCAAAATCCCCATGTGATGAAACAGCGACGATTGCAGTATAGATTTGGGTTTAACGTTTGGTGTGGTCTTTTAGGTATTTTTATCTTCATTCATGATATTGTGAATAAATAAGCTAGTCATTAATGTATCATGTTAATGTATAATTATTTTAGGAAATCGTTTAGTTGGTCCGTTTCTTTTCGATTACAACCTTAATGGGGAACGATATCTAAACCTATTAAGAGAAGAAATAATTCCAGCAATTAGAAGGCTTGTACCCAATGCAGCTGAATTTCAAAGATTGTGGTTTCAGCAGGATGGTTGTCTGGCACATAATACTGTAGAAGTTAGAACATATTTAACCCATTGTTTTGGGCAAAATGTTATTGCGAACAATAGACCAGTTATGTGGCCGGCAAGATCCCCAGATCTTACGCCACTCGATTTTTATTTGTGGGGACAAATTGAAAATGAAATTTATGAATTTGAACCACCCGTTAATAAAAATGAATTAGAAGCTAGAATTAGAGAAGCGTTTAACTTGTTAAACGGAAACACATTAGGAAGAGTTATGAGAAAGATTTTAAAGAACTGTGAAATGTGTCGTAATGCAAATGGACGTCACTTTGAGGATTTGCCTAATAATGCTTAATTATGGATGCTTAATTTTTTAGTTCTGGTTGTTTTTAATACTTACTAGGTACTATTAGACTAAAGATATTCATATCAATATCATGGTTATCTTTTTCATAGTTGTTCCTCTTATTCTCAAATGCACCATAATTCAATAAAGTAGTAATAATTCTCGTGTAATTATGTTTTGTAAGGTTGCTGCCTCTGGATACAATTCCAAAGATCTAGTAGATGCAACTTTCGCAATACTGTGAGTTTGTAAATAAAGTGTAAGCATATCAAACTTTTCTTCATTTGAGAAATTGTGAGCCGATATTTTCATTTAACGCAATTCATAAGTCATTTTGTATGACACTTGTGACAGAACGGGAAATATTTACATTTCATGGCACAGCCAACTTCTAAAGTAAACTTGTAAAAAAATGATTTTTTCAATATTTCACAAATTTTAAAAATTCTTTTATAGGCTTACGATACATCGTTGGAAAGAGAATTTTTGGCTTTAAAATATGATATAAAAATCCAATATGGCGACCATAAGAAATAGCAAAGTTGTGGTTCATAACAGAAAAACAAAGAGTGCCTTGTAATTTTTGTTTATGCCAAAATGTTCGACATTAAAAAGTGTACTAATAATGTAAAATTTTTAGAAGTGTCAGATTAACCATTAGCGAGTTATTGGCCAAAAACAAATTCTTCGGTTTTTCGTTTTTTTCAAATATCTCGAAAAACAATTGACTCACGATAACTTTCAATGCAGATTTGAAATCAGCATAAAATTCTCTAAAACTTTCCCCATTTGAGCGTTTTCCTATATTTTATAATAACTGAGAGATCCCTATGTAGAGACTCGAATTTTGGACAGTCTGTATATACAGGGTAGTCACTTTTACGAAGCCCACCATTGGCATCTTGGAAAGGGTAAAATATACAGAGTGGCTCAAATTAGAAAAAAGTTGCGCATTTTTATGCTTTTCAATTAGCTGAAAAGAAATCCGGGATATTTTGGGTAGTTCCTGAATTATCGCTGAAAAACTGAAAACGTGCATTTTCTTTTTCCCTTTATAACTTTTTTAGTTTTCAAGGAAACATTGTGAAACTTTGCAGTGTTAGATTTTTCGACATGAGCTTTCTAAAGTGAGAAAAATTTTTCGCGTCAACTAGATGTCCAAATTTTCGTAGTCAACTTTTGATTTTCTTATGGCCGTCATATTGAATTTTGGTACCGTTGAAAAGAACGAAAAATTTTGATCTCGACCATGTGTAATCTAAAGTGTTTTCCCGCCAAAAATCAATAATTTATTATTTTTTTTTTTTAATCAAGTTGTCTCCGAATAAAACAATTAACTACTGATTTTAAACTTTTCTGGAAATAGCACTTTAAGAAATAATGTTTTAATCAATAGCAAGTGACTTTTTCAGTTCCAGTCATTTTATGAAGGCCGAAGATAAGACGTCATAAAGCTAGTTCAGTGTAGAAATATATTTTTCCCTTTCCTTATCTTCTGTCTGACTGTTTGTGTGTAGGGGGTTGAGATTCGATTGACGCGCTGCCTCATGAATGTATACAACGACCTTCACGTGGGCCGTTTTGCGGAGGCGGCCTCGAATGAGGGTGGATAGGTGGGGATTCAACTTCCCTGTAAAGTCAGGGGGCATAGCAAATGGTGCGGAGGGGAGACGCGCCCAATACCAATCTTGCCGATATTGATCCTGACGTAGGTACACGCAATCTTTTCATTGTACGGTTTAATATATATGTACATTTTAGCAATTAATTGTATTAAGCACAGAGATTAAAATTGTACTTATTCATTATGTGTATTGGCTAATATTTTTAGGATGACGCAAGATATTATTAAGAAATCACTACACAATTATTGGTATTATGAATTACTATAGGTATTGGTCATAATGATTATGATTTATAATGTAATTTAGTAGGTACCTCGTTCGTTTATTATTTTTCGTATTCTCGTGATTTTTGAGGCCTATTATACATAGAAGTTACTACTACCAGTAGATGATAATACATCTACCTACATGCTCTTTATAAAAGTTCGATGAAGTTTATACTTCTAGCGTTCTAAGAAATTGCAAATTGTTTTTATGAAAAAAGTAGCGATTTATAATTTTATAATAAACGGAAGGAGGAACAATGGGAAAATCCGGACAGAGCCATAATCTGGTAAGAACTGCTATTTTGCTATTTGTGACTAAAGGTATCAAAGTTAGCCAAAGATGACAAAGGTAAGAAACTACACTGATGCAGTAACAACTTAAAATAAATACTCATTCTTATTTGATACAATACCAACAAAATACAGCAACAAACTAACACGGTAGGTAGTATTCCAGTTCATTATTTTTTTTTTAAATTTTGGTTATTTAACGTCGGTCAATTCCCGCGACTAAGGCCAATCACGGACACTAGATGAGCAACCCCCAACCCACAACCTGGAAATTTTGCCGCTATTAAAAAAGTTTGAAAAAGGAGTAGTCCAGTACAATATTACCTAAGTGACGAGTATATGTTGAAAACTTTGTTGAACAAGAATATTGTTTACATCTTTTGTTGAATTGTTCTTATTTCAATTTGAATTGATTTTCTCGAAGACGGATCCATAGTTAGAGTAAATAGATATACTATCACCACAGTAAATCTTATAAAAATAATCTCCTGTTAAAAGACGAAAATAAAGAAAAGTTACATTGTTATTACATATATTTTTTTAATATTAAAACCTTGAAAAGAATGGTATTTCTATATTAAATATTTTCATAGAGAATATATCAGAAAAGAGATAGCATGCATGCGTGTTTTTGTTGTACAGTTTTGTACATTGTGTAGTTATTTGAACACTAGATATGCCTAGAAGAAGCAGATTTCATCTTAGCCTCGTTGTTGTACTTCCAAACGTAATTGGCGAGCTAGTTCTCGAGTTAACATTTCAAGCAATGACTCACAAAAACAACGTTCCGGCCGATATGAGCGTTATTATGAAAAACGCACGTTGTCTCCATAAGTCCAGTCTGAAGTTCGTTTTGAAGTGTGCAAGTTTCTTGCAGTTTCTACAGTAACAACTTCCAACTAACAACTAAAGTGAATACTGTATTAATATTTAAAAACTATATTGTAAGAACTACTAGCACTAGATACAATAAATCTACCATCGATTTCTTGCGTCCTTAATTTGCAATGTGCTGTATTCCTGAATTCGCACCAGGAAACTCTCAGTTGGCTGTGTCAAAGTGGTTGGAGAAAATTCATGGCTGAGCTCAATAGATAGGATGATATTACTAAAATATATTATTACATGCAATCACGATTTACTCAAATGGTAAATAGTTGGTATGAAATCCTACAATCATATAATCATACGTGGGCTGAATGAAAAGAAATAATAATTAAAACTTTGGCCCGAATTCAATGATTTTGCCTTAACCCTGAGAAAATTCGAATTTCGCGTTGAAGAACTAATTACTCAATATGACTCAACTTTGTTGTTGTTTAGAGCTTGCGACATTAAATATAAAAATGCCCTCATATACAGATAGACTGCGGAGTTCAACCGCAGCATTGTACAAATAATATTTGTCGACGATTAACCAACAATAGCCGGGAAATTATTTCTGAAAGGACCTAGGTAAATTCTCAGATAGGAACTCTAGAAATGAGAGGCAAAGTATTCGAGAACTTGCAGTAGGTATAATAGGTAGACGAGGGCAAGGTTTCTATAAATCGTCTAAAACCAAAAGTGGAATGCACTAAGAGCAAAAAATTGAGTCACACAGTTGCAATGTACCTAAGGAAATCGTACCTTAAGCCTAATTCAAATAGTTACACTACATATGGATAGACTTTAAACATTTTGGTATAGATGAAATTGATATAACTACAGATTTACTATTACATTGACGTCATAATCAATCAAGGGCGGGTTAGCTTTTCAACATTGGGGCGAGGTATCTCGAAGAATCACATTTTTACAAAATGTCAAATTACCTGTGCATTTAGATGGGTAAGTTTTTCTTTGAACAAAAATGAAATAGTAAATAGAAGGGTTTAATAAAATATCTTTAAGTGAGGTACGTTTATGTTTTTTTAATTAATTACGTTTTTGTTTTTTGCTAGTGTAAAATTGGAATTCGTGGGGGGGGGGGTAATTACCATATTACCTATAGTATATATTACCTATAGTATTTGTGTAATTATTCTCTGCCATTAGTTTATCAACTCAGAATCACTATAAAAAAAATCAAAAATAAGGAACCAATTGAAGAAATCAATGTAATGAAATGATATTACTGCGAAGACAAAAATGTCCATGGCCTATCCGCTATACGAAAACAAGATATATGTTTTTTCTGTGGTAAATTTATAAATAAAAGTTTATGAGTCGAATACGATGCAAGTTAGTTGTAGGTATAGTATACGTAGATGAATAGCTCAATATGTCAGCTTTCTGAGTCGACAATAGCATATAGGGCAATCTATTTAAGAAATTTGACTTTTAATCACTTTTATAACCATTTAAAAAAAGTTATTTCTAATTCACCCTGTATATTATGTACTATAAATATTTGACTAAAGGATAAGAGACCCTCAATACTTGCCTAATTGTATCCCAAAGTTCAACTTGTAATTATTTTGTGGTAGAGAGGCAACACGATTTATATAAAGACGGATTTTGCTGAATAAATTTGAACATTAATTAATAACTCAAAGACGGCTTGACATAGGAATAGGGAAATATTAATTAAAGTTACTCAGAAATTGATGTAGAAATCAAATAATTAAAAAATATTTAAGGTATTTAATTTAAATTAACGAAGATGTTGCCAGTTTTACGTACAACTGGCAACACTGTACTCCCGAAAATAGTAGGTATGGGGCCGGTTGAGACTGGGAACCAAATGCGGGGGTGGCGTCCTTTGATGTCGCCGACAAAGGAGACCGCCCCCGCATGACGCAGCAGGCCCGAACCCAGCAAATAGGGGGCGCCGTCTAGACCAAAGACCCATAGACCTACAATTCAGAGGTGCCAAAGCTCCATAGAACTGCCTCTAGGGCCCTCAGCATAACCTCAAAGTCATAGCGCCTCATGGGCACGGTTCTAAAGCAGAAAGCTAAAGGAGGTCGCACACGTCGACGCATTGCTACGGCACATAAAGAATTTAAAATTCTAAGAGCGAAAACAGCCGTTTGGGACTCAATATTTGAATTTAAAGTATATGGGCGTGTTCCCCAACTCGAAACAAGCTAGAATCCGTCTACTTCCGGTCTCCATTTCCGGTCTCCCGAATCACATGATGTGGGGTATCAAACGATTCGTCTCAACGTGTAGAACACTAATTTAGCCCTATTTTCTTTCTAAGAGCGAAAACAGCCGTTTGGGACTCAATATTTGAATTTAAAGTATATAGGCGTGTTGCCCAGCTCGAAACAAGCTAGAATCCGTCTACTTCCGATTTCCATTTCCGGTCTCCCAAATCACGTGATGTGGGGTATCAAACGATTCGTCTCAACGTGTACAACACTAATTTAGCCAAATTTACGTTCTAAGAGCCGTCTAAGCCGTTCTAAGAGTCTAAGACAGCCGTTTGGGGCTCAATATTTGAATTTAAAGTATATAGGCAAGTTCTCCGACTGATCACCAACACAGCCGACACCAGCGTGATATCTCATTATTAAATGCGAACGAACTCATATAACTTAACCTAACTTTTCGTGGAACAAGCACGACCGATCACGAACACAGACCACTGTAGACTGCATGTATGTAATATAATAATAATACATCATGATTCTAAATTTTAAAATCTAAATAATAATATAAGTTTGCAAGTTCCTTATCAGCATGTTACCGGAGGTTCCTTATCAGCTCGCTAACGGAAGTTGCTTATCTGCAGGAAATGAGGTAAGCGTATAGGTCTACATAAGCAAATAGCACACAGTGGAACATGGTGCAGCTCATCTTTAGTAAAATCACTAAATGACTTTATTTTCTCATGATGAAGTGACGTCATAATTTTACTTTTGCAACAGAAACAACTAACATTTCGTCTGTCTGGTCTGGTTTCGGTGGGTCTGATAAGTGGGTTTTGCTTCTAATTTGAGATTTACCTACTGCGCATGTTTTTTTTTCTATTCGCATTCATGATCAGTTATGACATTGTTTTTCTATACGGTTTTTTATTTGGCTCATCCTGTATATAGCTTTTGATTCACTCTGTATACTAAATATTTGAATTTGCCGCCAAACTGTAGCAGCAGCAGAGGCCTCTCACGTCCATGACAGCAGCTTGCGGACTATAAAAATTGTCTTGGGAATAATAGCGAAGCAACGGTGATGGCGGCTCTTACTTTATCCTGAAGTTATCCTGAAATTATCCTGATGTTATCCCGACGTTATCCTGAAGTTATCCTCGTCATCCTTGTTTATCCTTATTCAAGTGTTTGTTCATCAATATTTTACTCTTAGTGTATTAGCAGATGTAATACTGAATTAAATTATAGCTATTATATTTTATATATTTTTAATTAGGAATGGGAACGAGTGGAGGGGATAACAGATATAAATATTTGTTAAAAATTATTTTATTTAGGTAAACCGGCAAACAACCAGTTATAAAGATCTGTACAATTTCTTAAACTACACATGCTTGTAGGTGTACAATGATAAAAACAATATGAACTAATTTTACTAAATACAGGCGGTGGTCCAAATGTGCTGCAGGCTACATCCTCAACGTTAACTATAGTCTGCGCCGTTGATAATGTGGGCTCCAATTCACTCAACCTTCGTCTGAGAAATTCCGCCTTTTGATACCCTTTTACGTATATCATACAGATATTTCCATCATCTATCAGGTGGGTCTTCAATATTTCATTTAACATATCATATTCGACGTATCCACTACTATATTTCAGGCCATGATGAGATTGTTCCAAATATTTAACCTGTCTCTTGGCAGCAGCGTCTAAGGCGTTGAATGGCATGGGCGGTTTCAACAGGTAATGCGCCGAACGCTGACCGCAAATAAAAGATATCTCTTTTGGATGAAAATCGGGTAGATTGAAACCCTGCATGTCTACGGCCAGGCACTGCATCTTGATCGAGGTCTTGATTGAAACTGAGCTAAACGCTGATTGTATTATTCCATAATACAATCATGTATAATTATGCAGCATGCTCGGGTATTTACGGGAAAACCTTCGGATGCCTCTATTTCAAGCCTCACGTCCACAGTAGATGGCCTTTCATTTTCGTCTCGCCTCGACCAATCAAAGACAAATAACGCTCGTTCCTTGAATTTATCAAAATCTAGTAGTGGATGTTTCTCGAAGCAATTCATATAGCTGGTATAGAATTCGGTGTATCTGTAATATGCTTCATTGTAATCATTTTTTGCAAAATTTAGGCGCATTCTTCCTGCGGGGAAACTTTCGGCATTCAATGCCAGTTTAATATTGGTGATATTTATATGATCAAATTTCGTTGGATCCTTTCTGGTACTGTCTATTTTCTCCGCCTGGAAGCAGACAATGACATATCTTGGGCTTTCAACGTGAGATGTAGTTTTTACAGCCCAGGCATCTATAGTAGACCCCTCGGGTAGGGCTTTTACTTGTACATCCCACAGCCTATATGGCATTACGATCGGATTATTTGTCGCAATACCTTGTAACAATCTTTCTTTTATACTGCTTTCCGGATATATTCTCTTGATTTTAAGTTCCACATTTTGAATATCTAATTGTACCTTGGTAGCAACTAGACTAGTGGCTTTGTCTGTGATCATAAAGCACATGTCGTCATTATTGGCTCTTGTAAATGTAAACGTCTGCATGCCACATATTACGGCTCGATAATCATTAAAGACGTTGAAAATATGTCTTAATGGAATTAGAAAACTGAAAGTACCGTCGGCGTTTAACTTAGCCCCTTTCGGATGATCCCAGCCTGCTATGGCCAAGTGTTTGGAATCTTCGGGTGAATAACAGAGATAGCCACGAACAGTACTAACTATACCACACTCTTGGGCAATTTCCATCTCTTTAGATCCGCCGCCAATTACATATTTGACGGAGGAGAACATAAAAGCTGGAGCGTTATTCACAAAGGAAACATCTCCATCGCCGGTCTTTATTATTTTTCCACGCACAAGCAGTTGGCTGTCGTAGGTGGCATCAAATAGCGTTGATTGATTGATGACAATTTCAATTACATCATTATTTCAGAAAGATCTAGTGTACGGGTAATGCGTTCGCCATTCTATCTTCTCTATCGAATCATCGGATTCTACCTTTCGGAAAATGTTGAACATTTGATTTGACAACATTGTATCCCAGTGTTTTCAAGAAACAAATACTCGACGTCGTTAAAGGATTTTTTTTATTTGTAGCAGCTGCGGCTGTATTGCGACAAGTATTCTCCAATACTGATGTGAATGGTATGGGTGGTCAATTTTATATTGTGATGATGAAGACGCGCGCTGCCGATCGAAAATCAGCACCATATTATTACGTAAGCTTCTTTATCTCCAAGCGAACTATTATTTCTTCGCCTTTAAAGTTGACAATTTTTTCACCGCCGAACCGCCCAAATACTGCACTAGTTCCTTTGGTGGTTTTAAGCTGCCGAAACTGTCGAAATATCTAACTTCATTGCCGTCTTTCTTATATGCTACCCAATGTGTACCTTTATTTTTATATAAATCCAAATTTAGGATGGCGTTTTCTCTCCGCCATGGACCTGCTGGCAGAGTGTCTCGCATGAAAACGCCTCGAATATTGGGAATTTTTAATTGCTTAACAAACTTTCTTAGGTCAGCATCAGATAAAGGTCTATTGGGTAGCTTCATTGGTAGTTTTTTTGCTGTTTCTTCAGGAACAAACCATAGCCGCCACGACGATTTTTTCTCAAATATAAGCCCGATCCAATTGGTTCCATTGCTTGGTTCCCAGTAAACATGGTATATTAAAATAACATTACAAAACATTGAAATGAGATATCTTTTGTAATATAAAAATCGTAATATTGCAAAGCACTCTTTACTAATGTTCCTCCTTAACATTAAACTTTTTAATGTATATCAGACATTAGAAATTACATTAACTTATCATAATTTATTACTGTTGCATGTGATATTCCTATCTTGTATTTGTAACAAATAAGTAATGTAACAAATGTTATTACCGTTATATAATTGTTAATATGTTGGTAATGTTATTCAAATATTGTTTTTAAAATATTTCGATAAACATTTAAAAAATATTACAAAAATTATATCTTTGTAATGATGAAATAAAATATTAGCGCAATCATATTTATGAAACATTGTACAATCACGATGCAGAATATATAACATGAAAGTAATATTATGCGATTACATTGTAGGTATATAGGTACCTAAATAATATGAACATCCTCAGCGAATAGCAAATTAAATATTTAAAAGCTAAATTGATAATCTGGATATGGTCATTGAGTGACATGATTTTATTTTAATGTCAATCAACGATGGTAAAACAAAACAGAAAAAGACCAAACTGCTAGATCCAGTCCGCGAATATCCCAGTCGCTTTGAATTTTCGCAGGTTATATATTTAACCATAGAGGAACCATTTCCTCTATTACTAGGATTAAATTATTAGATTCTCTTGATATATTAAAGGGACCATATATTAGAAAAGGTAGTAAGAGAGACTTTGAAGCTCTTAACCTTAGCCAAAATGTGTAGCCAAAAATGGTGTTATTTTTGGTTTTGCCACCGCGCATGCTCAAACCGTTGAGTGACGGACGTAAACCAATGCACGTAAATCAACAGTAAGTTTGAATTTAAGCGCATACCTTTAATCAGAGTCGTGAAGGATAAAGAAATGACCAATGAGATCAACTGAAAACTGAAAGGACCGATCGCGTACACCAATAAGAGAATCTAATGGCGTTATTTCCGCTTTCCGCCGTGTGCCCGTCACGTGTCCGTGTGCTTTCTGCTTTCTCCATCGCCATCATCATTCTCGATTCTCATGTGATTCTCATGATCTCATGCAATCTTCATGGCGTCTCCATAACATTTTCTATGAATATTGAATATCGGCTCGCAATTAGTGTTTTGGTTTTGTGTTACATATATACATATATATAATTTATGTATATTTGTTGGTTTTGTGTTGTACACTTCATGGTTGTCGCTTACATATTTTTTAAATCGTGGTTGCCATCCAAAATCTCTGTCGGTTTATCAAATTATCGATACCCTCTACATTGTGAATTGCCACTCATATCAAGTCCTTCACTACAAAAAATATATAATTACCTACTGAGACGACAATATACTAAAAAGGCTATGGATTCGACATCTACAGAAAAGGTAAGTTAAGTAAATACCGAGTACCTTCTAGCTTTAATTTTAATTGCCTACCTACCGAGGTATAACTAGTAAAAGTAATCATTCATTTACCTATTTACAATTCTTAAATATTTTATTTTCTGATTGTTGCTGCAACTCCCTAACGTAATCTGTGGCTGTAACTATGGATGTAACATAAAATAACTTCAAAATAATTTTGTCTTATCAGTTTTTCTTAAAACATTTTTACAACAAATTTTTTTTGCTCTCTCTGAATTTGCTCATTATTGTAATAATATTAAAATTAGGTGGAGGAGACATTCAGAGTAAAGAGAAATTGCCACTAATTTTAATATTTTAATGAAAGGGTGCAATATGCTTGATGTGGAATAATATATAATAATAATAATAATAATAATAATACAAACATTAGATAACCACTGAAAAAATACAACCAAACTTTAAGCTTGAACACACTTGGTCGAAATATGCTATTCTTTAAAATATATTATCATTATTTTGAAATTGATTAATTTCTCTTTCTTGGGTTGGAACTTTAGTACGATTTTTCTCTTCAAAAAGAGAAAAATAAATGTACAAATTTAGACAATTTTGATAAATTATTATAAGCCTAATCAAGATGTAGAGGATCTCCATAAAATAATCATAGAAAAATTCGACTCGATCTGTATTAAATTTTTTTGTCCTATTCTAAATTTGAGGATAGTTACTTTGTATTAATGAATTTTAGGAGCTGTGACCACAAATTTCAAGCAAACGACAGACAAAAATTTTGAACTCGCTGTGATGGAGTGGTTCAGGTTTCCCAAACAGAGACATTCGCGAGAAGAAAACTAAATGTTTGTATGGTTAAATTATATATAAATAATTGTTATACAGCTACTATTTCTTTCTAGGGTTACCAGCAGATGCTAAAGAATTATTAGCCTTTTTTTTTTGTGTTTGAAAACATATTTTAAAAATACTCATAGATGTATTACATTAATGCGCATTTGATAAATAAATGTTTTATATCTATATGTTCCTTTTATTTTCTACCATGAAACCTGATCGCATGAATCGGATGTTATTCAATGAAATTGAAAGATTTAAAAGACTATTTCCTGCCTGGTGGGCAATAGATCAGTCATTAAATTGATAAAATTTTAATAAAACTTAGTTACATCTGATGACGACTAAATATATCCGAGGATAAAAGTCATGAAATGCATTATAAAGTACTTTAATAAAAAAAAATTTTAATATGTCAGAAATAATATTTCTGAACAGAAATTACAAATACCATTTGAATAGTGTATAGTGACAAATAATCCACAAGAGATTTGGTGATTTGTACTCTTCGTATACTAATTATTTATGAAAATTATGTGATGGGATGCCAGTGTAGGAATCAAGTAACAGTTCTTGTTAAAAAAAATATTTGTGGTTGGTGGAACATTAAAACGAGAACTTCTTGCTTTTTCAAAATTTTCAGGTCTCCATTTATTACATGTCCGTTTCAAGATGGTCCTTTTTGGTTTATTGAACTGTAATTACATGTCAAAACAATAGAACTTTTCTTTTTTCCAATTGTTCATGTCTCGCATCATTACGTTTTAAAACATTTTATTTGGCCAACTTAAGAGTTTAAATTTACTTAGTTATTATCAATAAATGCAATATAAATTTTATTTCAAATATTTCACTATTGCTATCTACATTGATATTTATGTTACATTGTCCTAAGCAGAATAGCTGAAGTTTACTATTTCTGAGATAGCAATGATGAAGTAATGAGAAATGCTATAAGATACAAATAAACCCCAACTACAGTTTATATGGCACACTTTTTCTATTCGTTAAAAAATTTTTCTTAATTTAATGGTCAAGTAGAAAAAAAATTCAAAACTTAATATATGCAGATATGAAAAATTTGAAAAAATCAAAATCACGTTTTTTAGAACGTAAAAATCATAAAAAACGACACAAAAACGTGACGTATTTGACGCGTAAAAAAGTCATAAAAAACGACACAAAAACGTGACGTAAAACGTGACGTTTTTGACACGTAAAAAGGTCATAAAAACGACATAAAAGCATCATGTTAACGTGACGTAAAACGTCATGTAAACGTTGCGTAAGCACCAGAACATAGTAATAATAAAATAGATTATAGAAGTATGACATACCAGGTCCGCAAAATTGATAGCCACCAGGAATGTATAATTCGAACGGTAGTTTATCAATTAGATAATTTAGTACACCCTTACCGTAGTAGAGCGGCATGAGGAATCATTATAGTATTATTGAATCGCATATATTTATACACTAGTTTGTTAGTGATGTAGCCAAAAGATGAAGATCTTTCAACAAGAACAGACGTTACCGATTGAAAATTTAGATTTAATTGAATATAATGAAAACAGCGGCGCGGCGGTGAAACATAGTAAACTATTGCCAAACTCTTTTAGAGCTATAGTATGTGGACCGAGTGGGTGTGGCAAGACCAACGTCATGTTATCACTCTTATACCATTATAATGGGATAAAATTTGAAAATAATAATAATAATAATAATAATAATATTTTATTCACATAAACATAATACAATACAATACACTACAATAATCAAGTTACAGAATAAGTAAATAATAGATACAAATATCTGTATCTGTAACCATACTGGACATTAATGTAAATAAAAGATACTCGATAAGTGTATTCAAACACTTGTTTCGAGACAATAAATAAAACGAATGATGAAAATGATGTACACATAAACATAACAACTGAATGAACAGTCAATAACAATACCCAACCAATATTTTATAAGACATTCTAAATCTTAATTTGAAAATATTATTTAATAAAGTTATAAAATCAGTTTGAAAAATTAATGGTAAGTATTCTATTAACTTATTCATTCATTAACTTTCTTATTTTTTGGTAGGTTTTTTTTTTGTTTTTAGATTTCAATATACTTATGGACTGTCTCTCTGGAAATAGATAAAATATGCTGTTTCAATTTTCTTTTAAAAAGAAATATATTTCCAACCTTGACATTGTTGGGAACTGTGTTATGCAATCTTGGAGCCAAAAAGATATATGACCGTTGACCTATCGATTTTCACATAAATGGAGATATGCAAAGATTTCTTTTTCGTGTGTTATACTCATGTAAGGAAATTGAATGTGTTTTTTCTTTATGAAAATTTATATTAATATTGTAGTAATACAACTGTCTAATGTCAAATATTTTAGTGTCACTATAAACACGTTTTGTAGGATGAGTTCTTTTTTCATGAAGCATTAATTTTAAGAATCTCTTCTGCAGAATTTCTAGTGGTTCAAGATATGTTCTGCTAACTGCACCCCAAGCAAGGATGGCATATGTTAGGTGGGTCTCAACTAAAGAATGGTAAATTATTTTTAGATATTTGCTACTTAAAATATTACAGAGGTACTTAAATTTATGTAAAATGGATTGAAGTTTTTTGATGACATATGCTATGTGTACGTCCCAACGTAAGTGCCTGTCGATTACTAATCCCAAGTATTTTACTTTAGTTTCAGGTAATATACTACACACATTTCCTTGGGTTTCAATGGCTATTGAGTTAAAGGATGGATGAGTCGATTTATTGCAGCTGAAAGGTACGTAACTGGTTTTATCTAAATAAACAGTTAATAGTTTACTATCAAAATAATTTTTAATCATCTGCAAGTCATGTTCGACAATAGTTTTTAGATCTTCCCAATTACTGGCTTTATAGAAAATAGCAGTGTCATCTGCAAAACCTACAATATCACCTCTGCTTGGTAATGAGAATAAATCATTTATATAAATAGAGAACAATAATGGCCCTAAAACCGTACCTTGAGGTACACCGTACTCCACTGTTAGTGTGTCACTACTTACCTCACCCACCTTTACACATTGACGTCTATTGGAGATATAACTTTCAAACAATTTCAAGCATTCTTGCCTTATTCTAAGATCTTCTAATGTCTGTAAGAGTAGGGTGTGGCTAATAGTGTCAAACGCCTTTGTCAAATCGATGAATGTACATAGACATGGTATCCCTTTATCCAAAGCAGAGTGGACATTGGTTGTGAGGGCTAATATAGCATCTTGTGTTGAAACTTTTTCCCTAAAACCGTATTGCTTAGTGGAAAGCAATTGGTACTTATTGAGATAAGACACTAGTCTGATTTTTATGAGTTTTTCAAAAATTTTGCTAAAGTTTGTTAATAATGAAATTGGTCTATAATTACTTGCTATATTGGTTTCTCCTTTCTTAAATATAGGTATTATTAATGCCTCTTTTAAAGCTGAGGGCCAATAACCGATTTTCATGCATTCATTAAAAATAAATACTAACGGTTTCAATATACATTCTGAAATTTGCTTTATCGTTTCTGCACTCAAATGATCAACTCCAGGCGATTTGTTATTTTTTAAGTCATTCATAACTTGTTTAACTTCATGGATATCCGTAGGAAGTAAAACAAAGGAATTTGCCGTTGATGATCTGTTGATATTAAACGTTTTATTTACTTTTATTTTTTCGGCAAGACGTTTGCCCATATATGTGAATGTTCTATTGAACTCATTCGCAATGTCCTTTAAATCCGAAAGGATTTTATCACTATCATTCTTCAATGAGGTTATTTTAGCTGTTTTATTCTTAGATTTAGTTAGATCTTCTACTACTTTCCACAACGTTTTTGAATTATTACTGTTATTACCTATTTCATTTCCATAATATTCTTGTTTGGCTTTTCTTATTATTTTAGTTAACTTATTTTTGTAATCTTTATATTGTGTTTTTATTTCCAAGTTATTTGGTTCTTTCTGAGTTTTATGAAACAATTCATTCTTTTTAGTAACTGATTTTAAAATTCCGTTAGTTATCCAACGTGATTTTTTAAAATATTTCCTTTTAATTTGTTTAACCTTAGTACAAAATGTTTACGTTTACAATATGTTTACGTATACTCGAAATCGTTATATCAGCCCAAATATCAGTTACTCGGTGAAATTTTAAACCGAGTGAAAGGTGTCGGTTATTTCCCATATAAAGACAGCGATGAAATTATTAGTACAATGGAAGCCAAACCAAACTCCATATTCATATTTGATGATGTTGCATGCGACAAACAGAATAAGATACGCGAATATTATTCCATGTGCAGGCATAAAAACATCGATGCTACCTATCTCTGTCAAACTTATTCGAAAATACCGAAACAGTTGATTAGGGACAATTGTAATATCATTGTTCTATTTAGACAAGACGACCTTAATCTCAAACATATCTACGATGAACATGTATCACCAGATGTTTCCTTCGAGTATTTCAAACAAATGTGTAGCGAATGCTGGACCGATAATTATGGTACTCTGGTTATTGTAAAGGATTTCGATCTACATAATGGCCGATATAGAAAAGGATTCGACAAGTATATTATGGTTTAGCTCTGCTAACGTGCACCATTAATCAACATGAGTTCATCACTTAATGATATAATAAATGCTACTAAGCGTAAGAAAAAAATAAAGGAGTTGGCAAAGATAATCAGGAAAAAGTATCTGGCTTTGAAGTTGGGTAAATCAGAGGAGGATGACGCTATACAAAAAATGTTTAATCCCATTTCCGCCCCATTAAAACAAATAGCT
This sequence comes from Pogonocherus hispidulus, assembly GCA_963924545.1. Classification (NCBI taxonomy): domain Eukaryota; kingdom Metazoa; phylum Arthropoda; class Insecta; order Coleoptera; family Cerambycidae; genus Pogonocherus; species Pogonocherus hispidulus. Next base: position 36,713,865 of record OZ004694.1, on the reverse strand, counting down.
GCCACCACACTTAATTTGAATGAAAAGATACATGACAATAAACGTATCAAGATGGAGAAAGAAGAGGAAGAAGAAGAAGAAGAAGAAGAAGAAGAAGAAGAAGAAGAAGAAGAAGAAGAAGAAGAAGATGTGACGAGTACTTTAAACCAAATAAGGTTTCTTCCCACTGAACATGTGGCATCGACGTCAACATCAAAGATAGAGGACGATGAATTTGAGGATTCAATAGGGGAGAAGGAGCAACAACGTATAGAGGATACATCTACTACTTCATCTGTACTAGATGAATATTTAGATCAATATCCCGAGATGGCACAAAAGTATGTAAGTGAACATAGGGAAAAGAGTGAATCAATAGATAGGATTTATGGTCCGGTATATGATGATTCAACATCTACGTGGATATTGGGACGTAAAAGAATAGATTTCGATAGACGTACTGGAAACATAATAATAGAGGGGCATCAATTCAAAGGTACCCCTGGCCTATATCAACTAATTTTCTATAACGATCCATCTTTCAATAAGCAGGATGAGCAATCATATAGGCAGATTCTGGAGCTAAGTGGTGTCCATCAAAACACCCGAGGCTATCTAAAAGGTACCAGTTTGAATAAATATCATGATATTATTAAACCGTTATTTCCTAAGCCAAGCCAACGTACAAAATCAACAGCTGGATCAGGCCTCTCATACGAGAACAATATGATTTATAATAAAAAACCTATAGAATATGTTTACTGGGACGACCCTAATGAACTTGTCGATCGCTTAAAACTTTTGGTAGCTTCGAAAAATGCCGGAAATACTATATGCCACGACAATGAAATAATTGCCATTATTAATGAATTGAAAGAAGCCAATTTAATTTATTAAGTCGATGACAATGGTGATGATGATGATGATCCTCTTATATATAGTTGGACAAAAATGATTGAAGCAACACTTTCACGATGAGCCTCGACAAGTTTGGTAGATCTCTAGTGCCACACTCTAGCGGGGATGTTGGTTTTATGTTACAACAACAGCATCATGGGTTTACCTTTACAAGTGACGGAAATATCGATGTGGATCATTTAAAATTCAGCAACCTCAAACCACCTACTAACGATAATGATGCTGCTAACAAAAAATATGTAGATTATAATATGTCTCGCCTTTTTGATCAATTAAAAACGTTTCTGCAAGATTTGGGTCGATCTAATACTGATTATACGAATAATAAGATTAAGCAGGCTGTAGACGAGAGAAATAAATTCATTAGTGATTTAGCGCTGGCATTTGATAGGCTAAATAAAAAAGTTGCTACTGTTCCAAGTGTGGTTGACAATTTGCTGCAAAATACCACACAAAATATTGAGCGTGAATTTAAACAGTTTAAAGATAGTGTTGAAAAGCAAATGACGCAAGTATATCATGATATATCTAAAATTACAACGCCAGTCAGTAGCAGTAACGCATCAAACATTGTACACACACAAAACTGAAATAATGTCGTCGCTGAAACATTCCAAGGAAAAAATTCAATTGGTAAACGAGCTGCATAAGCCTGCAAGAAAGAACTACGGGCGCAGGCGTACTATCATAAAAGGTTTAGATGAATCCTGGCAATCAGATCTGGCTGTCGAGTAAGACCGGCAAAGAAATAACTGCAGCTTTTGAAGATATTCTGTTGCATGATAAAAATAGAGTGCCTAAAAATCGGCAAACCGATCAGGGAACCGAATACTACAATAAAATTTGTAGTGGCGAGATACAGTGAAATACACTGCAGTGCCCTCTTTGGGTCTTTGCTACTACCTGTCTGACAATTATTGTCTAATTGACAGACAGATAACGATCTGCAGAAAGCAGATGCCATTACAGCGACCTCTATTGTCTTTGAGGAAGACAATCCTACTTAATTATTGGAAGGAGATTATTACATCAACATCCATGGAGATGTTGATGTAATGCAACGCCAGTCGGGGCATATTGCCCGTGGAGTAGTTGTTTTCGGCATCTCCTTCCAATAATTAAGTAGGATTGTCTTCCTCAAAGACAATAGAGGTCGCTGTAATGGCATCTGCTTTCTGCAGATCGTTATCTGTCTGTCAATTAGACAATAATTGTCAGACCCAAAGAGGACACTGCACTAGCAAAGACCCAAAGAGGGCACTGCAGTGTATTTCACTGTATCTCGCCACTACAAACATTCACATATGCCCCTTAGGCAATCAATGTCGCCAGATCATTAATCGATTCCGATACCTATGGCAATCTGATGAGATCATAACAAGATCGAAACCGGTCATTGTCTGGTATTTGGTCTTGATGAAGGATTTGGCGACATCCATGGAGATGTTGATGTAATGCAACGCCAGTCGGGGCATATTGCCCGTGGAGTAGTTGTTTTCGGCATCTCCTTCCAATTACTACAATAAAATATTTCAAAACTTAATGAAAAAATTCCATATAAATCATTACAGCACCTACAGCATCAAGAAAGCCGCCATTGCCGAGCGCGCAATACGTACTATAAAGGCTAAACTGTATAAATACTTTAGCTTAAATGGTACCTATAAATGGATAGATGTTTTACCTCAAATCACGAAAAATTACAACGAAACAAAACATAGTACTATAGTATGTAAACCTGTTCAAGTCAACAGTTCTAATGAAAAAGCTATACTAAAATCCACCTATAGTCACATCAAGATTAGCGGCGCGCAAAAATTTAAAGTGGGTGATGTTGTTCGTATAAGTAAAAATAAACATGTATTTGATAAAGGCTACACCCCCAACTGGACAACTGAACTCTTTAAAATTGCATCGGTTAAAATAACAAATCCTACCACATATCTTTTGGACGATATGCAGGGGCGACCCATCAAAGGAACCTTTTACGCCGAAGAACTACAAAAAACTGCCAATCCCGACATCTATCTTGTGGAAAAGGTACTAAGAAAAAAGGGAAAGAAGGTATTTATCAAGTGGTTGGGCTTAGATAAAAGCCATAACAGTTGGATTGATAATTTCAACATAGTCTAATATAGGGCGGTAGAGTGATCCCTGGAATTCCGGGGATCACTTTATCTCGTGGAAATATATAATAAAAACAAATTTAACAATTTATCAGTCGTCTACTGGTGCTGCGAGAGTGTCTGTAATGTCATTTATTAGTGCTAACAGTATTAGTGATACAAGTGGTGATGAAATTCACAAATCTACTATAATGGATGAGGATTCCATGGACTCTATTGTGGATTACAGTAAGGAGCTCGATGAAATATTGGCAAGATACGAGCATGCAGCAAATAAGGAAAATGTATATTTGTTACACACAATTTTTCCTTTGATGACTAACTCCTTTCAAATCCAATGTGGCTTGAGTCCTTCATGAAGCTTTTGTCCTGCTGTTATTATACAACACAATTTTAAACCAATGAAAATATCCTTCAGCACATATGAGTGGTGTACATTCACGGACATTTTGCGACAATTACAAGCTAATTTCTTCTCCCAAACCCAAATCGAAGGCCATCCCGATGAGCCCGAAGTAGTAACCGACATGTGTGGAGATTATATTTACATATCCCATCTCCTCTACGAAGATGTCAAAGTAGTGAATATAAAAAAGTTTGACATCAGCTTTGAACTGTTTGATCAAGATATAAAGGAAATCCTACTAATGGACTCATGTGTATTATCATCTCGTATTGCTATATTAGATTCGTTAAATTTTTGTTCATATTATCATAATATTTTGGAACTAATTAATTTGTGGCTTAAATCCAATAGAGTAACGTTAAATGTAGAGGAAATATTATTGGCGTTTTGTGATATATCCAATGATAGCTTGTTGAGTAATGCTCTACGTGAATATTTCTATTATTATAAAGATAATGTACTATCTGATTTAAATAATAAATAAAACTCTTTTAAGTAGACTGCTTCTTTTATTTTAATCAGTCTTTCACAATGTCTCAACCTGTTAGTTGTTTCTGTTGCAAAAGTAAAATTATGACGTCACTTCATCATGAGAAAATAAAGTCATTTAGTGATTTTACTAAAGATGAGCTGCACCATGTTCCACTGGAATATATTGTTAAATACATACGGCCCGCTGAATTATTGGTTATTTGGTCAAAATTACCATCAAGTTATCAAAGTGACTTTAATTTAAAAATTAAGCTGCCCTGCTTTGTGCACTACAATAGGCCAGACTGGAAAACCCAATGGGATGGTCCAGTTTCATCACAACGAGATTGCAGTTTTTGTGAACGTGGTTTACGTCATCACTAAATTTCTAAGCATGTTTATTATTGAAAGGATAATAATGATAGATACATAAAATATATAACATTTTTTATTTTATACATAAGAATGTGTGAACAAACGCATAATATACATAAATATGTTAACGAGCATTGTTCTAAAACTTGTTCATAGAAAAATGTCGATATTAAAATGTTTGTACCTCCTGAATATATTAATAAATTCAATATTGTAGAAGGAGATTAAATTTTCAATCTAGTTTTATTTACTATTATTTGTAGTTGAAATAGTTCAGGGAGAGCGGTAGACTGAAAATCTATAGGTCTCAGGTTCGATTCCTGGTTTCAACATATGCTTTTAATTTTTAAATTCAAACCCCTCCTATGAGCCTACTACTACTACTTGTTATAAATATCCCTCTTTTATGCAACGCCACTGTATAAAATTTCAAATTATGTGCTATTTGCTTAATGTAGACCTATACGCTTACCTCATTTCCTGCAGATAAGCAACTTCCGTTAGCGAGCTGATAAGGAACCTCCGGTAACATGCTGATAAGGAACTTGCAAACTTATATTATTATTTAGATTTTAAAATTTAGAATCATGATGTATTATTATTATATTACATACATGCAGTCTACAAGTGGTCTGTGTTCGTGATCGGTCGTGCTTGTTCCACGAAAAGTTAGGTTAAGTTATATGAGTTCGTTCGCATTTAATAATGAGATATCACGCTGGTGTCTGCTGTGTTGGTGATCAGTCGGAGAACTTGCCTATATACTTTAAATTCAAATATTGAGCCCCAAACAGCTGTCTTAGACTCTTAGAACGGCTTAGACGGCTCTTAAAACGTAAATTTGGCTAAATTAGTGTTCTACACGTTGAGACGAATCTTCCGGATGGAATGAAGTAGACGGATTCTAGCTTGTTTCGAGCTGGGAAACACGCCTATATACTTTAAATTCAAATATTGAGTCCCAAACGGCTGTTTTCGCTCTTAGAAAGAAAATAGGGCTAGATTAGTGTTCTAGACGTTGAGGCGAATCGTTTGATACCCCACATCGTGTGATTCGGGAAACCGGAAATGGAAACCGGAAGTGGCCATTTTATGATGGATTCCAGCTTGTTTCGAGCTGGGCAACACGCCTGTATACTTTAAATTCAAATATTGAGTCCCGAATGGCCGGTTTCGCTCTTAGAACGTAAATTTGTGTTCTACACGTTGAGACGAATCGTTTGATACCCCACATCATGTGATTCGGGAGACCGGAAATGGAGACCGGAAGTAGACGGATTCTAGCTTGTTTCGAGTTGGGGAACACGCCCATATACTTTAAATTCAAATATTGAGTCCCAAACGGCTGTTTTCGCTCTTAGAATTTTAAATTCTTTATGTGCCGTAGCAATGCGTCGACGTGTGCGACCTCCTTTAGCTTTCTGCTTTAGAACCGTGCCCATAAGGCGCTATGACTTTGAGGTTATGCTGAGGGCCCTAGAGGCAGTTCTATGGAGCTTTGGCACCTCTGAATTGTAGGTCTATGGGTCTTTGGTCTAGACGGCGCCCCCTATTTGCTGGGTTCGGGCGTGCTGCGTCATGCGGGGGCGGTCTCCTTTGTCGGCGACATCAAAGGACGCTGATGGTTACTTTGGTAACCAAATTTTTAAAACTATTACCGTTGACCCATTTTTCATATACTTCTAGTACTCCATTCACCGTGAATCACCCTGTATATATATTTTATATAGGTATACAGGATAATTCAAATTCGACCCCACCATTGGGATCTCAGACGCTACAGAAGATACGAAGATGGTTAAATTGGGAAAAATTGCGTAATTTGGTCCTTAACCAAATGCCATTTTGAAAATTTGGATTCTCCGATTACTTTCGAAGAAGAAAAAAACTGAAAATTGTGGATTTCGATTTTATTCATTTTTTTCTTGCGTTATTGGACAAGAAAGCGCAACACTAAATACACATTTTTATTGCCACTTTTTTACCGCTACAAGATGATGCTTTCCGATTTACTTTTTGACGTTTCCTCTTGCGGCCACCAACATCAACTTTATTTTTTCTTATGGGCGGCATATTGGATTTTTACACAGTTAAATAAAGTATTTTATTTGGATTTCAATGGTGTAGGTTTAATATGTAATAGTTAGCTTCTTTAAAACCACAAATATTTAAAAATAAACTAATATTTTCTTGGTTGGCCTTGACTCCGTCGAACGTTTTTGAGTTTTTTTTTAACTTTGCCCCTTGGTAATTATTATAATACGGGTTTGTTCCAGCATGATGGGCCCCTCGACTAGATCAGTTTGGGAGTATGAGTATTTTAGTCCCTCGACCTTATGGTTTTGGATACGTTTTGTAGGGCGCTTTGAAAAACAGAGTATACAGGGAGCAAGACTATGACAGAGTAGAAGATCTTAGAGAAAATATGATTGCACGATTTAGGTCAATTAGAAGAAGAGGTATTGTTTGGCTACCATTAATTTAAATCGACGGGCGTGTTTATGTATCTAAGAGAAAGGCCATGTTTATTAAAAAGTGCCATACTTAGAAATAAAAATATAAGAACTAATAAGAATAGAATATAAAGAATATAACACTAACGTTAAACACGTTAGTGTTTAAGCTGAGTACATAGCTGCTCGAAATGTATACATTTAGCATTGCTAATAGATATGTGAAGAAAGGTGTCTTATTTAATTGTCTCTAATAACACCAGAAAAAGTAAAAACGAAATTCTCTATTTTCAGTTTTTTTCGGATATCTTCGAAAGTAATTGGAAGGTATATACAAATTTTCAAAACGGCATTTGATTAAGCACCAAATTACGCAACTTTGCCCTAATTTAACTGTCTTCATATCTCTTGCAGTTTCCGAGATCCCAATGGTGGGGTTCAAATTTGAATCTCTGAATATCTGAAGATATTCATTTCATAAGGAAAACCTTATTCCTTTGCATACCTAGGATAATAGGTAACGAGGAAATACAAAACTTTATTGAATCATAATATTTGATAATTTCATTACTAATTTATCTCTTAGTTAACTTTTTGGTTTAATTCCTACATAAAGAAAGATGTAAATATTTAAATAAGCCAATAAATAATATTAAAAATATACTGTAAAATACGAAGGCTTAGAAGGGCCACACTATTAATATTTTTGAAATTCCGTCTTTAAACTCGGAATTCCGACTTTAAAGTAGGAATTCCGAGTTTAAAATTTCTAGTTTAAAGTCAGAATTCCGACTTTAAAGTCAGCATCCTATTTATTGCACAAGATGTGATTGTTTTAAAGGACATAGTTCATATATATGAAATCACCAGTCATCAACACCCTTTACCCTGGACATATCTAGAACTTAGTTCATTCGCTCTTCATAACCATTCGGAACCAATCATATTTATTGCTTTTATAATTTATAACATTTCTTATTTTAATGATGAATTAGTCTACTCTTTAGGCAGACATATTTCGAAAAATATAATAAATAACATAATTCATAAAAACTGTACAGAGATTACAATGTTTGTAATATTGTGTTACTTTTTTGTGAAATGTTTTCTCCAAGTCCCCTCACTACAGAAACAGTTCGAAAGACAGAAAGTCCTACAGAAATTTTATTTTATTTGGACCTTGACAAAGTGTAAATTTCATTTTTAAAGATTCAAGGGATTGTATGAGCCTTTATAAGTTTTTATGCATAAAAATAATAATTTTTAATTTTGGCACAGGAAAAGAACATAAGGTGTGCTCTCTTTCAAAATTATTCAGAAATTCGAATATATATGTTATAATTGTTATATTGTTGTTATTTTTATATAAAAAATATAACAGTGTTGCGACATGATGGTCTAAAGGGAATCTGATATGTTGGTGGTGGTAAGAAACACCGTAGTGCTCTCTTCTGATCTGTGCAAGTAGGTACATCATCATTACTACCACTACTACATCGTTCACCGAGTCCACTATTTATGGCACTTTGATGAGCACAGAATAAATGCAAAACTGGGCAGTGTTTGATAGTTTCTCTCGATGAAAGATGTGACGTCTTCCGTGGAGATGACGGAGTAATGAAATACAATCCAGTTGGGGCACATAGTCCGTGGGGTATTTGTTTTTGGCATCTTCTTTAAATAAATAAGTAGGATCATCTTTCTTAAAAACGATAGAGATCAAAACTATAATGGTAGGTACACCTGCTAAGAAACAGGAGCTACCTGTCTGTCAATTAGGCAATAATTGTTAGACGGATAGAAGCGAAGACGAGAAGAGGGCACTACAGTGTTTTTCACTACTACTAACATACCAGATGCCCTTTAGACAATCATGTTGCAACATTGTTCATTGAGTCCACTACCTATGGCATTCTGATTAGCACGGAATAAGTGCAAAACCGAGCAGTGTCTGGTGGATAGTTTTGATGAAAGTTGTGACTACTTTCTTAGAGATGCAGGAGTAATACAATGCCAGTTGGGGCACACAGTCCGTGTTCAGTAGTAGGGTAAAGTAGAGAGTTCTAGACACGACCCCCCCACCATTATTACCCCCCACCACTTTTTCCTCCCCCACCACTTTCCCAACCAATTACAGATACGAGAGTTCTAAATCTACCCCCCACTACTTCACCCCCCCACCACTTTACCCCCCCCCACTACTTTACCCCCACCACAACACAACCGGTCAAGGTCAACAACCGGCCAAGGTGAACAACCGGTCAAGGTGAACAACCGGTCAAGGTGAACAACCGGTCAGGGTCAATAACCGGTCAAGGTGAACAACCGGTCAAGGTCAACAACCGGTCAAGGTGAACAACCGGTCAAGGTGAACAACCGGTCAAGGTGAACAACCGGTCAAGGTGAACAACCGGTCAGGGTCAATAACCGGTCAAGGTAAACAACCGGTCGAGGTAAACAAGAACCGGTTATTTTTATAAGTATTTAATTAATATCAACCCCCACTTATATTCCATTCCCAAAGTATATAATAAAGTTAGTGTCTGGTCTACAGTCAAGTTGTTCAAAGTTCTTTCACCAGTATGTCTTACAACACTAGTATTTTCAATTTGCCTGACCTGAAAATAGACATACCAAATAACGTTCCACCAGCATTCCAGAATAAAAATAATTGTGTAGTAATAGGAGAACGAAAATTTCACTTAAACAAATCAAAATCAAAATTCGTATCCATAGGGCTGGCGTACGACTTTAAATACGAACCCTATGTAAAACTATCTGGAAATAAGTGTGATGTTATAATTTTTAACAAAGAAGAGTGGAAACATTTTCTAACATATCAAGGAAGTATAAGTCACTATCTGCACAGCAACGATTTTATTGATCCAATAGATGCTGAAAAATTTTATATACAGTTTGAAGAAGTTAAGAACTGTAGAGTTATAAAAATCCTGAAAAATAATTCTTATATTTATCTAGGATATGATACAGTATGTAAATTATGGGAATACATACCTCTGATCGAATATCGACTGGATATATTGGAAAGGTTACATTTTGCCAACTATTTTGCAATTGTGAAGAAAGGATTGCAGACTACACCAGGAAATTTATTTGACAATGCATGGAATCTGTTAGAACCAAATAAAAACCGAAATAGTGAAAATGTTTGTATGATTATGGAATTAATTTATATATATCCAGAAATATTTGAAGCCGAGTGTAGCAGTAGAATCAAGTGATGAAGAGAGTTAGATTTAATGAAAAAAACAATAAAATTTATAATCTCATAACCTGGCAGTTCGCATATAATTCATGTAGGAAGAGGCACTGGGAAAATTTTGCAATGGATAGATGTCGTTTTCAGAATAAAATTGCTGATGTATCAAATATTATAAATCCTGTATTGGATATTAATCATAGGCATAAAATATATAGTCAAAGATTTTGTTAATATATATCGCTATTTGTAATAAATAAATACATACAGTATTAAAATGTTTTTTATTTCGGTGAAATGAAACAACAATTTTGCGGATTTTTGCTTTATTAAAAAGTTAAGTCATTACAAAATTTTCATATAAAAAATATACATTGGAAAGTGCGCACATACCACTTTCTACAAAGTGATAAAAACATTTTGGAGAAGTTTTCTTCAATGTGGGCCGATCTGGAAGTTCAATCACAGGAATCTTTGTGAATTGCCTGATGTATTCTGATTTTTCTTTCCCTTTCACGTAAATATGGTCCGCGGAATTGTGCAGATCTTGAAGAATTTTTGAAAACATGTGTACAGGTACGAATCCAGCGTCCCAATCAAGACCGTGATGGTTTTGTGTTAACCACCGAGCTTGCTTTTGCAATTCTAAAGGTAGCATTTTCAATGGAAAAGGTGGTTTAAACACATAGTGACACATCTTCTTCCCATCAAAAACTGCTAGTTCTTTAACTATGAATTTATTTTTTTCAGTTTTAAATCCCTGCACATCCAATACTAACGACATATTTGTAAGTTCGCAAATTTTTTGAATACAGAAACTTTTAAATTATACAACTCAATTGCCTTTTTCAATTTTTTCAATTTTTCGCAATGTTCTCGCAGCACCTTTCTATACTGAGAAATCATCTTCAACTGAATTTATATCTTACTTTGTCTAGCTTATGTAGATTAGACCTGTCTTATAATTTTTGTCATTGGATTATATTTGAATTCACGGTCGTATAAAATTAGACAATAAGCTGTGGTATCTTTCGGAAAATTTTCCCTGGTTTCTACTTCCACTCTCAATACAACTGTGGAAGATTGAACTGCTTGCTTTTGATACGAACAGTCTATGTGGGTTATAGGCGAAATGGATTTAAATTCTGAAGGTGTGAATATAGATTCATTTCCAGATTGATAATATGAAGAACGAAAATTAGAGAACATTTCATACAATGAGGCATATTTGTCATTTTTAATGTCGAGAAATAAATCATTATAAGGATATCTTTCAGAGTTTAAAAATGCTCTAATATTCGTTAAATTACATGCATCAAATTTACTCCTATTTGAAGTTATTTTATTCTTTTTATCTGTTTGGAAGGCTACAATGACATGTCTGGGAGCTTCCAATTTAGTTGAAGTTTTAACAGGCCAATTGTATCTATCCGTTTGAGGAACAGAGGAATCTTCTATAAGCTCCCAACTTCTAAATGCAATAGTTATTTCCATATTTTTGTCTAAAATATTTGTTAACGCCACTTGCTGTGGTATTCCCACGGAAACATGAGGCACTCTCCAATACAGCTTTTCTATAGTAATTTTAGGGGTTTCAGAGTCATCGATAGAGGTGACCGCATCTATATCACTACTACTTCTAACTAGAACTAACTCTTGTTTCGCATTTATTAAAATTTTTTTGTAGTCCTCAAAAAATCCCATCAACATCTTTAGTGGGATGCATACGTTAAATTTGTTAGTATCAGGTAGTACACCTTCCTTAGGAAACCATCCAGCATTTTGAAGTTTAACACTTTCACTTTCATTAAATGATAAATACCCCTTAAGAGTGGATATTAGACCAACATTTCGATTTGAATCGACAACAATGTTATTCAGTTCATATCTAATTTCTCTAAACAAAAAAGCAAAAGCGTTATTAATTAGCTTTAACTTAGTAGCCGGCGTGTCATCCTGTTTAGTTAATTTGCCCTCTAAGTACAGCATACTTTCACATGGTAGAGTATAGACATCATTTTCTTGTATTGGTATTGTAATTTCATCATTATACTCAAATTTAGAAGTCACGAACGGCTGATAATTATGATACTCCAATTTTGTAATAGAGTCGTCTGCGACAGGTTTTTGCATAACATTTAAGATATCCATTATACAAGTACTTGGAAACCGAGAGATTTTAGAAATAGCTTATTCTTACGTGTTACTCTGTTAACACCCCTTCTGGAACTAACAGGAAGTTTGTTTTTGCTCATTCTTTTATAATTGCGCTTATTTACCACTCTTTGAGGGTAGGGCAGTATATTGTATCGAATCACCATGACGTCTCGTTATGATAATTTTTTTAGATGCAGTCTCACCGTTATAATTTCCTCTCGAAAATTGACAAGGTTTCCGTCCTGATCGAGTATTTTAACAATCAAGTTGTTAATGGTTCTGACGGTTACAGGGAAATAAAGTATATTCAGAGGCGATTCCACTATTTTATACCCGGCTGACACCGTAGGGAAAAATTGATGAATTACGTGGACTGGTTTACCGTTGGAATATGATCCGGCTGCTATGTTGCAGTCTATACATATAGCATTAATCTTAAGTATTTGAACTGGAAAATCAGATTCGTTTAATACGTTGGCTTTTAGAACTCTCTTATTAAACCCTAGCACACTTCCAATTGAGTTTTCTTGAGAAAAATCAATATCCACATTGGTATCAATTCTAACAGTTGATGTACTAGGGTTAGCTATTATATTAATCTCATAAGGTGGTTGAACAATCTGCTGTATGCACTTACTAAGCTCACCAATTTCATATGCTCCCACTGGAATGGTTGTTGTAATATTAGCATATGTCAATTTATTATTTTTTTCATCGATGTTTGGGATAACATTGAATGATTCAAAGTTGCAGAGTCCAATAACATATTCAGAATTATCTTCTAAATATATTGGTGGATTAAAGTCTGCACTTAATACTGATGATCTTCCCGTAAGAGAAAAAGTAATAGACATGTTGTTTAGTTCAAAACTATATTTACAATAAAGCATTTTTATCAATTACACATATTATATAAAAAATTTAGACAGAGATGACCACAATTGATTGAGTTGTCCTGCTGATACTTATCGTGATTATATTTAACAATATTAGAGCTACCATCACTGAAAAAATATTTTTTTAAAGAATTAGGAGGTTTTAAATTTCCATAACTATCAAAATAAATTATAACGTTATTTTTCTTTGCATATGCAGTCCAGTGTGTGCCAGGTCCAGATGAAATATCTAAATTAACTATACCACATTCATGTTGTCTTATTTTTGAAGGCAAATTATCTTTCATAAAAACACCGCGGAAATTTGGAATATGCAACGTTTTGGCAAACTTTTCAAGATCTATATTTGTTAATTCACGGCGTGGTAGCTCTATTGGGAGTTTTTTTTATATGGAGCTAAATAGAACCCCCTTCCTTTCTTGTGTGGGTGGAAGTATAAGCCTTTGCCTGTGGCGGACTGTTCCATTGCTAAGTTATGTCTTTGTTGTTCAGCCAACTGTTGTTTGTTTGCTTTAGCATCGTTAACAGCTTTCGCTATACCCGCAGCCCCACCTCCAAGAGCACCTAAGGCACCCAAGATTGGAAGTAAAAGTGGTAAAAAGCCACCTTTCCTAGGTATTGGAATAATTCTCTTCTGTTTCTTGTTACGCCTAGTACGAACACCTTTTCCCTTCTTTAAGTTTATTTTTCTCTTCAATTTTATTTTCCTCTTTAACCCCATACCTAGTTTCCTTTTCGCTTTCATGGTGTTAGTGACAAACCACGCAGCAACTTTTTCTCCTAATTTAGCGTCTTTCGACTTAACTCTATCCCAAGCCCGCTGTTGAAGTTGATAATCAGCCTTATGGCGATCTTTCAGATTGGAACTTTTATGATATTCAAGGTCGTGTTGACGGCAATTTCGGTCGAGATCGTTGATTCCCGGATCACCTCGTGCCAATCGTTTTTCTAGTTTGGTGCCAGGGCCGCAGTACTGATAGCCTGGTAAATGAAGTTCGATGGGAAGCTTGTTTATGAGAGTGTCAACAAAGCCAGATCCGCTCTTCAAGCTCTCCGGTTTACGATTAATCACGAATGCGCTGCGCGTCAACATTATATATACTTTTACCAAGTGTCGAGTCACACTAAACTGATCTAAGAAACGAATCATATAAATAGTTTATTTCTCTCTTAGATACCTCTAGTTGACTTCATTACATTACACAATGAAGATCGAACAACAGAAAATCATATTGCCAGTTATAAATCATGATGTGGTTACAACCGATAGTAACTTTAAAAAACACGGTCCACTCTTTGGCGGTTCATCGAAGAGAGGATTGCTAGTGGGCGCATCGGGTTGCGGAAAAACGAATGTTATGATAACTTTATTAGAACATCCGAACGGTTTGCGGTTTGAAAATGTTTATTTATATTCAAAGTCTTTATATCAACCAAAATATCAGTACTTGAAACAACTATTAGAGCCTTTAAAGGAGATTGGCTATTATGAATTCAATGATGGTAGCGATGTCCTACCACCCGATGAAATAAAGTCGAATTCAATCATAATTTTTGACGACGTAGTCTGCTGTAATCAAAGCATTATAAGGGATTATTTTTGTTTCGGTCGACATAAAAATGCAGATTGTTTTTATTTATGTCAAACCTATTCATCGATTCCTAAGCAGCTCGTAAGGGATAATTCGAATTTTATTGTGCTTTTTAAACAAGATGTAACCAATCTGAAGCATATCTACGATGATCACGTCAACGTCGACATGTCTTTTCAGCAATTCAAAGATATATGTGGGGTATGTTGGAGTGATAAGTATGGATTTCTCGTTATTGATAAAGATTGCCCATTGCGATCTGGAAGATATAGAAAAGGATTCGATGCGTACATAATTCCCTAAAAATAGTCAAGCATGTATATATAATCCTACAAAGATCATATTCCGGCATTATTTAATTTAGCTGCGATGAATAAGGAGCTCGCAAGACAATTGGTTAAAACCCAGAAGTCGGTCAGAGAAAAATATAAGAACCTCAAATCAGCTATAGCACAATCTCAGAGTCAGTTGGAGAAAGAGTATAAACCAATTACAGACCCACTACAAAAACTGCTTACCACAATAGATCCAAATGTATCGTTCAAGAAAGAGCCAGTCGAAACAAAATCTGAAACCCCAATGACGACTCCAAAGAGATCCAAAGTTGACGTATATAAGAAATATTTGCCCATGACTATGCCAAGTTTTTTGGAAGATACCTTTCAACATGAGCCTACAGTTGATGTGGATGAGCCGAATAGCGACGAGTTAATCGATAAAGAAGTGGAGAGAAGTCGTATTTTTCTTCAAGATCTACCCACTAACAAAGCTTATGAGGAATACTTGCAGGCTTACGAACCTCTTCCAAGGCAGTATATAGATATATCGGTGCGAGGTAATGAGAACGATAATGATCGACAATACGGTCTCCAACATGATACCACAACTGAAAAATTTTTAATTGGGGATACAAATGTGGAAATTGTTGGAAGCGATATTCAAATGGGCGGTATAAGGTATCCTGGAACACCAGGTCTATATGAACTGCTGTTCAAAAAGCAGCCAATAGGGTACAATCCAACCGATCTAGACAATTATATGGATATTTTGAAGAGGTCTAATGCCTATCGCAGAAACTTCAATCCTGACGAGCAAATTCAAGGTACATCAAGTGACAAATATAAATTCATTATTAGACCATATTTGATAGAAAAAAAAATATTGAAGAAACTTACTATAAGTTCGCTTCCAAAAACATTTTCTAAACCACCTCCACCAACTAGACCTCTGCGAAAGACGCAATCTCTTAAGTATCCCACACAAGGTGGATTGTTAAATTTGTCTAATAATCCAATTGATTATATTTACTTTAATAACCCTAATGAATTGATTGATAGATTACGTTTATTAATATCATCAGAAAATGCTGGAAATAATGGTCACAACAATGAAATAATTTCAATAATTGAAGAATTGAGAGAGTCGAAAATTATAAAATAAATAATTTCTTATATTAAACTCCATTTATTCATTAACAGTTGATAGAGAAACATGACAATTGATAAATTTGGTAGGCACATGTTAAGTGGTAGATCTGCTCCATATGCATCCAATACCCCATTAGCCGCTTCACAGTCTGCAATATTAACGTCTTCACCCCAATCAGCCCCTTTTTACATTTGTGAACCATCCTCACACCACTCGAAATGTATAATAACTGTGCGTGGAATTGTGGATGCGGCTCAAAGCCCCCTACGTTATATATTGGAGGATTCGACAAAACAATATGTTTTTCCAGTAAGTGGTAAAATAGAGAGTATACATATTATGCCAAAAGATGTACCTATATCTGTGAATTCAACATCCACCTTATTTCAAGCAGATGATTTAATTGGATTGGACATACATATTGGATATACCTATGCTTTTATTGCAAGTATGGGAGGAACCAATGAACCATTATACGCCCAAATTGTTCTACAGTGTCCTATAGCTAAAAATTAGAACACTGACTATTATTGTTGGATGTCTTAGTTATAAGCAGTTTACATCAATCATATATATCAGTAGAACTAGAAATGAGTAAAGTGAAAGAGGATGTAGTTAATGAGTTACATAGATCGGCTAGAAAAAATTTTAGAAGAAGACATGTTATCGTTAAAGGACTAAATGATTTGATTCAGGCTGATTTGGTTGAAATGGTTCCTTATGCGAATGTTAACAGGGGGTATCGATATATTCTGGTAGTAATAAATGTATTTAGTAAATATGTATGGGCTGAACCTGTTAAAAGAAAAACAGCTCAAGATGTGACTGCTGCCATGGCCAAAATTTTGTCACAGATGAAAACTAAACCTCGCAATTGTCAAAGTGATCTTGGTAAAGAATTTTACAATAAAGACTTTAAGCAGTTGATGGACAAATTTAGAATTAATCATTATAGTACTTTTTCCAATTTAAAAGCCAGTATCGTAGAAAGAGTGAACCGAACACTTAAAAATTTAATGTGGAAAGAATTTAGCCTTCAGGGAACTTATAAATGGGTGAATATACTGCAGGATATTGTGAATAAGTATAACAACACACCACATAGTACTCATGGACTGGCTCCTAACAAAGTAAATAAGAGAAATGCCAAAAAGATTTTGCAAACAGCTTACAGCTACATAAAAACGATCGATCCGAAAGCGTCAAAGTTTAAAGTGGGAGACTATGTAAGAATTAGTAAATATAGAGAAGCGTTCAGCAAGAGATACACACCAAACTGGAGTAATGAATTGTTTGTAATAAGAAAGGTTCAGAGGACGAATCCGACAACCTACCTGTTGAAAGATCAAAACAATCAAGATATTCAAGGCTCTTTTTATACTGAAGAAATTCAAAAAACCGGACACCCGGATGTGTATTTAGTTGAAAAAGTTCTTAAAAGAAAAGGAGAAAAACTATTTGTTAAATGGTTAGGGCTAGGCAACACTTATAATTCTTGGATTAGTCAAAATGAAATAGTATAATTTACACTTTATACCAAAATTAATGTATAGTGGCTTTTAAATAAAAAGATTTATCAAAATTCTTTTTTAATTTTGTAACAATGTAGAATTGATATAAGAAAAATCGGTTTTCCCCACATAAAGCCGAAGAAAAGCATCCTGAAGGAATTCGGTTTGCAACGCTGGTTTTCTTTAGACCTAAGGAATATTTTCTCTTCAGGTCGGAAGACGATCGGAAGCGTAATAAGAAAAATTGTGAAATATTTTAAAGTTTTTCACATTTGAACTGTAAAACGTGAAATTTAAAAAATATGGTTTTGGACGTTTTCGAGGACGCTCTTTTCAAATCCACCACCAAAAAAAATATATCTCGAAAAAAAGTTCGTTTTTTCTAAAAAAAAATAGTTTTGTCGAAGTTTTCTGAATTGTTATCAATACCCGAAAAAAGTAAGTTGAATATAGTGTCTTTCCTACTATTTTACTCGGGATCATGTAATGCTACTTTATGAAAATAGCTCTAGGCGAAATATCAAGGTCACAAGTTTTTGGCGTTGAACTAGGAAAAAAGCATATGGTTTTAGTTTATATTTATGAAGGCATACCAGATTTGAGCGAAATTAAGTGATTGGCGAAGTTACGATACTTATCTAAAATTTAGGGTTTCAGAGAAAAAATTTTAAAAACTAAAAACGAAACCAATCGTGGGAAAATTCTGAAAATAATTTAGGTTATGGTAGCCATCGAGTAGAGAAAAAAAGTTTATATAAAGTTTTGCGAAAGACGTACCGTTTAGCTGGTAGCAGCCAAAATATGAAACAATGAAAAAACTTTTCATTAATTTTTCTCGGTTATTTGAGCAGATAGAAGAACGATTCTTGTTTTGTTCGATAGGTAAGTTAAAGGGCTACCGAGCACCTGAGGTTTCGCCTCCCTTAGTTTTATTTCGCTTGACGGTGGTGGGGGTACCTCGAAAGTTTACATAAGAACGGGGTGTCGGGATGGGTGTTACTGAATCGCCCTCGAAGCGAACTTTCCAAAAATGCAATAAAAAAAAATAAGCGACAAAAAAAAAAAAAAAAAAAAAAAAAAAGAAAACTAAAATTCGTTCTTCATGGTGTATCAATGATGCTTAGGAGATACTGGCATTACATATTTATCACATTTGTTTTTGCACACTTACAAATTATTGCATTAATTTTATATAAGGTTGTTGAATAAAAAATAATGAAAAAATAAAATAAATCTTTATTAATCCTATAGACACATAAACGTATAGGACAAGTCACAGTTTGATCAATAAAACAAATACATATCTGCACAAAATTATTATTTAGAAACATAAGTTTTACAAACAGAAAACAGATTTACACCGTAATATTTTGTATATAAATATGCAGGAAAAAGTAAACAGTTTGCGTCTAACAAAAAGGGGCCTGCATGTCTCTCACTGATGAATATCAAATATATTTCGAATTATGCGTTTCTGTGTAATAAAAATCCTCTGACTATATATATAAGCTGATAAAAAATGGTATATTTTAATTGGGTTTTATTCTAACTTAACACTAGTATAATAAATTGGTGCAACTACACAAATGGCAACTCTTTATAAAACTCGGGTGTATTCTGAAAGCCCCTGTTAGCTTTACTTGCTGCCGATGTGGGAGGAAATCACATAATGTCCGTAATTTTTCCCGGTCGCCTTCACTCTCAATTTGTTCATATAAATGGTCTATTGTTATTTTTTCGTCTAGGTAGAACTCCACCCATCGCTGGTTAATGTTTAACCTAGTGAGAGCCGCCGATAGAAAGTAGTGCGTGGTTCTATAATTATATATTTTGTTTAACAATTTCGCGGAAAGACACGTTTTCCTTAAAATTTCTTCTTCCCCATGCTCTAACATCTTATCAATCCAACACTTTTTGCATATATCTTGATTTAACCTATCCCTGTTCCAGAACAGGGCGCCGGCAGCGACGACGCACATCATATTTACTAATTTAACTTGTAGTTTGTTGTTAATAATTTGTAAAGTTTCTTTTTCACTATACATTTTAATGCCGCTCTTGTTAAACTAAATTCTGGTAAAACTAAATTCTGGTAGAGCGTTGTGTTCTTTTATAGTGATTTTCAAAGATCGGTGGTGGAAATAAAATATGAATAAAGGCCTGTAAGCGGACGGATGAAGAATTCAAAATAGAGCAAGAATTAAAGCCGTGCAGGTAACACGGCATCCTAGCATATATTATTTATTATATTTGCATCAGAAGATACCAAGCCCCTCTGAAAATTAAATATGAGTAAAGTCGTATGGGCGTATGAGAAATTCAAAATAAAACAAGAATTAAAGCCATGCTAGCGAGGACAAGGATTGCCTCGTCTCATTATATTCGCATCAGATACCAAGCCACTCTGAAAATAAAATAAGAGTAAAGTTGTTAGCTGGTACGAAAGATATATGCAGTAAGGAATGTGCTGAAAATAAACCTGCACGAGATGCAGGTGGTCTGAGTTTCGATACAAAGAAATATTCTTGTGGTATGTAAGTTGTTGTAGCGTCACTAACAAAGAAACGGGTAGTCGGCGTGGGTTCCACCACCACATAGTCTCGAATATAAATACGTAAAATCGACTGCAAAGCTTCAGTTCTTAGTTCTCAGCGTTCAAAGTTTAACAAGGCAGTTTAAGAAAATGCAAGCCAACAAATCTTTTAATGTCGCCAGTCGCTTAAAGAGGCTGCTGGAAGATAGTGACGAGGAGGATGGCTCCTTCGACGCCAAAGTGGCTGCTGCGAACAACGTTCAACGGGCGAATGATACCGTTGAATCTGTCATCCTCGACGGATCATTTGGGAACCATAGACCCCTGATTAGCGAAGCAGGTAAGACAATTAATACTTTATAATAAACACTTGTGTTTACTGTATATGTCATCAAGAGCATCGTAATTTAATTTCCAGTCAATTTTTATAAAATAATTTAATTCAGATACTAAATAGAAAGGATTTCATTTTCAATATAATTATTTTTTTGTTTAGTTATTTCTTAAACATACAATAGCACATATTGAACAGGACTAGTTCAGATTTGCAATATAATGTTAACCGCTTATAAAACTTAAGCCATTTTTTCATAAAATATACTAATGAATACGAATAGTTGATATTGCTTGTTACGTAAATGTAACTGCACCATTAGAATATTTATTTTATTACATGTATTCTATAAAGTATACTATATTGTGTATTTTTATTTCCTAGGTCCATCTACATCAAAGTATGTAGAAAGTCCGTCTACAGCAAATTGCGTTGCGACTGACCGCTTTCGACAGCCCCAGCTGAAAAGTCCGGCAGGTCCGAGTACATCCAGATCTGCGGACATTTCCACCTTCGCACCATTGGCCACATCAACTCCACGGCGAGAGGATGAGGAAGACGAGGCTCTGCAAAATATTGAACTATCCTTCCTCGGCATGGTGGAAACCAAACTCGCCGAGGAGAAGCTCCATCACAAACGAAATCGGACTTATTTTTCCTCCGCGTTGAAAAGGGTTTTGAGGCTGGAGTCCAACAAGTATATATCGAAACTCAGAAAAAGCGAAAATTACATTTCGCATAATTTGGAGCAGCTTCGCAAGCAGCAAAGAATAATCAATAACCTTATTATCACCGCGGAGGAAGATTTGAGAAAGAGGAGAAAAGAAATAAAAAATGTTCAATATTTTGCCAAGCATTTCCCATATTCAGATGACTAATATACTTTATATTAGTCATCTGAATATGGTTAAGTTTTATATTTTATATTGACTTTGAATAGTGTAGTGTACTTTTAGCTTTAAGATATAGGTAGTTAGTGTTAATTTTAAGCATTACCTTAGATTTTGTAAACATTTATAGCAATAAAAAAATATTTTATTCCAACTTTCCTTTTTTTATTTTTATATTCTTGCCAATATGTTTCAAAAAGATGAAGTGAATTTTAAAACAGTATAACTAAACAACATCCACACTGTTTTCATTATTTTATTGAATGCCATTGTAGTAAATAAGATGCATTTTAAGCTATGTCTTACAGCACATTATTAGCACCAATTACTTTATTGGCAATATAGATGACAGAGATCCTATTCAAATTAAACTATCTGCAGTATAAAGGTAAAGTTCAGAAAAGCTTTAGTTATTATTTTAACCATTATAATATTAGCACCAATTACTTTATTGGCAATATAGGTGACAGAGATCCTATTCAAATTAAACTATCTGCAGTATAAAGGGAAAGTTCAGAAAAGCTTTAGTTATTATTTTAACCATTATAAGTTTACCATCTCCTTTAAAGTAACGTTGATACATAATAAAAAAATTCAGTTATTTTCACTTTTCTGAATTATTTCAATATATTTTTACAACTTTATTTACTCAGCTACCTGAGATAGTTAAATAAAATGTTTCATTACATACAAGATATAAAAATCATATAATAAAAGCATTTAAAAATTTATTTATTTAATAACTTTATACATATCAGCTATTAACTACACTATTTCAAATCACCATCGTAGGCGGCTCTCTATTTTGTTTATTTCTCTGCACTTGCTCTTCATGCTTCAGACACCAACATATTTCAAAATGATGATCCTTATTACAGTATACATATCCAGTCTGTTCACATAAATATTCTACTTTATCTAAACATCCACGACAAATATTGTGCCAATAATGTCGCCCTACTTCATCGCACGCTAGACATCTTTGCTTCGTGGAATCATTTTCGTTGGAGCATGTACCACAGACGTCTCTGCAGACGCCTAAGTTCGTATTTTTTAACACACAACAACACTTGACACACTTTGGACCTTCAGCGGCGAAAGAAGGTTTCTCTGTTGGTATATTAATTTTTACGGGATTCAATTTTCTACATCCAGTACAGAGACCCGTAAAACAATTGAATTCCTCTGCATACCAAGCTCTCCAACAATTGTGGCACACCCTTGCATTATCCCTTCGAAATGGGAACCCAGCAACCTTTACTTTATTATCCCAAGCTTTTGGGAACGGCATCGTCAATTTCTTACTGAAATGTGAGTATAACTATCTGACAAATATCTTGATCCTTATATTCTTATACTTTGCCAAACAGAGAGGTGGGTTGAGCGGTTCTAACAAAAAAAATGTGGTCCAACTGGTTAAGTCGGTAATGTAAATAAGGTAATATACAAAAATGCGATAAACCGGTTGCGATGCGATAGGCCGGTTAAACCAGTTATGAGAGAATAATCTACCCAAACAGGTTAGACCGCCTTCTAAATTATTGTAATACTCGTAAACCGATTAAATTTATTAAGCTCCAACGGGTTTTTCCGTGAGATATAAATACCAGCCACTTATGTATCTATAGTTAGTTACTTACAGACTGTAAAAGTGAAAAATACGAAATGTATTGTCAAGACTGCAATAAACAGTTTTCTTCAAAGTATCACTTGGCGCGTCATCTTAGAGAAAGTTGTCCTAACCGTCATGCGCATCAACCTATAAAAAGAATTAAACTTGACGATTCACAGACTGTTGACATTAGAGATCAACCAAGTACTTCAAATTCAGTTGTTAATGATGAAGTTCTACAACGTGGTTCAGTGACACCTTCAGCAAATACTTCAAATTCTAGTGTTAATGCTGAGATTCAACAAAGTACCTCTTTAGTTGAGTGTCCTATATGTTCCGAGAGTGTGCCAAAACAATGTTTCGTGGGTCATATGAGGCGTAACTCACACAGAACTGTTATGTCACCAAAGGGGGATGGTGTTGACCTACTATATAGCCCCATGAGATTTAGAATTGCTAGCTATCGTTTCTCGAGCAAAAATCACCACATTGATCACTCTGCATTCTTCTCGGAAATTTACTCAAAAGTACTTGCAGTTATTTCAGAATACCTTAGAAAGTGGAGTGCATTAAAAATAAACTTTGAACTATTCTCCACGTATGTGATACCTGGCAAAGACATGTGTGATCTGAAATCATTCAACACGGAAAATCGGATCATAACTGTCTCCTCTGATTTATCTGAAGCTTATGAAGATTTCATTAAAGCGATAATGTCGCAAGCAGCTCAATTTCAAGAACGTGATTCAGGTTGGTCCTTACAACAAATTTTGTTTCTTGAAGTAAACCTTAACAAATATAATCCTCTACGAGCATCTTCATATATCAAACTGCCTAAGCAAATTGAACTCAAGAAAGCTGTTGTAAATATACGTAATCAAGATAACAAGTGCTTCGCATGGGCTGTGAATGCTGCTTTATTTCCTGCGACTACACACCCAAATTTAATATCATCTTACCCACATTATTCTACTGCACTGGATTTTGAAGGTTTGGAATTTCCTATTAAGCTTACAGATATTCCCAAGTTTGAAAATCTAAATAAAATTTCAGTTAATGTGTTTGGTATTAGCAATGAATTCAAAAACGGTAAGACTGTTTGTGAAATTGTAGGGCCATATTATTTTACGGAATCTCGTAAAAATATACATGTAAATCTTTTGCTCATCACTGACGATAGTGGGAATGGTCATTATTGTTATATTAAAAATTTGTCTAGATTAGTTTCCAAACAAAGATCGAGTCACAATGGACAAACATACATATGTGATGGCTGTCTGCAGTTTTTTAGAACCACCGAACATCTAAGATTACATCAGGAATATGACTGTAATTATATTTGTACAAAATTACCGACAACTGCCCTTAAAATGAATAAGTTTGGTGAAACACTTCCTGGAAATTTACTTAAGTTCACTAATTTCGAAAAACAGCTTGCTGTACCTTTTGTAATATATGCTGATTTTGAAAGTATTTTAAAACCAATTCAAAATGCGCAACCTTGCGATAAATCTTCGTTTACTTTAAAGGCTTACGAACATGTGCCATATTCGTTTTGTTTTTACCTAAAATGTAATTTTGACGACTCTTTATCGGAATTAGTTCATTATCGTGGTTTAAATGTGGCTGAAACATTTATTCAAAAACTTGAAGATATTTTAATTAATTTATACAATAACCATTTAAAAAATGTCAAACCTATGCTCCCTCTTTCTGAAAATGAGCAAGAAATTTTTAACTCTACTCAGGATTGTCATATCTGTAATAAACCTTTTGATGGCTGTTGTGTTAAAGTTCGGGATCATTGCCATTTGACAGGACGTTTTCGCGGTGCTGCCCACGCTAATTGTAATTTAAACTTTAAAGTACCGAAATTCATTCCTGTGATTTTTCATAACCTCACAAATTATGATTGTCATCTCTTTATAAAAAAACTAGCGTTAAACCAGGAAAAAATTGACGTCCTTGCACAAAATAAAGAAAAATATATATCGTTTTCCAAACATATTTTAGTTGAGAAAAGTAATGGACAAAAAAATGATGTTTATATTAAATTGAAATTTTTAGATTCATTCCGTTTTTTACCATCATCTTTAGATAATTTAAGTAAAACACTTGAACAGTATCAGTGCATAGAAATAAAAAAGTATTTTCCCGATCAAAATCAGTTTGCATTAATACGTCGTAAGGGTGTTTTTCCATATTCATACGTAGATAATATGTCAAAACTTGATGATAGAGAGTTACCTTCCAGGGAAAATTTTTTTGATATTTTACGCGGGGATGGTATTTCTGACGAGGAATATAGTCGTGCTTTGGATGTATGGCACACCTTTAAATGTCAAACTCTTGGCGAATATTCTGATATCTATCTACTTTCTGATGTACTATTATTAGCGGACATTTTTGAGAATTTTCGAAAAGTTTCTTTAGAAAATTATAGTTTAGATCCCGCTCAATATATGACGGCTCCGTCACTGAGTTGGGATGCCATGTTGCGTAAGACTGGTGTCACCTTAGAGTTGATTACAGATATCGATATGCTTCATTTTTTCCGAAAGGGTATTCGTGGAGGTGTAAGCCAGTGCAGCAACAGAAAAGCCGTTGCTAATAATTCATTAGTTCCTGACTATGATGCTTCAAAACCAAATTCTTTTATAATTTATCTAGATGCTACTAATCTTTATGGTTGGGCTATGTCCCAAAGCCTCCCAACAGGTAACTTTCGATGGCTTGATAATAACGAAATTTCTAATTTTAATCCTTTACTTGTGGATGATGATTTTGAGAAAGGTTACATACTACAAGTTGACATCGAATACCCTGAATACCTACATGACGTTCACAATGATCTGCCTTTCTGCCCAGAAAATTTTGTACCACCCAACAGCAAATATTCAAAACTCCTCTTAACTCTCCATAACAAGAAAAACTATATTATTCATTACAGGAATTTGAAACAGTGCATGATGCATGGATTAAAACTAAAGAAAATTCATAAAGTTATGGAATTTTCACAGTCTGCATGGCTGAAACCATATATTGAGTTGAACACAAAATTACGAAATTCATCAAAAAATGCTTTTGAAGGAAATCTCTTTAAATTTTTCACAAACTCCATATACGGCAAAACTATGGAGAATGTAGATAAACGTGTTGACATTAAACTTTTGTCTCATTGGGAAAACATTCGCGGTAAAAAAGGTGCCGAAACTTTTATAAGTATGCCAAATTTTAAATCATTATCAGTTTTTTCGGAAAACTTAGTAGCCATTCAAATGGGACGTGTATCAATTTGTTATGATAAACCCTTATATGTAGGTTTTTCCATCCTAGATATATCAAAAACCGTTATTTATGATTTCTTTTATAATTTTATCAAAAAGACTTATGGTGAGAATGCATCTCTTTGTTATACTGATACTGATTCTCTTATTATTGAAATTCAAGCTGATAACATTTACGATGATATAAAGAAAAATATACATTTGTTTGATACATCGAATTATAAAACGAACAACATTCATGGTATACCTAAAAATCAATCTGTTGTCGGTAAAATGAAAGATGAGTACGCTGGTACTCCTATTAAAAGTTTTTATGGCACTGGAGCAAAAGCATATTGTGTTGAATTGAGTGAAGGTGAAACTAAAAAAGCTAAAGGAATTTCAAAACATATTATTACCAAGAATTTGAGTGTAATGGACTATAAACATATAGTAGAGAATGGCGGATCAGTGTATCGAAAAATGTATGTATTCAGATCTCATTTACATACTATGTATACTGAACTAAAAAATAAAGTTGCCTTATCTTCTCAGGATGATAAGAGATGTATTCTTCCGGGGCAAACAAATACCTTAGCGTGGGGTCATAAAAAAATACTTTCAAAATCTGACATGAGTAAAAGCAATTTAGAGGAATTAATTTCTCAACTTGAATCAGTTGATGAGCTCGATGAAATGAGTAACTTTTATATACAAAACTTTGATATAAATGCTATTTAATTTTGTGTACTTGTTTTTTCTTTATTACTTGTTATGGGGCTTGTTAATAGTATCTAGAAATACTGGTTTTGACTCAAGTTTGTTGGTGGGGGGTTGCTTATAAGAAGGAACTCCATCCTGGACATTTTCAGTGCAAGTATTCAACATTCACTTAAAAGGTGCTTAACCAATCTGATAGTAAAATGTGGATGTGTTATGTGCAAGAGATTGAAATTACCGACATCAAAAGTGGTGTGCTTCACTTACTGCAGAAATTTGATAATCTGCAATTCGATGCTGAACATGAAGCCGTATATGGAATGGGTAGATTTTATTCTGAAGCTGAATGCAACCAACTTGCTGAAAAATATAGTAAAGGTGCTGAAATTTGTAATAAGTTTCTGGAAGGTGAATTATGTGAGAGTCGCCTGGTTGACGAATTGATAGATATAGGACTACGTAATTTTCTTTATTGTCTTGAAAACTTTTTAACCCCTGAATCGCGGTATAAGATATATGCCAGTGAAGTGTGTGAAGAGGGAGACTGGAATGAAGACATCAATATCACTTAATCTACAACCAATTACCTACTACTACAACTGTTACAATTGTGCATAAATAAATCTTGTAGCTCCAATAACTGTATTTTTATTTACTCACGTTTATATGTCATAATTTTTTAATTTTCCCTTATAAATAAAATAATTGGAAACAATTAAATATATTTTATTTATTATTCAAACACATAAAACATTCATATTTATAAATATATTTTGATATTTTTGAACTCCAGTCTTTCACCATATTGTGTTCCAAGCAGGGTAATCTTGACAGTAGACTTGTATTTAGTGTATACATTTTAGGAAGTTCACACCATCTATCCAATAAATATTCGCCTTTAACATTATACATTAAGTAAAACAATGGGAAACGTTTAATGTCTTCCGAAGTGAAGTCGCTAAAGTCTGTTTGCCCATATAGATGCTTTGCGATAACTTTTTCCACTTTTGAATTTTTCTCAGGTAGTTTGTTTACAATGCATGTATAACACTTAATCTTAAAAGGTGGCGGGCAGTCTGGAATGTCACCTACCCTCGACCAATGATCGTAGCAACGAAACGCTTTGGCTTGTATTATTGGATCGGATTTATAAGGTTCCGGAAGTTTCTCATATATAGAAACAATTTCTTCAATACTAAGATTTCTCAAATACTCTAGTGAAAAATTACCCAGTGCCTCAGAACTAAAGGATCGAATAGGGAGTGTAAAAAAGTAGTGATTTGGAGGTGTTTTGTCAGTGTTAGATCCTTTTGACAATATTTTCTTAATGTATATCAAAATGGAAACCACTTTTGAAAAACACATCATTAATTTATTCCACATGGTGTGGCTGAGTACTCATAACTGAACTCAAGTAAACTTAATTCCCTTAAATATAGAACCCCCCTCCTTCACACTAGTTCTAATAACCGGTTCTTATTCACCTTGACCGGTTATTGACCCTGACCGGTTGTTCACCTTGACCGGTTGTTGACCTTGACCGGTTGTTCACCTTGACCGGTTATTGACCCTGACCGGTTGTTCACCTTGACCGGTTGTTCACCTTGACCGGTTGTTGACCTTGACCGGTTGTGTTGTGGTGGGGGTAAAGTAGTGGGGGGGTAAAGTGGTGGGGGGGTGAAGTAGTGGGGGGGGTAAAGTAGTGAGGGGTAAAGTAGTGGGGGGGTAGATTTAGAACTCTCGTATCTGTAATTGGTTGGGAAAGTGGTGGGGGAGGAAAAAGTGGTGGGGGGGTAATAATGGTGGGGGGGGTCGTGTCTAGAACTCTCTACTTTACCCTACTTTCAGTACTTAACAATGTATAAGAATGTAATCATTCATGGTATCATCATAGATATTGAATTTATATATATATATATATATATATATATATATGTATCATAGGAGGTTCAATTCCTTAGAAACCGTAACTAAATTAATAAATAAAAATCAATAAGTGAAAATAATCAAGAAATTTCTGGACATTTGTATTAAAAACGTAATATATGTCTCGATAGTATATCAACTCGTCTTATTAGGTATAATCAAATATCAATTCCTCAAACCGGTATGGTCCTTCGAATACAATATATATATTTCACGTAACAGTCCGGGAAGCAGTTGTTTTAGGCATCTCCTTAAAACTTTTTTAAAAACGGTAGTGGTCAAAGTTATAATTGTATGTGCAGAAAAGCAGGTTGCTATATATGTGTCAATTAGACAATATTTCTCAGACGAATAGTAGCATAGACCAGAAGAGGGTACTACGGTGTTTCTCAACACTACTAATTTCTTTCGAATTTTTTATAATTCTGAGAGGAAGGACACCTTATGTCTTATATTTACTTATACCCAAATAATTATTTCTTATGCGTAAAAATTTATAAAGACCCAATCTCTTGTATCCGTCAATTTTTTTAGAAAATGCCAAATATCTTCGAAACGGCTAGGTTTAGGTTCGAGGTATGCTATAGCGTTCGACTTTTTAGTTTTACACTATTTAATTAAATATAAAAATTTACAGCATGTTCCATTAAAAAAAAATACTTTTGCCACAATTAAAGAAACACCCTGTGCATCCCAAACTAATTTTAGAATGATATATAGTTAGGTTCATGTAATACCTGTTTTAATTTTTTTGCGTTTTTAATAACAGATTTCTCGAACATTTTCGCAATATTACCCTACCCTGTATAATAGAAACGGGGTTCAACCCGAGTTTAAACTCGGAATTTGCGGAACTCGCAAAAACTTCGTTCGTGTATCTTTAATAGTAAGCGGGATATTTTGCAAAGATAACCAAAATTGTAATCTCTGTACAGTTTTTATATATTATGTTATTTAATAATATGTTCTTCGAAATGCGTCTGCCTAAACGGTAGATTAATTCATCACTAAAATAAGAAATGTTATAATTAGAAATACAATAAATATGATTGGTTGCGAATCTTTATGAAGAAATGAACATAGTACCTACTCGTACAACTTGTACATCGAAACAATTTCATATCTATGAACTGGGTTATTTGTTATTATACAAATATCATCCCTGTGCCCTTTAAAATAGTCACATCCTGTACAATAAATTGGATTCCGACTTTAAAGTCAGAATTCTGAGATTAAACTCGGAATTCCGACAGTTTAAAGTCGGAATTTGAAAAAAATTAATAGTGTCGCCCTTCTACTCCCTCGTAATAAAAAACAAAAAAAAAATATGTTTCGCACGTAGTAGCTGAACAACAGTGATTCCACATTTGGATAAAATAAAAATATATATGATTTTAGTCTCAATCAATAGAGAATTATCGATTTATATACGGCAATTAAGGACATTCTTAGTTAAATCTGTATATTTAGTGAGAAAAATTAATGTAAGAATCGGTGGCGGGGGGTAGATATTTTTCTCGTAAAGATACACGGCTCCTCGCTTAGATGTGTGATGAGTGCGGATCGCGGAATGGCTGAAGTTGCCGTGAGGTACTGGCATGCGGCATGCCTCTTGATATACAGATAATGTCCCGACTATTGTCCGTTAATCATCAACAAATTTTCTTGGTGCAATGCTTCAGATGGTTCAAAACGGCCTGATCGGGCACCTGTTTGTAATGTTGAGTCCCGGAGTCCATCTATATATGAGGGCATTTTTATCTTTAATGTCGCAAACTCTCAAGAACAAACTTTTGGCAAATAATATCGAGTCATTGTTTCACTTGGTTTTTTAACGCGAAATTAGAGTATTCTCAGAGTTAAGGCAATATCAGTGAATATTAATGAATGAATTAAATTTTAATTATTATTTCTTTCCATTCAGCTCACGTATGGTTATATAATTGTAGGTTTTCATACCAACTATTTACCATTTCAGTAAATTGTGATTGCATGTAATATATTTTAGTAATGTCATTCCATCTATTAAGCTCAGCCCAATTGATCAATTTTCTCCAACCATTTTGGCGCAGCGAACTGATGGTTTCCTAGTTTCTAGTTTCCGAATTCAGGAATACAACAAACCGCAAATCAAGAAATCGACACGTTGGTGTTTTGTATCTCGTGCTAGTAGTTGTTGCAACATAGTTTTTAAAACAATATAGTGATTAAAACTGGCTGGAAAACAATTTTAATCATCTCCAGGTGATGGCACTTTGGTTGGCGAAACGCGCGTCGAGTGCAGTATAGTGTTTTGGTGTTATGTGGAAGGAAAATGACGTCACTGTTATCTTCACAGCAAAGGTTCCAACCCCATTAAAATTTTGTAAGTGTAATAAATACAGGGTATTCTCGGCAAGTAAAATATTTTGACAGTTCTGTGACTTCCGGTTGTAGATAACAATTTGCTTAATTAAAATGGAACACCCTGTATATTTCTCCATATTTGTACTCTAAAATCTTATTTGACTGGGGGCGTTATAAGGAAGGCAGTAGGCAATTAACGGGTGATTAAAAAATATTTAGTTGTATACAGGATGAGCATAGTGGCAATGAAAATATAAAACAAAAAAAAATATATTCAATTTTTTAAATGGTAACACCTAATAATTGATTATTTTAATGAATTCTACTCCCAAAAATAAGGGTAGTTTGTATGCACTTCAATTTACTTAATCATAACGGTTTTTATTAACAGAAATTGTATAAATTCAACCTAATGTTGTTTGTTTCCTTACTTAATTAATTCTAAGTAGGGCACGTTAAAGAAAATCCAGTTTATATAAATTTATTTTAATAAAATACCAAATAGATTATTCGACCGACATAACTCACTATTGGTTCGATGTAAATCCTCATTTTATTAGGAAACGAAATTTCCAGGCTAGCTGACAATTAATGTCTTTTGTGCTATGAGAAACAATTCCATTGTTATCTGAAATCATTTTGCTTCCTTTTTCCTAATGTTCTCTAATAGTAACATTCATTTCAGGTGAAAATTATTTAAAAATTTTAAATGAATTTAAAATTCAATACATTGAATAATCTGTCAAATGATGGATAGTTCAAATTATGGTATCAACATGAAGGGGCACCATTATATAAAACAGTGCTTGTGAATGTATTTTCAACAAAAAATTTTGAAGATCAATGAATTGCAAATAGGGGTCTATTTTGTTGGTCACCAAAGTCACTAGATCTTGCACCTCTTGATTTTTTTATGCGGCACTACCTATAACTATAAAAAATAAAGTGTTTGAAACACCTCTAAGAACAAACAATAATACCGAGATCGTGTGTGCGTAGCCTTTCAGTCTGTAGCGCCAGCGAAAATACAAAACTGACAACAGAATGCTATAGTGCTACAGTGATATATATCGCAGATGCGAAAGTGGTTTACGAATGAATGGTGGTGTGTTAGAATAATTGTTATATTTTTTTAATTATTAATTATAATAGATTTAAACTAGAGTTATATAAGTTGAACCATACATTTTTTGTAAATTTAGTTTTATCAGTCTAAACACCTTCCAGAAAATATTCATTTCCTTGGTATTTTATTAAAATAAATTCATAGAAACTGGTTTTTCTTTAACATGGCTTGTCGAGAATTAATTAAATAAGCATATAGATTTGTCGACAATATTTATATCTTATTTGTGGTGCAGTTGCATGATTCATTTTATTTTCTTTTGGGATTACAGCACCTGTAAAATAATAAAAAACAGAAAATTAGAAGTATTCAAAATAAATATCGTAGTGTGTAGTGTAGTATCAAGGTAAAGTTTTAAAGTTTGCCCCAAAAATAATATAATAATATTAGGTACCACTGTATAGTATTGCATATACATTGGTTTTTTGGGGCAAAATTTAAAAGTTTACTTTGATGCACTTGCCTCAAGGCGTATACTTTCGATATTTATTTTGAATACCTCTGGTTTTCTGTTTTTCATTATTTTATACAGGTGGTGTAATCCCAAAAGAATAGAAAATTAATATACATTTTCTTTTACATGGCCTACTTAGAATGATTTAAATAAGGAAATATACCTTTGGTTGGATTTATAGAATTTCTGTTAATAACTTAGAAACCGTTATGATTAGGTGTAAGGTATGGAATAGAAACTACCTATATTTTTGGGTGTAGAATTAAAAAATTAGGTGTTTCCATTTAAAAAATTGAAGATATTTGATGTTTTTTAGTTGGAAATTTCCATTGCCACTATGCTCACCCGGTATACAACTAAATTTTTTTTTCCAACCATACGAATCAGACACTTATAACATTAAATTATTTTGTATAAAAAGAGGGACATTTCGGGACTATTTGAGATCGCCATAGCAACCGTACAAAAAAGAGATTATTGTACAGTTGTATGGTTGTACAGTACCGAAAAGTAATTTGACATTGACATTGCATGTCACATAATATATTGAAGTTTAATTAAATAGAAAAATAGAAACAGATAGTGACTCCGATGAATCTGTAAACTGGAGGTACTAATTAGAAGCGCTTGGAAAAATAATATTATGTTAAACTCGTACAAAAAATACGTTTTCGAGACTCGTAAAATTGTCGGACTTCGCTACGCGTCGTCCGGCGAGGGAAAGGGTTCCCTCGCCACGAAAACGTGTATTTTTTGTACTAGTTAAACAAATAACTATTAATCGCCCGTTAATTACTTTCTGGCTTCCTTATAACGCCCACAGTCAAAGATTTTTAACATTCGTCAAATGTTTGTTAAAAAAATTAATATCTCGAAAACTCTACATTTTAAGAATAGGGTTTATTACACACAATGGCTCTAAAATTCCATGTACAATAAAAAAATGGAGAAATATACAGGGCCTTCAATTTAAATTAACTATGTCATCTACTTCCGGTATAACCGGAAGTCACAGAAGTGTCAAACGATTATAATGTAAGTGTAATGTGTTACTTAATGTGTATGAGAGAAAATTTCCATTCGTTGCCACCCTACAAAGGTTAGGAGCTCACCATTTTCTTGTGGTACACTTTTTTTTTATGTATGGATAAATATTATTTTATATTTAAAAACCCATAAGTTTGAGTCATATCTTCTTCTCGCGATATTCTATTGTTTTTCAAACTCCTAAGTAATTAAAAATATTTGGAACTATTAAATTTTCCATTATTTTTTAAAAGGAACAATAGCCGAGATAACTTTACGGTCAAAATAAAAATATATAAAGATGATCTGTACCTACTACGTCAACAACTAACTGTCACCTCTGTATCTTCTCAAAAAATAATCCATATATATTAAAACGCGTCGATTCTGTCTCCCTCTAAATTCCGTCGCTGAATCCGCAAAGTTTCAAAGCTATCTCCTCCGTGGGGCAATCTCGGAACGATCTCCGCGGACCACCGGAGGACGCCCCCGGCCTTTCTCCAATGCGTAGGGGTATTTTCGTCCCGTTTCCTACGCGTTTTTCCAATTTAAACGTCTTTTCAAAAAACCTCTGCAAAATTGTCGTCGATCGCCGTTCGGCGAGAGAGATGCGGCTAGCACCGGCGTTTGTCCTCGCGCCTAATGGTCCCGTCACGCCCGCCGAAGTACCAACTTTTCGCGGGACTCCCTAGACCCGTTTTCTAATTTTACGGCCTCGAGACCCGCTTCACGCGAAAGTTCCGTCCTTTCTCTAATCCTTTGAGATTTTTTTTCCGAGACCGTACGTCCACTCCTTTTACGTCTATTTCGTCTTCGAAAATAACGAGTCGCATCCGTCTCAACTTCTATCTCATTTTATATGCCCATGTGAGATTACACTAACGAGACAAGCACCTCCCACGAAAACTGTTCTAGTTTTGATTATTTATTGAAATTGATTATTTACTGGAATTGTTAACAGAAATAGAAAATACTTATCTACTATATCTGTAACTTATTTGTGTGTGGTATACACATCAGTGCCAATAATTCTATTTTTTTTTTTAGTTTTAGTGATTTTATCTAATTATATTATAGATGCATATTATATCTGCATATTATAGATATAGTTGTTTTTAGGCAAACTATTAAAAGTTTGCTTTGATACTACCATGTAGTATCATTATCTTCAATTTTCAATTTTACATCTAGAAATTACGATAAATAATACTTACCCATTATACCAGAGTTTCTGTATTTATATTATGCCACTATTAGATAGTTTGTATAGAAATTAATAATAACAATATCTAATATTTACTAATATTGCTCTAAATTAAAATGTAATACCTAGTAAGTATATAATAAGTACCTAAGTACCTACTTTAAATAAAAACGCACGTGCTGTTAACTTATGTGCTGTAAGTTCGTGGCGCCACCTGGTTTGTTTAAACGCAGTTTAAACGTGAAGGTTAAAAATAAGATACGTCATATACTAAAATTAGTCTACATTATCCAGCACATCCGAGGTATTTCCAGCATTGAGACGAACGCAAGTAATGAGTTTTAATTTTAATTTTAATGATAATGTTTATATCTTGCGTCATATTCCATGTAAAATTGTTTTGGTAGCTGGCTGCGAGTACAGGCCTATGGAAAACCGAAAGCTTGGAAATTTATTTTATTAACGTTTATTACTTATCTGTGATTTTAGGAAATAATCTACTACTGTTTTGTAAGATGAAATTATAAATATGTGAAGCAAACGGTACGGTAGGAAATATTGTGTTAATAACTGGGGCTCAACAAACTGCGACTCATATTAAAAAAATTTAAAAAAGCATTTTTATATAATCAAATACTTTAGGTAGGCACAGTTTATCTAATTTACGCCTTTATCTAATTTAATTATACTTACATTTTCTGGTCTTAGGTAATTTTGATTTTCCTGGATATTATACGTAAAGTAAGTAGGTAAGTATATTATACGATTAAATAGGTAAGTAGGTACCTATATACCAACTGTCTCATTTTTAAAATATTTAAATTTTCACTTATTTAAAGTAGGTACAGCTAGTACAGCTCGTCAAGAATAGGAATGAGGTGTGAAAGTCATAGTCGATCTGTTTTTTCTTCTTTCCACTGTTTTTCCTTCTTTCAATTTGCCGCCTAATACAATTCACTCTTTCTCTCACGCGTCTGGCAGTTTTTAAATGTAGGTGCCTACCTACTAACCAGAATTTTGTAACATTGTTATCTGGTGGACATTATATAAAATACCTATAAAACAAGACGACAAGGGGGGAAGTACAAGGTAAGGCAGGGCATTTGTTCTTCTCATATCTGTTTGCAGAAAAGAAAATTGACAGGCTCCTATTGTTTATTAACTATTTAGTGGTAGATTTATTCTATTTTGGATGTGATAGGTTCATTCTGGTTTATCCAGTAACTAAATTTCTAACTTGTCCCAAATTTAAGATCGCTTGTCTTTGAAAAAATTAATATTTGTGCCTATGGTGCATTTTTTTATTTTATATAAGACGCTACATATTATTAGTAGATATTCCACATTTTTTGGTTTGTCCCTCTGGAGAATGTTGTATGGGTATCCATAATAGGTACAATCATTGACATCATCACATAAATAGTGACGTAATTTTCGTATACCTACGAATATTTTAGCACGACATACCTATAAATAGAAACGAGAATCGCCTCTCACTCCTTGATCATTGATTTTACAAAAAAAACTTTGTTAATACGTATTTTAGGGTGTATTATAATAATAAACTTAATTTTTTTAAATAGAACGTACTGTATATTTTCATAAAGAAAAGATCTCTGGAAAGATCTTTTTCTTCTGTTTTCAACGAGATGTTTGATATTAACAAAAAATATTCATCTAGTCTCCGACATTACGCTAATAAATGCCACAGTAACAGGCCACAAATGTCCAATTGCGTTTCTGATTGGATATTTTAAATCTTCAAAAGACACCCTAAAACCAAGTTTTAGAGGGCCGTTCAAAATATACGTAAAGATCCTGTCCCTATTTATCTATACAAGATTTCCCAGCAGGAATTCCATCGGTCGATTATAGAAAAAAATTATATAGTTTTTGAAATATAGAAAAAATCTGAAAATTTGGTATGTAGCATACCAACGTCAATGGAGGCCATTCGATTAAAGTATTTTCAAAATGGTTATAACGGAAATACTTGCTCATTTTAAATACGACTCCCTATACTTATATTATTTCATTTTTAGATTTCATGCATAATGTCGTATACTTAAGTCTAACCGTTATTGACGTTTAAAATTTTGTATAAAAACTGACGTTTGCAGATCAAAAAATAAATACCAATTTAGACTTTACAGGAACCTTTATTATTTAATATGATTTGGTTTCTATGTAGAAAGGGAATCTACTTTAGCAGACTTCCCATAATATTTTTTAAGTTCAGTTATTCATAGTTGGCAATGACGGAGTTAGAAAAGTGCCGAAAAAATGTTAATTTACCCATGATACAACTACACTGATATGTTCATAACTTTCGTTTGTTCTGCGCGCATGACGTCATTCGTGAGGGAAAAATGGCGATGCGATGCGAAAATTCCATATATATAATACTACTATATCGCGTATTTCCTATGTTAGCCCATAAGCGGTTTCTCCGAAAACATTAAAGGATAAAAGATATAATGCTATACTGTTCCAGAAGTCGGTAGACAGAGATGCAGTATTTATGTTGCATGCTTATTGGATGTTGCGAAATTCGTGCGCATGCGCATATTTGACTAAGGTACTCTCGATAAGGATAGAGATTGTATGTCGGCGCTGTGTTGTTTTCGGAATTTTTGGACCTCTACCCGCGATATAGTAGTATTATATATATATGGAAAATTCAAATATCTTAAGGGCAGTGATATAATTATTTTCGTGTTTATCAATTGTTTTTCCTCGTAACTGACGTCACGATCAATCGATAGACCACGCCCCCATGCGCATTGGCATATCTGTGTAGTTGTATCATGATTTTACCTACTTGCTAAAAACTATCAATAATCATAGCCAAGCTAAAAGTTACTGAACTTTTAGTCGTAGCATTTTTGCAATAGAAAAATGTTGGATTGCCAATATTTACAAAACTACAAATTTTCAGAAGAGACAACCTTATGCGCAGATAATGCGAAATAAGATAAGTTATAAAAACAAGGAGTTTTCATTTGGAAAAAAATACTTTTGACAGTTTTTTCAATTTTATTTTCATTCTTCTTTTTTTGAGCATACTACTATGTTAATAATAATTATCAAAATATCTGGAAGTCTGCTAAAAGTAGGTCTCTTTCTACATAGTAACCAACCCAAATTAAATAATAAGGCTCCTGTACAGTTAAAATTGGTAATTATTTTTCGGTCTGCAAATGTATTTGTTTAATAGAACATGTCAGTTAGACTTATGGCGATTTGGATTTCCTTGCATTTTTGCACTGAGTGTGAACCGTGTTTCTAAATCATTCATTCGATTTGTTAACTCGGTGCCGGAGAGAGAAGACATTTTAGATTAAGTAGGCAAACTACATACCTACAAATTAATAAAAGAATTTGTGGTTTAAAATTGTTATCCTGAGAACCCAATATCGAAACATATGGAACAGGTGGCGGTAAAGTCCACGGTACCTACAAACCCTATATAAATTAAACCTAGTACATAACAAACTAGAGACCACAGAATATCTAAGTATAAGATAGAGACTTTTGGAAACAAATCAACAATTTTTAGGCATAATATAAAACAGAAATGACACAAATAATGACAGTTCGTGACCAATGTTGGTTGCACTCACAGCAGAGATTATAAATACCTACAATCTCTGCTCACAGTAACGCAGTCTGCAAAACTATGTCATCTTTATATATTTATTTATTATGTTGTTTACACGGAAAATCCCAATTGATACAATCTATACAAATGCAATTATTATACAACAGTAGCAGTACCTATAGGGTATTATATTAAAACAATTCATAACTACTTAATTCTAAAAAAAAATAATAAAACAGTGGATTAATTCATTTGTCCACTAAACCTAATAAGTTGGTACCATAAGTGATAAAAATATCAAAATCATGTGGTAATGCCTTAACCGTTTTAATAATCTCACATACCGGATAGTGTAACTCAATATTTGTACGATCTTCGTTTAAAAGTAATAGTTCAGTTGGTCTAGTTGTACAGTTTGGAAATCTCAAACTAAATAGAGAAAGCAATTCACCACAATGTATTTTTTCCATAAAAAATATCTTGTAGTCCATCATCATAGATAATTATTTTTTGCTATATTTAACTTAAATAATACGGGGTGTCCCATCGAAAAGTATCACATTTCGCCGCCTTATATATCGAAAACTAAAAGAGATATCGGAATGCGGTTTGGACAGAACGACTTCAGATTTTTATAATTTTTTTTTGGTACTGTTGCCAAATCTCCAAATATATTGGTAAATTTTTTATTGAATACGTTCCTCTTTGGAGTAAAATTACTTGCTTATATTAAGTGGAACAGCCTGTATATTTTGCCATAATCAGAAAGCCTAATCACTTTACTTTTCAAAAAGGTATACATTGTTGACATTATCTTGAGAACTGGAGCCACAAAATTCAGTTTAATGGGAGCACCTCTTATTTGAACAGTTTGTAAATCTGGTCTTCGTTTTCACAGTACCCATGAAAAACAAAAGTACAATAATAAACTGTATTGTCAGTTGTGTCAAATATTTGAAATATAGATATAAAAACGTTCACATTAGAAGGATCACACACTTTTGATCATTTACTACTAAGGATGCACAAATGTATATTGAAGTAAATGGTGGGCAGTTAAAACAAATTGTGTTGTAACTGATTCAAGTAGTTTTTATTTATACAGTTATTTTGATTATTTTATCTGTTATTTTTATTACTGTCATTGAGCTTTGTTGTTATTGTTAACAAAACTCGTTCCTACCGATTATTAAAGAATTATTCTTTTCTCCCTATCTTTTTTTATTTAAAAAGTAAATGCAGTCAAGTTCCACATCAAGTTTGATCAGAGATTTTAAAATGATAAAATATATAGGGTATTTTATTTAAAATAAGTGTACAAAAAATAACTTTACAAAGAAGGAGGTATTTTTTTCATTCGTAATAACTCAAATAAGAGTACCTACTTCTAACAAATTTAATTTTGTGGCTCTAATTCTCAAGATAATGTAAAAAATGCATACCTTTTTGAAAAGTAGAGTGATTAGGCTGTCTGATTATAGAAAAATACACAGGGTGTTCCATTTAATATAAGCAAGTAATTTTACTCCAAAGAGGAGCATATTCCATAAAAAATTTACTAGTATATTTGGAGATTTGGCAACAGTGCCAAAAAAAACTTCGTTCTGTCCAAACGGCATCCCGATATCTCTTTTAGTTTTCGAGATATAGGGCGACGAAATGTGATACTTTTCGATGGGACACCCTGTATATAATTACATATTTTTCATTGGATTCACAGCTCCGATTTGGTCGGATATTCGCACAATGCAACAGTAGTAGTAGTAGTAGTAGTAGTAGAGTAGTTATGCCATCAGGCACGAAGTGTCATGCAGTAGCATAAGATCAACGTATATTTTTAAGTGCCCCACTCACTTACAGACGGCCTGCAGGCCGTGGACTGTCAGGCCACAACTTTAGACGAGGACTGTCTTCCACCACACATTTGACAGTTTACGAAACAGTCCAGAACTTCAGGTGAAGGACTGACGGACCTTGGTCGACAGGCCATCGCTTAAATGCGCACACACTCCTCAGTTTGCCTGCAGTTCATTTTGAAGCAAATATTACAGTTATTATTCAATTAAATTTCCTAAATAAAAATGACTTTATCTAGAAAAAAAAAATTATCTATGCTCATGATAGTGTCGTTGTTAAGTGAAAATTCTGCAAAAAGAAGATTCTGGATGAAAGAATGGCCTTTAGAACGTCAAAAATTTTCACATATGAAACTGGTAAAAAAATTAAGTGAATGTAGCTCAGATGATTTCGGGATGTTGCCGATAAATTTCAATAAACTGTGTGACCAATTGCGTGGTTTTATCACCCATTTTTGTAAATCTGCCTGAAGCCTCAACAAAATCTTTCAACCTGTCTAAAGTTTCATCTGCAGGCGAAATCTTACGATCGGAGCGGCATACACACACAGTTCTTTTTCAGTTAACTATAACTACAGGCAGCCACCTGTCGACGATCTGCGTGTGTGTGTCGATGAATGGACTTAAGGCAAGAGGCAAGCGGCCTGAAGGCCACGGCCTGTAGACAATCTGTAAGTGAATGGGGCACTTTAGATTTATTAACTTATTAAATACCAAATCCGGATTCATATGGCAGTAAATTGGGACTTTCAAAATTATGAAAAAGTTTGTATAAGCTTATATAAGTTTGTATAACCTTAAATGAGCTTAAGTGCGTATTATTAAGAGTATGAATTGAGTAAAAAATTTTATAATATTGTGAATTTTAGTTCTGTTGGATAATTTTATTGTTTCTCTATCATACCATATTGGAAAGATATCACATTTCATATAATGTTTAGGTAGGTATACATATATTATTCAAATACCTACGTTATAAATTGTTTTATTAAACATATTCGTGGCCAATTCAACAGTTTCTTAAAAACATTTGTCTCCAATCAATAAAACTAAAATAATCATTTAATTGTTCATAATTGGCCCTTTTACAATTTATTCTCTCAAGTATTTCCATTCTGTGAAGAGGACAGAAATTTAGAATACGATAATTCAATTAATAGATGTAGATCTAGCTTTTTTGACTTGCAGTTTGAAAACATTAAATCGAATATAACATATTATTAGAATTAGCACATGGTTAAATTGATATAAATTAATAAAATTGTCACATATTTGAGTCTCCCAAACAGAATTTAAGGAAATTATATTAATTGCTTTATTTCATATTCAACCATAATGAGCTGTCTTCACTCTAAGACCTGTACGGTTCCGAGGACATCTAATAGATCGAAATAGCTGTCTGTCGTTTGGTAATCGGAGTGACTGACACTCATGTGGTGACAGTGCATACACTTCTCTCTATGACTTAATATAATTATAGAAAAGTGATGTATGTTATGTATGTTTTTGTTTTCATTGCTTTATAATATTTTTCCCTAAGTCTTGCGTGTAAATATGAAAGTTATTAAAAATGTTAGAGCATAGAGATATTATTAGATATATATTTGTAATAAAATAAAAACCGAATATTTTAATCCCCACAACTAAAAAAAAAACAAATTGGTACAAATACAAATTATCAGGCGCTGGCGCTGAACTTTAATTTAGCCAACATTACAAATAGTAAACAATATTCTCTAGAACTTTCACCTGTACAAGTTTACATTAGACTAAAAAAGATCAAGTGGTGCAATTAGAAATGTATAATAATAATGACCTAACGACCTACTTAAACTTATATTATTTAGTATAACCGTTGAGCGGTAGAATTGTAACTTGTTTGTATGTAGCTTTTATTACAGCATCTAGACTACCAGAGACGGACTGTGGAAAAATTATTATTATTATTACAATGGATAAGAGCAGAGGGTAAAACCCTTTTAAGCTCAAGAAATTAAACTTAATGTATAGGTACATACATATAACATTAAATACAAATAAATACAAATCAAAATCAATGAAATAACAAATAGGTATACCTACTCAGTAATAAAGACTTAACATTCAATTACGCGTTATACAAAAATGTGTCCCGTCTATTCTTAAAACTATTCATTGTGGGTGCGTTAACAACTTCATTAGGAAGAGAATTCCAAATATCAAATATACGATTGCTTAAGAAAAATTCTCCAGATCTCGTGTTGTATGATGCAAGAAGCTACTTGTAGTTATAGTACATTATTTAGTAAAACAAAGAAAACAAAATTCAAGCTCACCAGGCTTTTATGCATCCGGATTCTGGAAACATTACACTAATGCACACACCCCAATACTCATTCAAGATATCCTACCTTGACGATGGTGAAGAGGCTTGCGTACATCGATGAGTCAGAAGGTTATGTCGGGGTAGCTCTACTACCGGTGGGGTCTCCTAGCCGGACAGGATTCTGATGAGGTCTTAGACTAAAGGATACGCAACTACCCAAGTCAAGGTGGAAGCGTGTCGTGCCGAGAACTGAGTAGTGTAGGGATAGTAAAAGAAATTGCATCATGAACGAGGAACCCTTAAAGAGGTACTCAAAATCCTGCCGCGGGACCACTAAGTAGTCCCACGGCAGACGAGGTGTAGACGGGAAAGGACTGAAGACGCTCAAGGAGAACTTCAGACCTTTCGTGAATTTTGCTAGAGTCTACTTAGGAACCTGGCGAAAAATCCCAATAATCCTGTACCAACTGATGACCATAGAGGTAGTCCTAGCCAACATTCAGTACAGTAGGGCAGCGTCAGCTCACCAGGAGTCATGGATTTATAGATCCTGGATTAAAGGTCTGCAGGTAAATGGGGGTGATTTCCTTTACTGCAACTCCCAGGAGACCTAGAGCTTGTACTTTTCATAAAAATAATATTACTATTTATATTACTATTCTACCGATTTGCGGGTTCTGCACGGATGACCTAGTAGCAGCAGAATTAACTTACATGTAGGAAGGCAGTCGGACACAGGCACTTTGACTATATAGTAATATAGTCAAAGACACAGGTAGTAATTTGCTCGGCTTACCTCCTATCCTACCTATCGAGGTGAGTTTTTACTAGATCTTTTGTTTAATTATTATAATCTAGATATTCTAAACGTCGAGAATAAGCCAACCTTTTTTATAAAAAACAGAATCGATATAACCATCGATTCTACATCAGTGTATGATAGTGTTTCGAAGTGGCAGGTGCTAAGTGAGCCATCTTTATCGGATTACAGGCACATCTACTTCAAGATCGCCGTGGATAGAAATCCACAGAAAGATTACTACAAAGACCCTAAGAGAACTGACTGGGATTATGTACTCGTATATATAAATCATATATAATGTATTATAAAATGTAGCTGGAAGTGGGAAATCTGAACTAAAATAAAAAATACTGACTGAGGATCTTGAGGTGACTACGGAAGAAGTTAACACTGTACCATGGTGAAACAAGAAACTCACGAAATTAAGGGCATAAACTAGAAAACTCTTTGATACGGCAAAGCATTCGGGAAGTGGGAAGTTATATGGTTATCCTCACTGAATATAAAAAAAAGTTAGGAAAGCTAAGAGAGATTCATGGAGGTTTTGTGGGGATATTGATAATGTTCCCCAGTTTGCTAGACTTCAGAAAATTCTCTCTAAGGAGCCTTC
Organism: Pogonocherus hispidulus; assembly: GCA_963924545.1. Classification (NCBI taxonomy): domain Eukaryota; kingdom Metazoa; phylum Arthropoda; class Insecta; order Coleoptera; family Cerambycidae; genus Pogonocherus; species Pogonocherus hispidulus. The sequence continues at coordinate 36,669,722 of OZ004694.1, read as the reverse complement.
TAAGAAAGCTGGGTACTCTTAAAACACCGAGCAATGTTCCGAGGGGAACATTGGAGCTGTTCTTAAATGTAATTAACTTTCCTGGATCGAACATAATAAATGTAGATGAAAGGGATGAACTGGGCCATCAACAATTTGTGACTACTAGGGCTTACAGAGGACGGGGAATTCGCAAAGAGAGTATTATGAGACCCAGAATAATTTATGGTGCTCTGGTATGGTGGCATAAGGCAACTCAGATCACTGTAATAGTAAAGCTGAACAAGATAGAGAAATTTAGAGCATAAAAGGAAGATCACTCAGGTGTGTTTATTTATAAATTACTAAATAACAAAATTGGTTGCCATAAAATATTATAAACAGTGAAATGCACCTTTACTCGATCTTGGAATTTGTTTTATTTAAGTAGGTCATGTACAAATTTACTGAAGTACTCCCCTTTGCATGAAATGTGTTCAAATACGAATTTACTTTTTAATAATATAGATTTATTTAAGTGTAGTTTTAATGAGTTTAAATAAATAATATGGACAAGAACAAGGAAAAACCGAAACGGTAAGACAAATCCGCACAAAATGATTAGATTAGAAAACGTTCCCTAGGTTTTAAAATTACTGCTTACCTATCGTGAATTTTGAAAAATAAATTATTTTCGTAAATTGTTTGGAAAGTAATAATTTTTTTTGTGGACTTATTTAGGTCAATGTGTTTTGCTGTTTTCTATTTTCTCATATTTTTCAGACTCTTTATCTCTATATTGGATAAAGTATATCGTCAATTCATGGACTCTTACCAAACCGATCATTGAGTGGCATTAATTCTTGATATTAAATTCATTAGAACCAAACGCGAAATGTGGAGACGCTTTATGTAGAGTAGGCGAGAAGAAAGTTACTGTTTTATTTTCTAAGTAAATTAAAAATTGATGACTAATGTATCAGAAAGGGCCTGAATTAGTCACAGGGCTGAATTTCCAAAATTACTTAGAATGAAAAATTGTAGTAATAACCTTAAATTTGTAGAATCAATATACGTATCATTATAGCGGTTATAGGTACAAAAAATGTCTTTAATGTATACTCATATGGGGTATCATAAGGTCATAAAGTTACAAATAACAGTAAGAAAATACTTAATTACAAAAAATAATACAAACAAAGATTTAGAGAATAGAAGAGATAGAAGAGAATACAAACAAGGGATTTTGTACAAAAATTTGTAAATATGTGTTTATTTTGAACTAATTAAATATGTAAATATGAATTTTAAATCAAATTATAATTTTTATTAGAAACATGTATACCTAGGTTTTGAATCTTGAAGTAAAGTTGTTCGATTCACCTAATAAAATATTTTGTCTTTGGCATTATACCTAACGTTAGTTTATAGAAGGCAAAGGTGTCTTTGGTTTGGTGTAAGTGAAGTTCACAAAGTTTTCTGTGAATGAGCAGGAGAAAGTTTATTTTGAGGAACTCTGACGTCAATCGACGCATCCTGTGTGTACCTTTTAATAGACAAATATAGATTGTAGCAGAGGCATACCAAGGCAAAATGCCTATGCGAACTTTGATTCATCATCTCACTACCATCACGTTGGCAACATGTGAAGCATACCAATATAATGTATCACCGTTCTTTTCTAATTCGAGTATAAAGAACCTGATTATTATTACTCATGATTCTGACCTGCTAACTTTAACAGTATTTACTGAAATAAAAATAACCAAAAAATTTTAATTTAAATAAATACATCACAACATTATTTATTTTTAGATGATCTCGGTACTAGGTAGGGAGATAGATACGCACTTCATATGTGTTGAAGTACTTATCTATTTGCAATTTGACATCTAAACAATACCTTTAATAATAATTATTAAAACAATATAACAACAAATAGGTATATATAGATAATAGATAGATAATGAACTGATTAAGTAGGGACTTATGTTAGGTTGGGCTCGGGACAAACATGAATTATTGATGATTGTTGCACATGTTTTTACTTTGAGTATCTAGGACCTACAAATTTTGTAATTTATTGAAATGGGTACAATGTACAATTTAGATAAAATCTAGAGTTGAAAAACTGACACTGATTATTTCCATTTATTTATGATCAATTGCTCAAACGTATATTTTCTTTAAATACGTAGGTACAATTTTTGAAGACAGCGAATGAGTCTTGAGTGGATTTGTATTTATAGGGTTGGCCAGGAGCCGTTTTGGTAAATATATGAACCAGCGAAGAACATCCTTACTCTCCACTGAAGATGAAAAGAGGTGTGGTTATTAAGGCTAAGGTGCACTACCTTAGACGTAGCCTCACGTTCTGATTAGACCTTGAAAATGTTAGAGAAAATAACACGCGGTTGAGACTAACTTTATTATAAAAATTTAGTGAAATTCTCGGTGAAATTTATGTGACAAGAAACTATAAACATATATACAAAATTGTGTACTTACTAATGTGTGCCTATAAACCTTTTGTGCATTTTCTACTTTTTTTCACAAGTAGGTATATTGGTCGTACTGTAATTTCACTTTGGTATTTATAAACGTGTTAATTTTTAATTAGTTGTAAGGCCGGCATTTCCATCTCCTAATAAAGTGCTGAGTAATTATTTGGGTGAATTGACTACTTCAGTTTTTATTAAGTACCTAAATTTATTCAATAGGGAGTTTTTGAACCCCTTAAAATTTACGTTATCGTTATGGTTATGGTTATTCTGAGCATGCGCAGTACCGAAATGATACTATTTTTGGCACTGCGCATGCGCAGAATAACGATAACGATAACGACGTGCTAAAATTTAAGGGGTTCAAAAACTCTCTATTGCGTACTCCAATAAAATTTATTTGACAAATAGTTTATTCGAAAGTTTTACTTCAAAAATATTGTGTTTCCTGAAAGATTTGAAATGGATGCTAATTAGGGAACTCCAATTGGATTTCAAATGGATTCTGATATGAGGAATCCGATAGGAGACTATCTGTTCATGGTGGATGTAAATGAGAAAATGTTCACAACTTCCTAACTATACTTTGACGATTATGAAGGCACCCTGGTGCCAAACATACTTTTTATTTTTACGAAACTCAATATATTGAGATTATTCGGCCCCTTGATCCCTGGATTATGGAGGGGGGCAAGCACCATCCAGCGTTAATTATTTCAATGGAACTGTCTGATGCAGTTAATCTCAAGCATGGCTTCCCCACCAATTTTACTGAGTATTTTAACTTCAGGAAGACTAGTTTTCCTGTGCTATATGATTTACTACTGCATACTGATTGGCCTTTTATTTCGACGTATAATGATGTTAACATGTCATGTGACGGGTTTTATAAGGAATTAACTTCCATTTTTGAATTTTATGTCCCAAGACATAAAGCGTCCCACACACATAATTATCCTCCATGGTTTAATTACAACATAATAAGTAACATTAACCTTAAGTATAAAATGTGGCGCAAATATTAGAATTGCGGAGATAGTGATGCATTAAACGTTTTCAAGCACCACAGAGCTCCCAGCAAATCAAAAATAAATGTCTCTTATAAAAATTTTCTACAGAGAACCGAGAATAATATCATGTCTAATCTAACTAAATTTTGGGCCTTTTTGCATAGTAAGAAAGGTGAAACCAGGATTGTTAAACAAATGAATTTTAAGGGGAAAGAACTAAGAACTACGGATGACATAGTTAATTCTTTTGCAACTTTTTTTTAGTGATTCCTTTGTGGAAAAAACTACAGTATGTGATTTTGAGAATCAGGACCCACAAGATTCTAATGCTAATCCTATAAATATTTCTAGTTTTGAGTAAACTGATGTACTTCGTGCATTACAGCAAATAAAACCCAAATTTACCACTGGATCAGATGGTGTACCGGCATTTTTTATCAGAGACTGTGGCCACGTATTTTCATATCCGTTGATGGTGTTATTTAATTTATGTCTTACCACTTATACCTATCCTAATTTGTGGAAACAGTCTAAAGTATGCCCTGTATTTAGAAAGGGGGATACCTACATTTGATATCTCAAATTTAAGACCCATTTTGATCAACATGGGTTCATGAAGGGTACATCTATATTTATTAATTTACTTTGTATTACTTGTATTACAGTTTATTTCAGAATGTTTAGATGTGCAGGTGCAGACGGATGTAATTTACACCGACATTTCAAGGCGTTCGACAGACTTAACCATGTTTTGCTTATTATCAAACTAGACAAATTTGGTTTATCCAAGCTGCTATTACAGCTGTTTAGCTGGTATTTAAACGATAGAATTCAATATGTTGTATATATATATATATATATAGATAGATTTTAAGTCGGTCGAATACCTTCGCTTTCAAGGGTTCCCCAGGGATCAGTTCTTGGCCCCATGCTTTTTAATATTTTTATTAATGATCGTCTGATCTTGATGTGCATTATTTATTATATGCTGATGATTTAAAAATGTATTCTGTAATTCAAAGTATGAGTGACTGTCAACGACTTCAACATAACTTTGATATATTACGTCAATGGTGTACTATGAACAAGTTGCCTCTTAATGTTTCTAAATGCTATGTAATGTCTTTCACGCGCAATACTACTACAACTATGTTTATATATAATATTGATAATACATTTCGAGACCTTGACGTTATCTTTGACCCAAAACTTAGCTTCAAATATCATATTGAAACCATTCTTAACGAAGCTTATAGGAAGATTGGTTTTATCGTGCGCTGCGGATGCGAATTTTCTTATCCAGAAACGTTAAAAATACATTACTGCTCATTTGTTAGGTCAAAATTGGAATATGCGTCACATGTTTGGTGTCCTAGTTATGGTGTATATATTCGTAAGTTGGAAAATATTCAGAGGAAATTTATGAAAGTATTACATTTAAAATCTAATGGTGTTTACCCACCAATTGGATTTCCTCAGGAACAACTTCTGAATTCTCTTTCTATGGTAAGTCTTTTAGATAGACGTAGGTATTTTTCCCAGTTATTTTTGTATAAGATTATCCACAATGTTGTGGATTGTCAGTATGTGCTGAGCCACTTGAATTTTCATCTAAGAACGAATTCCCGATTACCGGTAACGTTTTACAGTCGGACAAATATGCGGCATAATTCGCCAATTCATATCATGTGTAAAAATCATAATAAACATTCTGGAAATATAGACTTTTTTAATTGTACCCTTCATAACCTTAAAATGTATTTTAAGCATTTATTTAAAAAAAATATTTAAAAAAAAAGTTTTTGTTTCTTTTTAAATATTTTGATTTATACGAATGTGATTCTGTACGTGTACAGAGAGGTGCATTTTCAATGGGATTCGGGGGTATCTCGGTTGCTATGAGTGACAGAAAAAAATGGATAACACGAACGTTGGCCAATTTTTTTGAGACAAATTCAACTGTCAAAACAGAAATCTGGTAAGTCGATTTGTTTTCGAGTTATAAGCCGTTTGTCATTTTTTTGTATCTTTGGGTGGGCTGTATATCTCGCTTATTTGAAGAGATGCAGAAAAAATGTAAATACAACTTTTGTCGACGATTGATTGCATAATTCAACGGTGATATTATTTTTTTTATATACCGCGTGATTACTGAATTACGAACCAAACTTATGATTTTTTAAATGGAAACCATAGTTGGCTTGGGCCGCTCTGGAAAGCTTATTTTGTCAGCTTTTCAAAAATATATACTTTGATATGGTTATTTTTTAAAATTACTTAGTTACAACGCAATAATATATAGGAGAGCCATACCAACAACTTTTTTTCAATCCTAGTAGGCTTTAATAAAATAACAATTGCAGCTATTCCATATATATATGTCAAATTATTCTAACTAGTCAGTATTCTTATAAGATCTGTTTATTTTGTGTTAAATTAGTACCTCTCTAATCGATAATATCAAATAATATCAGCGATAATATCAAATCAGTCAAAATTATGGAAAACTACAATATAATAGTGAAAAATTTTATATGATTATTGTAGTTGGCGAAACGCATAAAAAAGTCAAGAATGGCTGCTCGAGTTATATTTACAGCGATATCCAGAAAGAAGACAACCAAATGTTAAGATGTTCAGCAGGCTCGAATATAATCTGAAATATAACGGTTCCTTTAAAAAACACCTAGACAAAAAAAATCATAAGGCAAACGCTGAAAATGATGCAATAAATGTGTTAGGAGTCGTAAAAGCAAACCCAGAAATATCTACAAATTCTATTGTAGAATCAGTGGGAGTTTCGAACAACCAGAACCTAAAAATTTTAAAGGAAAATAATTTTAAATGTTTTAAATTGCGAAAAATTCATCATATCCATTCAGGCGACAGTCAGAGACGCCTTAATTTCTGTTGGTTTAAACCTTCTAAACACACCACATCATACTTTCAATTCAAATCGGGCTGGGCTGGCCCACATATATGACTATTGTGGCGATTGAATATACAATCGCTGGTGATCCTGGTCTCATCCATCCAAATAATATTACGCGAAAAATTCTCATCCTCTTCACATTTACCTAATTAAGATTTTTATGCTTTGATTTTTCGAAACTCCCACTGATTCTACAATAGAATTTGTAAATATTTCTGGGTTTGCTTTTATGGCTCCTAACACATTTATTGTATGATTTTCAGCATTTGCCTTATGATGTTTTTTTTTCGTCTAATCTGAAACAGTAATGTTTCAGATTATATTCGAGCCTGCTGAACATCTTAACATTTGGTTGTCTCCTTTCTGGATATCGCTGTAAATATAACTCAGCAGCCATATATATAGAGCTCCATCCGTTCTTATTTCCTGCTTTCTGCTTCCATCTCGTGACATTTAGCAGTCCCAGATCTTTTTTTACATCTCCTTTCCATCTTGTCTTGGGTCCTCCCCTCCTCTTCCTTCCCCCTATTGTACTATGAAGTACCACCTTCGGTAACCTGGTGTCTGGCATTCTTTCCACATGTCCCATCCATCTAAGCACCTAAGATATTAATTAGAGAGGTACTAATTTAACACAAAATAAACAAATCTTGTAAGAATACTGACTAATTAGATTAATTTGATATATATATATTTTTTTTTTGTTTACTGTCCCAGTTACCCACAATATCGAGGTAGCTGAAATAACAGTGGTACCTATTTTACCAACTGATCACATTGAAAATAATCTGAGGTAACTGGGGCCTGTTACTATCCATATATGTGACAATCGTATGAAATATCTTTTTTTTATCGGGAATTTTATGGAATATACGGGACATGCAATCAGGTCTACATGATTGAAAACATGTTTAATAAGAACATCTATATTTAACAAAATAAAAAGTGGTTTTTCTTTATTTGAGTAACCTCATGTAAATTCTTGAAAATTTAATACTTACTAGGTAATTAGATTGAGTAAGTAGGTAGGTACTTAAGTAATGTTTCTTTTGTATTTGGTTCGACTTTATAGTACTTATTTATATCAGGGACATTTGGAAAAATGAAAAAATTGCCCCTTTTTCGCCAGCAAGAAATGTGTTAATGTTGATCTGGGAATATTATAAAAAACAGCAGCACCATACACGGTTTTATTCCCATTCTGAATATCTTCGATAGCTCTTTGCGGGCAAATTATACTATACGTTCCAGTATCTGCACCTTTAGAAGTTTTTCGTATATAATTTCTGACATTTTAGTCCTATAAGAAACAAAAACTCAAATTAGCTATATTCATATTTGAATTCCAGGCAACTGGAACGTACGTTCCAATTGCTCAATCATATATGTTCCATTTACCCCGGTGTCTAATTTTCACCGGGGCAACTGAAACACACAATATGTTTATGTTACTACAAATTCTAGCCTTAAAATTGAATCGGTACATTTCCACAACAATATTTTCTAATTATTAAACATGATTTATCCAAAATTATTCAATGTAGTTACTTACCACTGATCAATATTTCCACTGATGCCACTTGTTGCAATTATTGTACTAACTTGTAACAATGAAAATATTATTTTTTCTCGATCATGAAAACATGCTGTAAACGACTTATAATGCGCGGAAAATTCAAATTCAAACAATAAACCAGAAATTGGCATATGGCCCAGTTACCCCGGTGTTCCAGTTGACCAAGTTGACCTTACCTAAAAATTTTCTTTAAATACAGTTTTTTTTTTATAAAAATAAAGTATATTTATTATAATATATTTTTTATTATTATATTATATTAATTTATATAGGTATTCATTATATTCTGTACAGTATTTTTTCGGCGGAAACTTTAAAACTCTATCTTGATACTACACATAAAGTCGCTAATTTGACTATTTCAGTTTTTCTGTTTTATAATATTTTACAGGCGAATTTTTATTAATTATGAAAAAAGAAAAAAATAAAAAGTCCGTTTGACACCAGAGTGCTTTCGTAGTACCTATACTGAAATACGGAATAATTTTTTATTTGACAAATACCTAAATTTATTTTGAACTTTATTTGGAGATTGAAATACTTACTGGCCATAGCCTGTGCCCCATTCATATTTGGCGAGATAGAAATACTTACTCTAAGTATCAAAAAAATATAACCAACCCCCAATATCTCAAAACAAACTTTTAGGTCCTGACCTATGTTAATAAACATATACGAACACGAACATTTCATTATTTTAATATGAATTCTGATAGAGAATCTTAACACATCCTCTATACCTAGTATATTAGTATCGGTGTATCTATATAAATATGATATTCGTCTGTTTTATGTGGTAGGTAGGGTACCATGCGTCTTTAGGGGGGGGGGGGGGCGGGGGAAATAATTTTTTTAGAATATGACTTCAAGCAAAATATCGTTTTTCTATTAATGTCTCAATGAATAGTAAAAAACATGTTTAGAAGACAAAAATTATTTAAAAAAAATATTTAAAATTTAAGTATATTAAAAAATACCACATGTACTCTATCAAAAGATAGACATGATCAAAACACATACAAAATATTTGTAATAAAAAGGCAATAACAAAACAACAGAACTATATTATAACAGCTAATAACTATATAATTTGTAAATCAAATAAACAGAACAAAATTTGAAAAAATATTCCTAAGCAGTATGTGTGGAAATATATACTTAGTCTTATATTACAAAAAAAAAAACCGGCGAGTTTTCCACTAGACACCAAACTACGCCCCCAGCTTTAATCATTTTGAGATGGTGTTAAAATTGTTAGCGAAACGCGAGTTGGAAGAAATGCAGTGTTTTGGTGTAGTGGAGTGGAAAACTTATCGGTTTTTTGTAAGTATTTACGAATAGGCCAGTCACCGTAAACACAAAAATCGCGTTAGGTCGCAAGAGATTGCACAGTTCTGATTTTTTGGAATGTTGTTAGGATAGATTTACACCAATAGTGTAAAACAAAGTTTGCAGCTTCGAAAGACCTGTGCTAACTGCGTGGTGCTCGAAAAACTTTTTTTTTCGTGCTTTTTTCAGTTTTTGGCTTATAACTTCTAAATGGTGCATCCTACGGAAATCGCGACTATTTCAGTTTTTCTGTTTTATAATATTTTACAGGCGAATTTTTATTAATTATGAAAAAAGAAAAAAATAAAAAGTCCGTTTGACACCAGAGTGCTTTCGTAGTACCTATACTGAAATACGGAATAATTTTTTATTTGACAAATACCTAAATTTATTTTGAACTTTATTTGGAGATTGAAATACTTACTGGCCATAGCCTGTGCCCCATTCATATTTGGCGAGATAGAAATACTTACTCTAAGTATCAAAAAAATATAACCAACCCCCAATATCTCAAAACAAACTTTTAGGTCCTGACCTATGTTAATAAACATATACGAACACGAACATTTCATTATTTTAATATGAATTCTGATAGAGAATCTTAACACATCCTCTATACCTAGTATATTAGTATCGGTGTATCTATATAAATATGATATTCGTCTGTTTTATGTGGTAGGTAGGGTACCATGCGTCTTTAGGGGGGGGGGCGGGGGAAATAATTTTTTTAGAATATGACTTCAAGCAAAATATCGTTTTTCTATTAATGTCTCAATGAATAGTAAAAAACATGTTTAGAAGACAAAAATTATTTAAAAAAAATATTTAAAATTTAAGTATATTAAAAAATACCACATGTACTCTATCAAAAGATAGACATGATCAAAACACATACAAAATATTTGTAATAAAAAGGCAATAACAAAACAACAGAACTATATTATAACAGCTAATAACTATATAATTTGTAAATCAAATAAACAGAACAAAATTTGAAAAAATATTCCTAAGCAGTATGTGTGGAAATATATACTTAGTCTTATATTACAAAAAAAAAAACCGGCGAGTTTTCCACTAGACACCAAACTACGCCCCCAGCTTTAATCATTTTGAGATGGTGTTAAAATTGTTAGCGAAACGCGAGTTGGAAGAAATGCAGTGTTTTGGTGTAGTGGAGTGGAAAACTTATCGGTTTTTTGTAAGTATTTACGAATAGGCCAGTCACCGTAAACACAAAAATCGCGTTAGGTCGCAAGAGATTGCACAGTTCTGATTTTTTGGAATGTTGTTAGGATAGATTTACACCAATAGTGTAAAACAAAGTTTGCAGCTTCGAAAGACCTGTGCTAACTGCGTGGTGCTCTAAAAACTTTTTTTTTCGTGCTTTTTTCAGTTTTTGGCTTATAACTTCTAAATGGTGCATCCTACGGAAATCGCCCTGTACAATTTAAAGTAGATAAAATTTACTACAATTTGACTGGAACTGCAGCTCCATACGTCTAATAGGTCCCGAGATACAGCACTTCAAAAATTGTCCATTTTTCCCAAAAAGTTCTAAATTGATGTTTTACCCATCTTTCGAGCCGAATATCCGCTAAAATACTCGGCCTATAAGGAAAGTCATGGGAAATGAAGTTGTAGAGCAGTTATTTAGCTTTAATTTAAGGATAAGCGGAACACTGTATGGCCAATAGTTCCCTTGTTATCAGGAAATAATAAAAAATTAAGGAAAATGGGATTTTTCAAGAAATGGAGCCTGACGAATTGCAGGATTTTTGTAAAGGATAAGAAAGACATAACTCAGTGGAAAATGGTTTTATATCATGCAAAATGAAATTGAATTCAATTAATAATGACGTATAAATTTATCAAAATTGTATAACAACTATTTTGGTAGTTTAGGGGACCTTCGATGTGAAATGTTGGACGTGAAGTGATGGCAGGACCTCAGCTGACTCCTGCGACAGAAATACAGAACACAATGTAAATTAGTATTTATTGCGTAATCAATTTTATAATAAATTACAACGAAGGATATGTAATATTAGGCTTACCTTTACGCACTTAGCGAGACAATCGTCTTCTTTTGGAAAGCCCAGGTTAGTCAGACGGCACTTCTTGGAGGTCCGAAGACTCCTCTGTTGTCTGATTAGATCTACTGCTAGATAGTAGTGGTAAAGGGTCGTCGACGTCATCTTCTTCATCCGACTCGGCTATGCCTAAGGGAGGAGTATTCAGGCAGGTCTTCCCCTGATAAATTTGGCATCTTTACCTTTATCTTTTTGCATCCCCTGACAAATTTTGTTTATTTTAAAATTGTACAGGGCGCCTTTTTCCGTAGGATGGCACCATTTAGAAGTTGTAAGCCAAAAACTGAAAAAAGTCCGAAAAAGAAAAGATTTTTCGAGCACCACGCAGTTAGCACAGGTCTTTCGAAGCTGCAAACTTGGTTTTACACTATTGGTATCTATCCTAACAACATTCCAAAAAATCAGAACTGTTCAATTTTTTGCAACCTACGATATTTTAAATCACTGGCCTAGAAGTAGATTTGAACGAAGTAAGTTGCTTTATCATATTCATATCTGTACACTGTATTTAGAAGTCATTTCTTTGGATCAAAAAACAAAAATTGTAATCTCCTCGAGGTTTTTCAAATTGATCTATTACCTTATTTATTGTCATATTTTATTGTTATTATTTACTACTATTATTTATTACATTAAAACTGGACATTTTAACATCCACCTTATTCGCACAATTTTTTTGTGTTTTTAAGATGCAAAGTTAAATTTAAAAAATAATAATATAAATAAATTTGATTTGCCACCTCATTTTGGTTGCATCATAAAATAGCAGTAAAACGAAAACCTAACCCGAAAACCTATTGGGATATTGCACAGGTGTACAACGTTTTCATTTGGTAGGACATTACACACATACGACATACGAGTATATTATTATTGATCATCGCTTCGGAGGGGCAGGAAGAATGATCAATTATTGATAGTATGGTCTCGGTCTCATTCAAATCACACAAGGAACTGATCTGGCATGTTTTTTACTGGTGGTGGCAACTCTTGCTAAAAAAAAAAAGATATTGAGACTCGATATTTTGTTTTGTATATACGAGTAGATGACTAAAAAATTACAATAAATTTCATTTGTGAATATTATTTTAGGGTATTTTTTAAATTATATGACGTTGTACTTAGTATTCGACTCGAAAGCTAGGGGGAGGGTTCGTCCCCCTGTCCCCCTCCCCTGGGCGACGCCCATATAGGGTTCCTATATTATGTTTATTATCTGGTGCGCACTAAGTTCAAAGGATTACAAAATTTAAATAATTATAATATTAATTATATATTACCTACTTCTAACAGGTAGGTACCTTAAAACTGTTAAAAAATTTTATATGAACATTATGTTAGCGCTCCATAATAGTTTAAAGTTTTAATAAATGGTAGCGTGTGACTGTGGATCATTCCTTAATGTGAATAAAACGTTATCGGCTTTCAGTACAGTTTTAATCAAGTTTATTGTCATGTGAGCTGGGCTGTCTGCATTTCTGAACAGTGAGCTCACTCAAGGCGAACCGGTGTTTCAATTTTCAATAAATACTCGTAATCTTACTTGGCTCCCAACAAGCTATAGTGCAGTTGTACCTGATATACAAAAATGTAAAATGTCACAGCAGGTAGGTATGGTATATATAACAGAGAGTAAAATACCTACGTTTATTTTTGACAATATCGAAAATTTATTAAGAATTAAAAACTACAATCAAATGATAATAATTGTACCTATTTTTCTGATTAAAGCTTGCTCGGACCCGTCGATTTTGTTTCGTTTTTTGTCACCTTTTGCGTGTATTCAACTTTATACAGTGTGTTTTAAAAACGGTTTACGAAATAAAATCTTAATTTTTTAAAGGTAACACCCAGTATATTTTTGCATATTCCGATAGAGATCTTATTTACAAATACGGCGATAGAAGGTTTGATAAGCCTACCTGTAATGATAAGGGGTACACAGCCAAAAGAAGGTACCATTGGATGTTGTGTGACGGTGATAGTCAACGTCTAGTTTCAAATGTCACTTTCAGATAAAATTTTTATTCATTATCCATTAATTAATAACAGTAAAATGGTACGATTGTCTGAAATCCAGAGGATTGAACTTCTTATGATGTATGACTATAGAGATCACCAAAGGACACAACAGGAGGTATGCACTCTGTTCCAATGTATGCAATGAAAAATATTCGTATCAGCCTATAACTCAATGTGCTGTTTCAAGAATAAATTTTTGGCATATGGATCGGTTAAAGATCTTCCAAAGTCATGGCGCTCAAGTATTCCTGAAGACACTAAGTTAAATATTTTACTTGAAGTAAAAGAAAATCCTCATACCTAATTGCCTACTACTAGGCAATGTGCAAGTGTTAATAACTTTAGTAAGAACTTGACATAGAAAATCTTAAGAAAATAAAAATTTAAAGCGTACAAACTTCAATTAGCTCAAGAATTAAATGAAGATGGTCTTAGATGGTCGTAGATTACAGTTTTGTGAAACACTTAATGGAAATGTGTATTGCAACTCCACAATTTTCAAGGCAATTTTTTTTAGTGATGAAGCATTCTTTTATCTGAATGGTACCTACCGTAAATCGACACAACTGCCGGTACTGGGCAGACCAAAATCCACATTGGATTACAGAGGTGCACACCCAGAATCCACAGAAAATAAACGTTTGGGCTGGTATTTATCGTGACACAGTAATCGGACCTTATTGTTTTGATAGAAAATTAACAGGTAACCGGTATTTAGCATTCATTCAAAATTCTGCGTTAGTGCAAACGTACCCTAATGAAGAAAATCCTGCCATACCGGAACACGCAATGTGGTTTCAGCAGGATAGAGCACCTCCTCATTATGGGCGAAACGTGACCAATTATTTGAATACTGTTTTCCAATGAAGGTGGATTGGTAGACGAGGGGTAATAGAGTGAGCGGCGAGGTCGCCTGACTTAACTCCACTTGATTACTTCTTCTGGGGTTACCTTAAAAGCAAAGTGTATGTAAATCGACCAGGTAATTTAGATGAACTGAAACAAAGAATTCACATAGAGGTTCTGGCAATAAATCAGCAAGTTATTGGCAATGTGTTAGATTTAGACTTGGTCATTGTCAGTTAGTGAATGATATTCATTTTGAACATTTACGTTAATTTTAGTTATTTCATTACAATTTCGTTAACTATTTTCTTGTTTCGCTAGTGTTGAAACCGTTTTAATTAATTGCAGCACCAGTAAAATAGCTTTTATAAATTTATTATCAATTTAATAAATAACTTAATTAATTTTATAATTTTCGTTATTTCTTTTATTATTATATCTTGATAAAAAATTATAAGTTATGGGCCAATTTATCAAACCTTATATAGCCGTATTTGTGTCCTTTATTTTTTTTATTTATACCTACATTTATTTATTTATTTTTCAAATAACGATTTAACATCGAATGATATCTTTTGGGGGTGTACCTATCCCTTACCATTACAGATAGGCTTATCAAACTCTATATCGCCGTATTTGTACAGAAGAACTTTTTCTTGGCAACAATATGATGCTGAGTGTTCCATTTAAAAAATTTGAATTTTATTTCGTATATTGTTTTTAAGGCACCCTGTATAAAGTTGAACACATGCAAAAGGTGACAAAAGACGAAACAAAATCGACGAGTCCGAGCGATTTTTTATAAAAACATGTCTCCTTTATTTCTGAAAATTATGTATTACTTCATGGGCGCACTGTATAATAATAATAATAATAATAATATTAGTAATAATAATAATAATAATAATAATAATAATAATAATAATAATAATAATAATAATAATAATAAGGGGTGCGTGCTGGCGCGTCCACGCCGTGCACCCTGGGCAACGTCTGAGTTGGTTCTCCCGGCTCAGACGGCTGAGTACAGCTCTCCTCCGTACAGGTTAGCACCCTGTGCCGAGTGTATACTTGCAAACCAATCAAAGGAAAAAATCAAGGCGGCGAGGGGTTGAAGGCTGGCCTCTGTCGGAACCGTCGAGATGTACGGTCCGTAGAGGAAACAGATGGCGCAAGCAGCACTGCTCCTCGAAATGGTACTGCAAGGCCGGCTCAGGACACGGACAATAGTTTAGAAAGCTTAGATCCCACACAGTGGAATCCCGCACCTGAACCAAACCCTTGTAGGCGTATGCCCTGAAGTAAAGACCTAAATCGTGAATTGGTTAGGGCATACTATCAGGTTACGAACCTGGAGAATGACAAAACGAACTATCGTATGAGACTAGAGGAAGTATGGAGACTCGCCCATCCAGAGCTCCAACTGGACGCAAATAGGCTAAGAACCCAGCTTTCGTCAATCTTTAGAAGAAAGGTTTTCTCTGATGCCGAGCTTGAGAACATCAAAACTGCTATTAACTTGAATGAAGCAATGGAAGGCGTAACACCAGCAATTCAGGCCGAAGAACCCGAACCTCTACTACCACCTCCCAGACGTACTAATTTTCGTATTCACCAGCAAGAGAATCTCGTAAAAGCCAGTGACATCTGCTGTGAAATAATGATGGAGTGGCAAGGCATACCCATGACAGTAAGGCCACGACTTCCAGCTATTCCAACTGGCAGGAAAACTAAAACCATCTCCGGCGAAGTCGATCGGGCCATCTCGGAAATGCTGGCAGTCAGCACATCGCTTGATGATATCTGCCATATTATATATTGCGCTGCTCTAACTACATGTAGAATATTGAACGTCCGAGAGAGAGTTCCATCAAAGAATAAACCAAAAGTTGAGGCACCATGGGAGAGACGGGTGAAATCAAGAATAGAAGTAATAAGGAAGAACATCGGAATCCTGCAGTCTTATCTAAAACCACCGGGCAAGGTGACGAGTAGATTAAAGCACAAAGTAAAGAAATTTGCGAAATCGATCGGTGTGAAGTCCTCTAATCCACAATATCAGCAGCTGCTGCAATGTCATCTAGAGCACCTGAAACAAAAAGTAAAAGCTTTAGCAAATAGATTGAGAAGATACCGAGTAAGATCTATGAGATACCAGCAAAATGTACAATTCGCAAGGAACCAAAAGGGGTTTTACAGACAGCTTAATATAGAAGGTGTTACACAATCTGAAGGCATGCCACCTGCAAAAGATAAAATGCATACCTTCTGGAGAGCCATTTGGGACAGGCCGGTCCACCACAGGCAAGAATCATTTTGGATACAACAAGAAAAAGAGCGGCAAGACATCGCCGAAATGGAAAGACTTGATATAATCCTTGAAGACACTGTGAGTGCAGTAAAATTTACGAAGAACTGGACAGCTCCTGGTTGTGATGGTATCCAAAATTTTTGGTGGAAGCAATTCATTTCAAGTTATGGAGCCATGACTGCACAATTTAAACGGATCATTGAAAACCCAGTTAATATACCAGACTTTCTTATGAGAGGAAGACTTATATGATGCCGAAAGGGAGGGACCTTACAGACCCAAAAAATTACAGACCCATTACGTGTTTGCCTTCCATCTATAAAATATTTACTTCTATTATAAGTCATAAAGTCAGCAAACGCATAAACCAAAATAGACTCTTGGCATGGGAACAGAACGGCTGTAAGAAAAGAGCGAGGGGCAAAAAAAAACCTGGTCATTGACACTATTATCACCAGGCAGGCAAAGACTAGGAAACGCAATATCTCCATAGCATGGATTGATTGACGACTCCATAGCAAAGCATTTGATTCAGTTCCCCACTCTTGGCTTTTGGACGTGCTTCATATCTACAAAATCGATCCGAACTTATTGCAGTTTTACAACATGCAATGACTAAATGGCAAACCTCTCTTACAATAAAATATACAATAAAAGTGTTAGCTATCAGACTGACCCCATAGATATTAAAAGAGGTATCTACCAGGGAGATAGTCTCAGCCCTTTGTGGTTTTGCCTTGCTCTGAACCCCCTTAGTAGTATGCTGAACAGGACACCACACGGATATTTAATTGAAAAGCACAATGCCATCACACACCAGTTTTATATGGATGATCTCAAACTCTACTCTAGAGGACCAAACCAACTTAACAGCCTGTTGGAAACAGTTATTACATTTAGCAGAGAGGAATAACTCGTGAAGGTGACAGTATGACCCTGGCTGACGGAACCACATTAAACTCTCTTGATGAAGGACGCCTATAAGTACCTAGGCATTGAGCAGGTTCTAAACATTGACGAAATCCTAAATAAGAACAAAATTAAACAAAAATTCTTTCAGAGAGTAAATAAAATCTTAAGTACTCACCTTTATGCCAAAAATAAGTTCCAAGCCATTAACACATGGGCAACTCCAGTACTAACATATACTTTTGGTGTATTGAGATGGACCACCACGGAACTGCAGAGTCTGGACAGGAAAATAAGAACGACCCTCACGTCACACAGGATCCACCACCCTAAAGCTGCCATTGAGAGGCTATATTTACCGAGAAACTAAGGAGGCAGAGGTCTTCTTAATCTGGAAAGTGCACATCAATCTCAGTGTGAGAACATGAGACGATATTTCTTGAATAATAACTCACCCGTCCATCGGGCATTAAGGCACGTAGACATTAAATTATCTCCCTTGAACTTAGCTGCAGACCAACACGAACAGCAAATAAATATCAATGAAAAGCTAGAGCAGGACTGTAGTCAAAATTCCATTCATGGCAGATATCCAAACCACCTAAAAAACAAGGATATAAATAAGCAGCACTATCTTACCTACCTGCAACAAGGATATCTATTCCCGGAAACTGAGGGAGCTCTTTGTGCAATCCAGGACCAAGTAGTGCCCACAAGAATCTACAGGAAGCATATACTTAAAGAGCACATCGATGATACGACCTGTAGATTGTGCAAAACCTCCCAGGAATGGATTCAGCATTTAATATCTGGATGCACCGCACTGGCATCCACTGCCTACCAGTCAAGGCATGACAGTATGGGAAGGATTGTACACCAAGCCTTGTGCCTGAAAGAAAAACTCATTACAGTCAAACAAGAAAACTATAAATACTTACCTACATCAGTGACTGAAAATCAAAAAGATAAAATTCACTGGGATGTGGAGATTGTCACAGATAGGCCTGTCACGCATAACCATCCAGATATTGTTATACTCTATAAAGAAAAACAAACTACAATTTTCATCGACTTTACAGTTCCGCTAGATGAGATCATTGAAAGAGCACATAGCGGTAAGATAACCAAATATGATGAGTTAGCCCAAGAACTCAAGCAAATTTGGCAACTAAATAAGGTTACCATCATGCCGATAGTCATCTCGGCAAATGGTTTGGTACACAGAAAACTTGCTTCTTATCTGGAACAACTGCAACTGAGCCTACAGCTAGTAGGACCAATGCAGAAAGCTGTAATTTTGGCCATAACTGCAATAGTTCGAAGAGGTTTCTCTAATTAGTAGCCACCTCTTACGTCCTTGGATATCCCGGATGTACGAGCTACACCCAGAGTAATCTGTAAAAATTAAAAAATAATAATAATAATAATAATAATAATAATAATAATAATAATAATAATAATATTAATAATAATAATAATATTAATAATAATAATAATAATATCTCTGCCCCTCATTCTGAGACTTGTGTGGGAGAGGGAGCGGCATATTATTATTTCGCGGGCCGCATTTGCGCCTAAGGAACGACTTACGTTGGTAGGCCTTAACCACCATTCAGTGCTGGAATGAGGGAAACCTGGAAAACCTCATTAGTTTGGGGGACAAGTCAAACATTAACTGATTTTAATCTCTCACATTAACACCAAGTGGACATTCTTCCCATCCTAGGCCATCGCCAGGATGGTTGCCAAGCCATCCCTGCGAATAAGCCTTGATCTACGAGTAAACAATTTAATTAAAAATTGTTTGGTGGAATGGGAATTAGAACCCACGACCTCTGAGTTGAGCGATCGAGACGCTAAGCCTTGAGCCATCGGCTCGAATATATAGATATATACAGGGTGAATCACGAGTCTTGCTATATATTGGTATCTTTGTTATTTGAAGTTACGAGGTTGGTTAAATTAGAGAAAAGTTGAGCAATTACTAGCACTAAATAGTGGTCCCGGAAAATTGTTGAAAAAACCAGCGGTTCTCAAAATATTTAGCAAAACAGTAAATTTCCAAAAAACTTAAATTATCTCTAGTTCCGTTAGTTATAGAAATTTTCAAATAAAAATTTATTTCGTACACACATGTATAAATATTTTGTTTTAATGCAAGCAGAATTTTTTTTTCATCTACTAGATTCTGATATATGAATATCTTCTTTTGCTTTTCTTATGGACGCCATATTAGAATTTGACGTGGTTAGATAGAGAAAAAATCAAGAAATCCGGCGATGTGTCACACTTAGGGTTTTGAATGTAATTAAGGTCTATAATTAGATGTTTAATTTTTAATCATCATGACACTGACATCACAACATTAAACATAAATGAATAAAACAATTGAATAGAATGTAACAAACTGACAAATAACTTAAATTAAATTAATTTAATATTTAAATTGTCTACCGTTATTTTGTAGACAGCTGTTGCAGCGACACCATCAACTGCCCTCCTAATTTATCTCAGTGGCAATGATGTAATTTCCCAACGAACTGCCTCTTTTAATTCCTCTATTGTTTCATAAACTGTCTTGTAGATTTTCTTATAAATACCCCCACAGGAAAAAATCGAGATGTGTCAGGTCGAGTGATTCTGCTGGCCACAACACTAGAAAATTTTTGCCCATCCATCTCCCTGGAAATCTTTGGTTTAGATGTTCTCTTACAACATGAGTGTTGTGGGTGGGAGCACCATCTTGTTGGAACCATCGTATCCTTCTCAGTTGTGCTAGAAGTAACTCGTCAAGTGCATCTTCTTCAATGTCATTTTGGAGGAGGTGTAAATGTCTCTGTCCGGTAAAATTATGCTTAAAAATAATTGAACCACTAAAGTTATTGTCAATTTGACCACACCACACGTTAAAACCATATTTAAGGTTGACGAACTTGAAGAAGACGGGGATTCTCCTGACGCCATAGTACCTCATTGTGCCTATTGAAAATTTCACAATTGACAGAAACTTCCCGCGATCATATCTTTGGATAGATATAAGTCCATATTTATCAATTGTGGAATTTTCAATAGGCACAATGAGGTACTATGGCGTTAGGAGAATATTCAAGAGAATTCTTCAAGAAGTCCGACCCTAAATTAAATTCGGTTTTAATCTGTGTGGTGCTCTAATTGACAATCAATTTATTAATCCAATTATTTTTAATCATAATTTGAACGGACTGGGATATTTACACGTCCTTCAAAATTACATTGAAGATGCACTTGACGAGTTACTTCTAGCACAACTGAGGAAGATACGATGGTTTCAACAAGATGGTGCTCCCGCCCACAACACTCAGGTTGTAAGAGAACATCTAAACCAAAGATTTCTAGGGAGCTGGATAGGCAACAATGGTCAAGTGTTGTGGCTAGCAGGATCACCTGACCTCACACCTCTCAATTTTTTCCTGTGGGGATATCTAAAAGAAAAATTCTACAACATAGTTTACGAGACAATAGAGGAATTGGAAGAGGCAGTTCGTTGGGAAATTACATCATTTCCACTGAGACAAATTAGGAGGGCTGTTGATGGTGTCGCTGCAACAGCTGACTACAAAATAATGGTAGAAAATTTGAATATTTAAATTAATTTAAAGTTATTTGTCAGTCTGTTACATTCTATTCAATTGTATTATTCATTTATGTTATTTTGTTTATTGATGCTCAATGTTATGATTAATAAAAATTAAACAACTAATTATAGACCTTAATTACATTCAAAACCCTAAGTGTGATACATCGCCGGATTCCTTGATTTTTTCTCTATCTAACCATGTCAAATTCTAATATGGCATCCCTAAGAAAAATAAAAGATGATATTCATATATCAGAATCTAGTAGGCGAAAGAAGATTCTGATTCCATTAAAACAAAGATAATCGTACATGTATGTACGTATGTTCGTACATGTATGTACGAAACAAATTTTTATTTGAAAATTTCTATAACTAACGGAGCTATAGCTAATTTAAGTTTTTTGGGAATTTACTGTTTTGCTAAATATTTTGAGAACCGCTGGTTTTTTCAAAACTTTTCTGGGACCACTAGTTAGTGCTGGTAATTGCTCAACTTTTCTCTAATTTAACCAACTACGTATATTTTCAAATAACAAAGATACCAATACATAGCAAGACTCGTGATTCACCCTGTATATATATATATATATAATAATAATAATAATAATAATAATAAAATTTATTCACATAAATATAATACAATACAATACAATGATATAAGTTAGAGAGTAAGTATAAAAATAATAGATACAAGTATCTGTATCTGTAACCATACTGTACATTAATGTAAATAAATGATACTCGATAAGTGTATTCAGACACTTGTTTGGAGACAATAAATAAAACGAAAATGTACACATAAATATAACAAATAAATGAATAGCCAATAACAATACCCAACCAATATTTATAGGACATTCTAAATCTTAATTTAAATAATTTGACAATATTATTTAATAAAGTTATAAAATCAGTTTGAAAAATTAATGGTAAGTATTTTATGAATTTATTTATTTATTAACTTTCTTATTTTCTTTTTTTTTTTGTTTTTTTTTAGTTATTATATTTCAATATACTTATGGACTGTTTCTCTGGAAATAGATAAAATATGCTGTTTTAATTTTCTTTTAAAAAGAAATATATTTGCAACCTCGACATTGTTGGGAACTGTGTTATGCAATCTTGGAGCCAAAAAGATGACCGTTGACCTATGGATTTTGACATAAATGGAGACATGTAAAAATTTCTTTTTCGTGTGTTATACTCATGTAAGGAAATTGAATGTGTTTTTTCTTTATGAAAATTTATATTAATATTGTAGTAATATAACTGTCTAATGTCAAATATTTTAGTGTCATCGCATAAACACGTTTAGTAGGATGAGTTCTTTTTTCATGAAGCATTAATTTTAAGAATCTCTTCTGCACAATTTTTAGTGGTTCAAGATATGTTCTGCTAACTGGACCCCAAGCAAGGATGGCATATGTTAGGTGAGTCTCAACTAAAGAATGGTAAATTGTTTTTAGATATTTGCTACTTAAAATATTACGGAGGTACTTAAATTTATGTAAAATGGATTGAAGTTTTTTGATGACATATGCTGTGTGCACGTCCCAAGGTAAGTGCCTGTCGATTACTAACCCCAAGTATATTATTTTAGTTTCATGTAATATACTACACACATTTCCTTGGGTTTCAATGGCTATTGAGTTAAAGGATGGATGAGTCGATTTATTGCAGTTGAAAGGTACGTAACTGGTTTTATCTAAATTAACAGTTAATAGTTTACCATCAAAATAATTTTTAATCATCTGCAAGTCGTGTTCGACAATAGTTTTTAGATCTTCCCATGTACTGGCTTTATAGAAAATAGCAGTGTCATCTGCAAAACTTACAATATCACCCCTGCTTGGTAATGAGGATAAATCATTTATATAAATAGAGAACAATAATGGCCCTAAAACCGTACCTTGAGGAACACCGTACCACTGTTAGTGTGTCACTACATACCTCACCCACTCTTACACATTGACGTCTATTGGAGATATAACTTTCAAACAATTTCAAGCATTCTTGCCTTACTCGAAGATCTTCCAATGTCTGCAAGAGTAGGGTGTGGCTAATAGTGTCAAACGCCTTTGTCAAATCGATGAATGTACATAGACATGGTATCCCTTTATCCAAAGCAGAGTGGACATTGGTTGTGAGGGCTACTATAGCATCTTGTGTTGAAACTTTTTCCCTAAAACCGTATTGCTTAGTGGAAAGCAATTGGTACTTATTGAGATAAGACACTAGTCGAGTTTTTCAAAAATTTTGCTAAAGTTTGTTAACAATGAAATTGGTCTATAATTACTTGCTATATTGGTTTCTCCTTTCTTAAATATAGGTATTATTAATGACTCTTTTAAAGCTGAGGGCCAATAACCGATTTTCATGCATTCATTAAAAATAAATACTAACGGTTTCAATACACATTCTGAAATTTGCTTTACCGTTTCTGCACTCAAATGATCTCCAGACGATTTGTTATTTTTTAAGTCATTTATAACTTGTTTAACTTCATGGATATCCGTAGGAAGTAGAACAAAGGAATTTGCCGTTGATGATCTGTTGATATTAAACGTTTTATTTACTTTTATTTTTTCGGCAAGACGTTTGCCCATATTTGTGAATGTTCTATTGAACTCATTCGCAATGTCCTTTAAGTCCGAAAGCATTTTATCATTATCATTCTTCAATGAGGTTATTTTAGCAGTTTTATTCTTAGATTTAGTTAGATCTTCTACTACTTTCCACAACGTTTTTGAATTATTACTGTTATTACCTATTTCATTTTCATAATATTCTTGTTTGGCTCTTCTTATTATTTTAGTTAACTTATTTTTGTAATCTTTATATTGTTTTTATTTCCAAGTTATTTGGTTCTTTCTGAGTTTTATGAAACAATTCATTCTTTTTAGTAACTGATTTTAAAATTCCGTTAGATATCCAACGTGATTTTTTAAAATATTTCCTTTTAATTTGTTTAACCTTAGTACAATCATTGACAATACAAGTTATAACTTCTACGAATTTATTTGTTGCAGATTCGACATTTGCTGCACAGTACACCGGCTCCCAAGATAAGCTACATAAATTGTTCATTAGTGTCTCATTATCAAGTACTTTAACACAGGATTTATAAGTACTGTTTTTATTTTGGATGTCTAGAATTAACTGTAATATTGTAGTAGAATGATCTGTTACATTGGTTTACATGACTATTGGCATTAAACGGTCCATAAATATATTTTTAGTTTTAATATAAATGTGGTCAATACAAGATTTACCTCTAGTTGGTTTATTTGTTGTAGAGATAAAACCAAATTAATTCAACGTATTTATATATTCAATAGTACAATCATTTGGTTGCAAAATATCTATATTTATTTCAACTACAAATATATAATGTTCATCTAGCCTAAAATGTACATTGTTTGCAAATAGTTTTGCAGATGGTAACTAAATTCATTTGGTGGTGTGGATGAAGATCGGTACAATGCTATTATATTAATTTTATACTTTTGGTTTATATTTATTGTTATCTGTAATATTTTTGTATTATATATAGGTACTACTTCAAATGTACAACATATTTTCATATACAACAACTCCATCATTCTGATTCAGGTCACCGTAGTTATATATCATGTCATAACCATTAACATTAAATAAATTTGATCCTCTACTTTCCATGTTTCTGTTAATATTAGACAGTCAATGTTTACCTAAAGATTATCCAAAACAATTTTCAATTCATCTACATTTTTATTCAAGCTACGTATATTTTGTTGTAGTATTTTAAAGTTATTTGCATCGTCATTTATTTTTAGAATAGCTTTGGTTTCATCACAATTTTGTAACGTATATGTTTCTACAGTATTTAAATCAAAGTCCCTAATGTACTGATCCATATTTTTAAATTTAATACATATCTACGAATTTATGGTACCTACAATATAGAATTACAATAAGAAAAGAAAAATTATAGTTCTATTTAGTAGTATTAACTTTAGAACAGGTTTTTACTTTACTGTCTTTTCCTGTTTCTATTATCTTTTTAGTAGCAATATCTTCCCCTTCTTTTCTTTTTGTAGAAGTTTCCGTTATAACAGCTGTGGGCGGATTTACCTATATATTGAACTCTTGAAACCGTTGTTGCTATTGGTGTGCCAGGACCACTTCTTGGTTGAGGTTCAGGGCTGATTTCTCTGTTTTCAATTTGTTCTATCTCTTCTGGTGTCTAAATTTTTTTATTAACATGTAATCTGTTTTCTTTGATGTAACAATTATCGCCTTTGGTTTGCTTAGCAAGGTATAGATGCTTTCTTAATATTTTTTGTTCTTGGCGCTGTTTACTTGTCATATCACGATTATATCTTAGTTCCTTTTAGCTTTTTCAATTTTTTTAATATCAGCTGCTTTTTTAGGTACGATATAAATTCTACTTTTACGGGGCAATTTTCTTTATTTCCAAGTGAATAGAAATTTTTTAAATCTGCTTCGTGTATGTCAATGTCCAGCAGTTTGTTTATTTCATTACAGATAAAAGTCAACGTTATCTGTTCTGGCTTTTTTTCTAATCCAAAAATGATAATATTAATCCTTTTCTCGTTTATTTCAAGATTTTCAATTTTTGCTATAATTTCTTTATGCTGCTTTTCTATTTAATAAACCCTATGATTTGTTTCCTCGATTTTTCCTGATTTCTTCCAATATCAGTTCATTTGTTATTTGAGAATCAGTCATATTTTCACTTGTAATATTGCAGTGTATGGGATGCCTTACGATAGTTTTTGTTTATACTGAAAATGCGATAGTGATAAAGAATTCGATAGCTGATATGTAGTGTATCAAGATTTGGTACCTAGTTTCTAATGTTTTAGTACTACTACTGACGTGTTTTATAAGATATTAAAATTGGATGGTACTTATATAATTTTGTAACTTACTATTGCAATATTTTAGCAATTTTAGTGAGGTAGATACCAATGTTCTTTATAATTTTCTCTGAGACGAAATATCACTGTACAAAATAAAAAGGATTTTCTGAGTGGCTTAAGAGACCAAGATTGGTTAACTGTGTACAGGGTGATTCACTTTCGAGTGTGTAACATGGGTATCTCGCTTATTATAAAAGATAGACTGTAGGTTTTAATTCGGCAAAGTTGCGGAATTTTGTGCTCAATAAGTTGGCGCAAAGAAAACCCCCATATCTGCTTTTGTTGTTGAGTAAGAGGCAAAAAACAATTTTTTCCTGTTTTCGTTTTCTGGCCATAACTTCTATATTTTTGAAAATATTGGCGTATCCTTTTCACATTATTAGGACACTTTCTTGAGACAAATACGATGCCGTAAACAGTTTTTTAAAAAAATGTCACTTCTATTGTAAATCATCGTCAACTTTATTTTTTCTTATGGGCGCCATATTAATTTTTCTCATATTTGAATAAACCGATTTTTTTCTGAATACAACAATATAATATATGTTAATATTTGCCTAAAAAATAAGGGCATTATGAAGGAAAATAAGTATTTTTTTTTAAATGTCTAGTTAGCCATGACCATGACAGTCAATTCTTGACAAACCACAAATGTCACTTATAATTGTTATAAACTGCATCTGTGGAATACTTTTACATTGACTAACGATGTATACAACCGAAAAGAAACAAGATATTATAGATATTTATTTTTATTACATATGTAACAAAAATTTAAACAGAACAGTTGAAGAATATTTAAACACATATCCTGAAAGACGACAGCCATGCAAGAGATATATTACTAAAATGGACTGTAATTTAAGAAATTATATGTCCATACCTATTTCATGGTTTAGAAAAACTGCCATAATTTCTTAAATTACAGTGCAGTTTAGTAATATATCTCTTGCATGGTTGTCGTCTTTCAGGATATGTGTTTAAATATTCTTCAACTGTTCTGTTTAAATTTTTGTTACATATGTAATAAATATCTATAATATCTTGTTTCTCTTCGGTTGTATACATCGTTAGTCAATGTAAAAAGTACTCCACAGATGAAGTTTATAACAATTATAAGTGACATTTGTGGTTTGTCAAGAATTGACTGTCATGGCAATGGCTAACTAGACATTAAAAAAAAAATACTTATTTTCCTTCATAATGCCCTTATTTTTAAGGCAAATATTAACATATATTATATTGTTGTATTCAGAAAAAAATCGGTTTATTCAAATATGAGAAAAATTAATATGGCGCCCATAAGAAAAAATAAAGTTGACGATGATTTACAATAGAAGTGACATTTTTTTAAAAAACTGTTTACGGCATCGTATTTGTCTCAAGAAAGTGTCCTAATAATGTGAAAAGGATACGCCAATATTTTCAAAAATATAGAAGTTATGACCAGAAAACGAAAACAGGAAAAAATTGTTTTTTGCCTCTTACTCAACAACAAAAGCAGATATGGGGGTTTTCTTTGCGCCAACTTATTGAGCACAAAATTCCGCAACTTTGCCGAATTTAAACCTACAGTCTATCTTTTATAATAAGCGAGATACCCATGTTACACACTCGAAAGTGAATCACCCTGTACTGGTCGCACTAAAGCACACCACACAATACTCAATATATATATAATACATCATAATACACCATATCATACATCAATAAAGAGTTATTCCCACTAATACAACGACATAGAGGTTAATGGTAATAACCTCCGATCAAGTTCCAATCCTAATATTAAGAGAAATATTAAAAATGTGTACAACAGTAATAGGTAGGTACGTTAGAAAAATAACAGCGATATGTTGATATGTTACAAAAATTACGAAATCTTTGCCCACACAATATACTTTTATTTTACCCGATTTTGATTATTGCCATTAATATAGGGATATATCCCAACGATGTTGTTGTCGTTGTTGTTCATAGGCGGCGTGGTCACCCGCAGCACTCAGGTCTTTCGACCCATTGTGCATGCCGCTAGTTGGGAGCTATTGGAAGAGACCCGTGCTATGAGCATAGGCATATCCCAACGATACGAGGAACGCGATTTATCAAAATATATGAAAATATATTTTTAATTCCATTTGGGTGTTCCATTTAAAACTTCATACGTTTGCCTAATATTTTCGTAACATTTAGAAAAATATTTACAAATTTTGTATTTGTAAATATTTCCTTTTTAAAGGAATTTATACGGAAATAGTTCCACAGTTCTTTCAGGCAGTATTATACTTCAGTCAGAAATATAATTTCTGACCCGGTACATTTTTTCTAGTTTTCTATAAAATGGAAGCAGCTGTTAAGAAGTACCCTTCGTCAACAAATAAACTGGGTTCTGCAGTATAATAATTAAACACAATAGAAGTGAAGCAAGGATGTATTTTATGAATAATATTTAGATTCCATGGTCGCGTATCACGGCCAAATGATTCACTTAAAATAGTTACGAGTAATTTACCAATGAAATACTTTATAAGCATTTATCAATAATCGGTAGATAATCCAATGATAATTAAAAAATCACAAATAGTACAGATGTATCTATTTTAATAAATGAGTTAGTACCTACCTATATATTCACAGCAATTTTTATTTTCACCTAATTTGCGTTGCGTAAATAAAAGTGAAAGTTTATTAGAAAATAATAAAAATAACCTCAATCATTAACTCATTAATTATACAGAACATATTATGCGGAAAAAACATTTAATTAGTGTAAAAACTATTTATTATTGGAAAAAACCACAATCTTTTTAAAATTTGAGGTAAATGTTTTCTATTTAGGGTAGGTACTTTGGCAAAGTATATACTTTATTTTACCTTGTAAGTACATACCTAATATTTGTTTCTTGCCGTGATATTGCATATCATCTTTAATTATACTGCACCGATAGTGGAGACCAAAATGTATGACATCTATACTTTGATAAAAACCTAATTAAGTTTATATTCTAGTGATGAGACACTGAATCGAAAGTATCGATTCATCGAACAAAGTTCTCGATATGAGATCTTTATTGAGTAAAAAATATCACAACCGTCAATGATTGATATTCAATAAGTTCAAAATACAAAAATTTAGATGTCGTTTTCTATAGGAGTATGAAAGTACCCTATTCGCGTGAAGATATCCACGTTTATCTGTCAACACTTTTCGACTTGGGAAAAATGTATGTCTTGGACATACTTT
The DNA here is from genome assembly GCA_963924545.1 of Pogonocherus hispidulus. Taxonomy (NCBI): domain Eukaryota; kingdom Metazoa; phylum Arthropoda; class Insecta; order Coleoptera; family Cerambycidae; genus Pogonocherus; species Pogonocherus hispidulus. The sequence continues at coordinate 36,640,456 of OZ004694.1, read as the reverse complement.
TGGACATAGACCATTCACTTGGACATTGTTGTTGTACATTGTACATTTCGGCGAAAGTGGGTATCACAAACGTATATTTATTAGTTTATAAGTTAAACAAATGCAAGTAATGCTATAATACCGATTTAAATCGGTCCTCTTTTGCGAATATGCACATATTCCCACACAACACATGTATTACCAATGGATGACCACTGACCATCCCATTTAGTATTTGGGCTGTACTATGTATGTCCCAATATCCTTTAAATTACAAAGAAAGGCCGTCCTATAGAGCTCCCAATGTCTCACTTCAGGATGGTAAATTAACTGTACATTAGACATCCTCGAAAATGTACATTGGCTTGACGTTCGTACATACTGGGATGTCTTTGTTTCCCTTTGGGATATCCCAGGACATCATAAGTATTTAAAATAGACGTCCGTAAGCTTTACCTTTGAAATACCAAAATACGTACTTTTCCAGGCTTCTACTAGAACATCCTGGGACGACGCACGTATTTATACAAGACAACCATACATCATACTTCGTAAATACAAAAAATATTTTCTATTCAAGGCTGTACTATGGATGTAGAAATAATGGACTGAAGCATCCTCAAAGGTCCCAATAGGGTGTATAGTAGATATACATAGTACATCCCTATAAAGTACTTCATGGTCCCAATAGGGACTACGTAGGGGCTACTTATTCATACCTTACGTAACTTAATTTAACCAACATTAAACTAACTAAACATTCAGAATATGATCACAAAATATAAATGATTACATTCCAAACATTTAGTTAACAAAATGTGAACTAAATAAAGTTCATTTAAGGTATGACAAATTGGCCCCAAAGGATAGAGGTGTCCAAGTGGGTTTAGAAATTAAACAATTTATATATAAAATAAAAACATTATATTGCATCGTCACTCTTCAAACTACAATTTGTTTTTCCTCGTTTCTCTTTTTTGCTTCACTTCTCTCTTTCGCTCTTCTTAGGTACTCCCTTAGTAACTTTTCCACTTAATTTTCTCAAGTATGGAATTGTTTTATCGCAGCTTCTAAAATAAAAAAATATATTATGCCTTTATCACCAGTCCTTGCTAGGTGAAATATAACTAGGAGTGAGCCCCAACAGATTTTTTCGTAAAAATCGTCATAATCCTTTAACCGATTTTGTTGAAATTTGACAGTGTTATTTATGGTACAAAGGAGCTAATTTAGCCCCAACTAGATTAAAATTATTAAGTCCAGTGGCCTTTCTACAATATGTATACTTTGCCAAAATTTGGTTCATAAACAAAGCCAAATTTAGAACCACGGGAAGAACTGATATTTTATAACAACTTAATAATATCAACTTACCTTTAATAGTGCTGTTGAGCATTAGGCTTCTAAATGGTGCTTTTCCCTTTAAACCATCATACGAAAAAGTTTTTGCAAAATTATATTGTATAAGTCTTTCCATTATTCGCTTTATAAAGTGTTTTACGTTATTACCCCCAATTTGACGTAATTCCAGTATCTAAAATAAAAAAAATCAGTTAATGAAAAGTAACAAAATACATAGAATACAATAATTTTATATTATACTACGGTAACTATTATTCTATAAACTGTTAAGAGATTATTTTAAAATACAAATTATTAATAAATACATCAAGGTATTCGGTATCAAGGAGGATATCTTGGACACAGTATTGTAGTTGTGCGAAATTCTGTAAAAGAATTGGATTCATATGAGGTAACCGAGGGAAATATAATCAATAGTGCCAGTAAATTTCTTATTTCACCACTCTTATATTAGGTTAGTATTAGGTAACAAAGAAAATTAGGTTAGTATTAGTGTAAAAACAAAGATTTTTGTAAAAGCCATCTGTACATGTGTGTATGATTAAATTTACCGATCGTATATCAAGTATCCTCAATTTATCTTATGAAGGAAACAAGTCTTTCTTCCAAACCAAACTTTCCGAAACCAAACTTTCTTTAATTTTTATGTCTTTCAACTTTTCCTCCACATTGTTTAAATGTTCTTCATCAGACAAAGGAAAATTGTTATCCATCAAAATATTGGTCCTTATTCTATCTTCATCATTGTTTGTTGGTCCATTTTTAATTGCAACATATTCATTTGCCTCATTAATTGTCGTAACAGTTTATCTAGAAATAAACAATACATTATTAATAGTTGTCAGCCAAGAGAGGTGTGAAATTAAGTGTTTTTTTTTCCTTTTAAGATTATCAGAACAAAAAATATGCTTAGCTCAATCTTAAATAACTATAACCATCGTAAGGGGTCATATTTATAAGACACTGCAGATATTATTAACACAATTCATAAGTGAAAAACAAATTTACCATTAGATGCTGAAGATAATGTAGGAGCATTTGGTTCTGCAGCAGCATCTATTCTCTTATAATCTCGCTCTGTTCTATAGTGGTATCACCGGTATTCCACCCGCTGGGTCTCGTTGAAGGCAACCGATGTTTATCTAAAAATATTTTTAAAACTTATTTAGTATTATACGAGAGAGCACGATGGATATTGTCTGAGTTTATACTCGTAGTAGCACAATTTATAAAATTCATATTATGTTATAGGAAGGCAAAATATTGGACTGCCTAATTGAAAACGATTACCTATTCATATTACACTTTCTGAGCTTTAAATTAAAAAAATATATATAGGAATCAGTTCGTATAAATCCTATTTCTGTAGAGATGGTTAAGCGTCAAAGTAGTGTTATTACTAACAATAGGTACCTTACCTTGTACAGAAACTGATTCCTCATTTTCAAATACTATTGGAATAGATTCCAAATTTCACCACTGTTGGCTGTCAGCTAAAACCAAATTTATTTTTATAGTTTTACTTAGAATAAATTGAAGTGTTTTGGTTAGTATTAAAAATATTGAAATACATACTATCAACTTCTTCATTACTTTCTATCAATCTAGTTTGGGAAATCACTGGACTTCCTGAAATAAAAAAAGACGGTTTGTAGAAATAAATACCAATTAAATGTCTACTCAAGGAAATTAAATGTAAACATATAGGCTATACTCAAACAGAAATTAGGATAAAACTAACTAAAATACCTTTTTCTTTCTGACTTATCTGTGGCAAACTGTTTCTTAATCTCTGCGAGTGTGAAGACTTATCAAGGACTGGAAATGGAGGCAACTTTGATGGTTCAGAAATCTCGTACTCATCATCTGAGCTAAGTTGCTTTGGTTTTGGTTTCCTCTTACAACCTTCGTCGGACAAGTCACTTGTGTCCCGTGCTATTTTTAAATAACTTCTAGCTGTGAGGTAGTCGTCTACAATGAACAAAAACTACTGAAAGAGGACATGACAAAAGTAACATTATGTTGTATAAGTATTTTTTCGAAAACTGCCATCAAGTCAACATTTTCTTTAAATTTTCAGTTGACAAAATGAGTATTTTTTGTCACCTAGCTGCGAAATACTTTTATGTTCTAGAACATAAAACAAATTTTTTCCGAAACTTATTTATGATTTTATTAATTAAACAATATGCATTTTCAATAATACATTTCAGTACAAAACAGTAACTATTATAAACAGGGCGATTCCAATTTACTTTGCAGTACATATAAATTGAAAGTGCAGATATTGCGGTAAGTTAAATTTATGCCAGATCCGCTGTCAGTTATCATAGCAGTCACCACGCCTAAACAGTCTCCATTCAAACATGGTTCAATCGATTTCAAATATAAATTAAATTGTTAACACAATTGTCTTATTTTATTGCAGTTTTCAAAAAAATATTGTTTGTATCTCAAACACGAAATGCTTTTGCGTTCTCGAATGGATATTTTGCCTCGCTAAGCTCAGCACAATAACTTCCATTCTTGAATGCAAAAGTACCATTTCGCGTTCTAAATATAAAAATAACTTTTCTACAATTTAGAATTATGAAATCGCTGTCACTCGTTGATTATTGTCTTTACATATGAGTGTTAGTGGATCCAATGTACTTACCATAAAATTTTCTTATGACTCTATAAGAATCCCAATCAGTATTAGGAATGTCTTTATTTCGTATGGCTTTTGTAATGTTAACATTACTGGGAGGCCATGAACAATAGTAGATTGTTTTATAAGTTAAGAAAAGTGATTGTTTTTGCAGTGAGTGTAAACGTTTCTATTCACGAGCGAGCGTTAGCGAGCGAGTGAAGGAAATTTACACAAAAATGGAAAAATCACTTTTCTTAACGAGTTGAACATGCTATTTTTTCGTGTACTTCATGGAAATTAGTGCAATTTGAAGACTTATTAAAAATTATGAAAAATTCTAATATATCAAGGTAGCATTTGTGGCCATAGCGATAATAAACATGAGGAAATGAAATGAATATAATGAGGAAATTGCTCAATTATTATCAGAAGCAGAGTCAAGTTTACTACCTGTAAAGTCCAGAGCAAAATATGAGAAAAGTTACCAACAGTTTTGCCACTGTAGGAACGAGAAAGATGTACAAGGAGCCAGTGAAGACATTTTAATTGCGTACTTTTGTGAAAAGGTTTGTTTTATTTATGATTCCTCATGTTTAAGGATTAATTTAGAAATATTGTTATAGGTGAAAATTCTTAAAGCTTCAACACTCTGGTCACTGTACTCAATGGTGTACTCTGCAAATAAACGAAAACGTAGACATTTCTGCCTATAAAAAATTGCTAGCCTATCTGAAACGTCAAAATGACAATTATTTAGCAAAAAAGTCGAGTGTTCTGTCGATGGAGAATGTGAAGAACTTCCTAAAAGCGCTTTCTTCAGCTTCTAATATAACATTTAATAATTTAAGTAGGTAATTGTACATTTGAGTAGGTACTCAACACCGCTACGGGGCCACTTCTCTGGTCACCAAGCTCCGGATGGCTGTAGGTCCCCCGCTATCAGAGCACCGAGCTCCGGATGGCATGTATCCATCAAGAAGTTACCAAAGATGATGGGGGGTGTATCGAGGGAGTCGAAGAGTTCTTTGAATGGTGGTGAAGAAGTGTTGGTCAATGTCCGGAGGGTGTAGAAGAATTTCGAGGGTGGTGGTTGATGTATGGTAATTAAAATAGTAATTAATGATAATAAAAATAGTAATTATGATTGTTCTGATAAAGAATGCGGGATGGGGCTTCCCGAGGGTGATGCGGGTGAAGGAGGGTAGATGGGGGTGTTGATTTCAGGTGGTGATATGACATTAATATACCTGAATTCATATGATTGATGTAATCTAATTAATTAAGAATGATAGGTATGTACCTGCTTCTCGAGTTGATTTCAGATGATGATATGTTATTAAGATATTACTATGATTGATGTAATTTAATATTGGAAAAGTATGTAAAAAATAAAGCTGATTGGTGGAATTGATAAAGAATAAATGTAGGTCTTCGGGGAGTTGTAGGGGGATGGTGTACTTTGATTTATGTGAAAAAATTGGTCGTTTGATGTGATTTCATATGCTTTATCACACCCCAACTTGTTCAGACAGGTTGGAAATTACGCATCCGACTAAAAACATATTGCACAACACATTTCCTTCTATTGAATTTAACTACCTAGAATAGCGGTTTCAATCGAATGTCATATTCTAAATACATTAATAAATTAATACATAAATGTCGGCATTGTCCTCTGTCGGCAATGATAAAATACCTCGTTTGTTTATATAAATAAATATACTGATTTTAGTCAAATAAGCACTATTTTTAATGAAATGCTTTTATATTTTTATGAGATAAAAACGTACGTTTTGTTTTACCATAGGAATGTAGTATATTAAAATAACTTATTACATACAGAGCGATTTAATTTACGTGGTATTTCATAAGCAGATATTATTCATGCAGACACTTCAAGATGATAAAAATATTGTTTACATTTCTCGGTTCCTCAGTTTTAGGTATCATAATCTTTAGATAGTACGATTCCAAGAATTTTATATGAGGCGGCACGGTATAAAAGAAATATTTTATTATATCAACAATATTTGTATATATCTAACGTATGAGTTATCGTTTCCTTTCCACGTACAAGTAAGTCTAAACTTGAGGTGGCACAATCTCGAGGTTAAATGATATCACCGCAGTGGTAGAAATAAAAGAATCAGATTATATTAATACTTTATTCAAATAAATTACAATATTAATCTAATTCATCTTAACCTATATACTGTTCAATAAGATCTTCACTCAAATAAATGGAAACATGCTGTTTTAATTGTTCATGTAGTACATCATCAAACTGCGCGAAATTCAAATATTTGTATACAGGGTGTATCAAATTAAAAGCTATACAGGGTGAACCATCTTAAGGAAAAAACCAGCAGTGTTTATAGAAGTCTTTAGGTAGATGAGGCATGAGCCAGACACTTAGAACCCTGAGCTGGTATGGAACAGGAAACAGGTATACGTAAACAGGTATGGAACAGAAAACAGGTATTTACAAACAGGTATGAGACAGAAACATCTGTGTAAGCAATAATAAATCTGTCAGTTAATATTAACAAATTACTATTGTAGTTTGAAGACTAAGATAACATTAATTTTAATCTCATTGTGGAAACTGCATTAAGCTGTCATCTGTAGGTAGATAGTAGAATGTAATGGTGAAAGGGATCTGTAATGAGGTTGGAGACGCTATCTGTAGGTGGTAGATCGTAATCAACTTAGTAATAGAAGGAAATTTGAAAACTATAATATTATTTTTAAATGACACATATTATTATAAGAGAACAAAGGTGATTGATTATTAAAAATAATAATACTCCTTCTGTACGAGTTAATTTATAGTAAGTATTAAAAATAAACAAAAAATTCTATTGGATCGAATATTGATTATTTATATGGAAGATAAGGTATGTTTCGAGGTGGTTATAGATATCAAACTGTACATTTTAATAATGGTATCATCTTGAGATACTTCAAGTTGTTGGTAATACATATATACAGAAACTTTAGCTACGAAGATGATGTTCAGGTGTGTGGATGTTGGAGCTGGATGTTGCTCGCTCAAAAATCAAGATGGCGGCTGGCTGTTGTTATGTATTAATAAATAATTAAAAATAGTAATTATCAATTAAGAATATTAAGTATGATCTGAAGGTATATAATTCTCGAGGGAGAGTTAGAGGGATGATGGTACAATATATGAATTATTGTAATTATATATTGGCACCTATTTTACAGAAAAAATAACCTAGGTTCCATGGATATGTAAAAATAAAATTTGAAGATAACCATTGACTATTTAGCATCTTAGACATGTGCATTGAGATTAATCTTAAACAGCGTTATGGTTCTTTGTACTAAAAAGCACTATCACTTCCAGTCACCTTGTGTGTCGGTGAGATGTAATTTGGAACAATTGTTAGATGTAATCTGTTTGTAAATACATGTTGATACGTTTGGTGAATGTGTTTGGTGGATTCGTTTGGTGGATCCGTTTGGTGGATCCGTTTGGTGGATCTGTTTGGTGGATCCGTTTGGTGGATTAGTTTGGTGGATCCTTTTGGTGGATACGTTTGGTGGATCCTTTTGGTGGATTGGTGGATCCGTTTGGTGGATTGGTAGATGCGTTTGGTGGATTGGTGGATGCGTTTGGTGGATTGGTGGATACGTTTGGTGGATTGGTGGATGCGTTTGGTGGATTGGTGGATACGTTTGGTGGATTGGTGGATGCGTTTGGTGGATTGGTGGATGCTTTGGTGGATTGGTGGATGAGTTTGGTGGATTGGTGGATGCGTTTGGTGGATTGGTTGATACGTTTGGTGGATTGGTGGATGCGTTTGGTGGATTGGTGGATGCTTTGGTGGATTGGTGGATGAGTTTGGTGGATGCTTTGGTGGATTGGTGGATGCGTTTGGTGGATTGGTGGATACGTTTGGTGGATTCGAACCGCTCCAACAGCTCGAACCGCTCCAACAGATCGAACCGCTCCAACCGCTCCAACAGCTCGAACCGCTCCAACAGCTCGAACCGCTCCAACAGCTCGAACCGCTCCAACCGCTCCAACAGCTCGAACCGACCGGTTCGAGCGGTTCGAGCGGTTGGAGAGAAGGAGGGATATTTGAAATTTGTAGAATCGAGGAATGGATTTATACAGATTGAAAACAGACTCGTTAGGTCAGATTAGATCTTTCATATTACGTATTTGAGGACGTTAGGTTAGGTTAGATAATCTAACCTAACCTAACGTCCGCGCATCCGTAATATGAAAGATCTAATCTGACCTAACGAGTCTGTTTTCAATCTGTATAAATCCATTCCTCGATTCTACAAATTTCAAATATCCCTCCTTCTCTCCAACCGCTCGAACCGCTCGAACCGGTCGGTTCGAGCTGTTGGAGCGGTTGGAGCGGTTCGAGCTGTTGGAGCGGTTCGAGCTGTTGGAGCGGTTGGAGCGGTTCGATCTGTTGGAGCGGTTCGAGCTGTTGGAGCGGTTCAAATCCACCAAACGTATCCACCAATCCACCAAACGCATCCACCAATCCACCAAAGCATCCACCAAACTCATCCACCAATCCACCAAAGCATCCACCAATCCACCAAACGCATCCACCAATCCACCAAACGTATCAACCAATCCACCAAACGCATCCACCAATCCACCAAACTCATCCACCAATCCACCAAAGCATCCACCAATCCACCAAACGCATCCACCAATCCACCAAACGTATCCACCAATCCACCAAACGCATCCACCAATCCACCAAACGTATCCACCAATCCACCAAACGCATCCACCAATCCACCAAACGCATCTACCAATCCACCAAACGGATCCACCAATCCACCAAAAGGATCCACCAAACGTATCCACCAAAAGGATCCACCAAACTAATCCACCAAACGGATCCACCAAACAGATCCACCAAACGGATCCACCAAACGGATCCACCAAACGAATCCACCAAACACATTCACCAAACGTATCAACATGTATTTACAAACAGATTACATCTAACAATTGTTCCAAATTACATCTCACCGACACACAAGGTGACTGGAAGTGATAGTGCTTTTTAGTACAAAGAACCATAACGCTGTTTAAGATTAATCTCAATGCACATGTCTAAGATGCTAAATAGTCAATGGTTATCTTCAAATTTTATTTTTACATATCCATGGAACCTAGGTTATTTTTTCTGTAAAATAGGTGCCAATATATAATTACAATAATTCATATATTGTACCATCATCCCTCTAACTCTCCCTCGAGAATTATATACCTTCAGATCATACTTAATATTCTTAATTGATAATTACTATTTTTAATTATTTATTAATACATAACAACAGCCAGCCGCCATCTTGATTTTTGAGCGAGCAACATCCAGCTCCAACATCCACACACCTGAACATCATCTTCGTAGCTAAAGTTTCTGTATATATGTATTACCAACAACTTGAAGTATCTCAAGATGATACCATTATTAAAATGTACAGTTTGATATCTATAACCACCTCGAAACATACCTTATCTTCCATATAAATAATCAATATTCGATCCAATAGAATTTTTTGTTTATTTTTAATACTTACTATAAATTAACTCGTACAGAAGGAGTATTATTATTTTTAATAATCAATCACCTTTGTTCTCTTATAATAATATGTGTCATTTAAAAATAATATTATAGTTTTCAAATTTCCTTCTATTACTAAGTTGATTACGATCTACCACCTACAGATAGCGTCTCCAACCTCATTACAGATCCCTTTCACCATTACATTCTACTATCTACCTACAGATGACAGCTTAATGCAGTTTCCACAATGAGATTAAAATTAATGTTATCTTAGTCTTCAAACTACAATAGTAATTTGTTAATATTAACTGACAGATTTATTATTGCTTACACAGATGTTTCTGTCTCATACCTGTTTGTAAATACCTGTTTTCTGTTCCATACCTGTTTACGTATACCTGTTTCCTGTTCCATACCAGCTCAGGGTTCTAAGTGTCTGGCTCATGCCTCATCTACCTAAAGACTTCTATAAACACTGCTGGTTTTTTCCTTAAGATGGTTCACCCTGTATAGCTTTTAATTTGATACACCCTGTATACAAATATTTGAATTTCGCGCAGTTTGATGATGTACTACATGAACAATTAAAACAGCATGTTTCCATTTATTTGAGTGAAGATATTATTGAACAGTATATAGGTTAAGATGAATTAGATTAATATTGTAATTTATTTGAATAAAGTATTAATATAATCTGATTCTTTTATTTCTACCACTGCGGTGATATCATTTAACCTCGAGATTGTGCCACCTCAAGTTTAGACTTACTTGTACGTGGAAAGGAAACGATAACTCATACGTTAGATATATACAAATATTGTTGATATAATAAAATATTTCTTTTATACCGTGCCGCCTCATATAAAATTCTTGGAATCGTACTATCTAAAGATTATGATACCTAAAACTGAGGAACCGAGAAATGTAAACAATATTTTTATCATCTTGAAGTGTCTGCATGAATAATATCTGCTTATGAAATACCACGTAAATTAAATCGCTCTGTATGTAATAAGTTATTTTAATATACTACATTCCTATGGTAAAACAAAACGTACGTTTTTATCTCATAAAAATATAAAAGCATTTCATTAAAAATAGTGCTTATTTGACTAAAATCAGTATATTTATTTATATAAACAAACGAGGTATTTTATCATTGCCGACAGAGGACAATGCCGACATTTATGTATTAATTTATTAATGTATTTAGAATATGACATTCGATTGAAACCGCTATTCTAGGTAGTTAAATTCAATAGAAGGAAATGTGTTGTGCAATATGTTTTTAGTCGGATGCGTAATTTCCAACCTGTCTGAACAAGTTGGGGTGTGATAAAGCATATGAAATCACATCAAACGACCAATTTTTTCACATAAATCAAAGTACACCATCCCCCTACAACTCCCCGAAGACCTACATTTATTCTTTATCAATTACACCAATCAGCTTTATTTTTTACATACTTTTCCAATATTAAATTACATCAATCATAGTAATATCTTAATAACATATCATCATCTGAAATCAACTCGAGAAGCAGGTACATACCTATCATTCTTAATTAATTAGATTACATCAATCATATGAATTCAGGTATATTAATGTCATATCACCACCTGAAATCAACACCCCCATCTACCCTCCTTCACCCGCATCACCCTCGGGAAGCCCCATCCCGCATTCTTTATCAGAACAATCATAATTACTATTTTTATTAACATTAATTACTATTTTAATTACCATACATCAACCACCACCCTCGAAATTCTTCTACACCCTCCGGACATTGACCAACACTTCTTCACCACCATTCCAAGAACTCTTCGACTCCCTCGATACACCCCCCATCATCTTTGGTAACTTCTTGATGGATACATGCCATCCGGAGCTCGGTGCTCTGATAGCGGGGGACCTACAGCCATCCGGAGCTTGGTGACCAGAGAAGTGGCCCCGTAGCGGTGTTGTGTACCTACTCATTTGTAATTAATTCTAATAAAATAAATGAATGAAAAAAAGTGTTGCTAACAAGAAAACTGTTGCTAACGAGGAAAGTTCCTCTTTTCTTAACGATTTTGGATTAAACAATATGGTCCATTTCCATGAAGTATACGAAAAAAGCTATTTTCATCTATCCATATTCTAGGCACAGCCTCAATAGGGTTACCATCTTCAAAAAATTGTACAATAGACCAAGTCATTTCTGATGGTGTGCTGCAATACTTATCTAAATAATTTCTTCGAAAAATAATTACCCACGCAACACAAGTTTACTTTAGAAAAACAAAAATCAAATGCATTAGTACTTTTTTTGATAAATGAAAGTGAAAAAGATTACCTGGAAGTTATATTTTATTACAGGGTAAGAGGACTAATTATTGTATAAAACAATAATTTATGATCCTCCGTCATGATCAGCCAAGAACCCTAATAAAGATGGAGGACGCGGCCCGGTCAGATGTTTTCAGATAGCCAATCACATAAATTATCACGATAAGTAAAACAGAGATCTATATTATCAATGAATGATATATTTTGCGCGAGTTTTAAAATTAGTTATTTCGTTAGATTCCTTATGACTCGGATTCATTTCTTCAACTAATTTCGAGGTATTTTCTTTCTCTGCATTCTGATCATAAAAAAACATGAACTCTGTTTCGTTATTGAGTTTATTAAAATTTCTACAAAATCGTTTGCGTTTATTCCTGGATTCCCTTGGCATTCTAAAATAATAATTTATGGATAAAAATTGGGCATTAATAATAATTGTTCTGAGGAACTCTAATCTTATAATGATACTTACTTCAACACGACACGAGTACCTAATTGAACTTCATCGATACACCTGACACCACCAAGCCACCAATACACTACACAGTGGAATGATGGCAAAAGCTCCTAGGCTAATTTTATATATTTTCTACAAATTAAATACCTATATACCTACTAACTCTACTGTATTATCTATTATACACTTGTGCTAATAATGACTGACTAACTACAAAATATCAGAGGCAATGGTTGTCTCTATTGTCTCTGAAAATATCCTGTTTCTGTTAAAGCGAATGACAATTGACAATGAAAAGACAAAGAAAGAAATTGTTTCAAGGATTCACGCAATGTCGGGTTCAGAAACGCTATTTCTTACAATATTTGTGATCACGTTCCAAATATCTGCGATAAAAGGATTTCAAATAGGGATACTTTTTTCATCCGATTCTGATCCCATCTTTAATGCCAAAATATGTACAAATTTGGGATATCCATTGGCTTCCGATAAATGGACATCCTGAGACATACCGAAATGTATTGTTATATGAACATACTAGTGACATTCTAATTGGGACATCCTAAAACATACACCCATTCGACTAATAATATTACATCCTGGGGATATCCCAGGATGTAATATTATATTAGTACAATAATTTAACATCCCACGTCCCAAACGTGTTGTCTGGGTTGGTAGGTGACTTAAACATAGATATTTTAGACGACTCTGATATATTCAACCCAACCCAATATATTCAAATAATATATTCAAATAATTTTCTGTTACCAGAAAATTATTTGAATATATTGGGGGAAAATAAATTTATTTCAGCTATTAATAATTATACAAGGGTTGATAAAAACAGTAAAAGCTGTACAGACCATTTTTTCATTAAGAAGAATACCTACTTATTCATCATCATATAAAGCGGTGATCCTACATACACCCGTAACAGATCATTTCCCTACAATGTTCCAGATAATATTTCCTGAAAAAAGGAAAAAACAATTGATAACACTAAATATAAATATTATCTGAATAAACAAAAATTTAAATTAAATGTACAAAATGAGAGGTAGGGGGCAGTTTTTTCAAGCAGTGAAATTGATAGTGCCACAGAATTATTTGTAAGTATATTGAAATCTAATGTCACTGAATGTACAAACAAGATTAAAATTGGAAATAAAGGAAAACGAAAATAATGGATCACAAATGGCTTGCTAAATAGTATCCACAAAAAACATAATTTATTTAGAAAAATGCAAACACACCAAACAGAAGAAAATAAAACTGAATATAAAAAATACAGAAATTAAGTAAATGATTTAATAAAACTTAGTAAAAAAGGCACTATCAAAGGAAACTAACAAGCTGTGGAAATAAATCCACAGAACTGTGGAACTAAGTAAAAGAGATAACAGGCACTAAACCTAAAGTAAATGATATAAAAGAAATAGTAACATCCAAAGGTCAAATAACAAATAATGTAAATAAGATCTCAAGGGAGTTTTTAAAATATTTTATAAATATTGGACAAAATCTGGCAAATAAAATTTCAAAGAACAATGATAATAAACTACTGTTTGAAAACACAGCATTAAGTAATTCCATGTTTCTTTCAAATACTACCGAAGAAGAAGTTATCGGAGTAATTAATACACTAAAAAACAAAAAATCCCCCAGAATAGATAGAATAAAAGCAGAAACTTTAAAATTAGTAGCATTAGAAATCTCGAAACCACTTACGCATAAATCGGTTATTTGAAAAAGGCATATTTCCAAGTGTTCTGAAAACGGCTCTAATCAAACCCCTGTATACGGCTGGTGATAGGCTGGACGTGTCAAATTACAGAACAATTTCAATTCTATCAAGCATATCAAAAATTTTTGAGAAGATCCTGAAAAAAAGGATCACAAATCTACACAGGATACAATATCACAATTAACCATGTCTCTTTACAAGTCATTAGATAATAAGACACCTACAATCTGTATCTTTGTAGATTTGAAAAAGGCATTTGACACGGTTAGTCAGGCAGACTTTGCAAATTTTGAAAAATATAGGTATAAGTGGCACTCCTTATTTATTATTATGCAGTTATTTAGCCAACAGAAACCAATGCTCTAAAATAAACGATACTCAAAGTGAATTTAAAACAGTGAAATATGGAGTGCCTCAAGGTACAGTTCTGGGTCCTATACTTTTTAATATATTTTTAAATGACCTATTTAAAATAAAAACTGAGGGACATATAGTGAGCTTTGCCGATGACACAACGGTAGTATATCAAGGTGACAGTTGGCAAAAAGTAAAAGAACAAGCGGAAAACGATTTAAAAAACATTGCTATATAGCTAAACACCAGACTACTTACTATAAATTTTGACAAAACTTATTTTGTTCCCTTTACATCCTATAAAAATAACCTACCCGATTTTGACTGCATTTCCTTGACCTTGAATAATGAACAAATTAATATAACATGTGTGAATAATATAAAATATCTAAGCATCTTCTTGGATTCTCATTTAAAATGGGATGTTCAAATTAACAATGTAGTTAGAAAAATTTTAAGTCTATTACATAAATTTAAACATTTGTCAAAAATACTCACATTCGAGCATCTGAAAATATTATACCATGCATTAGCTGAACCTCATTTGTCATAATATGGAATTATAATATGGGGAGGAGCAACAAACAATCACATTAGAAGTCTGGAAATAATACAGAAATATGTAATAAAAGTAATCTATCAGAAAAACTATACTTACCCTACTGACCTTCTATTTAATGAAAGTAACTTATTCGATATAAGACAACTTTTCTACTACCTATGCTATACTTATAAGACAGCACCAAAATAAATGCGACCCCTTGTAGCCATTGACCATTATGATACCCGTTATAAATGCAATATAACATCAAAAATACCTAAAGCCGAAAAAACGATATTGCAACGCTCATTTGTGTATCTAGGCCCTAAAATATATAATACTATACCAGGTGCCCTTAAGTTAATCAATGGTGCCAATTTGTATAAGAGTCGCGTTAGAAAATGGTTGAGAGAGACTTCCAGGTTAGATGTTCACAAGCTGATTGATATAAAGAATTACTAGGAAAAACAATTTGAATAAAAAGTAGTAACAATAAAATAATATTCAAAAGTGGATCTTAAAATAGTATTATTTCCACTGTGTGTATGGGGAAAAAGAAGATTATTTTGTCCATCATATCTTGTACTGTATGTGTATGTGTATATTAATAATATAATTGTTTGTAGTGTAGTTTAGGTATGGATACGTGTCTGTATTTACGTATTTTTATGTGTTTTGTGAATACAGTGTAATTACTTGTGTGTAAAAATTATTTTTATCCTACACTAGGCGAAAATTCTATTTTCGTGAGCCGTTAGCGGCGCGAAAGTAGGCTTTGCACGGCTAGCCGCGAAATTTTTTTAACTATTCTATCAATAGGTAGCGCCTCCATTATCTCTCATCGTGTGTTATTTAATTTCAAATTATAAAGTAATTTTAAGTGAAGCCCATCATTATTGTTACCATTAATTATTAAACAATGGACGAGACAAGTATCCCGGGGACATTTCAAGCTTCTGAAAGTGATGAAAGCATGGAAGAAACTGTATGGAAGCTTCACCTGTCACAGAACCTGCAGAAGTGACATATCACATGAATATCATTATTTAATTTCAACAACAGTTTCAGAACAAACCCGGTTATTGAGTTTATCTAAACAAGGTATTGTCTTTGCTGATTGCACTATTCATAATCCTGTATTTTAATATCAATATTTCAAAGAACTAATTTTTTTGTAAATTATTTATTGTTATAAGTATAGGTATGGCGCGGGTAGGCCCGGGCTCCGCTCCCAAGATGGAGGCCCCCTTAGGGCTCTGCTGGGGGGGCCCCAACTGACGCGTCATAAAAAACGTCGAAAACGTCGTAAACATGTCCCATGCCGCCTCCACAGCACGTCGTAAAACGTCGAAAACGTCGTAAAAGGTCACGGTACGTCGACGTTTTACGACGCGCTGTGGAGGCGGCATGGGACATGTTTACGACGTTTTTTATGACGCGTCAGTTGGGGGCCCCCAGCGGAGCCCTAGGGGGGCCCCCATCGGGGGGCGGAGACCTAGGGGGGCCCCCTTCGGGGGGCGGAGCCCGGGCCTACCCGCGCCATACCTACTTATAACAATAAATAATTTACAAAAAAAATTAGTTCTTCGAAATATTGATATTAAAATACAGGATTATGAATAGTGCAATCAGCAAAGACAATACCTTGTTCACCTGTCCATTTCTTCTGTCAGCCTGGAAAACATTCACTTTCCCACCTAGGTACACAAAGGACTATTAATGATAATTTTAATACTTTTAATACTCGCATAGAGTACACTGTACCCTAAATCAAGGTATTACCTTAACCAGGGTTACTATTTATTTACCACCTGCAAGCTGCGTATTTTCAGTATAGTATCATTGTATTCTAAAATTACTGTAAATTAGTAAATAAATTTATTATTATTATTATTATTATTATTATTATTATTATTATTAATCATTTAGGATTTTAATTCTGCGAATTTCCCAATATTATTAAAAATGGGAGTGTGCAACAGCCGCGACGGCCTGACACCCAATGTGTGGCAAAAGTGAGACTAGCCAGTATTTCTATATTAGTTGCTACATATTCTGTTAAAGTCTGGTGAGGGTGCTTCGTCCGGACTACGAAATATGAGCAATCCATTCCATCCATTCCATATATATTAAAACGCGTCGATTCTGTCTCGCTCTAAATTCCGTCGTCGAATCGACAAAGTTTCAAAGCTATCTCCTCCGAGGGGCGATCTCGGAACGATCTCCGCGGACCACCGGAGGTCGCCCCCGGCCTTTCTCCAATGCGTAGGGGTATTTTCGTCCCGTTTCTTACGCGTTTTCCCAATTTAAACGCCTTTTCAAAAAACCTCTGCAAAATTTTCGTCCATCGCCGTTCGGCGAGAGAGATGCGGCTAGCACCGGCGTTTATCCTAGCGCCTAATGGTCCCGTTTCCAATATCAATGAACCTAGCTAATATTTATTATTTTAATTTCTTAAAAACAGTGAAACGGTAATATCAAGACGTAAGTAAGTACCTACATCATTAGATAAAAAGAACCTGAATCTTTCATACTGATTTACATAAGTACCTGCCTATAATAATATTACATTTTATAATACAACATATCTTCTATAACATTATACTTCTGCACACTCTCTGCTCTCTGCTGAACAGAGTGCTTCCGGCGAGATATAAATAAAATTGACAGCTGCAACCTTATAAGGTAGACCAGTCCGCTTTCACCGCATTCGCTGGAAACTTAACAATTGTTGCCTCTCTAGGAGCTAAAATAGTTTATATTTGATTTACCTATCAGAATCTATAATTATAGAGTATCAACAATTTATCTAAAATTGTTGAAATATAGATTTAGGCCAAGTCGCTCATTTAGGCCAGTGCCATACAGCTTGAATAAATGTAATTCAAAATGCGTTTGGAGAGATTATACGTAGATTATATACACTATACAGTAAATTACACTCAATCCGTGCTTTTAGCATTTTTAACATTTTTTAGTAATGCGCTATAATTTCCCCCACATTCTAATTGAAAGTATTATCAACAGATGTAACATCTTTCGAAAAAGTAATAATAATAGATATGGAATTCGATAATTTAGATAATTTGATAATTAATTGCTTGTATTTTGTTTGACAAAATACCTACTTGTTATATGGTTTTTCTGTTCATTTTGTTCAAAGCACCACAATACATGCATACAAAACCATTCTATTTGAAACTATACTCTACAAAAAAAAAAGAATGTTCTAAAATGGAGAAGAGCAGGACTGCTCGTCGCCTAAATCAGTGCACGGCGATATAATTTGTACTAATAGTATATATTTGAAAATTACAGAATAAAGAGTAACTTTTTTATATTAAAAGTAATAACGAGTTTTTTAACCCGTAATAGAGAGTTTTTGAACCCCTTAAAATTTACGTTATCGTTATGGTTATGGTTATTCTGAGCATGCGCAGTGCCGAAATTGATACTATTTTCGGCTCTGCACATGCGCACAATAACGATAACGATAACGGACTGCCAAAATTTAAGGGGTTCAAAAACTCTCTAATGTTTTAGCACGACGTTATCGTTATCGTACAAAAAGAGTATCGTTACAAAAAGAGTATCATTTTTGTAACTGCGCATCCTCAATATAACGATTACGATAACGATAAGGTAAAATTTAAGGGGTTCAAAATCTCTCTATTGTATGAAATATTTAAGCAAAATAATTTATTAAGAATTAATTCATAATATTCGATTCATTGCAAAAAATTATATTCTGCTGGAAAATTATGCTGGTTGATAAAGTAACAGACCCTAATAGTAATTTGTTTAACTACAAAATATACACGTTTTCGGGACGAGGGAAAGGGTTGCCGGACGACGCGTATCGGAGTCCGGCAATTTTACGAGTCTCGAAAACGTATTTTTTGTACGAGTTTAACATAATATTTTTTTTCCAACCGCTTCTAATTAGCACCTCCAGTTTACCGATTCATCGGAGTCACTATCTGTTTCTATTTTTCTATTTAATTAAACTTCTATATCATTAAAAACCTTACCAAAACCACGGGTGAAATGAGGATCGTATGGAATAGATATAAATGTTAGATTTTCCGTTTCATTTTGAATAGTCGAGGAATTTCGACGTGTCTATTTAAATTTACGTTTCCTAATTATTTTATCAATTAAACTTGCAAAATATCCATTACTCGCAGCTATATCCCTGATCAATATTTTTTCTTTTTCAAATCTCTCCTTATTTAGAGGGAAGGCGATGAATTAAAAAATTGAAACTCGCCATTTTGTGTAGAGCATAATGGTGAGAGTCCGTATGGATATATCTTAAAGTACTAGTATCTTTTCTGTATATGTCAAATTCTAACTTATTTTCACTATTTCTAATTATTAATACATCTAAGAATGGTAGTTGTCCAGAGTTTTTCATATGTAAATTTAACTGACGTAAACAACTATTCAATTTAGAAACAAAGTTGTCAATATTAGTGACTTTTATATCAAACACTGCAAAGATATCATCCACATATCTGAACCAAACCCTGGGGAAATACTCGATTTCTTCTTTTGCCTCCGTCTCGAATCGTGAAGAGATTGGCAATAAATGGTGACAAAGAGTTACCCATTGCCTCATGTTGTACGAAGAAATTACCATTGAATCGAATTTTTGTTTCATGCAAACTTTAGTGAGTTAAAGATATTATTTTACTACATCTTGACTGAGATTGTTTGATTCGAAGGAGATCAAAACTTCACCTTCTTGCAACTGGATATTTTTCACCTTATTAATTAAATCAATGGAATTAATCACAGAGAAAATAGGTGGTGCAATGGGTTAACTTTCGAACTTCTCTGTTAATCATTTTGATAGGTGGGAAGTCGGTGATGCAATTGATGAAACAATAGAACGCACCGACTTTCTTGGTTTATGAATCTTAGATAAGCAGTACAATCTAGGTACACCTGTGACTAATTGTCTTAAACTGAAGACAAAAGACAGGCTAATTCATTTTAAGCCACCAAAATTATAGACTCCTTGTATTACACTATTATTCCTTTAAGACTGTCTATAATTAACATGGACTTAAAGAAGTTTTAACCCCCACAATATGGCAACGTCGCACTAATTCATATTTTTAGTTGGAAGAGGAGGAAGAAAACATAATCTAACCACAGTTTAAAAGGAATCTAACCTTCTAACCTTAAAATTTGTTCATTCAAAAAGAAAAACAAGTTATAAACTATAAACCAGTGTTTGAGTGTATATTTTTAAACTGAATTGAAAATGGAATCACAAAATCCTTGCCCCACAATCCTTTGGTAACATCCATGAGACAGAAATCGAAGGGTTACTAAAATCTATATTTTACGTACCTATTATAGAAATTTTAGCTTCATTTATTTTACTCGCCTTTACTTGTGGAGCTAATCCATCAGATCTGTAAACCCGAAGCGGGGGTCAATCTATTTATTAAATATCGTGCACTGTCCTTGTCTACACGAAAAAGGCGCTTAAATTCTAAGGAACTCACGAAAGGATTATTGTTGTCTCTTACGTTTAATTCCCTTATATCATAACTTCGCCTTTCGTGTTTAACAAAAAATAGCAAATGAGGCACAAAAGCCATATTTTACTCTAAGTATGCAAACATACACGATATACCCAAAAATACAGAACAATTGTCTGACACAATGTACGGCACGGTCTTAAACTAGTTTAGGGCACCTTCGGAGGTGACCTAAAGTAGGAGCTAAAGAAATGTCTCGCATTTTAAACCAATATGTGGACAAAGTCATTAGTATAATTCCAAAATATCGGATGTGACTAGAAAATCGGCGTGTATAGTTAACTATAAAACATAGTTATGTCCAAAAGCCCATACTTAAGACGTATTAAAGATTAGTGTAATAACCCTGCTGGGCTAGATACATGTAACCTCCTATTTAAAGCTTGAGTAATATGGTTGTTGCTGGATTTAAATACATTTCTTACTTCAATAATCATTTTTGGTAATGGATTTCTAGAAAGTTTATTATAAGGACCATTATTAATCAGGTTGTCTACCCTTTCATAATAGTCCTCTTTATCAAAAATTACAACCTTATTGCCCTTATCAGCTTTTAGGTATAAACAATATTTTTCAGGCAGCAAAAAATAATCAAACGGTTATTTTTTTATCCTTAGTGGATTTTGGTTTACTATTAATTTTAGTGACAATATTTGCCGAGATTTGATTTCTGCAAGGTTCTCTGGCAAATTCTTTAGAGGAATCAGGAAGGTACTTATTGAATTGAGCTTTCGATACTTGCTACAATCTCATCTAAAATGCCTTCAGAGGTAGATAATGCAAAATTTAATCCCTTCTTAAGGAGATCAATTTCTTCTTTATCAAACGACTGTGAAGAATGATTTTCTACACTGGTGAGAGTTTTTTGAGGAACACCTTCTTTTGACGGGTTACTGATAAATTTTTTGTTTTGCAAACATTGTAACTTTGTCTGAAATGTGTGAAGATGTTGGAATTTTAACTTGAACAAAATTTGGACATTTCGAAATTTCTCGATTTTTCAAAATGAAAGAGAAAATCCAAAATTCATATCTATTCCATACGATCCTCGTTTCAACCGTGGTTCTGGTATGGTTTTTAAAGATATAGGTATGTCAGTGGTTTATTTATCGGGAAATAAACTACAACAACTTTTAGGCAATTCAAAAGACAAAATAGAAACTAAGGAAAAGTCGGAGATTTACGAAATTAGCTGTAAAGACTGCGATCAAAAGTATGTTGGACAAACTAGAAGGTCAATTCAAACTAGATTCAAGGAACATATGGTTCATCTCAAATATGGCAAACAGATAAGTCTAGTGTCACTCAACATGCATTTGAGAACAACCATAAAATAAAAAAACCGTCCAAATAAAATATGTTGCTAAAAAAAATATAATTACTCCAAGTAGTATTTTAATTGTTGCAGGTACATTAAGCATTACATTAATTTTAATACGTAAACTTTCTGACAAAGAGAAATAAACTGTAATAGACGTGTCATTAATTTAAGCATTTGTTTCTTATTTTGAATTTCATGACTATCAATGATCATCGTTATAGGGGAACTTTTGAGGATGAAAATATTAATGAGGGACCTAATTAAATTCGAATTAAATAATAGCGTCAATTTTAATTAATTAAATTGATAAAAAATCATCCTTTTCGCCTAAGCAACAATTTATTCATTGCTTGCATGTGCTAAATGTTGAGAGTTCGATACCCGTCGGGGCAATTCGTTTTTAATTTTAATTTTAATTAACTGTAATTCTTCCTAAGCCTGGATAATGTGTGAAGGGTTTATGTAAAATATCAAATTACTAAAAGAGCAAACAAATAAGTATACATTTGGTTTCGAAATGATACGGGGCTAAATGAAAATGTATTCTCCTTCTTTGGGTACAACACGAAAATCTAAATATTTCCTGAACGGTTTGAGATATCGAGATGCGGTTTTGACCAGTGTTATTTTAACTAAATGTTGGTCATAATGACGTGGAAAAAAGTATATCGTTCCATTTAAAATTTCCAAGAAAAATTAAAAAATAGGTTAGGTTTCAACATATCGCCATTTTGTACCTTTATTAACCAACTTTTTGCAATCACTAAAACATTTATCAAATCTGTAAGGTATTCTCTTAAAAAAAAACCCAATTGCAAGAAAATCCGTTAAACCGATCCGAAAATACAGCATTTTTTCAAATTAAAAACAAAAACTGCTCCCACCCCTTTATTTATCGAGGAAATGAAAAATATCACTGAACAAGTTTTAGGAAATGGACTAACGATTAAAACTGACATGAAAAATTTCATGATCATTTGCGCCCTCTTGCGGAGATTTACGGACGACAAAAATATTTTTAATGAAATTTTTATGGCCACTTTTATTATGAGAATTTTTTTCCCGAACCTTGCACTGAACCTCGGGAATTATTAGTTTCTTCCCTAAAGGTTCAGAGACATACCTCCGGTTAGTTCTGGGCTCAAGGCGGGAATTGGATTTTACTGTTAAGCTTTATAAAAATTTGGGCACCAGGTAATTTAAATGAGAAAAAAAATATATGAAGTTGTGAATGCGTGAAAGTAAGAAGAAACAAATTAAGTTAAGATAAAAGTATATTAGTGGAGTCCACGAGCCTATCAAAGTCTTCTAGAAATGATTTTCGTTTGCACTTTCAGATTAAAAGCTAAAACCAATTTTAGATGATTGCCCACCCTTAGAACTATCAAAATCCCGAAGGCGTCAAAAAAAGTCCTGTACGGGATGGCTGTAGGGGGTGAAATGTGAAAATTACCCTAAAAATTATTTTTCGATATTTGGAACTAGAAAAACAGCTGAATAGTTACACATAAGTACCTTTTACCTCAGAACACTGGAAATATAAAAAAAAAAATTATTGATTATTCCATAAAGCACGTTGTTAAATGGGAGAGCTTAAGACTTAAAGCGCTCTGGTGAAAAGTGTCTAAATATTTTAGACACTTTAGTCAGGCCCATGCGCGCGCTCGAATAAAAATTCGTAAAAAAATTGCAAATCATCCAAATGAAAAAGTGAAATATCCTACAGACTCGGGAAACTCTGCTCTACAATGTTATTAAAGGGTATTTTTTAATTGGATCACATATAAAAATGTTACAGTAGGTTAGATGTAGAGAATGACTAAAATATTTACCAGAGACACTTTTCACCAGAGCGCTTTAAGTCTTAAGCTCTCCCATTTAACAACGTGCTTATGGAATAATCAATAATTTTTTTTTATATTTCCAGTGTTCTGAGGTAAATGGTACTTATGTGTAACTATTCAGCTGTTTTTCTAGTTCCAAATATCCAAAAATCATTTTTAGGGTAATTTTCACATTTCACCCCCTACAGCCACCCCGTACAGGACTTTTTTTGACGCCTTCGGGATTTTGATAGTTCTAAGGGTGGGAAATCATCTAAAATTGGTTTTAGCTTTTAATCTGAAAGTGCAAACGAAATCACAATTTGAGCCTCCGTGGACTCTACTATATATTACAAATTATATTTACAACTCAATTTACGTTAAATTGGAAAAACTCTACAGCCTGAAGGCGTTTATCAAAATTTTACAAAAAAATTTTTACTGGGCTGGGTTCACCAGTCTTCGGCCTACTTATGGATTTATCTCACCCACTAGCCTCTCCTATTAATCCGGAACTCCTGTACAGGTCCCCGTCTAGCTAGACTTGCTGGGGTTGCATGGATGGATGTAATTAAATCCCACGTAGCTAGGTTTCAGGTTTCAGGCTCCAAAGGTGGAAATAGGTACATGTAAAAGATTGTATGATTATCCCAGTCCCAGAGTTGTACAAAAAAATGATCCAGGAATTGGAATTTTGTAAACAATCAAACAGTAGAGTAAATATGTCTGAAGGACCGTATATAAAAATTCTAATGGAAAAAAGTAACTTATGACCGTTACTATATACTACAATAAAAATTACCAAAATTGCAGTAACAAAATTCATAACTGTGCTACACAAAAAAACTAGTGAGCATTAAAAGGTGAAAATTTATAATTTATACATGAGATTATAAATGCAAAATTAACAATATCAAGTGCAATGAAATAGAATCAAATTGAAAAAAAATTTATGTGAGACGGTCTAGAATACCAGCAAGTACTAAAAAGTAAAATTCCTGGATATAATAGATTCTGTAATCATCAGACAAAAACTATAGTATATAAAAAAATAACCATATGGTTATATATACAAACGCACTAATCAACCCAGGCTCTTCAAAGAGAACCGACTTTTGCATACAGGGTACAACTTTCTTAAATCAGATTCAATTTATTAAGAAAATTAAATGTACTCATCCGTATACAAAGTTCGGTTCCAACCTCGTGAATCAACCTCAAAAACGTCCTAAGACGTTCCACATGGAATCTGGTGGTTCACGAGAATTATCGTAGAATCCTGGGAAGATTAAGCCAGCGTCTCAACAACTCTGCAAAAATAAAAATCGGCAGAAAATTTACACCACGTGTAAAATAAATTTATTATCACATATCTCGTGACAACAACAAAAATATACTATAAGATCGATTAATGAGATTATTACAGAAAATAATCTATTATATCGGAACACCGATCACTAATAATCATGATAATAATTCAAGATTCAAATTAAATTAAAATTTAAGAACATGTGCTTTCAATAAGCGTAAAACTTCAAACTTGCTCGCATTCCATCTAAAACCCGACTGTCGATTTTTAAAAATGTCTTAATTTCCTGTCTGTTTTGCGACCTTACCTTTTCATAAAAGTGACCAATCAGAAACACTTTAGAGGTAGACAACACACTTCACAGGGTGGAGTATTATGGGTTGCTGGTATTCAGGGAAAAAATATCCGGATTTTTTGATATTATTTTTAGTCGTCCGGAAATATACTGCTTGTCATAAACAAGGGAACAAAATGATTAAAATTTTGTTACAACCTGTAGGTTAAATAGTTTCCCATATACAGCCGGTGGCCGGCCTTAATCAATCACCCTGTATATATATGTATATATATGTATATATATATACAGGGCGCCCTATTTCTTGACCCGTTGCATGGGTAACTTTTTTATTAGTAGAAATACAAAAACGCTTAAATGAGCAAATTAGTGCAGTTTCGTATTAGTAATTCTACGGTAAGGCGAAAAATTATATACGGGGGAAGGTTGAAAAGTTATTGACAAAAAACGAAAAATCCAACTTTTCTATTATCCCTCGTAGCTCGTTCATTTGAAGAGTTAGAGAAAAATGCTTCACATGTTTTTTGCAGTATTTTTCATGTAAAATGACATGCACTTGCTACTTTTTATATATCTCTTAAAATGGTTGAGAATCACAGTAAAATATATTTTTTTTAAATGTAATGGATAGGTGGCTGTGACATTAACCGAAAGTCCCCTTTTTTCTCTTTCAGATGATATAACATAGTCCATATTTTATACTTACAAAAGTAATAATAATCGTTGTTTTTAAAGAAAGTTTATTGTCACATCGAGAATGCTATGGATTATGGAACAAAAGAATGTTTTGAGAACAGAAATTATTAATTAATTAATTATATTGAAGTAAATGTTCGAAATGACCACCATCCTGTTGGATACATAGTAAGCAACGTTTCTGGATACTTCTTAAAACATTATTTATTGTATGTCCATGTATGCTTCTAATTGCATCTTGAATCCTGACTTTTAGATCCTCTATATCTAGAGGAGCTGTCACATAAACTTTATCTTTCAATAACCCCCAAAGAAAGAAATCTAAGGGGGTCAAATCAGGTGTTCGCGCTGGCCAGTCGATATCCATTCTATTTCCTAAACATTATCAAACTGTTCATGTAAATATTGTTTTACCTCGCGGGAATTATGCGCAGGTGCTCCATCGTGTTGGAAGTATTTAAGATTTCCAAAAATATGAAGTGGTAATTCATTTAAATATTCCTCTGTTAGAGTATTCCTTAGAAAATGAAGGTAATTATTCGCATTCAAATTATCTTCGTAAAAATATGGGCCAATAATTTTGCCACAAAAAATTCCACACCACACATTTATCCCAAATTGACGTTGATTTCTTCTTTCAGAAACAAGATGTGGATTTTCTCGGCACCACATTATGTTATTATGGCGGTTAAAAATACCATTGTTGGTAAATCTACTTTCATCACTGAATAAAATCTTTTTCCAGAAGTCTAGATCCTCTTCGCATTTTGAAATGTACAATCGACAAAATGTCATCTTTCTTTGATTATCAGCTGGATATAAAGTATTGCATATGGAATAATGATAAGGCTTTAAATTGTTACCTTTTAAAATAGCTCTTACAGTTTCCTTGGAAGTGTTGCAGTGATGTGCAATTTCTGCAGTTGAAGAATCAGGTTTAAAATTTACATAAGCCAAAACATTTATTCAGTGTCTTCATTGAAGTTTCTTTCATCCTTAGGCTTTGAAAAAGAACCGTATAATCGTATATTATTTTCCAGCTGTCTAAATATTCTATGATGGGGTTGTCTTCGTTCCATGTAAGTTTCAAAATAAAGATTCGCTGCAGCTTGTGCATCTCGATTTTGGTTATAATAACAAAATAGCATATCATTTTTCTCTTCGTTGGTGTACATATTTGCAACACTATTATTTTGTATGCAGTATTAATAATAAACAATAAACTACTTAACAAAAACTAAAAATGTCACTTATGATCTGTCAATAATTAAATGCCAACTAGACGTTTTTAAAAATATCAGGAATCTTATTTTTTGTTTTATTTCCATAGCATTCTTGATGTGACAATAAACTTTCTTTAAAAACAACGATTATTATTACTTTTGTAAGGATAAAATATGGACTATGTTATATCATCTGAAAGAGAAAAAAGGGGACTTTCGGTTAATGTCACAGCCACCTATCCATTACATTTAAAAAAAATATATTTTACTGTGATTCTCAACCATTTTAAGAGATATATAAAAAGTAGCAAGTGCATGTCATTTTACATGAAAAATACTGCAAAAAACATGTGAAGCATTTTTCTCTAACTCTTCAAATGAACGAGCTACGAGGGATAATAGAAAAGTTGGATTTTTCGTTTTTTGTCAATAACTTTTCAACCTTCCCCCGTATATAATTTTTCGCCTTACCGTAGAATTACTAATACGAAACTGCACTAATTTGCTCATTTAAGCGTTTTTGTATCTCTACTAATAAAAAAGTTACCCATGCAACGGGTCAAGAAATAGGGCGCCCTGTATATATATATATATATATATATATATATATATATATATATATAGGGGCAACACACTCATTTGAAGAAATATGCTCTGAATGATGCTCTGGAGTATTAATAGTTATAATTTATTTAAAACTTGTAAACATTTTCTATATTTCATTCACCTTTTTCATGAATCATGAATCATGTTCATGACTCGTAGACGTATTTGGATAATTTAAGATTAGATACTGTGACTAAGTACCGCGTGTGTCACAGAAGATCGTTATATTTTTACGGCTTCCGAACTAAACAGCCGTGTTTAAATCATCGTATGTCACTTAATTAATTTTTCTAATAAATTTTTAAGCAATTACAGTTTTAGGTAGGTACATTTGAATTAATTTAGAATTGTAGGTACAGAGCATGTATTCCAGTCCTTGGATTTTAGAATTATTTCTCAAAAACTAAAATTCTCTCAGTCGACCACTGTGAATTTATAAATAACTCTAAACCATCCTAGAATTATTATTTAATTTGTACCATAGTTTAATAATAGTATATATTTCTGAATTACCATGATCATAAGAAAAGTTCATGTAATAATAATAATAATAATAATAATAATAATAATAATAATAATAATAATAATAATAATTGCCTCAGGGGCCACTCAGAGATGGGTGGTTACGGGAATTGGCGAACCCGGGGCAGTCCGAGCTGGGGATGACTGAGCGCCAGTCATCACCTACATACCGTAAAACCCGGACCACCCTTCAACCACCACAGCAGGGCGTAGCTGTGGTACGTAGGGTGGGATCAGGGACCGGGGTGCTTGCCTTAACTGGCTGGCATGGGAGAAGGAAAACTATAAAACCCGACAGCGAAGTCGTTACAACCTGTGGGGCACCTGGCGCACCCCACAGTATCAAAGCCTTTCCCCCGGTAAGGGCCCACTGCCGAGGGGTGACGACAAGAATGGTCCCAACTCGTGGGAATAGTATGGAATATAACATGGCTTTAAACATAGAAAAGGATACAACTACTGACGAACAGGCAATGGAAATGGATTTGAATAATGGAGGCGAAGGTGAGATGCGAACAAATCCCTTCGCAAAGAAATCGAGGCTCGCGGCGACTCCTCCCACTAAAGGGATGACGACCATGCTGGAGCGACCATCTGGCACCCCCTCGTCGCAAAGAAAAGGAGAGCTCCAAGAGACCCTAACGAAACCAGGGCTTCCGCCACCGGGACACCAGCTGCCGCTGAGATGGGCAGAAGACGGAGAGCGTCCATGGCAGACCTGAATCTTGACCAGTTCCAACAGCAGGCTGCGAAAGAGAAGGAAAGGCTGAAGCAGCAGCTAGACCACATGGAGGAGACCCTTGCCGTCATGCAGAGGGCAGTAGGCAGGCAGAAGAACGTTAGCCTGGAAATCAAGGATGGCCTGAACAAGTTAGATGCAAGTAGGGTAAAGTAGAGAGTTCTAGACACGACCCCCCCACCATTATTACCCCCCACCACTTTTTCCTCCCCCACTACTTCACCCCCCCACCACTTTACCCCCCCCCATCACTTTACCCCCCCACTACTTTACCCCCACCACAACACAACCGGTCAAGGTCAACAACCGGTCAAGGTGAACAACCGGTCAAGGTGAACAACCGGTCAGGGTCAATAACCGGTCAAGGTGAACAACCGGTCAAGGTCAACAACCGGTCAAGGTCAACAACCGGTCAAGGTGAACAACCGGTCAAGGTGAACAACCGGTCAAGGTGAACAACCGGTCAGGGTCAATAACCGGTCAAGGTGAACAACCGGTCAAGGTCAACAACCGGTCAAGGTGAACAACCGGTCAAGGTGAACAACCGGTCAGGGTCAATAACCGGTCAAGGTGAATAAGAACCGGTTATTAGAACTAGTGTGAAGGAGAGGGGTTCTATATTTAAGGGAACTAAGTTTACTTGAGTTCAGTTATGAGTACTCAGCCACACCATGTGGAATAAATTAATGATGTGTTTTTCAAAAGTGGTTTCCATTTTGATATACATTAAGAAAATATTGTCAAAAGGATCTAACACTGACAAAACACCTCCAAATCACTACTTTTTTACACTCCCTATTCGGTCCTTTAGTTCTGAGGCACTGGGTAATTTTTCACTAGAGTATTTGAGAAATCTTAGTATTGAAGAAATTGTTTCTATATATGAGAAACTTCCGGAACCTTACAAATCCGATCCAATAATACAAGCCAAAGCGTTTCGTTGCTACGATCATTGGTCGAGGGTAGGTGACATTCCAGACTGCCCGCCACCTTTTAAGATTAAGTGTTATACATGCATTGTAAACAAACTTCCTGAGAAAAATTCAAAAGTCGAAAAAGTTATCGCAAAGCATCTATATGGGCAAACAGACTTTAGCGACTTCACTTCGGAAGACATTAAACGTTTCCCATTGTTTTACTTAATGTATAATGTTAAAGGCGAATATTTATTGGATAGATGGTGTGAACTTCCTAAAATGTATACACTAAATACAAGTCTACTGTCAAGATTACCCTGCTTGGAACACAATATGGTGAAAGACTGGAGTTCAAAAATATCAAAATATATTTATAAATATGAATGTTTTATGTGTTTGAATAATAAATAAAATATATTTAATTGTTTCCAATTATTTTATTTATAAGGGAAAATTAAAAAATTATGAAATATAAACGTGAGTAAATAAAAATACAGGTATTGGAGCTACAAGATTTATTTATGCACAATTGTAACAGTTGTAGTAGTAGGTAATTGGTTGTAGATTAAGTGATATTGATGTCTTCATTCCAGTCTCCCTCTTCACACACTTCACTGGCATATATCTTATACCGCGATTCAGGGGTTAAAAAGTTTTCAAGACAATAAAGAAAATTACGTAGTCCTATATCTATCAATTCATCAACCAGGCGACTCTCACATAATTCACCTTCCAGAAACTTATTACAAATTTCAGCACCTTTACTATATTTTTCAGCAAGTTGGTTGCATTCAGCTTCAGAATAAAATCTACCCATTCCATATACGGCTTCATGTTCAGCATCGAATTGCAGATTATCAAATTTCTGCAGTAAGTGAAGCACACCACTTTTGATGTCGGTAATTTTAATCTCTTGCACATAACACATCCACATTTTACTATCAGATTGGTTAAGCACCTTTTAAGTGAATGTTGAATACTTGCACTGAAAATGTCCAGGATGGAGTTCCTTCTTATAAGCAACCCCCCACCAACAAACTTGAGTTAAAACCGGTATTTCTAGATACTATTAACAATCCCCATAACAAGTAATAAAGAAAAAACAAGTACACACAATTAAATAGCATTTATATCAAAGTTTTGTATATAAAAGCTAAAGAAGAAGAAACAGGGGAACGAAGAAGGGGAGTGGATCATGATCAGACGATCTCAAAAATCGAGAGGTGGCGAGGGCGGCTCCAAAACTGATCCGCATAGGCCAGGAGAGGGGACCTCCTCCTCAGCAAGAACTACCAGGCGGCAGCCCAGCAAGAAGCAGCGGGCGCCTAAAGCGCGAGGCAATGCTATCCTCATTAAACCTGGGGACGGAAAAACCTACGCGGAGGTTCTGGGGAAGCTCCGACAGACCATCAGGCCGGAAGAAAAAGACGCCGACATCAAGGCAGTTCGGCGAACGCAGGACGACGGCGTCCTCCTGCGACTCGGTAACACCACGAAGGATGGCGCATCACTCCGCAGTGCGATCCAGGACGTGCTGGGACAGACGTGTGTGGTGCGAGACTTGACAACCAGAGTCACGCTGGAGATACGGGATCTAGACTGCCTCACAACCAAAGAGGAAGTCGAAGAGGCCCTTAAACGGGAAACGGGAGAGGCTGGAGAGCCTAAAGTATTTGTTACCCAGCCCAATAAGCGGGAACAAAAAATGGCTATCGTCGAGATGGACAAGACAGGGGCAGCCGTCCTTATTAAGAAGGAACGAATAAAAATCGGCTAGATTAATTGCAGGCTTAAGGTGGAGTGCCAATCAGGCGGCTGCAGCGGCTAAACCCGCGCGGCTGAAGACGCGCGGCTCTGGCGACTGCATCGGTCACTGGTTTACGTGTAAATATATGAACGCGTTGTCAATTACGCGACTTCAGCGTGACGACAGAAGCGTCTGCAGCGACTGTGGCGGCGCGTCTGACAACGCGTTCATATATTTACACGTAAACACGTGACCGATGCAAAGTCGCCAGAGTCGCGCGTCTCCAGTCGCGCGACTATAGCCGCTACAGTCGCCTGATTGGCACTCCATCTTTAGGCTGAGAGTATCGGTACCACGTTGCTACCGATGTCTGGGCTACGGTCACGTTAAGCGGAACTGTCAGGGACCCGATAGGAGCACGCTATGCTGGAAATGTGGCAAAAATTACCACAAAGCGGCGAAATGCACCAGCAACCCCAGGTGCGTCCTCTGCGAAGAGAGGAGAAAGCCAGCTAAAGAAACCGAGCACGTCCCGGACTCAGGCGCATGTGAAGTGCAATCTGAAATGGTGCAGTGCTGCTCAAGACCTCCTGTCCCAACTCGTGGTCGAGCTGGAGGCAGACGTACTAATCATCAGCGAGCAGTACCGAAACATAGACAGCCCAACGTGGTTCACCAGCACTACGAACACAGCAGCAATGTGGGTAGCAAATACCCAGAAATTGCGAACAGAGACACATGGCGCCGGGGAGGCTTACGTGTGGGTGAGAGCAGGCAACACTACTTATGTAAGTGTCTACCTTTCGCCTAACACCACCGCTCTAGAGTACCGAGAAAAGCTAGAGTCCATCGAAGACGCTCTGAGGACGGTCGCAGGCGAATTGGTGGTCGCCGGAGACTTCAATGCCAGAGCACTGGAGTGGGGCATGCCACAGACAAACTCAACAGGCCGGTTGCTGCTAGAAATGGCGGCCAGACTCGACCTGGAAGTACTAAACAGGGGCACAACACCGACCTACAGGCGACCGGGGTTCGGCAACTCCATCCCAGACGTCACACTGGCATCGACTGGAGTGGCACCTCGGGTGGAAGGATGGCGGGTAATCGAAGACTATACTGGAAGCGATCACCAATACATAACCTTCGACATCAGAGGAAGCAGGGGAACTGGGAGAAATAACGCCGAAAGACCACACCGCTGGAATTTAGCAAATTTGGACAGGACGAGACTGGTGGAGTTTCTACAAAACGCTTTGGATCCCTCCTCGGAGCTTCCCAGGGGACTAAGAGGAAGACAGAGGGCGGAAGCCCTTGTGGATTCCACCATGAGCTTAATCAAGAGCGCCTGTGATGCCTCTATGCCAACGAAAAGACAGCGAGGCAGCAGAAAATCGGTGTACTGGTGGACGGGAGGGATAGCCGAACTGAGAAGAACATGTCTGAGACTGAGAAGAAGGGCACAACGGGAGCGTAACGTCGTAGAAGCTGAGGCTCGTACAAATGAATATAAAACGGCAAGAAAAAATCTCCGCAACGCAATTAAGAACAGCAAACGACAGTGCTGGAGGAAACTATGTGAAGAGGTGAATAGGGACCCATGGGGACTGGGCTACAAGATTGTAACAAAAAAACTGAAGTCCCTAGGACCGGTCGGAGCTTTGCCAGCAGAAACGATGGACGGTATAGTCAATGAACTTTTCCCAAGACACCCTCTGAGGAATGAGGAAAATGGCGAAGAGGATATCGATGAAGTTCCTGTCTTTAGCTTGGATGAGTTGATGGCATACCAGCAGAGATCCTTAAGATCGTAGCACACACGACACCGAATATAGTGTTGGAAATGATGAACGCTTGCATCGAAGAAGGGGTATTTAGTGCTCGCTGGAAGCAAGCAAGACTGGTACTCATCAGTAAAGGAGAAGGTGACCCGAATTCGCCGTCGTCGCTCAGACCCCTGAGTCTGCTGGATACGGGCGGCAAGACATTGGAACTGTTGCTGAGGCCCCAATTGCTGGATGTCATCCGAACGGCGGGAGATTTCTCCGACAGACAGTACGGCTTTAGATAGCGCCGCTCCACAATCGGCGCCATACGAGAAGTCGTAGAGACGGTGCGCGAGACCCAGACGGCGAGCCACCCGGCCCGGCCGATAGTGGTGCTTGTCACCCTGGACGTGAAAAACGATTTCAATTCGGCGAGATGGATAGATATTCCGACTTATCTCCTTCGCATATTCAGGGACTACCTCAGAGACCGTACAATAAAATACGAAACGACCGAAGGGACGAAGACAAGAGAAATCACGGCTGGGGTGGCACAAGGCTCAATACTGGGACCGGACCTCTGGAACGCGCTGTACGACGGCTTACTCCGAGCGGACATGCCCCGAGACGCTTTCCTCGTCGGGTACGCGGACGACGTCGCAGCGCTAATTTTTTCCCGAAACACTGAAATGGCACAACTGAAACTCGACCAAGTAATGAGGCGAGTCACGGCTGGATGAGCCAACATGGGCTACAACTGGCCCTGGCAAAGACCGAGATCGTGTTGCTCACGAGGAAGAGAATCCCCAAGATCATACCCATGGTATACGAAGCTCACCTACTGGCCACACATACAGAGCTCGGCTGACCGAGCCGTGATCAAGACCGCCGCACTGAGCGGACTCATGGCGAACGTGGGCGGCCCGAGGCCAAGCCAGCGCAGACTGTTGATGGCGACGACGCATTCGATCTTGCTCTACGGGGCAGAGATCTGGGCCGACGCTATGAGAGTGAAGAAATACAAAAAGCGTATGAGCACCGTGCAGCGAAGGGGAGCACTACGGATCGCGTGCTCTTATCGTACAGTCTCCGAAGCCGCAATCCTGGTGATAGCGGGCGTGCCACCCATCGATCTGCTCGCTATCGAACGGAAGCGAATCTACGACGCCAGCCTGGAAGTGGGAAGAGAACGGGCAGTAGGAGAAGAGAGAGCTCGAACCCTGACGGAATGGCAGGAAAGATGGACGAACGACCCAAGAGGTAGGTGGACGCACCTGCTCATCGGGAGGGTCGGATCCTGGATGAATAGGAAATTCGGAGAGGTGGATTTCTACTTGACCCAGTTCCTTAACGGGCACGGTTACTACCGATATTATTTGTGGAAAATGGGCAGGTCAGGACACCGGAGTGCAAATACTGCGGACATGAAAGGGACGACGCAGAGCATACGTTTTTCGTATGCAGTCGATGGATCGACGAAAGAAGACTCCTGGAGACGCTGATCGGTCAAATAACTCCGAGGAGCATCATCGAGTTGATGCTTGACAACGAGAACTAGTGGAACAGAGTGGCTGCCTACGTGCAAAGGCTGCTACGAACAAAGAGGGATGACGGCTGCTTGACAGACTGAAGAGAAAAGAAAGGACAGAGAGGCAATGCAAGCCAGAACGGTAGAGCTATCAAGAGCAAGAAACAAGACTCAGGCTGAAGTAATGCGAAAGCGGTCCCGGTCTGATGTTCTGCGTGGTTTTTTAGTGAGGTCGCTGGTTTCCCGGCGGGCTCATCTGTGAGTTGGCCCGCTGCGATTCTGGTAATCCCACACTATCCGGCACTGCGGATCCTGCTGGATGCCTTTATGAAGGTTTTTCCACCGCCCTCTAAAAAAATAATAATAATAATAATAATAATAATAATAATAATAACCATAACATCTGGTAATGTCAAGGTCAAGGAGTTTTCCAGGGAGATTCCCTCAGCCTGCTCCTGTTCTGCATCTCGCTACTGCCATTGTCCATTGAACTCCGCAAAACCCGTGGATACAACTGCGGTACCACCGGCAACAGGAGGCATAAGGTCACCCATTTATTTTATATGGATCACCTTAAACTTTATGTCTCTGGATGGATCTGCTTTATTCCCTAATTGTGCAGAAGGGAGTAAGCCAGGTAATTTAATCACAATATTTTCTTGTGCACATCGACCTCTATTCGATCTAGCAGGTTCCGAAGACCATTTATGTCTATTTTTGTCATAATAATATTTGAGTTTATAATTTTCTTTATCACTGCCTCTTTTATTTTCTGAGCTACTTTAACGTCTTCTTCTTGTTCTTCTTCTTGAGTAGTTGTAACTGATATAAAATAAATCAACAAACTGCCCATAGTTTATATTGAATTATATACCTTCTTCTATTTCAGAATCTGTATCATGTTCACTCAGTATGACATAATTTTCTTCAGTCTTCTTCAACATCACTACAATCGCTGTTCATTTCTTCGAACCAATTCCTAAGCTGCTGCCCATATCCCTGATCACCAAACTTGAATTTTTTGGATGTACATACTATGTTGCTTATCCATTTTCTCTAACCATTGCACAAATACTAAAGGTACGTCTCAGAGACACAAGTACTTTCACCCGAAATAACAAACGAACAAAGCAACACTGAACCGTGATTTATGGCAGAAGACCATATTTTGGTACAAATTGAAATCACATAGGGGATACATGAATACACAAGGTGTCCCACGGTGACGAGATATTAGACATATTTCAGAGACTTCTTCGATCTTAATTTTGAAAATTTGGGCAATAGTGGTTTCGGGCCCTCTCACCTAAAATAATGGCGTCCACCTAACGATTCCGGTTATACCGGAAGTTGATGTTATCTTCGTTATGTTAAATGGATCACCCTGTATATTATTGCAATTTTGACTCTATGTGAAATTTTAAACACATTTCATGTAGGATGTCCTATACCTATCTTCAACTGTTTTTGTAATATTGAGAGGTGAATATTGATATTTTGCAACTTTGACACCTCGTGAAATCTAAACGGTTTGAGATAAAACAAAATAAATCCAGAAATTAAAAAAAAATCGATTAAATTGCAAAAATCGAATGTGCAAAAGCGAGAGCCTTCATTGGCACAAGACAGCCCTTGATGGCACAGAGAGCTCTGTATGGCACAAACAGCCCTTAATGACACCTTTTCATACTTGTTTTATTTCAATTACCTACGCCAGTGGCGAAGCGCTCGAGGAGGAGCGACACTGCAGAATGGTCGTGCGGACGGTAGACAAGAGCAGACCTATCGCGACGCCACTGGAAACGTATACTACTTTTTAGTTTATAGTAAAAACATTAGAATATCATATTACCTTGCGAAATATTAGGTATTGGTATGATTCATTCTAGCTAAGGCTTTGCGTTCATTCATTCATTCATTCATTCATTTCTCCCAAAAGACTACATTTCTAACATGTCGTATATAGGGATATGTTATAAGTACTGTTACTTTCACACCATTAGATAATTTCACTTTGTATACCAAATAATTGGGGAACTGTTATTCTCATAAAAAAATATAACAGTAATACTTACTTATACTAATAGCAATACTAATAAACAATACTAATAAATAACAATACTAATGTAACGATAATACCTACCAATACAAACTCCAAATCAGGAAAGTGTACTAGCCACTTTTTACACGATTAACTGAAAGTAGGTATTTATTTTTTTGACAGATTAAAATCAGCGGCACAAGTATCTTCCAGATGTAAACTGCAATGAAAGTTTAAATAAGTCACCATTAAGAAAAATAAAGCTGATCATAGGCATAAGTTAATGGTGACAGGTAATTTAACTTTCAGCAATCGAGAAATAAACTCGGTGTATGAAACAATAATTATTATAAAATTTTATTACCTACTACTGAATACTACTTCTTATTTTCATTGTTCTCTGTGCGAGCACCAGAGAAAGGTATTTATTGAATACGGATAAAAATAAAGCAAAAACACAAAAATTACCATGTGATTTATCGTGACCTAGTTATTTATAGAGTTCAGATTATCTCTTCTAAAACTATCAATATGGAAGAAGTTATTGTGAATAAAATGTTTGAAATTTATTTTGATATCTATTTCAAATATTGATGTTACCATATTCCACCGAAAGAGACCTCTACAGTCGAGGTCGAGACCCCTCAGTGGCCAAAGGGACGCATGCGTCAGACAGTCATTTAGTGGGCAGCGAAGCAAGAGTCGCCGCATAAGTACACTTAACTCTGTAGTCGTGAAATAAAAGTTAAAAAGGGATTTGATACCGTTATTTTATTCATTTAAACACCTTTTAAGTTAACATATTCATTTAAACACCCTTTAAGTTAACATCAGAAGTGGGATCGCTCCTGTGCATTTAAAATTAGTGATTTTAGTGACTTCTCCAACAAATAAAGATGACGGACGATAGTAGATCCCGCCGCCATAGCGCCGAATCCGAACAGGATATTGAGGCTGCCAACGTTGAAGAGGATGTTGAGGAAGGACCTTCAGTGTCAAAGCATGCGAAAATGCAGTGGTACGAGACACTAATTAGTTTAATAGCAGTGCAACAACAACTGACTGAGTTAACTCCCCAAGCGATGGCGCCGTCTTCAGCATCTACATCAACGCCACCGCCCAATATCGGTGAAGGAAGCATGGATGCGCTTGTGCCGACAACCACACATGCGCAATCA
The DNA here is from genome assembly GCA_963924545.1 of Pogonocherus hispidulus. NCBI lineage: Eukaryota > Metazoa > Arthropoda > Insecta > Coleoptera > Cerambycidae > Pogonocherus > Pogonocherus hispidulus. The sequence continues at coordinate 36,602,216 of OZ004694.1, read as the reverse complement.
TCCTTCTCGGTGACCACTTACGACCCGAGTAGAAGCACATAGTCCATTGAAGAATGGTTGGAAGATGTGACAAAAATGAAAAATGTAAGCGACCTACTGATGATTGCGAAAGCCGGTGAGCCAGTAAGAGGTAGAGCCCATGGATATTTCTGTGACTGGAGACCACTGTGTCGTAATTGGGAGAATTTCTGTAATGACCTCATCATTGCTTTTTCCGATTGCAAAACACCGGGCGCGCTCGCATATGCAGCTGCCACATTAAGAAGCGGCGATTGTGAGACATTGTGCGATTATGGCCACTGGAAACTACGCATGATCCATAGGTTTCATAGTAACTTGCCATGGACAACAATTATTAGCATGGTAGAGTATGGCTTGGAGCAAGTTGAACACATTCAGCAATTCAAATACAGAAGCCTCAAACAGAACGTGAATTATTAAAAATGCTCAACGAATTTGATGCTCGCCGCATTAGATCAACGGCTAGAGTTGCAAGGACGGCCGATCGCCGGGAGAAAGACTATCGGAATTCGGGCCACGAGAAACTAAGAAAAACTATTAGGATGCTCTGTTTCAACTGTGGTCGTCAAGGACATCAAAAAGCTACGGGCCCAGATCTCCGTAAAGAGGGGGAGACAAAGGGAGGTGCTCCCAACAGAACACATGTTTCAAACATCCCTTCATGTACTCATTGTAAAAAGTTTAACTTGCTTCTATAAACACGGAAGGCCGAAAAAAGCTTTTGTTCTAAAAAAATTACGCCGTCTCAGCACAACACCAATAGCCACCTCATTAAACAATGGTACAGCTCTTTCATTTACATACCTTATTGACAGTGGCGCAGACAAATCAATAATCAGACAATCGGTTGTAAAGTTAGTAAGTGGCGTAATATATCGAGACATCAGTGTACGTGCTTTTACTGGACTTGGAGGCCAAATTATCGAAGCTGTCGGGAGATGTGAATGCATAATAGTTTTACCAGCTGTGACTTTAGAAATAAACTTTACGGTTGTTCCTGATAGTGCTGTACCAAGCGAAATTGATATTATTGTCGGATGGGATGTCATAAGTCGACTTTGTTTACATATGGAGAAGAGTGCTGACGGAATCGAACTGTACCATGACCAGGACAATATTACGAAAGTGCTTACTATAAAAGATACAGGGAACATAAAAATAAACCAAAGTGGACTAAGTGATGCTTTAAAAACGCAATTAGAACTGTTACTGACGAACTATAGAGACAAAACGCCAGATTAGGTATATCACTACAGGAATAGTGTCGAAGATACCACTCCTGTTGCTTATTCCCCTAGAATACTGTTTTATCAGGAAAGGGGGCAAGTTAAGAAAATAGTGGGTGATTTATTGCGTGACGGTATCATTCGTGAAAGTGAGTCGACTATGCTAGTCCAATTGTACTAGTAAGAAAAAAATGGCCAACTGAGAATGTACGTCGACTACCGTGACGTTAATAAAAAAGTAGTTAAGGAAAGTTATCCTCTACCGCTGATCCAAGACCAGATAAATGCATTATGCAAAGTTATATACTTTACGAATTTGGACATGAAATCTGGTTTTTACCAAATGAAAATCGACTAAGACTCAAAATATATTACAGCGTTTGTTACACCTGACGGACATTACGAGTTTAATCGGCTGCCGTTTGGGTACGTCAATTCACCTTCAGTGTACTAGCGAGCTATTGATAAAGCTCTAGGTGACTTAAAAGATAGAAAGGCATTTGTCTATATCAACGATGTGTTGGTTCCATCTGAAACCATTGAAGAAGGACTTCAAATTTTGGAGGAAGTATTAAGTGCATTATCTGTCGGTGGATTTTCATTAAACTACGAAAAGTGCGTATTTTTCCCGTTGGAAACTGAATATTTGGGTGTTCTATTAAGCAAAGGAACAATACGACCCACTCCACGTAAAGTTTGTGCTTTTGTTAAAACCCCAGTTCCTTCAGACGTGAAAAGAGTGCGACAGTTTATGGGTCTAGCTGGATATTTTCGAAGGTTTATCAAAAATTTTTCACAGCTGACCGCACCTATCACAACTCTGTTGAGGAAAAATCATGAGTTTCAATGGACATCTGAATGTGAAAGTGCAAGACAATTAATTATAGCTAAACTTATAGAACCGCCTGTTTTGCGTATTTACAATCCGGACTTACCTTGTGAGGTGCATACGGACGCGAGTTCGGTGGAACTGGGAGCTGTGCTCCTGCAAAAGGAGGACGGAGTTACTTTACCTGTCGCTTACTACAGTCGTAAGACTACGTCATATGAGTCCATATATCATTCCTATGATTTAGAGGCACTTGCACTAGTGGAAGCCGTGGAACATTTCCGAGTTTATTTATACGGTGTACACTTCAAGGTATATACTGACTGTAATTCAGTACGTGCGACTGCTTTAAGAAGACCTTACATCCGCGCGTAGCACGATGGTGGATTAAATTACAAGATTATGATTTCTCCATTGAGTATAGGCACTAGGCAGGGCAGTAAAATGGCCCACGTGGACTACCTGAGTAGAAATCCCGTAGATAATGAAAATGAGTTAAAGGTGTGTGTGCATTAAAGACGCTAAACATAAACAAAATTTCTGACGTAAAAACATTACGCGAGTTTCAAAACAATGATACATTCTGTCGTGACGTAGTAAATAACTCAGAGAGTTATCCAGACTATATGGTAATAAGCGACGTAGTCTTAACTAAAACAAAAGCACCGAAATGTTTTGTGCCGACTGCTGCAAGGTTGCTCGTTATGAAATTGTACCATGATGAGTCATCACATTTTGGTTGGCATAAATGCATTCAGAAACTACGTGAAGATTTATTTTGGCCAAAGGTGGGGCGGTGCTTAAAAAATATATTAAAAATTGCAGAGCATGCATACTGGGAAAGTCTCATACCAGTCCCCGAGCAGGTTTATGGCAACATGGTGAAAAACTACAGGACATTCTAGAAACATGGCAAATCTTGGTAATAATCGATGTCTTCTCCAAATTCTGTCAACTACAACCTATACCACAGAAGACATCCGAAGACGCTATTTGTGCCCTGGTGCCTGTATTCAAGAAATTGGGAAAACCCCCACGTATTGTAGCTGACAGAGCAGCTGCTTTCACGTCAACAATATTTCAGAACTTCCTAAGCCAACAAGGCGTGGAGCTTCATCATATTGCGACTGGTGTGCCGAGAGGTAACGGACAGGTCGAACGAATGATGCGAACCATCTTTAATTTATTGCGAGCTACACTGATACCGGGGAAGGAAAATACCTGGGACAACTACCTTGGTTGCAGTTGAAGACAATTTGAACTCAACAGTGCACTCAGTCACGGGCTATGCACCCGCAGTACTACACTTGGGCACAAATCCGAGACTCGCCGCAACCACAAAGTTCCTGGGAGATCCATTGACGTCTGACAACTTTATCGATGCAGATAAGGCTATCGCTGAAGCTCGTATTCGACTAAGGAATCGTGCCAGTACACTGTTCAAAAAGTTCTACTAAATGAGAGGTACGTGTTAGGCAAGAAAGGACACCGAACTACAGTGGCTGCCCATGAGCAACTAAGACCTTGGCCTATCTGTGAACAAACAAAAAGTAAGTTGACTTACGTTTTACACTAATATGATCCTTTAACATGTTCATTTAATCATAAGTACAGCGAAAGTAAGAAAATAGCGCGACAGTACCATAGTTGGGTAAAATACAGGAGTACTGTATTGACAGTAAAACACACATATCCACACATAGTTAACGTCAGAGTAAATAACAACGAAAGTAAACACCAGCGAAAGTAAATACCAACGAAAGTAAATAACAACGAAAGTAAACACCAACGACAGTAAACACCAGCGGAAGTAAACACCAGCGGAAGTAAACACCAGGGAAAGTAGAAGACCAGTATGACAGTACCATAGGTAGGTACTTGGGTAAAGTACGGCAGTACCGTACTCACCGATGATAATCAACAATGTCAAACATAAACACACACACACACACTTACACATCATTCAGTTACAAAAAATCTAAAATTTATGTCCTGAATGTTATGTTAACAAAAATGTTATTGTTGTAGAACAGCTCGCGTGTAAAAATAAAGATCACCAGTTCGAATGCTTACACTGCAACTATTGCTATTACATTAGGTTGTAAGGTCAATGTTGCGGTAGTCCAGATTGATCTAATATTCGTTTTAGATAAGAAATAAAAACAACTAATCTATGATGACCGCTGTTCCGACGGTTGCTTTCAAGTCAAATGCTCTTCTCTGACTTATGTTATTTGATACTTGTTGTTTATGTTGCAACGGTGAAGTCTGTGCGTCTACATGATTTTAGGTGATAGACCCCTGATAAGGAGCGAGGGCGCTCCAATTCCAGGATGGCCGTGTTACCATATTCCACCGAAAGAGACCTCTACAGTCGAGGTCGAGACCCCTCAGTGGCCAAAGGGACGCATGCGTCAGACAGTTAGTTAGTGGGTTGCGAAGTAAGAGAGTCGCTGCATAAGTACACTTAACTCTGTAGTAGCCGTGAAATAAAAGTTAAAAAGGGATTTGATACCGTTATTTTATTCATTTAAACACCCTTTACGTTAACATAGATACATAAAAAACCTAGTTTTTTTTTATTTAGAAACAATTCCTCAGCTTACATGACTGCCTAAATAATGTGAGAAAGTATTTGTAAGTTAATCTCAAATTCTGAAAGTATTAGCGGATTAGCATACAAATTTAATATGTCGAGCACTCTCTGCCAATTACTCGTAATAACAATGCGCATTTCCACAAACTTATGAATACCTGCTAGTACTTCTGGACTTCTTCTTTTTCAACTAATTTTATGGTCAGAACAAGAATTCAAGCGAAGCACGTCATCAGTTTTAAAATTATTTACATGACCTTAAAGAGGCATAACCATTTATTTCCTTGTAATTATGTAATCACAGTAAATCACACTAGTGCAGTTCTTAATAAAAAAGATAATAATAATACAATTTTAATTTATAAAATTAAGAAATAAAAATATTTTAAACTAATTTTAAATTTACGTAATTTATCATTAGCACAGCACTGAATATAAATTCTTTTGTTGGGGAATGTTCGGGAAAGTATATACGTTACTTGTATATGTCCATATAAGGCCAGCCCTAGACGCTACGGTACGCTTGCGCAAGTGAATCGTTACCAGCAGAACTAAGCGTGTAGAAGAACAGTTTGTGCAGTTATGCAGTTCGAAAACAGTTGGCGCAAGTGACTTGTGCCAGTTGGAACCAACGAACCTTTTGACGGTGGTAAACAGGTTTGTAGCAGTATACCGGAGCGTGTAGGTGACTGGCACTTGTGCAAACGTTTATTTTGAGGTTGACCAAGTTTGCATTTTGTATTGTGCTTGCTTTTTTGTATCGCGATTAAAACTATAGAAGAGAAAATTCGTGAAGTTTTGGAAGATTTTCTGCAGATTTACAAAGCGAACCGTGTCTCTGGATGATCCAAAGCAAACAATACCATGATAAGGACAAAAAACATGCTGCATATCAGAAACTTATTGAAAAATTAAAAGTGTCATCGCCCCGGGCTCTCGACATAGCCTGATCTACTACAGATCCATCAAGTTGGCCCGGACATGTCAGCATTTTTTCAGGGTGTTTAATGCTCGCCAAGTGCTGAGAAATACTGGCACTTTTTTTTTAAATCTACCTTAATTAATTTATTTTTCCGGGCCAACTTGATAGTGGCACGAACATGTCAGCATTTTTTAAAAATATTTGGAGGGTGTTTTTAATGCTCGGCAAGTGCTGAGAGATGCTGAAACTTTTTTTCATAAATCTACCCTAATTAGCGAGTAATCGATAATTTATTTTTCCGACCCACCTTGATGGTAGTACGGACATATCAACATTTTTTAAAAATACTTGGAGGGTGTTTAATGCTCGACATGTGCTGAGAGATGCTGAAACCTTTTTTTTATAAATCTACCCTAATTAGCGAGTAATCGATAATTTATTTTTCCGACCCACCTTGATGGTAGTACGGACATATCAACCAATGCCGCTACTTGTACATTCCTATTTTCAGCACAACGTTGTTCTGGTTTGGTTTTTAAATCATTGTATATTTCTCATTTTCCATGAAGTCTTTTTGTATAAGCGACAAAATGCCCAACTGTGTGGTTGGCTCCTCCTGTAATTTTAACTCCTCTTAAAATATAACATCTGCCTCTTACCAAAAATTGGTTAAGAATATTTGAAAGCTTAAAGTGCCGATCATTACCTTTATCGACTGCCTATTCCAAAAGTAATATTGATTTATCAATTCCAACATCCATTTCTCTTATCTGGTTATTATATTTATGGAAATACACAATTTTGTTTGATAATGTCGAAGAAAGAGCGGCATCTATGACATTAGTATTATCAAGAGATATCACTGATGACTTATATGTATCAAAATGTGAACAAGTCGAACAAGTAGCCTTAGTTATTTTGCACCATGGTAAAAAGTTTTCTTCCATAAGCTTAAATAATAATTGTGTTATAGTTGATTCTCCTGGGATATATGGTAAATATCACTGGGAAGTAGCTGACAGTCTGTTTGAATGGTTTTCATTAATTTAGCACGAATCTCGTAAACTTGATGGATCACGAAATCAGTTTTTTTATTATCTGTTGTATGTAGTTTTCTGGATCAATTTCTTTCATATCGGTTTGAAATAACTGGGAATCGCAGAAACTGGTACCTACTCATTATTTGTAGTAAGCTATCTATTGCACAAGTATTTGATACTTGTCTATTGTTATAGGTTTCAGATCAGATGAGTTACCGTTTCTCAAGAATGCAATAGGTATAATTTTAGTTTTATTCCCACTCTTTCTGAGGTTCTAAGTAAGATTTTCTTGAGCGCCTTGATGTAACTATCCTTTCACCTCGCCAATTTTCTAATGCCTTATTCTCTTCTGTTCCTAAACTTGTAGTATAGGTTTGACTTTTATTGACTTGACTAATTGTTACAATCATATCATCTTTCTCTTTCAGAGGAGTAGAGGTGCCCGAGTTTTGTAATACCGGTATTAGTATTGCCGTCCATAATGGCAATAGTTTACACAATTGTATTAAAGGTTTAACAATTTCTAGGAGATATTGCATATTGTCATGGTCCCTGTCATTTTTTTCGGATACTAAATTTTGCGACCTCTGCAAAATTTCTTCGGCCCACTCTTTAACTCGATTTTTTTTAACTCGATGTTTTCTACAGAAACTGTAATGTCGTTATCAGTATCCATAACTTTGTTAACATTATCTAGAATTATTTTCTGTTCTTCCGATTCACTGCTTCCGATATCAATTCTTTAAGAATTTTTTTTGTCTTCGCAAATTGTACTGTGGCCATTCTCACCTATTCCGTCAGTTTCGCTTAACGAAACGACGAATATGGCATGTAAAATTTTTTCTACGTCTTTTATATTCAAACAAACAACTAGTTTTGCTATGCTTCTGATGTAAATTTGCTTTGTTCGAAATCTTTGGGTTTTTTAAACATTTAATGGCACCAGTAATTTAATTACGTGAGATACATCACATCTTATAAACGTTGGAGGTATTTTAGATTCCTTATGAAATAATAAATTGTAGCAGTTATTTACATATGATGTTATATTATACGATTCTCCAAAGGATTTCGCTATTGCGGACAATAAGGTAACGACATACAATTTCCTTAGGTGTAGCTGCCTCATCCCTTAGCCAGTTTCGAAGCTAGTAGGTAATACTATCAGCGTCGTGACGCTCACTCAACATATTGCATACAGAATACTGTTTTCCTGTGGATGAACCTCGCACAGCTATTATGAGATTTATGGCAAAATGAAATTCTGACTTTGTAAGATTTTTTAAGGGAGTCAAAAATCAGAAAATCATATTAGCGATTTTTTACTGGAAAATTGAAAACATATATCATGATGTTCTGAGTCATCTGAAACGTATTGGTGCTAAGTTTCATACAAAGATTTTTACTCTTTGTTTTTCACGAAAAGTAAAGTTTCATGGAAAGATAATAAAAATTTTCATTTTTTAAGAGAGAATACCATGAACTAGCAAAACAAATGAAATAACGGTGGCAGTGGCCCAATAAAGGTGCATTAGCAATAACTCGAGGCAGAACCTATATAGAAGGCAATTAATTGTCAGATGAAACACTAATTTTATACATTTTATACAGGGTGATTACAATGGTAATGAAAATATGTCAGAAAAAAAACTTTTCTGAACTTTTAAATTAACCCCCAATTAGGTACCTCAATAACTGGGGGTTTCATGAATTCTATGAACCATCTCATATTTTGCGCTTAGAATTTAAGATAGAAAAATTAGTTAATAAGTCTCGATTTCCTTTTTGAAATATACCATCAACTTGGTCCGGAAAACGGATTACCTATCGATTACTTGCTAATTAAAGCAGATTTCAAAAGAAAAAATATAGCATCTCTGTGTCTTTGACGAGCATTAAACATCCTCCAAATATTTTGAAAAAACGCCTGACATGTCCGGGCTACCTTCAAGTTGGCACGGAAAAGTTAATTAGGGTAGATTTAAAAAAAAAGTTTCAGCATCTTTCAGCACTAGGCGAGCATTAAACATCCTCTAAATATTTTGAAAAAGTGCTGACATATCCGGGCTGTAATCAAGATGGCCCGGAAAAATGAAATATCGATTACTCGCTAATTAGGATAGATTTTTTAAAAAAAGTTTCAGCATCTCTCAGCACTAGCCGAGCATTAAGCACCCTCCGAAAATTTTGAAAAAGTGCTAAACTGTAAACTGGCAATTATACATAATTGACAGATCACACTGACAATTATCTATAATTGACAGTTTAAACTGGCAATTATAAAAGGACATCGTGTGAAATAATTTTATAATTGCCAGTTTAAACTGTAGCTGTATAATTGACAGATTATAATTGTCAGTTTGATCTGGCAATTATGTATAATTGCCAGTTTAAACTGGCAATTATAAAATTATTTCACACGATTTCCTTTCTACGCTTTCGTAGATTAGAGTATCTGAAGGATGAATTGTGATAGTGTGGGGTGCCTGAAACGTAATTTTGGTTATAATTGTCATTATAATATAAATATGTCTATGTTTGTTTTTATTATGTATTTTTTATCAAATTTAGTCAATTTCTCAAAGCCGTACCCAAGGGGTTTTCAAAATTTAATCCCAAACCCGCAAACATTTCATAAGTCAAAATAGAATGTCCGCGTGCTTAGACTTATGTTATGGTCGTTCATCAGGTAATCTTATACATTAATAAAAAATAATTCTACGGAGTCTAAATAGATAATTCTATTTTTAGGGTTTTAACAGGACACAGAAATATTAACAATAATATGTGTATAAAAATAAAATGTAGATGTATGTTTGTCTGTAAAATAAAACTCTATTAAATTAAAATATACCATTTCCGGGTAATATTTTGGATATTTTATTCAACCCCTTCCGGACTCGCTGGACATATATGCATGCGGCCGCGATCACGGAGGTACATATTATGAAAATATTTTAGATATTAAAATGTGACAACACTGTCGCTTGTTGTGTGTAACAAACAGGACAAGGTTCAATGCGCACCGAAAGTTGTTTCTCAATGCAAAACCTTCCTACATAACATAACAGTCTTTCAACAATTAACCAGTGATTGCATCATTAACTTAGAGTAATGCACGTAAATTCAACATATACGTACGCCTTTTCTGTTAAAGGTTCTTTAGTTTGATAAACTTTATCAATTCGTTCAACTGTACCACTGTACCCCAGAATCTTTGATGTTTAATTATTAATCTGTGACAACCTTCGGCCATGTTTTTGGCAGTAATATATATTTTTTAAATGGCTGTATACCGACTAAACAATTTAATTATTTTATCATTTGTTCCTATAAATATGTTGAATCGGTTTGATCAGTACCATATTTTTTATTTAAGCAGATTACTTTTATTAGCATCATCTATTTACCCCAATATGCCGTAATACCAAATTTCATAATGAAATATGTCCATGTAATGAAATGTGAGGTTATTAGTTCTCATAGTTTTAACTAATCTGAATGCCTATATATGTATATATATATATATATATATATATATGTATATAATATGGCTGATAGGGCAGTCATAACAGTTAGTCTATGACTTAGGGTTGCCAACTCAAGAGTTTTATAAATCGGGACATTTCATCTGAAAATTCGGGACAAACTGAAGAATTCGGGACTCTTAAAATTTTATTGCAAAAATAAAACAAACTATGAAATATTTTTTAAATAAATATTTAACTTAAAAAAATAAGAAAACACTTTAAATAAATATTTATTATTGGTATTTAGAGACTAAAAATCACAAAATACACAGCTCAACGGAAAAATGAAATAAAATATTTACATTCTACCTGCACTATAGGTACCTAAAGCCTAGTTTTTATTTAAAGTATTTCTTTCTTGAAAGAATATTTTGCCTGATTTTTGGCAGCCTTTAAAATATTTTTATTATTGTGTGTATTTATAAAATTCCTCACAAGTGAATTTAAAATTTGTCTTTATTTGGAGTTCTGCTTTAACATGGTCAATGGACAACCGATTCTTTTCTTCAGTCCATAAGTTTTTACAACGTGAAAATACGCGTTCCGTAGCAGCATTTGAAGCTGGGCATGGCATGGAGTCGTGGCTTTGACGATAATGACACGTAAATCGGATCGTGCTAGATCTGCTTTATCATGATGACTAGACATTGGGCTAAACGCGAGATGGACCGCAGGACGTGACGACTGAAATCGGACTAAATTCAGAAATCCTGAAAATGCGGGACTAAAGGCGTCCCGCATGATGTACGAGCGGGACGCGGGACGAAAGCATGTAAAACCGGGACATCCCGCAAAATTCGGGACGGTTGGCAACCCTACTATGACTATATCTAACTAGCAGCGTTTAAGCTTTTATTTATAAATTTGCTCCAGAAATACATATAGGCCTTTTTATCATATAGCGGGTAGGTCATGACCATTTTTGTCTTTACTGAAATGTAATTTATTCACTTGCTTCGTGCTTATTTTTTATTTGTCTAGTAATTGCGAGTTGAGAGTCTAATAGCAAACAATAATTATACAAATACAGTTTTAATGAATTTATTTATTACCTAGGTATATGCATGGACAGTGTGATCAGAACATCAGCAGAACTTGTAGAACATTTAATGTGAAATAGGTACCTACCTGAATTTACCACAAATGAATAACATAATAATTATACGGATCTGGTATAATTTTATAAATATTTATTTATCTTTAAATTAAGCGAATAGCATTCTAAGTAGAATATGAAAGAAAAGTGCAGTAAAGCTTCTAATAAAGAATTGCCATGAACTTTCCCTAGGGTAGGTATATACCTAATTCTTCCTTAGAATAATTCATTTTATCCTAAATTTCAATGTCACTATTTAAAATAATGTGGATTCCCTAAAAATCTCGGTGTCAGTGTGTGTGCTATCAAAGATATACCATACATATTGTCAGAAACATACAAACCTTACATCCTTGAACTTAGAACTTAAACAATCAAAACATGAAAAAAATATATAGGGTGTTTCTTAAAAAAAAACTGACATTTACGTTACAAATCCGTTTATGCATGACGGCACAGGCCTAAAATACATCTCATAAAGTTCTAAAAATTGTTTGATTACTCTGCCGAAAACCCGAGTTTGATACGACGTTCCGGTCGGCTGTAATCGAGCCGTTTCGGGACCCAACCCTGTATTTATAATTAAAATTAATTAGGCAGATAATTATTTTTAGGAAAACGCAGACACATGTTCTAAAACTGATTAGATACATAGTATTACATTTTTTTGTTTAAGAAGAATATTTACCTACGTACCTATACGTACACCGTGTTCCACATAAAACGACCCACTATACGATCTGGAAATCTATAAAAGATGCGAAAAAAAGTTAAATGTATACAGGGTGTCCCAATTTTGCTGGGACGACATCAACTCTAAAAATTTAAATGGGACACCCTGTATTTTTGTCAATTTTTGGATTCTCTGTCAAAAATCAACCCGACTTACCTATTTAAACTATAGTCGAATTTTGCGTAGTTTCCGAGATATTTGAGGTTATGTGTGCGTTTTTGAAAAATCAAGGTAGGTATTTTTCAACACGATATAAAAAAATTATCAAAAACTAAAATTAGGCGTTTGGGTGGTAATTTCCACTTACAAAGCGTCAATGCATATACAGAATACAAAATTTTTGTGAACACCTATACATGGTGAACATATTAAGAAATCAATCTTGCAACTTTATAATCTGAAAAAAGTCGATTTTTTTAAATGAAACACCCATTATATAATTACTCTATGTTAAACACAATGAACATACCTACCTATCATTCCATATAAATATGTCCTATACATAAATTCAATGGTTACAGAGAAAATCGCAATTTTATATAAAATCAGAGTGATTTCTGGTATAATGATATTGTAACGCTGAATGCTCTCAAAAAAACTAGGAGTCTATGGAATGAGTAATATTAAAATTTGCTTTAATTTGACAGATCTGCAATTTATTTGTATTTATATAGTGGTAGTTGCATTCCTAAATGATTTTAAATTCAAAATACCTAATTATTATTAGGTACCTATCTATTGTAATTTACCAGCAGAAACAAACAGAAACAAACAAATATTTTAAGTGACAACTACATAATAATTAATCACAGATTACCAGGAAGTTTAAAAAAACAAAAAACAATCTTACAGCTATACAGAGTGTATATCGCACTTGAATGTTTGCAGCAGCATTTCGCACGGCTTGTTCATTGTTTTGTTTTTTAAACTTCCTTGTAATTTGTGATTAATTATTATATAGTTGTTACTTAAAATATTTGTTTGTTTCTGTTGGTTTCTGCTGGTAAATTACAATAGATAGGTACCTAACAATAATACGTGATCGAATCCAACTAGGTACTAATATGCGACCTAATCTGCGCATATCAGTCCCGGTCTTGTAATAATTTGTCCCAGTACCGCTGTATTTTGCTATCGCATTGTATAAATCATTGTTACTCTATAGGCATAAAAAAGTGGTGTACTTATTCATAATATTACAGTTGAATATCAGAGATATTAGTAAAACCTTCACTTCCATAAAATATTCATCCATAACTTTAATAAGTTTATTTTAAGATTTGCCAAAATATAATGTAATACCTATTATTTGTGGCTTTATACAGATAGAAGATCTACAAAAAGGTATTGTTTCTAAACTGACCTTTTTGAGTGTTTTTATTTTGTATCTGTACTGGCAAAATACATAATTCCATACCTTATAAAACGATAATATATAATTCCGAAAGGTATAGGAACATACTTTAACATATTCTGTATTATTAAAAATATTGTCAATAATCTTAAATTAATTGTTTCTTGTGACTGGAGCTGAAGGCAACCCTGTCATCCACACCCCCACGCTCTAGGTATAATTTGTGCGCAGGATACAGGAAGCAGGAACATAACTATTTTTAGTTTTTAGATATCCGTTAATTAAAAACGATATGGCACAATCACAAACTAAAAAGTATTTTAGTTATTAAATTCATAGTTATCAAACGACACATTAAATTATTACGTAGGTAAATAAACTTCATACAGTTATTTATACACGGGTGCACTCACTTTCTAAAATTGAAATCAGCTCTACGGTCTTTCATAGAAATAAATTTTTCCATAACTTTTTCATCGAAATTATTTATTGGGCAGGCAACGCCCCATTCTTTTATTTATACCTACTTTATTTCCCAGTGGAAGATTTGCAAAATTAGCTCTAATTATACTGCTAACAGTATTATGTTAAGTAATATATAAAATTGTCTTTTCACAAAAATTGAATAAGTAATTTAATAATGTTAAAAATATGTAATGTGTTAAAAATATGTTATAATGTTTAATAATGTTGGCGTAGGGTCGCGAAATAATTGCGGCCAAATCTGCATAATATAAGCATACGGAAAGTATCTAACGAGTTTAGTCGAAAAGGAGATCGGGTCGGTTGCCATAGTTACCTGGACCGCGACTCAAAGTGCGGCCACGAAGCTGTAATGCTTTGCTCACTGTGCAGCACAAATTACTGAAACAAGTTTAGATACGCAACTAACCTCTTCTAACCATTAAAAACTATTTGGCGCTTCTTTTGCAGCGGATGCGATCCAAAGCTATCTCAAGTATACAGAAAACTGTCTTGCCCCTCGCCGTAATGTCGAAAACTGTTTTATCGACATTTCGCTTTAGCGCGTCAAAATAGTTGACGTGTCCCCGTGTTATTAATCTATGGGCGGATCCAAGTTTTACTATACAGGGTGATTCAATGAGAGTAGTAAATATTTTGGGAGGTTGTAGTACCATTATATTATTTCTATATTCAGTTAGATATAGGAGCGTTTAAAGCGGATCCTATTGGATGTCAAAACTGCTATTTTAAATGCTCAGGTTGCCATATATTGTTAGTTTCAAATAACCCGAGCATTTAAAATTGCACTTTTAACCGGCAATAGTAGCAGCATCAGCATCAAACAACCATATCTCTGGAATTAGGTACATGTTTATAACAAGTTTTTCACTTGGAACAATCAAAGTACCTACTATTTACCCTGTGGTACTATACATCCTCCCAAAATATTTACTATTCGTTTCAATCACCTTGTATATAATTAAATAAATAGATGCACATCCCATTATTAGGCATAAATATAAATAAATTCGTCTGTGGTGGCTCTGCAAAGCAAAATTAGTATGTTATATACTGAGGCGGAAAATGTTTCATTACTGTTGAGGGCTGTTTAGATAACCGAGGTACGAAGCACCAATATTAGCTATAGCGCGAGACAGGAATGAAACCTTCCGCCGAAATATATAACATACTAATTTTGCTTTGCAGAGCCACCACAGACGAATTTATTTATATTTACGTATAAGATTTTATTTACAACCATCTCTAAATAAACCGCGAACATCTCCATCTTAAAAAATTCATATTTTTTCTTACTCTTCAATTTGGAAGACAGTGAAACCCGTTTCTGTGGTACTATAAAATTATTATTTTTAAGAAATGTGGCATAAGTTGTCTACTGTCACACTGACAGTAGATTGTTAATAATTACATTTTTGTATCACCCTTATATAATAATTAAGTAACTTTAGTCCCTCAAAAGTGGGAGTAAAGTGAGTCTTTTGCTTTCTAGGGTAAAAAGGCATAGCTAATAACTCAATTGTGACAATACTTTTCAAATTAGAAATATATTAACAATAATTTTTTTGAATTCTTTCAATTAAAATGTTGGGTCGTACAAAAAATAGTATAACAGGGTGTTCCACGTAGACTTTCCAATGAGACTTTTCTAGAATACTACGCGTAGTGGAATTCTGAAAATGGGGGATTCTCACAATTTTCTATCGATTAAAAACATTGCCGATGACGTTCAAACTTCCGGTTCTAACGGAAGTAGACATCAACTCACTTATTTCGAATAGAATGTACTATTTTTTATTTCATTTTTGGATTCTACGTTAAGTTTAAAGGTAAGTTTCATAAGAATACCCTATCCCTAAACTCAAACGTTGCTGAGATATTTCGACTTCTTCAAATATTTTGGAAAAAACATACTTATGCTTCATCGGTTCTATCTCTTCTAGTTTTTATCTAGAGGGCTAAACTTTTACACGAGAAATACCAAAAGGTATCCAAATATTCGGAGTATTCGAAAGTTGATGCGAGTTATACAGGGCGTTGAAAAAACACCAACCAATTGTGTCAAATTGAAAGTTAAATAACTCGCTTATTATAAATGCAACACCCTATGTTTTATAATGCTAATGGATGCAGCTTTTAATTCTCTTTCGATTGGTATTAGCATTCCCTATACCTAAATTCCACCGATTAGAAGATATTTGGACATTATATTGCTGCAATGAAAATAATCTGGCAGTTAGCTGCAGGTTGGTTGGGAAAAAACATGAAATGTGAAGAAATTTGTATCAAACGTCATTGTCACTGTTTAGATAGTCATGTGGAATTTTTAAATACGCACAAAGTAGCATTTTCCGTAGGTTTTTTTAAATTAGGTTTAAAGTTTCAATTTTTATTTAATTTTTAATTAGGTATTGGTTCTGAATTCACGTTACTTTAATATTACTCATTAAAACATTCAAAATGAACTCGACAGTACTCAAATTGTACTTTTTGAAATAATTTGACACAACTAATACAATATCCATTTATTATAAATATCTACAATATTCAGCATTCACATAATGGTAACAATAACACTAAGAATAAAAAAATAATATTCTTTAATAGCCTTTAATAGTCTTTTTTTAATATTCAATTCTCTAATAGTCTTCTGACCATGTCCTTAGTTGGTCGGTGTTTATCTGGACTCTGGAAACATGCATGTTCTACTAACAATTCTAGTACACTCCCCATAAACGACAATTAAATTTAAAAAGTCTTCGTTTGTGTAACCGGAGTATGCCATTATTATTAGAATTATTACAACTAAATCGGCAAACTCACTCTGCAGCAATGACTGCAACTTTGCTAAAAAAGTAAGTATGCTGTATAAATATGACTGAACTTCTGAGTTTTAGCAATACGTACAAATTTATGTCAAATTAAGTATGTTCTAAATTTTAAGGTACGCTCAATTGTAGGTGCCTTTTTTATTTTTAATTTGTGCTTTTTTCAATTAACTATTTATTTTACTTATAATTATATAATTCCTTTAAGTTATCTCGCCTCACACACAGACTCGTTTGTCCAAGTGGCTCACATTCAATAATTTTATCAATTAATATGGGCATACAAGTTATTGGGATAATTAAAATTAGATTAATCAGTAAACTTACCACTGAACCCTTCTACAACTCTTGGACGTTTTGCAACTGCTGTTTCACTGCCTTCTTCAAAATCTAAAAATAAGATACCTATTATATATTATCATATCATACATGTATACATTAAATAACATTATTTTAATCTATCTTTAAAAATGTAGGCATTGATATTTTTGGGTATACTATGCCTTTTTTTAAACTTTTGTGTTTGAAAAAATTAGATGTCAAAGATATAAAGGTCGTTTCACCATTATAACTATATGATAATCATATTCTTTTAAAATATACCTATGTCAAATGGTACAAGGGAAAAACTTTACTGTACCATGTAGATACATTTAATAACATTGTGTTAAATTTT
This sequence comes from Pogonocherus hispidulus, assembly GCA_963924545.1. NCBI lineage: Eukaryota > Metazoa > Arthropoda > Insecta > Coleoptera > Cerambycidae > Pogonocherus > Pogonocherus hispidulus. The sequence goes on along the minus strand of OZ004694.1, from coordinate 36,584,882 downwards.
TTCTAGAAAATGCCCAATTATTTCAAAAGCAAAAATTGTATACATTGTACTGATAAGTATTAAATTTATACAAGACAACGTATGGTATGGCATTTAACATAAAGTAACGTAATATTCTATGCCTTTAAGCCTCACCCTATAATTTTCTATATTTTTTAACATTCTATGCATTTTTAGAGTATATAATCTCTACTTACCTACATTATTTTCATAAGGTATTGGTTTTAATAGATCGGTATACTGTATACCTCTTACCTGGAATAAGAAGTGTAGGTACTGCATATCTTTTAAGCCCTCTTCGCGTTCCAGGAACAAAACAATCAGGAGAAAAATGATCATCACAAACATAAAATCTATTATATATCTGTTCTGCTGTAAGTGTTTTATAATCCACTGGTTTAATAATTTGAAGCCATTTTTCAAAAAGCCCAGGTTCAGTTTTTGGAAAACGATGTCTCCTGCTATATTTGTTTTTGCAGTTTAAAACACAGCACTTTTTTGGCTTTAAGGCAGGCACGTAGTCGTCCATTATAACATAAAATAACAAATGGAACAGATAAAACACCAAAACACTTATAAATTTTTCAATGACGACTCACAACAATGGAGGAAACTGAAAAAGTTATGTGCGCTTTTCGAAAATCACGAAAACAACGATACACGATTATATGTGTAGTCATCTATACTCGAATAGCGTAACTAGAATCTAAGGAAATTGTTTTCTGTAATTTGAAACCTTAACAGCCCTGTTTTTACGCGTCGATTTAAAGCTACTACTGTCATCTGACGGATGCGATCCGAACTAATAATATTTGGCGGGAACATTGAAGTAACATATCTAAATGTCTCAGTAATTTGTGCTGTGCAGTGGTCTGCTGTGGCGATCCAGTAATGTGGACTCTGGCATTATGAGTACGATAGCTCAAGCGCTCGAGCCTTTCCTAATAATAGTTTTGTACTACAATACATGTTTTAACATTTGCATTTAATTTATAGTAATGATAATAATAAGGATTTCTTTGGTATTTTTGGAGGGGGGGCGCGCGGCCATGCGGCCTTAAGGAGGAGCCGCCACTGGGTATTACTACTTATAATACTATTAGATAGATTAAATAACAATAATAATAATAATAATAATAATAAGAATAATAAGAATAATAATACCTAATAATAATAATAATAAATACATAATATATGTAGGATATTGAATTATAATTATTGTAAATAAAAAGATGTACCTATAACAAAACATCATTAGTTTCGGTGAAAACAATCTGTAACTCCGTAGCAAATTCTACAAAGAATGGAAAAATAAATATTTATAGTCATAATCTGTGTCTGTGAGTATCAACCTTAAAGCAATGTTCTGTTCTTTTAATAGTACATTAAAAGGTCACACTCTAGATCGTCATTGGCTGTTCGCGCAACCGCGAATCGGCGTAAATATTTGCCGTAGTACTACGGCTAAATCTTGTGTAGAAAGGAAAGCGGCAAGCTGGCTTCATTGCTTTAACACCGTCAGTAAATTGCTCTGATGTGATAGGAGTTTTCTTAATTTACAAACAATTTATATAATCCAGCAGTTTGACTAGCTGGTAAGATATCGGTAACATAGGTAACAATTTTTTGTTTGATTATCACTAACACTATTACTAACTATTACTATTCACTATTACCTACTTTATTACTAATACTAATAAAAGAAAATCAGAAAATGAATTATAACAAACAAAAAATGTTTTAAAGCATTTCCTTACCATTTAACCGATCACTCTATTACCAGAGACTTATACATCTACATTACCATACTAGTGCTTACCAGAGTCGCGACGATATACATTTACCAGAATTTATTTACCGGTTAGCTGATTGGTTTATCTGTTGAATACTGCAAGCGTTTTCTAGCTTATACTCATAGCTATCTAGAAGTTAATTATAAGCATTTAATATTTGTTATATCATCTATATAATCTTATATTTTATATTCAAGTATTTTCATAAACTTCCTGCAGTGCGGTGTAGTGTGTGCGCTGTATTTAAATGTTTATATAGTAGATGTGTTTAAACATAAAAAATATTTCCATTTAGCTTATCGGAAAAGGTCATTTATTTCATTCCATTTTATTCAACTTAATAAATTAATCTTTAGAACTAGGGTAAATTACCTGCGTCCGAAATTTTTCATGGCCGCCGATGCAATTCCCGAATATATAGAATGAGTCAATGGCACGTGCACCATACACATATACCGGCAGATGGGCTTTGGGCTTTGTCATCATGACGTCATTAAATGAGAGGGTTCGACCCTCCCTAGTGTTTCAAAGAAATATCATCGGTCTCATCGTCGCCAAACAGTATAACAATATGATTTTATTATTTTCGCGCCTATACAAATAGAATCTTACAGGTTGCTACATGTCCTGCAGAAGTGTGAACAGATTTAAACTTTTAAACAGGTATTGCTGTAAAAAAATAACTGAACTATAAGTATGCTTTATCTATTATATTTTATTTAGTACATAGTAGACACCTACTTACATAATTAGGTACTTACTACTAGAAAGATAATAAAAACTAAAAAAAATATTTAAACAATTTTTTATTTAATTTTTATGAAATATGATTCAGTTTGTCTCCTGCAGATTATCTGCACCGTGCACCTCCTTATTTTCCTGCATATATAGGTAACTAGAAATCAATCATATAAATATTGCTTATCTACTGTAGTTATGTAGTATGTATGTTATATCATAAATTTAAAATATGATTTTTTAAAAACTTTTTATTTTTGTTAAAAACTCTTCCAAGGGTCGTGTATAATGTTTTATAATATTTCGAGCGAGTTAACTACTACAGTTGATACTACACTCTGAGTGGTTATGAAACTACACTAACTGTTGGGAGATATTTTACTGCCTTTTATAACTTTATGAAAGCTTTGTCAGCAGCGACAGTGAAGTCGTAATTTGGTTTCTAAGAATGGTTTAGTAAGATAGCTACCGGACGTAGATAAATGCAATTTATAGCACATACCTATATGAAGTTACCTACACTGGGAACAGCTAACTAACATTTGACATTTTTGACAATCGAATGAGATGTAGTAAATTATTTTGATGTAAGTTTTGTGATATTTCCTGCAATGAGGTAATCAGATTTTCGGGGTTAATTATTGATGTGCGAATGATCTTCAAACGCGCGAAAGTAATTGAAATTAGAATGGCGTCTAATTGGTTCTCGATATACAAATAACTTTCCATGAGAAATTAACATTTTTGTAAAAAATTTAATTTTGCTTCAATAGTTTTTATTATACCTGCTTTATATAATATCTGCTGTTCTATAAATAGAATTCGAAATCATTTTTATATCTTGAAGGTTTCTTCATCGATTTGCAGTTTTCAAATAGTTGTATTAAATTCTTAGTTATTGATGTTGTAACCGAGATTTGGTTTTTTAATCAATTTTATATTTGATGTTCGTCATGGGTTATTTTGTTTATGGCGTGTGTGGCTATCTGTGGCGTCTGTCGCTATTAATATTGGCTATCTTCTGAATCTAAATTTTCGGTGATTTATTTAAATATTGTACCAATACCATTTAGAATACTGGGTTTTTTTTAAGAGGGCGGTTGTAAAACCTTCATAAAGGCATCCAACAGGGTCCGCACTGCCGGATAGTGTGGGGTTACCAGAATCACAGCGGGCCCACTCACAGATGAGCCCGACGGGAAACCAGCGACCTCACTAAAAAACCATCTCCCTTTCCCACGCAGAACATCAGAGCGGGACCGCTTTCGCATTACTTCAGCCTGAGTCTTGTTTCTTGCTATTGATAGCTCTACCGTTCTGGCTTGCATTGCCTCTCTGTTCTTTCTTTTCTCTTCAGTCTGTCAAGCAGCCGTCATCCCTCTTTGTTCGTAGTAGCCTCTGCACGTAGGCAGCCACACTGTTCCACCAGTTTTCGTTGTCAAGCATCAACTCGACGATGCTCCGTGGAGTGATTTGACCGATCAGCGTCTCCAGGGCTCTTCTTTCGTCGGTCCATTGATTGCATACGAAAAACGGATGCTCTGCGTCGTCCCTTTCATGTCCACAGTATTTGCACTCCGGTGTCCTGACCTTGCCCATTTTCCACAAATAATGTCAGAAGTAACCTTGCCCGCTAAGGAACCGGGTCAAGTAGAAATCCACCTCTCCGAATTTCCTATTCATCCAGGGTCCGACCCTCCCGATGAGCAGGTACGTCCACCAACCTCTTGGGTCGTTCGTCCATCTTTCCTGCCATGCCGTCAGGGTTCGAGATCTCTCTTCTTCTACTGCCCGTTCTCTGCCCACTTCCACGCTGGCGTCGTAGATTCGCTTCCGTTCGATAGCGAGCAGGTCGGTGGGTGATACGTCCGCTATCACCAGGATTGCGGCTTCGGAGACTGTACGAAAAGAGCACACGATCCATAGTGCTCGCCTTCGCTGCACGGTGCTCATACTCTTTCTGTATTTTTTTACTCTCATAGCGTCGGCCCAGATCTCAGCCCCGTAGAGCAAGATCGAATGCGTCGTCGCCATGAGCAGTCTGCGCTGGCTCGGCATCTGACCACCCACGTTCGCCATGAGTCCGCTCAGTGCAGCGGTCTTCGTCACGGCTCGGTCAACCGAATTCTGTATGTGTGACCAGTAGGTGAGCTTCGTATCCAAGATCACTCCCAGATACTTCGCCAATACCTTCGCCAGGGGCCTTATTCTGTATTTATTTTTTGTAGACCGAATCGCTCGGTTCGGTAGACTATCGAACGGCGCAGTAGTCGAACATTCGGTTCGGTAGCGTACATTGCAATTCAGTATCGCTTATCGGGAACTATTCCGTTCGGTTTGATAGGAATCGAAGGACGATCTGGAAAATTGCCGAACGCCATGCGATGTCGCCCGATTGCTATGCTCCCAACCAATCACAGTACGTGTGTTCCTGTTTGACAGTTGACATCAGTATTTTTTGGTTAACTGCACGTATGACACGAGGCCATATAGTGCTCAAGCTAATTGACTTCATAGTAAGGTAGGTCAGTTTACTTAAACCGATATATTATTTTGGTCTAAGAAACATTTGGATGGAAACCATTATATCAGAGTGATTTAGGGCACCCACCACTTTGTCTAGCCATCCGCTCACAGCAGACTGACTGAGGGCAGATTTTTCAATGCTTGGTTAACACGGTTTAAGCAGTAGTTAAGCTATATTTACTTCCAAAATTTTATGAATAACTATTCGCATTCTAAACTTGTAGTTATAACTCTAGGTTAAATTACGATAACCAAGCATTGAAAAACCGGCTCTAAGTCCTAAACTAAAAGTCACAGCCCACAGCTTTCTGGAATGAGCCTTGCCCGAAGAAATTCAGAGCACATAATACCTAAGAAAAAATCTAGGGTGTTGACAAAATATCACATTATGTTGTACTGGCATTTCCGTAGTTCTCTCAGGCTCATGCATGAAGGGTCGAAGCTCTTCAATTAGTGCACGAACGAGACCTTTTGATAATCTATATCTATCCGTAAATACTATCGGGTAGTGTGAAAGGGTTAGAGGCATCCCTGAGAAGCCTCTAACCCTTTCACATTACAGATTTGCTCCCGTCTTATCTGTTCCCTTCTCTGCCTTAGAATATATCTATTGCGTAGCACTCCAATAATATCCATGGCTGCAAAGCAGATTGAATCAATTCACCTTTCACTTAAAACACGAATTTATACTCAAACATTATAGAAAAATATAAAATAAAAGAAAAGTACTGATTAAACATCCTATGTCACGCGTCAACATAACCTCGAAAACCTTTACCGAAATCCAATTCGAAACCCACAGTGCTCTCGGTCAGCGAACCGAGGCTTCGATTGAGTTACCGATCGGTCCGATGGTACGGAATAACTTTCACGCTACCAAACCGAAAATGACGTCACAATCGAAGAAATCCTACCGAATCGAACGGTTCGCCAGTTACAGAATAAGGCCCCAAGGACACGTTCTGTACCAATTACCATTGGTATGATCTTGGGGATTCTCTTCCTCGTGAGCGGCACGATCTCGGTCTATGCCAGGGCTAGTTGCAGCCCATGTTGGCTCATCCAGTCGTTGACTCGCCTCATTACTTGGTCGAGTTTCAGTTGTGCCATTTCGGTGTTTCGGGAAACAATAACCGCTGCGACGTCGTCCGCGTACCCGACGAGGAAAGCGTCTCGGGGCATGTCCGCTCGGAGCAGGCCGTGTTACAGCGCGTTCCAGAGGTCCGGTCCCAGTATTGAGCCTTGTACCACTCCAGCCGTGATTTCTCTTGTCTTCGTGTCTTCGTCCCTTCAGTCGTTTCGTATTTTATTGTACGGTCTCTGAGGTAGTCCCTGTATATGCGAAGGAGATAAGTCGGAATGCCGAACGTATCCCGCAGTGTCTCATGGTAATCTATCCATCTCGCCGAATTGAAGGCGTTTTTCACGTCCAGGGTGACAAGCACCATTATCGGCCGAGCCTGGTGGCTTGCCGTGTGGGTCTCACGCACCGTCTCCACGACTTCTCGTATGGCACTGATTGTGGAGCGGCGCTGCCTAAAGCCGTACTGTCTGTCGGAGAAATCTCCCGCCGTTCGGATGGCATCCAGCAGTCGGGGCCTCAACAGCAGTTTCAATGTCTTACCGCCCGTATCCAGCAAACTCAGGGGTCTGAGCGACGACGGCGAATTCGGGTCACCTTTCCTTTACTGATGAGTACCAGTCTTGCTTGCTTCCAGCGAGCACTAAATACCCCTTCTTCGATGTAAGCGTTCATCATTTCCAATAGTATATTCGGTGTCGTGTGTGCTACGATCTTAAGGTTCTCTGCTGGTATGCCGTCCGGTCCAGGGGCCTTTCCGCTTTTTAGGGCGACAATGGCTGTCATTAACTCATCCATGCTGAAGATAGGAACTTCATGGATCTCCTCATCGCCATTTTCCTTATTCCTCAGAGGGAGTCTTGGGAAGAGTTTGTCAACTATACCGTCCATCGTTTCTGCTGGCAAAGCTCCGACCGGTTCTAGGGATTTCAGTTTTTTGGTTATGATCTTGTAGCCCAGTCCCCATGGGTCCCTGTCCACCTTTTCAGATAGTTTCCTCCAGCACTGTCGTTTGCTGTTCTTAATCGCGTTGCGGAGATTTTTCCTTCCCATTTTATATTCATTTGTACGGGCCTCAGCTTCTACGATGGGAGCATTGTGGCCTTCTTCTGAGTCTCGGACATATTCTTCTCAGTTCGGCTATCTCTTCCGTCCACCAGTACACCGATTTTCTGCTGCTTCGCTGTCTTTTCGCTGGCATAGAGGCATCACAGGCGCTCTTGATTAAGCTCATGGTGGAATCCATGAGGGCTGCCGCTTAGTCCTCTGAGAAGCTCCGAGGAGGGATCCAAAGCGTTTTGTAGAAACTCCACCAGTCTCGTCCTGTCCAACCTTGCTAAATTCCAGCGGTGTGGTCTTTCGGGGTTATTTCTCGCAGTTTCCCTGCTTCCTCTGATATCGAAGGTTATGTATTGGTGATCGCTTATAGTGTAGTCTTCGATCACCCGCCACCCTTCCACCCGAGGTGCCACTCCAGTCGATGCCAGTTTGACGTCTAGGATGGAGTTGCCGAACCCTGGTCGCCTGTAGGTCGGTGTTGTGCCCCTGTTCAGTACTTCCAGGTCGAGTCTGGCCGTCATTTCCAGCAGTAACCGGCCTCTTGCGTTTGTCTGTGGCATGCCCCACTCCACTGCTCTGGCATTGAAGTCTCCGGCGACAACCAATTCGCCTGTGACCGTCCTCGAAGCGTCTTCGATGAAGAACTAGCTTTTCTCGGTACTCTAGAGCGGTGGTGTTAGGCGAAAGGTAGACACTTACATAAGTAGCGTTGCACGCTCTCACCCACGCGTAATATTCCCCGGCGCCATGTGCCTCTGTTGCCAATTTCAGGGTATTTGCTACCCACATTGCTGCTGTGTTCGTAATGCTGGTGAACCACGTTGGGCTGTCTATGATTAGTACGTCTGCCTCCAGCTCGACCACGAGTTGGGACAAGAGGTCTTGAGCAGCACTGCACCGTTTCAGATTGCACTGAAGGATGCGGATCATCGGGGGGCGTTCTTTTTCTTTTTCAGCTCGAGGGCATGTCGAAATACTGCACATGCGCCTGAGCCTGGGACGTGCTCGATTTCTTTAGCCGGCTTCCTCCTCTCTTCGCAGGGGTGGGGTTGCTGGTGCATTTCGCCGCTTTGTGATTATTTCTGCCACATTTCCAGCATAGTGTGCTCCTATCGGGTCCCTGACAGTTCCGCTTCACGTGACCATAGCCCAGACATCGGTAGCAGCGTGGGACCGATACTCTCAGCCTAAGCCTGTAATTAATCCAGCCGATTTTTATTCGTTTCTTCTTAAGAAGGACGGCTGCCCCTGTCTCGTCCATCTCGACGATAGCCATTCTTTGTTCCCGCTTATTGGGCTGGGTAACAAATACTTTAGGCTCTCCAGCCTCTCCCGTTTCCCGATTAAGGGCCTCTTCGACTTCTTCTTTAGTTGTGAGGCAGTCTAGGTCCCGTATCTCCAGCGTGACTCTGGCTGTCAAGTCTCGCACCACGCACGTCTGTCCCAGCGCGTCCTGGATCGCACTGCGGAGTGATGCGCCATCCTTCGTTGTGTTACCGAGTCGCAGGAGCACGCCGCCATCCTGCGTTCGCCGAACTGCCTTGATGTCGGCGTCTTTTTTTTCCTGCCTGATGGTCTGTCGGACCTTCCCCAGAACCTCCACGTAGGATTTTCCGCCCCCAGGTTTAATGAGGATAGCATTGCCTCGCGCTTTAGGCGTCCGCTGCTTATCAGTTTTGGAACCGCCCTCGCCGCCTCTCGATTTTTGAGATCGTGTGACCATGATCCACTCCCCTTCTTCCTTCCCCTGTTTCTTCTTCTTTAGGGGCGTCGAGTTCGGGCTGCCATTCTCAATACATGTCGGGTCCTCTCTTTCCCTCTTTTTGTTTGACCCAGGACCTAACTTTTTTGCCTGCATCTGGGCAGTTGCCCGCACTGAAGCTAGTGGTGGTGTCTGCGCGGGCGCGCATCTCACGGGCTTACCTCTCGCGTGAACAAAGAGCATGCCGCTGATCTCCGCTGAGGAGACCATGCACACTTCTCGCACCGAATCCAGCGATGCATCTAACTTGTTCAGGCCATCCTTGATTTCCAGGCTAACGTTCTTCTGCCTGCCTACCGGGCAGAATGCCGGGTTTATAGCGTTTGCTATCGAAATTGATTTGTTCTAACTTTTATTGAATTGAATTTGAAATAAGCCAACTTCTTTTGACTTGGCCTCTAAATAAATTCATGTTTTCAAAAGTAAGGTTAATTGCTTTTAAAAGGATTTCTAACAATTCGTGATTATGTTAATTTTTGGTTTGTTACTACAATTCCGCTGCCTTCATGATAGTATATTACAACAGTGTTGTTTATTGGTGTTATAGAATATTGTGAGACTGCTGCTCCGACCAGCAGCAAAAACCTGAAAATAAATTTTTATTTTCAAAATATGGTTTCATTCTCTCGAAATTTATTTTATTTGTTTGTGATGTTTTAGGATTGAATCAAACTGCTAAATTTTGAAAATCTTGTTTAATTTCAAATGGTCCGTTAAATTTATTTTGTAGTTTGTTTTTTATTTAGGATTCTTTTAGGTGTCTAAACTTTGTCTCTGATTTTTTTATCTTTGTATTCGGGAAGATTTTTTGATACATGTTTATCAAATCGGGTTCTTGGTTTCTCTTTTTGAATATTAATTTTCTCGCGGGGAATTTTATAATATTGTAAGATTTTGTTATAGGTCTCGGACATACTTTGAAATAAGCTCCTTTTTGATTATATGGGTGAATCACGAATCTTGCTATGTACTGGTATCTTTGTTATTTGAAGAGATACGAAGTTGGTTAAATTAGAGAAAAGTTGAGCAATATCTAGCACTCAATAGTGGTTCCTGAAAATTGTTGAAAAAGCCAGCGGTTCACTTACCGAGTTACCTCTAGCACAACTGAGAAAGATACGATGGTTCCAACAAGATGGTGCTCCCGCCCACAACACTCATTTTTCGTGTGGGGATATCTGAAAAAAATCAGTTTATGAGAAAATAGAGGAATTGGAAGAGGAAGCTCGTTGGGAAATTACATAATTGCCACTGAGACAAATTAGGAAGCCAATTGATGGTGTCACCAACTGCTGCAAAAGCTGTCTACAAAATAATGGTAGACATGGTAATATGAATATTTAAATTAATTTAAAGTTATTTGTCAATTTGTTACACTCTATTCAATTGTTTTATTCATTTATGTTATTTTGTTTATTGATGCTCAATGTTATGATTAATAAAAATTAAACAACTAATTATAGACCTTAATTACATTCAAAACTCTAAGGCGACTAATCGTCGGATTCCTTGATTTTTTCTCTATCTAACCATGTAAAATTCTAATATGGTGTCCATAAGTAAAACAAAAGATTATATTCATATATTAGAATCTAGAATTTAGTAGACAAAAAAATTCTGGTTGCATTAAAACAAAGATAATTATGCATGTTTGTGCGAAATAATTTTTTTTTATTTGAAAATTTCTGTAACTAACGAAGCTAGAGCTAATTTAAGTTTTTTGGAAATTTACTGTTTTGCTAAATATTTTGAGAATCGCTGGTTTTTTCAACACTTTTCCGGGGTCACTATTTAGTGCTAGTAATTGCTCAAACTTTTCTCTAATTGTACCAACGTCGTATCTCTTCAAATAACAAAGATACCAATAGATAGCAAGACTCGTGATTCACCCTATATATATATATATATATATATATATATATATATATATATATATATATATATATATATATATACAGGGTTTTTCACGTAACCCGTTCATTAGAATATTTCAGAGACTACTACGATCTAGATTTTGAAACTTGGGGCACTGGGGTTTTTCGGTATTCTCGTTTCAAAAAAAGTTATGAGGTCACTGTAGTAGTAACTACGCTATTTTAAATGGAAAGGTATAGATTTTGTTGCATTTTTGAAATCTACGGATTTTTTTAGGACGTTTTTGTTAATATATCCCTATACCAAAAATTAACAGTTCTGTAGATATTTCGATTTTTAAAAAAAAATTGACGATACTAAGCCTATATTGTGAGACACAGGGTGTTCCATTAGAAAAAAACAACTTTTTTGTGTTTGAAGTTTTTAACATTGGCCCTTGATTTTTGAACATCCCGTATGGACTATCGACAGAAGCAGTACATTCTTAGAAAGCCCTTTGCCTGCTCTACTACTGCTTAAATTTTGAAAGTTATAGCTTTTTAGAAGTTCTAGATATTACACTCACCATATAGGCTTAGTATCGTCAATTTTTTTTTAAAAATCGAAATATCTCCAGAACTGTTCATTTTTGGTATAGGGATATATTAACAAAAACATCCTAAAAAAATCCGTAGATTTCAAAAATGCAACAAAATCTATACCTTTCCATTTAAAATAACGAAGTTACTACTTACTTCCGGTACAACCGGAAGTGCTACAGTGACGTCATAACTTTTTTTGAAACGAGAATACTCAAAAACCCCAGTGCCCCAAGTTTCAAAATCTAGATCGTAGTAGTCTCTGAAATATGCTAACTTTATAAAAAAAACTTTCTTAACAAAACTTTTAATATTTCATCTTTACTACAACGTAAAATTATTTAGAATTATACAAGGTGTCACAAAAACGAGTTACACAAGAAAGTATAATTTTTTTTAATGGAACACTGTATATTTTTTCATTTTTGGATTCTACAGATAATTCTAAACACATTTCATGTAGGATGTCCTATACCTATCTTCAACTGTTTTTGAAATATTGACAGGTGAATATTGACATTTTTGTAACTTTGACACCCTGTAAAATCTAAGGGGTTTGAGATCAAGCAAAACGGTTTGCACATTCCTATCTTAACTTTTCATAAGCTATCGTTTGGTACTAATTTATACAGGAATCAAAAATTTTCAAAATTTTCAGAAAATTAAATTTTTTGATAATTCTGAAATTAGTACCAAACGATAGCTTATGAAAAGTTAAGATAGGAATGTGCAAATCGTTTTGCTTGATCTCAAACCGCTTAGATTTTACAGGGTGTCAAAGTTGCAAAAATGTCAATATTCACCTGTCAATATTTCAAAAACAGTTGAAGATAGGTATAGGACATCCTACATGAAATGTGTTTAGAACTTTCTGTAGAATTCAAAAATGAAAAAATATACAGGGTGTTCCATTTAAAAAAATTATACTTTCTTGTGTAACTCGTTTTTGTGACACCTTGTATAATTCTAAATAATTCTACGTTGTAGTAAAGATGAAATATTAAAAGTTTTGTTAAGAAAGTTTTTTATAAAGTTAGCCGTTTTTGTACAATCTTCCGAGGGAACACTAACTGGATACCCTGTATATATATATATATTTGTTTTGTTATGGTTAGTGGTAAATTGGTAAATATTGATAGTACGCTTCAGGCTCTGATTGTAGATTATATCACCTCCGATAGATCGCTATTTTAGATCGTTAGTTGAAAATTTTGAGAAAGAAAGTGTGAAAGAAAGCAGAAGTGACGTGATTTGACGTTTAAGTGTAGATTCGTAAAATATAAAGACAGTATGTACTGGAGTTTACTATTAGTACATGAAAGTATACCCTTTTTACCAATTACCTAATTCGAATAGATACCAGTATAATACCAGGCATACTGAAGATGTTATACAAACGTCGCGGAAGCTAGCTGCACCACAAGCGAATTTTTGTGAAGACCTATAGATTGCTCACTATGAGGGGGTCTCCTAATCTCTAGGTAGGATAGTTCCTTAAAAATACAACTAGGATATTATGGCATGAGATAAACAGCCTGCAGAGGATTGTAGGAGAGGTCGAACAAAACATGAAAGAGGAGGGAGAACCAATTGCATTGCAGAAAAAAATAGTATGTGTGGGAACAGAAGCGGTCCGAGAAAATATTGAAAAAGACCTAAATGAAAGGAAACTGAAACTCAGAAGCAAAATACAAGGAAAATAGATAATAAGGAAGATTTTCAGTCCGTTGCTGAGGTACTGCATGAGACCTGGCCAGAGGAGGCTCTTAAAATAAAACTGTCTGGAAATTTTTTAGTTACTTCGAAATAAATTATTACTGTATCCATTTGATAAAATGTATATAATATTTATAAATCATACCATAAGAAATAATGTGCAATATAGATTTTAGACTATTTATCTTATTACTATTACTGACTATAAACCTATTTCTTGGCGTGCCTAGCGTCTACCTAAGTAGAAATATTCCAGCCTGGTTTCCTTCTGTGAATACTTAATTATTTTTATTAATTGTTTAAGTATACTCGCAATAAAACCCAAACCTTTAATCAAAAACATTTGAAAAATTCAAATTAATTTCCACAGACGCCTTAATTAAAAATTAGTTTTTAGAGAAAGTCTGTCGGAATCAAAAACTGTAAAATATTTCAAGTAGATGCTTTATGCTTTATTCAGGTAATAAAATACTGGAGGACTAGCACAGACCCTCGAATATTTAGCTACCTATTACAAAGTAGGGTGCAATTCATTCCTTTTATTTTCGGATATCCGGTGGGTACAGTCATTTCAACGCTATACATATACCGTTGAATGAATATCCAATATAAATTTACCTATTTGCCTACAAGGATTAACTTTAACTGTTAAACTGTTAAATAAAACGGTTACCGTTTACTTACAAATGTTACCAATGGACTTACAAACACTTACTAACAACTTACTAAACGACTGTGGATTAGTGCCGTCCAACTTCAGGAGTTGGCCAGGAGGGGCTAACTTCACGGACCCTGACTCTTCCCGTGCGACCCACCTGTTTTTGATACCAGTGGGTACTAGAATTATAGTAGAATCTTCATGCCGGATCCAGACCAAGCAGACAAAACAACGACAAGACAAAGACATTCATGTTTCGCGACAAAGTGGCGACAAATCCGATACATTTCTGCAACATTTTTGTCTTATTTTTGTTTTGTTTCCAAATTCGGAGACAGTTGCAAGTCCCGTCTCGAGTCGGTAAAGATCAAAGGGTCTCTATTTTGTCTACATATTTTACGACAAGTTGTCGGTGCAGTGTGGACGGTATAGGATATATCACAAAATGTGGAGCGTAGGAATGAAGAAGTCTACAACATAGTGACATCCTTACATAAGGATCGGCAAGAAAAATCACAAAATAAGCCTGATAAATTTGACATAATAGGTGAATTGGTAGCTCAAAAACTGAGAGGTCTACCCACACCCTATGCCCAGTCCACAGTTGAACGTTTAATCCACAATCTATTATATGGCCCTGAAATGGGCAAGTATAATAGTAAACCCAATAAGCCACCATCATCCCAAGTACAAAACCAATTACAACAATTTCTTCGCTTTCGGACAACCTCCGCTGCTGGTTCTTCGCACTTAAATCCTTTCAGCGTGGACACACAACATTTATATTTGAATCCACCCAACGCCAACACACAACATTCGTACTCAAATCCACCCAGCGTTTACACATAATATTTATACTCAAACCTATCCAGCGTCGACACACAACATTCACACCCAAATTCACCAAACACCAACACACAACATTCATACCCAAATCCACCAAACGCCAACACACAACATTTATTCTCAAATCCACCCAGCGTCGACACACAACATTCTAAGTATATATCAGAACGTTCCAAGTATATATCAGACCAAGAGAAAGAAGGAAATTGAACTTTTGAATGAAAAAACAAGAAGACAAATTATTTTTTATGTATGCGTTAATGGTTTCTTTTGTATTAAAAATTAGTTTCATACAGTAAAATGCCGTTTATTTTAAAACGTATTAACACAAAAAAATAATTACATAAGTTATACATACCTTTACATAACCACTAAGACTGTTAATTAAAGCTTCACATACTTCAGGTATTATTACAGATATTGACTGCTTTGATACTTGAAAGATAGATTAGGCTGTGGTAGGAATCGCCTGTTGATAGAAATCTTAAAGTTATTGCTAACCTTTCTGTTACACTTTACACATATAGCATTTCTGTAGTTAGTATGTCTTTTGGCAACTGCAGGACCAACAAGGCATATCAGATTCTCGAAATCTCGGTGGACATTCTTAGAAAATTTTTAAAGCTTGAACGAATCTCGCCACTTAGTCCAATATCATCCTCACGTAACTGATCTAACAATTTATTTATGGAATAACTTTCTCGCTTTTTTAAGCTTGGTCTCATCCATAAACGTTTGCGTTTCATTTTTCCAACATTGGATGAAGAGGAGAGAAAGATATAATAACTGACGGCTAGCAATAAATCGTCATTTTTTAAATTTTCTTCCTGGTGGAAACGCCACATGGTTAAACAAATGAGTTCGCAACAATTGAATTTTGATGCACATTTGTCCTTTGGTGTGGACAGTTTGTATCAATTTTGTCTTGTCTGAATACCTAAAATTTTGTCGCAATTTTGTCGTGTTTTTGTCTCAAAATCGTGTTCACTTTTGTCTGCTTGGTCTGGACTCGGCATAAAGCGCAAGTTGTGGGATTTCAATTGTTGAACAAATAATGACGTTCGAACGTCAAATATGGTTAGGTATTGTCAAAATAGAAATTTATGATAAAATTATTATCAATTATTTAACAAATATCAGAGTTAATACATGGATTAGAGATTAGACAAGACTGGTGGTTATTTTACTATATTTATTTAGTTTTCAGAGTGGATTGTGAAAATAATGAAGTCTAATCGTGATTATTATTTTGCACTAGGAGAATCGGAAAAACTCTGATTAACCAATTCAATAGTCAGTTAAAAGTGCGAAATTAAATTGCCTGTTTAAATTATAACAACAATTTAACAACATTTATTTTTTAAATAATTCTAATGTTACAATTTGAATATCGAACCATAGCTATTGAAATAGCGAGTACCTATCGTATCTAAATATTCTGAGAACCCTGTATTCGGGACATTTGTCTGTCCTTGTGCCTAGTTAATGAGTCTTAAGATGTATGTTCCACAAACAATAAAAGAAGAAAAATTCGTACTATTAAGAACTTCTGACTTTGTCGTTGCAATTTTGAATAACAACTTCCAAGTGTTTGTAGTGGCGAGATACAGTGAAATACACTGCAGTGCCCTCTTTGGGTCTTTGCTACTACCTGTCTGACAATTATTGTCTAATTGACAGACAGATAACGATCTGCAGAAAGCAGATGCCATTACAGCGACCTCTATTGTCTTTGAAGAAGACAATCCTACTTAATTATTGGAAGGAGATGCCGAAAACAACTACTCCACGGGGGTCTTTGCTACTACCTGTCTGACAATTATTATTTACCAAAGAGGGCACTGCAGTGTATTTCACTGTATCTCGCCACTACAAACATTCACATATGCCCCTTAGGCAATCAATGTCGCCAGATCATTCATCGATTCCGATACCTATGGCAATCTGATGAGATCATAACAAGATCGAAACCGGTCATTGTTTGGTATTTGGTCTTGATGAAGGATGTGGCGACATCCATGGAGATGTTGATGTAATGCAACGCCAGTCGGGGCATACTGCCCGTGGAGTAGTTGTTTTCGGCATCTCCTTCCAATAACTTCCAAGTGTTTCACCGCTTTTACTTTTAAGGGGTTTTAACTTAAAATTTCAAAAGAGCAACAGTATTGTTTGTCTACATAATTGAAAGCAATAATAGGTAACAGTTACATGATATATGTAATAATAATAACTAACTAGCATTTTTCAGATTTTATTGTATTTTATCTTATAGTTTATCATATTTTATGTTTAGGTATACAGCTTGTGGCCATTTAGTGGCTCCTTCCTCGATTATAGCTTTGTTCGTAACTTTATAAAAAAAGTAGTGGGGGAATGTAAATGGGACTAAGTGGGGCACATTTTAAAATTAGTAGCACTTCAGAGTTTCATTATTTTATACAGGGTGCCCAAAATTTTTTTTCAAATATTGGCATATTCAGATTCATTTTTCTCTTTTTTTTTTAAATGGCACACCCTGTATTTTATGACAGGTATGGAAAAATGTTTCTTTACTATCATTTTGATATCAATAAGCAAAATTTTCCTTTCAGCCGTTTTCAAGAAAAATGTATTTAAATGAAATTTGTACAATATCTATAAAACTTGTAGATGATATCTCGTGTTCTCGTGTATCCCATACGAGTGCCTAAGATTAAGTAGATACAGTGTATCCCAAAATTCATTCAAAATTAATATTTTTTTCTAGTTGAGATTTAAAAAAAAAAAAGTTGAAATAGGTCAATTATATAGAGAAATTGTCATTTTCTGCAAAATTTCCAATTTTTTGTGCCATATTTGACGGAGCTATATTACTTTTTTTTAAATAGGACGCTCTACATTTCATAGTATAAATAGATAACACTTCTAGAGACGAATTCTGCGATATAAGGTTATACCTACTTTTTTGTTATAGTCGTTAAAAAATGTAAAAAAATCTGTAAGAAGGGATTAAATGAAAACAACAGTTTTTGTACTGGTACTACTTTTTATTTTATTACAGCAAAGTTCAAAGTAGCAAATTCAGTGTTAAAATTCGTCAATTATTACATTTTGAATAATATCTGGTGCTATGTTTCGAACTTCTTCTCTGGTACGATCTTTCAATCCATCGATAGTGTCTGGCCTGTTAACATACACATTAGTTTTTAGATAACCCCACAAAAAAATATAGTGGAGTTAAGTGAGGAGAGCGTGGTGGTCATTCGAGGCCCTCTTTTGCCTAGCCACAGATTTAGAAAACTTCATTAAGATAATTTCTTACATCGAGGTGAAAATGTGAAGGATCACCATCTTGTTGGAACCAAACACACCAGAAGGTATATCGTGCTCATTAGGGTTAGGAAAAATTTATTTCAGAGCTGGAATCAACTTAAAATGCAAAAATCCAAATAAATGGTGCCTGTGAAACTGTCTTCAAAGAAATAAAGTCGCAGTATGCGATTTGTTACTATTCCAGCCCAAACATTAACTTTTTGTGGTCGTTGTGTATGTATTCCTTGCATCCAGCTCCAAAACCTAGTATTTTGTTTGTTCACGGTTACGTTTAAGCAAAAAATTGCTTAGTCAGTGAAAATTATGTGATTTTTTTAGTTGGGTTTGGTTGGGTTCTGTCAGTTGGGTTAAGCGATGATACCATATGATAAATATGTTTTACACTAACGCTTGACATAATATTTTTTATTCAGATATGCCCAAATAACTCTTTAAATATTTAAATTTAGAGACAAATCCACGAATCTTTTGAGTCGCGTATTTTATTTGTAGGTCCCAGCGTAAATTACTGTCTATGATGATTCTAAGATATTTATTAGAAACAGCAACAGGCATATTCATATTGTCTCCAATCTCAAGAGGCCCAAATTGTAATAAGTTGCTTGCATATGACGGGAAAAGTAAATATTTAGTTTTTTCGGAGTTTAGTGTTAATATATTCTTCTGGAACCATGCAGATATTTTTAAGTCACTTTCAGCGGTTCTTTTGAGCGTTGTCCAATTATCCGAGGTATATAGAATTACAGTATCGTCTGCAAAGCTGAAAATTTCCCACTACTATTAAGTTTGAGCAAATTGTTTATGTAGACGATGAATAACATTGGCCTCAAGACTGTCCCTTGTGGAACGCCCACTGTAACAGTCCTGCGACCACTAACAATCCCGTCCACATCCACAACCTGCTCCCTGTTCAATAAATAGCTCTTCAATAATCGATTTGACACTTCTCATCGTAACCCGCATAATTCCAACTTTGCCAGCATATTATCATCCATTATACCTTATATCTTATACTCGTATATGTATGAAGTATGACTTATATGCTTTCTGTGAATGGATTATGTACGCTAGTTTTGGGTTCTTCCTTTTCTCTTCCAGTAAAACACAGACTTTTACACAGAATAACTTTAATGAATACTTTCACAATGAAATGCAGAATACAAATATTACATATTTCTAAGCGTTAGTTATATTTATAAAGAATAAATGCTGAGTTGAATTTTATTATTATCAAGCTAAGGAGAATTGCGTCTATAATGTCTTTGTTATGAAATGAATGGGTAAACAGATAATATAATATATATAGGGTGGTCATATAACTCCTCCCTCTTTAAAATGGATCCAACGGAGTGGAACGAAGTTCGGATTCACCATTGGTCTCACCATTGGAATTACTTTTCCCTCGTCTCCGGAACAGGTAACGGGAACATACTTTCATAAGTGGTTTCCAGAAAATTGTTACCAGAAGGCAGGAACACACAAGGGATATAATTAAATAAAACTTCGTATTTGAAGAAAAGTTTGGGTCTTCGATTGAAAGGGGTTGAACATGATTCATGGTCATCTGCATGTCATGAATTTCATCAAGTGCAATTTGTTGGAGTATCAGAGGTCTATTTGTCACACTCGATATATCGGGCATCGTGTCAATTTCAGGTAGAGAAAATTGGGAACCATTAATATAATTTAGGTCCATAGAGAACGTGGCACCTTTGATATGAACTGTGCATCCGTTAGGAATCGTAATAAGTGTAGGTTTTGTAATTCTCGTTAGTCCGTTTTGATCACATTGTAATTGGACATCTATTAATTCATTGGAAAGTACGAGAACATGTTTTTGGCTAATTTGTTCGATAATTGGTGCGGTCAGGATCAGTGGAGTTGATTGACAGTGACTGGGTTGTAACTTCAATATCATTTGAGAGGCACATTCTTGATGATTAGGCCTTAAATCTCCTTTGCATACAAACATATCTTCTACTTGTGGACAGGTTTCTTCCCTCAGGAGATGATTAGTAGTACCAAGTACAAGGATGGGTTTAAGGGGTATAATAGTTTGGTTGTTAACAGGAATTGGGTACAAATGGTAACTTGTAAAGGAGTCGGATTGTAGTATTGGAACATAAATTGTGAATATTGCATATTTTCCATAAAAAATTACTTTAACTCCAAATAGTTGATAATTATAAGTCTATCTTCTGGATAAATTTTATTTAGTTCATGAAGAATACTTTGTAAGTCTTCTAATGATAAAAGTGAATTATGTAAGACATTTAAGGAAGCAAATGGTATAGCATTTTCTAACTCATCTATAAATTCAGATAACATGTAACAGTTATTAATAATTTGTTGAGAAAGGAAAACTGTGTGGGAGGTTCGAACTGCATAATTAACATTTTTGTCTACATTATCGATATAATTTGATAGAGATTGTTGATTGCGGCTAATGGTACTGATGGTTTTGTTAACTTGGTCTATTAAGGTTTTTGTAATCGATGTTTGTAAGTTTACTTGATCCACAATTTTGTGTTGACCTTTATTTAGTATATCAATAGCATTTTTTAATTGTTCTCCGTCATCGGCATCTAATGTACCGAAAAGCCATTTATGGATTGTTCCGATACCATTGATTAGTCCTCTTTTTGGTCTAAGACTCGGAAGTAGATTAAGGATCTTTTTATAGGTTTTCGCGACTACAGTATGTGTAGTCGGACTACAGTATGTATATTGCGTAATCGGATATGGATTTAGTTGTTTACTAGTATTGACTCTATCAAGTTGATCTATTAAGTTGTTGAGTTTAATGGTTTCATCATGAATATGTTGTAGATTTACATAATGAACGAATTTATGTTGGGACGCGATTACTTTGGTTTCACCTAATTGTAAAGGGAATAAGGGATTCCGGAGTGTTTCAATTTTAATCTCCTTTGTCAATGTCAATGGAAGCATTAGAAGAATCAGGCCAATCAGGCGGCTTACTGTAGGTATGGTCATTATTGGTTGTCGAGTCCTGTAACAAGGAGGTTTGTGTCAGTTTTCTGGGTTTTTTGATTATATTTTTATGATATGTCCCGGCTTTAGTTTGTAAGATTTTACCTTTATCTTTAATAACCTTTGTAGTTTTAAATCGGGGCTTTGTTTTAGATCTTTTAGTTACTTCTTTAACATAAACTGTTTGGTTCGGTTCATTAAGTACAGGGTCGTCACGTTTTTCATTTCGTTTTTCAATAATAGTTTCTTTTGATGTTTTTATTCGATCCGTGATGAATTGGTATAGTTTTTTAGTGTCGTCTTTATGTTGTTGAATATATTCTGAAGTCAAGTGATTTTCGTTTAATTCAAAAGGACTAGGAGTGTCTAAGTGTCCATGAACAATTTCGAAAGGGGTAAGTTTTGTCACGCCATGGATAGCATTATTATATCCTATGATAGCAAGTTTCATAAGAGTTTGTAAAGTTTTTCCAGGATTGTCGGATTTTAAACACCTTAATTGGTCCAAAAGTGTGGAATGAAATCTCTCGACAGGAGAGTTTGAATTTGAATTTCGAGGAGTTGTGACATGTAGGTCAATTTTATGAAGTTGACAAAATTCAGTAAGTAGGTGATTTTTAAATTCAGGTCCTAAGTCACAAATTAATTTACGAGGAATTCCAAAATGAGAAATAAACATTAACAGGGTATTATAAACATCTAAAGCGTTCTTTGTTGAAAGAGGATATGCTTGACCAAATTTAGAAAATGGGTCAAAAACTGTTAAAAACATTTGTTTTTCAGCGAAAAATATGTCAATATGTATTATTTCCATAGGTCGTTTTGCTGTAGGAGTAATTTCGAATTTAATTTTTTGAGGGTGTCTTTCATATTTTCCCGTTTGGCAAACGTTACAGTTGTTGATGTACTTAGTAATATCAGTTATCATTTGGGGCCAATAGCATCTTTTGGTAAGAGACATTCTTACTTCGTTAATGCCTCGATGACAGGTCTTACCTTCATGATGATATTTTATCTGTCTTTGTTAATCTTCTTCAGAAATAATATCTTCTAAAAATTTACGAGAAGTACGTAACTTTAAAGAGGAGTTAAATTTTTGTTGAAGTATTCGAATAAGTTTAGATTCGATTTCAGGGGAATGAAAGAAAAGGCAATAAGTTTTTGATGGGTCAATTAATTCTTTTAATAGATTGGTAACATCGTCATCAGTCGCATGTGGTCTAAAGGTTACATGAGATCTAATTTTGTCGAATATCGTCTCGTGTGTTGCCACGTCTAGCAAGGCATTGTTACTTTCTTTAATAGTTATTTGATAACCATATTGATTCAAAGGGTTGTCAGTAATTGGGATGGTTAGGATAGGATTTTCATTGGCTGAATGGGTAGTGTCTAAGTCTGATAAAATTTTTTGGAAGTCTTGGTCGTTAGGTGGTTCAATGGGATCAAGGTTTAAGTCATTTATAAATTGATCTATATCGTCTAAAACATTTCCGGGATTGGCTACAATTGACTGTCTATCTGATTGATTTTCTTCCATAGGGTAAGCTTCTTCTAATTTAAGTCGTGATAAAGCATCTGCATTAGTGTTAGTTTTTCCTTTTTTATATTTAATTTCGTACTCGTATTCTTCTAACTTTAGTCTCCAACGGACTAAGCGCGAATTTGGTTCTTTTAATGATATTAACCACTGCAAGGGTTTATGGTCCGTACAAATGGTGAATTTCTTGCCATATAGGTAAGGGCGGAAGTATTTACATGCCCAGACAATTGCTAAAAGTTCTTTCTCTATAGTAGAGTAGTTGCATTCTGCTGGATTCAAAGTCCTAGATGCATAACATACGGGATGATCATCTTGAGAAAGTATCGCACCTAAAGCGTAGTTTGAAGCATCCGTAGTAACTGTGAAGAGTTTAGTGAAATCAGGGTACGCGAGAATAGGATCGTTGCAAAGAAGACTTTTGCAGTTTTCGAAAGTTTGAATGAATTCTGGGGTATGGATGACTTTTTCTCCTTTCTTTAAACATTGTGTAAAGGGTTTCGTTATACGAGCAAAATTTTGTATAAATTTCCGATAATATCCGAGAAGTCCTAAAAACGATTTGATATCTTTGGGAGTCTTAGGAATAGGGAATTTTTTTATCGCTTCTATCTTTTTAGGATTTGGGCGTATTCCTTTGGTAGTAATCACATGTCCTAGAAACTCAACAGATTTACTTAAAAACTCTGATTTATCTAGCTGGATTTTTAAACGAGCTTGTCGAAAGGCTTGAAATACAAGTCGAAGGTTCAAAATGTGTTCTTGTAGTGATGTGGAGAAGATTATAACATCGTCCATGTAAATTAGGCATATTTTATGTTGGAGGTCTTTCAAGACATTGTCCATGACTCTTTGGAAGGTCGCTGGAGCATTGCGCAATCCAAACGGCATTCGTGTATACTCGTAGTGCCCATTCTCAACATTAAAAGCTGTTTTATGGATAGAGTTAGGATGCATCTCTATCTGATGGAATCCTGCTGTTAGGTCAAGGGTAGTAAAATACTGACATCTTCCTAATTTATCTAATATGTCTGATATGTTAGGCAAGGGATAACGGTCGCCTATAGTTTTCTCGTTTATCTTCCGATAATCTACCACTATCCTCCATTTCTGTTCACCACTGGCATCCAGTTTTTTAGGAACTATCCAAATTGGGGAACTCCAAGGGCTGGAACTAGGTCTTATGATTTCGTCTTCGAGCATTTTGTTGATTTGTTTTCTAACTTCTTCCTTATGTATGTATGGATATCGATACGACCTCGTATAGACTGGGTCTTCGTCCTTGGTTTTAATTTCATGCTTTACTGCGTTAGTGAATGTTAAGCGGTCTCCTGATTTCATAAAGATATCTTCGAATTCTTCACATAATTTTATTAATGATTTTCGTTCTTCGTCATTGAGATGATCAATTCGCAAAAGATTTGAAATGGGTTCGTTAAAGGAATTTTGGTTTTCTAATGGTTTGATATCATAAGCAACTGAATCATAATTATCTGGAGATTCTGTATAAAGAGGTTCAAGGAAATTAACAACATGACTTTGATTGGATATATTGTGCATTTCAACTAGAGCGAGTCCATCTTTACAAGTTGTTAGAATATCAGGTATAACAACATCTTTAGTACGAACAGAGGGTATAAAATTTCTCCATCTGCTGCATCGACAGGGACTGATTTTACTAAAATTTCATGAGCATTAATACTGAACTTTCTAGAAGTTTCATGTGGTTGACGAAATTTAAGAGGAATTGTAATGCGAGAATTAAAAAGAATCCTTTCAGATGGGTTAATTGATAAATCAAATTTCTGAAGATCTTCAAACCCTATTAACCCATCGAAAAAATCATGGAAGTCGTATAGAAGAACATTCATGGTATCCTTTGATTGAAATTCTGAGAAACTGGGAATAGTAGCTTTGAAACGAATTGTGTCTTTACCAGTACATGTTTTGATTTGAGTTTTATCTAAATAAATGCAGGAAGGAAAATGTTTTTCAATAATTGCAGGTCGAATAATTGATTTGGAACAACCTGTATCTATCAAAAGAAGCATAGGTGGTTTGGCGATTTTTATATATGGGAGTGGAGAAGATGTGGATGCTGTATTAATCTCGATTAAGTCGGAGGTTGATATTGGGGAATATTCCGAAAATTGTGAGTATCTTCATTATTTTCAAAGTTTTGTGGTG
Source organism: Pogonocherus hispidulus (assembly GCA_963924545.1). NCBI lineage: Eukaryota > Metazoa > Arthropoda > Insecta > Coleoptera > Cerambycidae > Pogonocherus > Pogonocherus hispidulus. The sequence goes on along the minus strand of OZ004694.1, from coordinate 36,560,220 downwards.
TATCTTGTTCTTGCTCCTGTTGACCATAAAATTTATCTAGAGGTTCATTTGCATCTTCGTAGTAATTTTCGAATGTATTTTCGGGTTGTTGGCAATAACCATTAGCATAATCTTCATATGTTTCATCTTCTGCTTGGAAGACTTCTTCTACATGATATCTAGGTGAGCTAGTTGAAGCTTGAAAATTTGGTTGTTGCATTCCACCTTGAGCAAATCCAGAATGTTGCATTGGACGGTAGGTCTTGGTTGTTTGGTAAGTATTTCTTGATATTCCGCTCATTGGGGTCAGTTTCGGTTGAGCTGTAGCTGGTTTATTTGTTCCATTAGGTTTCCAAACGTTCAATGGTTTTCCAAAGACTTGGCGATTCGTTGGAAAATGTTGTGTAGTAGGGCGTGGTTGTACGTTAATGGGTTGGTTAGGCCATACGAATTTTTGTTGTTGTGGTTGTGGTTGATTTTGGAACTGGGGTACATAATAATTGGGAGTAGGGATCGATCTTTGCATAGGTTTCGATTTAAAATTATTTGGAGCAGTATTGCTAAATTGATTTTTAAAATTATTTGGATTAGCTGTGCCAAATTGATTTTTAAAATTATTTGGATTAGTCGTGCTAAATTGATTCCTATTATAATAAGCAAAATTTTCTTCTTCGGTTACAATTGCCAAAGCGTCTTCTAAACTATTAGGTTTTTGAACACGAATCATCAACTGCAAAAGATTAGGTAAGCCACGTGTAAATGTATCTAAAGTTAATCGTTCATAATGATTAGCAAGTAATAACTTTTCAGAATTAAGTTTATCTGACTGGACTAATTTGGTCATAAGTAAACTGCGTAAATCTTGACATCTAACACCAAAGCTATGAAGAGGTTCACCACGATTGGGCTTTAATTGTAATAAATCTTGCTCTAAACATTTAACATCTCTTTGGTCACCAAAACCATCAGTTAATACCTTTTTAATTTTATCCCAAGTATCTAGTTCTAAACGCGAACCTAAAAGCATTTGAGCTCTACCAGACAATTTACCTAGTATTGCTTGAACCAAAAATTTATTTAATTGAGGTTGATTGTTATCCTTAAAATTTGTAATAAGTGAATCACAACCTTGTAAAAATATATTAAGGCCAAAAGGGTTGCCATCATATGTAGGGATGGTGTCTACATATAATCGTAATAATTGGTAATTTGTAGATGACATAGTGCTTCTAGCTGGAGTTTCGTTCGGCATTTCAATATCTGAATTATCAATTGAAAGATTTTCAAGACTAGCTATTAAATCTGCTTCAGTCATACAATTATTTTAAGTTTTCCTCCTGAACTAAATTTTATTTTTTAAATAAATGTAATGGAGAGAAATACGTAAAATAAAAATAAAAATAATTAATGTTTCCTTTGAAATTGTTTCTTAAAATTAATTCCTTTGTGAAAAAAGAAATAAAAATTCTCTAACCTAGAGCTACAATAGCTAGATTTCAATTCTACTCCGAAACAAGGAAAGAATATGGATGTGAATAAATGTACTCAGTACTCACCTTGTGTCTTCTGTGTTGTTGTCTTCGCTTCACCGAGAGTTGGTTTGGTCCACCGGGTAGAATACTTCGAAATTGAAATTTCTCGCGAGGTCACAAAATCCAGATCGATTTTAAGTGTTCAACGGTATTCTATCCCATCCTCGTCGCCAGTTTTGGGTTCTTCCTTTTCTCTTCCAGTAAAACACAGACTTTTACACAGAATAACTTTAATGAATACTTTCACAATGAAATGCAGAATACAAATATTACATATTTCTAAGCGTTAGTTATATTTATAAAGAATAAATGCTGAGTTGAATTTTATTATTATCAAGCTAAGGAGAATTGCGTCTATAATGTCTTTGTTATGAAATGAATGGGTAAACAGATAATATAATATATATAGGGTGGTCATATAACTCGCTTTCCTCGAGGGCACGTTGAATGAAATGCTTTGTGAATGAGTATGGGTTAATACACTTGTTTCTTTTCCATCTTCTTTAAACTTCTATTGTTAGTTTTGTTTACACTTTTCTTTTTTGTATATTTTTTAGCAATATTTTTTGTCAGATGGAATTGCCTCGTCTCGTCAATGAGATAAATGATACTTTTTATTTTATCTTGAAGTCTGAATCTTTTATCTACCAGTCTACCATTTTATCAGTTTCTATGTTAGATCCCCGTATAATTTATAATATTTGCTTTCTATTATAGTTGGTGGTATATATTGGTGGTATAGGCTTGAAGCTGTAATTGTAGTAGTAGTAGGTCTATTGGTATATTGCACAACTGCTAGTAGTTTACATCCGGATGTTGTATGTTCTATTATTTCAGGAAATTAGTGGCATTTTCTGCACATATCACATTAACTGAAATATCCTTTAAAACATATCTTTATATAGTTATTTTGTCGCTATAATTTGGTCTTGTATTGCAAATATAAATCCCTCTGTTTCTGGGTATTGCAATGAACTTCAGATAAGCTAGGGATGTGCAATTCCACTAGCTTAAGTTAATTGACATTAGCTCCGGTAGCTTAGGGAGATTTATGTTACTAGGGCGTAGTATTCGTAGGACTGCTTTGAAGGTTGACCATTTATTTGGGCACCAGGATAATTTTTAGAAATTAGAAACAAAAAAAAGAAACAACTATATAAAATTTAAGTGAATACAATATAATCAATAAACAAAGATGATTACAACTGAATACTAATGAAATTACTATTAAACAATAATTAAAAATGATGTATAGTTACTAGAAATGAAGAATATTATATGAAATTGAAATTTTAAGCTGGGCTCACTTTACAAAAATTTTATGAGGTTCGGGGTCACTCTGACAATCTCGTTCCTTCTCTATGAGGTCAGTACTCTCACCCTTAACCTGTTGCTGATGATTGGATCCAGGTGGACTTGCCGTGGCAAAGTGGGGAAGCTAGAGCTCTAGTCCAGATAACGGTCACGTACTGACTAAGTCCAATCCTCTTATCTAGGGATCTGCAGGTGGTAAGCGTCCAGAGTTCTTCAGCAGGTTATAGATCTTGCAGTCAGGTTACAGCAGCCTCGTCTCAGAAGAGTACATACAAAGAATTTTTTGTGTTAAGAGTGCCCCAAAATTTACAAATATAGAGATGAACGTTGACGGCTAGTGTAGCCAAGATTAAAAATTATAAATAAGTTCCTGAAGGGAATGTACCAGCAAATCTGGTTTGGTAAAATCCTCTGTGATTCTCACAGGGAAAGTAATTAACAAATGAAAACAAAACCTGGAAGGTGTCAACTTTTAGTGACCCTACCCAGAATGAAGCAAATAAAATTACCCAAAAAATTGCATTCAAAAGAACTGATTACAGTTCAGCCACTCGACAATTTTCTTAATAAAAACTCTAATCGTTAATATTTATAAACATACTATAGTTCAGAAGGAACAAAAATAAATTAAATAAAAAACCCCTCTATCATCTGACCCAAAATTCCAAAAACAACGGTTTCATAACCGGTTAAACAAGGAAATATTACCACTCTAATTAGGTAAATGAGAAAAATTATTTCATTAATATTCCAAATACTGAGTGACAAGTTATAAAAATTCGTATTGATTTATTGTACAAATTTGTTGCCAAAGAACAATAATCAATGAATTTACAAATATTAGGAAACAGGTTCCAGTCTTCTAATTGGCGTGCATGTGAGTTATTAAAATCTCTACAAAGTAACAAATTACTTAACCTAGTGCAGAAATTACGATATTAGCAATTTTCCCAATCATATATTATAACTATAAGATAAGAGAAGATAAGATAAAGGAACTTAATTCCCAAACAGCACGTGGTTTTGGAATAGTAGCAATCCGATTAAAACAAAATGGAGGCAAGAAAACTCATGGTTTAAAAAACTATATTTTCTATAATCTCCTGACTAGAGCACAGCTTCACAAATTTATAAAATAATATTGAAACTATATTCTATTGTTTCGAATCGTACTACTTCTAACCATATAGGGTGACAAAAAAATCTTACTGACCACGCCTAAATAATTTACCTAAAATCCAGGTAAATCCTGATTATATATGAAATATAATTACTTAATAATAACAACAAATCGCTATGATCGTATTTCTGTACTAATAATTATAATCGCAACCAATAATGAAAGTGAATAAATTATATATATCAAATAGGTAAAATAACTCACATATGCCTACTCTCGAAGACGGGAACTGTCTCCCTGTTCATTCCTAAATCACACCGGCGTTCTCGCTTGAGGCCACCGTTTACTAGCCAATCAGCGTCCTCCAACGCAGTAGGTTCTTTAAAAATTGAGAACTCGGCAAGCAAAAATTAGGTTGGGTGTTGTACGGGGTGCATAATAGTCAACCTCATGGAACGACTTACAAAGTACGTTACAGTATAATTATTGGAACTTATATGAAAATTCTTTGTTTATATGTTCTTGGTTTACACTATTATAATATCTGCCATGTAATACTTTAGACGATAATACATTTTGCTTTTGTATGAGGGTATTATTTGGAAACATCCTGTTTATTGCATTGATAAATTTAAGAGCGCAAAACCATTATCAATTTCTACTATTGCCCTATGTAATGGATGATAACATTATCTTTGGTTTTTGGATTGGAAGTATGGTTTTAGTGAATTTATCTGTTTAGAGTGTAACTGTTTTATGTCTATCATACCCCTTCCATGTCAATTTGGATGTAGCATTCTATTCTGTGTTAATTTTGTTCTATTTAGTATATTTTTTATGTTTTCTATATCTGTTGCTGACATTCACCAAACACATATGCTGAACATCAAATGAATATAAGTAGTGGTGAGAAACACACCGTAGTGGCCTCTTTGGGTCTTTGCTACTATCTGTTTGACAATTATTGTCAATTGACAGACAGATAATGACCTGTTTTTGTCTTTGATGAATACAATTCTATTTATTTATTTGAAGGAGATGCCGAAAACAACTACTCCACGGACAATGTGCCCCGAATGGCATTGCATTACTCCGGCATCTCCATAGGAGTCGCCACATCTTTCATCGGGACCAACCACCAGGCGCTGACCGATTTTGCTTTATTATACGCTCGTCAGAGTGCCATAAGAAGTGGAATCGATAAACGATGTTGCGACATGATTGCCTAATGAGCATTGTGAATGTTAGTAGTGGTGAGAAACGCACCGTAATTGTCAGACAGATATTAGCGAATACCCAAAGAGGGCACTACGGTGTGTTTCTCACCACTACTAATATTCACGATGCCCATTAGCCAATCATGTCGCAACATCGTTCATGGATTCCACTGCCCATGGCACTCTGACGAGCCCATAATAAGTACGGAACTGATCAGTGTCTAGTGGTTGGTCCCGATGAAAGATGTGACGACTCCTTATGGAGGTGCCGGAGTAATGCAATGCCAATCGGGGAACATTTCTTGTGGATCTGCATCTCCTTCAAATACCAAATGAATATATTATTACTGGAACCGCAAATGTATTAATGGCTTTAAAGAGATTTCTAGAGTGAAGTTTTTATTTAAACAGTAGTTTGCAACGCTTGTATTATAGTGGCTGCAGGTCGTTTAATTTTTGAATGGTTAAAATCCTAAGTATTTATATTGTTAATGTTCTTCTATTTGTTGTAATTTTTTGTTATTCAGAAGAGATATGTGAGTGAGTGAGTGAGTTATGCAGCGTGATCTAAGAGCTCTTTACTCCACCTTCCACGTTCTATATTTAATATTTTACATTTATTAATACCAAACTCCATATTTATATCTTTGGATATTATTTTAAATTATTATAAGTAATTGTTGTATTTGAGCCGATGTGGACGTAAGTATACATTTTCAGTATACATACAAGAGAGATTCAAAAAAATTGACCCCCCTTTCTCGAGCTCTTTTTCTGGGACAAACTTAATGCCGAAATGCAAAATGGCCCATCTTCTTTTATTTTTGAGATATTAGCGAATATTCGATTTTTCAAATTTTCGATGCCTGCGCATATCTCGGTTATTTTAGATATTATAAAAAAAAACAACTTATATGTTCTTCAGACACTTTTTTAAAAGAAATGCAGTGGCGTAGACAATATTTTAATAAGTTGATAAAATGTCGAGTTATGACATAAACTTGTATTTTTTTAAATGAAAATCATAGTCGGCTATGATCTAGTTAGAAAGATATTTTTTTTCTCTTTTCAGCGATATATAATATGTGTGGTTAATTTATTCGACTTAACTATTTTTTATAGAATCTTTGACTTTTTAAGTTTATTAATAGCTCCCATTTCGTTTTCGCGTAGTTGACGTATATCTTTTGTTTGAAATTTAACTATTGACAGTTCTAAGTGCATTTATCACTTTGTGTCTGTAATTTATACCGCTTATAATAATTGATCTGCGAATAGTTGTTTCCTAGAAATTTTAGAATACTTTTAAATTTCAAGAATGGCATTCAAGAATTATTACTGTGAAGTTACGCCCACTATGCCGAAACAAAATGGCAGCAATTAATAACCTTAAAAATTCTAAGATTCCTTAAAAAATAGTCAAGCCGAATAAATTAACCACAGATATTATATATCGCTGAAAAAAGAAAAAAATTATCTTTCTAACTAAATCATAGCCGACTATGATTTTTATTTAAAAAAATACAAGTTTATGTCATAACTCGAAATGTTATCAACTTATTAAAATATTGCCTACACCACTACATTCCTTTTAAAAAAGTGTCTGAAGAACATATAAGTTGTTTTTTTCTAATACCTAAAATAACCGAGATATGCGCAGGCATCGAAAATTTGAAAAATTGAATATTCGCTAATATCTCAAAAACAAAAGAAGATGGGTCATTTTGCATTTCGGCATTAAGTTTGCCTCAGAAAAAGACCTCGAGAAAGGGGGGTTAATTTTTTTGTATCTCTCTTAGTTCTCGAGTTGTCCTATAATAGCAAGAAAATTTGGCCACCCGGTACATGAGATGGTTTATTATATGCAGTTTTGTGCCTTGTTTTTAATTTTATATCCATGTGGTATGCTACTCAAAGTGTTGTATAAAGGATTAAGACAGATACAGAACCAAAGGGCAATAATAGTAATAATAATAATAATTATTATTATTATTATTATTATTATTATTATCATTATCATTATCATTATCATTATCATTATCATTATCATTATCATTATCATTATCATTATCATTATCATTATCATTATCATTATCATTATCATTATCATTATCATTACCATTACCATTACTATTATCATTATCATTAACATTATCATTATTATTATTAATATAGATGTAAGTTATAGACAATATGAGAAACTTAAATATTTCAAATGAAGCACACAAGTTTCTGTATTCAAAACCAGGGTCTGTTTAACAAATTTACCCAGCTTTAATATCGCCCTTACTATTATAAACCTATACAACTTTATGTTAATGTATACATGAGAGATTATTCTTATTAAATTAATTTTCATTTTATATTATTCAATAATATGAAAATTTAAAGGGTATTCCACACAAAAGGTAAATGAAAATAAAGTTAACATTTTTCTTTGCTATATTGACCAACATGTTCAACCACTACATAAAGGCAGTTATGCATTGTGTTTGCTATGATTTAACTTCACCACACTTCAACTTACTTATTTATTTTTCATTTAAAGCACAAGCATGCGATTATTATTATAAAATTGTATACTAAGTACATCAAAATTAGTTTTACATTAGTAGCCACAAAATATACATTCCAGTTATCGACATGATTCATTGACAAGTGGCAAGAGAAATACACAATAAGTGATACGTCCTGTTGTAAACTAGCAAAGTCCAAGGTCTACAACAATTAATTCGAATAAAAATCCGACTGCAATTTTGTACATTACCTGTCGTTATCTATTATCTAGTTAATACATTTTTAGACAAACGCTGATATACAACTATGTTGATCTTAAAATTATTTATTTGAAGGAGACGCCGAAAACAACTAAACCTAGAGTCTGAAATCATGATACATACGATACATGATACAATACGATCCGATATGAACAAGATGAGGTAATATGGCACTTTCAAGTTAAAAAGAGTACAATTCATATATGTTTATATATTGTATATACCTGTATCCCGTTTAATATCTTTTTATACTCTAACCCCTTCTTATTTATCAATAATAGGACTATAGAAATTAAATCAATTAACAATAACAATAATTTCTTGACTATTTAGAATTTAAAAAAATAAAATATCACACTTAACATCAGCATATCAGCAAAGATACATTTTTCTTTATAAATACCTATCTATATACAGGAGTATTTTATTTAAAATATAAAAACTTTTAACATCTTAGAAATCCGTTCAATGTTCAAATCCACAAATTCACATGTTCTTCTCTTTGGATCATTAAAATTGACATAAAACTTATGCTAATTTAATTGATTCCTAATCTCCGATAATAGAAAATGATAAGATTAGGGACATTTAATTTGATACAACATAATTTTGTATAAATTCAAAACTTACATTATAGCCAAACCAAACACATTTACAATTTTTGAATTATAGCACTATAAAAACCAAAGTGACGCTTGTAAACAGTTATTTGTGTATTAAGACTTAAGAGTGCAATAGCTCCATAAAGTAAGTTAAGGGAAACAGTCAACAATGAATTAGACAAGATTTTTATATTTTGTGCACTGCTACTTCTCTACTTACAATTTTCACTACCCAATTGTTTGAACAATTTTAATTTTGTTATTTATTGTATCCTGAATATTAATTTCGGCAACTGAAAAAAACTTCCAGCCTCCATGACGTTAGAGTGTAAAAATTTGTCCTCCTTTATCTGCAAGCAATGTTGCTGATATTCGTCTGAAGCACTAACGAGTATAAACTTTACTTTCTGGAAGTTTAAGGTATTTCATAATTTTTGCAGAAAATTCCCAACTACTTGCGTTGTGCGGTTTCTATCTCGATAACTCAGGAATAAACCTGGAGTTTTCACATGTGGGAAACGTAAACTGTAGTATTTTTTCAATATTGCTAGAGAATCACTAAATTTACACACTACTCATTCAACGCCAAAGCAGAAGAGGTTGGCAATTGGGGCCTCGCTTATGGCGAAGGCGGATATTATCATTATCAGTCACTACAATAAATCTTCTTTCAGTTTTCGTTTTATATTCTTTTATAATAATTAAAGTAGCTTCTAAATATTTATTAAAAACTTAGTGTTTCAGAAAAATTCTAGGTGGCTATGAAAAATTGACAATTATAAAACAACCGCTAGAAATGACATTTCTAGTTAAGCGTTATCTTAGGACTTAAGTAGTTATTTACCTAGAATTTTTCTGAAAGACTGTGTTTCATTCTATACTATAATTGTTTTTGAAACAAATTATGGCATATGGCATATTGCCGTGTTCAGAAAAGAAGTGTCTATTTATATATGAAAAAGTCCAATACGGTGTCCATAAGAAAAAATAAAGTTGATGATGATATTTAAAAACTGAAACGTCTTATTGAAATATTAATGGGGCATCAAAAGCAAAATTAAAAATTGCTTTAACAATGTGCAAACGAATTGTGGAAATTTTAAGAAATAACCCAGTTATAAGAAGAAAACCAAAATGAAAACATTTTTTTTACCGTATCTCGCAAACGAAGGCAGGTAAAAATGTTTTCTCATCGGCATATTTTTAAGCATAAAATTCCGCAATTTTGCCGAATTTAAACCGACCCTCTATCTCTAATAATAAGCAAGATCCCCATAGAAACTCGAATATGAAACACACTGTACGTATACATACAATTTATCGAATACCTACGTGTAATTACAATTTTATATTGGTCATAAGGTTTAGCATAAGTTTTACCACTAATCAATGAAAATAGGATTAATATTTTATATAGCAAAGCAAAAAAAGAATATCTAACTAAGATATATTTTGTTGTTAAAAAAAATAGATTCATAGTAACCCAGCAAAACACCAAATACGTCCAGCGCACTATGCCAGACCCTGTCCTGGTACTAGTGGTATCTACATCACTGTATCTGCATCAGGCGACATCGACATACAAGTGTGTTGAATACACCATCTTGACAAGCCATTATGAATCCCTCTGTCTGAGGAATCAGCCCTGCTTTTTTGTTTTTCGGATAAGCCGAGGTCTTTAATATTTTTAAAGCCTAGTTTAATCAAATTATCGTCGTCGTCTTCCTCCTTGACCTCCACGTTGTCTCAGCATCGTTATCGTCTTCACCGTCGTCATCGTTAGCGTTGTCATCATCATCATCATTATCAGGTACGGAAACCTAGTCAAACTTAAATTAAGTCAGCATATTTTTTCGCAGGTATTTTTTATAACAAGCAATAAAATTAAGCAACTCCAACATCTTGATGCCTGCCAATTTGGAAAATTGAAGCTGAAGTGAAATTTTCCAACGTTATGGACTGACATAAGTTACTAAGTTACATAGTGAAAAGTGTGTTAGAAATATATTTTATAGTTCAATTCTGTACGTTCTAAACCACAGGTAAAATAAATTTTCAAAAATATAAATCGGACAACTTAACGTATATTAATTACCTAAATTTAAAAAGGAGTCAAGGAAACAATACACCACATTCACGTACGTTAGCTCGTAGCTATCGGAGGCTACGGTTAACTTATAATTTATAATTCAGTTATTAGTCACTAGGGGACGCTAGAGCCCAACATGTAACAAAGAAAAATATTATCACGATGAGTCAGTTTCAGTTTTATTAAGAAAATCTGACAATTGTAATAAAACCATATTTCTCAAAATTGTTTTAAGTGCTGCGATTTATTGGATTTAATACTTATCACCTTTTTCAGAAAAGGTGCATCTTTATTTTTACAGAACGAGACAAATCTAGGGCGAACCATTACAGCCCTGGATGTGTACTATTTTCACAAATAATAGCTAATAATAATAATAATAATAATAATAAAAATACAGAAAATACAGGAAATATCTAATCAGATAATCTATAGACATAGACAAGACACATGTAGAAAATCCCATCCATTGAGAGAAACAATTTGATTGTTTGATTACCCAATGTTTGATTGCAAGTTCTTGATGTATGATGTTTGCTGCTGTGTTGTGTCTATCCGTATAATCTGTTCCGGCAAGTATTTTGCATCTCCCTGTTATATGTTCTAACAGGGGAATGCAAAATACTTGCCGGAACAGATTATAGAGATAGACACAACAGCAGCAAACATCATACATCAAGAACTTGCAATCAAACACCAACTCATACAAACACACACACCATACTATAAATACATTCCAGAAAACATAATAGAAAATGAGGAATACAAATTGTATTGGGATAGAACGCCACTTACGGACAAAACAATTACAAACAATAGATCAGATATCACGCTAATTAACAAAAAAGAAAAGAAAACATTGCTGATAAATATCGCAATACCCAATGACGCAAACATCATACAAAAAGAACAAGAGAAGATAGAGAAATACACACCATTAGCGATAGAAATAAAAAAAACTGGTAGCAAAAAACCCGGTAGGTATTGAGAATGGCAGCCCAAACTCGACGCCCCTAAAGAAGAAGAAACAGGGGAACGAAGAAGGGGAGTGGATCATGGTCAGACGACCTTAAAAATCGAGAGGTGGCGAGGGCGGTTCCAAAACCGATCCGCAAAGGCCAGGAGAAGGAACCTCTTCCTCGGCAAGAACTACTAGGCGACAGCCCAGAAAGCAGCAGCGGACGCCTAAAGCGCGAAGCAATGCTATCCTCATTAAACCTGGGGACGGAAAAACCTACGCGGAGGTCTTGGGGAAGCTCCGACAGACCATAAGGCCAGAAAAAAAAGACGCCGACATCAAAGCAGTTCGGCGAACGCAGGACGGCGGCGTGCTCCTGCGACTCGGTAACACCACTAAGGATGGAGCATCACTCCGCAGTGCGATCCAGGACGCGCTGGGACAGATGTGCGTGGTGCGAGACTTGATAGCGAGAGTCACGCTGGAGATACGGGACCTAGACTGCCTCACAATCAAAGAGGAAGTCGAAGAGGCCCTTAATCGGGAAACGGGAGAGGCTGGAGAGCCCAAAGTATTTGTTACCCAGCCCAATAAGCGGGAACAAAAAATAGCTATCGTCGAGAGGGACGAGACAGGGGCAACCGTCCTTCTTAAGAAGGAACGAATAAAAATCGGCTCGATTAATTGCAGGCTTAGACTGAGAGTATCGGTTCCACGTTGCTACCGATGTCTGGGCTACAGTCACGTGAAGCGGAACTGTCAGGGACACGATAGGAGCACGCTATGCTGGAAATGTGGCAAAAATGACCACAAATCGGCGAAATGCACCAGCAACCCCAGGTGCGTCCTCTGCGAAGAGAGGAAGAAGCCGGCTAAAGAAATCGAGCACGTTCAGGGCTCAGGTGCATGTGAAGTATTTCGACATGCCCTCGAGCTGAAAAAGAAAAAGAACGCCGCCCGATGATCCGCATCCTTCAGTGCAATCTGAAACGGTGCAGTGCTGCTCAAGACCTCTTGTCCCAACTCGTGGTCGACCTGGAGGCAGACGTACTAATCATCAGCGAGCAGTACCGAAACATAGACAGGCCAACGTGGTTCACCAGCACTACGAACACATCAGCAATGTGGGTAGCAAATACCCAGAAATTGCCAACAGAGGCACACGGAGCCGGGGAGGATTACGCGTGGGTGAGAGCGGGCAACACTACTTATGTAAGTGTCTACCTTTCGCCTAACACCACCGCTCTAGAGTACCGAGAAAAGCTAGAGTCCATCGAAGACGCTTCGAGGACGGTCACAGGCTAATTGGTTGTCGCCGGAGACTTCAATGCCAGAGCACTGGAGTGGGGCATGCCACAGACAAACGCAAGAGGCCGGTTGCTGCTGAAAATGCCCGCCAGACTCGACCTGGAAGCCTGAACAGGGGCACAACACCGACCTACAGGCGACCGGGGTTCGGCAACTCCATCCCAGACGTCACACTGGCATTGACTGGAGTGGGATCTCGGGTGGAAGGGTGGCGGGTGATCGAAGACTACACTGGAAGCGATCACAACCTTCGATATCAGAAGAAGCAGGAAAACTGCGAGAAATAACTCCGAAAGAACACACCGCTGGAATTTAGCAAGGTTGGACAGGACGAGACTGGTGGAGTTTCTACAAAACGCTTTGGATCCCTCCTCGGAGCTTCCCAGGGGACTAAGCGGAAGACAGAGGGCGGAAGCCCTCGTGGATTCCACCATCAGCTTAATAAAGAGCGCCTGTGATGCCTCTATGCCAGCGAAAAGACAGCGAGGCAGCAGAAAATCGGTGTACTTGTGGACGGAAAAGATAGTCGAACTGAGAAGAACATGTCTGAGACTCAGAAGAAGGGCACAACGGGAGCGTAACGTCGTAGAAGCTGAAGCCCGTACAAATGAATATAAAACGACAAGGAAAAATCTTCGAAACACGATTAAGAACAGCAAACGAGAGTGCTGGTGGAAACTATGTGAAGAGGTGGACAGGGACCCATGGGGACTGGGCTACAAGATCATAACCAAAAAACTGAACTCCCTAGAACCGGTCGGAGATTTGCCAGCAGAAACGATGGACGGTATAGTCGACGAACTCTTCCCAAGACACCCTCTGAGGAATGAGGAAAATGGCGAAGAGGAGATCAATGAAGTACCTGTCTTCAGCATGGATGAGTTGATGACAGCCATCGCCGCCCTAAAAAGCGGAAAGACCCCTGGACTGGACGGCATACCAGCAGAGATCCTTAAGATCGTAATACACACAACACCGAATATACTGTTGGAAATACGCTTGCATCGAAGAAGAGGTATTTAGTGCTCGCTGGAAGCAAGCAAGACTGGTACTCATCAGTAAAGGAAAAGGTGACCCGAATTCGCCGTCGTCGCTCAGACCCCTGAGTTTGCTGGATACGGGCGGTAAGACATTGGAACTGCTGCTGAGGCCCCGACTGCTGGATGCCATCCGAACGGCGGTAGATTTCTCTATGGCACCGCTCCACAATCGGTGCCATACGAGAAGTCGTGAGACCCATACTGCTAGCCACCAGGCTCGGCCGATAGTGGTGCTTGTCACCCTGGACGTGAAAAACGCCTTCAATTCGGCGAGATGGATAGATATCAATGAGGCATTGCGGGATACGTTCGGCATTCCGACTTATTTCCTTCGCATATTCAGGGATTACCTTAGAGACCGTACAATAAAATACGAAACGACTGAAGGGACGAAGACAAGAGAAATCACGGATGGAGTGGCACAAGGCTCATTATTGGGACCGGACCTCTGGAACGCGCTGTACGACGGCCTGCTCCGAGCTGACATGCCCCGAGATGCTTTCCTCCTCGGGTACGCGGACGACGTCGCAGCGGTTATTGTTTCCCGAGACACCGAAATGGCACAACTGAAACTCGACCAAGTAATAAGGCGAGTCAACGACTGGATGAGCCAACATGGGCTGCAACTGGCCCTGGCAAAGACCGAGATCGTGCTGATCACGAGGAAGAGAATCCCCAAGATCATACCAATGGTAATTGGTACAGAACGGGTCCAGACGAAGGTATCGGCGAAGTATCTGGGAGCGATCTTGGATACGAAGCTCACCTACTGGCCGCACATACAGAATTCGGCTGACCGAGCCGTGACGAAGACTATGGCGAACGTGGGTGGTCCGAGGCCGAGCCAACGCAGACTGCTCATGGCGACGACGCATTCGATCTTGCTCTACGGGGCTGAGATCTGGGCCGACGCTGTGAGAGTGAAAAAATACAGAACGCGTATGAGCACCTTGCAGCGAAAGGGAGCACTACGGATCGTGTGCTCTTATCGTACAGTCTCCGAAGCCGCAATCTTGGTGATAGCGGGCGTATTACCCATGGACCTGCTCGCTATCGAACGGAAGTGGATCTACCACGCCAGCGTGTAAGTGGGCAGAGAACGGGCAGTAGAAGAAGAGAGAGCTCGACCCTAACGGAATGGCAGGAAAGATGGACGAACGACCCAAGAGGTTGGTGGACGTACCTGCTCATCGGGAGGGTCGGACCCTGGATGAATAGGAAATTCGGAGAGGTGGATTTCTGCTTGACCCAGTTGCTTAGCAGGCACGGTTACTTCCGACATTATTTGTGGAAAATGGGCAAGGTCAGGACACCGGAGTGCAAATACTGCGGACATGAAAGGGACGACGCAGAGCATACGTCTTTCGTATGCAGTCGATGAATCGACGAAAGAAGAGTCCTGGAGACGCTGATCGGTCAAATCACTCCGCGGAGCATCGTCGAGTTGATGCTTGACAACGAGAGCTGGTGGAACAGAGTGGCTGCCTACGTGCACAGGCTGCTACGAACAAAGAGGGATGACGGGTGCTTGGCACTGAAGAGAAAAGAAAGAACAGAGAGGCAATGCAAGCCACAACGGTAGAGCTATCAATAGCAAGAAACAAGACTCAGGCTGAAGTAATGCGAAAGCGGTCCCGGTCTGATGTTCTGCGTGGGAAAGGGAGGTGGTTTTTTAGTGAGGTCGCTGGTTTCCCGGCGGGCTTACCTGTGAGTGAGCCCGCTGCGATTCTGGTAATCCCACAGTATCCGGCAGTGCGGACCCTGCTGGATGCCTTTATGAAGGTTTTTCCACCCCCCTCTTAAGAAAAAAATATTATTATTATTATTATTAATTATTATTAGTATTATTATTATTATTATTAGGTATTAACAATAATAATAATAATTAATAATAATAAAGTAATTATATATAGTCTTTGTGAACGTACCACTATTTCGTATTTCGTACTACGGTACTAGTGTTTCGAGGTTTCGAATTTATAGGTAGGTTTCTGTCACATGTTAAACTGTACTGTTAATTGTAATGTGCAATAAAAATAAGCATATTTTTAATAATTCCTGTAGCAGGTAGCATATATATCAGTTCAGTTATATTTGTATACTTTTTTCTACAAATTTTATATAATTTTTTATTTGATTTTGTCAATTTTAAAGCAAAGAAGAATATACCTACCTAAAGTAATAAGAAAGTCTAATATATTATATAATAAAATAATTTATGTAAAATTAATAATATCAATGTGTCAATTACAAGTTTTTGGCAATATAAATAGATAGCTACCTACCTATTTTACTCGACGTTATCCAGTTTCGTAAGAACTAAATCGCATTCGCCTAAGAGGCTACTTTCACTTTATTATAATGTATCCAATGTTATACTTACACAGGTAATAAATGAAATTAGATATACAGTAAATATATTTTATAGATCTCCTATTTTCAATTTCTCCTATTTTCTATTTAATGAAAATTTATAATAAATTGGTATGAGTTTCTTAAACAAAGTGAGGAAAATACTAAGCAAGGGACAACACACTTTACTCTCCAGGTGCATACATTTTTTTACAGTAACGAAAATAAAACAATATTTTACAAAGTCAAAACAGAGAAAAAAATAATAACTATGGAATTAATTATGCGTGTTATTGCACTAAAATTTTTGCCCGTTCCTATGCCCTTAGAGCATAAGCACAATAAAAAGTAGTGCTATTTGTATTTATGTATTGTAATAAAAAAATAAAACTATATAGAATTTAAATAGTGTATATTGAAAATCAAAACTAATGTACACAATTAACAATCTAGAAACTTTAGTACCTACTAAACTGGACGTGCAGGTTAGCAATTGGGTTGACTTTAATAAAAATTATGTTTGCACTAAATTGGTGTTGTGTTGAATAAATCGTATAGCGTGGGTTAAGTGAAAGGCAACTAGAGCCGGTGCATTGTATTGTTAATAATAGATTGACAAGAGTGGAAAGCGTGACCGTTCAATCATCATCATATTTATACCACAGAATATAATAACAATTGTAATATTTCTGAATATACTGCGCACTGTGTTCGAAATAGGTTCTTAAAATCAAAAATAGAACGTTACTTATTAATATTCATAATTCTTACACGAACAAGAATATTTTCCCTCCGTTTCAAAATAATATTTTTTCTTTAAGTCAATAACATGCTTCTGAGCTCAACAAATAATGTTCGTCTTTTACTGCTACCCTGCTACTACTAACATAATATACTATTTGTCGTTCTCAATCATGAAGAATTTCCTTCTTAGGGCGGAAAAATATGGATAGATGTCCTTCCTCCAGAGAAAAAATAGCACAAAACTTATTTATTGCATAAAATAAACCCAATAATTAATTAAATTAATAAATATTCATGGCACATATAGTTGGTTAAATTTTTAAACCTAATTTCAGGAGATGTAATAATAATAATAATAGTAATAATAATTTTTATTTACCATAAGTTTAAATTATCACAGTAGGTACCTAATTGTACACTAAAACTAATTTAAAAAAACATTTGTAAATAAAACCAGGTACCACTAAAAGAATTCTTTGTTAGTTGGATTACATTAATAAACTCTTTACACAACTACCTAAACATCTAAACATTAATAGGTAATATTAACTGAATAATATTATAATTCATATACCTACATAAAAAGACCATGGTATATCCTAAGCATTCTTGATATTTATTAATTTAGTTACATGGTTTCTAGACTAAACTTGGATCCATACTTTTATTTTTGTTTTAAATTCATTAACCTGTTTATATATTTTAAATCGGCAGGCAAACAATTATAAATTCTGACCATCAAGTACCCATAACTTCTTCAGCCGATTGTTTTGGTCGATTTAATTACATGGTTATTAATGTTATGCGGAATTCATGGGGGGCGACTGCCGAAACTCTGCGATGCTCGGCAATGGGTCTCGTCTTTAGCGCGGCTGAATATGGGGCTCCGGTTTGGATGAGCAGCCACCATGTTTCTAAAGTGGATGTGCAACTCAACAGGAGCATGCGAATCATAACGGGATGCATAAAATCTACTCCAACTTATTGGCTCCCAACTCTCAGTTACATTATGCCGCCACATATCCGCCGAAGAGAGGCTATTCTACGAGAATACAAGAAAATAATGGATAACCCAGAGCTGCCTATCCATGACTATATACCCACAGCTTGCCTAACCAGATTAAAATCCAGACACCCGCCAATCAAGACCGCTCAGGCACTGCATGAAAGTGATTTCAGGGGTATCCAGGAATGGGAAGCAGGCTGGAGGGAGGATGCCCCCCCAGATGCACTCGATTATATAAACATCCAAAAAAAGCCTGCGGGATTCGACTTACCTCGCAAAGTATGGAGGACGGCAAACAGAATTAGAACGGGACACGGTGTCTGCGCAGATATGCTGTATAGGTGGAATAAACAACCCTCGCGCAACTGTGAATGTGGAGCAACCTATCAAACAATAAAACATATATATCAAGACTGCACACTTACGGCTTACCAGGGACCAATTACGTATATATATTCTCTCCCTCCGACAGCGATTGAATGGATAATGAACTTACCTGTTAGTTTGTGATAGATGTTTGTGGACTCATTATTTACAATTGCTTTGCTTTTATCTTTTTCTCTATATGTTCTTACACTCATTGTTGTGTGTTGTTAATGTTTTTAGTTTTAATTTTACATACCATATATATATATTATTATCATACCATGTATACTATTGCCATACGCTAAATAAATAAATAAATAATTACATTTAAGAAATGTTCCTTAAAGTATTATATATATATGCTTAAACCTAGTGTCATGTCGATGGTCAATTTTTATATTTTCTTTTTTTTGTTTATATTGATATATTAAAATTTCTTGACAGAATAATTTAAAAGTTCAAAATTATTTGATCTACGACAATTATTGTCATAAACGCTCCAACGTAGATAATAGTTTTTTATGGCAAACTGTATCAAACCAAGAAATTTATATACATGGAACGATTATAGACGACTGCGCATCCAATTTTGTGTGGAAACATAAGGGCCGCCATTTTGATGTCACGCTGCTCCCAACTTCTACATTTTGTTTGGTGCACCTGACCTAGACCCTAGAATTCTAGTTTCTTTTTCTTTCTAATCTAAAAATTCAATGGTTCAAATCTTCCTAACACGGCAACTGTGGTATGGGTAAATTTGGTAAATAGTGTTTGTTTTGTATTTTTGGCGTCTTGTTGGTTTATTTTATTGTGATTCTCTCGGTTTGATTCTGTTTATGTGTTTATTATTGTGTTCCTTTGATTTTATAGACTTTGAGTGAGAATATTTTAGTATTGGACTTTCGTTATTATTCCAGGTAAATTCGGATTTTGAATGTCAAACTTAACAAGAATTGAAAGTCTTAAGAGACATGAAATCATAGTTCCTAGCTAATATAATAATAAATTATGAAAACTGTGAACATAAACAATACAAAAAATAAGCCAGCATAGTTAAAGTAAGGTAAAGGATAGTTAAATTTTATATGCATAATGAATTTTAAATATTTACTTTTCAAAACGGCTAATGGTGTGTATTTTACATAAATAATGTGAACAAAAGATACATAGGTAGGTACATAAAATATTTCTTTGTGCCTTCATCAATTTTACAAGAAAGTTTGGTGACGATATATTTTATTTTTCACAAATAATTGTAATTAAACTATAAAATATTGAACATTTCTTATACCTATTTAGAATTTTTCTTACTGAAAAGTTTTACTTGCTGCTTGCTTTCTGTGGTTTTTATTTGTTATTGCTATCTAATTGAAGAGGCTAGGTTAATACTGTTAAATTTCCCACCAATTTTCAGACATCAAAATGGCGGATTCAAAATTGGAATACTCGCGCAGCTTTGATAATCGTTCCATGTATATAAATTCCTTGTATCATACGCGTTTGCCAGGTCAATGAAGACGCACAGCGCCAGAGTACTTTTATCCATAGCTTCATACATGCAGAAACGATATTGTTCCTTTATGCTTCATATATTTTGATGTTAAATTTGCTATGGTATATATAGCACAATATTATATTTTTTAGTATATTCATTATACGCTGTTTAATGATTTTCTCAAATACTTTTGCTACATTCGATATAATTGATATAGGGCGGTAGTTTTTAATATCTACTTACTTTATTATAATGGTTTTATCACAGCAACTTTAAATATTTGAGAAAATATACCCTTTATTGAACAGGTATTAAAAATATGTGTAAGGGGTGTTGTGACAAAATCAACAATTTCTTTTAAAGTTCTAGATTTAATATTATCCTGCCCCGGAGTTTTCTTGGACATAATTCTAAAATAAATTGCTTAACTTCTTGTTAGGTGGTGCCTGTTAAAAAAAAACAAATTTGCTAAGTGTTGTTTTTTATACAAGCGCAGTCCTAGGGGGGGTAGGTAATGGGGGTAATTACCCCTCCATAAGAAAGTAAACAAGTGGCAGCGATGCCAAGAGTATGTTCCGGTCCCGGTCTGTATGCTAATAACATAGATAAAGTAGGAACATGAAATGAAAAAAAAATTATACATCAGAATAACGATACAGGACCCCCTTGTTTTTATATAATTTGTTGTCTTTTTGAAATTTGTTCTGCCTACTTCAGAAAAATAGTTGTTAAAATTATTTTTAATCTGTTTTTTATCAGTTATTATCCACCTCTCTAGAGTCTATGGTCGAACCATATGTTTGTTATTTACTTCCTTGACGCATTGCCATAAATTTTTAGAATTATTTTCATTTTTGTTAATTACCGTCTTAAAATAATCAGTTTTTGCCTTTCTTATCAATTCAAGTAAATTTCTGTATTGTTTATATTCATTTAATACCTATATTCAATTACCAGGGTTTTGTTTAACTTTAATGTAGGTACAAGTCATTTTTGATATTAACAGATTTCACTAACTCATTTGTTATTCATTTACTCCTTTTTTTCTTCTCTTCTTTTAATTTTTCTAATTTGTGTGCATTTCTTATATTCTCTATTAATATGTTCATACAGTTATTTGTGAATTTTCTATATTTGCAACAGCAAAAACACATTCCCACTTTTATTCCTTAAGATATTTTTTTAATTTATCATAATTTATGAATATTTTACAATTTGTAGTAGTACATAGTTTTGATATATTCAATTTTTTGCTAAATAATTATTTACTTAGCAATTATTTTAACTTTCGTTCATTACAACAGAAGACAGTGTGTAATTTCACTGAATCTGTTTAGCTAGTTTAAAATTCTCTGGATATGATTTAGCTTGCTATTTAAGATTTTTTTAAATCGTGTCATATAAATGTATTTCGACAGCAGTTGTTGTCAACCACCATCTCCCGCGGCTTATTTTTAATGTCAATATTTTCCGGTTTTTATGGTAAATAAAGAAATAAGTAAGCCGTAAACACTCATAGAATAAGGGACCAAAATATACTTTACTTCCTTGATGCAACAGTTTTTGGATGAATATCAACAAAATTAATTGCAAAAGAATGGAATACAATATTCCACTGCTGTCAGTTGCCTTACAGTCGTATTGATTTTCATTACAATTATTTCATTCTTTTACTCCCTATTTGGTTTTTTTTATCCGCCAAGGAAGAAAAGTAAGTGTTTTAGTCCCGCTAATGGTATGTCGGGATACTCTTGAAATAAAATTAAAATTAAAAAAGTACATAAATAAGACAACCCCCAAATCCAAAGCCAAAGGCTGTCCGGAAGGAGGTTTACACACTGTAAAAACGCAAACCTTAATAGACAGTGTGACCTAGAAATGCTGCCACAACACGCTTGGGCCCACTGTTACTCCCGTGGACCATACACCATTTTTTACAGGAACTACTTCAAAAACAATCAAAACAAAGAGATAAAATAATCAAAATAAATTACTAAACTAATTGCTTAATTAATAATTACATAATTTGTATTATTCTTTAGGTTCCATGATAAATACATTTAGGTAATTAATTTTGTTATTTGTTTTTTGGGTCTTTGGTTTTCATGATCCCATTGGGAAAACATTTTAATATATTATAAAAGATATTCTTCATCTAAAATTATATTTTTACACGAATATGAATAAAACAATTTGTTTTGTTCAACCTCGAAAAATGTTTGTTTAACGAGTGTACATTCAATCATAAACAACTACACTTTGTACAGAATTTCACTTCACATTGATTGCTAGGCAACAAATGCTCTATGGAATATTTCGTGTTCGGTCCACTGTAAAATAAAAGCGGCTTAGGTATCATAGATTATAACGTCCAGCAACGGACTGATAAAATGTCGTCAGTTTATTTCTGTCAACATTTTTTTATGTAACGGATAATTTCATTGAACAATACGTTGTCGTAGAAAAATTATAGTATACAATTAGCATAAAATCGCAAATTGTGTAAAAAATATTATATACACCGCGACAATAAAATTTCTTTTAGTGCATGGAATGTTTTCCTCGCAAGTCGAAACTGAAACAGTTACTTTCCTCCTTTGGTAAATATACCATCCTCCAACCAACCTCGAACTGGTCGTCCAACGGTAGAAAAAGATGTCCAATTAGATATTTTATTGACCGCCCAAGAACATCCCCATACAACGACACGAGAGATGGCTGCTAACCATAGAATTTTCCAAAAATCGGTAGCTAATGTCTTCAAAAAGTACAAACGGCATCCTTATAAATTAGTTTTGGTACAAGAACTCAATGATTATGACCCTGATCATAGAGTGGAGTTCTGTGAGACTATGATGAATCGATGTGATACTGATCCCGAATTCATAAACCGGATATTAGTCTCCAACGAAGCTACATTTTTTCTTAACGGTACAGTCATTCGACAGAGCTGCAGATACTGGGTGTTTATATGCACATTGGATGATTAAGGCCCATACTCAATTCCCTCTATGTATGTAAATGTTTGGACTGGAATTATTGACGATCGATTTTTGGGACCATTTTTCTTTGAAGGGACACTAACCACTGGGTTAGTTAAGGATGAGTTAATTCCGGCCCTGGCTGTTCTTTATTCAAATCACGAAGATCCAGACTTAGGTACCAAATAATAATTTATGGTATCTACAAGACGGTGCTTCCGCACACTTTTCAGTGAAAGTCCGCAATTACTTAGACAAAATTTTCCCCAACAGATAGGTTGGTAGGAGAGGGGCTATTGAATGGCCTTCACGATTCTCCGATCTTACCGCACTTGATTTTTTCTTGTGGGGCTATCTAGAGTAAAATTTATTTTAATAGGCCAAATTCGATGGATGAATTGAAACAGAGAATCCGCAATGGAATTAGGGCCATTAGAGCAGACACTATCCGCCATGTTTTCCAGGAATTCTTATTTCGACTAGGCTATTGTCAAGACGTGTTTCACTTGAGTTTTCTTTTTACTTTAAACTCGGTTATCTCAAAAAATATCAACGTCAATATAATAGTGTGACATATCACTGGAATAGTAATTTCAGTGGCTATTTAACTACGATGTCAAAAATATGGGTTATCATTTAAAAAAAATCGACGATGACGTCACAGGATGAAAAGAAAAGACATTAAACAAGTAGCAATTATCAAAAAAGATGCATTTTCACAAACAAAAGTTGACGAGTCCCAGGATTTTTTTATAAATTCAACAATATTTTTTTTTATCGAATTAGTTCTACACTTTTTACTCATATTGTATAGGTTCCATAGTAAACAAAGCAAAGCAAAGCAAGCCACAGAACAGCAGAGCCCCGTTAGATATCAAATTACCCTGGTGCTATTCGGCCAAAGACACGATTTGCACAAATTCCTAGTTACTTTATACACTCTCAGACTGTAAATTCAAAAATGCGATAAAAAATATAATATTCGATTTGAAATCAGGAAGTTGTATATCACTTCCGGTATTACCGGAAGTAGTACAGGGTTGTCAATATTTCAAAACCTCAAATTTCAGAATTTCATATGAAATGGAACCTTACAATCTTCTAATGAACCATACATGTCCAGTCCAGAGAGCATCCTCCTTAAATACCTACCAATTTTTTAAAAGTAGTTAATTCTTGTCAAAAATTTACAATTTTATAATGTGTATTTTATATTAGCCTCTGTCTTGTATTAAGGTTAGGTTATTATAAATGTTTATTAGTTTCGAAATTATGCAAGAAAAATGTGTATCATTCATGGCGATTCTGTTATAATATTAATGACGAATAAAAACCATTGATTTTGGCATAATTTTTTCCTTTAGTTAAACACCTCGTATTATTATTTACGTATAACAGCTAATTTACAAGAGTTGTTTTCATACTAGAAATTTTATAATATTTAACATCTCGTTTGTACAAGGTCGGCTCCATGAAACAAGTCGACTTCCGGATGAACAAATCAACGTCACCAGGTGAAAGTTTAACTAGCCTAGTTCTACATCTGAAGAATTTTAACACTTTTATATAGTAGTTAACAATATAGCGTATTACGATATTACATAAAGATGGATATTAATAAAAAAATATCTTTGTTTATTAAGATTTGCAGTGGGTAGGTACTTACCAATTTCATAAGAAAATGTTAGGTATTTTATAAATATAATAGATCTATCTATGTCACATTCCAGTTTAATACAGGGTGTACCACGTAGACTTTCAATTCGCCGTTTCTAGAATTATGCCTACTGGAATTGTGAAATGTTTATACGATGGTTTCTCGCAATCTTCTATCGATTAAAAATATTGGCGTTGAGGTCCGTGTTCCGGCGTAACCGAAAATAAATTTTAATAGTTTTTTAGGATATAGTTTCAATTATGTAGGTAGTTGTGTATTTATAAAAGTAATGCAGCACAAATACCTACATAATTGCAACTGTATCCTAAAAAACTATTAATTATTATTAACTATTTACTTAATCAAATATTGGGAATTTGATCTATAATATTAAAATAGGATGAAATGCATCCCAATAAACTTTTTGTGATAAACTTTTGTATTTTAAATATAAAAAAGCAGTTTTTATTTCATTTAGAAAGGCGAACCATATTTGAATGTCTCTCTAATTTAATATATTGAAGATTGTCCTCGGAGATAATTATTGTCTGCAACAATTGCAGCGTCTGAAGAAGTAAATGTTTCGTTTCATAGCTAACCTGACAGCTAACTGACCGATTATTCTCGTTCCTGTAATAATGTAATAATGTCCAAATATCTTCAAATCGGTAGAATTTAGGTAAGTATAGTGAAATGTTAATACCAATCGAAAAAGAATCTAAAAGTACATATGTTAGCATTATAAAACAGGGTGTTCCATTACAACAAGTGAGTTATTGGGTTATGAGTTCGTCACAATTGGTCGGCCCATTTTTGGCACTGTAGTTTGCACTAGCTTTCGTATGTTCTACATGATTCGATACATTTTAGTATTACGCCCTTAAAAAGTGTTTAGGTTAGAAACTGGAAGAGTTAGAACGAGACAAATGTCGACAAATGCTCTTTGAGACATTTTTGAAAAAATCAAAATATCTCTAAAACGATTAAGAATAAGGATAGGGCATGCTTAAGAAACTTACCTTCAAATTTAACGTGGAATCCAAAAACGAAATAAAATAGCATATTATATTTGAAATAAGCAAGTTGACATCGACTTCCGCTCGAACCGAAAGTCGCATCTCAACGCCAATATTTTTAATCGATAGAAAATTGCGAGAAATTCCCATATACAAATTTTCAGAACTCAGTGTGCTTAGTATTCTAGAAACAACTAATTAAAGGTCTACTTGGTACCGCCTGTATAGTGCAGTGAACAGAGAAGTATTATTGTTGCATGCTTAATTTATATCGCCATACATATAGAAGTCAGAGATATGAAATAACATTCCGGAAAATCTATGTCGCCATATGCGCACCCCTGATGTTGGCTTGAAGGGGCTGCAGTTAGTGAAAAAATTAGAAAGCGAATTTAACAAGGCACAAATTAAAAAATTGAAGATAGTGACTTGAATCTTGGGCTCAATTAATAAGTAAATATATCTATTAATATTACCTTCGAGCTATATCTTCTTGTATACTAAAGAAAGAAACACAAATAAGAAATAACAAAAAGGTTAGTATTTTAAAGTGCAAATAAATACGCATCGATCTTAAAACAGGCATTTTGTTTCAACTAAGATACAGAGCTGTGATATAGAGCGTATGTTCCGCTAACAGTAATGTATTCAGGGCAATCGGCCTATAAATATCATTTATACACCGATATACTTATTTATACATAGTACCAGACTACTTAGCCTAGTAAAGTTAGCTAGGATAGACTATTTAAGGCCTCACTGTATAAGGTCAATACAAAATACTGGCAAGATCAAATTTCTAGTAAAATGTAAAAAAATGGTATTTACATACCCATAAATCTTTTCAAAAAAACAATTAAACATCCCGTTAAAAATATATGGCACACACGTATTTTTAAGATCCTTACGATTTTGACAAATTCAGATTAAGCATTCCTTCATGAATACTTTGACCATAAAATAGTAATTCATGCATTGGCGCATTAAAAAAATGTTAATGTTAAGAGAGTTATATAAAATATTGATTCATAACTGGAAAGTAAAACCTTCAACTTAGCTAATCTCAGTATTTATATTGTAAAAGAAGTATAATAGATACAAAAACTATTGAACATGCAATATTATATGGGAATCCAATATGAACTTCAGCTATTAATTTCTGACATTTTATATCAAAACTTGAAAAAATGAATGTAAATCTGATTGAAGTTAATTACTTATTATTACCTTATTGTTAAAAAATGCATTATTTTATAGTAAGAGACTAGAAAGATTAGATAAATGTAACTATTAACTAAAAGTAATTACTAACTTTAAATTTGTTTTCACTCTCATCGTGCGACTACTTTCATAGGATCGTGGGATGGCATTCTGGACTTCCTCCACGGCCATTTCAACATTAGTTCCAACTCCATTTTATAGGAGTCCCAGTCAATTCTCTTAGCGTCTCTGTTGTAACTTGTCCGTATATTTTTCCTCACAGCAACCGCGAAGTAGATGTGCCGGTGATCCGATAAAGAGGTCTTAACACTTAGCACCTGACAGTTTGAAACACTATCACCTATCACACATTGGTGTAGAGAGCTCACGGTTATATTGATAACCTCCATTCTGTTTTTCACAACGAAGATTAACTCTTTCCCGATGTTTAAAATCTCTAGATTATAATTCAATAAAAAAATTAGTAAAGACTCACCCCGATCGTTGACGTTTGTAATCCTCCACGCTGTATGATGCAAGTTAGCATCGCATCCCATGATGAGATACTTTATCTCCCTGTCTCATAGCTATATAGCGAGATCTCTCAAGTCTCTAATCGGAGGAAGAGTTTTCTTATCATACCTATGGGAGGTATGCCGAGTAAATTACTATTTGTCTCCGAACTGCCTTCCCATATGTAGGTTAACTCTGCTACTACCAGGTCATCTGAGCAGAACCCTGAAAGCGGAAGAAGAATAATATAATTTTTTTTTTTAATACAAGCTGTAGATCTCTCCTGGGAGCTGCAAATCTGCAAACCTTTAATCCGGGATTCATAAGTCTAGGGCTTCTGGATCAGAGTAATATCTACTATATTGCGTGTTAAACTAGCACAGAGAGCACTACTATGGTGAATGTTCGCTTCGATTCGATCACGCTTATGGACATCAGATTGTCCAAGATCATTCGGAGTTTTCGACAGGTTCCTAGGACAGAAGTTCTTCTTTTTAAGCGTTTTTAGTCCCTCTTCGTCTACTACGGAAATGACAAGGGTCTGCCCCTGTTTCTCAACCTTACAGTCGATTAGCTTCCATCCCCAGTCCTTAATTCATCATTCTGGTTCTCCAGATGATGTAGTATCCTTTCCAGTTCCTCAAACGGTCTCGAAATGCACACAAGAAATTTGGTGAACTAAGGAAGTTCGCTATGTTCAACCGCGCTGAGTCTAGCCCCCTCCAAAGGCACCAAACTGCCAGTGATATGTTTCAATTCAGCTCCATCTATTGCCTCCAGGAGTACCTTACAAGTGCCATCTGTTCCTCTACCATACGCTCCCTACTTGGTCTCCACTTAGTGGTCCCGCGGCAGGATTTTGAGGACCCTTTTCTGAGTTTAGTTAAAGCTAAATCTTTATAGTTAGATATAAATAATTATAATCTTAGTAATAACGACGTATTACGAATTACCTAAATGCATTATTTAGGGATGCTTTTTGATCAGAAGTTAACTTTTTTGCTTAAATCAAAAATTTTGTTAATGGATGAACGCGAACTCTGGAATTTTTTTTCGAACTTGTAGGACTTCTATTAATTTAATGCTATTAATTCTATACACTACGTAATTGTCAGCAATAAATTGGAGTATTGCAGCATAGTTTGGAATCCCTGATATACATACATTACAATATCTAACATACTACCGAAGTTGAGTCAGTTCAGAGAAAATTTCTCAAATTTGCATACTGGAAAAAATATGGTATTTATCCGCAACGCGGTACAGATTACAATATTTTATTAAATGAGTGACATATCATCTTAAAAAAAGGCGTGCAATTTAAATATTTCTTTTTATTTATAAAATAAGTCATAACCACATTGATTCACCCATGCTGTTTTCGCTATTAGATTTTAATGTACCACGTTTTACTTCTCGTTCCGGCCTAACTTTTAGAATTGCAACCCTGAGTGCACAACATCATTTTCGCACTCCCGTCTCAACAATTGAAGGAGATATCAATAATTACTTTCAGCTGAATTTTTTTTATCTATTTCCCAATAGAAACGTAAGATCTCCTATTTATTAACTGACAATATTTAATTTTAAGTTTCTTATAATAATTATTAAATCGTTAAAATCAAAAGATTAAAGTATTTTTTCTATATATTACTTATATTTTATACTCCTGTAATTGAACCATTGGTCTGCTGGTTGTATAATTAATAAAAAAAAATAAAAATAAAATAATACTTATAGTAGACGGAATTTCACAGGTTGCAAATTCTACTTATTTTCTACAAATTTTCTCTTAACTACCTCAATTTCCGTGGTATGTAATATAACAGGGATTCCAAACCATACTGCAATACTCCAATTTACTGCTAACAGTTTCACAGTGTATAGAATTAATAGCATAGCAATATCAATAGCAAGTCTCTATAAGTTCGAATAAAAAATCCCAGATTTCGCGTTGATAATTAACTAGTTTTAATGTAAGCAGAAAAGTTTACTACTGATCAAATAGCACCCCTAAATCATTTATTTCGGTGATTCATAATCGTTGTTATTACTAAGATTATAGCAGGAAACCAAGCAGTTATTGGGAAACAAACACCGAAAACCTGGGCCAAGTAGTCTCTCAAAAAAGAAATGGTGATCGGATGGAAGCGAACCAATACCTGAGCTCCCAAAGAGATCCGAGACCCAGACAGCAAAATAAGACCTGCGAGTACGCGCTGTCGGATATTCGGGCGGTAGTGATCCCGGAAGGCTATCCGGGTGTGCCGATGGATGAGGAATAGATAATAGATGGCACTTGTCCAAACTGCGCTGCTGAAGGCAATAGATGGGGCTGAATTAAAACATCACTGGCAGTTTGGTGCCTTTGGAGGGGGCTAGACACAGCGCGGTTGAACCTAGTGAACTTCCTAATGTGTGATAGCGTTTCAAAGTGCTAAATTCAAGGTGCTAAATGAGCCTTCTTTAGCGAATCACCGACACATCTACTTCGAGCTTACTGTGAAGAAAAAGATACAGGCAACTTACAACAGAGACCCTAAGAGACTGGGACTCCTATAAAATGAAGTTGGAAGTCAGGACTAAGGAAATCTGGACAAAAATAAAAAACACTGACGATCTTAGAGTGGCTGTGGAGGAAATCCAGAATGCCATCACACGATCGTACGAAAGTAGTCGCCCGATGAGAGTAAAAACAAATTTAAAGTTAATAATTAATTTTAGTTAGTATGTAGTTACATATTCCTAATCTCTCCAGTATCTTACTATAAAATATTGTATTTTGTAGCAATAAAGTAGTAATAATAAGGAACTTAAATAATAAATAAATGTCTTTATCTGTGAACAATATCTGTCATGATGCTAATTTAGATATTTTTGGGATGGGCATGAGATAATTTAAAAAATAACTACCTACTTCGAATAACTAGTAGTCTAACAAATAGAACATCTTAATATTTGTCTTGGTTTTAATTTTGTTAATCTGGATTATTCATTATAATTCTGTTTCCTTTAATTTTGCCTTATACACTCGATAGTTTCTACACCAGTTTTGTTTAATTTAAATAAGATATAATTGTAAATGTAGACCTCTGTGTCATCATGTGTCTGTATTGTGTCAAAAGAAATAAATAGATAGATATTTAATATACAAGTGTATAAAGTCATTCTTTATTGCATAAATGCCTAGGTGAAAAATACGAAGTTAGTATTTCTAGAAGCCGTGAGTTCGATAAAAAGACATTTTACAAATGTGTCTTACAATGTTTTATCTTCGATCGTGCCAATTATTATAGGATATATATAAGATATATTATAGGATAATTTTTCATGACCTGTGGTGGATGGACCTCATGCATGAGACTTGTTGGCCTTGTTCATTCCAATAACTACAATTTTGTGAGCAATATAAGGCCAAGCGGTATTCAAATAAAATATTTGGTATTTTTTTAATAGGTACTGCACAACAGTTTTAAAGGGATGTCCAATAACTCTCTATTATCGTTTAAAATTCCAAATAAACTTAAAGGGGAACCATCTTATACACACTATTTTCTATATTCAACTAGGGGAGCTGATTTTAATTTTACGTACCTAAACGTTAATTTGTTATTTGTCAGTTTACTGCCAAGTTTGAACAGACGTATCAAAACTTATTATTTATATAGATTATTTTATTCACTGTGATTATAAAAGACTTGATTGCTTAAATATGCTTTTCAAAAATTATATGTTTCTTTAAGATCACGGGGGATAATTAATTAAGCCATATTTTTTAAATTGAATTGAGAACTGATATAATCATTATGAAGCAATTCTAAATGTTTTTTTATGTGAAATAAGATTTTAACTAACAAATTTAGGTAAATGGTAGAAGCGTGACTACTTCATATCATCGATATTAAGATTAATCAACGTTCTCGCGGTTAGTACTTGGATGGGTGGGTAGAGAACACCTGCGGTGCCTGCCCGCACCTTCTACTAGCCTTTACATTGGCGAATTCATAGAAGCTATGCAAACTTAGATGAGGTTTCTGTAGAAAACTACCATCCCTCTAATAGGATGTAAAGCCGAAGTCCAGAGAATCGAAGATCCCTTGTCTATGAGATGATCGGCAAGTAAAATATCAAAAGTGGGGGTTTGGCAACATTTCCAGCTTGGGAGTTGCTCGTCTTCTGGCGTTGTGGTGATTAGCCTTAGTCGCAGAAGTAGGCCCACGTTAAATAATAGAAACAAAAAAACGAAGGAAGATGTATCTGAATAAGATTATACTGAAATAAAAGTTGTAAACTGGTTAGAGTTTTTTAAACAAGTTGAATTTGAATGAACTGTAAGACATTTATATACCTATTAATTAAAATGTTATTTTCTATGGTATTTTTGTATGGTTTTCTATGCATAGGTATTACATATTGTGTCGATAATAGGAAGTTGCCAATAAGCATAGGCAGAAGCTATTTAATTTACGACATTTTGTAACTAAATGCAAGTGAAGACAAAATAATTTAAGAATTTTATTTTTGGCTTTAGGGTACCTATATAAAGCCAATGATTTTACTTATAAAAAGTGCAATAAATAAATAAATATTTATTATAATTAAATTTAAAATGCTAACCGAAGGTTATAATTATTATTATCTATTTATTTTAGTTTTCATTTTACTAAAACACAAACTTTATTACTCTAGATAAATTAATGTTACATACCTCATTTACTATATTTTGAAAGTTTCGTCATTCATGGTCATTTGAGAGAATTTGTAAACATCTTTTTACGCCCTTTCCTTGAAATTAACTTAATACGAAATTTCTAATAAACTAAATATGATCATAATGGTTAAGTGGTTTCTTAGAAACATTTTTCATAATCGAGTTGCTTACTCAACAACTAAAGGAACTGGTATACAATATTTGATTTTTGCAGGGAATCCACTTTTAAGGATTTAGGTAGAGGTACCTACACTTAGATTTGTTTAGATTACACTTAGGTTTATTTAATTAAATTCAAATATTCATAATATATTCATAATATTCATAATATTTATATGCGATTGCCTTTTGCATAACCAATCTGCGCTTCTATTTTTACGGACGAATATATATTAGTATCATTTTTATCAATATACATTCATTAATAGTAAATCGGAGTTATCAAATTAATAAAAATTCATCACCTAAATACGAAAAAAAAAAATGTTTAACCGTGAACAGATTGGTTTTGAACAAATTATTTTTTAAAAAACAAATTTAAAAACTACGAATAATTCAGCGATAATTTCATTTCAGGATTTTTTCAAAAAGCGATTAAGTACTTAAAATTGCGTTAGTTAATAAAAGGGACAAATTGAGGCCTATTTCATGTAGAATGTTAAAAGGGATTTTAGATAAAGCAGGGACAACTTTAAGATACCACTAATAATCTATTTATGCATTTCAAAATTCGGTGAACAGTTCTCGTTTTTATAGTGTTTCGCATTTGCTTTTGATAATCTTTTTGACATTACGATTAGGTATAAAAATTCAGCACTGTTTTTATTTTTTTTTTCAATTGTAAAGATATTATGTCTCCTTTTGCATTTAGTTATCCAGTTTTCATTTATTTCCAAAGCCTTCAGCACTTTTAAACTAAAATCATGATTTCGTAATTTTGAAAGATGAAAGTTCCATAGAAAAGTTATTCCATCTCATAATTTCACGTAACTCGGGCTATTTGGGTTTTAGAAGGCGCTAAATAATGCTATGTTATCAGATTTTCCGTCAAAAAATCGCTTATATATATATATATATATATATATATTGTTTTTAGATTCTACGTGAAAATAAAGGGTACTTTGTGTAAAGTAGTTCTATCCTAATATTCATAATTCTCGAGATATTTAATTTGAAAGATTTTTTTGGTCGATATTAGTCACTAATTTCTGAAATTGTCATGTTATCCTAATATCTACGGAACAAATTTTTTGAACAAATTATTAGGAAAGGTGGCTTTTTCCAATCCTCTTTCAAAAAGTGACCTTGGTTGTACAGTGTGTACAAGAAGTGACGACCAATTTATCAATAGGAAAAATGAAAAATCTCGAAATATTAAAATACAACACTATATTTTTACATCAAAAGATGCAGAATTAAATTCCCTACAACTTTGATATACCTGCTCCTATACATAAACTCAGTATTTTCCCGTAAAATCTGATTTTTATGAAAATATGCACAGTTTGCAAATAACTTATCTACCTCAGGGTAATTCTTTATTAGCAACTCCTATTTACCAAGCTAATAATCCACATTTACAAAGATATCCTCGTATAGAATGTTCTGTAAAACTAAAGGAGAGGTTTGAGAGAACGGCAAATGCTAATTATGCGAAGAATACAAGAACACATGTATGTAGTAGTTAGGACAGCTAAATTAACATTGTGCAGTTCTAAAACAACAAAAGTAAATGAAGATTTATATAAATATTTAAATTAATGATTAGCACGCAAGTGCTCGAAATGTCCGCCATTGTTCTCTAGGCATAGAGCAATCCTGTGACGAAAATTTCTTGCCACATTCACAGCATTTCCGGAGTTATTGTCAGAAAAGCATTTCTTATCTTTGTCCGTAAATCTTCTATGTCTATCGGAGGAGTTTCATATACCCTGTCCCTTAATATAGCCCCATAAAAAAATCAATGTAAGACAGATCTGGGGATCGTTGAGGCCATGTAATCGGATCGCCTCTACCTATCCACTTATCTGGATAAGAACCATTTAAATATTCCCTAACCTGAAATAGTTATTCTATGAATTCAAATAACCTACTACAGAATGGAAAAAGGTACCTACCGTCAGTGTGTAATGTGCAGGGGCACAATCGTGTTGGAATCCCTGTCTATTTAATACATTGGGGGGAATATCCTTCTGCATTTGCTGCAAGTCATTTTGTAAAAACTGCAAATACACAATACCGGTTAAGTTTCCCTCAAAAAAATGTGTGCCAATTACATATTCTCCGCATATTCCGGTCCAAACGTTTATTTAACCCTTAACATACCATGACTTTAAAAGTAACGTAAATTACCATGGGGGTCCCTTTGGGACTCCACTAATTTTTTTAAAAATACGACCACTCGGATTTTTTTAAACATATTTATTTGGTATAAAATCCAATAAAAAACAAAGACCAAAACTGATCACCATTTTCTCGGCCGTCTTCGCTCTCATAAACGTTTTCTAAATCGGAATCATCTAAATTAAGATTTTCAGCAAGTTCCTCTTGTTTCCTTTGCGACAAAGGTCGTGTCTGCTCCCAACGACTTTTAAAATCTATTTTTGGTAAAAACTAAAAAAAGAAATCAAATAAAAATAAATGATAACCTTAACAAATTTAGCGACCGTAAACATCCATGAGGGGTCCTTGCGAGACCCCACTTACCCAAATCCACTGTAACTCGGTCAAAAATCAACAAAACTTCGTGCGGTACTGACAGTAACAACAGAGCGGACGTTCTCCATGTATACCTAGAGGAAATATTGCCAAAATATTCAATTAACCAAAATATTACAGGAATGCTGCGTCTGGGCTCCCGAAGGGACCCCGCACGGTACGTTAAGGGTTAAAACGGTGTTGACGATGTTCTTGTCTAAATAATCTGGAATTACACTCAGCATAATGGTGAAAATGATGTCGATTTTCCCGACCAGTATTGAAAAAGGATGACTCGTTAGTAAATAACACTGTTGAATCTGCCCACTGACAATTTGTATTCGATTCTGAAAATCTTGCTCTTTCAAGAATTGGTGTCGTTCGGACAAGAGTAAAATTTATTGTTCTTTATTAATGTTCTATTGACTACACTTTTAGAAATACTAATTTCCTCACTAATATTTCTGACACTTGTAGATGGGTTTTGAATTGCAAATCCCACAATGGCAATTCGACTGTCCTGACTACTGATACATCAGTGGCGGCTCGTGAATTTTTCTTTAGGGGAGGCATAGATAAATCAGTGGTGGTTGGTGAGATTTGGGTGGGAACAAGGGATGCATGAAAAAAAAAGCGCCGCAGGCGAAAATTTTTCATTTTTCAAGGTCAAACGCCCTACAATTAGAAATTAGAAATTCCCAGAGGAAAAATATTTGCTTAAAGAAATAGGTTTCGTTAGACAAATATCCCTTTTTTGATACGATTGCCAGAAATCTCGACAAAAATTATTTAAATAATATTAAAATAGGTAATAGTAAGTAATGAGTAATTGTGTGTCTGTATCAGCAGTATTAGAATTATTGCTACACTCGCCAATTATCTCCTTCTCCATTATATAACCTTTCTTTAAAAATTCAAATAAATGTAATACCTTCAAGGGTAGCAAGTAGTAAAAAATACAAACTATAAACTAAATTTCACAAATATTACCTTCTGCTTCTGTTCTATTTCACACTTCTCACTATTCAGTATTCTTACTAAAAAATGTCTATGTGCCGGTCTGCCGGTATTTAGACGAAACGACGAAACATAAACAACATTATGCAAACGTCTTCAATCTTCATCCGTACATGCTTATTTTTCCGCAAATTTCTAAGAGGGAGAGGATAGGAGTAGCGGGCATTTTTGTCTAATGTTGCCGGATGAAATGCGGCTACAATTGAATAAAGGAAACAATATTCATCATTATTTTTTATATTTATAATAGATTTACTTTTCTGAATAAACTGAGGTACTTGTACAAAAGTTGAAACTCCCAAATTTATAGGTGAATAGTTATTAATATTTAATTTCAAAAACGTAAAATTTCATATAATGCATAACCAGAATCTAGTTCTTGGAAATTTTCCAATTTGACCAAGATTTTATCCTGTACCAAGTTTTTAAATTTGTATTCTTATCAATTATGCGATTTCTAGTATTAAAATTTTTTATATCTGTTTCGGCGTTTTTTGGTTGGATGAAATTGGCCGAAAATATAACATTTACTCTTAATAGAGATTCTTTAAGTGCAGATTTAATTTTATTATAAAAAATTGTAAATGCTTTTTGGAAAAATATTGTTGGTTCTTTAAAATTCAAATTAACTTTTACGCCTGGTTGAATTCTATTTTGAAAACACGAATCAACATGTTGCCAAATTAAATTTCTACTAGATTTCCTATTTTTATCAAGAGATAGCTTAATTTTTTAAGTTTTTCTTTGTAGAACTTTAAAATACTCAAATTAGATTCTGCTTTTGAAAAGTTTTAACTTAATCAAGTTCTTTTAAATGATAAAAATAAATTTATTTAAAATTTTAATACACCTAGAAAGTTCGTCTTTTGTTTTAATTAAATTACAAGCTTTTTCAGTTTTTTTGAAACATCAGATATTATGGAATCGAAATTCATTCTCGCTGTAACTGCAACGAATATTTTTAAAATTGAAAATTTTAATTATTTAAACGGAAAAAATAAA
Organism: Pogonocherus hispidulus; assembly: GCA_963924545.1. NCBI lineage: Eukaryota > Metazoa > Arthropoda > Insecta > Coleoptera > Cerambycidae > Pogonocherus > Pogonocherus hispidulus. Next base: position 36,523,527 of record OZ004694.1, on the reverse strand, counting down.
AACTTCCTGTTATAACTGATGCATCACAATCAGAGTACAACAATAAACTAAAATTTCATAATGAAAAACCGTTAATTTAATGCATCACGCGCTGACGTAGTTTCGCTGACCCCGGGGTCAACAAAAGAAACATTATCATTATTTAATAAGGTTAAATTATTAAACATTTCTAATGAACACGTTTTAGAAAAATGCGCATATGTCATCTAAATCAATGTATTATTTTGAATTAAAATAAAAAATGTAAATAAATTACCGAAGTCAGCATTTTGTTTAATATAAAAGGAAATAGAAATTTGTGAATCAAGAATAGTTGTAACGACTACAGTATTAAACCGTTAAGAATTTAAATTCGAATAAGCGAAAATGTCTACAACACCGACTACACTTATAATAGATATTTATGTAAAACGAATTTTCCAATAATGATGACAATGGCAGTATTCAAGCAAATATTCAGGTATGTTTTTGTTTTTTATATGTTTTAATATTTCTGATTTCTTCTTTCTCTGTAGTCTGTTTAGCTACGGAGTTAAGGAAATATTAACTAAAAACAATTGAATTTTCATCTATTTAACCTATTCACCAAGAACTGAAACTCTACGACGCAAGTTTGGTCATTTGTCAATAAAATATATAAGAACAAAAATTGAAAATCGGAATGAATTTAAATAATTTGAAAAGGCTCTTGAATTATATACGTTTGATGTAGATGATAGTGGAGACACACAAATTTAAGAAAGTAATATTGAGATGGTATTACCTGATGATTCACATGCATCATGTTCGAAAGAGCTTGAACAAGAGCAACAACAAGAACAGCTACCAACAAAACTTGAAAGAAAACAAATTTTGAATCTGGTGAATGATGAAATTGTGGATGAAGATTACATGTCCTCTTTTAATTCACAAAAACAATTTTGTAAATTGTAATTAACAATTTAAAATTTTTTTTTAGAAATTGATGTCTCAACCACAGCAGCAACAACACCACATCGTATTTAGAGAAAGAGCTTAAGCCCTATATAAAGACATTTATGCTAGTATGGTGTGTTATCGAACAATAAGCAAAGTCCGCAGTCAGTTTGAACCAATTAATGAAAATAACAAACTACAGCAGTGGTGTAATGTGGTGTAATTCATTTATAAAGTTTCAAAAGACACAACTTCATGGGTATGCACGAACGGCCTACTCCATTACCCCCTCCAGACTCTAAGAGAATTAAATTAAATAAATCGTCACCACCACCACCACCACCAGTTGTAGTTAGAGTTACAGCTAACCGTTTTGGAACAATTTTGTTTTTGCTCGTGGTCTGTAACGGTTCATGAAGGTAGAGAAGTTAATTTATATTGTAATGAAATCATGCCATCATCATAATTAAATAAGGTGAAAACAAATATTAGTGAACGGGAGGCACGGTTTCAAATGAATGCAGAATATTTTAAATACAATCCGAGATTTATGAACAACGTGGATAGATTGAGGGGTGTTATGGAGTCACCAGGACCCCTAACTAGAAACGATCTATCACGACTAGATAAGTCTGATGTACCTCCAGTTTTTGCAAATTTTGTGAAAATGAAATGTGGTCTACTATTCAATAAATAGTTTTAAACATAGTTATTTATTTTATTTATATTGCAAACCTTTGAGTAGGTACCTAGCATGTCTTATATATTTACTTTATCTGCAAGAGAATCTGTGCTATCTGCAAGAATTTATCCTCCTATAACTTTAAATGTAAACAATGTATACGCTTCAAGTCTTATTGACTTTGTTAGTTTCAATTCAATTCCAAATGTAGATTCTTCAAATAATATGTTTTATTATAACGAGTTCGATGAACTTAAAATACCAGAGAGATCATATGAGGTACAAAACTTGGAGAAATATTTATTAGAACATATATCTAATGTAGAAAATGAAGATGGATTCGTCTTAACTATGGTTGCCAATCACAATACATTAAAAAAGTGAAGTACAGTGTAACAAGAAAATTGATTTTAGCACAATAAAAAATATAGGCAGCTATTAGGGTTCAAACCTCGTGAACTAGAACCAAACGCTAAACATACATCAGATTACCCCGTAAATATTTTTAAGGTTAACTCGATATGTGTTGAGTGCAATTTAGTAATAAATTCATTCAATAATAAAAACCTGTACACATATTACATATGTTTTATCCAACTGTAACACCAGGATTTAAAATCGTTGAAAATCCCTCAAATGTCATTTATCTACCAATTAATACGCAATACATAGATAAAATTGTGCTTAAAATAACCCATCAAAATGGTAATCTTATCAATTTCAAAAAGGAGCTCATCACGGTAAGGTTACATTTAAACAAAATTAGTTAAGTGAGAAGAAAAAATGGTGTTTAGATTTGATGATGATAATAATATTAATGCTTCAGACTTTACAACACCTGAAAAGTCTAGAGAGACATCTTAAATGGTTAACATCCCAAAATAAGAAGTTTTTACGTTTACTGGGATTAGCATTAAATCATCATCATTAAAAAGTTACTTATAGATTTTTGGTGTAACATTAAAATTAGCATAAGTTTAAATATCAGAAAGTTCTTTGTATTTGTGAAGATACAGATTTGTGTGTATGTGTGTTTTCCTATACTGCAGGTATAGGAAAGAACAATACGAGCTTTGATATGTTAAATGTTCATAAGTCTGTTTCTGCGAATAATTCTATTTGCAAGTTTGAATATCATACCCATCTACCATACTCCTCCAATAGTTTTAATAATAACGATGAAATTCGAATTCCCATACTTTCTCAAGACATTTATACATTATCATCACAAAGCTTTCTCTATATCGAAGGGAAATTGTTTGATGGAAGTGATCAACCGAGCACGACATTAAGTTTTGTTAATAACGGCATTAGATTTTTATTTGAAGAAATTCGATATTTACTTGGTGGGACTGTTATAGAAAATATTCGAAACCCTGGTATAACATATCTATTGGAAGTATATTGTTCCTATACAGAAAACGAAAGTTCCAGATTACATGATGCAGGATGGTCTCACTTGTCGAATCCAAAATTATTGCACGATCAAGGTAATTTTTGTGTTTGTATGCCATTAAGGATGCTTTTTGGATTTGCTGAGTATTTTCGAAGAGTCGTTATGAATATGAGACAGAACTCATATTGATTCGAGGCTCTAACAATGTAAATACCATTCATACAAACAAGGCTGATGAAAAACCTAAAGTAATATTAAATAAAATCCAGTGGGAAGTTCCATATGTTTCTACATCAGATTTAGATGTTCGGAGTTACAAGAAAATCATACGCTTAAACAATCAATGAATCACATGTGGCAGGTTAGGACAAGTAATCACCTTGAAAAACCTCGATATATAATTTTCAGATTTCAAACTAAAAGAAAAAATATACCAGCACGAGAAAAGAGTTTATTTGATCACTGTAATTTAACAAATTTTGAAATTTCTCTAAATTCTGAAGTTTATCCCTACGATAATTTAAACCTCAATTCTAAAAATAAACAATGGGCTGTTTTATATGAAATGTACGCGAGGTTTCAAGAATCATATTATAAAAACGAAAGTGAACCCTGTCTGTCACCTGCACTCTATCTTCAAATAGCACCGATGGTAGTTGTCGACTGTAATCGTCAACATGACGAAGAATCGTTAGAGGGGATGGTAGATATAAGACTCGAATTTGAAACGAATGTAGACTTGCCTGCAGATATAATCGCATACTCTTTGATACTACACGATCGTCTAGTAAAGTACAGACCTAAAACTGATTTTGTAAAAATCCATTAGTTTCTATGCGTGTATGTGTGTGTGTGTGTGTGTGTGTGTGTGTGTGTGTGTGTGTGTGTGTGTGTGTGTGTGTGTGTGTGTGTGTGTGTGTGTGTTTCAACCAATTTATTTTTCGAAGAAAATGTACATTATTAATATCCAAGGTTTTCGATATAAGAAGAGTCATTTTTATATACGAGAAATTGCCATCTGGAAAGTTCAAAGTGACATCACAGATTTGTTAATTTACCATACTTACCTGAATGGGCCACTTCTAGAAAAATTTGTCCTCATATTAATTGGACAACATTCAACATACATGGTTTACCATTTCAAGATAGTGATAATTTTTCACATTTAAATTTTAATAAGGTGCAAGATTTTCTACAAACTATTGTTCAAAGTAAAAAAGTATTAGTTAAAAGATTAAATAAAAAACAAAGTTTAAGTAAAATTATTAATAATGAATGAATTAATTTAGATGAAATGAACTCCCTCTTTAAAAGAAATAAAAAAATTGTAATAATTATTATAAATACCATTGTAATCAACACGAAAATAATAAATTAAGTTGTGCTCATCAAAATGTTCATTTATTATATAATTGGTATGGATAATTGTTTTGAAATAAAATAAAAAATTAATATATGTATTATGTATGTTTTATTTAACTATTTAAAATAAATTACAATTATTAATATATACAAGACCATTAAGTTTATATATATATACAAAATTAAAATATAGATCCAATACATTTTCTCTTAAAAATTAAATACTTTTTATAAAGTCTTTTAATCACCATCATGGGAGATTCGAAGTAGACCACATTTCATTTTCACAAAATTTGCAAAAACTGGAGGTACATCAGACTTATCTAGTCGTGATAGATCGTTTCTAGTTAGGGGTCCTGGTGACTCCATAACACCCCTCAATCTATCCACGTTGTTCATAAATCTCGGATTGTATTTAAAATATTCTGCATTCATTTGAAACCGTGCCTCCCGTTCACTAATATTTGTTTTCACCTTATTTAATTATGATGATGGCATGATTTCATTACAATATAAATTAACTTCTCTACCTTCATGAACCGTTACAGACCACGAGCAAAAACAAAATTGTTCCAAAACGGTTAGCTGTAACTCTAACTACAACTGGTGGTGGTGGTGGTGGTGACGATTTATTTCATTTAATTCTCTTGGAGTCTGGAGGGGGTAATGGAGTAGGCCGTTCGTGCATACCCATGAAGTTGTGTCTTTTGAAACTTATATAAATGAATTACACCACATTACACCACTGCTGTAGTTTGTTATTTTCATTAATTGGTTCAAACTGACTGCGGACTTTGCTTATTGTTCGATAACACACCATACTAGCATAAATGTCTTTATATAGGGCTTAAGCTCTTTCTCTAAATACGATGTGTTGTTGTTGCTGCTGTGGTTGAGACATCAATTTCTAAAAAAAAATTTTAAATTGTTAATTACAATTTACAAAATTGTTTTTGTGAATTAAAAGAGGACATGTAATCTTCATCCACAATTTCATCATTCACCAGATTCAAAATTTGTTTTCTTTCAAGTTTTGTTGGTAGCTGTTCTTGTTGTTGCTCTTGTTCAAGCTCTTTCGAACATGATGCATGTGAATCATCAGGTAATACCATCTCAATATTACTTTCTTAAATTTGTGTGTCTCCACTATCATCTACATCAAACGTATATAATTCAAGAGCCTTTTCAAATTATTTAAATTCATTCCGATTTTCAATTTTTGTTCTTATATATTTTATTGACAAATGACCAAACTTGCGTCGTAGAGTTTCAGTTCTTGGTGAATAGGTTAAATAGATGAAAATTCAATTGTTTTTAGTTAATATTTCCTTAACTCCGTAGCTAAACAGACTACAGAGAAAGAAGAAATCAGAAATATTAAAACATATAAAAAACAAAAACATACCTGAATATTTGCTTGAATACTGCCATTGTCATCATTATTGGAAAATTCGTTTTACATAAATATCTATTATAAGTGTAGTCGGTGTTGTAGACATTTTCGCTTATTCGAATTTAAATTCTTAACGGTTTAATACTGTAGTCGTTACAACTATTCTTGATTCACAAATTTCTATTTCCTTTTATATTAAACAAAATGCTGACTTCGGTAATTTATTTACATTTTTTATTTTAATTCAAAATAATACATTGATTTAGATGACATATGCGCATTTTTCTAAAACGTGTTCATTAGAAATGTTTAATAATTTAACCTTATTAAATAATGATAATGTTTCTTTTGTTGACCCCGGGGTCAGCGAAACTACGTCAGCGCGTGATGCATTAAATTAACGGTTTTTCATTATGAAATTTTAGTTTATTGTTGTACTCTGATTGTGATGCATCAGTTATAACAGTAAGTTTTTATTTTTTCCGTTTAAATAATTAAAATTTTCAATTTTAAAAATATTCGTTGCAGTTACAGCGAGACTGAATTTAGATTCCATAATATCTGATGTTTCAAAAAAACTGAAAAAGCTTGTAATTTAATTAAAACAAAAGACGAACTTTCTAGGTGTATTAAAATTTTAAATAAATTTATTTTTATCATTTAAAAGAACTTAATTAAGTTAAAACTTTTCAAAAGCAGAATCTAATTTGAGTATTTTAAAGTTCTACAAAGAAAACTTAAAAAATTAAGCTATCTCTTGATAAAAATAGGAAATCTAGTAGAAATTTAATTTGGCAACATGTTGATTCGTGTTTTCAAAATAGAATTCAACCAGGCGTAAAAGTTAATTTGAATTTTAAAGAACCAACAATTTTTTTCCAAAAAGCATTTACAATTTTTTATAATAAAATTAAATCTGCACTTAAAGAATCTCTATTAAGAGTAAATGTTATATTTTCGGCCAATTTCATCCAACCAAAAAACGCCGAAACAGATATAAAAAATTTTAATACTAGAAATCGCATAATTGATAAGAATACAAATTTAAAAACTTGGTACAGGATAAAATCTTGGTCAAATTGGAAAATTTCCAAGAACTAGATTCTGGTTATGCATTATATGAAATTTTACGTTTTTGAAATTAAATATTAATAACTATTCACCTATAAATTTGGGAGTTTCAACTTTTGTACAAGTACCTCAGTTTATTCAGAAAAGTAAATCTATTATAAATATAAAAAATAATGATGAATATTGTTTCCTTTATTCAATTGTAGCCGCATTTCATCCGGCAACATTAGACAAAAATACAAATAGAACAGCATATTCTAATTTTAATAGAATTTTAAAATATGATGGTATTAATTTTCCAATAAGTTTATGCGATATTCCAAAATTTGAAAAAATGAATAATTTAAAAATAAATGTTTTTACAGTCGAGGGGAAATCTGTAGTTCCTGTTTGCCTCAGTATATATAATTTTAAAACTCACATTAATTTACAAATGTTACAGTGTAATAATGATTATGATGATAAAAAGTTAAAAAATGTTAAAGCTATTAAAGGAAAGAGACTATATCATATCATTTTGCGTTAATACAAAATTTATCGCGATTATTACATAGATAGACTTTTCGAATAAGTAATAAGAAATGGTTTTGTTAACGTTGTCTAAATCATTTTCATACGGAAAATTCGTTAGAACGACATTATATTGACTGCAAAAATTTAAATAAAACAAAAATCACTTTACCTTTTAAAGATAAAAACATTTTAAAATTTAAAAATTTTAAAAATAAAGGAAAAGTTCCTTTTGTAATAAATGCAGATATAGAAAGCATTAGCATACTTGAAAAAAATGATGATTCCAACAAAACTCCTACAAAAGTTAGATATCTGCCTTTAGCATTGCATATTACTTAAAATAATCTTATGATGATTTACTTTCTGATTTTAAATTATATACTGGTAAAAATTGTATACAATCGTTCAATTCAAAGTTAATATTTTAAATAATGTTATACCATGTAAAATGATTTGTGCAGCAAAAAAGTTATTTTCATATGTCTCAACATTGTCACATTTGTTCAAAACCATTTCAACCTATTGATGTGAAAGTTATCGATCATTGTCACTTGACAGATCAATATAGGGGAGTTGCTCATTTTTCTTGCAATTGAAATTATCAAGACAATCATGCGATTCCTGTACTTTTTCACAACTTATCAGGGTACGACAGTCATTTTATCATTCGTGCCCTTAGTACCAAAATTAAGGGTACTGTAAATTTGCTCCCTATAAATAAAGAAAAATATATTTCATTTACAAAATATATTAATAACACTAAAGTTAATTTCAGATTTTTAGATTCATACAGCTTTATGACAAGTAGTATAGATAAATTATCCTCATATTTAGATAAAAATCAAAAAATTATAACAAAAAACTTTTGTAATAATGAGAATGATTTTGAATTATTGCAACGTAAAGGTGTTTTTTCCGTATGAGTACCTCGACAATTGGTAAAAATTACAAGACCAACAGTTACCCCCAAAAGATGACTTTTTTAGCAAGCTAAATAATTCTGATATTAGTGACAGCGATTATGAACATGCTTGTAAAGTTTGGCAAACATTTCATATTGAAAATTTACAACAATATGCTAAAGTTTATTTAAAAACTGATGTTTTACTTTTGGCCGATATTTTTGAAAATTTCAGATCAGTCTGTGTAAATACTTATCAACTAGATGCTCTTCATTATTACACTGCTCCAGGGTGGGCTTTTGATAGTATGTTGAAAATTTCACAAGTTAAATTAGAGTTATTTACAGGCATTGATATGGTAATGTTTGTTGAAAGAGGAATAAGAGGTGGTGTATCACAATGTTCAAACCGTTATGGTAAAGCAAATAATAAATATATGGGTAAAGATTTCAACCCCGACATATCAAATTTTTTTTTAATGTATTTACATATAAATAATTTGTATGGTACTACAATGTGCTCTGCTTTACCAATAGGTGGTTTTGAATAGGTTGATGATATCTATTCGATTAATAATATCAATGAAATTCCTGATGATTCTAAATATGGGTACATTTTTTAAATTCACATACATTATCCTAGGGAATTACATAATAAACACAAAGATTTACCACTCTTGCCAGAACATTTAGTACCTCCAACATCAAAATTAAAAATTCCAAAATTATTGCACCAAATACCAAGCACTTGCTTTAGGATTAAAAGTGGAAAAGATACATGGGGTTTAAAATTTAAACAGCCTTGTTGGATGAAAAAATACATTGATTTAAATACTGAATGTAGGAAAGTAAGTAAAAATGATTTTGAAAAAAATTTTGAAATAATAATTTATAATAATTTTGTTTTTGGAAAAACCATGAAAAATGTACGAAAATACAAAGATGTAAAATTAGTTACAAAATGGTCTGGAAGATATGATGTAAATTATTACATATCTAAACCAAATTTTCACAGTTGTACAATTTTTGATAAAGATGTTCTAATTGAAATGAACAAATTAAACATTACTTTTAATAAGCCTATATATTATGTAGGGTTTGCTATATTAGATATTTTCAAAACAATCGTGCATGACTTTCATTATAACTATATTCAAAGTAAATTTAATAATAAAGCAAAATTACTTTATACTGACACTGATTCTTTGATCTACTATTTCTTTGTTGATGATATATATGAACACATTAAGGAAGATATTCATAAATTCGATACATCAGACTATCCCGCGGATAATGTATATAATATACATTTAAAAAATAAAAAAAATATAGATTTAATTACTCTATAAAAACACGAGATCTGTTTGAAAATAAAAAAGGAATTAAAAAAGCCAAGGGAATAAAACATACATCATTAAAAGAACTAACATTTAACGATTATTATCTATGTCTGTTTAATAATTCTACTATAGATTGTATCCAAAATTTAATTCAATCTGAAAAGCATAACGTATATACAATTGCACAAAGGAAAATAGCGCTTAGTCCCTATGATGATAAAAGAATTATCAATTATGTGTACACTGATACCTTACCTTGGGAATTTAATGCCATTATAATTTGATAATTAAAAAAAACACTTATTAAATTATTTTTTGTCTTTAATTAAATTACACTCGCTTGTCGATGGAGGATAATAATTGCAGAATCAATAACAAAGTAATTGAGATCTCATCCTCCGATTCTAATGATGAAAACAAAGAAACTGTAGTACCTGCTGCAGAGACTACAACAAAAACAACCTCAAAGAGGAGGAAAAATAAAAGAAAAGTACATATTACTTCAAAGGGAGTAGAACCAGTCACACCGAAAACCGAAAAACGAAGAAGAATAATTAAGTTGGAAAAGGATAATGTACAAAATATTGTCAATGGGAAGACACCAGTGGAGAAATCTAAAATATTAATAGCCATCATTGATCAAATGTTGGAAAAATATTTACAAAAATAATTGTAAAATAAGTGTTTTTTCTTAAATAATAAAATATGTATCATCAATAATGTTTTATTTATTAAACTCATATTTTGCAACATATTAGTCAACTTCATCCCATCCTTCTTGTTCGTTTAAATCCATTTTTTCATCATCACTGTCATTCTGCTTTTCCTCTTTGTATTCATCAAAAGTAATGTAAGGTTTTAAAGTGTAGAAATAAAGAAGTAAGTTATCCTCCTTAAAGCCTTCATACAATTTTTTTATATCAATTTCCATAGGCAAACATTTTTTACGCAAGTGTTTTATCCTATTTTATCTTTCAACCATTAACTGACAATATTCCTCGCTAAAACATCATTTACCATACACGGATTCATGACTTGTATCCCAAACCATATCAGTAAATTGTTCATAAAGACATTACATTCCAGACATTAAATCAACCACTTCGGTATATCTTCTATATGACATCCACATTTTAAAATATGTCTATTAATTGTGAAGTAACGAGAAATACTGATATTTTCTTAGCTTATTTAGAATTTATAAAATAATCCTATCACCGCTAGAACAAAAATAAAATAAGTCATTAAATTGAATTGCTCATAAAAAAAATAGAATTTCCAGAATAAGGTCATAGGTTATTTTAACAAATAATAACAAAATCCTTTCTCCTACTGATACAAACAAACATATCATTATAATACAAATAATATTTTGCATGCTGTTATTTTATTTAACAATAACAAATAATGTATGATGTCATCGGTTTCTTGTGTAGATGTGAGGACTAGGTTAAACGTGGCGAGGCTCGTCGGATTTAAATTCAATAGAAGGCCATAAGGACCTTTTGGCCATTTAAACAGGTAAAACAGGTAAAACAGGTAAAACAGGTACTCACACAGGTGAGCCCCAATTAAAACCGGGCTCATATAACATGAACTAAAAGCTGCTGGTAATTTAAAACCACCCCTAGTACAGCGCGGATCTGGATTATTCGCGCGGCAAAACATAGGAACTAAAAGCCTCTGGTCATTGTCAACTACATTTCTTCAGATTTCAATCTATTAGGGTAGCACATAAAGACCTTTTGGCAACTTAAAGCCACCCCCCAGAACAGCGCCATCTGTATTATTAGCGCGTCAAAATATAGAAACTAAATCTTCTGGTAAACCACCATTGACCACCTACTTCTTCAGATCATTAAAAACAACCCTTACGGGACCCCCTCGTCTTTGGTAACTTCGGATGGACACATGCCATCGAGTTGTCACAGAACCACCATAGCTATACTACTTGTGTCTATTCACTTTGCCATTAAACATAAATAATGTACATTCGTCTAAAAAACCTGTATTGTAGAGAAGATTTGGGTTCAGTAGAAGTCGCTAACTAAAATATTCACAAAATTGGGTACGATGATCAAAATCATCTTCATGTAACTCTTGAACCAGCATCATCTTAAATAGTTGAAACTTGTATTTTTTCAAAATTCGATGAACACTTGAACTTGATACGCCAGAAGCTTGAGACACCGCTTTGATCGATTGATTGTCCATCTGCAAGTAACCGAAAACTGCTACTTCAACTGCTTCATTTCGAACTGGGCGATTTACTTCGCGTTTCTTGTTTAGAAGCGAACCCATTGCAACAAACTTATTCATCAGTTGTTTAACGTACTGATGGCTTACATTTTTTTCTGGGTGATTAGCATTAAAAATTCTGCTGTAGCTTTAGCGCAATCGTGATTTCGATGCCAAATTACAACAATTTCTTTTCTTTCTGCAATAGAATAAACCATTTTAAAAAAACACGTTTATACTTTCAACAGGCTGAAACTAACGATTTGGTGACCACAAGCAAAACACAGCAGTGACTTTCTTGTCATTTAAGAAGAAATAAGGTTTGATTTTTTCTAAAAATGGATGTATGTACTGTGTCCCATTCTCGATGGTAAGGTATCGCTATCTCAGTTATTATAAGAGACAGAGAATCTGTTAAATTAGAGAAGTTTTGTAGCATTTTATGCTGATTTTAAATATCTTTTCTATTTTAGTCTATCTTTTTTAGTTTTTGAGATATTTCGAAAAAAACAAAAATTGCCGATTTCTTTTTTCTTCGATAACAGTAGGCGTTCATTTGACAAGTTTTAGACATGCACATTATTAGGATACTTTTTTTACAAGAAAACTTTTATGACCAGTAGCAACTCTCATTCGTCTTTTGTTTTTCAGTTATATGTGTCAACTTTTGTTTTTCTTACGGCGGCCATATTGGATTTTTATTTCACGTGATCGCCCTTGAAAAAAGCTTTCCAATGATATCCCAGTTGTTTGATTTGTCCTTTATTTAAGGGACACAATTCGAGAAAAACAGTAGTTGGCACATACTGTTTACAGTACATAATGGCACTAATAATTTTATTACATGAAATTATACAAACTCAGTGATCGACTAATAAGCAACGGTGGCTATGAAAGATGTAAACAATATAATGTAGTATCTTTTGACAGTTTAGCATTGTTGAGACTTAATGCATTAGTTTAGTATTGTGTATTTTTTAAGTACAAGTACCTAAGTAGCAAGACAATGTTCAGTAATGAAGAATATTTTGATATGCTTGAATGTTACATTCGAGCAAATCGTAATTCTGAAACAGCATATTTAAAAAATTTTCCCGAAAGACGTTTTTTCCTCTGAACGCTCTGGAGCGTCCTCCTATATGCCGCCACCTCCATGGCCCCGCCCCAGACTTCGGCTCCATACAACATAGCGGATTGAGCCACTGCCCCTAAAGTTCTTCTTTTGCGCTCTCCAGGCTTCCTTAAGTTAGGCATTATTCCCGACACAGCCCTGATGGTCGCTTCCGCCTTAGCCGCGGCCGCCCTAATATGTGGGCCAAAACTCACCCCAGAATCCAAAGTGACGCCCAGGTATCTGACTCTGTCACTTAGCTGGACCCGAACACCCTCAACCTCAAAATTATCCTCTTTTTTTCGTCTCCTCCCAAACCTTAGGAGCATCGCCTGCTACTTTTCAGGGGCCATACGGAGTCCATTTACACTTAGCCAATCCCCTACTGTAACTAGTGCTACATTCATTTTGTGGACCAAATTATCCCAGTTTCTGTCCTGCCCCACTACCGCTAAGTCGTCGGCATACCCTACCGTTTGCAAGCCCCTAGGCAAGTCAATTTGCAACAACCCATCGTACATGACATTCCAAAGAGGGGGGGGCCTAACACCGACCATTGCGGAACGCCAATGTTCACTTCTCATTCTTGTCCGGGCCCAGTTATGATTCTCCTGTCGCTCAGGTAGTCCATTATCGTGTTTTTGAGGTAGGGAGATACCCCTTTACTCTCCAGCGATTCAATAATTCTCCTCCAGTCTGCCGTATTGAACGCGTTTTTTAACATCAATAAACGCCACCGCACACCATTCACTCGGAGTACCCCGATGAACATTTCTTGTCCTGATCAACACCTCGATTCCTCCCACAGCGGAGTGACATTTTCTGAACCCGTGCACAGATAGATCGCCATTCCTGATTAGTTCCTCCTGCAGTCTTCCGTTTATTAGCTGCTCATACAATTTGCCAGCTGAGTCTATTAGACACAGGGGTCTGTATGCTTTAGCATTGCCGTCACCCTTGCCTGGTTTCTCAATTAAAATCACGTTTACTCTTTTCCACACCTTAGGGAACTTTCCATCCACGAACTGCTTATTGAGTACTCCAGTGACGAATTCTCCTATCCTATCCACTGCTATCTTAATAGCCTCTGCTGGAAGACCATCCAATCCCGGAGCCTTCCCGTTTTTAAGCTTGCTGGCAGCCTTCCTAACCTCCTCCTGCGTAAAAAGGGTAATTGCCTCGCCAGCCGTCATTCACCAGGCTGGACAGTCTATCCCCTAGCCTCTGCTTATTTATAGGTCCATAGGTCCACCTGTCCTTTCCACCAACCCTATCCTTCACGCTGAAGATGATGTAACGATAAAGGCTTAAGGATTCCTCCTCTTGCAATACCCTCCAGTCACAGATCTTGCTGCTTATACCTTCAGAGGCCGCCGTGACATCAATTACACTCTCAGACGCCCCTCTAACAAAAGTAGGGATTCCCTCTTCATTCTGAGCCACCATCTGCAAAGAGAACAGCATTTCCACAAGCATTCTGCCCCTGTTGTCCTCCTGGGGCGAGCCCCAAAAAGGAGACTTGGACTTAAAGTCCCCGTGAGTATTATTTTGTCATTGTAGTTCTTCTGCCGTCTCTTTCTAGTTCTCGCAGGAAGGCCTCGTAGTTCTCTATGCTCCTATTTGGCGAGAAGTAGCAGCTATACACCACCCAGCCGGGCGTTGCTATCCATACAAAGCCTTCGCCAGCCCCTGTGGCTGTTGCGTCTATGCTTCCAACATACCCAATAGCAGCGTCACTCCTCCTATCCTTATACCACCTCCTTCCTTTTATGACCGACACATTAGGCTCACTGACTAACAGATATTTAGCTCCATGGTTCAGAGTAGTAGCCAATGCCACATCCATCGTCACTCTCCTCCTGTTAGCATTTATTTGCAAAAAAGTTGTCATTACACCTAAATACTATCCGGTATAAACCTCACTAAACAAAAAACCAGATAAATATATAACTTCTCCTGAATCTAGAAGGACTTGACTAGAGAAAACCTGTAAATCTACCGACTAGAACTGTCTCTTCTTCTTAACATTTAGCCTTGCTCTTCTCAGAGCGTTCCTAAATGCTGGGCATGCTCCGGACCCCGGCTTGTGCCCCGAGGTTCTACAACTGAGGCAGAATACTTCCCCTCGAACTCCATTTCCTTGTGCCCCGAGCTACCACAACGTCTACAGGCTTCACTGTAATCTGTCTCAGCGTCATATTCCTTCCTCAGGTGCCCGTATTTCCAGCATCTATAACATCTTGGACCTCAGTTCTTTCTTCCACTCTACACAAACTGAGCCCAATCCTGATGCTGCCCGTTTTGACTAGCTTCATGGCAGCTTCTTTCTCCACCCTGATTGTAACGGCTTGTGTGCCTCCAAAGTACGGCCTGAGGTCTCCTATTTTTGGGGGAGCATATGCCCCTCCCAAGGCCTTGACAATTGCCCCTTCAACTTCATCCTTCGTAGCAATACTATCGATCTCTTTGATCGCTAAGCTCACTGCGCCTCTACCTTCCAACTCCCTTGCCTTAATATTTTGATCATCCTGCCCCATCTCTTTCCTTAGCTCCTCCACAGTTTCACTATCTTTTTTATCAACCACGTTAATCATGTTGCCATCCCTGGACTTCCTTATCAATTTTATACTAGTAGCTGCCCTAGTACCCGCCTGGACCTTCTCCTTGACTGTCCTCACGAGGTCAGGATAGGGCTTGCCTTCCTGTTCTACCATAATGGCTTCAGTTTCCATAGCTCTTTTCGCCTTTGGTCCAGCTCTGGGTCTGCCAGCTCTTTCGCCTTGCGTAAATATCACCCATTTTAAGCCCCCTTCTTTAAGGATGCACTCCGCCATCTTCCTGGTTATATTGCCAGTCTAATCTGGAGTCGCCGGGTATAGTGCAAGACTAGCCTTATTTTTGGCCTTCATCAGCTCCCATATTCTTATCAGAGTGTCGAACTATTCTTTCATGGCGTCCCCTACCCTGGCTTTGAAAATGTACCTAGTGCTTTCGAGTAGGCTGCCCGTACTGCGCTCAATTGTTGTCGATACTTTCATAAAATTTAGGTCCTCCTCCAGCTCTCCAAGCTCCGGAAATCTTTCCGTGATCTTCTTAGCAATCCCCTTATTGCTAGTCCCGCTATCTTCCCCTTCCACAAGGACTAGGAGGTCGTTTCCCCTCTCCTCACCAAGTGGTGTTCCCACCACCATAGAGGTATCCCTATACGAAGTCTCCGACCACCTGCGGTCTACAATCCTGCGGAAGTCTTCATAGTTATCGACCGTCATAATATCCTGTCTATCTACTACAGGGTGGCTAGCCGTGAGCTCTTCATCTACACTTCGGTCCACTCTCAGCCGGTTGTTTTTCTCCTTCAGTTTCCTGATATCCTTACGAAGTTTCGCGTTCTCCCTCGTGACCTCCTCGTTTCCACCCGCCTTTACTTTGCCCAACTCCATTTTCAATTCCGCAAGGCTAGTTTTCAGCTCTTCTATTTCTATCCTTAATTTTTTGTTCTCATCGTCTTTTTTTGGTGGCCTCGGGTTAATAGAACCCCAGTTGTCACCCTCACCTGCAATAGAATGCGGGTTCTCCACACCCTCAAAGGAGGCTGCGGAGAATCACCGCAGCCTCCTTTATCTCCCTCTTAGTGTTTTTTTCGGACGCCCACAAGGAGATGGCTTTGGACTGGACCATGACCGCACGGATGTTCTTTCTCACGGTCTCAGCCAAGTTGTCCTTTTTCTCCCACTTTCCTTTGTCTGTAGCCCCTGTTCTTAGACCAACCTCCATCCTTTCCTTCTTTAGGGAGTCTGGTGGAGTATTCCCAGACCTCTTCCTTTTCTCTCCCTCGGGTAGGGGGCCAGGGGCCTTTTTAGGGATTTTCACTTCAGGAGCCTCAATTTCCTCCCTATCTTGTTGGAGCTCGCCCCAAAGCCATATATCCCCCACTGAGCTCGCCCTTTCCCTTTGCGGTGGCATCCTTGCGAAGGCTGGCCTTCTTCTGAAAGGGTCTGCCACGGTTTCTACCGTTGAGCTTTTTTCTTTTCTCTACCCTTCTCACCACCTTCAATCCCATACACCGATTCAAAAACCTCCTCTTCTTCGACTTCCACTGCACCCCGCGAGGTTTGTGTCATCAGACGACACTAATTATCACGGAAACCTCGGAAGCATTCGGCCCCTTTCGGTGATCCGATGAGCTTGGTCGAGAGGCGGGGGTAGCGCGAAAATTTAAATTTGGGAACAACCCATAAACAAGCGCTATGCCATACATTTTACAGCAGCTTGTTGCCGCCTTTTTCTAGACATGTCTTTGATCGCCGATTTACCACCAAATTTTCGAAGTTCTTCGCTTTTGTAAATTGTTTTGTCCCGTTGTGTGAAAAATTTTAGAAAAAAAAGCACATTTTAGGGTTATATAGTATTTATTTCTACTTAACTTTTTTCGGCAATAAAATGATTTACCTGTATGCCAGATTTTTATATTTATTCGAGATGGGCATACCCCATACATTTTTATTGAACCACCTGCGTTCTCCATTCGTTTGGAGCACTTGCTGCCATATTCTAAGGATAATAGAAATATTTTGTAAAATAAAGCAATATTAAAAGGTCCATTCTACATTTTATCTATTGAATTACTACGATTGCAAATGTAGGATTTTCCCACATAATCATTATATTTTTTAATCCTGGCCACTGCATAAGTTGTCTCAATTTTCTGTTCTTCAGACCATTGTTTATAATTTTATTTTGTGGTTTATCTCCCGATGTGTTTCTAGTTTATTAGAAGTTCCACAGATTAACCTATTTTCAGTACACAATGGGCAAACAATATGCGATTTCTTAGCATCGCAATCTTGCTGTTGGTTATGAAAACTTTTAACATGTATATTCTTTGTTGAAACACAAGAAAACTCCAAATTGCAAAATGAGCAAGTTTTGTACTGGGAAGTTTGAGTTTCCATGTTCGATTCAAAATTGCAAAATAACAGATACTAATAAGTTTTTCACTAATTAATTATATAAGCACAATATTTTTCACGCAATAGGACAAAACGATTTACAAAAGCGAAATCTTCGAAAATTGGGTGGTAACACGGTGATCATGATCATAGACATAAGTCTAGAAAAAAGCGGTAACAAACAGCTGTGAAATGTATGGTTGGTTATGGCACGTATTTATGAGATGTTTACAAATTCAAATTTCGCGCCTCTCCCACCTCTCGACAGAATTCACCGGATCACCGAAAGAGGCCGAATGCTTCCGAGGTTTCCGTGATAATTAATGTCGTCTTTGTGTCATCTCCCATAATGGGTCTGGGTACTTCAAATTTTTTATTTGTCATTGTTTCTTCCTTCACATTCAATTCTATCGCCTCACCATTGCCGGTAATCGTCATCATTTCATCCATCCTGTCATTTTTTTTATTGGTTTAGTTATTCGCCATGTGCTTCCCACGAGTATGGGACGATCTACACGTCGCCCCCCAGGTCACGCCCATTCTGGAGGGAAGGCTATATACTGCGGAAGTCGTCCGGTATCCGCAGGTTTTAACGACTTCGCTGTCGGTTATATTAGAGGTTTTCTTCTCGCGCATCGGCCAATTAAGGCAGATACCCCTGGATTAGATCCTGCACGACATTCCCCAGCGACGCCTTACTGAGGTCGCTGAGGTGCAATCTGATCTTACGGTTTGCTGGTGGACCGACTAACGCCTCGCCGTCCACGGCCTCAGGCAACCCAGGTTTGCCCCTCCTGAATGGACTTTTTACGTCCTATGCCTTGGGTTTCCCGACTTTAATCTGGTTTGGTCGGTTCTGGCCTAGTCTGGCCTGGCCCGGATTGGCTTGTTCTGGCTGGGCCTGGCCGGGCCATTACCGTCAAGAGGTCTTGCTTTAATTATGCCAAATTTTAGGCGAGTTTATCTAACCTGGTCTATACTCTGTCGAGCCGGGCCTGGCCTGGCCTGATTTTTTTTAAAAAGTCGCAACACTGCTGCCCACCATCAATAATATGTTGCGGCGGATACTGATATATATATTAAACTATACTAAAAATAATAAATCAAAAATAAAAAAGTAACTTCGTTACACCACTATCTAAAGGACTATGAGGACATGTCTTTGCAGAAAATGGAAGTGGTTCTGCGAAAACTGTACGTACATATTCCCATTCAAATTTCCATAAAAAAGTAAGAACCATATTATGTATTCTCTGCATATCCCAGCCTGACCGTTTACCTTTAAACGATATTGATGATCCTCCTGTCGAATTAATCTGGGATTATGGTCATCATAATAGTGAAACTTATGTAAATTTGCTCGGTTTGTATTTGGAATCTTCCTGAAGTGTTGCTTATGCCCAGTAACAAAATTACAATCAATTTTGAGAATCTCATTCGAAGAGTGATTAATACCACTGGACGTGGTAAGGGTAAAACTTATTTTTTTTACTACCCACATGAGAAAACCTTATTATTTATCTCATTTGTGTAATGAGAAGTAGTTCATTATTAACCTAGGTAAATAATGATAATTCATTATTTACCTAGGTTAATAATGAACTACTTCTCATGATAATGATAATTCATTATTTACCTAGGTTAATTGAACGTTTATTGAAACCCATCAGTTTGACATTTCACCTACTTGATATTTCGATATGTTTGAGTAATAGGGGAAATGTCTGATTTTAAAATAAAAATAAGATCTTCTGGTGTTAATTCGGCTATTAGTAGTAAAAAAAATACTATATATATTTCGGTTGAGAAGGCCATTATTTATCTCGAAAATTATATCCTTCGGCGCTACGCGCCTCAGGATATAAAATTTCTCGGTCAATAATAGCTCACTTCTCAACCTAGGTATATAATATTCTATATTTTACTACTAACATGAGAAAACGTTATTATTTACCTCATTTATGTAATGAGAAGTAGTTCATTTAACCTAGGTAAATAATGATAATTCATTATTTACCTAGGTTAATAAACGTTTATTGAAATCCATCAGTTTGACATTTCACCTACTTGATATTTCGATATGTTGGAGTAATAGGGGAAATGGCTGATTTTAAAATAAAAATAAGATCTTCTGGTGTTAGTTCGGCTATTAGTAGTAAAAAAAATACTATATATGTATACTTCGGTTGAGAAGGTCATTATTTACCTCGAAAATTATATCCTTGGGCGCTACGCGCCTCAGCATATAAAATTTCTCAGTCAATGAGCTCACTTATCAACCTAGGTATATAATATACTATTTAACGATCTTTTAAGAGAACCACGCTTTTAGAAATCCCAATGTCTTCACTAATTTTCTGAAGACTAGAGTCTTCAATTACAGATGCCACAATGTTAAATTTGACTATCCTCGCCACTAGTTTCTTGTGTTCCGGTAATTTTCTCATAATTACCATTTGTCGTTCTTTCAAATCTCTCCTTTAGTTTCTGAAAATATTCAGTACGAGAAAATCTTTGTAAATTTGTATTATTTGCTTTGTAAATGTGAGCTGTTAATAAAGAATTGCCATAATGCGTGCTTAGAATAATTCATTTTACCCTAAATTACTGCCTAACTTTAAATGAGGATTAAAATGTGACAGATTGTCGTTTGATAGACGCAGACTATGTTTACTTAACAAAAATTATGGCAAACCGCACGTTTTTCATAAATCTAAGATTTATAAAAAAACTATGGACTTTAGGTATAGGGAAAGCTCATGATACAACTACACAGATATGCCAATGCGCATAGTGACGTCAGTTAGGAGGGAAAAACAATTGATAAACACGAAAATAATTATAGCACTGCCCTTAACAATTTTCGCATCACATTACCATTTTTCCCTCACGAATGACGTCATCGCAGAACAAACGAAAGTTATGAGCATATCTGTGTAGTTGTATCATGGGAAAGCTTCAAGAAATATCTTATGGTATAAAAATATATAGAGGGTTGCATTTAATATGTTTGAGATTTTTTAATTTTTTTATTAACATGTTTACCATGACTTTCTTTTCACCCTACAGAACCCAGGTCAATTTTTGGTACAAGGTTTAAAAGAATCACTTTTGCTCAACGTGTGCCTTAAATTAGAGTTCATTAGTTGCTAACATAACCTGAAAATTTCAAACTTCGTAAGCAACCTATATCGAGGGAAAAAAATGTTTAAAGCTAAATATCTGGAAAAGTATGACATTTGGTCTAGTACTATTACCTATACAAAAAGTGCCCTTTATTTCATTCATAGAATATAAAATGAGCATAAAAACATATGGTTTTATGCTAGGATCTATGGAAAAATCCATAGATCCCTCGTTTTCACCTAGATATTGAACTTGCCCAGTGGACGACTAGTGAGACACCCTGTAAATACCTATTTCAGTAGAAACTTGTTTGTTACAGATTATTTTATCAAAGCCTAGGCAAGTTGCGATAAAATTGGTTCGTCCTCTCTACAAATGTATCCGATAGTGGTAGTGGATCACTAATATTCTGCTAAAACAAGTTAAGAGTTCTTTCAGTTGCGTTTTCACCTGTTTGTACGTCTGCCTATGCAGTCAACGTGTGCAGGTGCACGATTGTTGTGCACCTGTCTGACTGCTTGCCATTCCAACGGTCAACCAATTGCAAATACAGCCCTAGTAACCAGAAATCTGAAAATATTTGTAAACAATTAGTATTTGTAATAAAGATGGTATAGACATATATTCATATACTTTTTAGTTATGTGTGTTACACATTATACAAGGTATTTCTCGCATTTGATTAGTCTCGAGATTTCAGAAGAACATTTTTTCTAAAAATTTGTCTAGGTAGATAGTAATTTAGGAAGATAAATATAATTTATAAACTTATAACTTTCTAATTTATAAACCTATATAATTTTCTATCAACTTAGACTATGACAACTATAAATTAGTATAAAACTACAAAAATCACAGTAGGTACCTAATTTATTTACCCTTCATTTTTACTGTAATTTTCTTATCGACTGTAATTTTATAAATAAAGTGTAAAATTCTATTGTAAAATTATTTTAGAATGTAATTTTACATTCGACTAATGTAATATTACAATGTGATTATAATACATACCAGAAAAGATTTTATACATAATAATTTTGTATTTTTACTTTATTTTATAATTTTATAATCAATGTAAAATTACAAAGTAAGTTTGTTGTTGTTGTAAGTTGTTAATAGTGTATAATGTATAATTACAATGTAATAATGCAGTTTACATAATAATTTTGAAATACTAAATAAAACAAATTGAACATGTTATCAAGTAAACTCTAAATTTGAATTTTCTACCTTTTTCAATTTAGTATGTAACTTATGAAACACTAAGCTTAAGATATGATTATGTAAATAGCCTTGATTGGTTCGATTTTTCGAAAATTTTTAATTAGTTGTATTTCTGAAATAAAGGTGTAAAATACTACTACTACTACTAGTTGATATTTTATACTCCGACTTAGGCTCAGTCAAATCTAATCTAGATAGATAACTATTCTTTTATTTGACATACAACAATAGCAGTTTTCAGTTTTTACATCTTCACCTTCTCTTTCGGATTAAATTTATTATGAAAGAATGGTTTTAATGAACAAGTTGGACAGCAATAAATTAATTTAACTGTAATATTAACTACTGCTAATCGCATTATTATATGTAACAATACATTGCTCTGTATCAAGAACTATAAATGTTAATAAAAAATAAAATAGTAGCTTTAAATGTTTTTTATTTGGCAAGCGTAAATGCAAAATAATTTGAAAGTTAAACAAATATATTAAGTATTTATAATAAAATGCATAGAACTATTAAGGGCACCAAGAAATGATGTACCTAGTTCCTTGATTTACTGCCATCTTCTTGATTATTGCAAAGTACCTTTTAGTGTTTCAAGGTCCTGAAAAAAAAATGTTTACATTAAAACCAGCCGGTTGATATAATTATGTCTCAATATATCATATTTATGCTTTCGAAATTAGGAAATTACTAAAACTGCTAATTAGAAAAGAGAATATGATTCAAAAAAATTGATTCGCTAGTAAATTATTTAAGATTTTTACAGTAAGTAAGTAAGTTTTAAGTAAGTCTATTTTTGCAGTAAAATTAGTATAGTTTAATGACTAATGAATTTTGTATATTTATTGATGAAACTTTCATAAAGAAGTTCTATGTTCCCTGGTATTATATAAAATTTTATATAATTGACCAATTTTCTCCACATAGTACAGACTCCATCAATCACGGTTCCACTAACTTTCATCGGAATTGTTTCCAAAATAAGTATTGGTATCTATTTGGTTCATCCATAATTTTTGTTCTTTTAAAACACTTACTTTACACTATATTTCTTAATTATTCTTATTCTTAGAAGATTTGTTAATTCATTACGGTTATATTGTAATTTTTATCGGTTATAGTTTAGCGCATAATTTTTCACATTATCCTATTACCTAACTTAGCCATTGCTTCTCTTCTAATTTTTTAGACGGTAAGTTTCCTATGTGTGAAAAAATATTGCTAAAAGCATCTAGGTAGATAGTTTATCTATAAATTTATACCGAGAAAATCATAAACATATATTGGAAAATGGTCGGCTGCCATGTTTCGGCATCAAGTTTCATCACACAACAGCAAACTCAACACTTGAAGGAAAAATGACAACAAAGTTGTCAGTTGCAGTGCAGAGTTCATACAGTGCACGAAGTTGCATCTTCACACTAATATGCGGTCTATTCTGTATTAAATATTAAAATGTGACGTCATTTTACTTTGTAAAAGATTAATTTCACATTACTAATTGTACCTAATTGAACAATTATTATATATTCTATAATTTTAAAATTTATTATAACATTACATTGAATTTACAGTACAGGTGCGACTGTATACATTTTTTTTAAATAACGCCTATTGTATTTTTATTATTATATTTAGAGTAATTTCATGTACTTATAAATTTTTACAAAAGTATACTTCATGTACTATTTTTACAAAAGTATATTTATAATATTACAGATCTTTTATTCAGTGAAGAATGTTTTCGATGTTTAGTACAGGAATCTCAAAGAGATACAGAGTCAGTTAAATGGAAAAAGTTTTTCAGTTTTATGAGACCAATTCGATGGGCCTTTTGTTGTGTAAAAAAATCAGGACTTGCTAGACATTTTGAAAGAAGTGAATTTTTTAGTTCCGGTATATTAATAGAGATACAAGAAACCATAAATACAAAAGTTGTAGATAGTTATGTTCCTAACAGGGCGATATAACTCGTTTTTAATGCAACGTTTAATTTTTGAGTTATAATATAAACTTAGATTTTTTAAATAAGAGTCATACCTAGTAGGCTATGGTTTCTTTAAAAACGTATTTTTATAAGTATTCCAACGATATAATAATATAGTTATTTTGAAAAATAACTGAGTTGTGAACGATTTAATCGTGCAATTTTGATAGTCACAAATAATATGATTTTTATTATGTAGGTAATGTGTACAACTAACAAATTGTAAGTCTTGAAATAAAACATGGCGACCCTGTGTAATTTTAGTAAAATTTTTAAATATAAACTCTATCTAAATTAATACTAATTTTTAATACAAATCCTTTAAAACAACGTTTGAAAAAGTAACGTCGCGCAGCTATTTTAAAAGATGGCTAAAATGCCCTGTATAGTGTCACAATATCAGCACGTTCGGGACAAAACACAGAAAGCGATCTGGCCCTGAAGCGGGTATTTTATAATTAGGTACCTATTCAATAATAAGCTTAACATTAAGACACACGTCTTTACGATATACGGTATATTAGTCTTGAATATACCTATTTAATTTATGTTATTGAAGTTTTTACTTTAATTTTCTGGTTAATTTTAACAATTTCGCCGTTATTATTTATGCATAAATTACATCTTTTTAAAATTGCTCTGCATTGCTCTTTTAATAGAACACCCATCGATTTTGCTAATTGTTTGTATCACACATTAACACTGACACAGTTTTCCACACAACGCCAAAACACTACACTGCACTCGACGCGTGTTTCGCCAACCAAGTTGGCATAATCTGAACTGGCTTAAGTTAAGTTTTAAGTAGTAAGTAGTAGTCAGGTAGTTAAGGTATTACAAAACTCAGGTTCAATCATCTCCAGATGATGCCAACTTGGTTGGCGAAACGCGCGTCGAGTGCAGTGTAGTGTTTTGGTGTTGTGTAGAAAACTACGTCAAAATTATCTTCACACCAAAGGTTCCAACCCCCTTCAATATCACACATTCTCTTAGATCCTTGAAAGGACCTCTCGTCCACTTTGTTCTTTATTGCCCTCCCACAAAAAAATCTGAAACATATAGATCAGAGGACCGAGGTGGCCATACAATCGGTATATTTCTTGCTGCTATCACTAGATTTGTACTAGGTCAGCACAATCAAACACCGCAATCAATTCTTTTAGATATGAGGGAAAAAATTAGTCAAATGCGAAGCAATATAAAAATTCTAGATACCATACAGCATTCTCAGTTTATCTTCTGAACAAACAAAAAATGGTTGTAGCAGATGGGAACTATATCAAATATAATAAAGTCACTAAGAAGGATATTACCGGGGATTGACGGCACCCTACATACCTTGACAGAAAGACACACGAAAGAAATTCCTAATTTACCTCGACGTGGTTTCAGTGGCGTCCACAACTCCACAAATGCAGACAAAGCCCTAGATTCATCCCGGGCCTCCAACAGATCTATTTATCAAATACGGCAAATTTATATAGTATTTTCGTAAAGTAGTGGATAAATTCGTTATTTTATAAATACCAAATTTCTATTAAAATCGCTCGAACCCGTAGATTTTCTTTTATTTTTTTTTACATTTTCGGAAAGGACACTATTTTACGAATACGGTCATATCTGGTTTTGTGGGCCTATCTCTAATAATAAGAGGGATATGCCCAAAAAAGTTGGCATAAGAGCAATGTGTTAGAAAGAGAAAGTCTTTCTCCAAAACATCGCTCTTATGGCCCACTTTTTTGGGCATAACTGCCTTATTATTAGATATAGATCCATAAAGCCCTATATGACCATCTCGTAAAAAGGAGTTCTTTCCAAATATATTAAAAATACAGGTTGTCCCATTTAAAATATTAAAGTTTATATCGACGTAGCTTCACTGAGTTATCATGTAAAAAATTAAATATATGTAATATAAAGGGAAAAATAAAAGAAAATCGATCCAATCGATTTTTAAAAAAATTGGATATTTATAAAATAACAAATTTATCCACTACCTACCTCTTCAGATTAGAAGAAATTTATAGATTCAGCTAGATGGGGCTCCTTGCCATAATGCCGCTATTGTTCAGGACTATTTGAATACGGAATATGCAGACAGGTGGATAGGAACTTACCGTCCGTTAGTTTCCCCGATCTCCAGATCCTTAGATTATTTTTTATGGGAGACTGTGAAAAACGTTGTTTACAAGTCAAAATCTAATAGTGTAGAACATTTAATACAAAAAATTGTTGAAGCTTGTGAAGTAATAAGAGGAGATATTTTAAGAAAAGTAACATTTAATGAAATAAGAAAACGTTACAATTTATGTTTAGATGACGATGGTGCTTACATACAACAATAGTTAAAATAATTAGTGTTACATTCCGAAATTAACATATTATATTGTTTATTATTTCGTTTAATAATTATTGTTCTTTCCTGTGGTACCTACATTGAAATCTTGCCTAAGAGAAATGATGTTATTTAGTTATTTATTTGGTTACGTTCTAATTATTTATATTATTAAATTTAACTTACCTACTCTGAAAAGATGTAAATTTATTTACTGGTCATTAAAAAATAACAGAAAATGTTTATTTTCAAGCAATTTTTATTTGAGGTGTAGAAGGTGATGAAAAAGAGGATGCTAACTAATATAGATTGACTATAATAATTGAAGAATAAAATTCAGCTAAAGTACTTGTCATCACTTTTTAATAAGGAAATGTAGAAAAAAATTATTTAAAAAAAATTCTTAGAATTATACGAATTTTAAAAATACATAATAAATGTGGTTTGTTGCTGGGAACCGTTAGTATCAATAACATACTTTTTACAGAATTTAATTTCCTGCAGGCTGAGGAAGACTACTACAATTTCAGTTTTGTCAGTATAACATTTAAAACAGAAATATCAAAAATGATTTTTTCTTAAAAATTCAATACGAAAGGTATAACCACAAATATAAAGTTTTTTATTTCAAATTTGATACTTATTTAATATTTTCAAATTTAAAATTATGTAGATAATAGTAAATATATATTTAAAGAAAAAGAAAAATATAGGTACCTACGAGTATTTAAAAACAATGATGTTGAACAGGATAATATGCCATTGTAATTCAATAGTGAGGTTCACTTATACAGGTAGGTATAGCACGCAGAGTAGTTGTTTACGATATACTTATTCATTTAAATAATTACTTTCTATTTAAAATTTTAGTGAAAAATGAAATTAAGATGGGTGATTCAAAAAGTAGGTAAATATATTTTTGTGTACAAATTATTTAAAGATTTTTCAAAATTCATCGGATAAATTAAAAAATAAACCCTCTTTTCAATAAATTAACCAGCTATTTTGGAAAACAATATTCTATAACTGTAAAATGCGGTCATATTGAGTTTTACAAAAGTGTATCGTGTAATTTAAAACTTAAAAGTTAAATTAAAATTCGGTTTTTTTTACTGGACATTGGGTACCCTGTAGGTATTCCTAATATATATTTTAACAAAAACCCTGTAATTTCATGCACTATATGAAATTAAAAAAAGATCTAGGTATGGCACTAGTAGCTCGTTAATAAAATTTTGTTGAATAAAATTCCTGTATTTATTTACAATTTGCTGTGTTTAGTAACATACAACCCATTAAGACGTGTGGGTCATACGTCATACTGGGCGTAATATAAATTGAAATAACATTTAAACTGTGTTTGATATCGATGTAATAGATACATTTTTCTTCTTCTATAGCTTAAGAAAGCATAAAGTAGAAATGATGCACAATGCACGCGGCTGCCGAGAGGCTGAAGCTGTTAGTTGGATATAAGTAGAATAGCGCAGTGGAGGAGGCGTGTCTGTTCGTCCGGTCGTTGACCAAGGTGGCCCGAGCGCTGAACCGGGATTTACCTTCAAGTTGCCACTTGATACTTACCCACTATTCACTATTTTGCACGATTTAGAGCCCATTTCATTGGTTAAAAAAATATTATACTATTACAAATGTGTGTAAGTATAATTATTGAAAGATAATAATAATTTTATATACAATAGAGATTATGTAGGTATGTTATTAGTTATTGGTATTACACAATCCCACTTATTCCCATTAATTTTATACTCATTTGTAGTTATAAAATAGAAGGTACCTCACAAATATAAGTGAGTGTAAGTTCTAATTCGTCATTAAATCCTTGAAGTGCAAGTTGCTATTTTACAATAGGGACCTACCTACTTAATGGGGTGTTTTCCTATTTTTTTTTACATCGGCAATGGAAAGTAGTTGGAAAAAGAAGAGATACGTATTTCTGGAATTTTAATATTGGGTTCATTTAAGTCCATAAATTATTTTTTTATTGTGCGCGATATCGATGTGATGTTACTAAGCGAAAATTCAAAATTTGCGCCATTTTTTAGTGATTTCTAGGACATTTTCATGTGTGTGGTTGGTGTCACTGCGTGACAACTTTGCTTTTATTTATGTTTAAATTGTTTGGTTAGGGTAACCATATATATAATACTACTATATCGCGTATTTCCTATGTTAGCCCATAAGCGGTTTCTCCGAAAACATCAAAGGACAAAAGATATAGTGCTATACTGTTCCAGAGACCCTTTGTTCAATTTGCGCATGCGCATATTTTGTCGATATCCATGGTTACGGAAGCTGACACATTGTTTATAGGTTGACAGACTTTCCAACTTTCAACTTTTTTTAAAAGAAGTCGGTAGACAGAGATTCAGTATTTATGCTACATGCTTATTGGATGTCGCAAAATTCGTGCGCATGCGCATATTTGACTAAGGTTCTCGATAAGGATAGAGATTGTATGTCGGCGCCGTGATGTTTTCGGAATTTTTGGGTTTCTACCCGCGATATAGTAGTATTATATATATTTTATATCACTTAACACTGGATTAGCTTTTTAAAAACTTTTATTATTTACTAGCAGTTTAATAACATAGATTATATAAAAGTAATGATTAATAATGTAGTCGACTTGGTACTACGAGGTATAAATGACAAGTAGTGTTCTTATTTGTGTCTTTCGGTAGTATTTATAAGGTATGGATGCCGACGCAAGCATAAGCATTCTAAGAACCTGATGCCTTGTTTGCGTCTTACAGAGAATGCTTCGTTTTCTGAGGAAGCTGTTATCGCTTTAGATAAGCAATATCAGATTACATGTTACTTGATACATTCAGAATGAATAGTATCATATTTTAGCATATAACAACTCCCCTTTTTTTTGAAAAGTTGGCGTTTTATGCCGACTTTTTAAGGTAGATCTTGCATCTCCCTTTCTTCTGTGTTTAGATGGGGTCTTCTTCGTAGAAGGGTGTTAATCCTTTTCAGCATCTCATTAGGGCTTGTTTCTTCAGATTTCTTACAGCATCTGTTCCTGCATTTCCAGATGACGTAGATGGTGACGAGACTGATCACGGTACCAATAGTTAAATAGATGACCAGAGAAATGTGTTTTGTCACGAATGGTTCATTTATTAATTGATCAAGGTCTCTAGAATATTGTTCGAGTTTATGATTGGCTATATCCAGATTTTCTATATTTAGGTGATCGAACTGGAGGGGTTCTAATTTGGGAAGTTGAAGTTTTTCGGGGATATTACTGCAACAGTCATATGGTATAACCACTGGATGAGAATTGTCTGTAACATTAAAGCTATTGCGGCCTTCTGCTTGCACCTTTGTTATACCGACAAATGCGTAGCAGTCTGATTGGAGTTTTAATATCGAATTTTTGTTAATCGTGGTGATTTTGGTGTCCGTCAGATTACAGTTTATAGTGATGTGGATGGGTTCAGAAACAATTATAAGCCATACGTTTGTTTTGTAGTTTTTGGACGTTATAGCCCTGTCCATACACCAGGGTACTTTCGCAGTTTTCGGGAACCTGCCTGAAATTCTTTAGCAACTGGGCTTCGCATATTGCGCTACTATCGATCGGATAGGCGTAGGCGTAGACATAACTTCTTACGAGCATTTAGTTGTTTACATGTGCTCAAATCTTTTACAGGGATGTACATTAATGAATTATCGTTACGCGCAATGAATCTTTGTGAAAATGATAAAACGTGGTATAGGCCAGTTCTATTGTCTAAAATCGGAAAGGGATATAAATGATATAGGTGTAAAGTTGTTGTTCTACTAACGGTATTCTTAGAACGAAAACAAGATCTGATTTTGATTGAAAGGCTTCTAATTCAATAATTTCCAAGTATGTGGGGATTTTTGAATATTTTATTGGAAGGGGTAAATTATTTTTTACTAAATTTTGGGAGATTCGGTGTGCGGTAATCAAATTTTCGGGCGTAATGATTAAGGAATGTATTATCTTCAAACGGGCGAAGGTTATTGAATTTAAAATGTCATCAAGATTACTCTGAAGGTACAAATAACTTTCGGTTAATTTTTCGCATATTTCAACGAATCTTAATTCGGCCTGAACTAATGCGACTCTATCATTTAATTTGTGTAAGGAATTTTGAATCTTTTTCATGTCCTCATTAAAGGTTTCCTGATTAATTTGCAAATTTTGAATTGTTTCGTTAAACGTTTTTATCACGGTAGAGGTAACATATATTTGATTTTTTAGGAGGTTTTCCATTTGGTGTTGATCATTATTTAATTTATTTATACTATCCGTAAAGAATTGACCATCTTCGGCGTCTAGGTTACCGGTAATTGATTTGAATATACTACCTAAGCCGTTTAGTATTCCGCGTTTAAAACGTTTGGTGTTAATGAACACTTCATCGAATTTTATTTTAAGGGAATTTGATATTTGATTTCAAAGAGTTATGTGGGTTCTAACTTTAACTAGAAATTCTTTGCTTTCGCGCGTGTCGACGGCGAATATGTTAGTGATTGATTTTAAAATTTTATTGTTGTTGTTGAAAGCTTCTTCAAGGCTTGATAGATTCTTATGGACAAGTAGAGTCCATTTATCATTGGAAATTACTATCCTTGTTTCGTCGTGGTAATAGATCCCGACGGTATTATTGATAGGTGTTATCTGGTACTGGGCTACTGCTGCTCCGATCAGCAGGATGAATCTGTAAAGTAATTAGGTTTCAAAATATGGTTTTAACCTATCAAAGTTGAATTTAGTTTTTTGTTTAGTCTTTAGGTTAAGAAGAGTGGCTGAATTTTTATGGAGTTCCACAATCTCAAATGGGCCATTGAATTTATTGTGCAATATATCGGTGATTTGTGATTCCTTTACATATACCTTTTGACCGATCTGATATTTGGGGGCTTCTTTTGAAACGTGGGCATCAAATCGAATCTTTGCTTTCTGTTTCTGTATTTCAGTTCTTGCGCGCGCTACTTTATAATAATAAGAGAGGCGGTTATTTAGGTCTCTAACGTACTTCGTGACTAATTCTTTTTGATTATACAATGTCTCTGGAGGTCTACTGGACGTATGTCCGAAGACCAGCTCATATGGGGTAAATCCATGAGTTTTATTTGCAGAATTATTATAGCATATTACTACGTAGGGTAATATATTAAATGGGTGTTCATCAGGATGATCTGTCATGTGTATCCGGATCATTTCTAATAAGGTAGAGTGAAACCTTTCTAAGGAACCGTTCGATTGGGGATGTCCCACGCTCGAGTATGTTAATTTAATATCGTAGAGATTGCATAAATTTCTTAAGAGAGCATTATCGAACTCTCGGCCATAATCGCAATGTATTGGGAGAGGCGTTCCGAAGTGTTGGAAATAAACGAGCAAGGTGTTTGCGACCGATTTCGCCGATTTGTCATTAATTGGGTATGCTTGACTAAATTTCGTGAGTTCGTCTCGTATCGTAAGGGCATGATTTTTTGTGGGGACTTCTAGTATATCAATATTTATGCGTTCGAAAGGGGACCTCGGGGTTTCTGTGATTACTAGGGGCGTGTCTAGATTTTTACGACAGGCTTTTGTTTTCTGACATGTTTCGCATTTTTTTATATAGTCGTCAACGTCCTTCGTCAAACCTTTCCAATTATATTTTTTCCTAATGCGGCGGATAGTTTCATTTATTCCGCGATGGATATGAGCTTTGCCGGCGTGATACTGATCAATAATAATTGGAATTTGATCATCACTAGGTGTTTTTGTAATATCTTGACATATTTTAAGTTTCACGTCTTTTTCTGATAGGAGAAATGACAAAATTTCGAGGATAGGTAGGTCAATGTTATTTTCAATACAATATGTTTCAGAGTCTTTAAACTCTTCACGGCCATTATATAGCGAAGCAAATAGATTTTGAATTACTGAATCAGGGTCATATGGTAGGGCAACAATAAAATAGTTTCTATTTCGCACCGACTTACTGGATAATTTATTTAATTGTAAATTCCGAAAGTCTGCGTTGTCTTCGAACAAGTCTTCAATGACTTTGTAATGAAAATCCTTGAGATTGTTTTGTTGTAGAAAGGTTACAATATTTTTGTTGGTCTTGTCTAAAAGTTGTCCATTTGAGAATTCAATTTTGGAGTAATCGATTAGTGACGTTGTTTTGTATAAGTTTGTGAATGTTTCAAATTCTTTTAATGTCTTTTTCGTTTTTTTCTATTGTGTCACTTTGATTGTCAGAGTCAGGTTCATTTGAGGTAGAGGGATTTTGGATGGGATACGTTGATAATTTTGATTTTGCCTGAAAGTTGGAATAGTCTTGGAGGTGAGTTATTTTTATACGGGAAAGAGCATCTGCATTTTTGTTAATACGCCCGGGTTTATACTCTATCTCGTACTCGTACTCTTCAAGTTTCAGTCGCCAGCGTGCTAGGCGGCTTCCCGGATCTTTTATTGAGAACAGCCACGTGAGGGGTCTGTGGTCCGTTATTAGCTTGAACTTTCGTCCGAATATGTAGGGGCGAAAGTGTTTTACGGCCCAGACAATGGCTAAAATTCACGTTCTATAGTTGAATATTTGGTTTCGGCCTTGCAGAGTGTCCTTGATTCATAGGCTATTGGTAGATCTTTACCAACGGGGACTTGTGAAGGCATGCGCCGATAGCGAAAGCGCTTGCATCAGTGGTCAGTAGGAAGATATCGTCGAAATTCGGGTAGATAAGGACTGGGGTCGAAATAAGTGCTTGTTTTAATTCTTCGAGCGATTTTTCGCATTCGGAATCGAAAACAAAGGAGACATCTTTTTGTAATAGTTTGGTAAGCGGTTTAGATAATTTGGCAAAGTTACTGATGAATCTTCGATAATAGCCCGCGAGACCGAGAAATGATTTTATCTCTTTTTGATTAGTAGGTTGGGGAAAATTTTGGATGCATAATATTTTATCGGGGTTTGGTTTGACTTCTTCTTTAGTGATAAGATGGCCTAGGTACGTGAACTCTTTGCGAAGAAACTCGCACTTATCTGGCTGAATCTTTAGATTGGCATTTCGAAGGCGTTTAAACACTTCTGTGAGACGGGAGATATGTTCATGGACGGTGGAAGAATATATGATGATGTCATCCATATATACCAGGCATCGCTCGTTCTGGATACCCAAAAGTATATTGTCCATTACCCTTTGAAACGTGGATGGAGCGTTTTTAAGCCCAAAAGGCATACGAACAAATTCGTAATGTCCGTTATCCACGCTGAAGGAGCTTTTCGGAATATCGTTTGGGTTTATCTCGATCTGGTGGAATCCAGAAGCAAGGTCCAATGTAGTAAAATACTGGCATTTACCTAGCTGATCTAAAAGGTCAGAGATGTTAGGTAAGGGATACTTGTCTCCTACAGTTAACTCATTGAGTTTTCTATAGTCCACAACTACACGCCATTTCTGCTTACCTGAAGCATCTAGTTTTTTGGGTACGACCCATACTGGAGATGACCACGGGGAATTTGAGGGACGAATAATGTTTTGGTCCAGCATTTTGGATACTTGCGTTTTAACTTCCTCTTTATGTATTTGAGGATATCGATACGATTTCGTGAATATTGGTTTCGCATCGTTGGTGTCTATCGCGTGCTTAATTTCGTTAGTGAAGGTTAATTGGTCACCTTCAAGAAAGAAGATATCAGAAAATTATAAACAAAGTCGAGCTATTACCTCACTTTCTTCTTCGTTTAGGTGATTTAGACGGAGTTGATTTATTATTTCCTCGTGTCTATTTGCATAAGTTTGAAAATCTATTTCATTAGTATTATCTATTGAAACATTTTGGATAGGTTCTAGCTTTATGTCTGAGAAATTAATAGTTTTAGGCATTGCGTTTGCATTTATGATGGAAGTAAGAAATTCGCCTTTGTCGTTTATTTGAACTATCGCGTTAGGAAATCTTACTTTATCAATTTCCGTAGCTAGCAGTATAGCTTCGGTGTTAATCAAATGGCATTTAAGTTTCGAAATTTGTTCTGTACGTGGTTCGATTGAGATTGTATTTGAGATGCTGCGAGCAGTATCGCGTGTGGTTAAATCTGAATGGTTTTGTACGTCTTCGGTGAAAGTTTGGTCTGTAACTTTGTGAATGGGAATTGTTTTAAAACTGGTTATAAGTTGTCTATTTTTTATGTCAATTATGCAGTTGTAGTGTTCCAGAAAATCGGAACCAAGGAGTCCATCGAACTCTATGTAAAGGTTGCATACATAAATTTTAAAAGGTTTATTGTCGTCAAACGGGATAAGAACGGCTTCATTGATAATTATTTTTGATCGGTTATCCCTTGGATTGTGACATTTTTCGGGATATCTCATTTTATAGTTCTCACAAGTCTTTGGTTTGAATATGGACAAACCTGCGCCTGTGTCAATTAATATTTTATAAGTATTTGTAGCGTCGTAAATATAATACAGATTTTTAGATTTCACAGAAAATAACGGGTTTAAAGAAAGCGTTGTTTTGGGAAATTGAGATTGGGATTGTAACTGTCCAAGTTCATGTTGCCAAATTGGGTCTGCAACACTGTCATATTGGGGTCTCTGGTTTGGTGATACGGTGGGTCCGACTGGGTAGGTGGGCCAGCTCGAAAATCCTGATTATATGCAGGGGTCGTATCGAAAGCTAATTCGTCAGTATAGTAATTCTCATAGGGATCATTAGCAGTATAATGATCTTCGTTACCATCATATTCGGAATTATTAGCTGTATAATAATTCAAATTCATAAAGGCGTTATTATCTGTATAATAACCATCGTTTGTATTTTCATAGACTTTATTGGTACCAGGATAATTTTGATTTGGTTGTTCTAAAGTTTCATGATCGCTATTTTGGTTCAAATGAAGTGTTTCCCTATTAATATTTGGTCTATAGTAATTGGGGTTCTGTTGAATCGCAGGGGGTCTTGGACTATTAAAATTTGGGTTTGGTGCAATAACAGGTGGGCTTTGTTGTTGGAAATTTTGTGAATTCCCAGGATTTTGGTTATAGTAGTTAGGTCTTTGCTGTTGGAAATTTTGTGAAGTTCCAGGATGTTGGCTATAATAATTGGGTCTTGGAAAATTTTGTTGGTTGTCAAAATTAGAGGGTCGAAGATTTTGTTGTCTCTGCCGACACTCACTAATGACGTGTCCCGTACGTTTGCAGAATGAACATTGTTTTATAGGCGAAGATACATTTGGGTTGCGTGTAGGAGTATTAGAATTATTACCGCGATTGAATTTTTGGGCTTCGAAATAATTTAGTTGAAGTTCTCTTCGAACTCTCCTAATTGCCGTTAACATATCTTCGGGATCGCTTGCTCTAATAACGTGGGCGATTTTAGGTTCTAAGCCCGTGAGTAGGGTATTTAGAATCATGCTTTCGGTGAACTGTATTTGCGCTTGTTTTTGTGACATTGATAGCTGTTGTTTTTGAATAGGGGCATACACTTTTGCTTCATGAGTTTGTAAACGTGTAATAAATGTAAGAGGCGATTCGCCAGGAAGCTGTCGCATCCTTTGGAGATCTTGAATTAATGTAGTTAAATCACGACTATCACTGAAATGGCTTTCTAAAAGTATTTTTATTTCGTTCCATGTGTTTGGATTCCTAGAGTTCACTAGTTCAGCTGCACGACCTTTTAATTGATTTTTTATATGAATAGTTAAAAGTACCTTCTGGTTACCAACTGCCATGTCATGAGCAGTTTTACATGAATTTATAAATGTGGTTAAATTTATTTGATTACCGTCATATTCAGACACAAGTGTGAATATTTCGTCTAATTTATAAAGTTCAACAACCTCTGGTTCAGGAGGATTTGGTTGCTGTTGTTGTTGAGGCATGTTTCTAGTAGTGACTGGCATAAAAGATTTAAACTAATGTAAGCTAGTAAGCTTGGGTCCTGTTTAAATTATTAACAGTGAGGCCTGTCAATAGAACTGTCTTTTCACGAGTACGTGATTGTATCGTCACGCTTATTAAATTGATTAAATTGTACACAAGAAATGCGAGATGATTCAATAAGTACTTACATAAAATTCTTCATTGATTGGAGTTGGTTCTGTTGTGCAAAGGATTGGAATTCACCACCGGCTATTGAAGTTCTTCCTTTTTCTGGCGATCTTTTCTCTGGAGTTAGGCACTTCTGGAGTGTTGTCCTTGTTCTTCAAGCAGGTTTTCGTCAGTTAGGCTTCTTTAACAGGTGTTTCACAATCCTACCGACTGCGCCAATTTTATATCACTTAACACTGGATTAGCTTTTTAAAAACTTTTATTATTTACTAGCAGTTTAATAACAGATTATATAAAAGTAATGATTAATAATGTAGTCGACTTGGTACTACGAGGTATAAATGACAAGTGTTCTTATTTGTGTCTTTCGGTAGTATTTATAAGGTATGGATGCCGACGCAAGCATAAGCATTCTAAGAACCTGATGCCTTGTTTCCGTCTTACAGAGAATGCTTCGTTTTCTGAGGAAGCTGTTATCGCTTTAGATAAGCAATATCACATTACATGTTACTTGATACATTCAGAATGAATACTATCATATTTTAGCATATAACATATATGATGGTAAACATGAGGACATTGTTTTTAGTTTATATTTTTACCTGTGAATTGTTGTCTCTGCCTGTGACTAACTACAAGTGTATTTATTAGTAATAGAAAAACATCGTAATTTGTAAAGGTAATTTTTGAATATATTTAATCGACTTTGGAGTAATACTGTTAAGTTAAATACTAACCTTACATTTTTCATCGTTTTTATTTCTGAAAGTATCTATAGGATCTTTATCATAAAAGGATCTATAACCGGTAAATTCTCGGACTTGGCCTCTACAAAACCTTGCTCCATGTTTAATAAAAGTTTACTTCACAAGAAAACAACAATACAACATGTCAAGTTGTCAAGCCAAGCACAAACAGGAAATTTCAAATATCAATTATCGAAATGTCGACTGTCGTTTGTCGTCGTTACAAACTGAATCTAGCCACATATTATCAGTGTGGCCTCTTTATAGATACATATTCCCTAGTTTTCGCTTAGTGACGTCACGAATATAGAATAAAATTTCAAAATTGAATTAAAAATTTTCTACCGATTCAATCTTAATAATTTTTATCCTAATAAATATAAAAAAAAATATATTTTATAAAAATACAGGTTTCCATTTTCATTTCGATTGAAGGAAAATATCCCATTGTCAAACTTGGTCATGCGTGAATTTATGTAGATGTGGCTATTTTTTTATAACTTCTCTTCACTTCGGCTAGCTATACCAATAATTAAAGTCAAAATGAATGTAATATTTTTAATTTCCTGAGAATTGTCATTATTCTAGCAATTTCATGCCTTATAGTTTTCCGTTTAACTGCAAAACAAAACACAAAACTTTATATTTTACGGTGTCACAAGAAAGTCTGGCATATTCCCGACTATATGCAGAGCTAATTACTATCTGTCTCCGACTGCCTTCCTATAGGTAGGTTTAACTCTGCTGCCACCAGGTCATTTGTGTGAAACCCTCAAAACAATATTAAGTAATATTATCTATTATTCTCTTACAGTTTGCACTTCTGTGCTCTCGATAATTGCTTTCTACCTCCAAGCTGCATGTGTTTCACTCCCTTGAAGATAGTAATCACCGATATTTGTTTCCTAGTGACTTCATGGTTTCCAGTCAGGTTATCCTGGTTTGTATCGCCGTCTGCCTGGTCTCCACTACGCCCCCCCCCCCTCGGTAGTATTTTGAGAACCTCTTTTCGATTCCTTGCATAAGCCGGTAGCTCAGGGTTTAGTGTCACGATCGCTCAACCCAGAGGTCGTGGGTTCGAATCCCCATTCCATCAAACAATTTTTAATTAAGTTGTTTACTCGTATATCAAGGCTTGTTCACAGGGATGGGCTGGGAACCATCCCGGCGATGGCTTAGGATGGGAAGAATGTCAACTTGGTGTTAATGTGAGAGATTAAAATCAGTTAATGTTTGACCGTCCCCCTAACTAATGAGATTTTCCAGGTTTCCCTCATTTCAGCACTGAATTGTGGTTAGGGCCTACCAACGTAAGTCGTTCCTGAGGCGCAAATGCGACCCTATGCGACCCTCGAAATAATAATATGTCAGCCCTCTCCCACTCAAGTCTCAGATTTTCTTGCTAATCCTTGTGATTAGAATGAGGGGTAGAGATATTATTTTTATTATATTACTTTAATTTTGGTCGATATAAATCCTACGAGTGTAAAGGAAATAAAAGTCGCTTTCTCCCAGTTTCCCATAGAGATCATTCACGATACAACATCTTTAACTACCCCTGCAACACAATGTATTCTTGCACGATACACGAGTTTGACTTAGGTAGTCATGTGTCCTTAGTTTAACATCTTCAAGTATAATGGGGAACTCTACCGATAGCAAAAGTACTCCCGCGGCATAGTCTTCACAGTTATCGTTGCAAATCCCTTCACCTGCGTCAAGGTAGAATAACGTGAACGTTAGTGAGAGATAGGAAATTGGTTTTCACTGGGTGGAAAGAAAATGGATATATCTCGTGATATCTCGTAGTCACTCGATTATTTAACTAAATCAACAAGATACGAGTGGAAAATCATTTGAGTATTCATGAATGCAAACTGCCTATCGCTCCAATGATACCTACATATTGTGACATGAACTCCCTTGAAAATATGTCGCATAATTTTTTGTTTAACTTGCATTTCCTAGAAAAAGTTATGTATTTTTTTTAATATTGGGCATGTTTTTAGAAACAGATTTTTAAATCAATTAAAGTTGGAAAATAATAAAACAATTTATGTTTAGTATGTGGTGACTAATCCTAATCCTTAATAACATAATAAAGGTTTCGAATTAAATATCAAATCAAATCAAATCAAATCAAATTTTATTTATACATTAATCAGTAATCAATTTAACAATACAAGTAACATGCATCTAAGCAAAAAAATGCTTGTGTTTGCATGGCTACGTAAATAAGTATACCATATGTAATATAATTTATACAATTTAGACTATAATAAAATAATGAAAATTTTTTCTAAACAATTATCAGTATCGTTTTTTAAATATATCCCAACGCACATAAATAAATATGTTTTATCAGAAGTTACCAGAGTAGAGGTATGTACTATTATCATATAATATATAACATATATAATAATAATATATAATAATAATAACGTATATATTATAATTTAATGTTTAGAATTAGGTAAGTACTAGATTAAATTAACAGAATATACTGAGAAATAATTGGCTCTTTTCCTTTAAAAATATTTGAGTTTTTTTGGAAAACAATTTTTCATTATTAATTAGTTTAATTGAGAGAGGTAGGAGGTTGTAGAATTTTGGGCCATAATAGGTAATAAATCTTTGAGTTGTAGATCGAGTTTTTAGTGGAATAGTTATATTTTTGTTTGTTACATTCCGAGTTAGATAATTATGGTGATAATTTAAATCAAACAGTGCTTTATTTTTGTAAGTGAACATGAGAACTGCTTTCGCATAGAGTAAATTGATGTCAAACACATTAAATTCGTTAAAGAGTTTTTGGGAAGAGTATAATTTATTTTTATGCACAATTACTTTTATTAGATATTTTTGAGATACTTTTATTTGCTTTAAATTGATAGGATAAGCACTTCCCCATATTGCTATA
Source organism: Pogonocherus hispidulus (assembly GCA_963924545.1). Lineage (NCBI taxonomy): Eukaryota > Metazoa > Arthropoda > Insecta > Coleoptera > Cerambycidae > Pogonocherus > Pogonocherus hispidulus. Next base: position 36,483,262 of record OZ004694.1, on the reverse strand, counting down.
GCATATCGCAGAATAGCAAAATACAGCGCCCTCAATATACTGTCAGGCATTATATTTCGGAGATGGTAGAATTTCCAAATGAGCTTTCGTATTTTATTGTTTAATGAAGTAATATGGTCTACAAATTTTAAGTTTTGATCAATTATGATTCCTAAGTATTGTTTATTGTATTGTTTATTGTATTGTTTATTGTATTATTATTCCTAAGTATTGTAAATATGTTTGGATACTTTAGATACTGTAGAACATGGGCAAACAAGGATTAAAAATGTCGCAGGGATAATCAGTGTTAAAAGAAGTGTTATGATCCCCTAAACTAATATATGGTTATGTTATGTCTATTCTACATCAAGCAAGATAAACATAAATTTATAAACATAAGCAGACTTCAATTTGCGTTAAAAAGTTCCTTTTAGTATCAAGCTAAAGGGAAAGATGTCGACTTTCCATACTATATTATATTGACAGATCAGCTCACTTATATATTAAATAGCGTAGACCTAGTGAGTTTTTAAAATGATAAATTATCGACTCAAGAAAAACTTTGTGATAGAATGTCGGGAGCAGGATTCAATTAACGTTGGTATTATAGATATATAAAATTATGAACCTTATTTTTTCCGTAACAATTAAAATTTTCAGCGATCCTTTTCTTAACAAAATATTTGAGATTATAGTCAAGAATATTGCAGGACGATAAAATTTATGGTATGGTACCAGTGTAACGCTACTTCCATACACAATTCAAGAGAGGTTGAAGAACTTCTCAAGCCGGCAGTACACTCTCGCCGAGACCTCTCGTCGAATATCTCGGCGAGACATTTGCAAGGCGAGGAAGCTTGAGTGTCATCTAGTACACTCTCTGTTTGCACAGTTACTGTGTACTGTAATGTCAACGTCAACGAATAGAAATGGATGCGGTTGACATTATGGCTGTTGCTACTGTTGCAACTTATTGTGCATTTTCGTATTTAAATTATGTGCATATATACCAAAAATATAATATAAGGGGTTTATTTTGATATAGTTCTAAAAAGTGTAAAACAAATTCATTGCTCCACTCCGTCATTTTAACGGGTTTAAGGTAAAACAAAATATAACTAAGCAGCAACAAAATAACAACACGCTACAGAGCAACGAGAGTGTACTGGGTACCTTCGGCCCAAGGATTGTTAACTGTTTACAGGATTGCTCGATCGCTCAATTTTGTCATCCGCCTTTCTGACGTCATCGAAGATCTATGTAGTCGAATTGTCGAAATATACCTATTTTGTGTTTGTTATATTTCACATTTGCAAAAGAATTTTCGTATTTGAATGATTATTAATATTATTATTTATTAAAGTTTGTAATAACAGTATAAAGTGTACCTATTTCTATAAGTTCGAGATCTTTGGATCTTTGACGACGTCACAATTATGGATTACATTGTAGTATAGGGATCAAGCAATCCTGTAAACAGTTAACAATCCTTGCCTTCGGCCTCGCGGCTTCTGTCCTTTGACTCGCGGCCGAAAAACCGGCACCAACTGGAGCGTCAACGAGGCGAGACGAGCGCTGCAATTACACTCTCGCACTTGGTTGCCCTCGCGTCGCCTCGCCGAGAATGTACTGCCGGCTTTACATACTATTAGTCATTTGGTGCTTAAAAATAAGGTTACCTAGAAAATTTTGGGGGAGTTTTGATATTTAGCATTTTTATAGATTTCAACGTGCTCTTATCCAATTTTTCACTTTTCCACCTCATATCTTTGCCCCTCGCGCCGTCATATTGTAAAAATGGTGCCCAAAAACATTTTTTTGATAATATCCCCTTTCAGATCCATATATATTAAAACGCGTCGATTCTGTCTCGCTCTAAATTCCGTCGTCGAATCGACAAAGTTTCAAAGCTATCTCCTCCGAAGGGCGATCTCGGAACGATCTCCGCGGACCACCGGAGGTCGCCCCCGGCCTTTCTCCAATGCGTAGGGGTATTTTCGTCCCGTTTCTTACGCGTTTTCCCAATTTAAACGCCTTTTCAAAAAACCTCTGCAAAATTTTCGTCGATCATCGTTCGGCGAGAGAGATGCGGCTAGCACCGGCGTTTGTCCTAGCGCCTAATGGTCCCGTCACGCCCGCCGAAATACCGACTTTTCGCTGGATCCCCGAGACCTTTTTCTAATATTTACGGCTTCGAGAAGGGCTTCACGCGAAAGTTCCGTCCTTTCTCTAATCCTTTGAGATTTTTTTCGAGACCGTACGTTCACTCCTTCTACGTCTATTTCGTCTTCGAAAATCTCGAGTCGCATCCGTCTCAACTTCTATCTCATTTTATATGCCCATGTGAGATCGCACTAACGAGACAAGCACCTCCCACGAAAACTGTCAAATTAATTAAACTTCAAATAGGTTATTTTCATTATTTTCCTATGAGAAATATTGCTAACGGAATCGATAGTACCGACTGCCAAATACTTCTGATTACCAAAATACTGATGCGAAATGCTTTTCTAATTAGAAAATCCGTAAAAATTAATTGTTCAGGTTAACACGTATAGATTACATATTTAATACATATTGCGGCATAAATTCACAACAGGGAGTTTAGTGCAATGGTAAAGTTCAAACGTCGTAATCCTGATGTCGCGAATTCGATTCACGACGGAGGCAACTTTTTTTAAATTTTTTATCCCAATTATTTATTAGTATTATTATAATATGTAGACTTTGATATTAGTGGTTACTTATTCTGTTTACTTCACCGTAGTTTTCATTCTTTCTGCAGGTTAAGTTTGGAATTAATTCATTCATTGTGGCGGTCTGTAAAATTCATCATTTTTAGCTTACAAAACACACAGATAACATATATATAAAAAATTACTGTTTAATTTAACTAACTGGGGTACTTATTTACTTAGCATAACACTATCAAATTTTGATTTCCCCCTATTTTCGAGTATACTGAGCACGAATTAGAAATTATTTTTTGCGGTCGAATGTATTTTTCAAGAAAAAAAATAATTAAATGTCATCACCTGTATACCTTCACAAATTAATTTTAACCTCGATTTTAACACTAATTTGATCGCTTTGTACCTAACTTAATGTGTCCACAATCCACAATGCTTATAATTAATTAAATATATAATTGTTAAAAATATAATATACAAACTTGATGTAAATATAAGTAAAAATTATTTAAATTATTTTTTGTATTTATTTGGTATCTTTTGTGCCGCCATGTGACGTCACAATAATTAAAAATAACCGATTTAATCAGTTCATATTGATTACTTCACATAACGTAAGTAAATGTTTTTTTCTTAATATACAACAAATTTATATATTTTTAAGTTATATGTTATATATTTAATTATAATCATTGTGGACACTTATATCGGGTACAAAGTGATCAAGTTAGTTTTAAATGTTAAAATTAATTTGTAAAGTGTACCTACTTACAGAGTATGACTTTTAATTATTTTTTTACTACAAAACTACATACCCAAGACTGCAAAAGAAAATCAGATTCGCGTTCAGCATACCCGAAAATTGGGGGGGGGGTAATTATTTAATTAGGCATAAAACTCAAATTTTAAAGAAAATTGAGTTTTATGCTTAATTAAATAATTACCTTTATTAGTTCATAGTAAGTGTATTATAAAAAAAAATGTTCCTTCAATATAGGTACACCAAATCTGTGTATCTTTAACAGTTACATAGGTATTTAATTATAAGCATTGTAGACATATATTGGGTATAAAGTGATCAAGTTACCGTTATAATAAATTATGGAAGAATACAAGTTATGAATTTATTTTTTTTCTCGAGAAAACAGTTTCACAAAATGCTTACTAAAAAATGAATTATACTTTCAGCACTTAAAAAATAATGTTTTACCATCAAGAATAGAGTACTTTTTTTAATAATAATATTATTAAAAAAAAATCGTTTGGTATAATTTCATCATCATTCTAAATAAAAAATGTCAGCTTTCTGTCTCTAAATTTATTATTTCATATACAAGAGATGATCTCAAATTTCTTTACTACGTATGTATTTTCTTAAAAATAATATTCTAGAGGCTTTTGTCACCCGAAGGGTGACCCCAGGCCACAGGCCTGGACCCCCGCTAGGGCTATAGTTTATTGATTTATTTTACGATGAAAATGGGTGTGTTATCAATTAAACTAGAGAAAATTTCCTATTTAGGTATATACAAATTTTTATTTTTTTTTTTTGTAAAATGAAAAGTTTTTAGCGTACGAGCGCTGTAAACCAACATGCATCTACACCAACACGCGTATTAACGAAACAATCATATTGTACCACGTGTTGTAATCCGGTCTACGGTCTGTTGTAGATATAAAAAGGCGGTTCCTTGGCTTCTAAGGAAGTGAACTGTTTTATTTGTGAAAATCCGTTACAGTAAGTATGTATCCGGTAGGTACCTACTGATTCAAAGTATTTGGAGTAACTCAAATCAAGTATCAAATATTTTATCATATGCAGTTTCCTAGTATTTTTCAAAAGAACCTACTTAAAGTATTCAGTAATGTAGTGAAAATAAACAAAATCAAATCAGTATAAAGTAAATATTTTCAGTTTTTATCTTAAATTACTTTATTTTTATAGTTTATTTATAGGGCCCTTAAAACAATTTTCCGGTTAATTATACCACATCAAGCATTGACGCTACACCATCCTTGATTATGGACTTCTCACATCCAATATGGATTATTTGGTGACCAATAAGGTACTTACCTTAACCAAATAAGGTCACGTCTATATTAAGACCACTTACAATTTTCTCAATGACACAACACTTTAAAGTAGAAAACTGTAAGTTGTTTTGAAACCTAAAGGTAGGTACTTTGTACCATGAAGGTATAAAACTTAGGACAAGACAAGACTTAAACAAGAGATTGAACGATTTCTGTTGGATGCTCCTGATTACCATTGGTTGCTTGCGAAAATGGTAAAAATATTCGGGATTTTTTGTTGTTATCGATGTGATGAACTTCTTTCCCTGACCATGAATGACGTAGAAGATATGGGCAAATACGTAATTGTGACATTGCGACAAACAAAAAATTGAACAAGATTTACCATAACCGATGAAGCGGCTGTAGTTTCGAGCCTTGCATGTTGTACAGAAAATACGTAAATCTTCGGGCTCCTGCAACAGATTTCCACTGATCTAGGGCAGTTATGGTTCTGGATGCGGGTGGAGATATTTTATCACTAAAACGTGCAAGAGAGGTGGAAATACAGCGAAATTGCCATGAGTATGTCGATGATTCCATTAATAACAAAATCGAAATGTCGAAAAAATTATTTCCTAGTAAAGAGTCTACAAATGGTATGCCGTTGTCTTCTACTTCAGCAGTCTCCGGATCAGCAGATAGTTTAATTTCAATTATTTACTCGTCCAAATTTTGATTTACCGGAAATAACAGTTGTACCATGATCTTTAACATATATAATACAAATAAAACACAATTGTCTAATGTAAATAATGCTACTAACTTGTAAAATTGACAGTTAACTTGTAAACATTTTACAAGTTAGTAGCTTGTAAAAATAAATTTTCTTAATTAATACGGTGTTTTGATAAATTGCGTTTACAAATAAAATCATTTATCGCTAAACCATTCTCAAAACACAGAATGTTCTTATTAGGAACACTGTGACCTTTTTACGAACACACTTTAATTTTAAGGTTTTTTTTTTAAGAGGAAAATGCCCGCTCTCAAAAGGGGAAGTTGAAGGGAACTCGCATTGAGAGAAGCCTTAAGTACACCGCAGAATGGAACTCTAGTCCTGACAGCCTCAAACCTGTACGGTAATGCGCGAAGAACCTTAAGGAATCACATTTTAACTGGCAGTAGAAAAAAGTTTGGACGGAACTCCATCTTGTCAAACAATAAAGAGGAAGAATTATGTAGAAGGATAATAAGTTTAGCCGTAATTGGGATTAGCCGTTAACTGTCAAAATTATAAGTAAATCGGTATTCAACTTTGCCCAATCAAAACGGATTAAACATACTTTCAAAGTGGGTACAGAAATGGCAGGACGCAAATGGTTGAGATTTCTTTCCGTGACTCAGATATAGCTGAAAGATAAGCACAAACCATCAACCCAGCTAGGGCAGAGAAAGTGAACCGACCCGTTTTTAGAACTTATTTCAACATCTAGAGCTAATATATAACATGGATGAAAAAGGAGTGAGATTAACACTTCGATCTTCACCAGCAACAAGTGTTTGCAAGAAAAGGAGAGAAAAGAGTGCACATGATACCTCCTAAACATGTAGAGACGTTACAGTGGTGGCTTATGGGAATACTTTAGGACAAGCGCAAACTATACATTCTATGATGTGTTTTCAAAGGGAAAAGGCAGAAGGATGACTGGCTGGACAACATGCCTCCAGGAACAACATTAGCAATGACACTGAAGGGTAGCATGACAACTAAGTCCAGTGGCTAGCTCATTTTGGCAGGTACAAAGTTGATTGACATGTCTTATTAACAATGAAGGGAACATCATCGCATTTAGATATATCTGTGATAGAAGCTGCAGAACAACACCATATATCCTTGATTTGCTTACCTAGCAACACCACACCCCAATTAACACCACACACAAACGTCAGCCACTTGATAAAACAGTTTTTAGAATTTTTTAATCTTATTGGGATGAAGTTCTAAATTATTGGCCCTAATCCCAATATTCAGAAAGAAAAATTACTAGAAAGAATTTTGGCAAAATCTATCCTAAATCACTGTCACTACAAATTCTGCAGTCGAATCTGAGAAAAAAATTAATATCAACTAAAAGTAAGGCTACAAAAACTACAGTCGCTATGGTTGATGATCAAAGTTCACCAGAAGAGCAGGATACAACAAAGCAACACGAAACTTCAACGCAGAGTTTGACTGAATTCCTCTCAACGCAGGAAATTAAAACTTCTAGCGTCAAGAGTCACAGAAAGTCACAAGAGATCTCTTCAATCGTCCGAGTACTTCGAGCCGAACGGCATTACTTCAAAAGCTTCTACCGGAAGTTATACTGTCTTCTGTACCAGATTGACAGGGTGGTCAATATTCGATTGTGTGTGATGTGCTGCCGTTACATCCATGAGGAATTTATGTTGGTTTGCGTACGGGGGACGGTCTAAGTACATTTGTCATAATTGTGCGATTTAATATTTTATCCCTTTTTCATTTGTATAACTTAAAGATTTGGAAATTTGAAGTATTTTTTCTCTCATACACGTCAAAATACAAATTCATCATCACATCCTAATAAGGCTAATTACTAAATTTTGTATACCTAACAAAAGAAAATTTTTTTACAATTTTCTAAAAAAATCGTAGAAATTTGACTTGTTCGGCCTTAACGAGGCCTTATTTGGATAAGGTAAATTAATACATATTATGTAAGTTATTTCTCCTATTATAACTACGTCGTACGGGTGCAACTTAAAGAACAAATGAATTACATTGATTCTTTTACAGTTCTGTAATAACATCAATTATTTCTATAAACAAATATAATTTAAGAAACTGTATGAAAGAAAAAATCAAATGTTTATTTAATGTAAAAATCATAATAAACAAACAAATTATAGGTACCGGGTTTTCCAACGAAATGACTCACCCCCTATATATTTTTTATTTTTGGTGCTAAAAGAAAAAGTTTTATACAAAAGTTTTATAATTTCTTATGAGCTTTCCAGATATGTAGTTGAACAGTCAAAATTAGTGCAGCTCATGATACAACTACACAGATATGCCAATCCGCATAGTGACGTCAGTTACGAGGAAAAAACAATTGATAAACACGAAAATAATTATATCACTGCCCATAAGAATTTTCGCATCGCATTACCTTTTTTCCCTCACGAATGACGTCATGCGCAAACAAACGAAAGTTATGAGCATATCTGTGTAGTTGTATCATGGTGCAGCTTAAAGAAATGAACCTAGCTTCAATTTTTTTAAATGGAATACCCTGTATATTTTTTTATTATTGCATTCTACGGGTTTTTCTGATTTCAAAAATATATATATGTGCTATAATCGCTGCAACGGTTGTCATTTTATGGAACTTTTTTATAACACGTTTTGCAAGCTATTACTCCTATTTGTGGTGTTGTTTCTATCCAAGGCTAATGTGATAAATGAACAATGTCTAAGGCAGCTGCAGCTTCTGTGTTATAAAAAAAGCTCCATAAAATGACAACCATTGCAGCGATTATAGCACATATATATATATATATATATATATATATATATATATATATATATATATATATATATATATATATATATATATATTTGAAATCAGAAAAACCCGTAGAATACAATAATCAAAAAATATACAGGGTATTGTACCTAGGCTCATATTTCTTTAAGCTGCACTCATTTTGACTGGTCAACTACATATTTGGAAAGCTTGTAAAAAATTATAAAACTTTTATATAAAACTTTTTTTCTTAGCACCAAAAATAAAAAAGATGTAGGGGGTGAGTCATTTCATTGGAAAACCCGGTATATACCGATATACAGGATGATTCTTAACCTATACGCATACACTTGGGAAATTATAGCTGACGACAAATAGTGGCTAATTTGAAAGAAATGTTTACAAAAATTTATCAGGGGAAATTTTTTATTTATAAAAATTAAGAAGTAAACAAGTCAGGACGATATATTTGGTATTTCTAGCAGTACTTCGTTATCAGTTGTGGTCGCATTCGAGTTTATTTTCACGCGATTAGAATAAAAGTATGGGGCATAATTTCTCAAATGAAGACCTTATGGGCATGATACTGGAATACGGGACATTTCATGAAATTCACGTTCTTTTATTTTTATTTGGAATGTTTGAAAATGTTTTACTACATTTCTTTTTGATTATTAGTCACTATTTGTCCTCAGCTATAATTTCCCAAGTTTATGCGTATAGGTTAAGCATTACCTACCCTGTATATTTGAATATTTATGACACACATAAAAGGCTATTTAGATAAAGAAATATATTATTCCGATGATTACAAAATTAGATAACTGTATGAATGAGTTAAATTTTTATCGATTTTTTTAACGTAAAACAAAAAATATACAATTTCGTGACAAATCAAAGGCTTACTTGTGTCTTTAATAATATCGTTGGCAGTGCTTCGAGTAATAAAATTCAATATATCGCCCATAAGAAAAAATAAAGTTGAATGTGAATTATCACAACTGAAACATTGAAATCAAAATCCAAATCCAGGGTGAATATAATAAGAAGATGATATACCTATAGACCAGGCAAATAGGCAAATCTTATTTTTTCAATGAAGTTTAAGGGGACATTTATTTTCCATTGGAAATCGATAGGTTTTATGTTCAGGAACAAATATATAAAAATCCCAAAAAATCCCAAAAAATCCGTTGTGAGCTAAAAACGTCATTTTGAAAAAGCATGGCCGCCTCTTCAAATGTTTGAAAATGAAATATCTTCTCATCCCGTGGAGCAATTTTAACATTTTTTTTTATTTTTACAGGATTTTAAGCTTAAAAATTAGAAAAAAAATATATTTTAATTTAGATATAACCAAGAATATCAATTTCCTAACAAAAAACAAAAAGGAAACGATCTTTTTAAATTTTTTGACTTCCTACATTTTCCTAACTTTTTAATATCACTAACTAACTTTACAATCTAGTTAACTACAAAAACTCAGTCATTTAAAAGATCCTCGTACATATATATTTTTTTTGCAGCCATTTCTACATTTACAGTCACGATATACACACAGAAGACAGGATGTTGTGCTAAGTGGACCATCCTTAACATGACGTTACGGGCATACGCATTTTGTGCGTTTTTCGCAAAAGATGTTTGTTATGGTTCGTTTTATAATTTAAAAATATGAAATGTCTCAATTTCGCGAAATTGAGCTGTTAAACACATTATTCTTACTGAAAAATTTGTTCCTCTAAGGTTTTCGCCACGAATTTCGGGAGAACTGTACAATATAGAGTAAAATTGTACATACACTATTTTGTAGAGCACAAAATATACTACAAGAAAGACTATGGGAGGGTATTATATGCACACATATAAACACAACACAAGTTTTAAAAATGTGGGGTTTTATTAACACAGTCAAAATTTTATTCTTTTTTTTTTCTTAACCAGTTTAATTTATTTACTTTTTATATATCAATACTTAAGCTTGCATAAAATCAAACAATCTCCAAGTAAAAAGTATCCGTATCTAACCAAAACCTTACGCTTAAAGGATTGGAAAGTAAGGACCATATATAAAATATGCCAAAATGATAGTTTACCCAAATTTTAAAGTATATTTACATATATGCTAGTTTATTATTGTCCATAGCATTCGGACTTTTATATTTATTACCTACCTCATAATCTTAAATTTACCAATATTTAATTTTAAATAATTTAAATTAGACAAGTTCACCAATTTATTTATTTATTAATATTTTCCTGGATTGTTACACCGTTCTTAACGGAACGGTATTTACAAAACACGCAATTTAAAGTATACAATATACATAAAAATACAACACATAATTCGATGATCGAAAGTATGATGATCCAATTCCAACCCTATAAACTTAAAGTTTTGGTTAGATAAGGAAATTTTTTGACTTGGAGATTGTTTGATTTTATGCAAGCATTAGGTATTGATATATAAAAAGTAAATAAATTAAACTAGTTAAGAAAAAAAAAGAATAAAATTTTGACTGCATTAATAAAACCCTACATTTTCACACCTTGTGTTGTATTTATTTTTGTGCCTATAGTACCTTTACCCGGGGCTAGGAAATTTCCTATCCATTGCTGTATTTGAAGATAGGTCCTGAAAATATAAAAAAAAATATTTGCTATTAATGTAATCCCCATTTGAAGACCCGTATACAGGGGCCGAACCAGTGCTGGGGCTTCCGCCTAGTTATGTAGCAAGGTCCATTGGAAACTGGATCAAGGTAAGATCAATGGAAGAATGGTCAAACGAGACTGGGCTGCAACAAGCCAGGTTCTTAAATGAAGGGCCTTGGTCGAACGCAACTTGATCAATACTTGCGCTAAGTCGTAACAGCATAAGGATTGTCACAGGGCTGTTGACAGGTCACGGACATCTTAACAAGCACCTTAAAACTATCGGTCTTAGTGACACTAGAGGGTGCAGGTTTCGCGGAAACGATGACGAGGACTCCATTCACATCCTCTGTCGCTGTGCCTGCCTCATGGTCAAGAGACACAAACACCTGGGCGCAGCATTTCTCCTGCCTCAGGACATTAGGGAGCTTCCCCTACAACGGGTGTTGGCCTATGCGCATAGCACGGGTCTCTTCCAACAGCTCCCAACTAGCGGCAGGCACAATGAGTCGAAAGACCTGACTGCTGCGGGTAACCGCGCCGAATATCAACAACAACAATCCCCATTTGAAACTACCTTAAAATATGTTGCTTTAGTGCAACTTTCGTTGGAGGAAGAACGTCCAAATCAAAAGATTTTTCGAGCGTCCGCTTAGCTATACCAATGTTGTAAAGCCTATATTGTTCTTCTATAATGTCTCGGGATCCGTCTAATCCGTATATAAAGGAGACAAATTTATAACCAACGTTTAGTAGTTCATCTAGATCCGCATTCTTATCACTGAAGACTAACAATTTGTCATACATGAATGTATGCTTATTAAACAATTTTCAGAAATTTTATAAATTTCTGAAAATAAAAAAGTTTCAGCGGATTTTCGAAAATACCTAAACCTTTTTTTTTTTTTTAAATATCTCAAAACCCCAAACAGTTAGAGCTAGAGCAATTCTACAAGCGCGCCACTAAGTAGCCATAGTTACTTAGGTACCATTTGGCCGTTTTTCTCTCTTTATATTATAGTTTCCGCGATATCAATACACATGGGTGTACCTATTCGGAATCTGAATAGTATATCAGATGATATTCCTACTACTACTTTTTAACATACAGTCTTCTAAGGATTAGGTACCTAATAAAGAAATTAAAATAGGTATATAGGTACCTGTACACATCCTTTAAATAGAAAGAAAATGTGTAAATATATACTTACCTACTCGGTCAAATTACTTATAAGTAGGTACCTATGTATTTCTGGCATTATCTAGATATTACTACTTTTATTAAAAAACAAAGTGTACAAGGATGTATGATCTAGATATAAAATAGTGTTATATATGCTATATCATGATTGTGTCATGTACGTAGGGTACGTAAGTACCACTATACAAATTCGGTCTTCAACCAGTATAAGTATTACGCTTTATTAATGAATGAATGAATGAAAATTCAATTTTTGTCTGAATTTTATCTCAAACCGAATACCTTTCCAATTCTAATTAGATTTATTCATCTTATACCTCACATTAGACCAAGCGATCTAGATATCCAAAAAGATATTAATATAGTGCCCTTTAATAAGTACTTTTAGGAAAGAATTGTAGTAATTTTGCAATACAAATCAAAAAAATCATGAGAACCTTCAATCAAGATGAAGAAATGAAGATAGTAATATAGGTAGGTATAGTAAAATAGTAGTATACATAATAATATATATTACCATTTATCTTTATTCAGCGGTATCTAGTTTTACATCTTAGATTTTCATTTTCGTATAGGTAATGTAAATGAGTGAAAGCTTGTTACAAACATGTCATGTATTTCTACGATTACAGGTAGTAGCAAACCCTTATATTCGTGATTAATAACAGATCGAGAGAAGAGAGCGTTAACCGTAAAAATATACTTTTCATCTATAGCTATTTTTTGGATAGGTATATTTTTTTAAACACATTTTAAACATATTGTATAATTATTTGATTGATTAATGATTAATATTATTTTATAGGTAGAACACACGACAGATTTACATTTTAAACATTCATGTTTACATTTTCAAGATGTACCTACCAACTAAGATAGGTATATTATTTTTGGGTTAAACTTTATGTAGTATACCCAGATAATTAACATTTTTTCGCCAATTATGGATACTTTACTAAGTTAAAAATAGTTAACTAACACCTTAGTTAAAAACCAACAAAAGTTTAAAAGAGCTCAAGATTTCGATTTCAATTTATTTAGTAAAAATGACAGACATAAAATACGCTTGTTGGGTACCTACCTGCCTATTTAACATAAACCACTATAAAACGCCATAAAAGTTATAGTATGTTGTCAGGTTTAAATACCAAGTGATGAATTTTTAAACCACTAAAGAAAGTAAAGAACCTAACATGAAATATAACTAGGTAGGTATACCTATATCCTACCTAGGTACTGTAAAATGTACCTATAAAAAATTTATATATAGGTAGGTACTTTTATTTAAATTAGTATTTAATGTTGTTGATAAAGCATCCGGTGTTATTAATTTTAAGGGTGATGAACCAGGCAAATATAACAAATTCTAACTTTTCTAAATTAATAGAGTACTAGGTATGTAAGCAACTGACATTTGCATACCTAGTTAGGTAATCAAGTAGGTACATGAAGAATATGTCCAGAGCTATCTCCAATCTGAAACTTTTTGATCAGCAGTTCTAAATTAAAATTTGAAAACCTAAAAAAAGTTCCATTAAAAAGAACTGCAAAATCTATTAGAATATACCTATTTGCCGTTATTTTGTTGCAGAAAGAGTAGATATATACTTAATGCCATGTAGACTGAAAATTGTTAAGAAACACTCCTACCTTTTTAAACACAAATGTTCAAGTAATATTTTTGTTACTTTAATCGTTGTATTTTTGCACTAACTTCCTTTGAATTCCATCTGTAAAAGTAATAATATAGGAGGTAAGTAGGTAGTTTCATTCAATTAACAAGCAAGTAGATATATAGGTGACTATAACATTTTGCACTTTGCACAAAATTTAAATATACCTACCTACCTAATGTGAGATGATAACATTTAAATCCAAAATACCTATAAGCTATTCGCGCAAAGCAAGTCCTAAATAAATATTAATATTTATTGCCTATTGGCATATCCTATCTGATCACTAATATCAATAATAAGTAAGTAGATATATTTACAAATAACTAATAAATTACTGTGAAAGTTTTTACAATTATTTTTATTAAATATTACCAGCAAGTGTTTTAATTTAAGCACATACTTATGTTGTGTTATTTAGTATGATTAGCAAAACAAAAATATGTAGATATTATATATCATACAAAAACTGCAAAAGTAAAAAAACCAAAAACTATATTAAAAAATTTATTTGAAATATATAATATAGGTGTATAATTATAATTATTTACAAGAATAAAATTATAACTCCTAAAACGGAGCCATCATTTATCTACACTTTGTCCCTGAACATTCAAGTCTTAAATATAATAAAGAGTTCTCTTGATTTAGATTTCCTTTATTTAACTGAGAGTAAACATTGAACTAAGAAAATAAACGATATGTCAGTAACTACCTGCATCCAGGTATTAAATGGAATGTATTTTATAACCTCTGGTAACAAAAGAGCATTTTTAGTTTCTGGTCAAATAAATAGACTTAAAAGTTCAGGGTTATTCACCCCTTCACGCACTCATTTTAAAAAAATACAATTACGTAGTTAACATCACTATCACATGGTCTGGTACTTTAATACCCTCACAAAGATAAGTACCTAATTTTCCTTGCAAATATCAAATAAATTTAGAGATATCACAAAACATAACACATAATTTTGTAAACTATTTGACAAATTTGCAAAGAAAGTAAATACTCTTCGTTGTCTAAATGAAAGGAGATCGTTCGTAGATGTAAGAAATTTAGATTTCACAACACGATTCTCCTAATGCTTCTCTGGGAAGTTGGGGTCAGCCACAGCGAGCGGCGATATTTCCTAGAATAGCGGCTAACAGCTAGCACCTCTTATTATACAGTCATAGCTAAAAAAGGTCGTTGTTGTATGCCATCGCCGGTGTCTTTTGCCTGCGCCGAGCATAAATCTGGAGTGGACATCGACCTGTTGAGTTTACTGTCTCCCATACTAAAACTAAATATGGACACCAATGACGTAATACGATCGATTTCCATAGCGGACCCGCCGTTTGAATCTTGATTTCTCTCTGACGCCGCATCAACCTCTTTACTTACTACGTCAGAGAGAAGTGTAGCGTCATCCAAAAAAACTGAGTCATCATGCACTTCACTTTCCTCATTCTGTTTACTTCTCTTCGGCAATATGGACTGTACTGCTTCCTCAGTTTCCCATTCAGCTACCGCTCGCCTTCTTTTTAATGACGGCGAGTTGCTTCTTTCACGTAACACATTGGAACTTTTATCTAAATCGAAATAAGTCAATTCGGAAGAATGATAAGGAGGATGGTTCTCCTTATCCTGATTTTCCGCGCACCTAACACAAGTAGCTTGCAGAAACTCTTGTAAATTGTCACTACTGGAAGATGACCGTTGTACGTCATCGGGAAGGCCAGTTGATTCCACACCTGCCTCTTCCGCTGTTAATCCTACTAAATCTTCTTCAGGAACCACATGTCTACCCTGAATCGGCGTTGATGATTGATAATGTACCATGTTGTAAGCCTCTTCCATGAAAATATACCGCGCTTTCTGTAGCACGGTAGCAACAAGTAAATTTTTATGTAAACTAACACCACCGCGATGAGATCTGCTTTGTGCAATTTTTGTTAAGGAAATTCCAATTAATCTTTGTGCTTCACTTGCCATAATTCACAAAATGTTTAAAAATATTAAATTTTTGCACAAGTTTCGTGTCAGCACTTAACTTTCTTTCACTAACAACCTCTATCTCACCGACTTTTAACTAAAATACAGAGAGCGCCTGTGTTCACATATACTTATAGCTTTATTTGATGACGTCACAACCTACTTTCAACGTGTCGTTCACCAATCAGACACGTCCTTGTCGAGCACAGCCGCGATTATTCGGGACGATCCGAGCATCAGTGGGCGATAGCAACAGGGTTCTTTAAGCTCATTATCCGTACATATTTGCTTTATTGTAACCTTTATACACATCTACGGTAACGTTTATTAAAAGCGGAAGTTGTAGTAAAAAAAATACATCTTGCGTACGCAAGCATCGAAGATTTCTTTGTCTGATACGTTTACAACACAAAATAAACGGTTGGACTCTCAATGTGAATAATATGACAATGATTAAATTATTTGCTATTAACCCAACATATACAAAAGCGTTTTAAATGATTCATACTACTTAATGGAAAATTACATTCACTCATTTTATAAATGAAAAAATAAATTTGAAAATCTATCCATATTCCACGTGAAATTATTTACCTAGGTATTTGTCTACATGGTATTTACACCTGTTTCATTAGATTAGTGTTTTTGCTACAGTGATAAGAAAATAAATGAATAAACCGATAATTATATTTATGGTATTTTTAGGTAAGATACCTATTTCTGCCCATATATCTGAATCGTAAGAAATACCTAAGTACCTATACCTAGGTCAAGTTAAAATGTACTTTTGTTTTCAAAACGCTAGCATAAGTTAAAAGGTTTTAACTTATCAATAATTGCTTGCTGTTTTTTTTTTGAAAACGGAAAAAATTCCAGTACTAATTAATAAAAACATAATAAATTCACTATCAGTATACTTTAATATGGTGATTTTAATACAGACGCCACGCCACATCATATTAACACGGTATGTGACCATACTTTCACTTTATGTATTGCCTATTGCATATCCAACAGATCTTGTATACCTACATTTCACCTCTTTTTTTTTAACATACCTGCCAAGTAAAGGATAAACTAAGAAAACAGCAAAAAGATTACCTTATTTATTTTAAAAATTGATATACTTACACTTTAAAATTAGTTTAAATGTAATTTTTCCAGACTATTTCCTACTGAATATAATTTAGCTAAAACTCTTACAATGGATATTAGGTAAGCGATGGAAAGCCTGATTTGGTTGGAAAGGCTTTTTGTTTAATACACTTTTATACTTTATCGCAGAGATCATTTGGACTAGGTACATTTAATGTTAAAGAAAAATTAAAAGCCTTCACCCATACCTATTATTCTATCATTTGAATGTTTTATATGCCTACGCCATTATCTTATTTTTACGAAGTTCCTCGCCCTATGGGTAACTAAGTACTTTTGGTAACTAGGTACCTAGGTACTTTGTAATTGTAATCTATCTATATTTACTAATTTTCAAAATAGGTTATCTATTAAATTAAAATATTCATGTCAATATCAACCCAGTAATAGTTTATATAGGTACCTAACCACCAATCATCACATTATTACATGGTGGAGAAAATGATTAAAAATGATCAAACGGTAGAATAATACAAAAATAAGTATCTCAAAGCAATTGTAAAATTAGAACAATTTCCGGAAAAACAGTAGGTACCTAATAAAACGTAATTCTAATATGCTTTCTATTATATCTGAAATTAGTAGGTATCTATGGTTGATTCCCATGATACTTTTATCTTAAAAAATGGAAAACATGTATGTGGTTAACTTTAAGTTTTCCTTATTTCAATAGTAGGAGTCTACAACAAAAAATAATATCAATACAAACACAAGAACCTACATACAACTGACAAATATATCACTATGTCCATGGCCACAAATACATCGTGAAAAATAAAAAATACTAAGGATAAGGAATTTTATTATCTAGTAAAAATCTACTAATATAATTTCATATACTTAATATATACTAATATATAGTTAAGTACTACAAAATTATTCACAATGATGACCTACACCTGGACATGCAGCAATCACATTCAAAGGATCCAAAACTCTATTACCAAAAGTAATAGGGTACTATATCGCTGACGAAAACACATAATTTTTTACTAGAATATGGAGGGATGTAAAAGAACTTACGATGGATCATGGATCAAATACCGATTCCACACAGCTACGCAATATAAGTAATTAGAAAATTGATTATGTAATATTCTGTATATTATATTAATATTATGTATATCTCAATATTTAAATAGAGGCATTCATCATTAATATACCAACAGAGATTGGCGGCTGAATATGGTCAAAAGAGAAATTATTGGTTTGTAAGTAGGCAAGATCTTTGTCCAATACGTTTCTCTTATAATCATAAATGCCTAAATACAAGGAATTTTTCCTAAATATAGCAAACAATGCAGTGTGTTCTATTAAAAAAAAATTATTGTATTCATATCACTGAAATTTGATAAGTATTGTCAATTTTTTAATTATGAAAAATTTTGTTTTTAATATAAGAGATAGTTGGTGCAAACATACTTGGTTTAAAAAAGATACACTGTAACCAACAACTTCAAAGCTTAACAAACTTACAGCTATTTAATGAATCGTTATTACTTTACAAATGGCATACTGAATAAGCCCATTAAATAGATTATAAGAATAATTTTAAAATCTCAAAACCAAATTTCACTGTCTTGCTCGTTTTTTTTTTCTGGTCTGGGACTGAACTATGTATACATCGATTAGCGAAACATAACTACTAAAATTATTGGCCCCTTTTAATTATTAAAAAAGTTCATGGATCTGAATATTGTCAAAAAGAGAGAAACTTGTAATATAATATTTAGCAATATGTTGTTGTAAACAAAGGGTATTAGGGTAAAATGAAGAGTGTTCTGAATCTAACAACTTTATCTACCCCCTTTAATATATAGCAAGTTAATTTTTATAATTTTTCCTTCCAAATTAATATTTAATCTTAAAGAATACCGGTACAAACCGTCATTCTTGATCTTGAAGACGTCTATTAAAATAAGTGATCCATTACGTTTGAGGTTCAAAATATGTGAATCTGTGCAATGCCAAACATTGGGATTTTATGCAAACACAATTAAAAGAAATAATAATGAAATCACCGATATATAAATACTATTATTAATAATTATATTATCAATATATGTTTTAAAAACCAATTCAAACTGAAAGTTAAAAATTGATATACGAGAGTTTACAAAGATATCGTCATTAATATTTTTTGAGTACCTACATGTCATTTTTCTGCTTGTATGGAAAGTTATCCATATTCTTTGTTATTTTAAATGGAGTACAGTATATTTTTGCATTCTACGATGAATTTAAACTACAGTGAATTATGAGTTATTTCAAAAATTTACCATTTTTGAGATAAATATTTTTTAAATTAAGTAAAGTTTCCATCATTGGAAATATATCTCCTCTTGCAACCAATTTTGAAAATCCATAAAATTATTAAATAGATTAGTTCTTGCACTTTAATAGAAATATGTAGTATTTAGAATAGCGCACTTATTTCTAAGAACTTCAAAGCCCAATGCTTGTTTATTTCAAATGGAATATTCATTTTATTTTACCGCAAAATAAAAACTTAAATTTGGCATTGACCAGTATTAGAATTCCCTATACCTAAAACTAATACTTTTTTACTTATACAAAATCTTTGAAGGGACTGTTAAATTAAATACGTAAAGTACATACATAGTAACGAATCACACACATTCGCAAATCACAAAAATCGCCAATTCCTTAATTCCAAATATATTTTTTTTTAATATATTTTTATTAACAGATGGTTAGTCTTGGAAATAATAAAAATGTATTATTTTCTTCTTCATTATTAAGTACAACTTTCACGTTCTTCTAACGTTTAGTTACATGATATATGAAAATCATACTCGCCTCTATAGTTTTATATACTTGAAATCATTATAGAATTTCGGTTGTCACATTTGGATGCATGCATGTTAGTTTTTTTGGGATATTTGTTAATTTAAAATAAATTTGAGAATTACTTCCATTTTAAGATACAGAAAAATATGAAGGATATTCCATTCTATAACAGTTTCCAATATTAATAACAATATTTATTTATTTTACTACTTACTTGTGTTACTTTCTCACATTGTGTATTCTGTATAATAGACTTAGATATAATTGCAAGAAGTTGCATCTTGTCAATAATCTTTTGTTGATATTGTAATCATATCCCATCATTATTCTACTTGTCTAAACCTTAGACTTATAGGAGACTGACAGAAAAATCATGAATCTAACCACTAATTAACATACGAGATATGAATGCTAATGACACTTATGATACTGTAACGTAAGTTTTTTGAACTTGTTTGCTTAATATACTGTATTTTTTAAATAAGTTCAATTTTCACTTTTATATTCCATTTTTAAAATAAGCTGTACCATTATTTCTTTTTTTATCAGAAGAAAGTTTATTTTATCACCACTACCAACACAAAACAATTTAAAGCAACACACTTGTTTTATAACAAAGGGCATGACATTTTATAAAGAATCTGTGAACTACAGACCTATCATCTGTTTGCCAACCATGTATAAAATTATGACAGCTGCAATATGTAATAAAATGACTAACACTAAAGTAATCAAAATAATATACTAATGAAGGAGCAAAAATGAACGATGATGCTTTAGGTGAGCCGGTGGCTCAGGACTTAGCGTCTCGATCGCTCAACCCAGAGGTCGTGGGTTCCCGTTCCACCAAACAATTTTTAATTAAATTGTTTACTCGTAGATCAAGGCTTATTCACAGGGATGGCTTGGCAACCATCCTGGCAATGGCCTAGGATGGGAAGAATGTCAACTTGATGTTAATGTGAGAGATTAAAATCAGTTGATGTTTGCCTTGTCCCCCAACTAAGGAGGTTTTCCAGGTTTCCCTCATTCCAGCACTGAATGGTGGTTAGGGCCTACCAACGTAAGTCGTTCCTGAGGCGCAAATTGCGGGCCGCGAAATAATAATATGCCGCCTCCGCTCCCACACAAGTCTCAGAGTTTCAGGCTAATCCTTGTGATTAGAATGAGGGGTAGAGATATATTATTATTATATTTATGCAAAAAGATGAGACAAGGATGGAAAGAACCAATAATAATAGATATTTATCTACTTATATAATAATGAATCAAGTTCAAACAAACCAGCATATACATGTAACACGCATAGATTATATGAAAGCCTTTGACCTGGGTCCTCATGGTTGGCTCATTTATGTCAATTATATAAATGCAATTATATAATTATACCGTTTTCCACAAAACAATATGGAAAATACATGATGGAAAATCAAAATATAATTAAAAACAAACAGTGATCAAATAGAAACTGATTTTATTAATTCAAAATGGGAATATACCAAGGTAATGTTCTCAGCGCTCCTTAGTTCTATATGTATCTGTATATGTAACTCCTTGAACAATACACCATATGAATATCAAATTAAAAAACAAGGAACACAACTGCATCAAATAAACCATCTATTGTAGGTACCTATGTAGATGACAAATATGTTTTTCCACATCGGTTCAAATGAAATAGATACATGAAAAGATAGATATATTAGAAAATATGGATTATATTTTATATATTGAGAACTGACGTTCTTTAAGTGAAATTTTATACCAGGCGTAATCGACATATTTGACATATTTACATATGACGAATATGATGAGCCTAGACATAAAGACAACTTTCTTTTCTAAATAAGATACCCTGTATATTTTGTTGAGATTAAGACCAACCTTCATTAACTGTTCAGTGATATAAAGCTTGCAATCTTTACTTTCAGTAACTATGGAAATATTTGTTAAAATTCTTTACAAATTATATCTAATAAATAGCCTTAAAAGTTAATCAGCTACAGTATTTGTTTTTCTTTTTAAACAGTCATTTTCCAATATTATCTTGTTTATTTTCAAAGCTACTAGATGTAATTTATAAACTCTTTGAAGAATTTTAACAAATATCTCCATAGTTACTTAAAGTAAAGGTACCAAACCTTATATAAGTAAGTATAAAGTATCTCAGTTAGAAAAAGTCTTAATTTATGGTTAAAAAGGAAGTTCGTGAGTGTTGTCAGTAGGATCATCATATTTGTCATATACTAAAATGAAGATATAAAAATCTTCGATTAAATTCAGACATTACCACTCAATATATAAAATATGATACGTACTTTTACCCATCCCTGTATATAGAATGTGGAAATTGGAATAAAGAATTTCAGAATACTCTAAAAAACAAAACGATTCGAAATTAAAACGGGACCTATAACAAATATACTAGGAGTAACTTATCACTTCATTTCAGAAACCTCAAAAGTTATTAATACACTTGTGATTTCAGTGCCAACGTTAATCAGATGTGATAAATATTTTGCTACATACCTAGAAACAAGAACGCAATTAATACAGAATAGAATCCTGTGTCCAAATTCATGTTGGAAGGAGAATAATAGACATACAACAGTTACACTCTAAACAGATAAATTAATTAAAAACATACTTCTAAAACAAAGACCACGCATTACATAAGACAATAGTAGAAATTGATAATAACTTCACACTCTTAAACCGATTAATGCAAAAATCAGAATGCACACAAAATAATAATAATCAACCAAGAACAGATAAACAAAGAACTGTCATATGTTGTTACAAGTCAATTAACAGTCGCCCAATAAGTCAATCCCAGAAACTAGGATTTATCCTATCTGGGAATAATAATTGCCTAAATAATCTCTATATACCTCTCTGAAAACTCTATATCCTTAGTATGAGCACCAAGTTCAAAATCAAAAACAAGTCTTTTGTTGATATGTACTATCCTCTTTTTCGTTCTTGCAATATCCAGATGTGACACCACAATAGCGCCATTCAAGAAAGGAAAGAAGTTCAAGCTTTAAGACCCCGGAATTGTCTCAGAGTCTTCATTAAAATGTATCAGTTTTTAACACTAACAGGAACATTAAGGAATCTGAAGTGATTCCCCACTGCTGATGATGGCTTCCTAGTGGCAATCTACAGAGGGCAGATTGAAGGAAAAATGGATAAGACCAAAGCAATGGATAACCAAAGTTGAATTGAATACTATTGAATAAATAAAGTCTACATATACTTATGTATTTGTTTGATTTTAAGTTTTGAACGGGTAACTTTTGTAATCCGACAATGAAAAGGGTTAAATCGACTATAAACCGAAAATGTGTTTTGAACAAATTTTTAATCAGTAGGTAGTTTTGTTAACTGTTGGTATGCTTTTAACATAAAACTATTAATATGGCAAGAAAATTAGATGGCAGCCCAATTATTTCTTCTACACAAACTGCATGTCTACAAATCTTTGATCCACTACTATAGGATCAGAAATACAATCTAATATTCGAGACGATTTTCCAATAGGGTGGTGTATTCCACAGGTGGGATTTTGTAGAACTTTTAGTATGTCGATCATCGCTATCATATGTCCACAGATTTTCAGCCTGCTAACTAATTTTTCTGCACATAGGCAGAATAGGCAGAACTTTTGTAATCCGACAATGAAAAGGGTTAAATCGACTATAAACCGAAAATGCATTTTAAACAAATTTTCAATCAGTAGGTAGTTTTGTTAACTGTTGGTATGCTTTTAACATAAAACTATTAATATGGCAAGAAAATTAGATGGCAGCCCAACTATTTCTTCTACACAAACTGTATGTCTACAAATCTTTGATCCACTACTATAGGATCAGAAATACAATCTACAATCACAGGTGGGATTTTTTAGAACTTTTAGTATGTCGATCATCGCTATCATATGTCTACAGATTTTCAGCCTGTTAACTAATTTTTCTGCACGTAGGCAGAATTATGCAGAATATGTTTATACTAACAAGCATTTCAAATTAAGATGGAAGCGTCATGATAGATACAACTGGACTAACCGTACAATCTATAAACTAATATATTTACTTAACATAATTCCTTTTATTAGTTTGATTTATTTTTACTTTTTTTGGGTTAAGTAAGAATAATAATATCTCTACCTCTCATTCTAATCACAAGGATTAGCCCGGAAGTCTGAGCAATTATTAGTCAGTAGGCCACAATAATTGTGCCTCAGCAATGACATTGGTAAGTCCTAACCACCAATCAGAAAACCTGGAAAACGTCATAAGTTAAGGGGACAGTCAAACATCAACCAATGTTAAAGTCTTACATTAACACCAGGCAGACATTCTTCCCATCCTAGGTTGCACGCCAGGATGGTTGCCAACCCATCCCTTGCGAACAGGCCTTAATATACAAGACAATTTACTTAAAAATTGTCGGACCGAATGGCCCACGACCTCTGAGTTGAGCGTTCGAAACACTAAACTCTCAACCACCAATCCGATGTTGTTATTGCCGATGAAGTTGTTACATTAATTATCCAAAACTGTGTTACAATTGTTATTTCTATTGTTCATTTTAAAGCGAGTATTGAAAACATTAATCTGTGACACAGGAAAAAAGTGGGATAACTGCATCAGTTTTAAGGATCGGGGAGTAACCCATGGATCATTTGTCAATACAAACCACATGATCAAATTGGCTGTCAGGATGGCATCAAAGACAAAGATGTTTTGTAGTCATAACATTTGTTTTTCTTTGAATTTTAAGTAGGTAGTGAGTGTTTTTGTGGTTTGTGGTAAGGTGTTTTTGATCGTATTCAAAGAATAAATTTGATTTTATGATGCAGTGATTATTTAAAGAAGCTATTGTTAGAAAATCGAGATATTGAGGAAAGATAAGTTTAATACAGTTTGATTCTAAATCTATGATTACCTTAGTACCTATGTTTAACTATTATATTTTGTTTTATAGGTATCAGATGTTAAAGCTGATCCATAATTTATACTCTTTCATCCTTGGAGCTTGTGATTTGAACTGTGATACTGTCATTGGTATCCCACATGCTACAAACATAGCCAGTGTGTCATATTTAGTCCTGACGCAATGTTAGTGGTTATTAGAATAGTTTGTTGTCCTTATTAAAGCAACTGAATAATGCCAGTGCATTTGTCTTAAAATCCTACATCTGCAAATCAGAAACATCTGGTCGTAATCTACATAGAACATACTCCTAGACAAAAGTCCCTTTATAAAACAGATAACTTTTGGCAGACGCCTTGCAGTCTACCCAGTCAAACAAGCCAAATTACAGTACTTTACACTGATAAGCACATACACAATGATACATTAGGCTTGTGCATCGTTTGAAATTTTTCACTACAGGTTTCTTCATGAAGCCTCTTGAGGTATGGAGCATTGTACCTAAGGATGTACGTACATGGCAGGCTACAATGAAGTTTGTAGCCATGTTGGGGCTGTGCTATTTGCAGCTGAATGTTCAAGTCAAAAAACGGTTTCAATTTCATGTCCTGATGTTACTTCTTCAGTCATTGTCTACAATGGCGCATATCGTTCTTGTAAATGAAATGGATTTTGGAAAAGCTTCTATGTTAGCAGCCTCACAAAAGGTATGAATCCGTACAATGACTGACTGAAAAGGATATTATTAAATTACTTTAAAAAATTGAAAACACAGGGCAAAAAATGCATGTTTATTGAGAATTGTCGAGCCGTTTGCTAGCAAAATATGCGCCTCTATGAGGGAATAGCCTCCATATATTTAATGATATGTTATATCCAAAACTTATACAGAATTAATTCAAAAGTGAATACTATTAAGTATAAGTAAGGAGCAGTGTTCAGAAATTGAGAAAAGTACATGAAACTAACACAAGAAGTGGTATTTACAGAGATTTGGCAGAATCATTGAGTCAAAATTTAAGTCAGTTTGTCACACAAATAAAGAATCATCATTTCTGTCATTAATTGCATCATGAAGTTATATTGTGACCTTGTCATTCTGTCTCAAATAAATTTTTTTAGGGAATGTATTATTCCCAGTTTTAATTTTTGCAACAAATAGAGCTTTTAGACAAATATTTTACTGAATGGAAAGGTTTGGCAAAAGTTATCTACTTATTTGTATAAACTGTGTTGATAATGGTTCGCCAACGATAAGATGTGAAAATGATAAGTATTGTATTGTTTAATGGTTTAATTTAAAATTATTTTATGGAGATCATTCCCAAAAAATTATTAGTGAAAAAATATCAGTAGCGTACCACAAAAAAGTTCTGGAATTTCAAAGGGTGCTAAACTACTCAAAATTAACACCCAGCTTGTAACTTTGACAGAAACGCTGTCAAGTATTACCCTTATAATGTTTCAGGTCTGTGTCAAATTTAGAGTTAACATCTCGCTTTGTTCAAAGATATTGGAAAAAACATTATAAAATATTTAAATTTCAACACTAGCTCCTCTACTAACCGAAATAGAGGGTACGTATATAAGAACTTTTTTTTCTTAAAATGCCCCCTATCCTACTTCTGAAGTTTGAGTTTAAAAGCGAGACACCCTGTATAAAAAAATATCTATGTAGTACTGGGACAAATAGTTATTTATGTACCAAAACCTGTAAGTTTATTTTGCAGGTTGACAAAACACTTTGTAAACCAAAACCCATAGATAGAGCAGAGGTTTGCAAGTGATCAAGGTAGGTAGTTACAGCTTGACAGACGAGAACTTGTGGCCGAGATTTAGGTAAGATGCGCAGAAGATTGAGCGGAAGAGCATTCGGGTCCACGCTCTGCTATCATTTTGTCTATCATTTTATCTGGTGTTAGTGTGTTTAGAATTACACGATTAATAATTAAAACATTTATAATTAAAATAATTATTAATCATGATTATTTTTACAATCATTGGTAATTCAAGTGTGTCTTAATATGTAATGTTTGATACTGTTCACAACATTTGTTATTTTCTATATAGTGATGTGTTTTTGTAATCATTTAGTCAATTACTTATATTTAACCTCTACTTTTCGTAAGTACCATCCTTTATTGAATGTATTATTCGTAGTTAAATGAATTTGTAGTATTCCTGAAGGAGCAATAAATGGATTCGAAAGCTTGAATTTGGAAAAAAAGTACTCTTCTTTTCTGCCTTATTTGACTGCAATCCCGTTTGAATTACTTCTTTATATATATATATATATATATATATATATATATATATATATATATATATATATATATATATATATATATATATATATATATATATATATATATATATATATATTCTGTACCCTAGAGCCAAAGTGTATTAAGTCAACACCACCTATAGACAAGGCCTGCGCGCTCATTCGAAAATTGCTGTGACGTCAGCTTAAGTGGTTTGCGCCAGGCGTGCTAAACCTCGGCAGCACTGACTGCCACTGCCAGGTTTATACGTAATAATACGTACTATAACATAACCTACAAGTCTATTCTTGCTTTGCATTTCATGAATCGCGTTTCGTGTGTATTAGTTTCTCAGTTTCAGTGAATAAATAATTAAAATAGTGTTTTGTTTAGTGAAATAAAGTAGGTATGTAAAATGCCGCATACGTGTTGTGTAGTTAATTGCAATGGAAATACAAAGTGTGGTCCGAAAGTGCACATGTTTAGTTTCCCAAATGAGCCAGCTAGGAGACAAAAATGGGTATCGGCAATACCTAGAAAGGATTTCACACCGTCAAAAAGTTCTAAGGTATGCGAACTACATTTTATAAAAGATCATATTATTTGGTCTATATCCCGGGAAGATTCCAAAACGGGGGAAATAATAATATAATGGCTCCATTAACGTATCCAAAATTAAATGAAAACGCTATACCTTGCATTTTTCCGAATTGCCCGAAATATTTGTCAAAACCTATAAATTTCCGTCAAAGTCGTGATGAAAAGTTAAAAACTATTGAGGAGCAACAGGTTCTAGATGCCATTGAAAAGAGTAAGGAAGAGTTTAATATTCCCGATGAATTAGTAACTTTCAAAGATTATGATTTAATGGAAAAAATTAAAAGTATTGAATTAAACAAGATTGGTTTAATATATCGACTGATTCACATATTACATTACAGGAAGGTCGATAAATTCCCCCAAGTCAGGATGTATGCGACCCGTGTCCGTGGCCGAATGGCACCGGGGTGATAGGTGTCTCCAACGGGGCCTCTAGAATACCGGGCAACCTTCTAGAGTATCTTTACCTTGCCACAGCAATGCGGGGCTCTGCTGTGGTGGACTCTAATCCCTTGCTACTCGTGGGACTTTTATGGAGAACATAGTAGCCAACAAAAAACAACCTAACGAGGGGGGTCAAACCCTCGACCCTCCCCAGGCAACTGGGGAACCTATGGAGATCGGGATTAATCCGACTCCCATTGAAAGCCCGATCCCATCGGATCAGGAAAGGAGGCTGCTACAGTCTCCGACACCTGAGACTGAAGGAGAAGGCAATTTAGGGGATGAGACATCTACATCTGTAGACAAACTCTCCCTTAAAAGAAGACGGCTAGGAGGAGCTGCAAGGAAGCGCCTAAGTCGTTTACTTAAGAGCGGAGTGCCTTACCAAACCGCCTTAAGTAATGTGCTGAACCAGCCGAAACTTGATCCTCAGCAGGAGGTAGGTAACCAGTCCTCCTCTCTGCCAGTGGGAACGAGCAAACGCATGCGTTCGGATGGTAGTTCACCGGATCTGGGAGCCAAGAGAGCCCGGGAAGGTGGATATACCAAACCATCATTCAAGGCTGTAACAGAGGGAATTAGGGTGGGAATTATCCACCCTGCGTACCCCGAAACGGCCTTGACCAACAACCAATTAGGAACTCTGCAGAGGGCGATAATGTCAACTGTAGATGAACTACCAGATGATGGACCTCAGGTGAGATTCCAGGGCTGTACACATCGACCTGGATGGCTTCTCACCACCTGTGTGGATCAGACGAGCGTCTCGTGGTTGGAGAGCACAATAAAGCATCTTCAGCCATGGGAAGGAGCTCGTCTTCAAACCGTACAGGGTGAGGATTTACCTAAACCACATATATATGTGGCCTATATACCGGATGAAGCCGACAAACGGCTCACATCGGACATAGTTCTCAGCAGGCTGAGAAAAATGAACCATGGCTTGAATACCCGGGAGTGGAAAGTACTACACCGGGAAGAGTCTGGCCCAGGGCAGGTCTGGACATTCTCGACTGACGAGGGGTCTAAGGAAGCTCTGGAAGGGCTGAACAATCAGCCCTATTTTGGTTTTGGGCAGGTGCAATTCCGCCCAAAAATCAACAAAATCAAAGGGGTAAAAGGGAAAGAACCCGCCCCAACAACTAAAAGGTCGGAGGATGAACCACCAACCTCGAGGGGCAAATCTAAAATGCACTCCACTGGTGGAAAATTTCCCCGAAACAAACCACTTGGGAAAGGAAAATCCATCCCAAACAAACCTCCTCTTCGGAAGAGTGGATCAAAACCGCCATCCGGAAAGAAGGGTAAACCGCCCTCCCCCAAACCCAAACCAAGCACCTAAACCCCGTTTCCTATCCTAGTTTCCCCTCTTTATAACCTTTTTTTCCATCCAATAACCCATCCCCTCCCCCTGATGTCTGCTACTACTACATACATCAGGTGCCTACAGGCGAACATTCAACATGCCAAGGCCGCGACGTATGTCCTTGGAAAAAGATTCCAGGACGAGCAAATTGACATTGCTCTTATTCAAGAACCCTGGACCAGTAATACAGGCCGAGTAACCGGACTAGGTAACACTTCTGGAAAGGTAATAGTGATGGGATCTGAAGCCAGACCCAGAGCTTGTATCTGGATCAGAAACAATATTAACTATTTTGTACTTACAGGTTACTGCACCCCGGATGTCGTAGCCATCCAACTATCGATCCGAATGGGGGAGAGCAGGGGGAATATAATCCTCTGCTCGGCTTACTTTCCGGGCGATAGGGATGCTGGTCAACCTCCTCCATCTGCAGTGCGGGATTTAGTCGCCTTCAGTAGGAGAAACAATGTCCACCTGGTCATCGGATGTGATGCGAATTCCCACCACACGGCTTGGGGCAGCACAGACATTAACCAAAGAGGTGAGTCACTATTTGATTATATATTAGGTGAAGGGCTAATGGTAAATAACATTGGTTCAGAACCAACCTTTATCACTAGAAATAGGAGAGAGGTACTAGATCTCACCATCAGCTCAAATCTTTTGAGCAATAAGATAACTGACTGGAAGGTATCTTCTGAACCATCATGTTCAGACCATAAACACATTCTATTTAATATAGAAACGGGGCCTAGGCCCATGGTGAAATATAGGGACCCGAGAAGCACAGACTGGGGCGAGTACAAACGATCGGTCCAGTCACGACTTCAAGGTACCCTGACCACTATAAAT
This sequence comes from Pogonocherus hispidulus, assembly GCA_963924545.1. Classification (NCBI taxonomy): domain Eukaryota; kingdom Metazoa; phylum Arthropoda; class Insecta; order Coleoptera; family Cerambycidae; genus Pogonocherus; species Pogonocherus hispidulus. Next base: position 36,453,093 of record OZ004694.1, on the reverse strand, counting down.
AATCGTGACGAGATAGAGATTGCGACGGAACAAATTCGGAACGCTCTTATAGCAGCTTATCACGAAAACTGTCCACTTAAGACCAAAAAAGATAATAGAGGCACATCTTGGTGGAACAAAAAACTGGAAAAAATGAGGAAAGAAGTTCGACGCCTCTTTAATTGAGCTAAAGTTTCGGGCGCCTGGGCTCCATATAGATCTGCATTAACAGACTATAATAAAGAAATAAGAAGGGCAAAAAGGGAATCTTGGAGGAAGTTCTGCGAGAGTATATCTGATTTACCTAGCAGTACGAGAATCCACAAGATCCTTTCTAGAGATCCGGCAAGGGAATTTGGGTCGATAAAACGACCTGATGGAACCTTCACGAACTCTGGAAGGGAAACCTTGGAGCTTTTGCTACAAAACCACTTCCCAGGTAGTTCGATTTTGGATAACCAGCAACTACCACTACCAGAAGGCCGATTTAAACGACCTAACCAAAATGACTGGATGGTAGCCAGGAAGGTTATCACAAGACCAGCTATTGAGTGGGCTATCAAATCTTTTCAGCCATTCAAATCACCCGGTGAGGATGGTGTGTTTCTTCCGGCTCTGCTCCAAAACGGACTGGAAATCATCATACCGTTTCTTATTAGACTATTCAGAGCTAGTCTGGCATGGAGCTATATACCATCCAGTTGGTCCGCAGTGAGGGTGGTATACATACCTAAAATAGGTCGAATAGACCTATGCCCCAAATCGCTCAGACCCATTAGCCTGACATCATTTCTGTTGAAAAGTCTGGAAAAGGTACTGGACGGACACATTAGGACGAGTGTGTTAAGCATTCATCCTCTTAATACCCACCAGTATGCCTATCAAACCGGCAAGTCAACAGAACTAGCCCTCAACAACTTAGTCGCTAAAATCACCCAATCTCTGCAGAGTAGGCAAATTGCAGTGGCGGCCTTTCTTGACATTGAGGGAGCGTTTAACAATGCACTGCCTGACTCCCTATATACAGCTGTCACTGCTAGGGGAGTCGACCCAACCATAAGTGGCTGGATTCGGGCTATGCTAGAAAATAGAACTATAACGACGTCCCTTCAGGAAGAAACGGTCAGATTTAGGGCCGCAAGAGGGTGTCCACAAGGGGGGGTTCTTTCCCCCCTACTTTGGTCACTGCTTGTGGATGACCTGCTGGCCATACTTTCTGTGTGGGAGGTTGAGGTTCAAGCATATGCGGACGATCTAGTCATTTTAATCAGAGGAAACTCTGAAGAGGGAATTTCCCTCACCCTCCAAGAGGTACTAGAGACAGTACTGAGTTGGTGTAAGAGGGAGCAGATGTCTGTAAACCCTCACAAAACGGTAATTGTACCGTTTACCAAGAAAAGGAAGCTGGACAACTTAAGACCTCCCTCCTTACTTGGTGAAATAATTCCATTTGCGGAGGAAGCGAAGTATCTGGGTGTAGTACTGGATAAGTCGCTTAATTGGAACTCCCATCTGGAAAAAATGATCCACAAGGCACGACTGTCCTTATGGACTTGTCGAAGAATTTGTGGGAAATCTTGGGGCACTGGACCCAAACAAATATATTGGCTGTATGTGACGGTCATACGACCCATGATCGCATACGGCTCCATAGTTTGGTGGTCCAAAGGACTACAACAAAGGACCAAACTCAAACTCTCTGGTTTACAGAGACAAGCCTGCCTGGCCATAACTGGAGCAATTAGCTCCACACCGTCAGCAGCTCTGGAAATCCTACTGGACCTACCTCCTCTTCATATATATTTGGAGAGAGAGGCCAGATGGGCAACATACAGACTAAAGCAGGCAGCTTTTAACATGCCGCAGTCTGACACCATGGAGCGCAATAGGCTGGATGACATGGAAAGTCACAGTATCCTGGAGATGATTTCAGATGTCATGCCTGCAAAGACCAACCTTGAACTGCCCTTTCACATTCTCTTCCCAGGAAGAGATGAGTGGGATCGGAATAAGGCTGACCTATTAAGGGCAGATAGTTGTTGGTTTACAGACGGATCCAAAACGCCCATGGGAGTTGGAGCCGGAGTATATAGTTGCAACCCAACGGTGAAAATATCTTCATCCCTTGGCAGTTATGCAACTATATTTCAGGCAGAAATTTATGCCATCGAATTGTGTGTACAGAGGCTGGAACAAAGGCAACTTACACGCAAATCGATAAAAATCTTCTCAGACAGCCAAGCAGCTCTTAAAGCTCTTGGTTCCTACCGTTGCAACTCAAAAACGGTATGGAGCTGCCAGCAGGCACTTGCTCAATTGAGCAGAAAAAATAGAATAACTCTGGTCTGGGTCCCAGGCCATTCTGGCCATGAGGGGAATGAGGCAGCCGACTCTCTAGCTAGGGAGGGTGCTGCTTCTGAATTTGTCGGACCAGAACCGGTGCTTGGCATATCCTCGAGTACTGCCAAAGCAACGCTCTTGACCCGGGCTGAGGAGCAAATCCTCCAGTACTGGCAGGAACTACCACGATTAGTTCATTCGAAGGCGTTTATAATAAACCCTTCAAAAACAAGAACTAAAAAACTTCTAGAGTTAAGCAGGTTTCACCTACGAACTCTAATTGGCCTATATACGGGCCACTGCCGTTTAAAATATCATCTGTGCAAATTCGGCCTAGCAGAAGATGCTGAGTGCCGCCTATGCTTAGAAGATGATGAAACGGCAGAACACATATTGTGCACCTGCCCTGCTGGGGAAAGGATCAGATACTCTTTATTTGGCAAAGGACAACTTCTGCCAGAGGATCTGAACAAACTCTCACCCAATAAGGTGATCAGCTACATTAAGAAGCTGGACCTGTTGGGTGAAATATAAGTAGGTGTGAGCCACAATAGACCACATGGTCGCGGTGGAGGGTCTGGTTTTCGGCCCACTCACTTTTGAACCTAACCTAACCTAACCTAGATTATACAGGCGGAAATATTGTTGGTACAGCTTTAAACAATTCTAATATTTTAGCAACAACGGCTTATGCATTTATGATAACAAGTATATATTCTCCTTTTAAAGAAATTATTCATATTGCTTCAATATCTAAACTTAATCATGAACTTTTATATTCTTTCATTAAAAAAAATAATTGTAGGTTTGGAAGAAATTAGTTATAAAGTATTTTGTGTAATAAGTGATAATAATGCTATAAATGGCAAGGCTATGAGTAATTTTTCATCTGAGAAAAAGTTAAATATTGTTTATCCACATCCTAGTGACAGTACGAGACCTCTTTTTTTTATTTTTGATTCTGTTCACTTATTAAAATGCATTAGAAATAATTGGATTAATTCAAAGCCAAACCAAATATTAACTTATCCTGATATTGAAACTAGTATCGAAAAAATTGCAGACTTCCAGGCACTTAAAAAATTGCATGCCCACGAAAATGACAAGTTGCTAAAATTTGGTTATTCTTTAAGCTTGAAAGCTTTATTTTCGTCAAATTTAGAAAGGCAAAACGTAAAACTTGCTTTAAAAATTTTTAATTCATTCGTAGTCGAGGCACTTTCACAATTTGCTAATAAAATAGATCATTCACAAGACACATCTAATTTTGTTAATATTATTTTAACTTGGTGGAAAATTGTTAATGTCAAGACTCCTCTTAAAGGTAAACGGCTAAATGATTTATATCAGGAACCAGTACTTCCAGGAAATTGAGAGAACCCAAAATTAAAGTTTTTATAAAAAATGTTAGACTGGCTGGACATCTGGAAATCTTCTAGTTTTTGTCACAAATTGTCTTCTCAAACACATACCGCTTTAACTCACACTATTTATGGGATGTTAGAAATTTGTAAATACTGTTTCGAAGATTTAAATATGAATTATATTTTATTAGGCAAATTTCAAACAGATTCTCTCGAAAATAGATTCGGAAAGTATCGTCAGTTAGCTGAAGGGCATTATAACATATCTATTCGACAACTTTATGAATCAGAAAAAAAAATGAGAATACAATCACTTCTAACTTTAAAATCAAAAACATTTGGAAATATTTCAGTAGATGTATTCCACGAAAACGTTGAAGACAGTTCTATGACAACTACAGACAACTGTGAGAACTTTAATCCTAAAATTGAAATTTATTTAGAAGACTTAGAACAGGTCGAAAACGAAATACCAGTAATTACTTATCTCGCTGGTTATTGTTGCTATATTGTTTTAAAAAAAAATAGTTGTCAATTTTGCAAAGACATTTTAGTTCTCCCTAAGGAATTTGTTGTAGAAGATAAATATTGTCTTACACAAAATTTAAGTAGAGGTAATTTGCAATTTCCACAAGAAAAAGTCATTCACATTTTATTATACAGTTATGTTATACATGTTATGAACAATGAAATATCGTTTAATTTTTCTACCTATATATATATAAAAATAATTTGATATTTTATGGACTAAGTAAAGTTTCCATTCCTTTTTTCTAATTCATTATCTTGTCATCAGATATAAGTGTATACCTAAATTTAAAAACGAGTGTACAAACTAGTTAATTGGGTGTAGGTATGTTATAACAACTAACACTCGCGCTGTATTCATAGTGCGACATTCAATAATAAACCACTTAGGCTGACGTCACGACTCAGCGCGCAGGCCTTGTCTATAGGTGGTGTTGATTAAGTCCATTTTTCTAAAAATCGTATTGTTCGTATTTCCTGCCTAAAATTTGATATTCTTTGTTATTGTAAAGTATATTATGACCTAACTTAACTGTTAGGACATAATATACTTTACAATAACAAAGAATATCAAACTTTACAATAACAAAGAATATCAAATTTTAGTCGAGAAATACGAACAATACGATTTTTAGAAAAATGGACTTAATACACTTTGGCTCTAGGGTACAGATATATATATATATATATATATATATATATATATATATATATATATATATATATATATATATATATATATATATCTTTATACTGAGTACATGCGAGGCCCATAAATGCATGTACAACATACTAAACGAGACCCGTTTTGGACAAGCGAGGCCCGCATGCGGGCCTCGCATTGAAACTCCATGTATATGAAGTTATTTTACTTCCCCTGCCACCCCTAAACCCCACTGTCAATGTTTTTCTATGGACTCACAAGTGATGTGCATATCACCTCTTATACGGTTTTTAGTTCATCCAAATAGTACGTAGGGGTCGCTTCAATAGTTCTGTATATAATTTGCTGTTGACAATGCGAGGCCCCCATATATACCTTAAATTTACAAAGTGATTGTTAATTCCGAGTCCCTTAAACATGGCAACAGTGCGTTGATTTATGAATGCATAGACCAGGCGTCTTTTTCACGCGTTTTCAAGATTTTAATTATTCTTTTATCTCAATAAATGAAGTACGAGTATAAGAAAAATTTGTAAAAATTAGAATATTTATAGGATGTTAAAAATAGTTATCCTATTTTTAATATGATATATAATAATAATAATACATTATTCGGAGTTTGATGGTTGGTTGCAAGAATATAAATAACCAAATAACCATTTATTATTATTATTATTATTTCTTGAAATCCAGTCGATTTCCTGGCTTCGATTCTCGGGGTCGGCCGCTGGTGCTTTATTATTATTATTATTATTATTATTACTATTACTATTACTATTACTATTACTATTACTATTACTATTATTATTACTATTATCGGCCTCAATATACTTGATGGCATGTATCTCCCAAAATTTTTCTCAGGGAGCCCTTTTTGATCGTTTTGATCTTATTAAATTAGCAAGTCGTAGATGTACGCATCGAATATTATTTTTACATAAAATTTTAAACAATATAGTGGACTGCCCAGAAATCCTCACATTAATAAGTTTTAAAGTTCCTCCATTACCTGCACGTCACCATAGCTTTTTTAACATTCCATTAGCACGAACTAATATCCTTGTTGCATCTCCTATTCAACAAATGGCCACTTCCTGTGAACTGCTGAGGGACAGCATTGATATGTTTGTAGTGAAAAACAAATTAAAGCAATTCATCTATAGTTGTTTTATAATAGTTTACTTTAAAATAATATTGCTTTACATTTGATGTTCTTAGTGAATTATTTCAACACCTTTGTATGTTCTAATCAATTGTATTTTATTGTATTGTTTTGTACTTGCGCCTTCTATAATGTCGTACTTTGTTGCTATAAATTTTTGTTTTATTAAATTATTAGTGTATGTATGTGTCCTGTAATTGGGCCTTATTGTGTCTAATAATTGTTTTGAAAATAACACAGATGTCATTTAGATGTTTCAGGAAATATATAGAAAACACTCTATACAGGGTGCTTCAAATTCGATGCAATACATGGGGATCTCGGAAACGGTAAGAGATACGAAGTCGGTTAAATGGAGGCAAAGTTGCGTATTCAGGGGGGCAACATAATGGTGAAAATAGATCAAGGCTAACTTGATTAGTTTTCGAAATATTTTGAAAAAACCGAAAATTTCGATTTTCGTTTTTGTTTTTTTGCGGGTCTATTTGATGAGGTATTCAAAAATAAAGAGTACTTTTCTATAGCAACTTTTTGCCCTTTATCGAATGGTATTAGCAAATTTTCTGCAAAACGTTTCGTTTCCCGGAAACCAACATCAACTTAATTTTTTTAAATACGGACCTAAAATTTTTTTTCAATTTTTTGTAACTTGATAGAATGCCACCATAAAAGGAACCATATTCAAACGTTTTGTCTAAGAAAAATCCTTCATTAATAATTTCCCGTGGTCCTCTTATAGATTTAGTTTTATCTAGGCAAACGTTTTCTATGACAAACACATTTCAATGTTGTGGCAAGCACTATCGGTACATAAAAATGGCTTTCAGCAAACTAGAATTTTTTAATTTTATTTAAATTTCCTCATAATTCAGGAATTGTGCGCAACTACTTAAATGAAACATTTTCAAACAGATCAGAAATCATGGTGCTATAGAATGGCCAGCAAGAGCTCCTGATTTATCCCCATTAGATTACTTCTTATGGGGACGAACATCATTTTTTCAACCTCTGCTTTAGGGTTTTTATAGTTTTAACATATTTTGTTGTTTTATTCATTGTTTATTCAATTACATCAAAGTTTATAGTTGTGAATTCGTTGTTTTAATATTATCAAAAATATTATTCAATATCTAGAATTAACAAAAGTCGAAGGAAAAATACTAATGATGGATTTTTCTTAGACAAAACGGTTAAATCTGGTTCCTTTTATGGTGGAATTCTATCAAGTTACAAAAATGACTCCAAAAAACTGAAAAAAAATTCCAGGTCCGTATGTAAAAAAATTAAATTGATGTTGGTTTCCGGGAAACGAAACGTTTTGCGGAAAATTTGCCAACACCATTCGATAAAGGGCAAAAAGTTGCTATAGAAAAGTGCTCTTTATTTTTGAATACCTCATCAAATAGGCCCGCAAAAAAAACAAAAACGAAAATCGAAATTTTCGGTTTTTTCAAAATATTTCGGAAACTAATCACGTTAGCCTTGATCTCTTTTCACCATTATGTTGCCCCCCTGAGTACGCAACTTTGCCTCCATTTAACCGACTTCGTATCTCTTACCGTTTCTGAGATCCTCATGTATTGCATCGAATTTGAAGCACCCTGTATACTAGTATTTCTGCTTTTTATTCCTTTTTCAATAGAGTAAATAATGTCTATTACTAAATATTTCCAAGCGCATTAGTAAAACCTACGCGCATTACTGTTTACGAGTACCTACACCAATTGATCCTAACATCTGGTAAAGCCCGAGTTTTTAGTATATTTTCTAAGAAGGGCGAAAATGTAAAATCTATTTGATCATTCGTAGTACAAGGATTTCTAATTAAAGATTGTCTAATTTCTAATTGCTCTAACAGATTTAAACGCTTTCCTTTCTTTTCACGATGCAGTACCTTTACATTTTTCAGATCTATAAAATGATTGTTTTCTATACAATGCGTCGAAAATCCTGAATTATTTACGTTATTTAGTATGGATTTTTTATATTCTTTTACTCTAGTTTCAATACTTCTACCGGTTTGACCCACCTACAAGGCATTACAATCCACGAAGTTAATTTGATATACTCCCGATTGTTTTAATTTATTAACCGTTTCTTTGTTGTTTATCAAAATCCTCCCAATGTTACGCTTGTTGACTCCAATCGTTTTACACCCGTTTCGTTCTAATCTATGAGCTATTTTTTCACTATAACCTGGGACGTAATTAATATAACGATAGGTCGCTTCTCTTTCCCGAATATTGTAAAACTCCCGACGAATGTTCTTCCTTTTGTTTTTTATCATGTTATCTATTAGTTGTTCTTTATATCAGTTGTTTCTTGCAATTTGCTTGATTATACTTAATTCTTTTTCATACTCTGTTTTTTCTAGCGGGAACATTAAAAGCCTAAGTATTAAACTATGGAAAACCGACTTTTTTATTTGCCAGAGCTGCTGCAAATTTGCTGGTCGGATAATAAATGCGTCGGAAGTTCTTGGTTTTCTATAAACCGAGAATTTTAATTTATTTTCTACCTTTCTTATTGTCATATCCAAATAATTTAATTGATTATTGTTTTCCTCCTTTTCCATTGTAAACTGAATATTATCGTTAAGCAAATTTAAAAAATTGAGAAAGCCGCTCAAATTTCTTTCGGTACCAGTCCAAATACAGGTACTAAAAACTTGGGCTTTACCAGATGTTAGGGTCAATCGGGGTAGGTAAGTACTCGCAAACAGACAAAGATGCGCTTGGAAATATTTAGTAAAAGACATTTATTCTATTTAGAAAGGCCTAATAAACCGAAATACTAGTACATAGAGTGTTTTCTATATATTTCATGAAACATGTAAATGAGATCTGTTTTTTTTTTAAACAATTATTTTCACGATGTTTCATAAAGAACCATCCGCTTCTAGTATCCTCTTTACTTATTGTGTCTGTTGGATGCGAAACTAAATAAACAAAATGAATAAACAAATAGTTTTACCCCATTTTCAAATTGCAGGTACGAACCTTTATCTCTGTAACTCAACGAAAATATGAATTACTATAATTGCTCGTGTAAACATTGAAATAATATTTTAAATTACATCCAGAGAAACTGTACAGAAAAAACTTTCACTAGGTCGAAATAAGCCCTAAATCGGCGTTCGTCTCGTGTCTAATTATAAAAAAAACTATAAAAGATAGCGACTTTTAGTAAAAAAGTATTGAAAGATAAGACTTTAATCTAAGTCCCTATAGTAGTAATTTTTGGTATTTCTTTTTATTTTTAAAATTCCAGGCAAACAATCTTGTACTAAAATAGCGTATTTTCAAAAATTATTTTCTCTAAAATACATGTATTAAACAAAAATTTGCTATTATAGGGATCTAGTTTATCTTTAGATCTTTCCGGTGATATATAATTTATAACATTAAAAAGAAATTTTGTTGCAATTATAAGACAAATCCGGTACCCTTGCAATGAGGGCTAACTTTATTTCCATGTGCCTTTTTACTTCGGCTTTACGTGCACCTCCGAAATCTTAATAATTCGATAGTTGGAATATATAAGTCTCCACCCATCGGCCACCCATCCTCTCGATCCGACCTTACATTCATGCCTGTCAAATCTACAGAGAATGGACCCTTAAGACTGAAAGCTATTTTCAACATATGTTTTCAACGATTACTCATTTTTACGTAAAATCTTCACCGCACACTTACTAGAAATAAAAAGAAATAATACCTACCTAGATAAGTTGGGAATAACCTCAAAATGCATGTGGTTATGTTTTTTTGCGAGAAAATATTAGGCAACGTCGCAGGGACTCGTATATACACTGAAAATATCATTTATAAACAGTGGGCCTCACATGTTAGGTAAATATTATAAAGGGACTCGGATGTACGTTGAAAACTTGTATGTCTTAATTTTGGAAATATCTTACCCCTCAAGAGGGGTTATTATTAAATGTTATTAGGAGATTACAAAACATCAAAATATATAGTATAAAAATTATTCCTTCAGGTGGGCCTCGGGTGGCCTGTTAGTTATATCGGGCCTCGTTTTTGTCGCTGAATACGTATATATATATATATATTAGTGTTTTCTTTTAGTTCCTTTTAACAATAATAATTTTACTACTTTATTTTTAACTAATACATAATAATTTTGTTAACAAATCACACCTTTACATTTAAATCCTAACGTCAGAGTACAACCGGTGCTTTTAAAAACCATACACTGGTATACATTTGTGAACGCACCTAATGACAAGAGTATTTAAGCCGTGATTCGACAGTCCATGATCTCTTTTCCATTTGATTCTTGGGACAATCGATTTGCTTTTGAGATCGTGCTCCAAGCTTGATTTTTCGAACAGAGATAAAGGTCGGTAATTAGTGATATATTTTATAAATCAGTGAATAATTCATATTTTTTACCTTTTATTTATTATTATAGTTTATTTAGCTTGATTTATGTAGCAATATTTTTTAGTATACAGTAATACTTATGGTATTCTTTTAACTTACTTACCGCCACATGTTTCTCTCACAGAAATAAAGTTAATATCTGTGGTTTATGTGTAATATATGCTTTCCTTTTCATTATCTGATGGCAGATACCTTATATAGCATATATTACTTATTATATTTATCTTCTTGGTGTCAACCAAGTAATTTATTGTTATATCCTTTGGGAAAGAATTTTTCTGTGTGACGATTTTTCATGGCTGTACAGTGTGTCCCAAAAGTAAATAAGGCAGAGACGCTAGAAGTGAGATTTGAGTAAGTATTTGGAACTTTACAGTATTCCTAAAGGAACGTATGATACATACCAATTTGGGTAATTTCAGTCTTCCATGAACACAGTTGGTAGGATAGATTCCTCATTCTGAATTGGGTAAGTGGCCATATCATTGTTTTAAAACATATTTGTAGAAAGGTTACTTGTTCAGTTTCACTAGCTTTCTCATTTTAATCATTCTCACTACATTTCTAGATGCTTTATTTTTTTTATCTTTAACTATTAAGTTCTATCATATCGTATCTTGCTGTATAAATCAAGGTAGTATCTTTATTTTTATTTTTTTTTTTTTTATCTATTTAACTTATTTTAATTTTCTTTGTAGAATTAAACTGGGTTAGACAGTGTAAACTACAATTAAAATATTGTTTTTTTTCTATGCATTTTATTTAAATTTAGACTCACATTTTATCAAAATCATATACAGTGGTTTAACGTAAATCAAAATTTTCTTTCAAAATTAACGTTAAACAAAATTGACATTACATTATTTTATTTCCTACTTTTAGTACCTTAAGTACTTTCAGTTAATTTTGGTTCCTTTAGTAATAAATTATTCAAAGGAGTTTTGTACCTTCCTCATTTTTGTTTTAATAGAACCATGTCACAACTTGGTTTCAACGAGGAAATTTAATTCATATAAATTTTATGTTCACTAGTCATTTAACTTGTAATTTTTTTTATAACAATTACTAGCCTTTTGTTACCTTTTGTATGTACTACCCTTGGAGCTGTAACTACCTAGTAGACCAAACATCCACTGAAGTTTCGCTACCAGTTCTAGACTTTCCGTACAGTACTCCAGACCTCTAGCTGGACGGTTATAACAACTGAACTAATCTTCCTGGAGGAATATTCTAAAGATCTCTGAACTCCAAGTAACAGTGTTTGAAGCCAATAAAAGGTAGCCACTAAAGCAGTAGGATTCAATATTTGGTCTAAAATATTGTCAAATATTGTCAAGTCGTGTAATTTTAAATAATTTTTTTCTGATTCTTAATTACTCAAGCACTGTTAACTTTGAATATTCTTTTTTGTCATACAAATCCAAATTTCAATGTGTTAATTAATACATCTATCAAGTTTTTTTGTATTAATTTATTTCTGACCTCACCTGTATTTAGGAAAAATATATAAAACAGTTTTGAATTTTTTTCTATAAAAAAAATCTCTGCCACCATCTAAAGGGTGATAATAAACACAGTGCCCTCTACAAACCTACCCTAACGAAGCTATCGGAGCTAATTTGCTAATTTGTAATTTGTAAGGCTATTTACCTTTCCATACATTAATAATTTATAATAATTTTTGCCATATGATTATACTTTTACAGATATACTGAGTGATTCAGAAATAAGTACCGGAAATTTGAAAGAGAGAACTGGAAGAAATAAGATGAAAAGATATACAAACTTTTTCTCTAAGTAGCACCATTTAAAAGATACTGGGTGGTCAGTGTAGCGGTTCAAAGACAGATTTTGCTTGATATTTCTAAAAATAAACAGGATAGCAATTTAAAATTTTAACCACAGCACGCTTACATAAAGACTCAATATGAGACCCAATTTGACTTTACTACGTCATTCCAGTAGCTTATAATAGGGATACTGCTTCCATATTATTGATTAAAACTTTTTATCTCCGTATATTATTGGTTTTTCTTTAATTTATTCTTATTTTCCATTTAATTTTCTAAAAATCTATCTTGTAAATTCTTCTAGGATAGAGATTTTGAGATAATTTTAATTTTGTGTACTCTAAGTTACTGTAAAATACCATAAATTTGTAATATTTGTATTCATTAAACAGGTTTTTATTATCTTCTGTTCACACAGAATTAATTTAAGCAAGAGTTTAACATTGCCACACAAAATTGAAAACATCTCAAAAACTAAGCCTTCTACAAAAATGTTACATTACATGGATTTTATATATTAAACAGATTTTAGTAACATAAATAGAGTATAAAAATAAATAACAAATGACAATAATACTTGACGGCAATAAGTTCCGTGCTATAATATGCAAGGGTTACCACTGTTCTCTGCCTCTAGAATAATGCAGTCAAATTTCTCTCTATAGAGTTCATATGTATGCATTTACGACAACTTAATTACAAATTGCCTGCTAGAATCGGGATTTGAACCCACCTCTGGGTTGTGCAATCGAGACACTAAACCCTGAGCCACCCGCTCACTGTTATTGCGCATGTGTATATATACAACTTTCATTTTGTGTTCAGAAGACTGTTTGCTGAATATTTTTTTGTATACGATTTAACAATATTTCAAACAATAAAGTAATAAAAAATCTATAAATCTAGGATACTTTTATAGATATTAATTAGTTATTCAAATAAGTATGATCTGTGAAAAACTTTGAAATCTGTAATCAAATTGCTTTAATATAATTTAATCACTGTTATTTTTTATAACGCAGACGTTTCAATGCTAGTTTGCACGTTTTTCAATGCGAGCTACAAATTATGTTTATATTGCTATGATACGTAATTTTTTTTTTATTATTTAACATACCTTAAGCAAGGATTTAAGTGTGTTCTGACCCATACACATAATGACTGGGGGAACTCACACTATTTACTACATTTTTTCAAGAACTTGTTGTGCTTTCTGAATGAATGATATTATTTAAAATTGTAAGGGAACATGTGCTGAAAGTTGCTATTCGGTTCAAATTTTATTGAGGTTGCAAATTGACTGACAAACGTTTCATATTTTTTTGGTTCATGGATGTGCTAGGTTATTTTGTTTAGGGTAGTTTTTATTTTAATTTATTGTAGATTTAACTCAAATTTTGTGTCGGTTTTGTTGTTTATTGTATAGGGATTTTTCAAATTTCAATCATTTTCAGCACTTCTCTTTTATTGGTGTGACTTTCTGTGGCTAGATTTTTTATTTTATTATAGTCAGGTTATGTTTTATTTATTGTATATGTTTGGTTAAGGCTGTTTTGTGTATTTTGTCGTATATGTGGGACTATGCGTTTTTCTAGATATTTGGAGGTTTGTCCAATGTGTCGCAATCTTTGCAAGGTATTTCGTAAAACATAAAACCTTTTTCAGTCAATCTACAACCTCAATAAAATCTAAACAGAATACCGAAAATCGTCTTAAACTGCAATCCTTTGTAATTTAAAGTATTATCATTAATTCAGAAAGCACACAGCAAACAAGTTCTTGAAAAAATGCAGTAAATAATGTGGATTCTCCCCAGTCAGTATGTGTATGTGTCAGTATTGGTTAGTGTACTGTGCACTGTTAGTGAACAAACACCAAACACATCACCATGCCGTAAAGACACTCAAATCCTCGCTTAACACGTTGACTGCATTACATACCTCCAGAGTACCGTAATAGACTTGCCTCTCAGACGGTGGGAAATTCTAGTTTGATCTAATTTATGTTAACTGTAAAAACGTTATTATTTGAAATATTTAAACGTTATAAGTAGCTTTTTAATTAGTTTATTAAGCACAATCTTATTATTGTTTGAAACTGGTACATGCCTCCAAAGACATGTATCGCATAAAACTAATAGCTTATTAATTTTGTGCGATACATATCGCGGGAGACCTGTACAGACTTGCTAACTCATCTTGATTGGTTTAGGCTTATTTTACATTGCGGCTTTGCTGTTTAGTTGAGATTGAGAATCAGTCTTCGTGGAGGTTAGGTATATTGCACAATGTCATTTCGCAATAAGAAAATAGTAGAGTTAGTGACTAAAGTACCTACATCATATGAATCTCATTCTATTAGTGAAATTGAGCCAGAAAGTATTTGTGAAACAAATGGTTACCATGCTTTTACCAGTGCTGACAAGGTTAGTAATTTAACACTACAGAACAAGAACACCTACCTGTTTCGTACTGATGAAAAACGTGGTCCGAATTTTTCAACTTCCCAACAAAAAGACTATAATCAAACAATATGTAATGAGACTGAAAACAATTCTGCTGGCGAAACTAATTTAATTTAGGAAGTAAGTAAGCCCCTCAGTACAGAGATGCAGATTCTGAAATAGATTTTAGGGATTTCTGTTCTGACGATTCTGTCAAGGATAAAGACTATGAGACATCAGGGGATGAAAGTTCATCTTCTTTTGTCTCTGGGGCGAATGAAACAACAACTGCGGGAGATGATAGTGATGAGAGAAGTACAAGTACAACTACTGTTGCTCCTAGCAGTGATATTCTTACGCTGAGGAACACTAATGACGAGGGATGGCACAATATAACAAATGGTGCAGATTTCATTTTCCATCCAGATTCGTGTACACTAAGAGCCGATATTAATGCTACTACTATCATCAAACCAATTTATATATTCAATAAATCCATTACTGATGAATTAATTGACATAGCCATTCTTGAAACTAACCGATATGCACAGCAGCAGCTTAGCAAACATCATTCGGGTAAATCTAGAATCACAGCATGGATAAATACGACCAAGAAAAAATTAAGAGCTTTTTTTAGTGTAACACTAGCCATGGGTTTAGCCCAGGTACCTTTCCTGAATTTGTACTGTCAAAAGACAAACTCTTCCACAATAAATTTATATCATCTGCTATGACCAGAGATAGATATTTGCTATTGCTAAAGTTTTTACATTTTGCAAATTATCTACAGGCCAACACGAACAATGTAGTTTACAAAATAAAAAATGTTCTCTTAGAACCTAGATTTTCAGGATATTTTAAAACCAGGAAGAGTTGTTTTAGTAGTTGATAAGTCTATGGTGCCTTTCAGAGGAAGACTTGTATTCAAACAGTATATCCAAAATAAAACAGAAGTATGGGGTAAAATGGGTGTGGGGTGCCTTTCAAACATCCGGTGGAATACCAGACAGGGACACCTGGCTCGAAAATCCTGATGCTCAGGTCTCGAATGGGCTCGTCTGGTTTACGGATGGTCGAAGACAGACCAGGACTCAGGGGCGGGAGTCCGAGGCGTGCGTCCAAGAGCGAGACTATCTTTCTCCTTGGGAAAGTATGCCACGGTCTTTCAGGCGGAAGTGTTTGCTATCTCTGCATGTGTTCAGGAAAATCTCAAAAGGAAATATTCTAATCAGCATAATCCAGATATGCACCGACAGTCAGGCGGCTTTACGTGCCTTGATCTCCTACAGGATCACCTCCAGGGCGGTCCTAGAGTGTATTAATGGTCTGGCCCAATTGGGACAGAATAACCAAATAAAATTGACCTGGGTAGAGTGAGCATTAGAGAGCTTCCCCTAAAACGGGTGTTGCCCTATCCGCATAGCACGGGTTTCTTCCAATAGCTCTTCACTAGTGGCAGGCACAATGGGTCGAAAGACCTGAGTGCTGCGGGTAACCGCGCCGTCTTCCAACAACAACAACATGGGGTAAAATTGTACAAATTGTGTTCATCAGAAGGATATACTTTCAATATTTGAATTTATACTGGAAATGGGGATACAGAAATTTAATTAGGTCATTCCCAATCCATTGTTATCAAACTACTAAAGCCAATTAATCCCAAAGGGGAAAGATATTTATTTGCAGACAATTTTTATTTCAGCCCAGCCTTGGTACAAAATATGCTATATTGTGGAACACTACGATCAAATAGAAAAGGACTGCCCACCATGAATATTAAGCTGAAGAAGAGCGAAATTGTTGGTAAAAAAAAGATAACACTAAAGTTATAAAATGGATGGACAAACGTCCAGTGTTGATAATAACTAGCGACCCTTCCCATAATACAACAATATTAGCCACCGGTAAGAAAAATGAAGAAATCTTTAAACCTAAGTGCATCATTGACTATAATAAAGCAAAGAAGGGGGTCGAATATAGCGACCAAATGGCTTCATACCACTCTGTACTACCCAGGACTGTTAAGTGGTATCGGTAAATAAATTTCGACATATTTTGAGAGTAAACTAATTTTGCATTTTTTTACAGAAGTCATATTCGAATTGATATTAGGAACAGTGATTATTGGATAGTATATAATATGATACGAACAACGAAATTGGGAATTACCGAATTTAGAAGACAGTTAGCAAAATCATTAACATTAAAACTGTCAGAAAAAATAGCAAAGATACCGACAAAAAGAGTTCATACTTTCAAAAAGCCTGATGAACTAGGCGAACAACACCGATATTACAGGGACTCGGCACTCTGAGATCACAGCCCTATGACGTAGACATAGGAAGGCATCTAGTTCAATTCACATATTGACAGTGACAGTTGATATTATTTTGTCTTGGGCCAGGTTGAGCCTAAAGCAATTAATTTCTTCCCTTTTTGTTTGAGTTTTAATTAAAAAATAATAAGTTTTGTGAAATATTATTGTGTTCTGGTCTGTTTTGGCGGTGTTACCGATACACTTACAATGCCATATTTCTGTTGTGGTGCCGGGGTGTCATGGTAATTATAAAAATGAACCAAAAGTGCACGCATTTGTTTTCCAACAGATCCAAACATGTCTTATAAATGAGTACTTCATCTAAGTTCAACAGCGTCTGTGAGTTACATTTTGCTAAAGAAAATATAATAAATTGTTCTACAGCAACGAATTCAAAATCCGGCGACACTATATATAATTATAAGTTTAAAAATTCCTAGACTAAAATGCGATGCCGTGCCTACTCAATTTCCCGACTACCATTCCTATTTCTCTAAAACTGTAAAATTGCACCCAAGTCTTGAAGAAACTCGAGAAACTGGAAAATCTAAATTTTGTAAAAGCGAATAAAAATAATAAAAATGAGTTTGTAACTTATCAAAAAACATATTCGTACACCAATTTTAAAGAGTTTCTTGTTGATTTTAATTCATTTTAGGTACCCGGTTTTAGGTAGGCTGGTTTAGAATAAAGTAAATGCTGTTTAAATTAAAATATTCTGCTGGGCAGCAACTGGACATGTAATAACATTCTGTAATATTTAATGGTGATTTAAAAGTAGAAATATTTTTGTATGGCCGTGATATACAAATACTCCAAAATGACAATTAACCTGATTTAAAGACACCTTTTACCTGATCCACTACTATCAATGAAGCAAAAGATTTGTTATTTAACATATACAAAATCTCAAATAAAAATGAACCTGAAAAATGCGAGGAAGTGTTTTATACCGCATTCCGAAATGATTAGATTCTTTGATGTACAATATATCCGATGAGAGGGATGAGTTTTCAAAATAATTGTGCTTTAGCTTTTACATCTGAGCAACTAAAATTACATACATCAAACAATGCAAGATATCGTTATACAAATAATACTATGATTTTAGGCTCTATCCTTCAAATAATAAGTCCACATGCTTACAAATACTTGAGACATTTTGATATACTTATATTACCTCATCCAGATTCAAAAAGACCTCTTTTTTAATACTAAAACAATGCAAAACTTATGATAAAATATGCCGTCAACATAGGCTTACCGGCTCAATGCGATACCTGCCTGTGGTGACGTCACGCGAGAGTACTGAGTCTTTATATTATCGGTGTTGTTGACCAGGCAGAAAAAAAAGACCATGCAAAGGATACTACGAAACAAAAAAAAAATGTTGAAGAGTCGAGAAGCAGATAAAAACGTTAAAAACTAACTAATTATTTTGAAGACTGCAATGGACAGCCTGGTTATTGCTTGGACTGCTTTAATACATTCCACAATTAGAATTCCTAAACTTTTATTTTTAGATATTTTTTTATGTTTACATAAAAGTAATATTACATAAAAGAGAAATATGTTATTTTAAATAAAAAAATATTCACATTGCATTATTTACCTATATATTTCAGCATTATGTCTGTGCGATACATACCCTCGGAGACCTGTCCTGCTAGGAAGGTATCCTCATCCTAGATCGTATTATACACTTCTGCGAAAAAATCCCACGTTTTTCATTACTTCTTGAGAAATGGCAGCTTATATACTTAAAACTTTACATACCTCCGAAGGTATATATCGCATATACAGTAATGATACATATACATACATACCGCGGGGGTTATGTATTACTTAAAAAATCAAAACAATAATTTTGCTTAACGCAGTCAGGTATGTTAAATATTAAAGAAAAAAATATATGTATCGTAGCAATATAAACATCATTTGTAGCTCACATTGAAAAACATCGAAACGTCTGCGTAATAAAAAAAACTTTTAAAGAAAATTATTTATTTCAAAATTAAAAGGAACCATAAACCCAAGAAACCAATTTAAAAAATATATATGAAAATATAATTGAACCTTTGACTTGACATAATATTAAAGTCCACTTTGTGCCAGTTGGTTTTTATTTGGATAAGTTAAAAGTCAAACCAACACCTCCTAAAAGATTTATAGTAGAGGTCGTATTGGTCAACCAGTTGAAAATTGTGAAGCTATACGCACTTTCGTAAATCCATCATTTCTCAAGAAGATGGAATCATTTCCATCACAAAACAGTAAAAGCCGTTCGTAAATTCAGCAATTGCTTTATGATGGGCTATCAATTATGTTCGTAAATTAAGCACAAAATTGTATGATGTTCCATCAGAAAACCATCACCTCCATCATTAAATAGTTATGATGAATTTCAAATTTTGTGATGAAAAAGAGGGGGAATTGTCATGTCATTAATTTTGAGGTTAGTATATGTTGTTTTTTGTTTGGTTCAAGGAATCCAATTTTGATAAAAGTAAGCACAAAGTACATAGTAAATTTGTTAGTCACAATGGAGGGTGAACAAATTCCAGTGGATATTTTGGTTGGGGAAACAAAATTCTTAATCACAGAGATTCATGAAATGGACATTTATGCGCATGTCTCCATCTATCATTAAACCTAACTTCTGTTCGTAAATTAATCCTAACTGTCAATTGTTCTGATGGAATCCATGTCCAGCATAAATTCATCACATCCATCATAAAACTGAGCTGAATTTATGAAAGTGCAGTATTAAATAAAATATGTTTTTCTACTTCAAAGCTGCCTGTGATAAAAAACACTTTTTTATTTACTTGTCATTTTGACTGAACTTTATATTTAAAGCTTATTGTAATAATTTAAATAGTGTCACTATTCATCATAATTCATCGTGTGTAGGGTTACTGTTTTTAATACTTTTTTCTGTAGGAAATGCCCAGAAGGAGGACGGAAATCCTTTTACATCTCTTTCCCTTTTAACAAAAGCACTAAAAGATGATATACAATTTCCAATAAAATGATTGGACTTACCAAGAATAGCTAAATCAATATGTGGATTTGATTTATTATTTTTATACACTTGCACTTTCATTCTTTTTAGTGCCGTTTTTAATTCAACTAACATATGATTATTATCTGAAGCAACATAAACTGACTTAATTGTAGAATCGTTATTATTATTAACTGAATTACTAATATTTTTTATAATTCGTTTTAGTTGCCTTATCACAGTTTCCTTGGTAGGTAAACACATATCTTTTGTAGCTTTTCCTTTTTCATTTTGATAACCAACACACTGAGCTGCTGCAAAGAGATTTGGACTTTCAGGTATATGCTCACAGGCTCTCACCCAGTCAATGCCATTTCGTAAATGAATACCTATAAAAGCTCCTTTTGGTAAAGTGTCTCTAATAAACTTATTTGATTCTTCTTCGATGCTGTCTGACCATTGTAGATATTTCTGTAGTTTTCTATTTTCCAACTGTACTGGAAAGCTAGCAGGAGCTCCTAAAAATAGCAAATTGCTTTACTTTCATAAAATGAGTAAAAACTATTATTAGTATTAAAGTAGTATTTGAATTAAATACTTTACGTTCTTCAGCTTCTGTGTTAGAAGATCCTAAAATAATTTGATTATTTTTTCAAAGCTGGAGCAGGTCTTTTGGGAAATTAAGAAAATACCTGTTTTGAGTTATTGTGTTTCACAGGTTTTTTAACAATTACTGTTCCCACAATATTTAACAACTAACCAAGTGTTATTGTGTGTCGATACTAATGTATGTGGATTCACACAATATAGAAACAAGTGAAACAGGCATGTGCAATAGGGTGGAACGACAGTATAGGGAAAAAATTTTTTTTTGAAAATCAAGATGCCTGGCTTTGGGAAAGATGTGATTGGGAATAAGAAGTTTTTTGCCGCTTTTATTTATTTTTTTTTATTAGCATCCCCTCCACCGCCACAGGGAAAAGTTGTCATGTCACATAGACAGACAAATACCACAAGTATAAAGATATATACAGTAATTTCGCTGGACAAAATCCCTTTGATGTTGGTGTCCTTAAGTTTTGCTTTTTTTTAACCTCCCAAAAAGACCACTGCGCATACTACCCAGGCACAGTCATGCGCATTAGTGACCGTTTTTGGTAGATACACACAGGTCCGGACTATTATTTTTTGAAGTCAAAAAGGTGGCCTATCAGAATTTCGTTTACAAATGAAACAATATTTTGTAGCCATGTTACACACAATACAAAACACTTATCAAAATCACAAACACAAATGCCTAGACACACAAACGTATGCTGATTACCTGTAAAGCAAATGTGCGCCCATAAAATAGCATACACCGGACCATTTTTCCCCTTCTACATCTCTACCAATGCGCATACCACCCAGGAGCAAACATGCGCATTAAAAACTTTTGTACAAAAAATTTAAAGAGTAAAACTTCTGTATATATCTTTGTACTTGTGCAAATACAGGGAGCCACCACGTCTTTCTAGACATGTAAGAGACTTTTTGGAAAAATGTGGGGGCTTAATCCGAAAGCCACTTTATAGCGTTACACCTCGGTTATTTCTTATAGCCGACGTATATAGAAAAAAGTTACACCTCCTTTCTATATACGTCGATTATATGGCGGCCACCCATCCGGCAGGCTACCATCAAGCAACGGCTAAATCAACTACAATGCCTGGCATGTGTAAGCACGACAGGAGTGATGCGCTCGGCTCCCATAAAGGTTCTGGAGGCTCCTTCTCCTTGGGAAAATATGGCACGGTCTTTCAGGCGGAAGTATTTGTTACGAAAAAGTGTTCAGGAAAATCTCAAAAGGAGATATTCTAATCAGCATATCCAGATATGCACTAATAGTAAGGAGGCTTTACATGCCTTGATTTCCTACAGGATCACCTCCAGGGCGGTCCTTGAGTGTATTAATGGTTTGGCCCGATTGGGATAGAACCAAGAAAAATTGACCTGGGTACCGGATCATCACAATATAATAGGAAATGAGGAGGCCGATGCATTGGCTAAAAGAGGCTCAAGTATAGTTTACAGGGCTCGAAACAGTATTCAGGCTTCCGCCTAGTTATGTACAAGGTCTATTGAAAACTGGGTCAGGAAAAGATCAGAAGAATGGTCGAACAGGACTGGGCTGCGACAAGCCAGGCTCTTAATTGAAGGGCCTTGGTAACGCAACTCGATCAATACTTGAGCTAAGTCATAACACCATAAGGATTGTCACGGGACTGTTAACAGCAGGGTTATTATACTAATTGTCTTAAACTGAAGACAAAAGACAGGCTAATTCATTTTAAGCCACCAAAATTATAGACTCCTTGTATTACACTATTATTCCTTTAAGACCGTCTATAATTAACATGGACTTAAAGAAGTTTTAGCCCCAACAATATGGCAACGTCGCAGTCATTCATATTTTTAGTTGGAAGAGGAGGAAGAAAACAATGAAAACATAGTTTAAAAGGAATCTAACCTTAAAATGTGTGCATTCAAAAAGAAAAACAAGTTATAAACCAGTGTTTCAGTGTATATTTTTGAACTGAATTGAACTCCTCATAGATGGCACGTGTTGTAGCTTTTATACAATTGCTAACACCGGGTTGACTGTTGACTCATAGATACAAAAAATCCTTGCCCCACAACCCTTTAGTAACATCCATGAGACAGAATGCGAAGGGTTACTAAAATCTATATTTTACATATTATATTACTCGCCTTTACTTGTGGAGCCATCAGATCTGTAAACCCGAAGCCTGGGGGTCAATCTATTTATTAAATATCGTGTAGTGTCCTTGTCTACACAAAAAAGGCGCTGAAATTCTACGGCCCTCCGGTCAAAAGGATTATTGTTGTCTCCTGACACGTTTAATTCCCTTATATCATATCTTCGCCTTTCGTGTTCAACAAGAAATAGCAAATGAGGCACAAAAGCCATATTTTACTTGAAGTATGCAAAAATACACAAAACAATTGTCTGACACAAATGTACGGCACGGTCTTAAGCTAGTTTAGGGCACCTTCGGAGGTGGCTTAAAGTAGGAGCTAAAGAAATGTCTCGCATTTTAGACCAATTTGTAGACAAAGTCATTAGTATAATTCCAAAATATCGGATGTGACTAGAAAATCAGCGTGAAGTTAACTATAAGACATAGTTATGTCCAAAAGCCCATACTTAAGACGTCTTAAGGATTAGTGTAATAACCCTGCAGGTCACGGACATCTCAACAAGCATCTTAATACTATTGGCCTTAGTGACACTAGGAGGTGCAGGTTTTGCAGACACGGTGACGAGGACTTCATTCACATCCTCTGTAGCTGTGTCTGCCTCATGGTCAAGAGACACAAACATCTGGCTGCAGCATTTCTCCTGCCCCAGGACATTAGAGAGCTTCCCCTGGAAGAGGTGTTGGCCTATGCGCATAGCACGGGTCTCTTCCAATAGCTCTCGACTAGTGGCAGGCACAATTGGTCGAAAGACCCAAGTGCTGCGGGTAACCGCACTGCCTTCCAACAACAACAACAACAAATGAAATTCAGGACTTGGTTTTATGGAACTGAAATCTCTCATAGGAAATGAGATCTAAACAAAAATTTTAATAAATATTTCATTATCTAATCGACTAACCTCTATGAAAGGAACATAATATCAACATTTTCAACATATCAACAATATCAAATATGCTATTTTTCCGAACTTCATACCTGTAAAATTTATGTAAGAAAAAGAAGAAAAATATTCCCGTATTTTTTTTTTTTTTTTTGAATAGAAGTATAATATTCTCCTAATCTTAGGAATAGAAGTCTAATTTCAAATCTGAAATTATACTTTTATTCAAATAAATAAGAAATTCATAAACTTTGTAGCATCCGCGATACAAATTTTTTGCGCGCTCGCGCGAATTGTCGAAATCAGAGCCATCCCACAAACCAGTGATGCCTCATGGAAAAATTAGAAAAAATTATAAATTAAATTGCAATATCTCAAAAAAGGTTTTCAAAATTTAAACTCATATGAACTGAAAACAAACATCTTCAGAATATACGGTTTTATACAAATAGTTATGTATATTTAAAAAGATAAAAATCAGAAATATGAATTTTTCGTGATCAATCAAATTCCCTGATTTTTCCAGATTCTCCAGATCGCTGAACACCCTGACATTATTACATTATGAAATAAAATCCATAGTGTCCCACTAAAAATTTTTCAGCAAAATGAGTTCTGAAATTGTCACGATATAGAAAAATAATATGGCGAAGTAGGTTTTTCAAATCTAGGCTTGTTTCAACCTTAACTGATCATTATCTTGAAATTGGCTTATGTTTGTTACAGGCCATCCAATTAAAGGTGCCCTAAAATTTTCAGAGTAACTTAAATATAAATACATACAGGTTGTGCCATTTTAAAGAAACCTGTTTATAATGCTACGTTTTAATGGGACAACCTGTACAGTCAATCTAATTTTAAAATGTAACCCTACAAGGGTTCAATTCACATTTTGTATTTTTTTTTTATAACAATTATTAATAACTTAGTTATGGCCCATTCATATGATAGTGACTCACCCTGTATATTGTATTGCACAGGGTAAGTTTTTAATGTTATCTCTATCACTTTATTGTTGACTGAGATACATAAAAAAATATTTAACAGGAGTTGTTTGTATCTTGTGTTATTTAAATATATTGGTATAGGGTTGTCAGACATTTATGTGCCACAACAAAAAATTTTCTTCTTATAAATTAAGATTTGTACAGTTTTAAATTTTGTAATAACTTTTTTTGATATAGATTCTCAATCGTTGTTTGATATGTAAAAGGAATATAAAGTGTTCTACCTCATACAATTAAAATAAATTCGATGGTAATATTCCAAATATTCCATTCTTCATTTCCCATATTTTCGACTTCAGACAGCAAAATTTATCAAGTTCAAACGGAACACCCCATCATTTTTACTCTACGTTTGGGTTGCAACTTTTTGTGACTTGTAATATTATTCGGTTTTTATAAAGTTTGTCATAGATTACGTTTGTTTCGTCAATTTCAAGCTTGATTGAAAGTAAATCTGCTTAAAACCGAATCTCAATCCTCAGTGTTTATCTCGTAGGAATAAAGAAGGCCCTGTTCAATCATACTTGAAGCCGTATTCCTGAACTTGCGTCCTTTATATATGTAGCTAACAACCCAACCTCAAAATTAAGTACATATTGTTTGTTGTAGTAATATTATATTATAACCATTGAGTTTACTTTTTAGTTTTAACAGGATCACTAAAGTTTTTCATTCATCACGTGATTCTTCAGTATGTGAAGCAGTTGGATCTAATTAAATCCAATCAAAGGCTTAAAGGCTTCGAATCTCAGTTCCAAGCCTTTAAGTCATCATTTTCAATCCTTTTTTTCAAGCCGCTTGGCTTCAAGCCAACTTAAAGTGATATAAACGTAGTCATAGAATTACGTAAAACTTGGCCATAACTGGAACCAATCTTAAAAAATTTATCTAATTTATATTCACTATTTTCCATTAGCGACTACTTATATATACTACTACTTATATTATGGGCTGGTTATAATATTTGCAAATAGTCCCTTTTCACAATTGTTGTAGGGCAAACAAACAGAACATCTCTACAGAGTTAAACAAGAAATCAAGTTATTATGGGTTATATTAGACCAATGCCATTTTGGCGGTAACTTTTAACAATATACCTTTTTTTAATCACCTCTTTTTGCTTCCAGGTTTTTCGCAACTGGACTATGTTTTTTTACATTCATGCTAAATCAATATTTTTCTTTTTTCTTTTTTTTTTTTCTTTTAAAACACTTCAGCGGTTCGTGAAACTGGTTGCAGCTATCATTCCACAGGTAAGCCTACTTACTGGCCTACTGACATCAATAAAATTCCCGATTTGTTAGACTTCTTCATCACAAGAAAAGTATCACCCAACTTTACTGAGGCTGAAGAAAACTTTGACCTGGATTCTGATCACTCAGCTGTCATTTTGACCCTAAGTGACAAGATAATTAAAAAAGAGGCTCGGCCTGTATTGGTAAACAAAACCACTGACTGGGAAAGTTTTAGGCTGGAACTTCAGGAGAGCATTAACCTACATGTTAATTTGAGAACAACTGAGCAGCTTGAAGTAGAAGCTGAAAACTTCACCACACTTATCCAGACGGCAGCACACCACAACACAAAAGAAATTAAGTCATATTACCAAAGGTATCAATTACCCAGTAGAAATAAGAGAACTGGTTAAAGAAAAAAGAAAAGCTAGGAGAAGGTGGCAGCAATCGAAAGATCCTTCTGATAAAACCACCTTAAATAGTAAAACACAGCTGCTCAAAAGAGAAATACAAAAACATAAGGAAGAGTCAATCAATTACTATCTCCAAAATTTAACTGCAGATGAAGAAACAGATTATTCCCTCTGGAAAGCAACTAAGAAAATCAAGAAGCCTATTACTTCAACCCCTCCAATCAGGAAGGACGATAGCTCATGGGCCAGAGATAATAAACAAAAAGCTGACTTATTTGCTGAATATTTAGCTGACGTATTCACACCTAATCAAATTCTTGTAAACAATTTGCTTGATATTGACAATCTAAGGATAGAAAATATTACCCCTGTTACCCCAAAAGAAGTAGCTGAGGAAATAAAAACAAATCTAAGACTAAAAAAAGCACCAGGGTATGACTTGATTACCAGTGAAATCTTAAAGCAGTTACCGAGAAAGTGCATAGTCAAGCTGACCTACCTCTTCAATGCAGCCTTTAGACTGAAACACGTTCCTCCCAGCTGGAAGGTAGCGGAAGTGATCATGTTGCCTAAACCAGGCAAGCCACCAAATGATGTCAAGTCTTACAGACCTATCTCCCTGCTGCCAACCATTTCAAAGTTGTTTGAAAAACTACTTCTCAAGAGATTAAGACCACTAATTGAAAATGGTAATCTTATTCCGGATTACCAATTTGGCTTTAGACGAAAGCACTCAACCATTGATCAGGTACATCGTATTACTAACATAATAGAACGTACACTTGAAGAAAACGAAGTCTGCTCTGAAGTCTTCTTAGATGTTGCTCAAGCCTTTGACAAGGTATGGCACGAAGGATTGATACACAAATTAAACAAAATACTTCCGACACAATATGTAGAGATTCTGTCATCATATATCTCAGGCAGACTTTTCAGAATAAAACAGGAAGATGAATATTCTGACCTGAAAGATATTAGAGCAGGAGTGCCCCAGGGTAGCGTTCTTGGCCCTATCCTTTACCTGCTATATACTAGTGATATGCCAGTACTAGAAGAGACCACTGTAGCTACATTTGCTGACGACACTGCACTTCTTGCGGTCGGTAAAGATCAAGGAATATCTACTAGAAGACTGCAAGTAGCTAGCAACGCAATACTTGATTGGACCAAACAATGGAAGATCAAGCTAAATGAGCTAAAATCAACTCATGTTAACTTTACTAACAAAAGACTAGTTAACCTTCCGTCCTTGGATATTAATGGTACTATTGTACCCAATGAGAATAACGCCAAATACCTAGGCATGACCCTAGATGCCAAGCTCCGGTGGAAAGAACATGTGAAGAAGAAAAGAATCGAACTTGGTTTGAAATATAGACAGCATTATTGGATGCTTGGAAGAAATTCTAAGTTGACAATACATAATAAGATACTAATTTATAATCAGATCTTAAAACCAGTTTGGTTATACGGTATTCAACTCTGGGGTTGTGCCAGAAATAGTAACATCAAAACCATTCAGACTTTCCAGAATAAAGTGCTGCGTAACATAGTAGACGCTCCATGGTACATACGCAACTCCGACTTGCATCGAGACCTTAAAATCCCAATGGTGAAAGATGAGATCAAAAGGTTTGCTGGCAGACATGAGGCCAGACTTCACCTCCACATCAATGCAGAAGCTCTTCAGCTGCTGGACAACCAACATCTTGTTCGAAGACTGAAGAGACCCAAACCATTTGAGCTGGTGTAGTGTGCTGTGTAAAAGCAGGACATAGTGCGCCAGTGAAATTGTTAAAAGAAAACAATCTAAAGGACGTCGTTGGATGAACTTTAGTTAATAAATGTTTAGTCTGTAAGATTATTAGAAGAAAATTAATGGTTGGTCATCAGACCAGTTTTAATAGAAATAAGATTCTCCAACAAAGAATCTTAATAAATAAAAAAAAAAAAAAAAAAAAAAAAACACTTCAAATACCCTATTTGAGTTTTAGTTTTCTTTTCTATTTGAAAAATGTCTTCTTTTATTATACCTATCTTATGTCATACCCAATAATTTAAATCCCTTTTACCATTCTCTTCCAAAAATATATTTATGTACTTTGGTACCAAATGGATGTCATACTACCTTCATAATGTACAGGATTTGGCATCAATGGTGACATCAGCACTGTCAGCTAAAGTCTGGAGTGGAGCACTAGCTAATGGTGGATTGAATAATAATGAAGTAACAAGAACCGAGAATTAGTATTTAAATCAATGTTTTTTTTTTGTGAAATTACTGAAAATATTTCTCTTAGATTAATTATACTTTCGTTTACCTACATAATTAAAAGTTATGTAATGTATTGTCTTCTAAATGTGTGAAAATGAAATAATAGGTACTGTGTGTGCATAGTATACCTACTATGCTTTCTTTTAGCTCGACAGCAAGAAAATAATGTCAGATTCGTGTTCAGCACACCAGATAATAGGGTAGTAGACAAAATTTCAAAAAAGTAGACGGTGTTTGCTACAGCAAATAATTACAAATTTTTTAACAGTATTTTCTAGAAAAATTTCCAACAGCCCTATTTGACCCTGGAACACAAGTCACAGACTTTCTCATCTTCATAATAAGAATGATCAGTAAATATATTATTACTATTACATTACCTCAGAATGACAACAAGAAAAATGATGCAGAAGCTTTCACAAATAAAAAAAGTACCTGCCTACCTACCTGTAAATGCTAAGACTGCCCATTTATTTGATGGATACTTTTCTTTCCATTGTTTTGCCATGCCATCTTGGTGAACGTCATAATGAAGTGGATTATAGAATTCTGAACCTATGAAATCAATATTAAATGTATCCCAAAATGGTCCAAAAGGGTTTCCCTCCTTTGCATTACAGCTTTCACCTGAACCTAAAATTATAAGAATTTTATTTCACTCTCGGTACTAATAATTTATATTACCTCTCGGCATGTAGCAAAATGCTATACGTCGATTTTTCTGCCATTCATACGGAGCTACTTCATTCATAAACAAATCCATTGTGCTTACTTTATGGTATTTTTTTAATGGATCAACTTTAAAATATGTGTCAAAAGGTACTTGAATTGATTTAGGTTCTCCATATCGATACTCAACCCAAGGAGGTAAAACTAAAGTTCTATTCAGCCCATGTGCAAAACTCAAAGCTCCCAGAAAATGATCAGCCTGATTCCCGAATCGCCCTAAATGTTTTTATATTAAGTTATGTATTACTAGCAATATATGTTTTTGTATTAAGTTAACATTTATCACAAATATATTTATGTTATCACTTATTTTAAATAATTTATCTACTTACCCATACACGGGCAATATACAATATAACCTAAAGGATCAAAATATACATCTGTAGAAGTGGTAAATAACTCAAATAAACACAGAAATATCAAGTAACCAAACATATTTCTCCTGTAATTGGTTGTAATCATAGACTAATTACCTAGAAAGTTGTAATTTCTTATATATCTTATGATTGTAGTAATTGTAATCATAGACAAAAGTTTTTATGTTTTTAAATTCAGGCGATGCAGCGATGCACATAGAAAATAGCGATGTAATCGATATCGATGCATTTCAATTTCAACATTTTCATTTTCAATTTCAACTTCAACAACCATGATACAATATGTATTATTGTATCATGTTCAACAACAATTGCACAGAATATTTATAAGAACAGACGTGTTCCCATTAATGATGGGTAGTTCGCGAACGAACGAGTTAATACGAACTATTCTTTGTAGGGAACTAAACGAACTAGTTCGCTGATCTAAAACAAAGTAGTTCGCGCGAACTACTTCTTGATACCAGCCAGCGATATACTCGACGCCGAAATAGTTCGCGACTACTTCTTGATACCAGCCAGCGATATACTCGAGGCCGAAATAGTTCGCGAATTATATTTGTTCGGGTTAATCGTAAGGTGTACGGAGTACGGAGATAATTAGAAAATGCTGATGTATACACTCTCGTATAAGCAACAACTTCAATAGCAGGAGCTTATCAATTAATAAAGTATAAAAGGAATATTTAAAAAATGATGTTTTATTAATTAACAAAAGTAGTACCTATATAAATAAAATGAATGAAATATACATATTTGCAAACTTAAATAGTAGCTTTTAGTGGATGTATCACAAGATATTCTTTTCTCCAAAAGTCGATACATATAACAAAAATAAATTATATTCTTGGGTAGAGCTGTTATAGCATAGTTACATAATAATATTTGAAAATATAAAACCTAAAAAATATTTAATTAGCATTCTTGTATCCGTTTAAGATAAATAGGTAACACGGGTTATACAAATAAACATAGTAAACAAGGAGTTTTCTTTGCTTTGCAAAGTGTTGGCATGTTTCAGTACTCTCAACTTCAACCAATGGATATGCTTACTTTGCCGAAATCTTGCGTCCGCCGGCCGACCGTGATGTTTACCGACCGACCGATCGTTTACAAATATCTATCTAAAAAGAAGTTCGCGCGAACTAGATTTGAAGACTAGTTCGCTTCGCGCAAGTAGTTCCCAAGAACTAGTTCTCTGAAATGAACTATTATGCCCATCACTAGTTCCCAGTTCCCATACATGATCCTAGACAATACATGATTCATGTTCCCATATATATAATACTACTATATCGCGTATTTCCTATGTTAGCCCATAAGTGGTTTCTCCGAAAACATCAAAGGATAAAAGATATAGTGCCATACTCTTCCAGAGACCCTTTGTTCGATTTGCGCATGCGCAGATTTTGGCAATATCCATGGTTACGGAAGCTGACACATTGTTTATAGGTTGACAGACTTTCCAACTTTCAACTTTTTTTTAAAAGAAGTCGGTAGACAGAGATGCAGTATTTATGCTGCACGCTTATTGGATTTCGCGAAATTCGTACGTATGCGCATATATGACTAACCGCGATATCTCTACCCGCGATATAGTAGTATTATATCATATATATAATACTACTATATGGAGCCTATGTAATCTTTACCATGTTTCTCAAGTGAAGCCAAATTAGAGTAGTCCAGAATCATATCTATTGTCTCTTTCACGGAGAAAATACCAAATACTCATGCGCAGCAAACCGCGGGAATTTTGCTCCATATACTGTAGAATACAATAAATTAACTTTATTTTATATTGTATTTTATCTACATATAACTGTTTTTCAATCTTGTTATTGGGATGTTCCCGTATTTATCAAGTTTACCAAAAGAGTGGATGCAGTTTGTATTTGAAAAGAAAATTTTAAAAATACATACTTCAGGTACCTATGCGACTTCATATGGAATATTTCCTTCGCACAAAAGACAAAACCTCGACTGAGTTTTTCGTTTCGGCATTTTGCGATATCTGTGGAATGAAATTAATGAAAATGAGGTACAGTATAATTCATATACCTAATTCACTACATATTTAAATTTACAAAATGTTCTTATATACCTAAACTTGCAGTTGCGACTGTAAAAATACCGTCGAAATAATTTGATGAGCAAATGTCTCTAATCACTAATAAGTCTAATAGGTATATGAACAAAACTAAAACTACAAGTTACACATAAATAAAACACTTCTCAAACTGCCGGCTCTACGAAAAACACAAATTTATTTTCTGTGAAACACAAACATACCTGAAATACAAAAGATAAACTGTGACATAACCACACCACAAAACGCATATATGACAAAACACATACAGGGTGTCCCAGTGTGAGCGAACAAAAATTTACCAGTGTGAAGGCCAGACCAAAATAAGAATAAAATTCTGATAAAAAAAAATTCTCCGCTGCACGCCTAACGAGTTCTAGGGTGTTATTTTGTAAAAAAAAACAATTTTCCGAGATAACTTAAAAACTCGTTTCGTAGATTTAGGTAATATTTGGATGACGTGTACATCTATTAAAGGTCATTAAAACTATATGGTGTTTGTTTAACGCTAAACTTTAAAATCATTGCATATATTTTTCTGCATAAAGGAATACAGTCGGTACTTTACACTCAATTTACTCGAAAATGGTTGATTTTAGAGCTGTGTAACAAGAGGACCTTTTTTGTTCAGAATTGATAGCCGATTAAGGAAAACTTAGTTAATTCACGAAAAAGTAGGATATACAAGAGTTATGAAGACAAAACCATAAGGAAGAGTAGACCTGGGCCATCACAAGTGTCAAAGTTAAACAAACACCATATAGTTTTAATGACCTTTAATAGATGTACACGTTACCCAAAAATTACCTAAATCTACGAAACGGTTTTTAAGTTGTTAAAGTTATTTAAGTTAAGTTATTACGGAAAATTGTTGTTTTTTTACAAAATAACGAAATAACGAAATTTTTTATAAGAATTTTATTATTTTGGTCTGGCCTACCCACTGGTAAATTTTTGTACGCTCATACTGGGACACCCTGTATATGACAAAACAAAAGCCCGGTCTTTCTTTACTTTCGCGCCACATTGAAATTCTTGGATTGGATTGGACAACACTTGGGCATGTGCACAGGAACATTTGTCCGTGAAAGAGAACGAAATATATAACTCCATCTCATAAACCGGCTTCAAGAAAACCTCGAATAGCTCTATATAGTAGTATTATATATATGTATTATATATATGCGTGTTCCCATATATATAATACTACGTGTTCCATACCATAGACAACACTGAACTGAACTATATCTAATTTTCTAATTAAGCGTTTTCTTTTCAAGATCGCCGCGCCCCAGGGCGTCAAACTCGTGGCAGACCATAGAGAGCCCTTGAAAAGAACATGAATTTAGGGGATATTTGCCAGTTTGTATACTTAACCTAAATACAAAATGAAAACAGTAAAATAGTTAATACGTTTTTACTCTATATGTCTGAAATTCTGATACCTACTGCGATTATTTTCCATTTTCAGTATAATTCAGTAGTTTGTAGATGTTTCTACGTTTCTACCGATCTAATCTAACCTCACTGATATTGTGGAGCGCCAAACCCCAGAAAAAATGGCAGTGCTCGAGGGGAAAGGGGAAAACAGAGGAGGGCGTCGCGCACTCGGTTAAAAGCAAGAACCCTAAACAAAGAAGGACTGATCAATCAGTACCAGCCAATCACATTTGTTTATCACTTATGTGACGTCAGTGGATTCCCTTTAGCGGGAGATTTGAAATTTGAATATCCTCTTTATTTTAATTTGACAGCTTTAACCTTTTAACATAACCTATATATGTCACATTGTCATGTAGAATGTCTCGGATGTCTTTGGAATGTCATCACTGTCATCAGTCATGTCATCATATCATAGTAATCTGTGCACTGATTAACAAAACACAAGTTATCACAGTTGTCAAATCGACAACGATTTTTGCACAACGCACTTCAAATCGTAAGATATATATCGTAAAACACATATATAAGTACTTTAAAATCACATTTAATTGCATTAATACAGTCTCTGAAATAATATTGGGTTGGATATTTTGACTGAAAATTTTTGAAATTGCAATTAGAGGCAAATTTGGCAATAGGGGATCCACTGACGTGTTACGAGAAATCTGTTGAAAATGACCTTCAAATTTTTATGAATGAATTGATCAGTCCTTCTTTGTTCAGGGTTCTTGGGTTAAAAGAACATGCAGCGTAACAGCTCCGAGTTTCTCCAAGCTGCCCAAGCCATTGAAAAGAATGCACTGAATATCAGATATAGTTCAGTGTGGTTCAGTGGGCGCATTCAGGGAACCGCAGCGCTTTATTCAAATAGCTGCAGCGCTGTATTAAAGTGCTCCAGCGCTGTATTAAAGCGCTGTAGCGCTTTATTAAAGCGGTAAAGCATATATTTTTCCCGCTGGATCACTGAATAGTTCCATCAAGCGATAAAATTAATTTAGGTTAGGTTTACGTCTATGGGTTTACGCACAAAATATCTATGGATAATATTAATTATTATTAATATTAATTACAAAATATGAATTACTGAAAATTATGTCACTTTAAGCTTGCGTTTAAAATGTTGATTCTATGAACATTTGAATTTTGTCTATGGAGCTATGTCATAAATCTTACACTTCGATATGTATACGGAAAATGAAATGGCTTTTATTGTACAGAGAGTTCCAGAATGATTGTCCGGTACGGGAACGCAGCCTATCCTGAATATAATCAAAATTTATTTCCATTTGCTAAAATTACTTTCTTTTTAACTGTCAATTTGATAATTTCCATATTTGACAGCATTTGACGTTTGACTCAGTGGCGTTTAGCATTTTTCGTGTTTAAATTGTTTTACTGAAGTATCATTTGCGTTTAAAAGAGTATTTTTCAATACTATACTGTTTCAGAGAGTCCTAAATCAGGTTGGTAATTTTGTATTTCTTGAGAATACATAATTATTATTTATAAATTTTTAGGCAAATGAGAAATGGAATTTTCGGTAGTAAATTCCCTTGCCTGCGCTCATGATTCTAGTGCAGATACTAAAAATAGAAAGGCGGCACATAAAAAATCATTATAGAGCGGCACGGACAATAATTCTGGAACTCTCTGTATCATTAATATACAGCAATACGAAAACGTTAATGCATAATACCATGATACAACTACACAGATATGCCAATGCGCATGGGGGCGTGGTCTATCGATTGATCGTGACGTCAGTTACGAGTAAAAACAATTGATAAACACGAAAATAATTATATCACTGCCCTTAAGCTATTTGAATTTTCCCATCGCATCGCCATTTTCCCCCCACGAATGACGTCATGCGCAGAACAAACGAAAGTTATAAGCATATCAGTGTAGTTCATGATACAACTACACAGATATGCCAATGCGCAAAGTGACGTCAGTTACGAGGAAAAACAATTGATAAACACGAAAATAATAATTATATTAAGAGAGGTATCACTGCCCTTAAGAATTTTCGCATCGCATCGCCATTTTTCCCTCACGAATGACGTCATGCGCAAACAAACGAAAGTTATGAGCATATCTGTGTAGTTGTATCATGGTGTAGTTGTATCATGCATAATACATCAGGATGTTCTGGATCTGGATCAGCAAGCCTGTATCCTTTCGTATGTTCACAATAGCCACGTAATTAATCTATGTAGCCAATCATTAAATACATTTTCGATTTAGCATCCAACTTTTTTCTAAGTTCTTGAGGTATGTGAACATAAGCTTGTAGCGAAAATTTTAACAATTTATGCACAGTACTATATTTGCTAGTCACTCATATGCAACCATGACTCCACCTCTGTATTACCAGTTGTGGATGATATTTTAAAAGCATTGGTGTCACATTGTACTCTTGCAAAAGAGAGGGGGAACTCAATAAATTGGAAGGACGGACGACAGACCAATTTCAGGGCTTTTTGGGTGTAAATTAGCAGGTGAGATACTTCTGTTATGAATTTCATTTTCTATATATTGATTAATTTATTTATTATTTGCTATTATTATATTTGTGGTTTATTCAGGGCATAGTGTTACTCAGTAATTATATTTGGTATTTTTCTACTTTTACACAAGGATACGTGTAAGGTTTTTTTATTAAGGTTCAAAGCCACGTGTTGGCTTCAGTTTTTAGGGCGTCTGATTTTGATGCCTTCTATATATATTATATTAGTACTTTGAATAACTAAATATCGCTGTAATTTCGTTTTGAATTCATGTCTTTATGACTACCAGTTTGGGTTAATTTTGGGAGTTCAAATCAAGTTTAAGACTACAAGGCAGTTGACCTTTTGGAGTTGATTTCTTTTTAAGGTTATTTAACCATCTTTGCAGGAAAATCTATAACTGGGGGCAATTGTTAGTCAATCTGTGATATTAAAGGGATTCAAAGTCATTTAGTTATATCTCTGATTTGAGATAGGTTATTTTTTTACTGAGTATAAGCTAAGGTAATAAATCCCAAATAATTTCATGTTTAATATTTTTTTATTAACAAGTATGTCTCCTGAGCGAGTTGCACAAAGCCATTAATTTGATTTGTATTACTATTAATTAAAATTGCGTAGATGTAAAATACATTTGTTTAAGGTTTAGGCAATTTTAATATTTATTTTTGTTAATATTTAACAATCTGTTAATATTCAATCATTTACAATATTTAATTTATAACCCAGCAGTTAGTGAATGTTTATATATTTCCTTTTCAACCAGCAAGGTCACTAATAGGTTTTTGTTCATATTGTAATTTTTTTCATAAGTAAAAGAAATAATTTCTCATAAATTCTTTTAGGAACTAATTAACAGTTCCTTTATTTAATTATCTATTTACTATTATTAAACTAATATTATTTCATTTGCAAATTTTGGATAATTTTATTGCAAATTATACAGGGTGATTCCTGTTTGTCTTTTATTTCATTTAATTGTTTTCATTACCTAATTTAAATTTTAATACCACAGTTGTGTTTGTTATCACAGCAAGATTGTCTACTGAGATTCTACTTTGTTAAAGTAAAGTTTGTATTTATCCTATGATTTTGGTTTAACACATTTACTGTATTTCATGAGAACATCTTGGCTTACTGGAAGAGAGGAATCTTTAGAAATTTTAACTCCACCACTAGGAACTGGAAAGGACAAAGTTGCTGACATCCAACGTCTTAGAACCTACCAACCAAACGCTAGCTAGCCCATCTATTTTGGTTGCAGACTGCAGTAGGTGCATAACTGTTGCACTTTGGAGAGTCCTGATCTACCATTGTTAAGGATATATTTTGGTGAGAGTTAATCTGACTTCTTCGAGGCCAGAGGAATATATCTGTTCTTGTGTAAACCAAATCAATATCTGCTACCAGCAAGTTTTTGTAAAGTCATTGTTGCGTGGTAACAACCACAAATATAGTAGTTTAATCAATATTTAATACATGATCATTATTCTTTAACATTCATCACATTAATTGTACATATCCTGCATCATTATTTTTTTTTTTAACTGTAATATACAATTATTTTAATCGACTTGTTTAATTTCATCAAACATTCATTATTTTATATTAGCTCATATTATTTATTATCGTCTATTTAAAATTATCCTGGCGCTCCAACAGGATAACTTAAAAATAACATTTCTTTTTCCTACGAACCAACACCTAACCGACAAGTTAAGCCGGAGCTAATGTCAGTAGTTCCTGGTGGATTAAAGCCAATTAATTTCCACTAGGTTCATTGCAAGCTTTACAGCCGAAAACTCTCAGATTACTCAAATCTACTTTGCAACCAGACCAAATTTCTTCAAGTGTTGCATTAACAAGAACAACAGTGGGGCTACGATTTTTTAAATAAATAGAAGTCATTAACGCCTCACCCTAATAACGTAAATCTAAACCAGAATCCTGCAACATAGATTTGGTCTTTTCTATTAAAGTATGATTAAGACGTTCTGAAACGCCATTCTGTTCTGGTGTGTAATTTACTGTTGTTTCATGAATTATACCATTACTCTTGAGAAATGCTTCGAATGCTCTATTACAATATTCTTTTCCATTGTCGGTTCTAACAGTTTTAATTTTTAAATTAAGTTGATTCTCAACAAGATTTTTAAAATCTTTAAAGTAATTCAGGACTTCATGCTTAGATTTTAATAAATATCCAAAACTTTTTTGTGAGTAATCATCTGTAAAAGTTAGCAAGTAGCAAGCATCACCCCAAGACGGTGTAGACATGGGGCCAGAGAGATCTCAATGTATTAATTCTAATTTCTCTTTAGCTCTTTTTGCTTCACCTTTGGGAAATTTATTTCTTGTTTGCTTTGCTTCAATGCAGGGCACACATATCTTAGGTTCTTTTTCTTCTTGAAAAGATATACCAATAGCAAGACCATCCTTCAATAAACTTAGACTTCTTCGACTTAGATGTCCTAGCCTCTTATGCCAAATTTCCTGTGAAACAGGAGCAGCCATTACTGAAACCGATTCATCTTGAACCATATGGGGCATTCCAATGGCTTGATCTAACCTACAGACTCCATTTACATTAGAAGCTGAAACTTTATATTGGCCTTTAATTGTACAATCATTTTTATCATATATGCAGCATTTTTCATTGTCGAACACTAATTCCTCCTTTCCACACCTTTTTCAGTAATTTTATTAATAGATAATAAATTTGCTGCAATATTGGGTACATACATTACATTTGAGATAGTTTTCTCTACATTGTTTTTAAGTTTAACCATAACATTGCCTATACCAGCACTAAGAAGCTTCTCATTATTATTAGCCACTGTAACTTCTTTGAAGTCAGCATCAGGAAAATTATTAAGCCAATCTTTACGTTTACTTATATGTGTTGTACAGCCTGAATCAATGTACCAGTCACTGTCATTGAAAAACGTGGTAGCCAAAGCTGTAGTCAATAATAAAGATCCATCCTTTTGATTTTGCTTATTATTTTTTATTTTGTTATTATTGTATCTCTCTTTCTTTAATTGAGGGCATTTAGGTCTAATATGACCTGGTTCTTTACAGTGATGACAAATAATGTTTTTTCCCTTTGCTCTTAAATTCTTACTCGTTTTAACAACAAGAGCGTTTTCACTTGAACTGGCGTCACCTTGCTCTTTACGTCTATAGTCTTCCTGTAATAACCTTGTCTTAACCATTTCACTTGATGAGTATGAGTTGCTTGCTTCAATACCCATGATTAGTGGATCAAACTCTTCAGGAAGTCCACCTAGCAATAACATGGCAACCTCATCATCTACAATGACCGCGTTCAGCAGATACAAACGTTGACAAACAATTTGTGATTGTTCTGCTGAAAGATAGTTGAAAATTATGTTGAATTTCAACATGTTTTATGAGTGGTAGCCATTTTTGCAAGCATAAAATATTAACGCTTAATTTTCTCAACATGTTGAAAGCATAGAAAAGAGGATAAAAAGGTTATGTTTACACATTTTGCAGACGGTTATGAGCTGTCGTAAAACGAAAATAATATGGAGAAAGACTATTTTGAAGCCAAATGCCAAATATATAATGGTGTAGAATTTCAAACCACCACATTCGAATTTCAAACCAACGGAAAATAAAATAAGATCGTTCAGCAGACTGTAACCGCTGAATAAACGTTTTGCATTTAAAGCGTAAACATGTTACAAACCTTTCGCTGTCTGCTGAACGCGGCCATATTGTGGTTAATATCTGCCAATTGTTGAACTAACGACATTAAACCACTAACATACTCTCCCATAGATTTAAAGTCTTCATATTTTGTTCTCACTAACCTTCTCAAAAGACCTAACCGTCTGCAGAGACCTTTATTCTCAAAAACTGTTTGTAGATTTTCCCAAGCGTGTTTCGATTTTTCTGCATTTCTAATATGGGGATAACAAGAAGGTTGCACATTAAGACAAATTTTTGCAAGTGCCATTTGGTCTTTAGTGGCATCTGTCAATTCCAAGAACACAATTCCATATTCCATCTAATATCAAAGACATTTTCATGGCAAATTTCCAATTATTATAATTGACAGTGCCTTCCAATTTCTCTGGACTAGGTGCAGCTCCACTCCTTAACAAAATCGGTGTTAAAGGCGCGGTGGCAGTTGTAAGTGTACTAGTCGTAGCTGATGTAACTTCTGTAGGACTCATTTTATATAATAGGCATAATCTAATTTGAAACTGCATAAAAAATTCCGACAAACAACACGTGCGTAAATAAAGAGGTCACCGTTGAAGTGCAGGTGTTTTAATTGGATTTTTTTTTTAGTTTCAATTTACATTATACAGACTATACCACAAGTTGGTTTTACAGTGCAAAAATGGGTGTATAGCATTCTGCTGTATAAGCTGAAATTATTTTGATAGTTCAAAGATACTGATAATACTTTCCACTGTTTTAGGTAAGGTAAGCCATATCTGCAATATCAACAGGATCTACAAAGCAAGGGCAAGAATCTATATCTATGACTAGAACTAGATTTGTAGAGACAAAATCACAGGAAGACCGAATGTTAGGTGTGTACGTGATCATCAAACGCCGACCTACTTGGAACATAGATATTTAGAAATTAAGTACGTATCCGGAATGTTAAATATAAATATGGACCACAGAAAGCTGGGCGTTACTAATTTAGAATCAGATGAATAAAGAATTATTAGCTAAACCACCAATTTATAACTTATTTCTTTAATTATTAAGGTTTTATTGCCAATTTATAACATAATAGTATTATTTATAAAGAAATTTGGATAAAAAAATACCTTCTAATGAGATTGTTATGTGGATACAAATTCTACCTGTGCAACAATCTTATTACCCAAGTTTTATATTAATTTTATTATTTAAAGTATTAGGTATCCAAGAAGCAACTAATGATAATTAAAAGTGGGAACACATTGTATAGTCGTTTACACTGGTTTGTTAGAAGTTATCAAAGTAGTCGGAAGATCACAAGATCGCTGTTATTTCGGTTATATCGAATGTTGCCAACACAGTTTTTAGTTTAAATTGATCGATATACTTTATTTTATTTATTCTTCAGCCTGCCAGTACCTGACCTTCCTTCGCTAGTGGCAAAACAATACATAAACATAATTCATTTGTGAAATTACTAGTGTGCGTGCGTCTCTCATCGTGAGATTGAAATCTTGTCTATTCATAGGCACAGCCAGTCAACCTTTGACTTTGATAGTCTACGAAGTCCGGCCAGTGCACAGCTCACCCTTGCTTATGCCTCCTAATATACATAATATAATGCGCTCTTCTCCTACTTTGGTAGTACATTTGAATAATGAATAGACAGGTGGAAATCTGAGAATACCTGTTCATACGGATTGCTGTTAAATCCTTCATTCAATGCCTGCATGGACCATTGAATGCATTATTTAAGACCATTTAAGTATAACCCATGAAATAAGTTTAGTTTTTTACTTATTAGTTTTTATGTCACTTTTTCAATCTATTATTTATATAAATTGAAAAAGTAACACTACTTACTACACTACATTGGCTACTGGTAGTCATGAATCATTTATTCCAATATATTGTTCCTGCCTTATGTATACATTTTAATTTATCGAAGACTTAGCTAGTCAACGAGTTTAAATACATTTGGCGCAAACTTTGAACTTGTTCTTCTCCAGTTAAGGTTTATGTTATTGATTTATATTAATAGAATAGTGAAAATTCTAGTATGTCGATTTTTAATTTAGAATAGTACTGTATGAAATGATTTTAATCTATGAAAGTTGTGTTATTTATTCTCTGAGCAGTTATGCATACTCGAAGCTGCACAAAGTCAGTGAAATACTTTTACTTGATATTTCTAAACAATGCACTCCGTTTTCTCTTGTAATGGTCAAGGTTAGTTTATAGTTTTCTTATCTTTGTTCTCTTGCATTTATAGCTATATTATATATTTTATAATTTGTAGTGTTTATGAATTGTTTTATTTTGTTATCGAAATAGAACCTAATTATTATGTTCAAGCCAGTGTGCAGAAGTTAAGAATGTTAAATCAAAAATGTTAAATTTAAAAAGTAACAGAATCACAGCTTGTTACAGGTTTCACAGGTAATATTTCACAACTTTTAGTATTTACTATTTTTAGTTAGCTAGAAATTCCACTTTTGTTATGTATCAGTGTTACAAAATATACTTGCATGGGAGATTCTTGGAATCGGCTATTTGGTTTATTGATGGAATCTGTAAATGAACTTGCACCTTTTAATGAGGCCCTTTAATTTCAAGGGATAATAATTGAGGAAATATTTAGCATTTTTATATATTCAATAAAGTTTAGGGGTAATATGTATGTTTTTTACTGCCAATCACAGCAGTTGTTCCGCACTGTACTCAACTCACCAGAGTTTTTGATTCATATGATGCATGGTTACAATTTGACACACACCTAAGCAGTATGTGAAAAAAAAGTTAGGATTCATTCATATCATTTAATTATCTAGATGAACATTGTAACAATAAATGAGAGAGCTACCATACTATGATACGTGTACACGTTGTATATGATAACGACAGATCTAATAAAATCTGACATTTTAGCTAGGGCGCAAATGTAGAATAAAGTAATAAATACGAAAATTGAAAGAACATTGTAAAACTATAATAAATACTCATCAGACTTATACCACTATTTAACATAACATGATCAAATAAAAAAGAAATAATAAAAAAACACTAGAATTTATTTACACACTTTTCACACCTTTTCAAAATTGATCTTGTTATAATCCCTAACATATATTATGTACAAATTGTAGAAAATAAAAGTCAAAAATATCATGTTAACTATGAAAAATTCCAACAAAAAGACATTTCAAATTGTGACAGTCGTCAGAGAAACC
Source organism: Pogonocherus hispidulus (assembly GCA_963924545.1). Taxonomy (NCBI): domain Eukaryota; kingdom Metazoa; phylum Arthropoda; class Insecta; order Coleoptera; family Cerambycidae; genus Pogonocherus; species Pogonocherus hispidulus. The sequence continues at coordinate 36,410,455 of OZ004694.1, read as the reverse complement.
GTAAAAGTAAATAAAAACCCGAGACATAATTTACAAAGTAAAACTAAGATCAAATTGAAATGTTTTCTCGCTGACATTTTCAAAGCGGTTTTATAACATTCGAGTCTCTTATGTCAATATGCATGTTTTAAAAACTGGTAATTACAATAGTGATCCAACATTGTTGAAGCTTATTAGAATTAAATATATCCTAAGTCAATGTTAATCAATAAAATGGGGAGTACATATTTTATACGAAGCGTAATATTAATCAGTTCCATCCAAACCGATAGTTGCAATACTAGGATTGAAATATACACACCATTGTCACTTTTTAGTGTTCAAAAGACAAGATCAAATTTTATCACAGTTCACCATATACCCACAGTACAAAGTAAAATAAATAGTTTGGCCTAGAAGCTTATGACACAGTGTTTTCACTTTCACGTTGTGCATTTTCTGCTTCTAATTTTTGCCTTGCTGCAGCTACTGCGGCGGAACGACTAGCACTTGAACGCAAATTTTTCTTGGCTATCACGGATTCATGATCTATAGGAATATCACCAGATTTACGCTTACCCCTAGTTCTTTTTGTACTTTTTTTTGGAGGACTGTCTGGTCCTTCAGTCATCCCAGATTTACATTGTTCCTCCTTAGGTACTTCCTCTTTGTCCTAAGAAAAATGTTTAAATATTAACAAAAAATACCACTCTACATCACAAATTTCGAATTAGATACCAAATTAATTTAAAATTGTACAATTGTAAAAACTTCTACAAAGTATAAAAAGTCAGTAATGTTTGGTATTGCACCACCTCTAATCTATGAGTCTTTAAGCGTTTGCTCAGTGAAGTAACATACTCATAGTAAACTAAAAATTTTCTGCAATTTTCTATCTTTTATTTAACTGTACAGATGAATGCATGAAGATGCAGGACCAGTATGGTTGTCTAAATATATGACAACTTCACATTCATTAATGTCTACAATTTTTATCAAATTAAAAAATTATAACAAAGATAACAATGTCATATTGTCAACATAAAACGAAAGTGAAAATTAATTGATTGAGGCATGATGATACAGCTAAACTAACCATTGTGCAAGTGTTAGTAACGAAAATATGAAACGAAATTTTACATCATAATTATACTCCAGATTTGGCGGCCCACATGCCAGAATTGGACTATGTATTTACTGAAATATACTAATAAAAAACAAAACACTGCACATCATTACAGGGTCCGTAGCCACAAAAGTAAAAAATTATGTATATATGTAATATAATTTTTAAAATATGTAGTAAATATGAAACTCCTAGTACAAATATAAGTAGCAAATAGGAAAAAAACACAATAAGAGCAAAAAAATTAGATAAAAAAAGTTCATCAAATTTTTGAGGTTATAAATTATTCTTGGAAAACTCTTGTAAAGTTTAAAGGTAAATAACAAAAATAAGATAAATAATAAACAATAAACATAAGATATATTACTTCAAAGCAAAGTAGATAATGAATGTAAATGATCTGAATGACTTCATGGGCAAAATCGTAAAACATTTGCATTTGCACAAGCAACATAGTATCAAACTGAAAAATTTAATTGAACCAATAATAGAATAGAACACTGAACACTTATAAACACAAGCACGACTAGTGAACATTGAACGAAGTTCAATCGGGTGTCTCCAACTATCTGACAGATCATCTGTCGCAAACCATGTCCTTGGAACAGATAACCAACTGGCCGGTTACCGACACAGAAGAGAATCGCTAATTGATCGATTGGCGTAAAATGGGAATTAACAAAAGTTCCAACATAGATTATGTACTACGGAAAAAATATGTAATTTTATGAAAACTATGAAGAAATTATGAAATAAATACGCAAAAATATGCAAATATAAATACAGCAAAAATATGTAGTTCTTCTTAAAATATGTAGCGAGTACGGACCCTGTATTTGTTTTATTTCAAATATTTAACAATGTTTCATTGTCTGTTTTTGTAACATTAAAGTGGGTAGAAATTGTATTGACCTTAATGTGTGTAATTTGGCAAAGTAAACATATCCACAGAATATATGAGATTTAAAAAAATGATCTATCCGAAGTTGATACCACAGCAAAATGTAGTTATTTCAGAAATGCAAGATAAATACAAGATTATAATAAAATAAGGGATATATTTCCACTTATTTTGTCTATTTTGTTTAGACGAATCACTGCTGTGATGTAATATTTACTATAGATCTTACCTGCTACCCTTACCCCCTGGACCTGAGAACACGTCAAATTTAGGAATACAATTACAGGTATTCATTTCTTTCTAAAGGACCATTTGATTAAAGATTAACTAATACTTGAATTTTTTGTGTAATGTGCCTCGGATTTTTTGACCGACCGTTTATTATGTTATATCGGCAGTAAAATCCGGAGTATATTTATAATTAATACTTTTGCTGATACAGTATTATGATTATTTCTTTAGTTAGGAAGAAATTGATTAAATTATTACTTTACTCCTGAAAGAATAGTTTTAAAAGATAACGATAAAATTGTTATAAATTAGATTATAGATAGAACAAATGTTAATTCTTAAAATATTTACCCACCTTACACCCAAATAGTTCTGGGGTTTCTGCCTCTTTTTTATTAATATCTGGTGATTTCTCTTTTACATCAATTTTCTCCGGACTCAAACTAGATGATTTAACTACGGTGGAAGGAGGAAGTAAAGTTTCTATATCTACTCCTTCCTGTTCATTCATTACATGAGTGCTTGGCATAGGAGATGGTGTAGCTGCTGGTGTTGGTATTGGAGATTTTTCATGAGACTCTTTTATTTTTTTGTTGGGTGGTTGTTCTTCATCACACGATTTTTCAGAAAATTCATTCATTTCCCTTGCCCTTTTACCTGACATTAATTTAGCTTGCTCTTCTGCTAATGCTTTAGCCATTAACTCTGCATTAGTTTTAGTAAAGTGTTCTAAAGCTTCCTTCATTTGGAGTTCTTGAGTTTTCTTTGTGGTACTTTGACTAACTTGGGCTTCTAAAAGTTTTGTAAAATCAGCCAAACCTGGTATACCCGTTTTCTTGTCTTTTACAGAGCTTGAAAAATCTGTAGGCAACATACCCCTTAGACTTTCTAATGCTTTTCGTTTATCTTCTTTCTTGTCACTTTTACTCTGCTTCAATGAAATATCTAAAGACGCTGCCTTTGATATATTTTCCAGTATTTGAGTGTCAGGAGGAAGTAGTAATTGTTGCAAATGTGCATCTCGGCTTGATGATCTTGGAAGTTTATTTTGACTTGAAGTTGTAGTGGTTGTTGTAGATGATGTAGTTCTTGAAATATTTGATTTGTTCAATTTTGAACTAGTGTTAGGTGACACAGTGGTATTCAAGCCTCCATTCAATAAGCCACATTGTTGAGCTAGGGAGTCATAAGCTGCAGACATTCCTGGTTGCAAAGTAAATGGGTTCAACCCACCCAAACCAAGAGGAGTGTACAATAAACTAGGATTTGGAAAGAAGAATGGAAATGGATTAGTGGTTGGAATTGAACTATTTGAGGATGATTGGCTTTTACTAGAACTGTGAGCTTCTTGAGGTTTCTGCTGTTTATTTGTACTAGTGCTACTTTTACTAGACAGATTTTTACTAGCTTCTCCTGCAGCGTTAGCTAAGGTTGCTGCATCTACCCCACTCAAGCCTGGTAAACCAAGACCTGCTAAATTGGCAAATAAATTCATGTTTGTTAAATTTCCCAAACCCCCCATAGAGCCTAAAGCACCCATATTGGGCAGACCGGCAAACGGCATTAATAGTGGATTGGTTTTAGGATCAAACTGACCCAATCCAGATAAACCAGTAAGTAAATTAGAATTTAGTCCTGCTAAACTGGAATTACTCAATGAAGGGAATGACATGCTTGATGGTAATGAAGTGGTCAGATTAGCCGAGCTGACACTTGAAGTTGAACCCGTTGGACTAGCTAATAAAGGTGGTCTTCCTGGAGCAGTATTTTTGTTCTTACTGCTACTCTGACCTGGTAATCTTTTTTGCAAATCATGACTTAAATTGCCTCGTTCCTTAACCAATTCTGACCATTTTGGATCAATATCATACATAGGGTTTTCCATAAGCCACTGACCCAATCTTTTTAATGTTGGAGCCTTAGGTCCTGTTAATTTCTTTCCTGTAACTCTATGAATAACTGCTACATTTTCGTCTCCAGTTAGCTTTTTCCAATCAAGAAGAGTAGGATCTACTCTGGGTCTTCTTCTTCTTGGTGATAAATAATCAGCAGTTAAAGGTTGTTCTGCTAAAGCTGCATTCTGTTCTGCTAACCACTTATTAACTTTAGCTTCATGAGAGTATGAATTAATTTTAGAGCTGAAGTCAGACACTTTTCCTATATCGGCTATCATAGCCTCATAACTTTTGCGCTGCTGCTGCTGCTGTTGCTTTTTAAGTAACAAGTTTTGCTGTTCTGCTTGAGCCAAAAAAGTGGAAAAATTGTCTTTGCTTGTAGATGATAAAGATGGCAATATATTTTGCATAGAATTACCCTTAGTTGAAGGTGCTGAGGAAGGAACAGATGTAACAGTAATAGTAAATGGTTTTTGGGAAAGATTATGAGAGGTGCTTACAGGTGCAGAGGTAGGAGTAACAGTAACACTTGGCGTTACTGTAGGCTTTTTGGAGGGCTCTGGGAATAAGGATTGTTCCTTTGCAGCTGATAAACCTAATACGATTTCATCCAATTTTCTTCTTTTCTTTTCTTTGCCAATTAATGGTTCTGGTTCAGGCTATAAACAAATTAATGTTAATATGCTTAATATTTGTTACACAATACTGTACTTACGCAATTTTTTCTTTTCATTAACTTAGAGAGAGTGTCATCCAATTTGTTACCAGTTTTCATTGATGGTGCTTGGGTTGTAGTTTTCTTCACAGAAAAATCTTGGACTTCATTTTGTAGATCTAAGTTAGATTTTTCAGAATTCTTTGGAATGCTGAAATCAAAAATATAAATTAATTACTTCGAAGATGAATGAAGACATCAAAATTATATATTTTGAAACACAAACCTGGTTCAGCCTTTGGACATGTTGTAAACATAATGAAATATTTTTATTTACAGGGCACAAATTCTGGATAGTACCACTACAAATGTGAAAAACACAAAATATATGATAGTTAAGAAGATAATATTTTTGGTTCTTCCATAACATCACTAAAAAAATATATAGACAACCAAATATATATTTTGTAATTTAAAAATGCATTTCCGATCATCTTAGCTGCTCCAACAGTAGTTAAAAATCTTACTTTATCATTTAAATATGGAAAACAGTAAAGCATGTAATTATTGAAGATCATGCAACCAAATATTCTATAAAAATTAGGTGAGCAACTTTATGATTATCTGACCGAAACAGAGCTTTTGAATTTTGTAGCAGAAACTAAAAATTGTTTTACAAATTTGGCATTTGCCAGTCGAAAATTAAATTTGTCAGAGACTAGTCTTGTAGTGAGTAGACAACCATCTGCCGTTGCACCACTTGCAAAACGCAACCCCACCACCACTCTACCTCAATGCGCATTGGAGCATTTGTTTATGTAGACATTGGTAATTCCACTTACCATTTTATTACTACATCACTTGTTTACTACTTTAATATGCACCCTGTTCATAGAGTGAATCACATAGTACAAATAAAGATTAACTACAAGTGCAATACCTACAAGTTCAAATTTATATAGACCTAAATACCACTATCATACAGAAATAAAATATATATTCTAATAAAATTCAGAAAAAAGAATTTTGTGGTGGAGTGACAATGACGTTACATATACATATACGTAGCACATGCCAGTAGTTCCTGCTTTTATACGGGATTATTGCTGAAAAATGTTTTTAGTGACAAAATATTGAAGGACAACAAGACGATATATATGATATACAAATGACACAAATAGTTACAGACAATAATGTAATCTCTATAAGGTCTACCTGAAAAAGAATTGCCAGAAATAGTAAATAATTTATTTTTACAAGACAGTGACATTTTATCTCTTCCTAACATTAGCGAACATTCTGATGTGGAAAGTCTAAAAAGTGTGGGCTTTGAAAATAAGATATTATGACACCGAGAACCATCTACTACCGGAAAATAACTAAGAGATTGAATTTTTCATAATGAAAATATGCATTCAGAAGAAGCATACTTTGAACAGCTAGTGTCTGAAATGGTTGTGTACTGTTTATATACACAGGGTGTTTCAAGAAAAACTACATCAGTGACATAGGTAAATGTATGTAACAGAAAATTTTGAAAATTTAATAATTTACTAATATCAGTGAGGCCTATTCAACAAAAATAATTATATGCATATGCTAATCCAAACTCTTAAATCCAATCATGACTACCTTCAAATGGCATGGAGGATGTTATCAATTGCAATTCAATCGTCAGTTTAATTATTCTAGTCAAAAGAGGTGTATATATACATATTTCGGTGCAATGGTATCAATTTGCAATTCGATCGTGTTTAATTCATCTAGTCACAACAGGTGTAAATATTTATTTATCATGGCAACCAGAAAACATCAAATTTCAATATTAGTGACAAGTAATAGGTAATAATTCAAATGGTGGATAGGAGAGAAAATGAACCTAAAACAAAAGTTATTTTGTTAAACAAAAATAGCAATTTAATATGTATTTTGTTATTATATATAAATTAAATTTTATAACAAAAAATATAAGATAATTGCAAGAACGTGTTTTCATTTAAAAAAGACTGCCTCTGATACTCCCAACACCCCGCTAATTCAAATCCCACTATGTTTTTGGGGTTTGGATTAGCGTGGCTCCTCTGTATTATAATTAACATAAATTCACATTAATATTGCAAACTTCAAAATGAGAAAAATGTTTTAATTGCTCCAGTCAATTGCAGTAACTATGCCTACAAAGATTTTATAGATACAAAAGCGAAGGGATGAAAAAAGACCTGTAATTCTTATAATTTCGATTACCAAATGAAGTTCCGTGGTTGAGCTGTAAAAATTCATTAAAAAGTTTTAATCATTGCCTATATTTGATAATAGTTCGGATTTCGCCGCCAGTAACATTTTTCTAATTGCACTTGCAATAAATCTGGTACCGTACCCTTAATATGCAACTATTACTGCATCTCACTATTCACTTTGATTAATAGTTTTCCGAGTTTCCTTTATTCTTGTACTAAATGATAATTAAAGTTATAACATCGTAAGTCGTTTCTAAGAGCACTTGCAGCCTACAAAATAATAATATGCTACTCTCTCTCCTACACAAGCCAGAATCTTGGGCTTCTTGATGAGCCTAAATCCCTTGCAAAGCAAAAGGGAAATATTGGAGGCAGTTCTGTGAGAATAGATCTGATTTACAAATGGTCTGATTCCAGTGTACTAGAATCCATAAGATCTTCTCTACGAGACCCGGCACGGGAATTTGAGTCAGTAAAACAACCTAATGGTACCTTTACAGACTCTGGGAGGGAAACCTTGGAGCTGTTGTTATAAAACCACATCCCAGATAGTTGCATTCTGGATAATTAACCACTACATCACCAAAAGGCCAATCTAAACGGCTTAACTGGAATGACTGGTTGTGGCCAGGAAGGTATCACCATACCAGCCATTAAGTGTGTTATTAAATTCTTTCAGCCATTCAAATTACCTGATAAGGGTGATGTTTCCAGCTCTGCTCCAAGATGAACTGGAAATTGTCATATTATCATGTTTCTAATCATATTGTTCAGAGCTAGCCTAGCATAAGTTATATCCCATACATTTGGCAGTAGTTAGGGTATACATACCTAAAATAGGTCAAATAGACCTATGCCCTAAATGTGTTACACCTAGTAAGACTGATATCATTTCCGTTGAAAAGTCGGGAAAAGGGTATGGGCATATTAGGAGTGTGTTAAGTATTCCGCCTTTTAATATGCACCAATATGGTAAATATGCAAAACTGACAAATCATCGAAACTAGTGCTCAATAACATGGTTGAAAAACTCACCCAATATCTGAAAGTAAGCAATGGAGAGGCGATTTTCCTTGATATTCAAGGAATGTACTGATTCCAGTATAACTCTCTGTGCATGGCTGCTGTTGATAAGAGAGTGGACCCACCCATAAGTAACTGTATTCAGACTATCTTAGAAAACAGAACTATAACAATATCGCTTCAGGAAGATAAGGTATGATTTAGGGCAAAAAGAGCAAGCCCACAAGGCGTTTTCCTCGTACTCAGGTCACTGCGTGTGGATCTACTGGTCATATTTTCTGTGTGGGATGTTGAAGCTAAGGGAGTTTTTAGATATAAATATTTTCATATACGACGAACAGCTCAATATTTTCAGTGCAACTGCACAATCATACATAAAGTAACAAGAACTCTGAAACCTGAAATCTGATCGATTTCTATAATTGTCTCATTTTTTCTGAGGTACAATTCCATTTGACTATTTATATTTCATTTTCCTTCCAGACAATAAAACATGATTTTGCTCAACTTGTTTAAAAACTGAATTGAACAATATTTTCCCTGTGATAAATAATATATCTACTTCTCATTCTAATCACAAGGATTGGCTCGAAAGTCTGAGTTGTTTGTGAGAGGGGGCAGCATATTATTATTCTGTAGGCCGGAATTGTGCCTTAAGAACGACTGACCTGGTAAACCCTAACCATCATTTAGTGCTGGGACGAAAGAAATCTGGGAAAATTTGGAAAATCCATTAGCGGGAAGGCCAAACATCAACTTCTTCCATTCTTGCCATCCTAGGCATGTCACCAGGATGGTTGCCAATCTATCCATGCAAACAGGCCTTAATATTCGAATAGATAATTTAATTAGAAACTGTCCGATAAAATGGGGATTTGAACCCACAACCTCTGGGTTAAGCAATCGCCACACTAAACTGAGCCACCAACCCATATATATATATATATATATATATATATATATATATATATATATATACATATAAGAATAAACGTTGCTAAATTTTTGGAGTATGGAACTCGGTCTCAACATCACAGATTTGCATTCTATTATAAAATATCATTTTCATATAAAAAAAGTTATGTCTGCTTAAAATATACGTTCAAGTAAAAAATTCACCCTATCTATACAGTGTGAATAACTAATAATAATAATATTCAATTAAACATACATCTTACCTTGAACTTAAGTCAATTGGAGTGAGTGTACTACTTGTCCCTGGAATAACAGTAGTTTGACCAATGGTTTTTGCAGGTGAAGTATGGTAGGGCAAATCATAAGGCATTTTTAAACTAGTCATGCTAAGGCGGGATGCCTGTTGATGAGCAGGTGGTGGTTGCAAATTACTGGGAGTAGACCTTCTAGAGTCTTCAGAATCCTCATTATCCCAAGACATGCCATGCTTAGTAAGAGAAGTAGATATATGACTACTATTTAATAAAGCATGTAATTTTGCTCTCTCGGTTTCAACATCAATAGCAATATGCCTTTTACGTTTTTTATTTGCTCCGTTTCTATCTGTACTTATTGAAATAACATCGGGTTCTCCTACTGACATGGGAGTTGAAGTTTCTCGTTTAATGGGCTCATTAGGTAGTTCATGGATTGGTATGTCAAACTCATTCCCAATACCTGTTGCATATGCAGAGAATGATTTTGTAGCTGGCCATTCTTTTGTTTCAACTGCATATATAATATGTTGCAATCGAACTTGAATTGCATATTCCTTTGGCCATTTAACTGCATTATTAAAAAGCTGAGCCACAGTTGTTTCACTGAAATCTAAAGCACCACTTCCTTGTTTATCTCGTAAAACAAAGGTATCAACTTGAGATAGCCTTGATAGTGGCTGGATTACTTCAAGATCTGGAAACATTGCTTTAAGTTCAGCTGCTTGTTTCGAGCATATATCAGATTCAGATTCAGATAGCTTTTTTATTGTTTCTGCAGATTTTTCAACTTTTAATTTACTCAAATCTTCAGATTCTATTTGTTTTATTTCAATATCCTTATCTGATTCTATTTCCTCGGATCGTTTTTCATCATTCGTGTCTCTCTCATTCTCCTCATTCAATGTTTTATTTTCTAATAATTCATCAATTTCGGATGATTTTTGTATTTCAATATTTTCATCTTTGACTTCTTTTTTCTCTAGATCTTCTGGATTGAGATCACTTACTTTCTCGTATTCCTTATTTATTTGACCATCACCATCACACAGATCACTTCTTAAAATTGTCAAATTTATTTTACTGTCTTCATCTTCCTTTTTTTCATCCATAGTTTCTTTTTTCACAGCTACTTTTTCTATTTTCAAAGTACCTTCACCTTTTTCAAGCTTCACAAGAATCTCATCTTTGTCAAACTTTAATATGTCTTCATGACTTTCTAATTTTATTGCTTCCTTTGTATCTATGGAATCTGAACGAACTTTCTTTCTTAAAATCTCATGGAATGACAAATCCGGATCATTTAATAGATAATAATCAGTTCTTCCGAGACCATGTCTGTAATGAATAATATAAAATGTGATAGTATAACAAAAACACTTGTTACTGTAAATTTGTAACAGAAACTAAAACAAATTAAATAACATTTACATGTTTCCATTATATTATGAAGAATGTTAAAACAAATATACTTACTTTGCAACACCTAATAACAAGTCTTTGTCATGTTTTCCAGCAACCCACCATTCAGGCATATCTGCAGAATTGACACATACTCTCAAACGTTCATCTAACTTTGGATGAGTTAAAATTTCTTCTCTTATTCTAGATAATAATTCCAGTCTCTCTAATGTACGTCTTGCTTTCTCTTCTGAAATATGTTCAATGGATGTGTCATAACTTCCTTCTTCAACATTCATTCCAGTTTGCTTCTTGCACATCATTACAAAATGTTTATAATACTCAGTTAAGTCATCATCATTTTTTTTCTCTAACTTGGCTAACTGCTTGAATTTTAGCCAATCATATGATTTCTTCTTTCTGTAATATATAACTCCATAGGATGATGCTATTCTGAAAAAATCAGCTTCCTCGCGTTTAGTCCATCTTTTTCCTATTGTGAGTTTCTCACGTTCTTTGTTGGAATCTCTCATAGCTTGTTCCATAGCTTGCTTTCCTTGTCTTTCCATCTTCTGAAAATATGAGTATCAATACTTTGGATTTATAACTAATTAAGCAATAGGCAGAAATATCAATTTTAGAAGCAGAACACCCTATTTGCACATTTATGCTCTATAGTGCAATATGCTAAATGAATATCTGAAATGAAAATTAATTTCATTAAATTCAATATACTCCATTAGTCTGATGGTGTTCTCAAATCAAAGTTTTCCCCCCATTTCATTATATACCAGCGTTGCCAGAGTGGTACAATTGTACCACATGTGGTACATTCTTATAACGAAAAATACAGTGGTACTACAATTCTAAAAAGCCCGAAATGTGGTACAAAATGTATGACATTCAGACGAAATGGATTAATACGGTTAAGTAAATACTGCTGCGAGAAAATCGAAACTGCTTGAAAAATGTCTCGCGTCATCGCTTGTCGTGCTGCCATCTGTCGTTATGAGTTAAGTTAAGTTAATCTCGAACACCGCCGCCTAGATTTACTCCGTTTAACTCCGTTAAAAAGATAATCGCGGAGGCGATGATCTCGAATCTCAAAAATTGAAATTCCTTAAAACTGTTGTCGCTTGCCGCGCTGCCATCTTCCGTCTATCGTTTACTTTTACTGTGCAGTTTTTCAAAATTAAATATGATTAAAAATTATCTTAGGAATAGGTTACAAATTGAAACCTGCTTAAATTCAATCTTACTTTCTGCAGATATGCTAGGTAATGAAACGTGCTACACTTAGCAACCTTCAAGTATCCTTTTAAATATAAAACCTTCAAGTATCCTTTTAAATATAAAATCTTCATATACCTAGGTAAATAGAAAGTTTAAACTTTATTTATGTTTATTTGTTTATTCTTTTAGCAGTAGGTATTGAGTCTGTTGGTCTGTTCTTCTTTCGTTTTCTTTTGTATCTTTTTTTATTTAAGTTAATAAATAATATGACTTATATTCACGTCTTTTTTTTTTGGCTTTGCAGATTTTAAAATTATTTCTTTATGTGGTACAATTTGATTGAATGTGGTACATTTTCCCACAATTTGTGGTACAAAATCATTTGGTGACCTGGCAACACTGTTATATACTATGCATAACCTAAAAAAACGGAAACATGTTAAATATTATAAATTCATGACAAAAAACTTTAGATCAGAAATAAGGCCACTACTAATGGAGCACATTTCTGAAGATAATGAGAAAATTTTGGAACATAGTTACACTACAATTTTTATTAACCTAATGTTTAGGTAATCAAATTAAATAGAAAATGTGACAATGTAAGAAGGTAAAAGGAATTGAAATCAACAAAGCCATTAAGCAACCCTGAAAAAAAATAAAAGATAGTTTTAAACTTACCAATAAGTAAAGTGCAAGTTGTTGTAGATCCCATCCCTGTAGACCTAAGGAGGCAGCATCTCTTGGATCAAACTGCTGCGACACCTGAGCCAGGGCAGCCAAAGGGGAGGACAGGGCGGATTCTATCAGGGGCTGTACAGTGCATACTACTAACTACCCGAACAGCCATGACGCTCATGCATGCGCACAAGATATGGGTACAGGGTAGATAGATATGAAGATGATTATGATGACATTTTAACAAACAGGAATGCAATAGTAATAGTTGTAAAATTTTGAGTGGCAACTTCTATTTTTAAACAATCTTACCACATTAATTTTTTAAGCAAAAAAATATCTATCATGTTACAATTCTGGTAAGAATAATTTCATCAAAAAATCATGGGTTCTTTTAAAAATAAAACAGATTGAAGTCATACCACAAAATTATGCGGACAGGCTACACACAAACAGAATTTTTAACATAATTTCAAGACATTTACAAATTTAAAGTACACTGCATATATATTAGGATTACTAACCAATTTTAGTAATTAATGAATTTACTACTTTTGAAAAAATTGATACTTTTGATGAAAATATGAGAAAAATGATGATAACAACTAATTCGTGGGAATAGATTTTGACCTAACCACACTTAATTCGAGGAGACCTACGAATTGAGTCTATGGAAGTTTTGTTTAGTCACATCCAACTGGAGCGCATGTGAATTAATAATTATAAACAGCACCTAATTAATCGAAAAAGCTATGAAAAGCAAAAACTTGAAGACAATGATTTGTTTAACGGCCTCAGAATCAAAGATCAAAAATGAATGAATTATTATTCTTATTATAATTATTCTATTCTTATTATCAATTTGTGATTGACTCTATTTTGTTCAATGGTTTCTTTACATCCAATGTATTGTGATTATTTCTCAAAATAAAGATTATTATTATTATTAAAAATGAATGAGAACTAATGTTGGTCTGCTAGGGTTTTCTTTTCTTTTAGGGTTGCCTTTTCATTTAGACCAAATATATCCAACAATTTAATTTTAGCACCATTATACCACCAAAAAAAAAAAAATAAATTAAGGCTGCAATAACAGAAGATAATGAGTTACCTAATTTATCTAACCAAATTCTGATAAGAACGATGCTTCTAATGGATTTTCATTATTTGAAACGTAGTCATAAAAGAATTTCCTGCCTCTAATAAGAAAATATCATGAACAAAAAGTGGCTAAACAATGGTACTGTAACAAAAGTGTGGCAAGATTGCAATACTCAGAATAGACAGACATTCGTAGAAGAGTTTTTTATATGCTTATAGGCATTGGTTGATGCCTATAGCCGACTGTTGATAATAAAATATTGAAAGTGATTGAGGTTTTTTAGAAAATGGTTTGCATATTGCTACTGGTATGGTATTCGAGTCGCGACGAACAGGAGATTATCACGAAGACATGGACAGTGAACTGATTGAAAAATGGTTTATTATCATAACAGACTGATGGAAGTATTACCAATATCAACACAGAGAAAAGCAAAAAACCATGGACCGGCTACAATAAGAAAATATTGAATATGAGGACAAGCTGTTTAACCGCAATTATAAAAAATCTGATGTAAGTGAGAATTATCGTGACAACACTGATTTTGCAACTTCTGCATTTCTAGTATTTTACGGATAATGGCGCTTATAATGTTTAGGTGTCAGTGTTTAATGTATACAGTGTTTAGTATTAGCAGCATTTACTGTGTATTACAATTTTTTAGTGGTTTACATGTCATATTTATTGCGTTCTGTAGGCATTAGCGGGTGGTGGCGGGCCATTGGGACCCCTGAATAAGTACTATTTTCAACGGTTAGAAATATTTTGCTGAACATTTTTAATGATTCTGTCTCCCATCTACGAAACTTTTATCAATCCCTTGAAACTACTGAATAAAAAAAGCAGAATTTTTGGTTGTAGTATATTAATATATGATGGGGAACAATTATTATCAATAGAATGTTTATAATGAATTTTATTGTTTATTAACTTCCAACACTCCATTGTTGCCACTTGCATCATAAGACAGCAGCTTGCAGTAGGGCACACAAACATGTTAATTCAGGTAACTTGGACGAACTGAGGTTGAGGTCACCATCCATGGATATGATCAGCAAGAACAATATAGATATGATGCCAATGTTCACCATATATGCCGAGTTTTCAGATTTTAACTCCAGTGGTTTGTATACCAAGCAACATATCTGTCTTGAGCATCACACATTTTCACACACAATCTCACAGGTAGGAAAACAAGATAATATTGGAGATTTGAGGTGAAAATAGTCTGCATATAAACAACTACCCTTTACATATAGCTTAAAACAAACACAAATCCAATGGAAAAACTATAGCTTTCAAGACTTAAGGCTTTATTTGAAATCATCGAACACCGTACTGCCAAACTACACAAACCTTTGCTCCATATAATAGTGAATATGAATAATGAAAGAGAATATTTCTGGCGCTTTTCAAAGATTCAGAGAGGGGAAGTAGAAGTGTGGAAATATTTACAAGAAAATCTAATAGAATACTTAAACCAGCATATGCAGACAGTCGGATAGTCCTTAGGGCTCTCTCAATTTCAGGGTCCATTCACAAAGGGTTCTGGGGTGTATTATTGCTCTGAACTTAGTGGGGCTCATCAGAAGATGTGAGTTACTTAGAGGGCCACAATGGTATGTAAGATTGGCTGACCATTGGATAGTCAAAAGATCAGTTGAAGAATGGGGAAAAAAACTGGGCTGTAATATATCAGTCTCCTTATTGAAAAACCATGTCAATAACCATACCGATGAGGAACAGTCTTAGGATCTTTATAGTAACCTAACAGACTGTTGCTGCCATGAATGACTAATTAAATAATAATTAACTATTAACAATTATGTATATACTACCAAATTATATTTGATAAGACTAAAAACTTGTTTGGACTATATCTTAGACGTTTGTTACCACTATATTTCAGATGTCTTTACTGTAAGTTTTAAAATATGCTTATATTGATTTTGTAAACTGACATGAAACCTATTATAAATTTGGTATTGTAATAGTATATTATTCAACGAGCGATAATGTGGGTAATAACTCACGCAGATGAAGTTTACAGCTCGAGCCACAAGCGAGTGCTGTAATTCATCAAGTGAGTTATTAGCATTATCACAAGTTGAATACTATACTTTATCTACGATTATAACAATAAATATTAAATTACAAGTATACAAAAAAAATACTTTATACGTCGAAACTGTCAATAAAAAATGTCAAATGACCTTCCTCCCCTAAACAATAATAATAATGGACTGTTCTATTTCAGCGACAGAATCATCTTAGCATCGTGCGTAATGATTTATAATAATTCACAAGTGAGTTATCATAACTCACGCTATTTGTTTATGGATATTATTAATTGTTCAGAAGCAGTTTAGTAATGAATGTATAATTTATAGTGTTGCAATGGTTATGGTTAATTCGCGGTTTTTAAATTATACGGTTAACCGTATATTTTTCGTGGTTGTTCTACGATTCCTGCAGGTCAGATCACTTCTATGTGGCAAGACGCGGCGACGGCACAAACTATAGTTGAGAGCCTGCAAGTCTGAAGAAATCCTCACGCATTATTTAATGTTTTTCAACATTTTAACATTCTAACCTATATTTTAAACTTTTGATTAGCGCTTAAATTAATACATTAGATATGAATTAAACGAGTTGAATAGATTAAACGAACAACATGTAGCTGTACAAGCTGTTCTGCCTAATCTGCATCTCCCTGTTTTTCGTGAATTAAATTCACAACAATGGATTCTTTTAGAAGTTGAAATATTTTCAGGACGTGACAAAGGCGTTAAGTGAGGATGATGTTACATTAGCTAATGTTATTCCTCTGGTAAATAGTCTTTTCAAAGCTTTGGAAGGAGTGAAGTCGGAAAATTCAGACGTATGTTTTTTGATCCAAAACCTTGAGTTAAGTTTAAACGAGCGACATGGCAACCCTGAAGAAAATGACAATTGCGTTCTAGCGACTGTCCTCGATCCACAATATAAATTCCGAACCTTTCGCATTCAGAACACCACTACCAAAAAAAAAAGCTCTTCTTTATACTGCCGCTCTAGAAATACAACAAGCGGAGCTAGTGGAAAATGAAGCACCTTCCTCTTCTTCCTATATTCAGCTCTCCACAAGCAGTGCCATTTGGAGCATATGTCGGAAAATGATTGAAAACGTTGAATGCGATGAACCACTGGCAACATATGCAGGTAAGCGTTGATGTAGACTTATTAATGTTCTTTTTAGCACTTCAATTTTGTTGGGAATGCGTGTAAAAAGGAGATTGACGAGTATTTAATATCACCAAATATACCTCACACGTCAAATGTGATACACGTTTCCACATTTGAAAGTGTTGGCACTAAGATATTTATTATACAAACCATCGTCAGTGAATTCAGAGAGGTTGTTCTCCACTGCAGGGCTTGTGCAAACACCAAAGAGGAACAGACTGGGTCCGCAGAATGTGCAAATGTTATGTTTTCTAAATAAAAATTTGACTGCCGTAAATTTTGAATATTAATTTTTGGCTTTTTAATTTATTATTTACGTTCCTACTGCATTTACTTTTTAGTTTTAATTTTAAAATGTTACACATAGTTTTTGTTTTGTTTTATAGTTTTATTAGAATTTCTGTTTTTGTTTTACATAATTTATTATTTACTGTTTACTGAACGTGTGTATTTATTTTATTTTGAAGAATAAACTTCATAACTTTATTTTTCGTTATTCTTCATTTCTTTTTGAATGACCGTAGCCGTATTCATAACCGTAACCTTAATTGTAAAAGTTTCAACTGTTGCATCACTAATAATCTAGTAAGAACAGATAAACATATCTATGTCTTAATTGGAAGAGTTCTAAGAAATAATATTTCATAACATCTTTTAAAATCCCTAGTCTTGAATCTTTACGTTTATAAGTAGGAAGCCATAATAACAGAGGTGTCTAAGGTGCAAAAATTAAATTGAATCAGCTTTAATGTTGCTGGATAGAATCCACTTAACTTATTGTCGCACAATAAGTTGAACAATCTACACTGAACTTATTTACTATCCTAAGATATATATATATATATATATATCTATATATCTAACAGATTAGTTATTATAGCAATTCACAAGATAAAAAAATCACCTTAGTGACAGAAAAATGTAGTTGTTTTAACATGCTTTGAATTTAACCACGTCTAAGTCATCTTAACTAAAAAGAGTTACAAAATCAACAAAAACAAGATTACATAAATGTAATTCTCGAAGAATCTAGAATTTAGAATCAGATAATATAGATATCATAAAAGTGGAACTGTAGGTTTTTTTACAGCATTTCCTAAAAGGCTTAATTACTAATGCAAAGAGCTGAGTCAATTAATGATGTGTAAAAAGTAATGACATAAAAAACAGTTTTTTTTATTGAATCAAAAGAAGTGTATTAACCAAATTACAGGAATTTTCTATTTTCTAAATTTCCAAAGAAATCTAGAATTTTCCAGAAAATTTGAATCCTCTGACTTTCCAGATTTTCCAAGGTTTCCAGTCAAACCAGTACTGTGCCTTTACATGACACAATAGCGACAATACACTTAGAATCTATACTATTGCCATTAGCGGTTGAACTGACTCCGAACCAACTATTAAAAAAGCCACATTCACTTGACACCACCCCCATTTGTTGAAACAATGGCAATAATAGATTCCAACAAGCCCCCATTGTTACCACTGTCTTGTATAAAAGAACTGTAAAAACTAGGAAAGACCCAGGGACAGCTTATTACTATGAAAGAAGATTATTACTGCCACATTTAACAAATTACAAAATCAAAATAATTTTAATTTTAAGTTTTATGTTTTGGTTATGGAAATAAGACATTATCTAAATGCCAACAAGAATATGTTTTGTTTAATAATAATTCTGGGTATTCAGAAGTGTCAGAATTACCTAATTATTATGTTTTGTTAGGGAGAAACATCAACATATTGATGTTGAGAGAATTTATTGAAAGTAGACTTTTTCAGTAACGTTTTTGAAAGTATCCAATGTTTTCAAATTTTGATTTATCCTGTTTGTAGCCTCTAGTACAATAGTTAGTTTTTTATTTATTCCTATACTCATTCCTGTTTGTTCCAGATTTTATAAACATTTAAAAAATCTAATAATATATTGATGAAAATTAATCTACACTTAACATTCAAGCGCTAAGCACATAAATTGAATAAACCATTATAATAAAAAAAATATTATACCAATATTTACGAAATTTAAATAACAAAAATACCTTAGGCTTTGCAGCAGCCATTTTCTGCTCCTCTTTTCTGTAACTTCTTTGATAGGATGTAATAACTCTTCTCAATCTCGTATTAAGGTCTGTAATTGTGGGCCAAGCATTTTTATCTTCTATGGATTCTTCCAATGTTCTCTCTTCAGCATCCAAATGTTGAGTTTCAGATGAAGCAGAAGGACCTGGGGATGGCTCAGCTACCTCTGAATTAGCCTCAGATATATCTCGATTTTTAGATTTTAAGCTTGAGTCCTCATTTGTATCTTCATCTTCTATCTCATCATCATTGCTATATTTTAAAAAGAATTAACAGGTATTCAAATAGTAATGTTTGATTTATTTGTAGTATGTATATAATTGTTTTATCAAGTTAGATGTTTGAACAATTAATTTCAGTTCTCTCTTTTGTCTGCTCTCTATTATTAAATTAAATTTTTTGTTTAGTATCTATAATATAACATTGTAGGTTGAAAATAATAAAATTAATTATTTATTTTAGAGTATACTTATTTTTTAAATTAGCAATATCTAAATGTAAAATAAATGTTTATATTTCCTTTTATTTAATAATATGAAGTTTGACAATTACTTATCAGAGCAACTGTCAAAACTGGGAATTGCATCTGACATGGTAGGATATTTTTGGGCCGGTTGCATGTTTATTTACCGGTTGTATGTTGTTTGTTAATTTAACACTGGGCACATTCGGGGAACGTAGCACTCCAGCGCTTTACCACTTCACGTTCGCTGAATCGACATTTTAAACACAAGCTTAAAGTGACATCATTTTCAGTAATTCATATTTTGTAATTAATATTATCCATAGATATTTTGTGCGTAAACCCATAGACCCTAACCTAAATTTATTTTATCGCTTGATGGAACTATTCAGCTATTCAGCGGGAAAAATATATGCTTTACCGCTTTAATAAAGCGCTGCAGTGCTTTAATACAACGCTGCAGCTATTTGAATAAAGCGCTGCGGTTCCGTGAATGCACCCATTAATCAAAGTTTAAACAAACACTGCTAGCAGAAGAATAGATAATATATTATACGGCAATCTTGCTATCCACAATAAAACCTTTTGTAATTTTTGTTTTCTTATCAATCACCATTGAAAATTTAAAGCTTTGTTACCTAGATTTATATTTTTGTCTATTATATAATTAATTAACTTCCTTATTTTTTTATCCATCATTACATTTTGAAGCACTTATATTTGATTTTAAGAAGGCCCTAAAAAGAGCTAGGCATAACACTTCCTAGATGGCAGCACAGTGTCCTTTCCTTTATTTCATCTTCGAATTTGAGAGTGGGTTTTTGCCAAACAAATCTATTTATATTTAACAGAACTAGAAACATACTGATTAGGGTACAGAGAAACGCTGCCATCAGAACAGTAAGCGCATACAGAACGGCACCGACAAACGCCTTATTGGTGATAGCCAGAATCCCTCCCATCCATCTGCTAGTTCAGGAAAGAATTCAAATAGAAGACGGCCAGGATAGAAGAGCAGCCAGAGAAATATTATTACGTAGCTGGCAGGAAGAATGGGAGGCGGAGTCCAGCGTTGGAAATTGGACAAAGACACTAATTCCCAACCTCATACTATGGCACAACAGAAAGTTTGGCGAGGTGAATTACTTCCTAACTCAAGTGCTTACAGGGCACGGGGCATTTGGATCGTATTTTCATCGCTTCAATATTACCCAGAATGATGAGTGTATTTACTGTGGACATCCTGATACAGTGGAACACACAATGTTCGAATGTTTCAGATGGGAAACACAAAGGGAGTCTATAACAAGGGAAATAGGCGCCATTACTCCTGACAACATGGTACAGAAGATGCTAGAATCTAAAATGCACTGGGATAGGGTCTCCAATACAGTAAAGGACATAATGACGACAAAAAGAAGGGAAATTGACAGGCAATAAAGAAATGGAAAGCCCAGAACAACTACACAAACCAACAAACAAACATGAAGTAATGCCATTTCGGTAGTTCCGTTACGCAGAGGTCTCTAGGGTGGTTTCGGTAAGAATCCGACATAGTTCGGTCAACTGGGCGACCGCTCATCTTATGTAAGATTTTTCCACCCTTCAGAGAAAAAAAAAAAAAAAAAAAGGTACATTTCTTAAGTTTATTATGTAGTAAATTATGTTAAGAACGGTATCCTGATTAGTAGAATGGAAGCGTGGTAGCTCAGTTGGAAGAGCATTGGCTCGGAAAGCCAAAGGTCCCGGGTTCGATCCCCGACTGCGTCGAAACATTTTTCATTCTACTACAGCTTCAGAAGTGGGATAGGGAATCCGCCTGACAGCACAGTTCACCTTATGTTTATGAATTATGTTTACCGAGGTGTCAAATTATGGCTGGCAGCCGAGAACGGCTATGTTGTCAGGTATGGCCGAACTGTAGTAAATTATGTTAAGAACAGTATCCTGATTAGCAGAATGGAAGTGTGGAAGCGCAGTAGGTCAGTTGGAAGAGCATTGGCCCGGAAAGCCAAAGGTCCCGGGTTCGATCCCCGGCTGCGTCGAAATATTTTTCATTCTACAATTTAATTTTAATTTAATTTAATTTATTTAGCACATTGCTATTCCTTTACAGTTAAAATATTATTCTTTACAATATAGAAATAATCCATTCAAACACATTTAGTACATACCCTTAATATACAACAAAAAGAGCACCTAATGTTCTACACCGACTATACAAAAATTCATGCATAAGTTCCTTTCAACATTCTCTTAAATGTACTTATATTTTGAATTAACTTAAATTCTTCACTAAGACTATTATATTTCTTAATTCCCCTGCAGAAAATTGAGTTCTGCCCTGCACTTGTTCGATTCCTATGCAAAATGAAATCTTGTCTCCCTCTCGTATTGTAATCATGCACGTTTTGAAATGTTTCCAACAAATTTTGTAAATACTTAGGTTCTTTCCCTAATTTAATTTTGTCAATAAAAACCAACACATTGAATTCCAGAAACCTTTGTACATTTATCCAACCCAAAGCAGCCAACATGTCCCCAATCCCTGTGTATCTATTGCTACCCAGTATTATTCGCATTGCCCGATTCTGCAATTTCTGTAAACGACCAATACCCCCTTGGCTAGCTAAATATAAAACAGTGCTACAATAACAAAAATGAGGCAATATTATAGTATTGTAAACAAGTTTACAAGATTTTATAGTTAAAAACCAACTAACCCTTCTGAGAACTCCAATTTCTTTAGCTATTTTTTTGCATACATAATCAATTTGTTTATTAAATTTTAAATCTGCGTCAATTATAACTCCTAGATATTTAATTTCGTGAACTACTTCTACAGTTTCCATACCTATTTTAAATTCTAGTTGATTTGTGAAAAATATATCTCTATATGATTTCTTACCAATAATCATGCCCTTTGTTTTACAAACATTCAGTTTTAATTTATTTACTTGCATCCACTCATTTACCGTTTCTAATAATTCGTTTAATTTAACAACAAGACTCAGTATGCATGTATCCGATAAATATATCACTGTATCGTCTGCAAATAAATGGTATTGAGCATTCTCCAAAATCATCGATATATCATTTATATATAAAATGAATAACAAGGGTCCTAGTATACTACCCTGTGGTATTCCGATGTTAATATTTAACTCTCCAGACACATATTCTTCATACTTAACTTTTTGTCTTCTATTGTTCATATAATCCTTCAACCAGTTTAAAACCCTCCCCTTAAAACCTAATGCTTCCAGCTTTTGAAGTAGCTTACTTCTATCAATAGTTTCGAAAGCCCGTTTTAAGTCCAAAAAAATCACAGCTGTTACTCTCCCTTCATCAAGGGCTTCTTTCCAATCATTTATAACATATTGTAGGGCACTTTCACAGCTATGATTATCCCTGAATCCAGATTGAAAGTCACATATTAACCGGTTATCTGAAATGTATTCTAATATTTGTAAGTAAACAACTTTCTCTAATATTTTCTCAAATGCAGATATTAATTGGTCTGAATTCTTCGGCTTTAATAGTTTTAGCAACTTTCCGTAATAGAATAATTGTAGATACCTTCAAAGCATCCGGAACTTGACTAGTTAACAATGAACAATTTATTATGTTAAGTAATAGGTCACCCAATACATCAAAACACTCTTTATAGATACCCATACTAATATCGTCAGGACTACTTTTGTTAGCCATTGACCAAATAATCTCTTTCAGCTTGCATTTGTCTAACAGTTTAAAATCACAGAAACTGCTATTACTGTTACAAAGAGGAAATTCCCTATGATTAATGGGTATACCCTGAATAATCTCTTCAACACTTTTGATGAAAAATTCATTAAATTTTCCCACAATATCAATCAAATCATCCACTAACTCACCACTAAAATTGATTACCATAATATTAACCCTACTTTTTTGCCCAGTTATATGTTTTAAAGTTTTCCACATCTCTTTTGAATTGCCAGCACAATAATCTACTTTTTCTTGGTAGTATCTACATTTTTCCGTAGAATTAAATATTAAATTATACATTAACATGCATTTAGCACGGCAAAAGTGGCCATTAGTTGAACTGGTTAATTATATTCTAATAATATGCAAAAACAGTTGCCCATTTGGGGTGCTTCATTAGGTAGCTATCTCACTTGCCTCTTAAAAATATTTTTATTCGCTCTCGCAGATTCTCTGAATCGTATATTAATTGTTAGGTATATATTCTGATCTGATTTTTAACTTATGATATTTTGGCTGGTGAGTCCCGAGACCCGTTTTACGAAATAGTTAGAAATTATATTGATCAGGAGGATCCGTCTTCTATAAAAGAAACAATAACCTTTTGAGAAAAATGTAAAAAAGAAGCAGAAAAAGATTAATAATGTAATAGGTTATTTTATTAAAAATTAGACTAATGCCATAGAGTTGGTTCTTTAAATGTTTCACACATATGTAGCATTTAACGAAATTTAAATTAAATGATTTATTTTGTGATGAACAATTTTATTAAATATAAAATTGTAATTAACCTAAAAATTTACTGCAGGTAAAAATTCTGAATTTTTCAAGAATAGTAAACTCTTAGGAATTTTGATCAAAGTAGGTTATAACCCTTGAAAAAATTTATTTTTGTTGGACACGCTAAAGGTCCTATGCTAAATGCCTACACTTTGGCTCATGAAACAAGGAGATTGTAGGCTGAGTGGTATCCAAATAGGTAGCTCCCAAAGGAATGAACGCTTGTAAGAGTATTACGACTGTTGAACTTCGGAAGCTTTAGACCCATCACCAAGAGTGGACGTGAACAAGTGAGGCAAATAAGAAATGTTGAACCAAATATTTTGGATGCAAAAGTTAAGTAATAGCAGATTATCTTTTAATAAATAAATAATGTTTCTGCAGTAGTAAAATTGGCAATGCTGTTTAGTTCTCTGCTAAGCAAAGTCGATCGACTGATATCACATTCCTATCCAATCAGCGGCAGTCAAAATGGGGTGGGCCGTCAAATATACATTTTTAAAATTTTTTTAATTTCTCATTTAAAAAAACTGCCACATTAGTGTTATTTATGTCGAAATATACCCCTCATTAAAATATATGTACAAGTCAAAGATTCGCCCTGTATAGAAAAATACTTGGATGTGTGATCTTCAGTGGCGTAACAAAAACTAACTGGGCCCTTCCGCAACCGTTTTTTGTGCCCCCCCCCCCCTCTACGATGAGTGGAAAAAACACAATTCACAGTTTCATTTTCATTATCATCAGGGTTACGAATTTTTTAATTAGTTCATAGTAATATTTAACTAGGGTTAAACCTACATACATAATAAAATAGCAAACAATTAAAATTTGTTGCATTAGATAGGTAGACAAATCATAGAAAAGATTAATTAAGTGATAGGGTCATTCACTTTATGTTTAAAGTGACGTAATTTTCAGTAATTAATTGTTTTCAATATTCATAAACAAATGACCAATAAATTAGCATAGCATTTGCCATTTACAAAGTTTTATATTTGTCAACCCTTCTCTGCGTTGTCAAGTTTTTATTTATTTATATAAACTTATCTTAAAACTTAAAAATGTCACTTTAAACTTAACGTGAATGAACTCAATTTTAAAAGAATATTATCGTTCTTACAGCGTGGTAGTTGTGAACGAGTATCATAAAATCCAAAAGACAGAAAACAGCAAAGCCTATTAACACAAACAAAAACGACAGATCATCGAGATTTTTTTTGCAAAATTGTTTATAATTTAATCGATATTTAATGTTTTAATAAACTCGTGTTCAATACTGATAAAAGATAAATTAGAAAGGCGTTATCGCCTGACGTTACGTAAATAGGTTTTTTACTATTTTCAGTTTCGAAAATAAATGTTCCGCTGATGCTACACTAACTGGTAAAGTTAGAAATAACATCACTGCACTACATACATCTGGCAAATTTGAAGAAACATACTGATTTTTTTATTAATAAATGATCCGCAAGCTCAGGCACTGTTTTTAATTTTGAAATACTATCTCCGAGCCCCTTTCTGAGACTTAAAATCTGATTAGGAAAGTCAATGGACAAGTCTTTATGTTACTTAAATCATTTGTAAATTTCTAGCTTTTATATATAATTCTTCTTCACTTAACGAAGTTAAATTCTTAGGATATAAAAAATAAAATCACATATTCTGAATGCACTTATGCATTACATATACTGAATGTTGTTATACTTTCAAACCTTATTTTCAACTAATTAGCAAAAATATCTAATATACCGAGTGGCCAAATAAGAATGGACGCCGGCTGTATCTCAGAAACTACTTATCGTATTACTTTGGGAAAAAAATTCAAAAAGTAAATCGGACAAGAGAAATCGCTGGAAATTATTTTCAAGTTCGTAGGATGGCCGCTAGGGGTCGCAAGTGATATGACCAATCAGAAAATGGGATTTTTCTCAAAAATATGCCTAGTTAAGAGGTGTTTTAAATAGTGGCATTGTAATATTTGTAAAATTTGCAATATTTTTCTTGTAATGCACTTTGCTCTATTTTTAAAAATAAAGTGGTGGGGGAAGGTTAAACTTTATTTTATTCAAATAAGGATAACTCCAGTTTGGGTTAACAGAATTAAACGAACTAGGGCTCTTTTAAAAGAGCTTTTCTTACAAAATTTACAAAAAATCAGCTCAAACCGCAACTTTCTATCTTCTCTCTAACGGGAGATATTAAGAGAACAAATAAAGTTAGGCTGGCGCCTAAGCCTATAATGGTCTAATTAAAAATTATACTAGTAGGCTATGAAACAAAAAGAGGTAAATAGGTATGTCAAAATATTAAAACGTTTTAGTTACATGTTAGTCATTTAGTTAATGTCGTTTCATGTCTTATTAAGTTTGTATTGTCCGGGTTTTTCTTGTTGTTGTTCGTGTTATTTTCTTATTTATTCTGAATTGTAGTTTATTGTTCGTTTTTTCTTACAAAATGATTTATACAAACGAAGAGTTATTTGACATGGTAAGAGTTTATTTTGAATCAATGAGAAATGTTACAGTTGCTGCGGAGAGTATATGCGCAACAATATCCTGATAGACGGCACCCCAATAAAAAAGTTTTTCTACGAGCAATTCACCTTCTGCGAACAACTCGAAATGTTCATCTAACTGTATACCTTATAGACAACGCAGAGGTCGCACCGAAGGGAACATTATTAATGTGTTAGCTTATATAGAGTTTAATCCTCAACTAAGTACTAGAACTATTGCGAAAGACCTTGGAGTAACTCAAACTACGGTTTAAAACATACTCAAGGAACATAGTTTTTGTTTCATAGCCTACTAATATAATTTTTAATTAGACTATTATTATAGGCCTATATGAGCGGCAGTCTAATTTTACTTGTTCTCTTAATATCTTCCGTTAGAGAGAAGATAGAAAGTTGCGGTTTGAGCTGATTTTTTGGAAATTTTTTGCTCTTAACTATGTAAAAAGAGACATAGCCTGCCATTTAAAATTTTTATGAAATCGCGCAATAACTGTTACGATGTCAAACAGCGCCCTCTAGCTACCACGGTAAAATAAGTTCAAGAACAGTATATACTACAGATTATTCAGTAAGAAAAGCTCTTTTAAACGAGCCCTAGTTCGTTTAATTCTGTTAACCCAAACCGGAGTTATCCTTATTTGAATAAAATAAAGTTTAACCTTCCCCCACCACTTTATTTTTAAAGATAGAGCAAAGTGCATTACAAGAAAAATATTGCATATTTTACAAAGATTACAATGCCACTATTTAAAATACCTCTTAACTTGGCATATTTTTGAGAAAAATCCCATTTTCTGATTGGTCATAGCAATTGCGACCCCTAGCGGTCATCCTACGAACTTGAAAATAATTTCCAGCGATTTCTCTTGTCCGATTTACTTATTAGAATTTTTTTCCCAAAGTTATACGATAAGTAGTTTCTGAGATACAGCCGGCGTCCATTCTTACTTGGCTACCCGGTACAAACAAAAATTTCAATTTTGAATAACAGTTGTTCGGCATCGCTTAATCTCTCATCTTCTAATAATTCATCATAAAATTTTCTAAGTTTTCTTTTATTTTCAGACCGAGGCTTAATGTTGAAGGAATTCACCAAAATCACTGCTTTTTTCCTGATATCTGCAAAGTTTGTTCTCATATAGCCGACTTTTGTTAAAGTTACATTTAGTTGATAGGTCGCGCAATCAAGACCTACATCTGCTTTCTGCAATAATTTTGATGTCAGGTCAACGTTTTCCACAATTTCTGTTTGAAATACTTGCAAAATAATAAACTCAAAACGTTCCATTTTTTTCTTAATTGCTAGTGCTTCGTCTCGAAAGCCATATCCTCTCTACCCGAAATCCAATTTGTGCAATAAAACTAAATAATTGGTACTAATGACCACCTTTTCATCTTTAGTGAAATTACGTTGTGGTTTACAGGACTCAATTTTAAATTTTTTCTCTTTTTCTCTTTCTCAAAACTAAACGAAGCAAATAACAAATTTAGAAGTCTTTAGAAGTCGAAAAGGGAGAATTTTTTAAATAAATAATTTACGTCGCCGGCGTAGAACAGAGAATGGTCAAGTTCCCAGACATATGGAAACCAGATGACGTTTATTGCATTCTGCTATGCAAATATGATTCCTAGCAACTTTCGGTCGCTTGCAGGGGCAGGGATTTAAAAATACAAAAATTCACTAATAAAAATGAAAATAACATCTTTTATGATATGAAAATAAAAGCTGGCTTTCGAATAGGACCCGGTCAACATGGGCCCCTCGGTGAGGGGAGGTGTTTGTTACGCCACTAGTGATCTTTTTTTTCTAATATTTTAATCTTGCACTTCAATTTCAAAAGTTATGTGTAATATATTTTGTCGAAAAATTAAAGAATCTCATATTGTTTTAGCATGTCTAGAAAGAAAACTTAACATATAAATAAAAAGGAGGCAATTGTTTATTATTTAAAATTTTTAAGTCTAGTTTGTAAATATCTAAAAAATAATCACAATTATTTTATAATAAAAATTTGTTTGCAGTTGCAGTTTTAAATTTAGCGAAGTCTAGTCATTCTCCTAGTAAATAAATAGTAGATTCTATTTCTATACTAAAAAAACCCGGTCCTAGTAACATGCATCACCATTGCATGTCCGGTACAGAAAGGGTTAAAAAAATATATAGATCACTTAACCTCTTTTTAATTTTAATATTTTGATATTTTTTTTATTTCTACATTTCAGCTTAAAAATAGGACTTAATATAAATTAGTATTATATATTGGTTTTTATTGGGTGAACTATATGCCATATTTGATATTGGCAATTAAAAAAATTAAAAGAAAATTTTCCATGTCAAAGTAATGTTAAAACATTAGATAGATCACCTGACTATAATCATGCGATTGGATGTATTAAAATTTCATTTCAAATGCAATGCTGTTATTTTCTGTTTTTCTAACAGACAACACTGGTGCTATTCATTTCATAATATCCACACCTCAAATCTTGGTACCGAATCTCTTTGGTACACATCTTCACTGTACATCAAAATAAATGGCTGCCCAAATAATAATTTTTAGCCAATTCTATTCCTCGTCTTTATTTCTTCGTATTCCACTCATTTTTTGAAAATCATTTATTCAAAGTTGTGTGCAGGAGATGACAAATTTTGATGAAGATGTGACACAAAGCTTCCATTTATTATTTTTTCAGCCTTTACAGTTTTATTAATAGACTGTAGCTCTAGGTATATATTTTTTTGCAAATAACACATTTCAATTTTTCAAAACACTTTATAATTTTTTAAATGAACAGAATTGAGCGAATGTCTGCAATAAGGGGCATTTCATTATGGCCCTATTAAGTTATATGGTATTAATAAACTGATAAGAATTTACTTATACGTGTTAGTTTATAGATTATCCTCTTGATTATGTAACTCCTAACTATTTCACGTGCAATACATATATTCAACAAAATTATAGAAAGTATAAAAATAATAAAAATAGTAATAAAAACAAACACAAACGTAAAATAAGTCTCGGGACTCACCAGTTAAAATATCTTCAGTTCAAAATTAGAAATAAAATTAATGTAGCAACATTTAGGAAATCTACGAGAGCGAACAAAAATATTTTTAAAAGGAAGTGAGATATCAAATGAAGCACCCCAAATGGGCAACTCTTTTTGCCTGTTGCTAGAATACAATCAACCAGTTCAACTAATGGCAACTTTTACAGTGCTAAATGCATATTTACTTTGCTGGACTTTAATGTGCATATGCAGGTAATGTTATAATATTAAGTAATTTTAAGAAATGTACCTGATAGTATCTATTTTTATTACTTAGGGTAAACTAATTAATATTTCCTATATTTGAAAGATAGTAAAAAGGTTAGGTAGTAGGACCTTTCTATAGAAAGGATAACTTTTTTTTGGTGAATGATTCAAATCAGAGACAATAAATTTCCTGAAATTATTGAAACTAGCTACTTATGTATTTATACCAATAGATGATTTACATTTACATCGACTTTTTTTCCACCTACCGGTTAATTTCATTTCAACTTTTAATTGCAGATAAAAACGAAAAACCGGTATCGTATTTTTTTTGTTAATCATTTTTATCAATTGGGTATGGAATTATAATTAATTACTAAAAAACTTACTATTATGTACCATCATATCATACTATAACTAAATAAACTATTTGTACTGTTATAAGTTTTCTTATTTTTCTAATTTTATATATAATTTTTGGCTCACCGGTGTTATAATTTATGGGCAATGTTTGTGTCATCTACTTATGGAAAGCTATAATATAGAGATCTGCTGTTAAATATATGTACATTTGTTTGTCAAATTCTCAAATTCGAAGAAAAAATAAAGGAAAAGATACTAAGAAGAAGTGTTCATGAGTTTAGCTCTTCTTATAGCTTAACTGTTCTTTTCTTGACCGTTAAGAGATTTAACACATATTGTTTTTCTTGGGTATATCGGTCACTTAATTACATATAAAAAAGGTTACATTTTTTTATACATATATATATTTCTGACGTTTCGGCTTTATTAGGCCATCTTCAGAGATTCTGCAGAAGATTATATTTTACATTATTTGTTTAATATTTTTTTGATCTATTATACTTACATTTATAGGATGTTTCACTAACTAAAATAACTAAATTATAATAATTTTAAATTGTTTGAAACGATTATTGCGTTATTTTGCTGCATACATGTTGTTTGAGGGCTTTGACGCGACTGAGTTTTAAAGTGGTTTGGGTTCAGTTTTGTTTCCAAGCTGACAGATTTGCTGATAATATTCATATACATGCATTAGGTAGAGGTATAATTGAAACTTAACAAATATTATTTTTAAGTTTCAATTATACCTCTACCTAATGCATGTATATGAATATTATCAGCAAATCTGTCAGCTTGGAAACAAAACTGAACCCAAACCACTTTAAAACTCAGTCGCGTCAAAGCCCTCAAACAACATGTATGCAGCAAAATAACGCAATAATCGTTTCAAACAATTTAAAATTATTATAATTTAGTTATTTTAGTTAGTGAAACATCCTATAAATGTAAGTATAATAGATCAAAAAAATATTAAACAAATAATGTAAAATATAATCTTCTGCAGAATCTCTGAAGATGGCCTAATAAAGCCGAAACGTCAGAAATATATATATGTATAAAAAAATGTAACCTTTTTTATATGTAATTAAGTGACCGATATACCCAAGAAAAACAATCTGTGTCTTCTTATAGCCTTAAGTTTCATCTTTATCACAGTGAATACCACCAATCACTGTCGCATTACAATTTCTAAAACACGTTCACTTGGAAACTATGCTGAGTCTTACCCCCCGCAATAACCTGGAATTACTGTCAGCGTAGTGATGAAAATTATGACTACTGGGTATACAGTGTTTGAAAATGTGGATTCGTCAGTGAACAATATTCAGGAAAAGTATGGATTTTCTTGAATTTTTTACTGTACCCAAAGGCATAACTCTAGTTGTTTTTGAAATACTGATGCATATATATATTCTGTATGTATATAACTTTGTACATTTGGCAACTTAGCTTGGAGGTTTTGAGGTACCTGTATTATCATAATTCATGAAGTAATCTTCTATAATGTGGCTATTCTAGTAGTACACATTACGACGGTCACTTGCGAGCCAAAGAAACCTATACCTTTATAGCCTTTACCTATCAGTGTCTTATTCACCTCACATAAAGTAAGTAATTTTTTATGTACTTTAATTTTATGTGGGGCGATAAGACACTGATATTAATATGAACATTTCTTCCTTTGTTTTACATTTTGTAACAGGGAAAAAGGGACGTAAAAAAAAGAAGAAAAGTGATAAGTGGTTAGTTTATATACTTTTTAACTTTTTTATTATTGAAATATTCTTGACATGTAGACCTCGAGCAAGAGGACAGAGGCTTAGATATGTAATTGAAAGTAATCTGTTTTTATATTGTTGTCAGATTCAGCTCAAATTTCAATTAATATCATTTTAGATAAACTGAATAATAAAGTTACAGATTATCGACCTATCAGACCTGCGTAAGTGAATAAAATAACAACTATTAAAAAAGAAGCACTGCATTACCAGTAGTAGCAATAAAATGATATAGAGTGGTCCAAATTTTACCGTCCAAACTTTGGGAATCGATAGATCATTTTTAATACATAACACTGGACAAATATTTCATTAATATAATAAATAATATATTAATGAAATATCATATATACACTTTTATATTATAAAAGTGTATATAATAATGGTAGAAAATATATACAAATTTGGCCTATAGGCTTAATACATAGAGAATATTGAAGGTCATAAAAAATATATCTTTTCAGATATGATTGAAACTTATCAAATAAAGTTATATCACTTGAATATTATGATGATTAAAATCATTTCCTTAATAGTCAAGAAAAAGATTTTGACCAGGAAAAAATCTTCAACTATATAATTTTATTTGATCAAGATCAATTATATATCTGAAAAGAAGTATTTCAAATTATAGCATTTGGTTTTTCTAAACCAGTAAATTATATACAGGGTGCCCATTATCTATCTCCTTACATGGCTAACTTTGTTAATAGTGGAGATAGAGAATTGGTTAAATTAACAAAATTGGGCAGAATTACAAGAGGAATTCAGTGCCTCCTTCAAATTTAATTTTAATTTTCAACTTTTCGAGATATTTTGGAAAAACTGAAAATCGCCAACATTTTTAAACTCGAATATCTCGAAAACTATAAAAGATACAAATATTATAAAAATACTCTGTGATGGTGTTTTTTACGTGGAATTCAGTGGTGATATTGAAAATTTCACGGGCATCGTTGTTTTTGAGAAAAAAAGTAAAGTTATGTTTTTTTTAAACGGCAACCATAGTTGGCTATGGTATCAATAAAAAG
This sequence comes from Pogonocherus hispidulus, assembly GCA_963924545.1. Lineage (NCBI taxonomy): Eukaryota > Metazoa > Arthropoda > Insecta > Coleoptera > Cerambycidae > Pogonocherus > Pogonocherus hispidulus. Next base: position 36,377,571 of record OZ004694.1, on the reverse strand, counting down.
CTTATTTTTTTCTGATTTCAAAAATATAATATTTAATAAATCGTATTTTTCTTCGTTTGTGTACATTTCATAATAACTATTTTAAGATGAACGTTTAATTTTGACGTTTATTATTATTATTTATAAGTATTATTAGTATTATTATTTACTGATCTACGTTTGTTTTTCATAGCTTACTATGTTAATAAATTATTTGTTCATTACAGTAAACAAAAGAAAAGAGAAAGGTATATTAAATATTATATTTTTGAAATCAGAAAAAAATAAGCTTTTTATTGATACCATAGCCAACTATGGTTGCCATTTAAAAAACATAACTTTATTTTTTTTCCCAAAAACGATGCCGGTGAAATTTTCAATATCACCACTGAATTCCACGTAAAAAACACCATCACAGAGTATTTTTATAATATTTGTATCTTTTATAGTTTTCGAGATATTCGAGTTTAAAAATGTTGGCGATTTTCAGTTTTTCCAAAATATCTCGAAAAGTTGAAAATTAAAATTAAATCTGAAGGAGGCACTGAATTCCTCTTGTAATTCTGCCCAATTTTGCTAATTTAAACAATTCTCTATCTCCACTATCAACAAAGTTAGCCATGTAAGGAGATAGATAATGGGCACCTTATATTTGATTTTAATTATTACGATTTAGTACATATACCAGGGCATCTAGCGGCGAATAGGCAAGGTATTCATAGTGTTAGCGCACCCTTCAGATCATATAGCAGTTTTGTAGGTACTTCAAAGGTTAGTTCTTTGGCATGGGAGATGGTTCCATAATCATTTTTTATTTTCTGTGAATTGGTAGTTCTGTTATTTGATTAATTTGATAAGCAAAAGTTTTTTTAAATCCAGATGGCAAGTAGCAAATTGGCTTTTGAGAGCAAATTTCAATCCGCTATGGGTTGAACTTTATACCCTTAATTGGATTTTTGAACAATATAGTTCATTGTCTATTATAATTTAGAAAGTTTCATCTCCTCCGAATTTATCTACATAAATTTCTACCAGGTATTCTAAATAAAAAATACATATTTACATGTGGTTCTACAAATGTTTTTTATTTCAGCTGCCGCATTGTTATCTGCGATGTCCTGCTTGGGACATGATGTCCAGGACAAATGAGTTAAAGTAAACTTTTTTTTATTTTAAATTAGTTTAATGGAATTCCTATACCAGAGTTTTAGGTCAGTTATAGTTTTGTAATAACTCCACACCGATGGTGGTTTTATAAATTCAGTGTGTTGCTGAACATGTTTAGAAGAACTTTTAGTTCTTAATTTTCTGACCGATATCAATCCGAAAAGGATCATTTTGTTTGGAGCTATAATAAACATATATACACATGGTTTACAACTTAAGTACCAAGTGGTACGTGGGTTTTTTGTTACACATGATTAACATGGATGTCTAAGTTGGGAATGGCTTATTAAAATGGTTTAGATATCGTCCTGGGATTCAATGAACACTATTTGTCTCTTCGTCTGCTGAAGATTGTACCTGAATAAATTTAAGTTAGTTAAAACTGCCGACCCCTGTTTCAAACATGTTTTAATGGATATGTCACCGGATGATCAGATAAGCATTAGATATTATTTGGTTATTAATTATCTAATAATTATAAATATATAAGCTTCACTCTTTTAAATATTATAAAACCTTATAAAAGGATTTAGATTCTGGATTTGCCTAGAAAGACCCGTCGTAACCTGATACACAGATCAAGCCATCTGTTGGTAAACTTATATTGTCATCCCTAACAGTGAGCATTAAATAGACCTTATAATTTGTTGTTTTATTTGTCAAAATAGTTACTATATTTTCTTTCAGCTAGCTAGCATTATTTTCCATTTGGTTTAGTATCATCAAAGGAGTTCTTCACTTACCTCTAACAATTCAACAAAGGTGATCTCTATCAAAATTGTCAAATTCGTTCATATTCTGTTAAAATGAATAATAAGAAATGTTATTGAGAATATTAATTACATATTTACAATTATTAATAAAAACAAAGTATTATTAATTAAAAACAAACAAATAGTTATGTCTGTTTATTGGTGTATTAACCTGTCTATCATTTATTTTTGCCAAATATCTCGGATTATATTATGTTTATTAAGTTTGAATGAAGAAATCGTAGGTATTTTTCCAAAGTACGTATAAGTTCCTAAATTTTTATGTTAATTATCTACACATATTTTGTGAAAAATGGAACAAAGTTAAAGGTTAATTTCAAGTAAATGAATATTAATATTTATTCAATTTGTCTAAATGTCATTCAAATCACATATATTGTACGAAAGTTGACATTTCGGTAAAAAATAATTAAATTAAGTATACAAAGTCATTCATTAATTTAATCAACGTAATAAGTGTCTTGTTTCTAGGTTATGTTTGAATGACATACAACTATGTGACATAGGTGACAACTATGAAATTCAGAGTTTGACTTGGTGTCAGAGTGTAGTGGCAAAAACGAAGAAAAGTCATTCAGTAGATGGAAGAAGTTTTTAATTTTGTCTGAGTGGAGACTGTATATTTGAGTCATTCATTGGACAATGTTGTTATACATGATTAAATCATGTGCTAAATCTAAAAATACAGCTGACCGACATAAGCAAACCAATGTGTGTATGCCTATGGGAAGATTGTGACTATTAGAATGACAATAGTGAAGAAATTACCAAGCACGTTAGTTACCATGCTTATCATACGATTGAAATGTATGGCTCTACTAGTCTCATAGAAAAAATTAAAGTACCGGTATGATAACGAGTGAACTTGCGATTCAAATATGTTTTATACTTTTATATAGCTTTATAGGATGCCAAAAAAAAATTGGAGTCAAAGTGTGAACATTTCATTTAAGTATCCTGAACATGTTAATGTTTGCATACCTTCCTATCAAAAAATTATTATGAACTCATTAATATGAATTTGATATCACTAAACGAAGGTAGGTTGGAAGTTCTACCTTGATAATAAACACAATACTTCCTTTTAAATAATTATAGCTGAATTGTAACCTAATTTTACAAAAATTGTTTTAGATATCAGGCAGTCCATATTTTTAATAAGATGCCATTCTTAAATAATAGCATAATTAATAGCACCACAACTTTTAAAAAACAAGCCAAAGATTTTACATATGCCTTTTCTCTTATTGCCTGAGACCATATCTATTTTTATCTAATATGTTACCTCATTCAATGATTATTATTTATATTTAGTACTCGTCCTATACAATATTTTTTAAAATGTTTTTAGGTGTAAGGGAGAACACGCTCTGCGGAATGTTTCACCCTTGTTTGTAATTTCTTGCAATAAATGTGTATTTATTATGCAACGACTGAGAATTAAATGTTGGAAAGAACTTTAATAAATACATAAATTCAATAGATGTTGTAAGACATGCAGTGAATGACACGTCTATTCAGAGTAACAGTAGCCAGTTCGAGCAGTGCAAATAATTGTTTTTCTTATAATAATAATCAATTCCTCAAAAAGCTAAAAATACATATTGTAACAATTATCTATAAATGAATGATTGTCTATTATTTGTGAATAAATACTATTTATCGTTATTCGCGTGTATTATCCTTATTTAATGAAGAAAGTACCAAGTGGGATATATCATCGTGCTTGTAATTTCTTTCTGTATTTAGTGAAGTAAAAATCCAATATGGCGCTCATAAGAAATACAAAAGTTAAATATTGTTGCCAAAAACTAGTAGGCCTAGGACATGGTTTTGGACATGGACTAGGTTTTAGTATGGCAATCGAAAGCTCTCATCAAACTATGTAGATACCAAATTTCAAAAGTCTACATTTATTTCTAGGAGTTATTTGACATAAAAGAAACTGGCAAATTTTGTGTTTTCCGGTATAACTCACGAACGGCCCTGAATATATTAAACTTATTCACATATTTTGAAACACCATGAAATTGAGCAACTTTTTTCGAATTTGAGCTACATTGTATCTTTTACCGTTTCTGAGATACCAATGCTGAACATTAAAATTTTTCCCATCCTGTATATGTAAAGTGCATGCTTTAAATCTTGTGGCAAAAACTCTTCGAGAAGATTTTCCAGAGGTAGATGCGTTAATAGCAAGTACAAAGTGATTCTTAAATATCCTAAACGGCTTCGCTCATTACACAGCAAGTGTCCTGGTATTCCCAAATCACCACAGCCAATTCTTACAGTTTATTGCTTTCGTTACTACTTAATTTCTTTTATTATCCTTATCATAATGTGTACAATTGTGTCCCGCAGCACATTTCTACCAACCCTAATTACATATCTGTGGCTGCTGAAGATTGAAATTAATCTTCAGCAGCCACAGATATGTAATTAGGGTTGGTAGAAATAGCCGATATATGTCGATAACAAGACCTAGGAATTTTATAGGGCCTACAAGAGACATCGTTATGACTTCATATTAAGTACTTTAATAAGAAAAGTACTTAATAATTTATAACGTAGAACTCTGAAGCAAAATGACGACTTTTCAATAATTTTTTTAATAAGGCATTACATCAGACTACATTAATTTTATGGTATAGAAATTCCTCGGCTTCAGTCATGGTTTCGTGTGAACGCAAGTAGCAATATTTTATCATTTTTACAACATTTATGTAAGAACATATGTTAAGTGTTTACATCAGTTTCCAATGCTGCTTTAAATTTTTTGGATGATCCTATATCTATAAGTGTCTAATTTGAAAATTACTTTTTGTAACCTACAAGTATCTTATTCGTTAACTGTTATAAGTATTCAGTACAGAAATTTTTATTCAGGTGTATACAGAACTTATTTATTTAGGAGTACTGCATGAATTTTTATTGTTAATTCTTCATTGATTTCCTTTACATATTATGGTTTAGGGAGTTGGAACTTTGGTGTGAAGATCCCACTGATAGTTTTCCCCATAACCAAAACACTATACACTCTTTGAGTGCAGTAGTGTTTTGGTATTATGTGGTAAACTACACCTGTGTTATATCTTTATATGAAAATTATTTGTATTTCATTGACATATTAAAATTGTAAAAAACCACATAGGCAGAAAACTATTAAGACTATTAAGTGTACAGGGTGATTAACTATATTTTGACTACCATGTTAACTTTTTTGTTTATAGAATTATAAAAAAATGTGAAATATAAAAGTTGCACGATTCTTTATGAAGTTTGCGAAAATGATAGTAGAAAAACAAATGAAGTCCAAACAAAATGGCCGCGGATGTTAACTTTGTTAATTTAAATGGAACACCCTGTATATTTTTGCATATTTAGATAGAACATCTCACGAACACAATAATATAGATATTGATGGGTCTATCTTTAATAATAAAGGAGATATGACCAAAATAGTGCACCATAAGAGCGATGTGTTGGAGAAAGATATTCTCTTTCTAGCACATCGTTCTTATGGTGCACTTTTTTGATCATATGTCCGTTATTATTAAAGATAGATCAATCAATATCTATATTACTGTATTCTTGAGACAACGTTCTATCCAAATATGCAAAAATATACAGGGTGTTCCATTTAAATTAACAAAGTTAATATCCGCGGCCATTTTGTTAGGACTTCATTTGTTAGTCTACTATAATTTTCGAAAACTTCGTAAAAAATGGTGCAACTTTCATATTTCACAAATTTTTATAATTCTCTAAACAAAAAAGTTAACAGGGTGCCAAAATATAGTGAATCACCCTTATACATAATTCTGTAAATGAATATAAAAAGAGTGCTGCTGTTTACATAAAAAATAGGTACATATTAAAAACCTTAATTTCTAAATTTAAGAGATACTGAAATTAATTCTTTTGAAATTAGAAATCTCTGGCTAACCTTACCTGCAAATATCTGGACAAAAATTTGCATGCATTAACACATAAATCTTAATATTGGGCAAGCTTAAATAATGCAAATGAAATTTAAATAACCATGTTATGGTCTACATCAATATTTTAAAACTGCTATAAAAATATGAAATAAATGTTGCATTTAACATACAATTATTAATATTTTTTAAATTTTTAAAGCAGTTTGGAAAGGTTAGTACAAAGTCAAAATTAATCTAGAGCAATGGCAAATGGCTCTAGTGGACTACTTACAGTGCGGGCGTAGGGGGTTGCGTGTTAGAGGTTGCCATCTGGAGTTCACGGTCGGAAGGCAGGCCACAACGGGACAGGAAACATAGGGTGGGGTCGACACGCATCGCTGTATAATTCTCATAGCCGTGCTTCCAAGTGCCAATGAGCAGAGACTTGTCACATTCCGAATCCCACCACACACTAGGTAATTGCTCCGTTACGGGAGGGTATATCGGCAGGGCACTGTGGATTATGTTATGCCAATTGTCAATTTTGATTTCTTTATTAGTAAAGTGCATATAAAGGCACTATTTTTATTATTGAGGTTTTATGAGAAGGACTCTTTATGACTTGAAATTTTTTACCACAGTTATATTTTTGCTTAATTTATCAAAAACAAACATTACATAATGATTTTTGTCTAGAGCAGTGATTTTTCCTTAACTACAACATACATGTAAGTTTAAATCTGAGTAATAATCTAATTATGTCCTGGATATGATCATTTCAGGACAAAAATTCTAAATGAAATTTGTAAAAACTATTAGGTATAATAAAATGTTAAGAATATTTTATTTTTGAGAAAATTTTTTGCTAATGTTTATTCATTCCTCATATGAACAGTTTTGCTTCTACATAGAACATGCTACATTGCTCCTAAAAGAAGCAATATGTTTGCAATTTAACAAAAAACTATTGAAAGGATTTAAAATAAACTTTTTAATTGATATTTATGTAACTATTAAAAAAAAACTTGAATCATGGCGTGGTATTTCATTTTAGTTACTAAATTATCTCAATTTTATTTAAAGAATTTTATTTACAAAACTGCAACTTTAAAAATTCAGAAGCCATAAGAGTCCTTAAATGGAAAAATAATGCTCTAGTTGACATTATTATCATACCTTTTTCCTAAAAAAATAATTTGGTATCAAATCAAGTGCCATACCGTCGTCACTTCTCAGTGTAAAATTAAAGGGTTGGGAACCAATTGACTGGATGTAGATAAGTGTTAATAACAATATATATGTTAAAAATAAGCAACAAAGCTGTGATATGACTTATAAAACAGAATAGTCTTTGTAAAATAAATGTATTGAAGAAATTGATACTGGGCATTTCAGCTAAGCGCTAGCATGACTTGAAAGCAGAATCATGCAAATTGTTAAATAAAATAAAAGCAAGGCTCCCAACGATGAAAAACAATTTAGCCAAGATACAATTCCAGCACTGACTTTTCTATTGGTTAAATTACATTATCTTACCTTTAGTTTTAGTAAATAACCATTTGGATATATTTTTGAGTAAAAAAACAATCAAAACATGTATCTTAGCTAGGGAGTGATATTTACTTCAACTAATAGGAATCTTACCTTGCATGAACTCCGTCAGCAATATGTTGCACCAAATCCCCAATAATTTCATGTTTGATGTAATACAACATCCGAACACGTAACAGAACCCTGTAACAATTTCACATTAAATATTTTGACAATATGTATTTATAAGTAAATAGTCACTAGTAAAACTTTCAGATTTTTATGAGAAAAGATTATTTTCATCAAATACCTACGTATTCTCTAAATTAGCATGAAATTCATCACAAACGGATAATCTCATAATAGAGATGGCAATTATACATAAATAATAAGCACTGCAATTAGCGAACCGTATCTAATTTCCAAACAACTCTTTAACTAATGAACTAGGTACATAAAGTTGAGATTACTACTATAAAGTTAATATCTCTTTTCAAACTAGTAACCAGGGTGTTAACTTAAGTGTGTCCAAGCTGTAGCTTACGCGATCCACATCTCAGAAACTCAGAAATTTTGTGCGTGTAGTAAATACAGGGTGTTGTACATTTTTTTAGAAGATGTTTGGATGAATCTAAATTTACAAAATGTGAATTATTCAACTAATATTACTTTAATCTATACCTATTATAATTAAAAATAATACAAATTTTACTTTCTTGTCATTCTTATTGTGTTAATAAATGGTCCTCAAAACACTTTATTTTTTACATAGCCCCCCATACAAAAGAATCAAGGAAGTATCTGGTGACCTTGATGTCAAAAATAGTTTCTACAAATCACTGTCCGAGATCGTTTCTGAATGTGAATGTTCTCGAAAATACACCAAAATCATAACTTTGTTTATAATAGGCTTTATTTTTTCCTGTTTACCTTTGAAAGAACCAACATTTCTACAGTTTTAAATAAGCCTCTTTAATGCATTTTGTGATAGTCTGGGTTTTCTGGGGTACCTTACATACTCTTGCTACGATATTATCACATTCTCCATAAATTAATTATTAACATAATTATTCAGATAATCTTCGTCGATGTAAATCAAACATGCCATATTTGACTTAAATTTGTAAATAACTGTCATTAGTTTTTAACTAGTCGTAACTATACTAATTTGACAATTCTTCTAATACCTACAGCAATTGTTGGTCTAGCCGGCTTGTATTTAATTACGAAAAAACATTACCGAATAAATCAGACAAAATAGATAGATTTGTAGAATTTCCATTAACAACTTAAAAACTGTTATGAATAGGTATAGGGAAGTGAAACCATCCATATTTTTGGGGGTAAAATATATTTAAATAAAAAAAATTGGGGATTTCCACTTAAAAATTGAAGATATTTGATTTTTTTTTTTGTTTGGCATTTCCATTGTTACTCTATTTACATAGTTTGAATAATTTAACGTGTTGTTTGATAACTATGAATTGAATAACTAAAATATTTTTGAGTTTATGATTGTGCCATATCGTTTTGAATTAACGGATATCTAAAATCTAAAAATAGTTATGTTCCTGCTTCCTGAATTCTAGTTTACAGCTTTTTTAAGGTAACGTATATGTAAATGTTTGATATCTAAATATTAATTACCTATTTAAATATTGTTTTAAATAATTTTTGTCGAGATTCCCATCAATCGTATTAAAAAGAATATTTGTCTAACGAAAGTTATTTCTTCGAGCAAATATTTTTGCTCTGCGAATTTCTAATTTTAATGGGTTTGACCTTGAAATATGCAAAATTTTCGCCTGCGGTGCATTTTGTTATTTCTGCGCCCCCCATTTCGAAATCTCACCTGCTGCCACTGCTAGAGTCTATTATTTTTCATAGACATTCAGTATACCTCAGAAACTACCAGAGATAAAAAACTAATAGCACATACTCGAGTTCGATTTTCAAGAGAAATTCAACTGTTAACTTTAAGATTTCATAACTTTACTATGTATGTATGAGTTATGAAGCACTTTTTGCCATTTTCAACCCTACCTGTATCTTTAGTACCAAATATGTTCCAACAAACTAAAAAGTCTTCTTAATTATTTTTTATTGCCGATTCAAGTAGGGGTGATAGTGATCTATAATGTCCTATTATATTATACAGGGTGTTAGTTAAACACGCGGCAAAAATCCTTTGATAATTTTTTGAAAAAGCGCTTTGTTGCGAAGATATATTTTTATATAAGATATATATTTGTTGCAAAAACAATTTTCAACAAATCCAATTTTGGTATTTTTCACATTATTAATGCACGTAAAATAAAAGTATGGCGTAGTACACTGGACGTATCAAGTAAAAGACATGTAAGAAAAAGTAGTTGTTTTTTCTTACCAACATCCCGTGATACTTCGGAGTGATTATTTTGTATGTTTTTGTATGTTGTCTTTTTGTAGTTTGTAAGTGTCGCATTTGTTAAGATTGATTGACGTTTGGCTAGTTGACGTGTAAACGGTTGTTAGTGAAGTCCTCTATCATGGCTCGCTATACGAATGCCGAGATGGCTGACATGCATTTTATTTATGGACTTGCTGATGGCAATGCATTAGGAGCTAGGCAACTGTACATTGAGCGATTTCCTAACCACATTGCTCCCGATAGAAAAATCTTTCAAAGTATTCATCAACATCTTCGAGAAACGGGAACATTGAAGCGAAGTGGAGGACCAGGAAGGCCAAGGACTGTAAGAACGGTAGACGCAGAAGAGAACGTGCTGGACATGATAGAAGAAGATACTTCTACGCGAAGAATTGCAAATACTTTGAATGTAAGTAATTGGACTGCTTGGAAAATTCTAAGAGATAATTTGTTGTACCCATACCACATTCAACGCGTTCAGGCACTTCTTCCTGTGGATTTTGCTCCACGTACTGTATTTTGTCAATGGCTTTTGCACACATTGGTTGAAATCCCGCAACTACTTACGCTCATTCTTTTTACCGATGAAGCCAGTTTCTCACGAAATGCAATAAGGAATTTCCACAATAACTATGTGTGGGCTGACGAAAATCCACATGAGATTTGTGAAGATCGGTTTCAACATCAGTTCTCGTTGAATGTTTGGGTTGGAATTGTGGGTGACTGGCTAATTGGACCGGTATTTCTACCAGGAAGACTTACCGGCAAAGTATACCGCAACTTTTTGGAACAAATGCTACCTCAGTTTTTGGAGGATGTACCATTGGCTACAAGACAGGCAATGTGGTTTATGCATGATGGTGCACCACCTTATTTTAGATTGGTGATCGCTGGATTGGTCGAGGTGGACCTCACGTATGGCCTGCTCGATCCCCGGACTTAAAATCCCTGGATTATTTCCTATGGCGGTATCTAAAGTCATTAGTTTATACTAGGCCAGTGGAAGATGTGGACGATTTAAAAGATCGGATAATTGCTGGGTGTAACTCAATAAGAAACGACCCTGGTGTTTTTAAAACAGTTCGGGAGTCTATGAGGAGAAGATTGGATGGTTGCATCCGAGCTGGAGGTAGCTATTTTGAACAATTCTTGTAGGTTCAGAAATGTTAACATGTAATTTTTAGTAATAAATTGTTATTTGTTGAACATTTTTTTCGCCCTTTATATTCGCAACAAAGCGCTTTTTCAAAAATCATCAAAGGATAAAATATCCTTAGAATAGTCCAAAGAATAACCTTTTGAATTTTTGCCGCATGTTTAACTAACACCCTGTATATTATTTTTTTAAATTAAATTAATTAAAACAAAGTCAAAGACTCTCCTGAAGGGGGTTACATATTGAAAAATTACAGACAAACACCACATGCTCATTGTCACTGTCGGAGCTGGAGATCGAACTCATGCTATAATAGACAATGTGACCGAGAAATGCTGCCACAGAACACTCTAGCCCACTGCGCTACCATGACGATAATATATTTAAGAAATTAAAAAACAACCTTATTTACTTTCACATCACATGAGATTGCAATTTTTGCACGATTGCAGCACAATAATAATTGTGATTTTAAGTGACTAGATCAATACAGGATTCATAAAATCTGATGTCTATAAAATGGTGAACTCTTGCATTAATTATATGATTTTTAGTTGACTGTTATTTTTATTAATAAACCTACGAAGAGATGTGCGAGCACAACCACTTAATTAAATGCTGTATTAATGTTTGTCATTATTGCATTCGTTTTTTTTTACTTACTGCACTTATAGAAGTTTATGTGAAAATAAACCGTAACCATGTCATTTTTTGTTTAAACTAAGTATAAAATCTCTAGATCTAGACAAGGAAAGTTGATAAATTCCCCCAACTGGCCAATTCGATAAATTGCTTAATTGGAACTTCCATCTGGAGAAAATGATCCACAAGGCACGACTGTCCTTATGGAAATGTCGACGAATCTGTGGGAAATCTTGGAGCATTGGTCCCAAATAAATATAGGTTGTACGTAATGGTCATACAACCTATGATAGCGTACGGCTCCATAGTTTGGTGGTCGAAAGAACTACAACAAAGGACTTAAATCAAACTTTTTGGTTTACAAAGACAAGCATGCCTGCCTGGATACAACTGGAGCAATTAGCTCTACACCGTCAGCAGCTCTGGAAATACTACTGGATTTACCTCCTCTTCATATATATTTGGAGAGAGGCCAGATGGGCAACATACAGACTAAAGCAGGCAGCTATTAACATACCGCAATCTGATATTATGACCAACCATGAACTGCCCTGTAACATTCTCTTCCCAAGAAGAGATGAATGGGATCAAAGTAAAGCTGACCTATTGATGGCAGATAGTTGTTGGTTTATAGATGGCTCCAAAACATCTATGGGTGTGGAGCCTGAGTGTATAGTTGCAACCAACGGTAAGAATATCCTCAAGCCTTGGTTCTACTACTATTCAACTATATTTCAGGCAGAAATCTATGCCATAGAATGGTGTGTATAGAAATTTTCTGAGACAGCCAAGCAGCTCTTAAAGCTCATGGTTCCTACCGTTGTAACTCAAAAACGATATGGCGCTGTCACCAAGCAGTCGTTCAAATTTCCAAAATCAAGAATGCTGACCTGAATTTATTTTATTGTTATTGCCAAATATGGCCGTCATAATTTTTGTAAAATTTTGCAGTTAAAATCTTATTCCGGCGCTGCTGGACAAAACCGATATTCAACTCTGACCTTCACGGGTCAGTTGTGTCGGTAGGCTGAGTAATGTTGTCTTTTAAATGTTTTGTACCCTATTGCCAATACGACAAAGAAAATAAATTAATGATGAGTTATAGCATCGAGGTTATAATGTATAGTTATCATAAATAAAGAACAGCCCACTTCATTTTAAGTTATTTTTGGTGTTTTATCGCTCTTTATTACGTAAAATAAATATCTTTTTCTGCATTAAATTGTCAATTGACAGAGTATAACAAGATATGGAGCTTTACTACCTACAAAACATCTGATCTGGCGGGCACCTTATAATATGTGGTATAAAACAAAACAAGCATGTTTGTACCGAAAGTCGGATACATTATTTTACATTAGGCTTTCTCGTCTTATTCAATTCTACCAACAACAATGATTTACTGTTTTCTGTGTACGTCTTATTTAGGCACACTCACTGATACAAACTTTTACTTTTACATAATTAATAAACATTTTATGTAGAACTCACTTTTTGTAACACTGCGCTATCACCTAGTTTTTTATTAACGAAAGACACACGACAAAGTCACTGCGGCTGAATTTTCAGCGTTAATCTAATTTTGAATGAATTAAAAATTAAACTGACTGTTGCAAAGTAAGAGTCACTATCAATAAAGATTACCAAGAAACTGGCTGCGGTACGGGTTGCCTATTCTCGTCTTTCGAGCATTTACCATGTGTTTATTTTATTTTATTTGTTGAGGCAGGTCAGAAATTAAGGGAATAGAGATTTTGAAACAAGTAGTTATGGTTGTAATCATTATTCTGAGCATGTGCAGTGCCAAAAAGAATCAATCTTTTTTGGCACTATACCTGCTCAGTACAACAATGCTAAAAATTAAGTATTTCAAAATGTCTAATATGAAGTATGAAGTGGTGTTATTTCTTAGTGAAAACGAAAGATACGTGCGGGACGGTAGCTTTGCGATTGTGTTCAATTAATATTTTACATTTTAGTGAAATTGCAAAACCTTTTTGCGTAATTTAAAGAGACGTTCGGTTAGGTGTGTTCTATGTTTGCAGATTGAAATAATTTTTTGGTGGTGTTTAGTGTTCAAGGTAAGTATTTATTTTAGTTGCAGTGACTGTATAGAGCTAGAAAATAGAACACGCAAGCCAGTCTATGATGCCATGAGTGAAGCATGTTTAGCTAATAATGGAGGACATTTCCAGCACCTGCGATGAAGAAAGATATTAATTAGGTATGTAAGAGTTAGAGATTATTTTATTCATTTTTATTGTTAGAGCAAATATTTTATTGTCTGTTACAGTTAAAACAAATATATTTTTATTTGTTATTATTGAATGGAACATTTTGTTAATTGCTAATTTAATTTGTATTTATATGGGAAAATAAGGGTGCTTAAGGCGAATACCAACTATCAAAAGTAACGCTCCCAATAGCAATGCCTCACATCGGTGGTGTGGAAATATACTTTCTTAATCTAATTCCTCATGTTCAGTTGATTCAGCTGGTTCAGCCACATTAAGTGGCTTTGAGAAGGGTGATTTCTATTTGAAAATGACATGTAAGTAAACACTTGGAGCACAGTGGGCCTTCTAATTTTTTGTTTGTATGCACACTTTAACCAATGACTAATTAATGTTATATCATGTTGGTTGTTTAACTTCATTCACAACATTGCAGGATCCAATTAGTCTGGATTAGACATTTATCTTCTATATATATAAAAAAATAATAATAATAATAAAATACAAAATTCACTTACTTATTAGCATGGCGTCCTAGATGCTTTTTGTAATTATTCTCCAAAAATATGTCGCCATCATATTTCTCACTTTTACTCCAATGATTTGGATCGGTTAGAGCTGGATGCCTATTATCTTTGCCTAATAGTCCCCCTTTTCCATCTTTTTTGTTTTTATTTTTATTTCTTATTCCTCTTGGTACTGGATCTTTCAGGCCATGATGATTTCGTGAAATTTTTTGTTCTCCATTTTCTGAGGGAGCAATCAAGTCCCATATAAAACTACGAATTTTTTCATCTCCTCTATAGAACCGCAAGCAGTATAAAAGCTATAATGAGAGAATAAAAGTTTAGTTTAACATATGCTTTTTTTCTTTGAACATCAATGAATCAATGAATGTAGAACCATGAATAGACTGTCCAACAGTTTGACAGTTTTATGCATATATTATAGGTTGTTTATTCTTTACATCAACTTCAAATTCAAATGATAATAGATGAATTAAATGGTGTTATAGTAGCATACACTAATATAATATTGCCTTTTTATAAATATTGTGGCAATATTTGAGTACCTACAGAATTTGTGGCAGTTAATTTTGTGGCAATTTTCATATTTAGGCATTTAGATGACTTCCTGGCGACTTTCTCTTAGTGATATCATACTGCTTACCACTGGAATTAATCCCAGTCATGTAATTTTTATAGACAAAACAAAAATATTTGATTAAATTATTAAAAACATAAAACAATTTTAATTTAACAAACATAATTTAACAAACAAATTAGGGGCTCTTCCATACATGGAAGAGCCCCTAATAAGGCTGTGGAGTCTGATTCAAAGGACTAAGCTAGGCAGGGTGCTCTAAATAAGTTGGGAGTGTCACAATAGATCAATCTCCGTTATCTCGGAAACCGTCAATTTGCGGACTCATGTTCATTAAGACTTTTCTGCAAATTTTTGGCTATACTATCCCCCTGAAAGTTTGTGACAATTTTTCAACCCCCTGTATATGGTGAAAAGCACATGTATTTGAGAAGAAGAGTCTTTCAAATATCAAATTCATCTGACAAGTTATAGTTTCATCTCTGCAGCAGTAAATGTTTTTCTTAAGGAAAGCTTAAAATGAATATATACGCTGCAAATCACATGTTCAAAGATATTTTATTTCCAGTCTCAAATTCAACTGACAACTATCAATATATAGAATCTCTATCTATATAGAATTAACAGTTTTTTACTATGTAAGGTTAGTAGCATCCCCTTTAGTTGCGCTCCCCTAAGTATGAAACTTCTTTATAATTCAATTTCTACTTTTAATGAACGAATGAAAATATGATCATGATTTCTAAATTAAACTGGCAGTTTGTTAAACTATTTTTGTTGTTGAAATTTTTAAGTTTTCATTAAAATTTATGAAATAACGTCTTTTCTTTTATACCAAGACATGTAAAGCTTGTTGGCATAGGTAATAATCATTCTTTGGAAACAATAATAAAAAAATTAAGTCATGTCAAAAATGCCACAATTAAATGTGCTTGTTCATTTTCAATAGATATATTGAACAAGCACATAGTAGCATCCACTAGTCTTATGATGGAAAGCAGATTTGATGAAAATATTGTAGGGCTTATATTAAAAAATTCCCCAGATCAGAAAATTGCAGAATGGTTATTTTTGTTTTAAAAACTTTTTCAATATTTTATCTTACATTTCATTAGGTGTTCATATACAGTGCGATCGAAAAGTAACGGATAAGTTGAATATTTTTTAAAAATTATCAGCATGTCGATTTTTATTTTTAATTCCGCTTATTTTGATGTAATACATAACACGATGGCGCTCCAGGTGTTCCGGATATGACACCATTAGTGATGTAAAATGGATTTTTTTCCATACAAATTTGACATTTTTGAAAAGATTCCGGTTTTTTGCCCGGCAGAATATACCTCTTCTTCCATTAAAAAAAAAAAAAAAATCAGACTAAAAGAGATATGGGACAAATATCTTAGGACTTAGGTAGACAAGTGATTGTTTTGTTGGCTGTTAAAATAATAGGTACTTAACTGAATACTGAGTTTTAATTTATTGACTAAGGTAAGTTCATAAATTGTAAATCTAATCTAAAGTAATTCTATTGTTTTAGTATATAAGTGTATATAAGTATTAGCAGGTAATAATAATTAATACAGAAATGGGTAGAAGGGAGAAGACTGTTTGGAAATATTTTATTAAGATATAAAAAAGCTAATACCGTCCACGGAAGATGAAAGTTTTGTAGACAGACTTACTTCTCAAATGCGTCAAGGATGGAAAAACATATTACCAAATGCCAAAAAACACCAGATAAAATAAAAAGGATGTATTTAGACTCTAAAGACGATACAAACAGTGATTTTCACAAGATTTGGAAACCTCTGCGGATTCTGTACAAGAACTGGTAGGTATAATAATTTTTAAATAATTTATTCCAGAAAGTCAATTTTGTACAATTATTATACATGTGATATACTGAAATGATATTGTTTATTTTAGGATGTTTTAGACGATGTATCTGAAGCATCAAATTTAACTAAAAAAACTAAAATTTCACACTTTTTAGACCACATGGATGACCGAAGGATATTTTATCTACTCCCATCTATATCTAGACATTGCGCTCAAGTTAAAGATATTATAAATTTTTTTCCTAACAGGCAAGCCTTAAAAGAAATTCAGCTGAGTAACCTAAATAAAGAAATTCAGTTGCTTACATTTTCTGAGACTCGTTGGGATTCAATGAGTAATTTCTTGGAAAGTAATAAAAAAACAAAGACTTTCTACAAAACGCTCTATTTAGCAACTATGTTACACCACTTATTGAGTCAAATATGAAACGTCTAATTTTAGACGAAGATATATTTTGGTCAAAAGTTGCAAATCTATTAAAAATAGTAAAACCTATTGCTGAAATAACCGATAATCCAGGTCTTTCGAACTTATGTACTGAAATTGAAAAACTTCAGGGAGATGTCAAAAGAAGAGGTGTACCTATTTTTAAATAAAGGAGAGAGACAGTATTGAATCATCTTTACAAACTCGTAAAAATTTTAGCCTAATGTTCAGATTGCAGCTAATTTATTGAATCCTCTTGAAAGAGGAAATGATTTATCCAAAGAAAATCAAATTGAAGCAATTGATTTTATAGCTGATTTTGGGAATCATTGGATTCCCAGACCTAAAACGGGTGTTTGGGCTCGGTAGACATTTTGGAAAAGTGCAGAAACGATTTATTCATCGACGTGGTGGAGAGGTTTTTTCCAAATAGTGACGTAACAAAAGTAGCTATTCAAATTTTGAGATTTCCAGCCATGGCAGCCAACGCTGAGAGAAATTGGAAAGCATTATACAAACATTCACAAAAAAAGAAATAAACTCACGATTGACAGAGCAGCAATGAAGTTGGTGTATGTAAAATTTAATTTGGAATAATTTAAAGATGATTTGAAGGAGTCTATTATAAAAAATTTTGAAGAAAATGTTTTAGAAGAAACCTGGCCGCAACATTTGGAAAATGAAAATATTGAAAGTATAGCAGATCACTGAGAATTTAAGTGAATCAGATGAGAATTTTACTATTTATGAAGATGATATGGAGGATACCAGAACAGAAACAGAAGAAACACAAACTGAATCTGACTACTTAATAGATGATCACAATGAAGAATTAATAGATGAACCTGATTTAAAAAAAATAATTTATCCTAATACCCCGGAAAAAACGTTGGTCCTCGACACCGAGTGCAACCATTAAGGGTGGTTAATTTACTTAAGATTCTTATATCAATTTCTGTATTTTTTTAATTTCATTTTGTTTATATGTGCTTTAAACTTTAAACGGAAATATTTAATTTTAATTATTTTATTTTTATTAACAGTTTGCATATTTTACTGTTCGTATCAGCATCAAAATATGGTCGAAAGTTTTTACATTATATTTCTTAATTGGCTTAAATTGATATTATATCACAACTGTTGATTCGTATTAAAAATATATAGTTTATTTTGTACATTTTTTAAAATATATATATAGATACCTAATCATTTTTTATTTTCAATATTTAATAACTCAAATATTTGCTAATACCTTGAAAATGTTTCTTAAACGGTAATCAAAACTAAAATTTAAGAAATGTATTAGAAAATTTCCAATGTTTGATTATAACATACACGTATTTGGTATTTTGACCAGAAAAGTATGTCTAATCCAATTTTTCACCTCAAAAATATTTTTTTTGTCCCATTTTAGTCCAATTTTTGTCTGGAAAAAAGTCAGACAAAAATGACACAAACATTTTTTTTTTTGTCATTTCTACATCACTAGACACCATCGATACATTTTTTAAATAGCAACAATATTTTTTCTAGTAGATTCTTGTAGATGAGCTCTTTGTGAGTTCAGCAATATAGCACAATTTATATTTATTTGGAGAAACAGAGGTTTAAACGTATTAATCAAAATTTAATGATAACAACTCAACGGGTACACAAAAATACCATACTGCTGTATTAAAAATAACAATTGGAAGAAGTGTACTATGGCTCGTTTGAAACAAAATACTAAGAAGGTGATAGTAAAGAATGTTGTCACTGTCAAAAGTGTTGTTAATCATTAAAAAAGATGTTATCCGGAAAAGAAAGAACTGGAATATTAACTATGATAGGCTACGGTGATTTAACCCAAACATACACAGAAGCTTGTGATACCTATGTCTAATTTAAAATATCAGAGTAAGAATATAAGTCAATCAACAGTGAGTAGGATTGAAAAGAAGTTTAGAGAGCAAGGCACTGTCAGAAATCTTCCAAGAAGTGGATGTACCAAAGTTGTTAATGATGAAAATAGTTTAAACATTTTGTTGTCCGTCCATGAAAATCGGCATTCGAAGACTTGCAGGTGAATATGGAATTTCAAATTTTTCAGTTTACAAAATTCTGAAGAGCAACAGGTATCATCCGTATAAAGTTAAATTAATACATGAGTTAAACGAGGATGATCAGATCGATGTGTTCAATTCTGCAAGGAATTGTTGGAGAGCATTCGCATGAATCCCAATTTTCTAACAAACTCGATTTTATTTTTGGACGAGGCGACATTTGTTTTATACATGGCGTTATGAACAGACAAAGCTGCAGATACTGGAATCATAATACGCCAAACTGGGCAATTGAGGCTCACACTCCATATCCACAAAAAATAAATGTATGGGTGGGTATTGTAGGAGGTACGATTTCGGGGTCATACTTCTTTGAGGGAATTTTAACCGGAGACACTTATTTATATTTTCTCTTAGACTAACGACTTAGTCCCCACACTTGCCATATTGTTCCCTAATATTGACGTTCCAGCCAATGAAATCTGGTATATGCAAGATGAAGCACCCCTTCATTATGCAATAAATGTCAGTCAATATTTACACGAGGTGTTTCTTGGGCGGCGAGTTAGTCGAAGAGGGCATTGGATTTCTTCATTTGGGGTTACTTGAAAAACAAAGTTTACTCCATAAAACCGCAAAATCTAGAAGAATTGAAGGAACGAATACGGGACCACATAAGAGCAGTGTCTCCAATTGTGGGCATTGGATTTCTTCCTTTGGGGTTACTTGAAAAACAAAGTTTACTCCACAAAACCAAAAAATCTAGAAGAATTGAAGGAACGAATACGGGACGACATAAGAGCAGTGTCTTCAATTGTTTTAAATAATGTGTGGGCAAAAACATTCAATCGTTTAGAGTAGTACTTAAGAGAGAATGGTCGCAATTTCGAACACTTAAATTAGATTAATATTTATTTATTCCTATGTTCCTATTCTTTTTCATCTTCATTGTTTGTTTTGTTCTTTATCTCTCATTATGTTTTACTCTTTGTTTTCTTGAGTTAAGTTAAGTTGTTGATTGTTTACTGTATTCTTGTTACTATTTTGCTCATATTCAATTAAATGTGTTTAAGAATAATATTGCGTTTTCCAATTGTATGGATTTTTAATGCAGCAGTGATACATTGCCGAACTCGCAAAGAGCTTTTAGCAAGAACAATTTAAGAAAAAACCTTAATATTAGGTATATTAATTATATTAATATATAAAAATCAAATTTTTCCCTTTCTCTCCCGTTTCTTACTACACAACTAAGTTGTGATTATGTGCACATATTTCATAAAAGTAGTTTTTCACATACCAAAGTACAAGCAACTGGTTGAATTCCAGAACTTTTCAATATAAATAAATTCTAACTAATATTTTTAGTTTCTTAATTCCAATAAAATTGGAATTTTTTGGAATTTTATAAAAATTTTGTGCCTATTTGGTATTCTCTGAATTGCCTTATAAAGAACATAAGGTAAAACAGACTGGTGAATTTTACCTAAAATTATTATAACAAATTAAGAGTAAAATAATGTTAAACTTACAATAACACGAGCACAATCTTCAACATCTTGATCTCTCCAGCCCTTTCGTAGTTGGGAATGATGTAGTATTTCTTGCCATCTTCCCCAGCCAAAAGTAAGTAATCCTCTCTCTACCATAAAACACTCTCTCCTAGCCCAGCTTCCATAAACAATCTCACCCCTTTCACCTTCTCTTGGAAAATATTCATCTCTATACTTTTTCTTCTTTAATTTATTTCGACGATTTCGAATCCCCAATCCTAGACCTTCGTTTTCGGGATCAGAATCAGAAGAACTTTCTAATTCTGACATATCAATAGCACTTTCGTCATGACCGTATCTTTTAATCTGGGTTCTTCTTCTGGGCTCTGATATGACCAAGTCTTCACTTTCATCTTTCTCTGTAGTATCAATATCTGCTTTTTTAGCCCACTTATTCCAAAAATCTGGATCATCAATTGCTATATCTGATCTGTTTGCACTTGAAGCAAAACTTGCTTTTGAAAAAGTAGATCCCTTTTCAGATTCCATAGTTATAACTTGTGTCCTTCTAGCTAAAATAACATCAATATCTTCTTCACAAAATTTATCTCCATCATCTTCATCTAATAAAGCTCCATATGCACCCTTTTTCAACAGATCTTCGATTTCCTTTTTGCTTAACTGCTTGCTTCCAGTCTCTTTACCACCTTGTGAAGTATTCATACTTTGCAATATTGCTTTATCTAAGCCAAGTTTCAAAGATGCTTTATCAAACATTTCTCTTTCATAAGTGTTTCTACATAACAACCTGTAAATTTTAACCATCTTTTGTTGACCAATACGATGGCACCTAGCTTGAGCTTGTAAATCATTCTGGGGATTCCAATCACTGTCATATATGATGACAGTATCTGCTGCAGTTAAATTGATGCCTAAACCACCGGCTTTAGTACATAAAAGGAAAACAAATCTATCTGAATCGGGTCTAGAAAACCTGTCTATGGCAGCTTGTCTTAAATTTCCTCTAATTCTACCATCGATTCTTTCATAAGGGTATTTTCTGTACATGAGATAATCTTCAAGAATATCTAAACATTTTACCATTTGACTGAAAATTAATACTCTGTGTCCATGAGCTTTTAGTTTAGGTAATAATTTATCTATTAACACCATTTTCCCACTGGAGTTTATAAGAGATTTATAATAAGAATCGGGATCTTCTCCGTTTTGATTTTTAAAATCATATTGAATCTGTTCCTCAGCTCCATTAAGCAAGTAAGGATGAATACAACATTTTCTCAATTCCATCATAGTGTTCATCAAATTGGGTATATTTGCATGAGTAGTACCCTTTGACAAAAATGAAAAATTTCTTTCTAAAATGCCCCTATAATATTTCTTTTGAATATTTGTTAATTCCACTTCAACCACGGTTTCTTCCTTTGGTGCCAAAGATTTTTCAACATCCTCCTTTAACCTCCTTAACATCATAGGTTTCAAAATGCACTGTAGCTTTTGTACCTCTTGTTCAGATTTTAAAGCACCAAATTCTTGGATAAACGCATCAGAACTTGGAAACTGATTTGGTTCAAGAAAATTTAGCAAAGAAAAGAGTTCATTTACATTATTCTGCAATGGAGTACCGGATAACAAAACTCGATGTTCTAGAGTGAGTTGCCTTAAACCTTCTAATAATTTACAATTTCTATTTTTCAACCTGTGTGCCTCATCAATAACACAAGCCCTCCAATTGAAACCTTTCAAATCAGCAAAATCTGTAACTATAATTTCAAAAGTGGTTATGAGAATATTAAATTTTGTTACATCTTTAATAAATTGTCCCTTTTCATTTTTATAATACATTTCATATTCTTGAATCATATTTCGACTAGCTGCTGAGCCATGATATACAATTACATTCATTTCAGTCCAACTTTCTATTTCTCGCTGCCAATTTGGTATGGTGGAAAGTGGGGCTATAACTAAAAATGGACCCCTTATTCCATATTCCCATACTGAGTTAAGAAATGTTAGACTCTGAATAGTTTTTCCTAAGCCCATCTCGTCAGCCAAAATGCAGTTTCTACTATTGTACCAAGAGAACAAAAGCCAATTTAACCCCTCCAATTGATATTCTCTAAGACTATTACCACCTTTATATATAGGTGATTTTTCCAATTTAGTCCATGATTCTGGGTTAGGTCTTTTTTTAGATTTCCATTTATCTTTTGGAGGTACTTTATTGAATTTTTCAAACTGTTGTATTTTTAGAGGATCAACATCTTCTTCTAATTCCCAAGTACAATCTTCATATTGCAAAGCACGCCATTTGACTAAATAATGTTTGACAGTTTCAGCAGTGGCAGGATCAATATGTTCAGATAAATCTAAAACTCTATCTACTTCAGTATAATCAGGATTAAACGGTTCGTCCTCTAAATTTTCAAAAATGTTCATTTGTTGAGCTTGTTTCTGCTTAAATCTCTTAATTTTATTACCTATCCGTTTATCACCTTTATAAAGTTCTTCTTCAGTCTTCCACTCACAATGTAAATATGAGAAGTTACGATATTTAACATAATATTCTTCAACTTCCATCATTTCTGGTGGATTTTCATCACCTACATTCTTTGATTGATCAGATTCTGGTTTTTCTATGGTTCCTAAATTAATACTATCAATCTCTTCCAGCTGTTTATCTCCACTGGTTTTATCTTCATATAATGGTTTGATTTCTTCTACATCCTTATTTTCCTCTCTGGATGGTGCGAATTTTTTTGGCCTCTTACCAATTCTTGAGCACAAAACATGTTGCACGACCATAGAATCTTCTTCGGTTGTGTTAACATAAACATAGTTCATCTGATTTTTACTATCAACAGAACTTTCTTCTGCTATAGGAGGAGTATCAGAAGTTGTTATTGGAAATGGTGGTGTAGCAGGAACTAATGGTTTTTTAGTTTTAGTTGGAGTAACAGGAGTGTCGTCATCAGAAAATCTAAGCATAACATCGTCAATATACTTTTTCCTCTGAGTATTTCTAGCTGATCGCCGTTTAGTTGATGCACTTTCTGAATCTTCTGGTGGTGAAGGAGGTGGAGTAGTTACCAAATCTTCTCCCTCACCATCTGATTCAGGCATCATTCCTTTTCGCTTACGACTTGATGTACCACTCTTTCTACTTTTTGTCTTGGTTGCTACAATTTTTTTAGCGGGTGGCCTTGGTTTTTTTACCCTTTTAGGGAGCTCTGCTATTTCTGGGCTAGGTTGGTCATCAAAATTATATTCATCCTTTCGTGATTCCTCAGTAGATTCAGGAACAGTAACTTCATCAGAAAGTGTCTGTGAATCAGCTTGTATTTCTTCCAGTTTTTCCTCCGTTATATCTAAATTTTCTGGTAATTCTTCCTCTACATCTATTTCCTTATTTACTACTATGTCAACAGCATCTGCTTCTGCAACTTCAGGTTGTTCCTCTATAGCAGATGCAGAAACATCATCAATAATTTCTGATTTATTGAAGGAATCATCAGTGACACTTTCTTCAGATAGTTCACCAGATTTTTTCTTTCTTACATATTTGCGCTTGACTTTTGGCTCTTTGGGTTCTCGTTTTTTTCTTTCCTTTGGTAATTTAGGTTCCTTAGGAGACTTTGGAGCCTTTGGCTCTTTTGGAACTTTTGGTTCTTTTGGCTTTTTAGGTTCACGAGGTTTCCTTCCTTTTTTTCTTTCTGGTTCTCCAGTGATAGGGTCAATTCCAAGTTCTGTAAAATCGGAAATTTCATTGGAAGGTATGCTCAGTCCTGCCCCAGGAGTTACAAAATCTTCCGAAACTGGTAACTGCTGAGGGGCTGTCATACTTAAAGACATTGTAGGAGTAATCTGTATAGGAGAGGCACCCTTTTCTCCTTTCTTACTTCTGGGTTTCCTTGCTTTAGGTGCACCCTTCCCCCTCCCTCTTCCAGTTGTACTCGTAACTTGGGGGCTATCTATCATTGGAGATGTAAACATTGGACTCTGAAGAACACATTGTGGTCCTCCATTACATTGTTCATTTGCCTCATGCTGACTTAAAATATTTAACCTTTCCTGAAGATGAGCAATCTTTTCTTGGTGCTCAGGAGCTGGTGGCATGCAATATAATTCTTGAATTTGTTGCTGCAGAGCAGCTCTTTCTTGATGGTGGCTAATAGGAGGTTGATAAGGTTGCATTTCCTGACCAGACATAATATTATGTCCTGAACCTATATTTGGCACTATTCCTGGGTGAACACCCATTCCCATGGGTATACCAGGAAGCCCCATGGGTGGTATTCCATGTGGAGGCAACCCTCTGGTTGCATTAAGTGGCATTCCGTTGGGCCCAATCATTTGGGTATTTTGTTCATATATATTACCAGACTGTTGGCTGCTGGGGGGCATGCCGGGAACTGTGTTATGTAGAGTCATATTTGGATTAGAAATAGGAGGAATTTGTCCATGGGTAATAGGTACATGCTGGCTCATAGAGGGAGTATGTCCAGCAGCACTTTGAATATTTGGTATGACTGTTGGTCCTAAAATGTTCTGTGCATTCTGTTGACTTACCATACTATTTAAGTTTGATTGGACACTAACATTAGGTGGGGACTGTATATTTTGTAAATTGTTTGGGCCAGCAATGTTAGTTAAATTATTTTGTCCTGAAATATTAGATAAACTATTTGCCAGAGACATGTTTGGTACATTATTCTGGCTAGGTATGTTGTTCTGACTTTGTAAAAGTGATGTAGTATTTGGGCCTGGAATATTACTTAAATTATTTTGAGAAGCTGTACTGGTTACACTGTTTGGTTGTATTGATACATTGTTCTGTCCTGACATACTGGTAACTGGAATGCTTACACATTTATTAACAGTACTTAAAACTGACGGAGTTAAGTTTGTTTGTTGTATACACTGAATGTTTGATTGATTTTGTATATTAAGATGTTGAGATATATTAGGTAGCATTTGAGATGTTGAAATTTGATTCGGTAGTCCCATTGAAACTGGTGATGATTGACTGGTGTTTTGATTTATTGCAGAATGAGATTGAGTGGGAGAAGAAGGTGTTACATTAGATGATATGTTTTGATTTATACTGTAAGATAAGGTTCGGTTTTCCCTAATATTGTTTGACATAATAAGAGATAAAGGTGTCAGTGTTTGAGAAGCTGGAGATTGCAATTTTGTTGGCTGAACTGAAGTTAGTTCAGACTTAGTAGATTCTGCCAATGACTCTTGAGATACTGAATTGTCTTGACTAAATACAGATACATTTGACTGAACTATGTCATCCATTTTACTAGTTTTTGGAGTGTCTGGTCGACTAGGATAACCCGACATACTTGATACACAATTAAAATCAGTAAAATTATTCGTTGTGCCACTCTGACTGGGAGTTTGTCGCTGAGAAGTTGAACTAGTGTTACTTAATTCATCCATTTGTTTTATAGAATCACTGTTAGAGGGAAGACTTGTGTCTTGAATGTTTGTAATATTGTCATCAGTAGTAGAAGTTGGAGTTGGGGTCGGTGGATGAGATGATATAGGAGGTGTAGACGTTGGTACATTCAACTCAATATTAGTAGTACTACTAGGCATTTTATCAGGAATACTTGTAGTTGGTGACTGCACAGAAATAAAATCATTTTGACTGCTCACTGGCATACTCTGAGGAGTATTAGTTTCTCTTTCCTTAACTTGTATGTCACACAATGTTGAGGTTTTATTAATATCTGTTCTTACATCATCATTTCCAAAACCAACAGCTATATTAGTTGCTCCAGGAATAGATGTATTTGGTAAAGAATTTGGAGGAAGTGTCTGCGATGGAGGAATAGCTTGGCTTGTAGGTACAGAGTTTTGCTCTATCACCCCAATGGGTCCATTTATATTAGAAAGATGTGAAGTTCTATTGGACGGTATAGGAGGCCACTGTTCAGCCATTGTATTTCTTATGTTCATCGCAGGAGAAAGAGGATTTTGTGGACCAGCTGGTGGCCCTAATGAATTTCTCGGCTGATAAGGAGGATATTCAGTAGAGCTCGTGCTTGACGGTGGCATCACCATCTGTTCTAACGCTTGCAAAGTACTCTGCTGTGAGTAAGGTGGCATAGGCACAGGAGACGCAGCCGTTACTTTTGGAGTCATGCTTGTAGCTGGTCTAGGGCTCAGCGTGGTTTGTTGCATTGGTGGGGGATGTGGTGACATATTAGGTTTTGCTGGTGACATAACAGGTCTTGGCGACATTTGTGGTGCTGGCGGCCTAGGAGACATTTGAGGCCTGGGTGACATTTGTGGAGATAACTGAGGAAATGGAGCACGATACTGTGGGCTTGCATTTCCCATAGGTCCTGTAGGATGTTTAGAAGCAAACTGTTGTTGAGTAGGTGGAACATCCATATGCCTCTGCATAGGTTGAATAGTTTGATGACTTTGGTTATAGTTAATGGTACTAGGGTGACCCATTGAACTTGGAGCAGAAGGCTGTTGAGATGAAGAATGAGATTGTGTAGGTGTATGGGCTACCGAATGTGGTGTTTGGCCCATATGACTGCCAGTTGGCCCCCCATGAGGTGGTGGATGAGTCAAAGATTGCCCGTGACTCATCTGACTATATTGCTGTGTCTGTGAAACAGCAGCCATATCCATTTGATGATGAGTTTGTGGATATTGATGATGATGAGGAAGTCGTTGATGTATATACCCTGCATAACTCTGACCAGCTGCTGAAGCAGGGTAACCTGAAGTTGCTTGTGGATAATGAGCAGCATGCCTCTGTTGAATCTGAAAACTAGATTGATGTGGTTGCTGCATCATTGGATGTTGAGCTGTAGGAAACTGTTTTTGCTCTTGCTGATGAGGGTATCCAGTGATTGGCTGCTGCCGGTATTGACTCATTTGACTATAACGGTGCATACTAGGATAACCTGCTGCGGCAGCTGTGTGCTGGCTCCAACTAGCAGCTGCAGCTGCTTGCATATTGCTTGCTTCTCCCATTCCCCCAACTTGAACGTCTGGCATAGAATACATGTTGTCAGTTTGATAAGGGTACTGTCCAGAAGTAGCTGGAGTTGGAGGTCTAACCATTTGTCTTTGATGAGGATATGCTGATCCTGGTGGGCCCATAGGCCTATCAGTACCATAGCCTTGAGCATACATACTTTGTGCATTTGGATCCATGTGGTTAAAATCAGCACCACCAAACGTAGCCAACTTTTGCAGAGGCGTCTCTTGCGAGTAGGTGGGTTGTGAATAGGCCGATGTAGCATTTCGCGTGCCCGTCACCGCAGGGTCAAAACTAGCAGTACCCAGTTCAGGCAAACCTTCCAACATACCACTTCCATCTTCCCCGAACAAGTCGTATGAGTCCATCGCTTTAGGCGGCACATATCGCTTCTTTAATGCTCATCTCACTATTGCATCTCTGAAAATAAAAATAAAAAATTATTATACACAAAATTTTATTCCAAAAAACAAAATATTTTTAAAAGTAGGTAAACAAGTAACAGTTAATAATATAAAATGGTTTACGTTGTATACGTTGATTAACAGCCTAATGCTCTTTAATATACCGGATTTCCCATATCACCTGACTAATGACAATTAGCATGGGCTATTACATTTTATTAAATTTTACATTCTCAAAGCGTACTATGAGAAATATTGCTAATGGAATCGATAATACTAATTGCCAAACACTTCTAATTACCAAAAAACTGAAGCGAAATGGTTTTTTAATTAAAATATCAGTAAAAATTCATTTCAGGTAAGAGGTACAGTTTACATAGCTGTCTCAAGGCGCGTGACGTTAGGTATAGGCCCTAGCAGTATTAAGTCGTGGCCTTTCAAACTGAAGCGTAAAGTTTCGCTAGTTCAAGTCCCACCAGAGGCAACTTTTTATTTTACTTTTTATACTTTTTAACTAATTACAATTATTAGTGTTTACTCATTGTCAAATAAACTGCCAAATAAATATTTTCTTTTGTCTTATTAAATATTGTTAAGTAAGTTTTGCAATCTTACGACAGTAGGGTATGCAATAACAACTAAGCAACAGTGGAGTCGGGGCGGGGGGGGGGGTTCATATTTCTTTTTTTCTTATTATTACTATTATTAATAGTAATGTCAAAGTAGGGCGCCAAGTGCCCATAAAATTCCCATAATCATTAAAAGGCAATTAAATTAGGCAAAACTAATTTGAGTGGCTCTCAAAAGAAACTTTTAAATTTTCTGCTATAATTAATTTAATATCAAAATTCAGTGGTAAATAACCAAAATATTACACAGTGACACATTCACACCATTTTTGGGCAACCCAGGGGAGATAAATAAAAAATAACTACACTATAAATACATGGGTCTAACTCTCGACAGTGCAGCTCTTGATGAAGGTAAACTAGATTAAAAGCTTTATCACCCCCATCAATAAAACTGTCATAAAATTACCTTATACCTACTATTAGTACCACTATTAATTATTTTAGTGGCCTTTAAAAATAAGAAAACTTCGGACTATTTGTGAGAGAAAATGTAGGCAGTATGTTAGCCAATAAATTAATAAAATGATACTGGTGACGAATAATTGAGATCTAACTCTAATCTGAGATCTAATATTGTTTTAATCTCAGACAAATAATTGTTTATTTGTCTGAGGTTTTACTGACGTATTGTGGAAAATGTATTTATTTTATTTCTCATATAAACTATACTTCATACTCCAGTAAACTATACCATACTTCAGTAGTTTTATAGTTACCTCACCTCAATATATGGTCCATTGACTTGTACTGTATTATTTAATATTGTCTAGTGTAGTGTAACCTTAAAACTATGGAAGTAATACCGATATTGTGTTAAAACCAAAAACCCATTTGTAGTTGCTTAAATGATTAAATAACACAAGTATGTGGAACTTTCCTCACATTGTTGGAAAGGATTTTACAAGATTTTGTAAAATGTTGGGAAATAATATCTGCACCTCTGAATGACCTTAAATGTGGTGCTGCCAGTATATTGGTGTTCACTAAGCAATGACATGTTTAAGTAATTCTAATGCACTTTACCAATTGTTCAAGAGCACAATTATTACTCTGTTCTAGCAAGGTATATAAGCTACATTGTAAAATTGGTACCTATATGAACCACATGAAAACTTAGCCGTTGGCCAGTATACATTCTTGGATAGATGACCATGTAGGAAATATTGATGCCTGCCCACCACCTAGTGGCTTGTGTGCCAGTAAATTATCAAGAGCTGAACTTAAGTGATTTGTTTTAAAGATATACCAATGAGGATGTAAAATCGAGGTCCCTTGTCTATATGATGATAGCCAATTAAAAAAAATACCAACCCCCATGATAAAGTGGAGCAATCATCACATTAGCAATAGATAGGTACATACGATTTTTTTTTAACTAATTATTTTTGAAAAATTATTAATTTTATTCCTCATATAAGTATTTAGCATTTAGTTTTTTCGTATCATTATCCCAATAGTTACCTCACCATATAATCCACCATTGGTCCATTGACTTGTACTCTATTACCTATTTGATATCCAGTATAGTGCAACCTTAAAACTACAGAAGTGATACCGATAATGTAATACAACAAGACCCCTTTGTCTGCTTAAATGACAAAATAACACAAGTATGTGGACCTCCTTAAATTGTTGGAAAGGATTTAACAAGATTTTGTAAAATCTCGGGAATTATTAGCTGCACCTCTATGTTGTGCTACCAGTATATTATTGGTTCCCACTGAGCAATGACATGTTTAGGTAGATCTAATGCAATTTACCAATTGTTCAAGAGCATAATTATTACTCTTTTCTAGCAAGGATCCTCCATATAAGAATATAAGCTGTTTCATAAAGTTGGTATGAATGAACCACATGAAAGTTAGCCGTTCGCCGGCATACATAATTGGATGAGTGACCATGTAGGGAATACCAGCAATGCCTGCCCACCACTTAATAGCTTGTATGCCAGTGAATTATCAAAAGCTATATGAAATTAAGCGATTTGTTTGCAGAAGATGTACTATCGACGATGTAAAATCGAGGTCCCTTGTGTACCTATATGATGATAGGCAATTGAAAATATCTACTTACCCCATGATAAAGTGGGGCTCTGCCAAAATTTCCAAATTCATGGAGACATGATCATTGTTTTGTATGTATGTTTTTTATTGAATGTGTATGTAATATGTTATACTTATTTTATAATGCTTAATCCTAAATTCATGTTACCACCTTTGACTTGCCATATGTACCATTGTATTCTTTGTGGTCAATAAAATTATGCATCTATCCAACATATATTCCACTAGCACATCAACTATAGCACCCGCCAAAAAAAACTATACCACAAATTGTTGCTAATTTGTTGATATTTTTTGCCACAAAAAAAAAAATGTTTAACTTGTGACGTTCATGAAAAAAATGGTGGTTGCTGGCATAAGTTTACGTTAGCACCCCAATTTGTTGCTCGTCACCTAGAAACATTAGGCCAAAAATTCTTGCGCTAGATTTTGTTGCTTTTCAAGTACTTTCGAATGGTACAGTGGTTTTTAAAAAAAAAATGAATTTTCCGATCTTTTTCCTTTACGGAAGATCTGATATTTGTTATAGCTATGTAAAATAAAATTTTCTTGGGCTTACCCGAAAACTCAACCTACTACCTTTTGATAACAAGATAAAATCATGACCTAACATATTCAAATACCTATCTAATGAGGTGCAAAATAAGAAACATGTCTTAAAAATATTAAAACGACAATTATGTCATTTTGCTCACTTATAGAATTTGGTGCAACCATCCACTACCTGTAAACATGAGTTACCACCTTTTGATAACAAGGTAGAATCTAGAATGATGACTAACATAACTTTCTAATTTCTGCAGATGTGCCAAATGGAAAGCATGACTTAAAAAGGATAAAAAATAATATTTTCTTATTTTTCACTTACATACTTTGCTGGAACCGTGCACTAACTGAAAACTTCTAGAGCTAATACCTTCTAATAGCAAGGCAAAATCATTACCTACTATTCTGGTTGATATATAACTCTTAATTATTATTTATTAAAATTCATTGAATAAAGGTAATAGGTATAAACATCTAAAGGCCTTACATTTTTTTACTAAGCTGTATTTTTTGCATCTTTCACTCTATGAGCTAAATACTAATGCTATTACATTACATCATTACAAACACAACAATTTTCGTTACATTTTCAAGCTTTTTTAATTTGAGTAATGAATAAGGCCAGCTGATAGATACTTTTGATTGTTGATGCTTATACGGTTTATAAGCACAACAGTAAAATGTTAAAATTATGAACTTGAAGTTACATATACTGAAAATAATTTGAGGAATAACAAAATTAGAATTATTCCACTTCTCGTCTTGTATCTTGAAAATTGTTTGACATAAATACATTCCATTCACATAAACTTTTGTCATATAAACCCAATTTGCATAAGGAAGGTACGGACATAAATAATAATAATAATTATTTCATAATATTGTTGTTGACCCTAATGGCTAAACATCCTGGTAATTATAAAATAAGGCGACAAAAAAAAAGGATCTATATACATATTTAGATAAGTATTCAGAGTATATTTACTTAAAAAACATACCCAGCAGTTGATATTCATGCATTACACTAGTATGGATATATTCCAAAAGATTTAATGAGTCTGTGATAATTGCTGTCTTTTTTTTAATGCGACAAATATTTCACTAAACCTATTAATACCCCATGAGTTTAGCTTTTTCACTAACCATCATTAACAAGAATACCTTAAACCTGCTGAATATGTATTAAAAATATATCTTCCATATATTTTTAGGAACTATGTCTTTATATGTAAGTGCTGTTCTTTGCATTTTGTAGGCATTCCACATGAAAATTGGAGGTGATACCATTTTTTGTAATTTATTTTATCCGAGCCTAAAATATCACCTGTTCTTCAAAAATAAGTAAAACCTACCTAACCATTTATTTGTGGCACAGTTCTAAAATTCATCAACCACTTTTGTGAATATCTCACTTGCAAATAAAAAATGAAAACTATTCAAAATCACAACTGCAACATCGAGGCTAACTATAAGTTTGAAAAACACCAGTATAAAATGTAATGATTCTAACACTTACTTACTAAAGCTAAACATTATCAGTCTTTCTAATACAAATGGAATACTTAAATTACAATTAAAAAAGTGTTCTCATTTTTATTTTGCAAATAATTCCTCAAACCTACGATCCAACATCCAACACATTTTGATAGATCACCTCTTAATATTTATTTCTATAGAGGGAGCATGTTTTAATGGGAAATAAAAATTTCACTGGCACCATATAATTCGTAATCATATAGTTTTAATGACAAAATACAGATTAATATCATATACCATTCTGGTACAAACAAAATATACATAGGTTATTATAGATGTTCAACGTTGGCACTTTTCATCACATTTTATACATAGTTTATTTTAACCAGCACACAAGTAAAAGTTGGTTAGTCACGGAAATATTTAATTTTTAATAAACCTTATTAATATTCATAAAAGATGATTAAAACAATATGAACTTTTTTTTACTTTGAGCAAAATACTTTGAGTCTTTTTTACAAAGGTTTTTACTTTGATTGCAATAAGTTAATTTGATAATTTATGCTAAAATCCTTTTAATGATGTCACTTTACATATTTCAACGCTATCAGAGGTCCGTTGTTAGAACATGGTAGAGTCCGTAAAGTGGCGCTGAGGCGGAATCGGGCAACTGATCGTTTTTCGGGTGACACGAGAGACGGTATAAGTAAGATTATCTAGGTGGCAGTGAAGTAAACATTAGTAATTGTAATTAATTAATAAAGTAAACTAAAAAAAGCTGAGGCAGGTGTGTAAACTTTATATCTTAACCTGAAATGAATTTTTACTGATATTTTAATTAAAACAGTACTATCGATTCCGTTAGCAATATTTCTCATAGTGTGGCTTGGGAATATAAAATTCAATAAAATGTAAGTAATAGTCCATGCTAATTTTCATTAGTGAGATGATACGGGAAACTCGGTTATACCTACATTCCAAATTATAAATTCCATATAAACATATAAATATTTAAAACAAAAATGTAAAAGGAACCAAATGTAATTTTAATATTAAATCAATAAGAAACAAGCTTTAGAACAGAATATTCATTGAATCTGTAAAATCAGAAATTACGAAACCATAGTAGTCTTACTATCGTGTATCATACTGCGTACGTAGTTATCCTGTATCATAAGTCCACAATTCCCTCAAAATCAAATTACAATTCAGTTCACAATATCATCAAAAATCAAAATATAAATCATTGAGGAAGGTAAATATCAAATAATATATTATACAGGGTCATTCATGGTGACCGCTTGTAAGACATCTCCAAAACTAATAAAAAATTTGAAATTTTGACAGATCTGTTTTTTTTAAATATGTTTGGTTGTTTTCTACTCCGATTATACCAGAAGTCATAAACTTGCTTATTTTAAATGAAACACCCTATATATTTTTGGCATTTCCGAAAATAGCATAAAATTCCGAGTCAAAAATATATCACATAGCCTATAGCTAAACCCAGCTGTTTCGCAGATATATGACATTTTATAAAAAATTTGGCAGGTGCAAGAGTTCGCGAGAAGTTTTATATTTTTTTTTGTTTTGCATAGGTTTGATTCTTGGCAAAGAGAAAGAGCCTAAGTTGTGCTAGACTTTAGAGAAAAGATAGATTTATTAGTGCTATACCAAATGTTCTATATCTCGTGTTACATTTTGGAAAATTCAAGTAGCAAAAACTTTATTAAGTCAAATGGAACACCCTGTATTTTTTACATCATGTTATTTAAAATTGAATCTTCTTTC
This sequence comes from Pogonocherus hispidulus, assembly GCA_963924545.1. Lineage (NCBI taxonomy): Eukaryota > Metazoa > Arthropoda > Insecta > Coleoptera > Cerambycidae > Pogonocherus > Pogonocherus hispidulus. The sequence goes on along the minus strand of OZ004694.1, from coordinate 36,342,911 downwards.
TTCCAGTATAATAATATATGTTCAAAGGGTTTAAAATACATCTTTTTGAGATATCTCTATTTACATTTGATTTATTTACATCTATTAATTTTTTCTAAAGAGGTCCTTGATTTAAAGTGATAGATTGGAACAAATGAATCATTTAATTAACATTTCTATTTTACACAAACATTTTGCTCACATTCCTTAACATTATCTTCCATATTTCTGTGTGAAGTGTGTTGTAATGGAATATTCAAATGAAGACATATTAAACTTAGTATATATTGATGGAAAATGTCATAATATAATTAGAAGAATCTGTAGAACTTTCAACCGGTGTTTTCCTCTACTAGCTACCCAAAACTTTTGGAGAATCAAATCCAATTCTTTTAATTTTAGAAAAATAAATGCTGCCAAAGAAATAATCACTCCAGTAACGGATGAAAATAACATAACTACCTAAAGAAATATTATTAAATCGAAGATCAATGAATTCAATCATGGCTCGACCATAGTTGTGGCTACCGCGATCAATGGACTTTAACATCACTTGATTTTTATTTATGGGGTCGCATAAAAATAATAGTTTATGTTAGTTCCGTATTTTTGGTGGTTGAGTTCTATTTTAATTTTTTTTTTATGTATGTAGTGGAAGAGAGAATTTAATTCTAAATAACATGATGTAAAAAAATACAGGGTATTACATTTGACTTAAAAAAGTTTTCGCTAGTTGAATTTCTCAAAATGTAACAAGAGATGTAGAACAATTGGTATAGCACTATTGAATTTGTCTTTACTCAAAAGTATAACATAACTTTTGCCAAGAACCGAATAAACCCGTGCTAAAAAAAAAAAGTTATAAAGGTTTCTTGTGAATCCTTGCACCTGTAAATTTTTTTTGAAAATGTGAAATATCTTCGAAACGTCTGGTTTTAGTCATAGGGCATGACACATTTTTGACTCAACATTTTATGCTATTTTCGGAAATGGAAAAATATATGGTGTTTTCATTTAAAATAAGCAAGTTGACATATACTTGTGGTATAACCGAAAGTAGAAAAGAACCGAAAATATAAAAAAAAATCTTCTGATAGAAATGGTATCTGTCAAAATTTCAAATATATATCTTTATTAGTTTTAGAGATACGTCTAACAGGTGGTCACCCTGATTGACTCTGTATACAGGGTAATTCACAATGGATGGAGTATTAGAAGTATTTGAAGAACGGCTCAACCAATCGTTTTGAAAATTTAAGGTAACCAGATATGCTCTATGGACCTAAAGTATTATCGAGAGTGCGGTGTTACCAGTTTTACATAAAACTGGCAACGTCTTCGTTAATTTAAATGGAATACCCTGTATACTTTTTCATTTTTGGATTCCACATCAATTTCTGAATAACTTTTGTTAATATATCCTTATACCTATATCAAAGCGTCTTCGAGATATTGATTAATTTTCAAATTTATTGAAGAAAATCCCTCTTTAAATAAATCGTATTGCCTCTCTACCACAAAATAATTACAAGTTAAACTTGGCATAGATAGGCAAGGGCTGAGGGTCTCTCATCCTTTAGTCAAATATTTGAAGTAATATACAGGGAGGACTAGAAATAAATTTCTATAAATGACTTATAAAAGTCACAAAAGTAGATTCTCTTAAATAGAATGCCCTGTACATTATTTCCCATTCAGAAAGCTGACGCATTCCGCTATTCATCTATGTACATACACTGTACCTATACCTAACTAGCAGCCTTTCCGATTTATAAGCTTTTATTGTAAATTGGTTCCAGAAATACATTACAGGCCTTGTTCTCTTATAGTGGGTAGGCCATGAACATTTTTGTCTTCGCAAAAATGTCATTTATTCACTTACACTTCTTGCTTATTTTTTATTTTTCAATAGTAATTGTGAGTTGATAGCCTAATGGCAGAGAATAATTACAAATAGTTTTAATGAATGTATTTAATTTGCATGGACAGTGTGATAAGAATATCAGCAGAACTTGTAGAACATTTAATAAGAAGTACCCGAATTTACCAAAAATATATAACATATTAATTTATCTTTAAATTAAGAGTATAGCTTTCCAAGTTTAATATCAAACAAGTGAGATAATTTTTCAGTTATTTGTTTGTGGTAAATTCGGGTACATCTCATTAAATGTTCTACAATTCTGCTGGTATTCTTATCACACTGTGTTCTAGCATAATAAATACATTAATTACAACTGTATTTGTATAATTATTCTCTGCAATTAGGCTACCAACTCACCATTACTATGGAAAAATCTAAAATAAGCACGTAGTGTATAGTAGTAGTGAGTATAATAATAGTGAATAAATGACATATCTGTGGAGACAAAAATGTTCTTGGGCTATCCGCTACAAGAAAATAAGATATATTTTTGAAGCCAATTAGTTAGGTATAGGCCAGAATACATAGATGAATAGTGGAATATGTCAGCTTTCTGAATTAGCAATAACATATAGGGCATTCTATTTAAGAAAATTGCCTTTTGATCACTTTTATAAATCATTTAAAAAAGTTATTTCTAGTCCACCCTGTATAATACTTCAAATATTTGACTAAAGGATGAGACCCTTTGACCTTGCCTAACTGTACCCTAAAGTTTAATTTGTGATTATTTTGTGGGAGAGACGCAACACGATTTATTTATATATGGATTTTGTTCAATATATTTGAAAATTAATTAATATCTCCAAGACGGCTTGACATAAGTATAGAGAAATATTAATAAGTTACTCAGGAATCGACGTAAAACCCAAAAATGAAATATATACAAGGTATTCCATTTAAATTAATGAAGACATCATTAATTTAAATTAGGCATTAGGCATTAGGCATCATTTAAAAAAGTTATTTCTAGTCCACCCTGTATAATACTTCAAATATTTGACTAAAGGATGAGACCCTTTGACCTTGCCTAACTGTACCCTAAAGTTTAATTTGTGATTATTTTGTGGGAGAGACGCAACACGATTTATTTATATATGGATTTTGTTCAATATATTTGAAAATTAATTAATATCTCCAAGACGGCTTGACATAAGTATAGAGAAATATTAATAAGTTACTCAGGAATCGACGTAAAACCCAAAAATGAAATATATACAAGGTATTCCATTTAAATTAATGAAGACTGTCAGTTTTACATACAACTAGCAACACCGCACTCTCAAAAATATTTTAGGTCGATAAAACATGTCTGGTTACCTTGGTAACCAAATTTTCAAAACCATTGGTTGACCCGTTTTTGATATACTTCTAATACTCCAATATATATATAGGGTGTCCCACGGTGGCCATCCATTAGAATATTTCAGAGACTATTTCGATTTGAATTTTGAAAATGTGGGATATCGGGCTTTTGGGCATGTCCTCCTCAAATAAAATAATGGCGCCCACGTAGCAATTCCAGTTACACTGGAAGCCGTCATCAATTTGCTTATTTTAAATGGAACACCCTGTATATTATTGCAATTTTGGATTCTACGTAGAATTTTAAGTGGACTTTCATCAAGTTTCCCTCTTTGCGCAATGCCAAAAAGAATATCTTTTGGGACTGTGCCTGCTCAGTATAACGATTGCTATAAAGTGAAGTACTAAAAATTAACTATTTGAAAATTTAATATGAAATAATAAAAATGAACTGGTGTTATTTTTTAGTGAAAACAAATGATACGTGCTGGGCGGTAGCTTTGCTTTGGGTTGTGTTCGATTAATAGTTTTACTTTTCAGTGAAATCTAAAAAGCTTTTTGTGTAATTTAAGGAGACGTTCGGTTAGGTGTGTTCTGTGTTTGTAGTTTGAATTAGTTTTTGGTGGTTTTTAGTATTCAAGGTAAGTGTTTACTAGTTGCAGTGTCTATGCATGTGTGATATTTGTAGACCAATCAAGAAAAAGTGGATATGCTCAGAACATATTATTTCTTGTCAGGGAAAAGCGCAAGGGCGGCAAAGTCAGTATAAAGAAGAATATCCTAACAGACAAACGCCAAACAAAAAAATATTTGTACGATTAGTTCAACATTTCAAAGACTATAAAAGCTTTGAACATTATAGCATATTATAGCATTAATATAGCTCACTATATTTAATGTTAGACGAGAACAAACAAGAAGTGTAAGGGATTTAGAGTCCGAAATTCCTAATGCCGTAGAAGAAAATCCTGGAACTAGCACACGGAGGTTAGCTTTAGGACATGAAGTATCACCCATGACCGTGCATCAAATATTGAAGGTACATGGATTGCATCCCTATCACGTCCAAAATGTACAGGCTTTGAATCCAGAATATTTTTTGAGACATGTCGAGTTCTGCCAGTGGTATAGGACAAAATGTAATAAAACATTTTTCAAGATGCATTTTATGAACTGATGAGGCGGGATTTACCAAACGGCATATTTAATAGGCATATACTACCCATGTTTAGTGTGATGAAAACCCTCACGCAACTAAATAGAGAATTTTTGATAAATATTTGGGCAGAAATTGTAAATAATGCATTGGTTGGACCTTACAGAATAGCTAAAATACTGAATACTGAATGGCGAAAGGTACCTAGCTTTTCTAAGGAACACGCCGGATGATCTACTTGAAGATGTACCTTTAAATTAGAAATTTATGGTATGGTGAGGTCTGGTTTTCTCATAGTGTAATAACTGAAAGGATGCTTATCCTAATAACAATGTTATAAATTCTGTAAAGCTTAATAAATATTTCAGTAATCTAATAAAGGTAGTAAATATAAATTCAGTAGAAGCCGAAAACTCAGTGAGGCTGCGTTTTCATCTGTTATAAATTATAACAATTAAAACATTATTATAAGAAAGGTGTTGTAACAAATTCTGTAAAGCTCAGTACATGTTTCAAAATATAATAAATTATAATATATTCTTTATTAATGGAAAACTTATTTTAACAGGTTGTAATAATTAAGTAAACAGTAATAATTTACAATATGAATTGAAAACAATATGAATTTTGTCCAGGCAGATGGAACAACAAATTATAGCACCTATGACAGGGTTCTCAGCAATTTATCAATATCAAATTCCCTGACATTTTCAGGTTTTCCCTGACTTATATTTACAAAATTTCCTGTCTAGTGGCATGAAAATCAATTTTTCATTTATTAAAATATAGAGATGGGCAAATGGTAAAATACAAGTTGGTTAAAATACGGAATTTTTAAATTTACTGTAAGTAATAAATAAAAGATTTGAATATTTCCTGAGTAAATTTCAAAGCAATTTACTGTGTAAAATACCCACATAATTCAAATTTCCCGCCGACTTTAACCTTCAAACTTTAATATTTGAATAATTTTATATTTTAACTTGTAAATTCTTGAAACTCATATAATAGCGGCATCTCAAAATTTTTCTTTAGTGGAAAGAGAATGTATATTAGAATCCTTTCAGAATAGAAAAGACTTTTTATTCCATGAATCCCAACTACAACATGATTAATATCTTACTAATGAAAAAGCAAATCTTACCATGAATTTTATCATTAGGTGAGGTACAAAACTCTGTTTAGATGACAGACAAATCCTTGCAGAAATAGAATATCGAGCAAAATTAGGGGATTTTTCAAATATATCATTTTGGGACATTCTAAAAATATACGTGGTATGACATGGTGGAAAGGTTTTTCCCGCAAAAATTATTGGTACTAACGGTATGTAGAACTGAAAAATTAGTATTTGTATTAGTAATCGTCGTTCAGAGGGTAGATCTCTATATTTGTTTGTACAGTGAAATTTTTTTAATTTTTTTCAAAGCAAAAAAAATTCAGGAATTTTCGAAGATTACTGCTAATTTTGAATTTTCTGGAATTTACCCATCTTTAATTAAAAATATTTTAGGTGAAACAATTTTAATAAAAATATTTAGTTCCCAATAAATACCAAAGAAACAAACTACTTCAGGTAAAACAGTTCTATTAAATTATTTTATAAATATCCGGAACACGTTTAGGTAAAACAGTTTTATCTGTTATTAAATAATATTTAAATTTCATTAAATAATATTTTTGGCTTTGAAGGCCAAACAAGCCACAGAAATATAAATTACGATCGCAATGGCGCGTCCAAATCTTAACATACAGGGAGCACCTAACAAATTTTTCCCTGATGACGAAAAAATTCCCTGATTTTTTACGAATATCGACACATTCCCTGACAGAGTATGAATTCCCTGACATTTTCAGGTTTTTCAGGTTTTCCCTGATGCTGAGAACCCTGTATGAGCCTTTTCAGCTGAAAACTCATATGTTCACAAATGAGCCGTTTTGGCAGAAAAAAAGAAAACCGGTTTAAGTTTTGTTTATTTCAGTGGTAAGCAATTAATATTCATTTACAAAATAATGTTCAGGAGGATGTTCACGTTAGACTTTGCGTCACTGATAAGTAAATGAATTATGGTTTACAATAAGTGTTGAAAATGTTGACCATTGCTTCAATACAAAGAATGCAGCGTTAGTTTATTACCTCGCGTACCCTATGGTATATTACAGGAATAGTTTCTACATGTGTACAACTGACCATTATTATTGCTAAAAGATCTTCCACACTACAAATAGGCATTTCGTAGACTAGATTTGAGATGACGCCAAAAGAAAAAATTCATGGGGTTGAAATCGGGACAACACGCGGGCCAGGCCACGGGACCTCCTCTTCCAATCCATTGGTGGGGAAATTGCTGGTCCAGATACTGGCACATGTTGAAAACAAAATGTGGAGGTGCTCCATCCTGTTGAAACCACATGTTATTTCTAATGCCTAATAGGACATTTTCTAATAATAGAGGCAAAACATTTTGCAGTAAATGGAGATAAATATCTGCATTCAAACGAGCAGACAGCAAGTGAACTATTAGATTCTCTCCAACAATTCCAGCTCACAAGTTTACAGAAAATTGTTGCTGGGTTCTTCTAGAGACCACTGCGTGAGGTTTTTCATCATGCTGTTAAAATAACGATCGCGCGTGAAACATGCCTCATCAGAAAACAATAATATTCTCCCGAAGTGAGATTCTATTAAGTTCTGACCCAAAAACCATTGGCAAACAGCTAATCGATGTGGATAATCTTCAGGATTTAAAGCTTGTACGCGTTGTAAATGGTAGGAGTAAAGGAGTTGTTCATGCATGACATGGTGTACAGTCGACTTGGAGGATCCCATTTGGTGTGCAATTGAGCGAACACTTGTGGATTGATTCTCCTCCAAACGGTGTAGAATTCCTTCAAATTCAACCGTACAAACTATTCATTGACTACCACCAAGATGCTTTAGCTTCCCACTTTCTCTAAGGCGACGATAGAAGCAAAGATTGTATGATGAAGCTGCTGGCGTTCCGGATATCTCTGTCCATAAAAGAGTGTAGCTTTTCTTCCATTACAATTTGCTGCAACACAAGCAAGGTGCATATCAGTAAGTTCTTGAAATGAGAAATTATCGTCCATTTTCAATACAAATTTTGAATTAAAAATCAATAAAGTTAATGTTCTGATGCCAACTAAATAAGTCACAAATAATACTACGGTCTTAAAATTGGCATCTTCGGAATGTTTATTGTGATAAACAATTTTTTTCTCTGAACAAGAAGCATAGTTAAACGAAATACAGTGGTGTCCAACTAAATCAAGGATTAATTCAGTTATTTGGGTATTATTTAAAACATTTTATTGCTCTATAGCCCAAACGGCTCATTTGCGGACATATATTTATTAAACAAAAAAGGTTTGTTTTCATGTTCCCTACCACCCCTTAAAGTTCGTCAGTATATTTTTGGGATACATACATTGCTTACATTACATTGTTTATATTCTTCGTCTGAATTTTCTGGACTAAATCCTTATGAAATTATTAGATTTGGTGAAGATAAAGTATGTGTCACGTATTTCCTCAGCTATTAACGTTAGCAAAATTAATTTGTATTAATTCCAGCCAGTAGTTCTGCGGAACGATCGTTTTCCGGTTTAAAAAGAATCCACACATATTTGCGAAATACTCAAGGACAAGAACGTTTAAATAATTTTACTATTATTTCACTGGAAAGTAATCTTTTGCAGGACTTAAAAAGAACAACCAATTTCTATGACAATGTATTAAATGAGTTTTTAAAAAAAGATCGTCGCATTGATCTTATTTACAAAGTGAAATATTTTTACAAAATTTACAATTTTTTTTATAAAATGAAGCAAGATTTTTTTTGGTTAGACAAAAGTGTTGCACTGTGTACAAAAAAAACTGAAAATCCCTTTTTTAAAATAACTGCGAGACCCGTTTTAGACTGTTTATGGATATATACTGAGTCTACTGAGATGCATTATTTGATGGTTAAGTAATTTTTAGAATTTAATAATTTTTTGCCTACCCTGTCTCAAAGGGCACCGCACGCCACTGGGGTGCATTCAGCTTCCAGCCTTGCTTACGGTTAAGCGTTCCGTAACTGTTAGTGATAGGTTACTGAAGAACTTGATCAATTACGATATACGGCTCCCAAAATATCTGTCACCAACCAGCCAGAAAGTTTGGTTTTTCGGTTTTGAACATATATATTTTTCTTTTAAGGTTATACCAGGTTATGATATATACAGCTTTCCATCCTTATGTTTGTAAACGGCCAATATTTTCCAACTTTAATATTATTTGCCACTAACCATCTCCATACTGATTATTTATTATAGCTAATGTGTTAATATTCTTGTCAAGGTTTATTGAAATTTTTTTATATTTTAGAAACTCGTGATATACTTACAGCTTACCTTAACTTAACTTTCCATACTTATTTCTCTAAAAGTGGGATTTTGACACACGTAATATTATTTGAAACTATCTGTATTTGTTAATGTATCCTTTTGTCACTGATTGATATAACTCACTGTCAGAAGTTGATTTTTGCAGAGTTCTGTTCTGATTCTTGTAAAAGTGAGGATTTTTATTTCACTTAATATTCCGGTTGCTAACAATCTTTAGATTATTATAATAGTTACGTGTAGATATTTTTTAAACACCTTAGCGAAATTGTTAATATTGAAACTGGAGACATAATAAGATATCCCTGAAATGCATGTACAAGAATGACCATGAGTTCCTGCAGCCAAAATATGACTACTGAAGTAATCTTATCTATAAACAAAAATGAACCATTAAAGTGGTAGAAGGCATTAACATTTCTGAAAAATATTTTAATTTCCTATAAAATATGAATTCGTCACTCGATTTGGTGAAATTTGATAGGAAATCTAACCATTTTCTTAGAAAAAAATATATATTAAGACTGCACTGCAGCGTCACCAATAGAATCAAGTTATCTTTGAAAACAGAAGATATCGGGTGCCCCATTATATTTTGACCCTTTTTAAATCTATATAACTTGTGAACTAGTTGAGATAATGAAATGTGGTTTTCGCCAGTCTTCTCATTTTGATAAGTTTTGTCCTGAGTAGCGGTCTTTTTTTGTGACAGCTTATTTTCGGGGATAGGGCAACTTTATTATTTCAAAGGGAACACCCTGTATATTTCTCCACAGTTGGAAAGGAAAGACGATTGTTTTATGGAATTAAAAAAAAATCCAAATGAATTTTTTGTTAAAGGTTCTTTGTTAAACATAGTTCTAAATTTTATTTGTGTTGTTTTGTAAGATTTAGTTTCAGCAAAAAAGATTACACACTTCGCTTTTTCACTTAACAACTCAAGAACTCAAGTACTTGAGTTGTTGTCAATAAACTAATTTGACATTTACAAGTGATGTTGTCTTTTATTTCCATAGTCTACTTTGTGAATAATTTTTTTCGTAGGATTTCGATAAAACGCGGTATAAAACTGTCACTCTGTATAATTTCCATGACAAATATGGCATTTTCGAAAAGGGGACAGTCGGCTTTCCAACTGTGATAAAATATACAGGGTGTTCCATTTGAAATAACAAAGTTGCCCTACCTATCCCCGAAAATACGCTGTCACTTCCGATTAAACCGGAAGTGAGCAAAAAAGACGAATACTCAGGAAAAACTGAAAATTAGAAGACCGGCGAAAACCGCATTTCATTATCTCGACTAGTTCACAAGTTATATATGTTTAAAGAGCCAAAATATAATGGGGCACCCTGTGTAATTGGCATTGTATGTCCAAATCATATACACGGTGTCCCACCGGGAACCGCCCCGATCTATATATGGCAAACTATAATTAGGAAAAAATTGAAAATTGGGCAGTGTACCAAAGTCACTGGGGGCAAGCGATCTAAAATATTTTCAAGATGGCCGGACTTCCGGTTATACCGGAAGTAGGTGTCAACTTGCTTATTTCAAATGGAACACCCTGTATATTATTAGATTTTTGAATTCTACTCAAAATTTTAAATATATTTCGTGTATAATGTCCTATACTTAAGTCTAGCCGTTTTTGATATATTTCAAATTTTATGTCAAAAATGACGTTTACAGACCGAAAAATAATTATCAATTTTTCCTACACGGAAGCTTTTGTTATTTAATTTCGGTTGGATTCCTTGTAGAAGGAGACCTATTTTAGATGTCTTTGTATGATATCTTGATAATTATTAATACCGGGTATTCAAAAAAGACGAATGAAAATTGAATTGAGAAAACTGTCAAGTCAATTTTTTCAAATGGAATTAACCTTTTTTTATTATTTCATCTTATCTATAATGCATCTTATTGCATTAAAAATTTGGGTAAGTTTGTATAAAGTTGTCTATTCCGAAAACTTGTAGTTTTCGAGATATTGGCAAATTAAATTTTTACTAGAAATGGGAGAAAATCGCTATCGCGACTTTCGTTCCCATTTCTAGCCCTACCGGGGGTCCAGGCCTGCAGCCTAGGGTCACCCTTCGGGTGACAAAAGCCTCTAGAATATTATTTTTAAGAAAATACATACGTAGTAAAGAAATTTGAGATAATCCCTTGTATATGAAATAATAAATTTAGAGACAGAAAGCTTGAAATTTTTTATTTGGAATGATGATGTAATTATACCAAACGATTTTTTTTAATAATATTATTATTAAAAAAAAGTACTCTATTCTTGATGGTAAAACATTATTTTTTAAGTGCTGAAAAGTATAATTCATTTTTTAGTAAACATTTTGTGAAACTGTTTTCTCGAGAAAAAAAAATAAATTTATAGCTTGTATTCTTCCATAATTTATTATAACGGTAACTTGATCACTTTATACCCAATATATGTCTACAATGCTTATAATTAAATATGTAACTGTTAAAGATACACAGATTTGGTGTATATTGAGGGAACAATTTTTTTTACAATACACTTAACTATGAAGTAATAAAGGTAATTATTTAATGAAGCATAAAACTCAAATTTTTCTAAAATTTAAGATTTACAGAAACAGAATAACTAACCACTAATATCACATATTATAATAATACCAATAAATAATTGGGATAAAAAATTTTAAAAAAGTTGCCTTCATCGTGATTCGAACTCGCGATATGAGGATTACGACTTTTGAAATCTTACGACTTTACCATTGCGCTAAACTTCCTGTTGTCACTTCATGCCGCAAAATGTGTTAAATATGTAAACTGTATGTGTTAACCTGAACAATTAATTTTTACGGATTTTTTAATTAGAAAAGCATTTCGCATCAGTATTTTGGTAATCAGGTATTTGGCAGTCGGTAGTATCGATTCCGTTAGCAATATTTCTCATAGGAAAATAATGAAAATAACCTATTTGAAGTTTAATTAATTTGAGTTTTCGTGGGAGGTGCTTGTCTCATTAGTGTAATCTCACATGGGCATATAAAATGAGATAGAAGTTGAGACGGATGCGACTCGAGATTTTCGAAGACGAAATAGACGTAGTAGTGGACGTACGGTCTCGAAAAAAAATCTCAAAGGATTAGAGAAAGGACGGAACTTTCGAGTGAAGCGGGTCTCGAGGCCGTAAAATTAGAAAAAGGGTCTAGGGAGTCCCGCGAAGTCGGTATTTCGGCTAGCGTGACGGGACCATTAGGCGCGAGGACAAACGCCGCATCTCTCTCGCCGAACGGCGATCGACGAAAATTTTGCAGAGGTTTTTTGAAAAGGCGTTTAAATTGGGAAAACGCGTAGGAAACAGGACGAAAATACCCCTACACATTGGAGAAAGGCCGGGGACGTCCTCCGGTGGTCCGCGGTGATCGTTCCGAGAAAGCTATCTCCTCCGCCCCACGGAGGAGATAGCTTTGAAACTTTGCGGAATCGGCGACGGAATTTAGAGGGAGACAGAATCGGCGCGTTTTAATATATATGGATATCAAGAACCCTAAACAAAGAAGGACTGATCAATCAGTAACAACCAATCACATTTGTTTATCTCTTATGTGACGTCAGTGGATTCCCTTTAGCGGGAGATTTAAATATTGAAATTTAAATATCTTCTTTGTTTTAATTTGACAGCTTTAACCTTTTAACGTAACCTATATATGTCACATTGTCATGTAGAATATCTCGGTTGTCTTTGGAATGTCATCACTGTCATCAGTCATGTCATCATATCATAGTAATCCGTGCACTGATCAACACAACACAAGTTATTTCACAGTTGCCAAATCGACAAACGATTTTTGCACAACGCACTTCAAATCGTAAGATATATAATATATATCGTAAAACACATATATAAGTACTTTAAAATCACATTTGATTGCATTAATGCACAGTCTCTGAAATAATATTGGGCTGGATATTTTGACTGAAAATTTTTGAAATTAGGGGCAATTTGACAATAGGGGATCCAGTGACGTGTTACGAGAAATCTGTTGAAAATGACCTTCAAATTTTTATGAATGAATTGATCAGTCCTTCTTTGTTTAGGGTTATTTTATGGATATGGCGATTTTGCTGCGGATTGTAAGTGCAGCCACTCTTACTTGGCCATGACGAAAATGCCCATGTTGAAAACAATCAAATCCTATGTTTGTTAACTGTTTACAGGATTGCTCGATCCCTATACTACAATGTAATCCATAATTGTGACGTCATCAAAGATCCAAAGATCTCGAACTTGTAGAAATAGGTACACTTTATACTGTTATTACAAACTTTAATAAATAATAATATTAATAATCATTCAAATACGAAAATTCTCTTGCAAATGTGAAATATAACAAACACAAAATAGGTATATTTTGACGATTCGATTACGTATATCTTCGATGACGTCACAAAGGCGGATGACAAAATTGAGCGATCGAGCAATCCTGTAAACAGTTAACAATCCTTGGTTTACACCTGTCCTTACCTTTTGAAAATCATTAATAATCATGCCGGGGCGCTTAAATTATACAAACGAAGATTATTTAAACTTATTTATTATTTATGGAGAATGTGATAAAGTTATATCAAGAACATGTGACACATTTGCCATTCGATATCCGCAAAGACCGAAGCCATCGCGATGTGCTATTAAAAAAATTATAGAAAATTTCAAGAATTTTGGATCCGTTAAGGCAATAGTGGAAAGAAATAAACCTATCGGTAATAATGAGAATATTCAAATTGTTATTTTGGGATATTTCGCCGCATATCCGACAATGTCTGTAAGACAAGCTGCGTTGGAGTCAGGATTGGCCAAATCAACAGTTCATAGAATATTACGCAAACATAAATTTCATCCATACGCATTTTCCATAGTTCAACATCTGAGAGATACTTACTCGTCATGGCCAAGTAAGAGTGAATGCACTTAAAATCCACGGCAAAATCGCCATATAAAAATTTAAATTGCCAATATCTCGAAAACTACAAGTTTTCGGAATAGACAACCTTATACAAACTTACCCTAATTTTTAATGCTTAATAAGATGAAATAATAAAAACAGGTGGATTCCATTTGAAAAAATTTACTTTTGACAGTTTTCTAAATTCAATTTTTATTCTTCTTTTTTGAACACCCTGTATTAATAATTATCAAAATATTATACAAAGACTTCTAAGATAGGTCCCCTTCTACAAGGAATCCAACCCAAATTAAATAACAAAAGCCTCCGCGTAGGAAAAATTGATAATTATTTTTCGGTCTGCAAACGTCATTTTTAACATAAAATATTTGAAATATGTCAAAAACGGCTAGACTTAAGTTAAGTATAGGACATTATACACGAAATATATTTAAAATTTTGAGTAGAATTCAAAAATATAATAATATACAGGGTGTTCCATTTGAAATAAGCAAGTTGACACCTACTTCCGGTATAACCGGAAGTACGGCCATCTTGAAAATATTTTAGATCGCTTGCCCCCAGTGACTTTGGTACACTGCCCAATTTTCAATTTTTTCCTAATTATAGTTTACCATATATAGATCGAGGCGGTTCCCGGTGGGACACCGTGTATACAGGGTGTAACTATAAGCGTGGGCTATATTTACAGGGGTAATAATACATATATATAATACTACTATATCGCGGGTAGAGGCCCAAAAATTCCGAAAACATCACGGCGCCGACATACAATCTCTATCCTCATCGAGAGTACCTTAGTGAAATATGCGCATGCGCAAGAATTTCGCGACATCCAATAAGCATGCAGCATAAATAATGCATCTCTGTCTACCGACTTCATTTAAAAAAAAGTTGAAAGTTGGAAAGTCTGTCAACCTATAAACAATGTGTCAGCTTCCGTAACCATGGATATCGACAAAAACTGCGCATGCGGAAATCGAACAAAGGGTCTCTGGAACAGTATAGCACTATATCTTTTGTCCTTTAATGTTTTCGGATAAACCACTTATGGGCTAACATAGGAAATACGCGATATAGTAGTATTATATATAATACTATGTAATAATAGTCCTAGTCGTCAAGAATGCTAATATGAATTTATCTTTTTGATATTGCCGAAAATGGCCGTCACAATTTTTGTAATATTTTGTAGTTAAAATATTATTTCGGCGCCACTGGCCGAAACCGAATTCAACTCAGGACTTCACCAATCAGTTGTGTTGGTATGCTGAGCAGTGTTGCCTTTTAAAGGTTTCGTACCGCACCCGCAATACGACTAAGAAAATGGATTAATGATGAGATATAGCACCGAAGTTTTAATGTCAGTCATCATAAATAAAGAACAGCCCACTTCCTTCCTGGTATTTTATCGTTTTTTATTAAGTAAAATAATTTTCTTTTTCTGCATTAAATCATTGACTGACCGAATATAACAAAATATGTAGCTTTACTACCTACAAAACATCTGATCTGGCGGGCGTCTTGCAATGTCCGGTATAAAACAAAACGAGCATGTTTGCCCCGAAAATTGCATACGCTATTTTACATTAGGCTTTCCAGTCTTATTCAATTTTACAGGCAACAATGAATTACTGTTATAGTGTCCAGTTTTCATTGTCTTTGAGGGATATCTCGCTTATTAATAGATGCAGGGTTGCTGTTTTCGCGACACTGATACTATTTTGAGGAATGACAGATGCCATAAACAGAATTTCCACAGCCCTCTTAGTTTCTTAACTACAAGTTGAAATTGATAATTGACCATTTTTAAGTACCCCTCACGGGTCAGTGCAATTTTTGACGTTAAATCCAGTGGTGTACTTACTGTTTGTGAAATGGTAAATATGAAATGGTAAGTTAAACTTATATTTTTTTAAAACACCCTGTATATTTTTCACCAGTTGAATTGCGACCGCTTTAAGCATTTCAAAAATATATAATACTTCACACATGTTCTGTTGTCTAAAAATAACTCAGAAAATTGAAATCGGGACGGGAATTTAATTCCTAGTGGGCTGTGGTCAATATAAAAAATAAATAACTTGTACACAACAAAGGTTTATAACATTTATGTTAGATAATAAATTATTAATGAAAGAAGCTTTTATAAAATGGATACACATGCAAACTACAAAAACTATGAAAAATATGATATGCTGAAGTCTTTTTTTTTTCAGTGCAATGAAAACTCCATGAGGCTTCCAAACTGTATTTTAACAGGTAAATATTCGTTTTATATTATGATGATTGTTGTTCAACAAACTATATTTCATTACAGATATCCAGATCAAAGACAGCCAAATGAAAGACTCTTTTTGCAAATGAAACATCATTTGATAAATTACGGATCGTTTAATATACCAAAGTCAAAAACCTATACCTAACACATCAATATTCGTTTTATATTATGATGATTGGTTGTTCAGCAAACTATATTTCATTACAGATATCCAGATCAAAGACAGCCAAATGAAACACTCTTTTTGCAAATGAGACATCATTTGATAAATTACGGATCGTTTAATATACCAGTCAAAAACCTATACCTAACACAGAAAATCATGAAAATGATGAAGTTCTTTTCTGGCAAGCGTAGAAACAGCAGCAACAACATCTTGCAGAAAAATTGGAAAAGACATTGAAATAACAAAGTCACAAGTGCAAAGCATTAAAGAAATATAAATTTAAACCTTACAAAGTAAAAATAGTGCCTCATTTATATCCTGCATATGCTGAAAGATGATAAAATTTTGCCATTGGTATACACCGAGATATACACAGAAAGTACCTACATATAAATAAAAATCTTAGTAGAAATATAATATGGTCAGATGACGCTTATTTATCTAGTACTGGCATTTTTAATCGACAAAATACAAGGCAATGGTCTCAAGAAATCACACTTAATTTTTGAATGAGTGCAACAAGGAAGATTTGTTAGTAGTGGTGAGAAACACACCGTAGTGCCCTCTTTGTAATGAGATGCCGATGTAATGCAATGCCAGTTGGGGCATATTTTCCGTGGAGTAGTTGTTTTCGGCATCTCCTTCAAGTAAATAAGGAAGATTTGGTTTTACCGTTTCATGCTTTATATTGGGAACAAAAACTAAATATCGATATGACAGCAGATAGATATTTAGAAATTCTAAATGTTTTGCCCGATTTATTAGATATTCCTTTAGCTTATCTAAATGCTTATAGCTTAGCTATAAATTATATAGCTATATAGCTCTAGCTATCAATTTATCTAAAAATGTGTAGTTAATAAAATGTCTATTTTTGTCAATCAGTTTACACTTGAAAGGGGTTGGAACCTTTGGTGTGAAGATAACACAGACATAGTTTTCCACATAACACCGAAACACTATACTGCACTCGACGCGTTTCGCCAACCAAGTTGGCATCATATAGTGTTATGGTGTTATGTGGAAACTTACGTCAGTGTTAATCAGTTTACAAAAAAATTAAAATATTCTTTAAAATGTCACAAAACAAGTTATTTAAGTTGTTGCTGCTGTTTATACACTTGTCAGAACAGTAAAAAGTCATTTTCAAGATTTTCTTTGTTATAAGTTTTTGATTTTGGGACCTTTTTTAAATGATCCGTAATTTATCAAATGATGTTTCATTCACAAGTTTCTACAGAATATACAGGGTTATTCAGAACTCATCCATAATAAAATTTGGGGATGTTCAACATACATGTACAAATGTATTAGCGCAAAAAAAAATTTTTTGAAAACTATTTAAAAAATTTTCATTGCACGCCGCTGGATACTGGTCCACTGTAATGGAGTGACCTTGGGACTGACAATGCAAACAGACTAGCACAAAAAAACTTCGGAAGATCTGAGAGTATACCGACACCCGGCGCAAAAAAGATTTGCAGCGTTTTTATTCGGTCGGTTTTAACCAGGCGTTCCAGACAAAAACGTGTCTACTTTTTTATCACATTCTTAGGAATGTGGTAGAAAAGTATCAGATGTGTTGAAGTACAGTTGCCCAGCTACGTAGTCCTTTATAATGGTATAACTTTAAACATTGTTTACGGGAAATCCTAATTACTTTTATTCAATTTTTTTTGGTGATATCGATTTCTTATTTAAGGATGCACATATCCTCAAAGTTTTAGAGATGAGTTCTGAATAACCCTGTATAACTTTTTGTCTATAGAAACTGTTAATAATCAATTATCTGACAAAACAGTCGAACCTTTGTTGTGTCACAAATCATCTACTTTTGTATATTGACCACAGCCTACTAAGAATTAAAAGATTATTAATTCCAATCCCAACTTCAATTTTATGAGTTATTGTGAGAAATATCTCGAGAATTGATCCTTTGAAGTCAGTACGCCACTGGATTCTACGTAAAAACAAAACTGTGCACAGACTAGTTTTTGTTTTCCCAATACAATATCAGATAACTGAGACACAAGGGGTGTCTCAGCTTGAAACCGGCACATTTTCAATTTCACCCTGAAACTCAGAAACTAAGTTTCTGTGGAAATTATGTTTATAGTATATGGCATCAGTCGCGAAAACCGCATCCCTGTATCTTTATCCATCCATCCATATATATTAAAACGCGTCGATTCTGTCTCGCTCTAAATTCCGTCGCCGAATCCACAAAGTTTCAAAGCTATCTCCTCCGAGGGGGGATCGCGGAGCGATCCCCGCGGGCGACCGGAAGTCGCCCCCGGCCTTCCTCCAATACATAGGGGTATTTTCGTTCCGTTTCCTACGCGTTTTCCCAATTTAAACGCCTTTTCAAAAAACCTCTGCAAAATTTTTGTCGATCACCGTTCAGCGAGAGAGATGCGGCTAGCACCGGCGTTGTCCTCGCTCCTAATGGTCCCGTCACGCCTGCCGAAATCCCGACTTTTTGCGGAACTCCCTAGACCCTTTTTTAATTTTACGGCTTGGAGAACCGCTTCACACGAAAGTTCCGTCCTTTCTCTAATCCTTTGAGATTTTTTTTTCGAGACCGTACGTCCACCCTACGTCTATTTCGTCTATATATATTAAAACGCATCGATTCTGTCTCGCTCTAATTTCCGTCGCCGAATCCACAAAGTTTCAAAGCTATCCGATCCCCGCCTTTCTCCAATGCGTAGGGGTATTTTCGTCCCGTTTCCTACGCGTTTTCCCAATTTAAACGCCTTTTCAAAAAACCTCTGCAAAATTTTTGTCAATCACCGTTCGGCGAGAGAGATGCGGCTAGCACCGGCGTTTGTCCTCGCGCCTAATGGTCCCGTCACACCTGCCGAAATCCCGACTTTTCGCGGGACTCCCTAGACCCTTTTTTCTAATTTTACGGCTTGGAGAACCGCTTCACGCGAAAGTTCCGTCCTTTCTCTAATCCTTTGAGATTTTTTTCCGACCGTACGTCGACTCCTTCTACGTCTATTTCGTCTTCGAAAATCTCGTGTCGCGTCCGTCTCAACTTCTTTCTCATTTTATCTACCGATGTGAGATTGCACTAACGAGACAAGCACCTCCCACGAAAACTCAAATTAATTAAACTTCAGATAGGTTATTTTCCTACGAGAAATATTGCTAACGGAATCAATAGTACTGACTGCCAAACACTTCTGATTACCAAAATACTGAAGCGAAATGTTTTTCCAATTAGAAAATCGGTAAAAATTATTTTTTCAGCTTGACACGTACAGTTTACATACTTAAACCTCTCAAGGAAAACATTTGACAACAGGCATGGTAGCGCAACGGGAAAGTCGTAGGATTCAAAACTTCATAATGCTAATTTCGTGAGTTCGAGTCACGCTGGAGGCTGGAGGCAAACTTTTTTTTTTTACTTTTTAATTCCAATTATTTATTAGGATTAGTATTTAGTTATTCTGTTTCATTATCCGTAGCTTTTATTCTTTCTGCACGTAAAGTTTGGAATTAATTCGTTCATTTTGGCAGTCTGTTAAATTCTTCATTTTAGCTTACAAAAGTAAATAAGTATTTACAATATTTTTAGTCCAATTGATAAAATTGATAATAATGTTTACTTAAAAATAAATTCTACTTTCAGTACTTAAAAAATTATGTTTTACCATCAACAATAGAGTACCCTTACAATTCATCAAAATATTTAAAAAAATCGTTTAGTATAATTACATCATAATTCCATTCCAGATACAACATTTCTTTAATATGTATTTTCTTTAAAATAATATTAATCTAGATGCTTTTGTCACCCGAAGGGTGACCCCAGGCCCCAGGCCGGGTGGATCCCAGGTAGCGCTTGAAATGGGAATGAAAATCGCGAGAGCGATTGTCTCTCATTTCTAGTTAATAAAATAAGTGCGATACCTACATCTCAAGACCGAAAACTGGACACTAATACATTGGACTCGTTTATGATTTCTTGCATGCTATTTCTCAGTTTTAGTAATTGTAATTAGTTTTGAACTCGATTTAGAATAAACCCCATATGTGTAGACGGAATAGGTGTCTACCTACTTTTTAGTTTTTATGTTTTGTGTTAAGAAAATATAAATATTTTGTTAAGAATATAACAAGTGTTATATAATATCGTTAATTTTTAATACGATAATACCTATGTAAGTAGAATAATTTACCCATTAAACATTTGTACAAAGTGTTTTTTCAGCACTATTGCCTACTGCACGAAGTTTGCTACTATTCGAGTTATTTCGTGACACTTATTATGGTAAAAAATAAAGTACCTATGCCATAAGAGCAATATATTAAAAAGACTGACACAACTGAAGTATCCAAATATGAAAGAAAAAATATGTAAGTACCAGTGTTTCTTGCTAATGCCTGGTACTAAAAATGTAAACATTTGTCAATATCTCGAAAATGAGCAAAAAAATATTTATTATAGATATAAAATTTAATTTAATCCCCATATAATACCTACTAAAGTTAGCAAAATCAGTGACTTCATTTTTAATATACTTAAATACTGCATAATATGTAGGTATCTAATACTGATTTATATATTTACAGAATTAAAATCTGTTTTAAAAAATCCAAATGAAATAAAAGTCCATAGGTATTCCTAACATCATCATTATATATAACTATAGTTCACTCCTATATTTTACCACTCACTATATTAAGTTTTAGCATTTTTACGTATTACATATTAATCATAGTTACCTAATTACATAAAAATAAAACAATCACTGTAAGTACCTACCTAGTACCTAGTAACAGTAGATACGTAATTAAGACCAAAGGGGAAAAGCTATACGCTTATGTGTAGAAAAAAAACCATGAGCTGTACAACTTTTCACCCCCCAATCCCAATCACTCAATTAATAGAAAGAGAAAGAGCGAGGAAAATATTAATCATAAAAAAAATATTGAACTATCACAATATTATCATCATGATACATGATACCCCAGTAAATTTCAATTAAAATCAATACTGACCTAAAATTTTATGTAGTTACAATTTCAAAACACGAATAATAAGGTCTTGTAGGTACAGAATAATAATAATACCTACATAAGTAAATACAGGCATTTAATCTGAATGCAATATACTCATGAAAACGATCGCGGAAAAGAAACGGAAGATGTAGATACAAGGTAATTAGAAAATTGATTAGCGGCTAGCCAAGTAAAATATATCCAAACTATCTAGAAATATACGTTTCGTAATACCTATTTTAGATGGCCTTACAAATAATTAATAATTATTACTGTTTAGTGACGTGAGGCCGCCGGCTGACTGCAATGATAAGAAATCGTTTATCAACTTATCAATATAGCCGGCTAGGGAACAATGAACCTTACCGACCGCCATTCGAGATGTCCACCGCTTGGGTGCTTAGCGTTCTAAATTAGCAACATTGCGGTCTCCATCAAAGGTCGCAGCTTCCTCCCGCAACCCTTGGCCATTGTTTAAATATCGTACTACTAATACAAAAAGGTCCAATCATTCACTCACCGTTTGCACATCGATTTTCTTAGGATGGTTCCAATAAATTTTTAGAACACATACATGCACTATTATACTAGACGTAATGAGTGAAAAGATATTTAATTGGTTAGAATAATTCAGTTCAGTATTTAGTTGTCGAAATACAACCAATCAGGTGATATCTTGTACAGAAATGTTGATTTCCGAGTAGCCAATAGAAATCTAGAATTACCATAAATTGTAAGAAAAAAATATGAGAATACGGTAAATTAGTAAAACTATTCCTTACGGTAGCTACACATAAAAATTAATACAATACAGTCAACAAGCCATACATTTTTATCACATTGCATTGCAAAACAAATGACTTACCATGGATACCGTCGATCTGTGCACGATCGCTTTAACACAAGTTTTAACAACACTTACTTTCTTCTGCACTTTCTCGAAACAATAAAACTTTGAAAATCACATTTGATGCATCAACTGAATATTACTTATTGTTAGATTAATACTGATTATATACATAAAACTAATTGATTAAATTTTGTGTACAAACTGGACGTACAAATGAGACTCCATTTTATCTTTCTTATTACGCTTGCTTGTGATGTGATTAACTATGATGCTGCCCTCTACAACTTCATCAGCGCGGAAATTTGAGTTTGGCAATGATAAAAAATTAGAAAATTATAATTTACTGTAAGTGCAATATATTAGGAATACGATATAGGTACCTGAGAGTGTATTAATACCATTATTTACTGTGTAGAAGTTTAATATTCTTGGAATACCTACACCTGGCTACCGATCCTTGGGCACAGTCTAGAGGCATAGCCCCTTTATCTATGGGGCAGAGTTATAGGCTTCTATTGTAGATATATGTAGTTGTATCATGGCAAGGATTTTAAGTTAAAAATCCTTGGTATCATAGTATCATGGTAGATATCACATAGATACCTATGCTAGATGTCGCATGTACTATGTACCCAAGAACCCTAAACAAAGAAGGACTGATCAATTCATTCATACAAATTTGAAGGTCATTTTCAACAGATTTCTCGTAACACGTCAGTGGATCCCCTATTGCCAAATTTGCCTCTAATTGCAATTTCAAAAATTTTCAGTCAAAATATCCAAACCAATATTATTTCAGAGACTGTATTAATGCAATCAAATGTGATTTTAAAGTACTTATATATGTGTTTTACCATATATATCTTACGATTTGAAGTGCGTTGTGCAAAAATCGTTGCCGATTTGACAACTGTGATAATAACTTGTGTTTTGTTAATCAGTGCACAGATTACTATGATATGATACAGAAATACTTTGATATGATGACATGACTGATGACAGTGATGACATTTCAAAGACAACCGAGACATTCTACATGACAATGTGACATATATAGGTTATGTTAAAAGGTTAAAGCTGTCAAATTAAAACAAAGAGGATATTTAAATTTCAAATCTCCCGCTAAAGGGAATCCACTGACGTCACATATGTGATAAACAAATGTGATTGGCTGTTATTGATTGATCAGTCCTTCTTTGTTTAGGGTTCTTGCTATGTACCTACTACGCATGATTCTTTTATTGTATCATGCGTACTACGTACTGGTAGGTACTCAGAAAGAACTGAAAGCAGCAAATTATTATTGAAACCTGTTGCATAAGTAAGTAATGGTTAATGGTATAAATACCTAATTTTGACAAGGAGTATAAAATCAAAATCTTTATAATCCATAGAATTCTCTATACCACAGATTATAGCTCTATACCTATACTACAGCTTATACAGGGTGTCCACCTAGTGCGCGTAAGTCCAATATCTGGGTTAATAAAAGAGATAACTTAATTTTTTTTTCTACAGGGTTGTCTAATATCCCGAGCTGCACAAAATGAAAATATATTTACATATTCAGGGTGTTCAGTTTTTCCTGGACAGGTACCAACTTCGTTTTTCTAAATGGAAATATATATTTTTTATTGCTTTTTCGAACTAAACCCTTGATTTTAGTAGGACTTTCATCAGCCTTCCCTATACCTAACTTAAACTGTTTTTGAAATATTGACGGGTGAATATTGACATTTTTGCAACTTTGACACCCTGTAAAATCTAAACGGTTTGAGATCAAGCAAAACGGTTTGCACATTCCTATCTTAACTTTTCATAAGCTATCGTTTGGTACTAATTTCAGAATTATCCAAAAATTTAAAATTTTCTGAAAATTTTGAAAATTTTTAATTCCTGGATAAATTTGAAATTAGTACCAAACGATAGCTTATGAAAAGTTAAGATAGGAATGTGCAAACCGTTTTGCTTGATCTCAAACCGTTTAGATTTTACAGGGTGTCAAAGTTGCAAAAATGTCAATATTCACCCGTCAATATTTCAAAAACAGTTTAAGTTAGGTATAGGGAAGGCTGATGAAAGTCCTACTAAAATCAAGGGTTTAGTTCGAAAAAGCAATAAAAAATATATATTTCCATTTAGAAAAACGAAGTTGGTACCTGTCCAGGAAAAACTGAACACCCTGAATATGTAAATATATTTTCATTTTGTGCAGCTCGGGATATTAGACAACCCTGTAGAAAAAAAAATTAAGTTATCTCTTTTATTAACCCAGATATTGGACTTACGCGCACTAGGTGGACACCCTGTATATGTATATCAGCATCAGCTGTGCCTATAACATAGAAGACAAAATTTTCAAGCAAATTAATAGCGAATTCCGCTGGAATGCATGTTTGCATCGAGCACAGAACCCAGAGAGAGCGGTACGGCGGAAGTGGGATCGGGATCGGGAGTCGGGGTCGGGAGCGACTACAAGGCAGAACCACAAGTATAAAGATATATATCTTTTTTTATACTTGTGGCAGAACCAAAGAAACCTTATTCTATGAACCAAAGAACCCTTATTCTATGAACCAAAGTATGTGGCAAGGATTGTTAACTGTTTACAGGATTGCTCGATCGCTCAATTTTGTCATCCGCCTTTCTGACGTCATCGAAGATCTATGTAATCGAATTGTCGAAATATACCTATTTTGTGTTTGTTATATTTCACATTTGCAAAAGAATTTTCGTATTTGAATGATTATTAATATTATTATTTATTAAAGTTTGTAATAACAGTATAAAATGTACCTATTTCTACAAGTTCGAGATCTTTGGATCTTTGACGACGTCACAATTATGGATTACATTGTAGTATAGGGATCGAGCAATCCTGTAAACAGTTAACAATCCTTGGTATGTGGCGGGATATCTAAGTATCTCACGGATTTCTTAAAATAAACTGAATCGCTGATTCCTAACTATCATTTTGTCAGTTCTAAGGTGGTCGCCATACTGGGCTAACATTCCATTGGCTAGTTTTCAGCTAATGATGTTGAGGTATTTACAGAGGGAAATTTTGAAAATAGTTTGGTGAGATATGGGCATATGACTAACTAAATATTACTTATATGGATGGATATGGGTATAAAATATGTACACTGTTGTAATAAAAATACTTTAGCAGCGGGTCTAAAAAGTTAACTTAATATAGGGTTATATCAAAGATTAAATTGTATTATTTGTGCATTAGATATGACGAGTAATTGACAGGACTGGACTCAAGAGTTATATTTGTGCAGCAAAGGTACACATAATTTTTTTCTATTTATAGTGCATTTCAAATAATTGGAATCATCTCTTTTTAATTTGACTTGAAATGATTTTCGACAAAGTCGAAATTTACGTGCTTGTAAAGACACTCCCTACATGTACAAATCTTCCAATGGTATGTCTGGTAGGTACCAATGTATATTAAATTCATTGACGACACTCTTTATTTCTCCTGTTACAACTTCATTTTTTAAATAAATTTTACATTAGCCGGAATTATAACTGGTTCATAATAGTTACTTGTCTAAACATAATTTAGTAACTAACCCAAAAAACTTTAAAGTAACATATGGTTTGTCAACCAAGTATTTGAACCTTGTCTGATAGCAGTATAAAAATTAGTTAGGATCAGTTTTGTACATTGTTTTGAGGAATTCTAATATCGATACCTTTTTGCCAAAATATCGTAAGTCACTCACTAAATTTTACCTTAGGCTACTTACGACAATTCTGCCACTCTGCCTATTACAGTTCTGTTACTTACGATAAAATGTATGCAGTTATTTAACCGTGAAACATTTAAATACGCTTACATATTTATGGATCTATCTACCTCTGCCAAGATGTGTATTTGCATATTATACTTACGATAGATCCATAGTCATTTTCATGGAAAATGTCACTTACTATAGATTGGCAAAAAGGTATCGATATAAGGTAGGTATTTATCGAAGAATTAGACATATGTTTGTAGTTATTTTAATTGTGGCAGGAGCTGCATATATAAAAAGCCACGATGAAAGTAGCTGCACGTCTTATCAGCAAAAACGGTACTAAAAAAATATTTTTTAACTGAATGACATCATACAATTAGTAATGTCAAGTAGTTATTAGCATAGATTAGGTTAGGTTATTAGCATAGAGAAAGTTAATAATAAGAGAGGGGTTGTTTGCATGTATTAAACTGTCATCGAGTTTCTGTGGTGCGATAGTGCTGTCACTATGTGCAGCATAGAGAACTGATTTAAATGGCGCGCTTTTCGAAACTATACTTTCTGATTTAATTTTTGTTTGTTTAAAATACAAAACTATTAAAAGAATCTTTCTCAAGGTAAGTTATTCATAACTTACTTTGAAAGAGATAGTTTTAATTGTTTTGTATTATAATAATATCCAATAATGTGGGAGTGTAATAAAATAAATTCTTTAAAAAAATATATTTATTAATACAAGGGTTTAAATTTAAAATATACAAACTACACAATTCTGACTACATTTAAATATACATTTTCTTTATACCAGTTCCTGTTGATACTCTGCCCCTAAAAACATAAAATATTTAAACCAAACAAAGAATATAGGTCCATATAGTACATGTACCGAAATACAACTGCTGAAAGCTTTCTATTGTAAAAGAGAAAAGTCGTATCTCGACAAATATATTACATTTTTTCCTGCTAGAGTAAAAAAACTAATTACAAATATGTATAAATATAAATAAAAATAATTAAAAATGTCAAAACGTCAAATTATTTTAAATTATAAAATAATAAGAATTTTTCTACTCCCCATCTTTAAAATGCCATTTTTCGTATATGTTTCCATGACGCTAAGTGATCTTTTAAATACACCTTGACAAGCCGTGGCTTCGTGCATACAAGCCGTGGCTTTGTGCGCTCTAGGCACGGATTGAAATTATTGAAAAAATCAAGATAGTTGTCTGTGTCATTTTTAATCAATCTGTCAAACTAATTTGACGCGGCGTGACAAGAGAAGTAATTTTATGGAAAGTAAATATTTCAAAAATTTTTATTTAGATATTTGCTATCGTAGAAAAAGTATAGTATGTAACTCGTTTTATAACGCCATTTTATTCACTCATTTTATTAAACACTCGCTCCGCTACGCTTCGCTCTTGATTAAAATGGCATTTATAAAACTCGATACATAATATACTATTATTGTTATTTTCTAATTAGATTGTCATTTCATAGTTTTACTCATGATTCAAAAAAAACAGTTTTACTTATAAAATATTTTACATACCTTAATATACAGGTCTATTTGTTTTTATTAATTGTAGGTAGGTACTCTCTACCTTGGATCAGTTCATGGAAAGTTATTTCAAAAAACATTATTATCTCCAAGCCAGACGTTATATATTTTTTATTTTTTCAATGCTCTGGGTCGGCGGCTATTACAGAGGGGTTAATTCCTGCTACAAATTGAACATTTTTCAAAATACTTTGTGCTTTTAGATGGCAATGGGAAGCTTCTCTTCGATAAGTTGTAACACTTGGGCCACGTTTGTAAAGGGCTAATGCATATACTTTATTATCAGTTTTGTTGGTCCAAGAATACCTTCATTAAACTGAAAAATAATAATAATTTATTGTTATTATGTGTTCTAATAATTAGATTCAGATTCTCATTTTATAGTTTTATATAAAATATTTACATACCTATTATACAGGTCTGTTTCTTTTTTAGTATATCTAATCTGTGGTTATCTCTGCCTTGGACCGGTTCATAGAAAGTTATTCTCAAAAAAAAAACAATGAGGTCTGATGGGGGCCGGTTTATAACACAACACAACAGACAGTTTGCTTTGAACTTGAAACTTGAACACAAAGAAATCAAAGAATATGGCTTGACCAACGTAAAATGTACGATGCCTTGACTTGACTTGCATCAACATGAAATATAAAATGAGTGTTTT
This sequence comes from Pogonocherus hispidulus, assembly GCA_963924545.1. Classification (NCBI taxonomy): domain Eukaryota; kingdom Metazoa; phylum Arthropoda; class Insecta; order Coleoptera; family Cerambycidae; genus Pogonocherus; species Pogonocherus hispidulus. The sequence goes on along the minus strand of OZ004694.1, from coordinate 36,314,901 downwards.
AAGGCAAGGGGTAAGAGCGGACAGGAAGGATTTTAGTTCCTACAACAGTGGCGCCGCCATGAGCTACATAGTTGCGCAGAAACACGATTCCCATTATTCCCTATGCTTTTAAACATCTCTTTTTTTTAGCTTATCTCTGGTTATTAGTCAAATTTATACTTTACACTGTTAAAATATATTAAATATTGTGAATGAATTGGGATAGGTTAATCAGTTATTTTGTTATAAAATTACATGAAGTTTATAATACACAATATGGTAATGTAATAACTGCTTTTCTAGAAGATAACATTAACAACTTCAAAACTCAAAATCATTATGATTATGGTAGGAATTTAATAAAAACACATTTAAAATATAATTTATACACACAATCACATTACAATAGGAGTTTTATCCACACTTATAAAGCATATAAAGTAAGTAACCTATTATCCACTACTGAAATAATAAAAAAATATAAACTTAAACCAACCAAATTTAATTTACTTATTAAAATTAACATTAACATTTATATTAATAGACATTTCGTTCTTCGCTTTTTCATATTTCACTTCGTTTCCGTTACCTAATAGGAAGCTTGTAGTTGCTTCTTGCAACAAATTTTGGATGTCTCCTCTCCTGAGGAATGACTTGAACGAGAAGAACCTTGGATTTTCCTTGCAATATCAAGTTTGTTAGATACGGAGTCTTCAATATAGCTCCCTGCCACAGCAGGGCTCTTCCACCCACCATGCCGCTTGATGGGTGTAAAGTCGGCAGTGTCGGCACCATAGATTACATAGATTGTCGGCACCTTTATTTCCCAATAAAGTTATTGAAGTGCACCCTCATATAGTGGCCAATATAAGCTTCCGCGTTTGCCAAGTTCAGAAACGATGCAACTTTTTATGGAACTTTTGCCAATGTGTTGATTCCAACAGGCTGAGAAGTACCTTTTTGGGTAATTATTTACTATAAAGAACACCTCGCCAATTTTCTTGAAATTTTGTCTACCCCCCTATTTTCGGGTGTGCTGAACACGAATCTGACAATATTTTCTTGCGGTCGGGCTTAGTTTTTGAGAAAAAAATTAAACAAACTAAGGCACCTAGGAATATGAACAGTCATTTTTGCACATCATTTAGGACACAATACACTAAATATACGTTTCAGTTACGTAAGTAAACGAAAGCTTAATTAGAACATTTTTTTTTCAGTAATTTCATGAAAAAACATTTATTTAAGCAATAATAAAATTGTCTTTTATCTTCACGTATTATCATCCAATCCGCCATTTGAATTTTCAGCTGACGCTGACGCTGACAAGAACGACGTCACGACGGCATTGTTGCCAAATCTTCATGAATGTCGGATAAATAGTCTAGTCCATGATACAATAAAGGAAGGTATGATATTGCGCATATCCCTCCCACATCCGTGTCGTCACCGAGAGCGCAAATTTGACATTTTACAATGTTTACATATGTAAAGGTGTGAGAGTTTCGTGGTTTTTACTACATTTTGTCCTCTAAATTCATTTTTTTTTGGCAGAGTATTTGTATAATTCTAGTGTATACTAATTATAATCATATGTGAGTATAGTTAAAGTTAATTTTATATTAACACGTACCTAAACTAAAAGTGCAATAAAAATGCGTTGTGCTGTGTGCTTGTGTAATAGTGATAATCGCAACCAAGAGCCCAATAATTTAAATAATATTAGGTAATTATATTGCTATGATATTTAGACAATGTAAACATTGTACTATCTATTATGTTACAAGGTTTTTCACGTTTCCACGGGATGAAGTAATAAAGAAACTGTGGGTGGTAGCTTGCTGTCGAGCAGAAAAGTTTAATGTACATATTGCCAGAATATGTTCCAAACACTTCACCGATGATGATTATGACATAAATTTAAAGCCTGTAATAAATTATATAACCTGTAATAGATATGGTTCTGTAATGTGGTCATTAAATAAAAAAAAATGAGAAACATTTAAAATTTTCGAATAATTAAAAAAAAATGAATACATTTAATAATACAGTTAATTTAGAATCTTAACGGAGCTTAAGGAACAATTTACACTTTTAGTCGTAGGTGTAAGGCGAACGGCGAAATATTATGTATTAAAGTTAATTTGTTGCCCACATCCTATGTTTATGAAGCGTTTATCCTATATTTAAGTACTAATCATTTTACACACGAATCAGAATAACTAATTACTTATAATAAAAATTGCAATAATCACCGATAACAGTTATTATTTTTGAAGTAGGTAAGAAATTAAAAGAGCCAATTTTAAACCACCAGGGATCACCAGGGCATTTTGTATGATAGATACCTACCATATGGAGTATATCTAATCTGTGCTTATGATTATTAAAGAACACATTTAAGGACACTGGTTAAATTTCCCAATATTTTCCTATTCGGGGCACTGTTTTGTGCCAATTATATGAAAGTTTTGATAATGTTTCCATTGAAATCGTATATAACATTTGTATTTAGCGATCATTCTGCGCTCTCGGTGACGTAATGCGCACAGCGGACGCATTTTCGTACTCACGAATGTCATACCTTGTACTTATTATATCATGAGTCTAGTCGTTGAGTCCCATAATAAATATGGGTGCGTGTCACGCGTTCGAATCCCACGACACCGAATTAGGCCTCGCCCTCTCGACTCAAACTGGTACTGGAGGGCGGAAGGACGCAGCTCAGTTCCCCTTACTTAACAAACATACTTAATAGTTTATATTTAGAAATTGAGATTTAATTAACACAATCGTTATCATTTTCCGGTAAAAGTGAACAAGTAACCGGGTTATAAGGGTGACCCCATGAAAATTAGAACACGGTGTAGATACAGGGTGTCCCAACTATTTATATAGTGAATATTTTGTCCCTCCGGTACATAATACAAAAAGAATATGCGCCGAATGAAATTTTTATGACATTTTATTTTGTATTAATGATTATTTACTGAAAATTACAAATTATTTGTCCAAGTTAATGAAGTTAGTATGAAGTTGAATATAAATAATAATACTATATTTATATCTAATTGATATGTTTCATTTTATTTATACTTTCATTACTCATGGTGTGAATGAAACAATAAGGGGAACTGAATTGTCTGAATTCACTAAACAGTACATTAATAAAAACCTCCGTTGTGCTCTCTAGTGTATGGGGTTGAGCGTTTTAACTCGCTTTTCAAATTTAATTTAATTCCTAAATAAGGGTTGATAATTTTTAAGTACGCTCACACACTATTTAAGTATTTTTTAATAATTTTATTACCTAGGTACTAAACACACAATCGAATTTCCTTGAAATAAAAATAGACTAGGTATTTGTTTTAAATACTGCGCTAAGCATTTAAGGAATTTGATTATCAATAACTTGAATAATTTGAAACTACTTCCCCTATATTTTTGTGATTTAGCACAAAATAAACTTCTCACTAAATCTATTTTCTCAATATTGGTAAATATTAGACTAACAATGTTATATAAGGTTGGACTTATCCTCAAGAAACAACTAAAAAAATTAGATAACCCAGGGTGTATTATTTGAAATACCAAATTTCGACTTCTAGTCAAATCTAAGTGATATGCTAATGAAAATATTATGAAAATGTAAATTGAAAATATGTTTTATTATCTGTCAGATTATCAAATCGATTCTGTAATAATTACTTCCAGAGATACATCTCATAGGCTGCTACTGTAAATAACTGATGGTGATAATGAGAAAATTAATAAAGCTAAGGTCGGATTTCATAATTATTAAAGATAAAGTTGCCTTTAAGTACCTAGAATACTTTCATACTATTATTGAGACAATTGTATCTAAGGTAGGTATTAAAAAGTACCTTTAAATTAAATTTAATTATGAAACTGGCCGTAATGGTAATAAAACAATGGAGTTGATAATAAAATAATGGAGTTGATAATAAAACAATTGATATATTTTTTGACATTTTTAGGCTAAAAAAGTACAACGTATCAAATTTTTGATTTTTTCTGTACTGGTTCTACTGCCATCTCTTCACTGTCACTCTCTTCTAGCATAATAACATCTTTATTTTCATTTTCCATATTTTCAACGAACATTACAGATTTTCCATGCTTGCGTCCAACTGTTACCAAAAAGAATGTTCAGTTTACCATTTTCTCTTATGAGAGATATATTTACCTGAATTTATTATTACGTTCCTGGAACAGTGACTTAAAGCACTCTTACATTGAAGTTCACTCAATCCAAATATAGGACCCCTAAGAATGTTGTTAAGAAAAAGTATTGTATAAAGGTCTTACGCAGAGGATATATAGGTATATCCCAAAAGTAATGAATACAGAGAAATAAGCACTCTATGAAAAAATAACCTATAACTAAAATTTTATCATTTAGCGGGAAAATGCAATAGTACCAAAATTAATCCACCTCCCCCGTCCCTGTAGGTGGGGGCGTACATATAGGAACCTATATTTTTTTATTGCAGATTCGGATTCTATGGCTAAAAATACGTAGGATTTATCTGGAACATTTTTTTCGATTTGGAAAATATCTATTAAATATTTCAAAGTTACCCATCGCACACACACACACTCAGTAACTTTGTAAATTTCAAGATATTAAAATTTTTCAAAAAGTACTTCAAAGTGATTTTTTGTGCTCTTTTCAACCCTCTGATTAAAAAAACAAAAAAGCAGCGACATGTACGGCGATTCTTTTAAATGGAACACCCTGTATTTTATTTCATAATTTGAAATCCTATCAAAATCTGAATATGACACCGTTTTTATTTTTTCTTAAAAATGATAAATATCAATACAAAAAATTATCGGTAGTAGCGAAGTTTACAGAATATTTATTCTGGATTGTACAATTGAAACAAAATAAGCATGCTTTGTTTTCAATAATTGTGCAATCCATGGCTTACTACCGATAATTTCTTGTATTGTTCCTAACTTACATATTATTACTTAAAAAAAAAAAATAAATACGGTATCACATTCAGAATTTGATAGGATTTCAAATATGAAATAAGATACAGGGTGTTCCATTTAAAAAAAATCACTGTACATGTCGCTGCTCTTTTGTTTTTTTAATGAGAGAGTTTTTATTCAGAGGGTTGAAAAGAGCACAAATCACTTAGAAGTACTTTTTGAAAATTTTAATATCTTGACATTTACGCAGTTACTGAGTGTGCAATGCAAACTCACCCACACTGTATATATATATACATATATATATATACATCCTTCTAACAAACCTGAAGTCTTAATATATTCCATACCATCCTGAAGCACCGGTTTATAGATTAGATACAGGAAAAGTGATGCCATATTCGGGTGTATATTTGTTATGGTACAGCCGATTCTGTAAGATATATAGTGATATTTTAAAAAATAAAATTTAGTGTATATTTACACATAAGCCGCACTATCCTGAAGCATTAATATTTTTGGTACCATCCTGAAGCAAAATATACAATAAGAGGTAGCTGTACAGTTGTTCCTGAAGCACGACAATGTTGCCGTACTTAAGGGTCCATTCAGGTAAACTTGACAGACATGAATTCATGGTTGGGTTGAGAGGTTAGGTAGCCGATGGGTGAAGACTTTCCTACTACCGAATTATTTAGATTTCGGAAGTGCACGTAAAGCCGAAGTAAAAAGGCACATGGAAATAAAGTTAGCCCTTATTGCAACGGTACCGGATTTGTCTTATAATTGCAACAAAATTTATTTTTAATGTTATAAATTATATATCACCGGAAAGATCAAAAGATAAACTAGATCCCTATAGTAGCAAATTTTTGTTTAATACATGTATTTTAGAGAAAATAGTTTTTGAAAATACGCTATTCTAGTAAAAGATTGTTGTACTCTTAATGCTGTTATTCCGTATTTGCAGTTTCAAGCACAGTACCAGATGATTTCATATTTTGTTACCAACGGAAACAGAATGATTTAACTCAGGTAGAAAACTGTCATTAAAATAATAACTTTACTATGGGACCTAATTTTAATTATTTTCGAACTCATATTTTATATTTGACGTTATCATCAATGTAACAATCATACCTAATATACATACCTAATTTTTTAGATATAGGTATTACTATTTATTTATAATAAAAATTGACATATTTAAATGGGTGATGATCCACGGTTTGCTACGGGCTTCATCCTGTTGAAATAAAACGCGTTTGTTGAATTTTCAGTACAAAGTGACTATTTATTTATTTTAATTTATTTCACATACGTTTGAGGCTAAAGTTTAAACAAAATATTTCTGAGAAGCATAAATATAGAAAGAAATCGATATATTTTAGAACCATAAATTATAAAAGAGTGACTGACTTAATATATTACATATAATATTTTGGGCTTAATTCAGCACTTCCTCACAAATACCTACCATATCAAAAAAAAAAACAATATACACAGATAAAACAATAAATTATATGCAATTTATGAAATAATTATGAAGTGTACGTAATTTATAAAAAAATAATATAAACATGTGGTAAAAAATTCTTTGGTTCGAATGTAGTACAGGGTGATCGATTTAACTGGAGAAATGAGTTTTTCTGGGAAACCACCAAGAAAAATGAAATATTCTAAAAAGGATTACTACTTTTTAACTTGCTTTTACTAAAAGGTAAGGTAGAAATACAGAAATTATGGATGACACTTGCCGTCCACGACGCTTCAATAAAATTTTTTTGGCAACATATATATTTTTAAATAGTGTTTCTATTTAGGTTGCAGTTTTTTAGATATTTATTATTTAAAAAGTTATAGATAGTTTCCATAACGTTACTTTGTTAATATGACACCATAATAAAAACCTATTAAATAAACCTATAATTTAAATTCTTTTTAGATTGCATTGCAGGACTACTGTCATCTTCCAGGGCAACTATAAAGTGAAAATAATAAGTCAAATTTTTACCTGTTGTGATAGTTTTTTACCTCATATTTCTAGTTTCTGGAGGATCCATCACCCTGTACTAATCCTGTTATGTTATTTCTTTTTTGCAGACTTTTCCTTGAAAGTGGCAGGATATATTGTTTTATCATTTTTTTAAATTCTACTTTTTATACTTTATTTTAGTATGACTTTCATCACATTTCCCTATACCTAAACTTCATATTTTCTGACATATTTTAATTTAAAAAAAAATCCCCATTAACCATTTAACCCCGTATTTTCGACAAATTAAAAGATAGATGCAATAGAGGCATAATTGTCTCAGTCGAAGTCATGTACTTTGAGAAAAAGTATAGAAATATAAAGAAATATGCAGGGTAATTAGAATTACCCTGCATTACCCGCCAAGTAGAATAGTAAATAAGTCGTTTTTTTTCAAATGAAACACCCTGTATTTTATAAGGCTAAACGAAGCACTGATAAGTACTCTATAAATTTGCTGAAGCATTATTCCCTATCATTAAATCAATTAGCATAAGCATAAGCATTTCCTTAAAAATTCATAATTATTGAAAATTGCGAAAACTACAGATGTGTGGCTACCTGCTCTTTTCTAAATTGTGGTTGGATATTTAATATTATTACTTATTTACTATTGTCGACTATTTTTAATTTTATTGTTCTTATATACAGGGTATTAAATTTAAAAGGTCATTAGATAATGGGCTTAAATCGAAATTCAGTAAGTGATTTTTATATTTTTTCATATAGGTATATTGATTCTAATGTATTTTGGTTCTGTGCCCCGTTTCATAAATATCAAGGCTAGAGCCGACTTATCTACATTAAAGTTTTTTGTGTGATATGTATGCTCTTTAAATCTAGATATTCGTTTTATTGGGTCGACATACAGTTTGTTTCAATTACTACAGTTTATTTTGTACATCCCGGATTTAATTAACCCGGAAATAATTACAGACCGATCCTTTCAAAAATTAACTGTAATACCTACTTACAAATTAGCAAATTGGTTGAGTGAAAAGTATCAAAAATTCACATTCAAAAATGACTTGATAACCAAGAATCCCTCCACTTAATTGAAGATTTAAAAAATTTAAATCTTCACTCGTACAAAACGAATTTACTTTCAACAACAATAGTTATAAACAAACACATGGCACAGTCATGGGCAATCCTCTATCGACTTTTATTGCAGATTTATTCCTCAACCATTGTGAAAATAACGTCAAAAACACCGCCTTAGAATTTCTCACAGTATGGAAAAGGTACGTAGATGAGGTATTCGCAGTTGTAAATTAAACTTTCGGTATACACAATTTCGTCAATGTACACTAAACTCTTAGTACGATTCCATAAAATTCACCTTTGAATTAGAAAACAATTATTCTTTACCTTTTGAAACTTGACGAATCTTTAACTTTTAAAATTTACAGAAAACCAACACACACAAATACACACGCACACACACCCACGCACACACACACGCACGCACGCACGCACGCACGCACGCACGCACACACACACACACACACACACACACACACACACACACACACACACACACACACACACACACACCTATACCAACTATAATAAAGAACATAAGGAAAACGTACGTTAAGAAAAACTAGTTGATTTAGTCATAGGGTATGCTTCAGTAAATTGATAGAGTACTTATCGGCGCTTGTTCTAACCACCGTATAAAATACAGGGTGTTCCATTTAAAAAAAAAAATTAATTTAAAAGTTAGCTTTTTTGGTTTTCAAATTGATTTTCACAGGATTATGAGGACCCTATATAAAATTTAAAATAATTCCATACATTTTCTGAACGTACAAGGCTTTGACTCGATGGTCTGCAAAAATGATGACCCCATCTTTTAATTTGTCGAAAATACGGCACTAAATGGTTAATGGTAAAATTATTTTTCAAAAAAAAAATTTATATCAGAAAATAATAAATTTAGGTATACCTAGAGAAATGTGATGAAAGTCATGCTAAAATAAGTAGTAGGATTTTAAAAAAATGATAAAAATATGTTACTTAAAATATGCCATTTAAAAAAAAAAAATTGATATGTGCCCAGGGAACGCAGAACACCTTGTACAAGTGAAATTATTTTTAGTTTGTGCTACTCTATAGGACTGAAACATCTGCAAAAAAAGAAATAGCCTAATTCTTTTATTAACTGAGATATTAAAATTCCGCGTACTATTGAACACCCAGTATATAAATTAACGAAACCCTTCTATTGATAGAAAATCATTTTTCCATTAAAATAACTACACAATTTGGTTAATTTATCCAGCTAGTTGACAAACAATCCAATATTTATCGCTAAAGTATTAACCACGAATCGTACACAAAATATAACCAACTGTTTGGTTAGTTTCTAAATTTTGTCTATAACTTCTTTAATGTTCATAGCAATTCATATTTTCGTTTATATGAAATAAGCAGGGAAGCCATCTGAAACTTAAATTATTTTATTAAAAACGTGTACTCCATCTAACAAACATTAACTTTTTTGCCCCAAAACCTAAGTTTAAAGTAAAAATTTTTTAAATATCTAACCTACTAACTTTGGCACTTAATACTAGATACAACACTTACACTTAAAATGTGGTACAATGTGTTAATATCGTTTTCTTATAATATTTTGGTGCTTTGACATTGCAATTAATTTCAAAAAAATGTAATTATGAAAAATAATTTTCTCTTTTCAGTTTTGAGAATGGTACGAATTGATTACCTCGAAATAGCAATAATTTAGAAAAATTGCGAGACAGTAGTAAAATTAGCTTACTATTACTTTTAATCATTGCTTTTATTACTAGTACTATGAATGTAGCACTGATGATATTGTTAAAAAAATATCAGAAATCATACGATGCTCTTTTAAAAACCTTTCAGACAATAATAATAAACAATGAAAATCAGTGATTATTCCGAAAAAAATAAATAACTTGAAATTATCATTGTCTTAGATTTTCTATATAAAAAATTCTTCCAAAACAGGTTCGCATCCCGTAGATCTACACTTATGTAAATATTTCTACAAACGTTTTGATATGGATATAGCTTTAGCATACATGACATGGATATAGCTTTTAGTAAAACGAAACAATGCTCCAAATTACGAAAAAGCAGGATACTTTGAAAAGTTCATATTTTTTACTTATTTATGAATTACAATCTTTTCCATATTAAATAATAATACATCCATTCTATAAAATTTTAATAACACTTTTACTTTTTGAGAAAAATGTTAAATTTAGTAATATTATCAGGGTCCACTTGTTACTATATGAAATAATTGAAGTGTTACACTATTTAGTTTTTGTGGAAAAACTTAAAATTTAATTAAGTAATTAATATTATTAAGGGCGAATGGAGCATTCTTTTTTTCACTTACGGACCTCTTGAAATAGTGTTTTGATATTATATTGTAATATACTATATTAAGTACCTATATTTTATTATATTATTATATTTCATATTCCGTCAACCTGAAAATATTCCGTTTTCTTAAGCATTTCAACTATTGATCCTTTACTTAAAAATAAACACATGAGGTAAACAGACCCCATCGAACATAGTTGCCAGATCTACTTGCTTCAAGTTAGTACGTGGTATCATCAAACGTTTACGAGCCAACACAATGTAGAACAAACAGCGCCACCCTGGTTTAAGGACAATTCTTGCATTAAAACGACGGACATGAAGCACTTTTCATCACGTTGTGTCTGGAATATGATACGTTGCTTTGCAATAAAAATCAGCATCAAACAACAATGGACCCTGACCCTTACCCATAAAGAAATAAGATCAACTATCTCTCTCTCGTACATTAAAATATCAAGGCATGACTATCCTGAAGCAAATATTCGCTTCAGGTTCGATACGCTGCTTCAGGATGATGCGCACAGATCTGTACTTGTGCTTCAGGTTTGTATGATTTCCCTATATATATAGAGTGGTGTTAAGAAATTCGCGGACACAAAATGTGATATCGTATTAAGCTAGAAAAGGTAATCAAAAAGATATGTATGATTTTTGAACCAGTGAAATATTTTTCAAGATAAAGTAGTTTTAAATATTAAATATTCAAAAGTAATTTCATTTACAATTAATGCAAAATGGGGACCTGCGCCATCATGCATAAAAATCATATTTTGATGCACATTTTGGGATATTTCAGTTTGGTTGAACTAAAAAGTGGATGGAATCAATGAAATGATTTAATAATAAATTATTCTTACTTACTACTCAGTCACCTAACAATTCACACCATACATTTAAATCAAAGCGGCATTGGCCATTTCTGGCTCTTACTAAATGTGGTTGTCAATACCCCAAAAATGTTCATTTGGTTACATAATATGTTAAAAAATACCATCTTGTGTAAACAAACTTTCAGGAATCATGGAAATTAAACTCATTATGATCTCGATATCACTCGCAAAAACTATTTTGAGGTAGTTCCATCATTATCATTATCTTATAAGAAAATATGTATGCGTCAACAATTTATCGCTACACGTGGCCAACATCGACCATTTTGAGATTGGGAACATATACCAGTTTATTAGAAAAGCTTGCAAAAATGTGTCTTAAATTGCTACTTGGGTGAGAGTTAGATGATGCCAGTACTATTCATGTAGGCCACCACCAGTTCCACTGGAAACTCTTTAAGTCCTGGGGTAGGAGAAATATTGTGTATAGGGTCCTCATCATGTCCACAAAACCTACACCTAGTCGCATAGGTATCTGAGATATCTATGACCTGTTCTCTTCCTGATACAATTTTCGATGGATCTCGCTATATAACTCGGCAAAAGCCCCGAGATCTACTATTCTGAACTAGTTACAGGAAAAAGCAATGAGAATATTTGATTTAACCATAAAAAGGTTCCCCAAATCAATGAGAAGGGTAGAGTTTTCACATTTTTGTAAAATATTTAATTGTATGAGGTATTGTATTAGGTTAATTTGAATATTACAGGATTTTGTCTGCATTTTCTCAATGTGTAACCCCTTTCCGAATAACCTTTGGTTTTGGATTTGAAGGTTGTCTAATTTATGTGGTGGTGGTGGTGGTGGCGTCTTTGTTGTGTGAATTCTTTTTCTCAAGCCTTGGGAACTTTTTTTTTAACTTCATATAATAACTGATAAAATTTGATAAATTTCTGTAACATATATAACTGATCTGATAAATTTATTTGTAACTGTATTTGTATTTGTTTGTAGTAGTATTTTGTAGTAGGTACCTAGAAAAAAAATTTTTTATATGATTTAAATTATTTCATTATTCATACGGTAAATGTAAGAGATGGAAGGCGTCGCGGCGGCAAGAGATAAAAGACGGCCGCCTTTGAATCCGTAAATATCGCTGCTTTTAATTAGAACTAGCAACCCCGTTTTAATTTCAAAATTCTTTATAATAAATGCCCTATGTTTCCCATAATTTTATTTTTACAATTATTCTTGATTTAGTTTTCTTGTAGGAGGTGTGTAGTAACGCCCGTGCTGTAGTGAGGCGAATTTATGAGCTAAGTTCAATCAACTCAAGTTATTATATGTACATACAAAATAATACATAATTTGTATATATTAAGTATATATATAAAAGTGTTTATTTGTATATAATGAATTTTGTTTTAAAAATGAAATATTTTGTTATTGCTTTTGTTACATTTATGTATTTTTCTAAATAATTAAAAGAAAGAAAATGTAAGCAAATGTATTTAATTTTTTTTTAACAAACTTTTGATATAACGTATAGATTTTTAGGTTCCCCTCTGGTATGTTATAACCAAGCTTCACTGTAAATTTAATGTGATATAATATACTGGGAGATAAATATATTCTTTTAATACCGCGGCGATAGCTCAGGCTGTTAGGTGCTGGGTGATGGCTTGTGACTAACAGAATGGGTATATTGCGGCGCGAGTTCGATTCTCGCCAGGGGAGAAATGGCACCTCTCCCAGGGAATGGTTGTGTGTCTGCGTTTTTTTCATGTGTACCCTCCCTCTACACAAGCCTTAGGCTTTCAGTAGGGAGGTTGTCCATTTCTGTGGTGTGTTTTAATACATTTAAGGAGGTATTAATTGTGACAAATAATTTTAGGATTTTAACTGCATTGCTGTAGTAAGTATCCAAATTAAGTGTCCATCATTGGTAGCATTATAATCATATATACAAAATCGTTTAAATTAACAAACTAATAGTACATTTAGTGCTGAATAAAAAAAAACAAAACAATTGAGCATCGGGTTATCGAGTTTTGAGGTAAAATGCAAAGCAAAAACTAAAACAGGTCAGTTAGTTATTAGAATTTATTTTACACATCAATCTACTCAGTTTTTATGCTCAAACACTTCATCTAGTTTTCTTCAATAAATTTTTGTGCTTGTTTTTTAACGGCTAGAACTGCCTTCAGTATGGTCCTACCATCTATCTGGTTTATGTTTTCCCTAAGTGCAATCTGTAAGGCATCAAGGTTATTATACCTTTGCTTATAAATTTTATTCTTTAGCCTCACAAAAAAAAAACAGTTGGAGTTAGATCTAACGATCAGAGAGGCCACTGAATAGGGCATTGTTCCTATCCATTTATCATAAAAAATATCACATAGAGGTTGGTAAGTACCCTTGTAGTTTGGCTTAAAAAATTGGTTTAAATAATGAGGTTATTCGTTTGTGTACCTAGGTTATAGATAACAAGGAAAATTTAAACATTGGATATTAATGTTTGGATAATTTCATTAATATGCTTATTTTTTTGGTTTAGAAATTAAACCAATAAATAAATGTGAAAACAGTTACACTGGTTTAAGTTGCGTGAAGATAAAGTTTAACAATTAGAATTATAATTTTGTCGCTACAACTCTGTTGTTATTCATATTAGGCAAATAGTCATTACAAGCTTTTATTACCGAATTACCATATTTCTTTACCGAAATGGCGGCAGTGACAATAAGTCATCTACGTCTACCGCTCAGAATTTTCTAGATCAACATTCACGAAACAAACAATGTCACAATTCTAATGCATCAACAAGGAAACAAATAAAAAATTATATTTTTAATGAGCCTTATAGATGTTCCTCGGAGATGGAAGGTGGATAGATTGAGATGGGTCTCAATTTTTTTTTTTTTTTCCGATTAATAATTATACCTCTAGTCCCAGCCAGTGATCATATACACATTTTCTATCAACCACATAATTAGATTTTCTGTGTAACCTCTCTGGAATATTTATACATGTCATAATGACATATTTTGCTTCCTGAACAGAGAAAATGGGGCGAGATTGACAGTATTTCTAATGTGTTCATGTTCACTGTCCGTTGGCACAGTTTGATTCGAGAGATCGGTGTATTTACGAAGTTTTTCTTTTTCTGTAGTATGTGTATTAAAGTATATACAGTCTGTCCATAAAGTAACCCCCCCCTGCTAACTTTTGAACGAATTGTGTTAGAGTTTTAACAAAATACAGAGTGAATCACGTAAAATCAAGTTGATTCTGACGATGACAATCGAGTTATCCGTTCTCTAGTTACAAGCGTTTCTGTTTCTAATCTGATCCATGAAAAAAATATCAATTAATATTTTAATACAACAAATTTTGAACGAATATTTAAAAGTTTATATAAAAAGGATTTTGCAATTCTTGCCTGACATTTCCTAATATTTCTGCAGGCATATTTCTACACATATGTGTTAGACGTTGCTGTAGTTCGTCGATATCTACTGCAGTTCTGTTGCAGTGGTGGCTCGTGCGACTGCAGACTGAGGTGCGTGCCGCAGAGCAGGCAAAATTTCAAACAAATTCAAGGTCACTGCAGTTGCTTGTTGCTTGTGAACTATGATAGGTGAAGTAGACGGATACCAAGTAGCGAATTCGCCATCTTTAAAAAGTATATAAGAAACTTACCAGATTTTACTGATATAAACATGTCCAAAAGTTCTTTAAAATTGCCATGATTGTCCGAACACTCCGATTCAATGTGGGCTCGAAATGCCAACTCTTGTCTGCCTAAATAAATAGCTGCGTGAATAGATAATTGCATAAACCGTCTATTTAGAAGGATGTCATAGTTAAATTGTTTAATATATATAGTCTGGAATTTTCTCTCAAAGCGTCTTCGATTGTACTGAGATTTTTTCTTAATTCTGCGAACATTAATGCACACCGTATATGTTCTAAAGAAGCATCGTGCTTACGACAGCCTCACGTAACATTCCCAAAATTGTTAAATCCCTCCTTATTCCACACCCCTAATTTTTTTACACCCACAATTTAATACGGCATACAAGTTTTTTTAAATAAACACTTCCACACAACCACTTATACTCCAAATAACACACATTCTGAAACTTCTGAACGAACACTTTGTCTTTTGACTGCCCCTTTTTTTTCGACATCGAAAGAAAGCACAGGTGTACAGGTCTCTTACAATTTAAAAAATCTTTTTTGTCCTCATCATTTTTCCATCTAGAAAATGGTGTTTCTAATAAAACACAAACTGGATCATGCATAGGAAACATTTCTACGATTGATAGAAAACAATGATTATTTATTATTATTAAAAATTGTTTTTTAATCGGCGCGGCGTCGCGTATAAAGGCAAAACTAACAGGACGATAGGAGTGATGTGATGCGGCTATCCAAATTCGCGACACTCATTCGCTCACAGGGCAGTTTAGTCACGTATCGGCCACCCTGTTGCCATGACAACCGCCATCATGGCTGTCGTGGAAATACCACCTGATAGTGATCTGCATCACTTGCTTATTGTAAAAACGGAACGGTATGGGGTTTAATGTTCGCTCTCAACGAAGACAATGTTTTTTTAGGCGTTCAGCGCACAACGTTTTATAATAATGATTCTGTTTATTTCTGTAGATAAAACATACACAGTACATTTTCAGTGTCAAAATATATCTAAATTACAAAATTTATATGAAATTAAAAATAATTTTAAATGATACAACCAAACGGAAATTTTTGGTGAAGCGCTGCGTCACATGCGTACCCTGGCAAGCCGCCACTGTTCTGTTGACTTTTGACTTAAAATATCCCCATAAGAAACAATCAAGAGGCATTAAGTCCGGGGAACGAGCCGGCCATTCTACCGGGGCCCTTCTGCCAATCCATCTGCTTGGAAAATGGTTAGTTAAAAAATCAGTAACAGGTCCATGGAAATGAGGCGGGGCCCGATCTTGTTGAAATACAATAGTTTTAATGTTTCAAATTTCCTCCCGCAGCATTCTTAAGTACCGCTCTCCTCTTAAATTTTCTCTTTAAAATATCGGTCCAATAACATCGTTGCACAAACATTAACTTTTTCGATGTGCTGGGTATGGGTTTCCTGGAACTGATGAGGATTTTCAGTACTCCAGTAACAGTGATTATGCCTATTTACATGGTCGTTTAAGAAAAACGTACATTCATCAATTAAGCAAATGTTAGTTAATAA
Source organism: Pogonocherus hispidulus (assembly GCA_963924545.1). Lineage (NCBI taxonomy): Eukaryota > Metazoa > Arthropoda > Insecta > Coleoptera > Cerambycidae > Pogonocherus > Pogonocherus hispidulus. The sequence goes on along the minus strand of OZ004694.1, from coordinate 36,298,462 downwards.
AATTTGATTCTGCTGCAACCTTTCCGTCATTAGTTCACAGAATTGTAATCTCCGATCTGGGTCATCTTCAGAAAGTTCCTGAAGACTTTCAGTTTATACGGATGTAATTTATTTTTTTTTTAATATCTTATGAACTGTTGACCATGGCAAGTCGTGTTGATCAGCAAGTTCAGCTGTTGACTGCTGATTGTCACCCTGAAGATCAACCAGAATATCAATTTGTTTATACTGTGAAATGGAAGGCTCTCCACTTCTTCTAATATTACCTAGGTTTCCAGTAGCTTCAAATTTTGTTATAAGTTCCCTAATGTACTTTCTGTCAATTGGGTTACCTGGATATCTAATATTAAATAAACGAACAGCTTCATGGCCATTACTTTGACTTTTTTAAAAAAACTTTAATGGCAAAAACACATTTTTCAACGATGCGCATTGTATCAAATCGAATAACTTAATAAAGAAATAAGAAAAAACCCTGTAGAAACCTTCAAATACTTAAATTGAACGCTAAACTATTTTCTCTACCCTTATTGACATTTTAGTGACAGTAGCAAGCAAAGGTAAGCAGACTTGATAAAAGCAAAATTTTTAAATTTCATTAATAGAAACGCTTGCAACTAGAGAACGGATAACTCGATTGCCATTTTTCAAAAAATGAGAATGTAGAGAATTGAATTACCTTTTAAATAAGGTGCAACATGCACACTTTGCCATTTAAAAAAATTGAGTTGACAGCGTCCATAGCGCTATTTGACAGATCGAATTTATCGTCAGAATCAACTTCATTTTACGTGATTCACCCTGTATTTTGTTAAAACTCTCAACTCGATTCGTTTAAAAGTTAGCAAGGGGGGGGGTTACTTTATGGACAGACTGTATAAATAATGGCTAGGTGGGATCATGAATTGCGAAATATCCTGAATTATCTGATGATAGCGTGCTAGTGACATGTAACAAGTGCAAAGTGGCACTGTCTGCACAAAAATATATTGTAATGAAGCATTTCTCCCCAGAAACACCAAGCTGTGTTTAGGTATTTAGAAAATTCCAGGTGGATATTTATGGACAAACAACGCTGCATTTAGAACCCATTTTACTATATTTTTATTACTATAGGATTGAATACTTTTATCACCAACAACACCATCACAGTTATCACCAACACAGTATAAGATGATATTATTTATTGGTTTTTTGGGTTAACCACTGCCAATCATTGAAAGTTTTCATCAGATTTCTTTTAAATTGTATAGCTTGATGAAATGTATTTTTGGAGTAAAAAGCTTCATATTCCTACAAAATCCAAGGCCATATATATGGTTTAAATTGATTTTAAAAGTAAAAATGACATTGTAAACCTGTCGACATTCTTAGTGTAGGGTGCATACCCACATCTATTGAAATTTGTATTATTAGAACCACCAATTAAAAGCATGTTCTTAAAACCACATCAGAGGACTGTCTCTACATCAATGGAAATGTGGTAACAGACCTTCCTGCAATGGCTGGTATGTCTATTATATTAGATTTTTGATAGCAGACAGCGGTTTCTCTGAAACAGAGCAGAGGAGTACTATTTCAATACTTTTCTATGACCTTTCACATATTAGCAGGTTGTTGCAGGTAACATTTTTTTAAATATTTTTAATACTTCCCAAACTGAACAAATAACGATGCAATCTAATGTAAGTACAAATAATAACAGACACATCAGATTGCATTTTATGAAAAAGTTTTTCATAAAATGTAGTCTGATGTGTCTGTTATTATTTGTACTTACATTAGATTGCATCATTATTTGTTCAGTTTGCTTTTTCAAAACTGAAAGATCAAAGGATTTCATTAATTTACAAAAATATTTTACACCTAATAGGTATAGTGTTAGAATTGTATTGATGTGAAAATATTACGAGAATAATCAATAAATTCCAAAAATCCCTTTTCATCGCCCCGGGCCTAAGCTCTTCCTGTCATCCCAGTTAGTACGGCCCTGCTCATACCTATTTCTATACAATTTTTCAAGGATATTTTATCAAATGTAATATTTAGATATTATAATAATATAATAATATCTCTATCTCTCATTCTCATCATAATGATGAGCCCGGAAGGCAGAGACTTGAATGGGAGAGGCAGCGGCATATTATTATCTTGTGGGGCAAGAGTGTGCCCAGGAACGACTTACAATGTTATAACTTTAACTAACCAATTAGTACCAAAATAAGTAAAACCTGGAAAACCTTATTAATTAAAGTGTACTGTAGGTTGTTAGCCATTTATACAGGGATATTGCAGTACTAGTTGCATATTAAGAACACTACCAGCCTTATCCACACAGATTTAATATTGGAGCAAATAGAAAAAAGTTGACCACAGTGAGATTTGAATTGTCGTCAATCGCAGAGAAAGATTAAAAGCCTGACATCTTTAACTGCTCGGCCACGGAGCTCCTCTAGGAACAAAACATTGGGAACCTTTTTGTAACTACTAGTAACTAAGTTAACTTAAAAGGATACAAACTTATGACATCATATGGACTTCTAATATATAAAGGGTTCTGAGCACCACTAGATATTAAAATATTCTTTGATTTTCCAAAAGAGTGATAGATATGTGAAACATGTATTAAATGTTTTCTCTTTGTTGAATCTTCTATTGCAGGACTATAAAACAATTCAAAATGGTAGCCTCGATCAACGAGTTGATTGTAAAGTTTTCTGGTTAACCTTAAACTGAATTTGCTTTCGGGATCTATTGTAAATATATCTGCTTCAAAAGTACTACAAGTAAACTAAAAAATATTTGATAATTTATAGATGTTATTTTTATTAACTAGGTAATAGGTACATACCATAAAAGCTTGCATAGATGTAGGGAGAGCTGCTACAATATCAAACCTTTTAAAATTGGGGGATTTATTCTGGAACAAATAGATACGAATCAGTTTCAGACAGTGACATATTTTTATATAAATGTTTATATTTGCAAAAAATAACAATTATTGTTTATTTACAATCATAACCATATATGTAATAAGGTTATTACTATTTTTTAGAAGTTTGAAAATTAGTCATTATTAAATTTTTCTTCTGTCCAGGTCGGAAGTGATAATTTTCCACCCAAGGGTAGGAAGTAATACATTTAAAAAATACCATGATGATATTTGTATTTAAAGTGACGTTAATTTTGATAAGCCATGAGTTATAGAAAAAGCCTTTATATTTCTTTATACAAAATCAGTTTATCATAACAATAAGTTGAATTTTAGAATTTTTTTAATTAAATTTATAATTAACTACATAAATATGTGAAAGCAACTGAATGGAAATCTTGTAAGTAGAAATATCTCCTATCTTAAGCAAGCAGAGCTCATAATAAAGGTACCTACATACTTAGTTATAAACAATTTCATATAAATTTAATTATCAACTATCAGTGTGAGAGTAAAAATGTATGTCACCTTTGTTAAATAGTAATCTCAGTGCCATAGAAACGGGTTTTCACATCGGAGAATAAATGGATATATTCTCGTTTTAGAGATTGTTGTGAATAAAATCGTACACAAGGTTTCATTCTTCTCTCGCGCTATATCATCTATCTAAACAGACCTCAACAGTAATGAAACATTTTCCGCCTCAGTATGTAATATATTATTACTTTGATGGACATATATAGTTTCCTAGGATTTCACCCCAGCATCTTTACCTATGAACATTAAATTTCGTTAGAAATTTTAGCCTAGGTACGTTAATTTCTTTAGAAATTTTAAATAGTCAAATGCAGTAATACAAGGTGAATCAGTCATCAGTACATTCATTTTGAAGAGAAGATAGGGAAAAATGTTTTATTGACTAATTTAGAAACTGTTGTTTTTTCTTGCTCACTTCAGCCAATAATAATTTAAAAATATGTAATGAATGCTAAATCATAAGAGGTGTAATTGCATAAATTGCATGTGTTGATCAGCATGCATCGCTAGGAGGTTTGAGCATGCCTTGTCAAAAATGTGGTTATTAAAGTTCTTCTTAAATTAGTTGATACGATGAAACTATTTTGTACGATACAAAATGCACAATTTATATTTTGAAATTTACATTATTCGTTTACTCCCTATAAACCTCTGTATTTACACCACTAACATAAATTTCGATACTTTCACAATAAGCACTACACTCTCTATACTGAATATTATTATGTTAATTTTCCAAGCCCAAAGTTACAACAAATATACAAGTTATCCGAAGTTTAGCATAAAAATTGCTCTGTTTAACAATTTAAAAAATACAATTTAATACTGAAGTTAAGTAGACATTAAAACTCCAACAAACCAAAGAATTTAATCCTTTACATTTCTTTACAGAAATATTGCAAATAAAAAAACCAATTCTCAATAGGTAAATTATTGAGAGGCTGAAAAATGTTTCTTATTTAAATACCTACTTACTGTAGATATACTTAGCTTTGTGTTTTTATATCATTGATAATCGATGTCAAAAATAAATTTAAAACCCAATTAGGTATTATGTAACATGCAAAAATCTATAATCAAAAGCAAGACCGTTTCTACGCGGAATCTTGAACTTTTTGAAAGTTATTCAGGTGATTTTTTATACTATGGAGACACCTCCGATATTTAGCTGCAGCATTATTTGTATTACGGAAACACTTCCGTATTTCGATTCCGCATATTTGAAACTCGTATACCTAAATTAGCCATAACGGCCCACACGCAAAACAATCTGAAATTGACTAAGGTAAGGTTTCAATTTTCTAACCACGCATCCCCCTCTGTCAGTTTGGTGTGATCTCTAGATTTGAGGGAAGGTGGCAAAATTGCAAGTGTTAATGATTTTACCATATGTACCATAAAATTATTCAAAATTCATATGAGTAAAAAAAAGGTATAAATGAACATACTGAACATGTAATTAGCACTAAGTACATAAATATTGTAAACAGGTACCTATACGATTGTTTTTATTTCTTGGACGATATTATTTTTTAACAATAGATACTCAGAAACGAAATATTAAAGTATTTCACTTGTATTCATAAATAAATACGAGATATTCTGGATAGTTAATTTTACACGTCGATCCGTAAAGCTAATAAAATGGTGTTAGGGAAAGTGTACTTTATTAATCCCTTAATTATTAATTATTAAGGAATATATGAAGCATAATTATAAGAAGCATAATTTTTATATGCAAGAACCATACAATAGGTACATCATTTTTTTGAAGTAAAATTTAATTCTTAAACAAAATTCTATTTTATTGGACTTCTTGCAAATTAAACCTTCAAAAATTGAGAAACCGCAACAAAAAAACACATTTATTTATAAGGTAATTATTAAATTTAAATAGTATTAAACGATAAACCTATGTAATAGGTACACCATTAGCTGTACCTATCACTTCGCAGGCACAGAACTTTGCTTGGATTCCTGTCCTGGGCCTGATGTGGCAAGTGTTGGATTGGAGGACAGGCTATGCGCACTATGCTTCGTGGTCAGGACTTATTCTACATTGTTCTGCTTCAGAGGTGCCATATTATCGCGAGTTACGGGTCAATTTGCTTCACTTTTAAAAGGTCGGGAAAAAAAAAAAAATTTTTTGATTTCCTGCCTTTATTAGATCCTCCGAAGTTAAAATTATGATAAGTAACGCACCCTGTATATGTAATGTATATGCCATATATATTAATTATACAATTAATGTAAACTATTGTCATACAATATTAAGCTAGTACCTACCTATACTGACATACTACTGTTACCTGTATGACAGTATGTGAAATAGTGATGGGCATTCCAGTTCACTTTGGTGAATAGTTCGGACCGAAACAGTTCACCAAAGTGAATAGTTCTTTTTTACAGTTCAAAACGAACTACAGTTCGTCTTGTACTTGATTTCCTTGCGGACCGAATATAATTGTATACTCTTCATGACACCAAATAATGGTATATTATGAAATATTAGAAATTCTCGCAAGTAATATTTTTAAACTATAATCTATAATTTTTTTATCTATATAAAAGTATGTACAGTACCTACTATAATTTTACTGATATGTTGAACTTTCTTTTTTTTTCGTATTATTTTTTTACATGGAAATATATTTTACGTTCATTATCAGCTTTTGAAGTAAATTATTTTATTAATTCATAAAATATACATAAATGGTTCAGAATTTCAGATAACAAAAATGCTAAATGTATCGATTCAGTGCAATAATTCATTTAAATTACTAAACTGAAAAGTTTTCTTTTTCGGTTTTAAGTTTCATGTTTCATGTCCGACATGTTGAATCACGAAGTACTAAGAACTAAAATGACTCGAACGAGGGAACGAAAACGAGAATGAACGGTACAATTTTACACACAGTTCAAAATGAACTATTCAGTGGAAACTATATGAAACAGTTCGTTCAGTTCACCTCAAGTGAATAGTTCATGCGAACTATTCGGTCATGAACTGCACATCTCTAATGTGAAACCAAATTGGCAGAAACTAAATTAATTTGTCAATCTTGTAAATTTATAAAATATGAAACTTCTAAATTTGAAAAGAAATGTATATGAAATAGATTTGAAACAAATGTAATTTAAAAAAAAAATTAGAAAAACTTTATAAAAATATTTTTCAAAGTTGGCGAATCCATGTTGTGTATGGTTGTTTTTCTCAAAAGGATTATCCTAAAACTAAATATTATACAAGGTGGTTCACTCGAAATAAAAAAATATGCACGATTTCTGGCTGAATCAGAAGTGATAAATATAAAAATATTTTTAAAATGTAGATTGAAACGTATCTCTTAGAATATAAAATTGTTGTAACTACTTCCATAGATACATTCAATAGGCAGTAAAAAACCACATTATAACAATTGTAGTAGCATGAAAAAGTTTCGACGCAGCTGGGGATCAAACCCGGGACCTTAGGCTTTCAAGGCCAATGCTCTTCCAACTGAGCTACTGCGCTTCACACTTCCATTCTATTAATCAGGATACCGTTCTTAACATAACTTAACATAATTTACTACAGTTCAGCCATACCTGACAATACAGCCGTCCTCGGCTGCCGGCCATAATCCGACACCTCAGTAAATATAATTCATAAACATAAGGTGCACCGTGCTGTCAGCGGATTCCCTATCTCACTTCTAAAGCTGTAGTAGAATGAAAAAGTTTCGACGCAGTCAGGAATTGAACCCGGGACCTTCGGCTTTCCGGGTCAATGGTCTTCCAACTGAGCTACCGCGCTTCCACACTTCCATTCTACTAATCAGGATACCGTTCTTAACATAATTTAACATAATTTACTACACAATTATAACTGTTTTAGGCAGCCTAGTTTAATGATCAGATTCAATCAGAATAATCAGATTAAAGTAGGATACCTAAGTGCCAAACCACTAGTGAGTTTTCAAGTGTAAAAGACACATTAGTAACATGCATAGAGTTATATATGAAATGTTCCCCACAAAGAAGTTAGTATTTTTGGATTTTATTTTAAATGCAGATTCTGAAAAGGCCCTAAGTATAACTTTTTTGTAGACAAAAAAAAAAACCACCAAAGATATTCTGAAATATCAACCAATGACACTAAATGTCATCGTAAATTGTGAAATAACTGTAGCATCTGTGCGGCAGTTAAAATTAAATAATTTTGGATTGCACTTTTCTACACTATATCACATAAAAAAAATATTTTTTATCAAACTCCGCCACTGATCCTACAAGACACATTATTTCAAAATCTATTTTGTTATTAATTAAATTAATTATTAATTAAGACATTTCTGAGATTTGGTCTCTTAAAAATGACAAAAATCAGCTGTGCCAATTAATTACATGAGCAGTTTAATTCAGTTAACAGTCTAGCAAGAGCATACAAAAAATATATTTTAAGTTTTTTATTTGTCTTTTCATTTGTTATTGAATAGGTAACTATTATTCATAGAAGGTTGTTTATTTTTTCGTATCAGAGGCAATATTAGAATTAGAATTTATTTACTTGTAGCTTTGCTTAATAATTCTAACTAGTCACTGCAGGAACATAATAAATGCAGACGGAATTGTGTTTATTGAAGCACATCATTTTATAAATTTAATATGTACCTTTTATACATAGCTCATGATTTTGGCCATGATATTCACTATAAAAACTCAAACCTTGCTATAATGGGGTGAATATGTAAGTTTTTTTTTGAAAATATGATTTTTTATACTTTTATTAAATTCTACACCCCAAATTGCATTTGAAGACAATTTTTCACTACAGCCCGACTACCCTCTATGGGGAAGTAGGGGGTTAAGGAAGTGTTATTTCCAAGATAGGTAATTTTTAATAGCTTTTTTGCATTACCATATTGTGACCATCTTGGAACTATAACAGTGATGTTTAGGTTATTGTGATAACCTACACAGACGATAGATATTTGGGTAAAAATATGTGTGTACATGTAGGTGAAGAATAGAATCCGATACAAAGATAAAAAATAAAATATGTTGAAAAACATCACTTCATGACCCAGAGCAAGTGTGTACCAACAGTACTCTTGGCTAATTTAAATCAAAATCCGGTTATAACACAATTTTTGATAAGAATACAAGATACATACCAGTTTCTCAAATCATTACATAAAGCAATTATTACAAAACAAAAATTGTTTTGAGTGATAATTTATGTCTCAAATTATGTACAGACATGAAGGTATTTGGTCGAAATACATGCCATAAGTACCTAGGTAATTTGAGATGTAAAATAAAAAAAAAAAAACTTTATTCAAAATGGTCTCTTGAAAAAAAATCTACTCTCCAATGCCCCTCGAGAGTGACAACACTAGATGCAAATAAGGATGGCAAAGAAGTACTGTCCCCATAATACTGAATCGTTTCCGAATCATATCGCAAATTGTAGAAAAATATAAAAACTTTCCCATTTCCAAATCATTAAACAAAATAACAAGCTCTTAAATCGATGAAAATTATTTTTCAGTGATATGGATCAAAGTACATATTCATGTAATTTGCTATGTAGAGTATGAAAAAAATTATTGAAAATAGAGTATACTTTGAAAAATTTAATTTGAAGGGTCAAGAGATGTATAACTTACAATTTTATGCAGTGCTTCTTGATTTGAAAATGTTATAGTCAGTCTGTTTAAAATTTCAAAACTTTCAAGTTTCAATTCAGATGCAACTTTTTTAACTTTATCAGTAATGTAGGGAACGGGCACTGGATCTAAAGCATCTCGCAAATCTCCCTTTTTTTTCTTTCTTTTAATCTCAACATTTCCATCTTCAATTGAATAATTAATAGCAATGGTTCTATATCCAACTGAAACAGAATTTATTCAATTAAAATTTTCAAACAGAAAGTTTATTCAGCTCACAATTGTATAACATTTTAAGGGTTCGTTCTATATCTCCATTGGAAAAACAAACTTCAGAGACGCACATATCCATAAAACTTTTCGCCTTTAAAATATTCAGAAACATTATAACTATTTGATAAAATAATACCAAATATTGTTTTAAATAGTGACGGACCAGCATCAACACAATGATAAGAACTGATAAGAACCGACAAAAACATAACCACAAATCACAAATTAACTGTTTCAGTCACAAAACAGAAAGTTTCAGTAATTTTTGAACACAAAACACAACTATCTATCACAGAATATCTCTATCTTAATCTGTGGTCCTCTCTCATATTAACCGTTTTTCTTTTGCACCTGATTTCGAGATCATAATTTGATACAATCACGCTCCGATAACATTGCAGATATAATCATGATTCAGCAATCAGGAATCAGGTGCAAAAGAAAACGGCTATTGTCAAACTGAATTTCCATCAGTGATGGGTTTTTAGCCGCTAATTATATATTTAGCCAATGCTAATTATATAATTAGCATTTAGCCGGCTAAAAATATTATAATTAGCCGTTAGCAGAATATAGTCTTTTAATTTTTCACACATTAGAATAATTTTTTCGCAATTACCAATTGTAGTAAATGTTTTCAAATTTGAATATTCCCGCGAGGATTGGCAGTTGGTAGTCCTAATCAATAGAAGCTGTAGTTAGTTCAGTGCTTTTCTTTGGTTAGATATTCTGTGGTCATGATGACGCGGAACAAGAAACAATAGAAACATCTTTATGTCTATTCTGTGTTTTTATGTCGTATGTGCTTATGTCTACTTTACTTGTTCATCTGAGGAAATATATGTATTTAAATGCAAACTATGGGCGTGTTTCTAAATGCTCACCGATGAGCATCGGTGGCATCAAACTGTTTTTTAATGAATTCCGATGCTTCCGATGTGTGCCAAAAAACTGTTTCTCAACTCATCAATTGTTCATCGGTGGCTCACCAGTCTCACCGACAATTTTTGCAGGTGAAAACGGTGCAAGTTTGATGAGTTGACGTTTTCTTCCTTCTCTAGGGTTTTTTTGTTAGTAATCTGTGGTTGCAGATGTTTTGACTTTAAAGTTGTGGTTGTTTTTGTTTGTAAAGAATGCAGTTTAATAAGAAAATACTAATTTTAGCCAAGAACCCTAAACAAAGAAGGACTGATCAATCAGTAACAGCCAATCACATTTGTTTATCACTTATGTGACGTCAGTGGATTCCCTTTAGCGGGAGATTTGAAATTTAAATATCCTCTTTGTTTTAATTTGACAGCTTTAACCTTTTAACATAACCTATATATGTCACATTGTCATGTAGAATGTCTCGGTTGTCTTTGGAATGTCATCACTGTCATCAGTCATGTCATCATATCAAAGTATTTCTGTATCATATCATAGTAATCTGTGCACTGATTAACAAAACACAAGTTATCACAGTTGTCAAATCGACAACGATTTTTGCACAACGCACTTCAAATCGTAAGCTATATATCGTAAAACACATATATAAGTACTTTAAAATCACATTTGATTGCATTAATACAGTCTCTGAAATAATATTGGGTTGGATATTTTGACTGAAAATTTTTGAAATTGCAATTAGAGGCAAATTTGGCAATAGGGGATCCACTGACGTGTTACGAGAAATCTGTTGAAAATGACCTTCAAATTTTTATGAATGAATTGATCAGTCCTTCTTTGTTTAGGGTTCTTGAATTTTAGCATCTATAGACCATACACCATAAACCCATTGCATAGGCCAGTGAAATGAATACTACGTGACGTCAACCTTTTAACAACTTATTTCTAAATTGGTAGCACCAGATTGCCACCGGTAGTAAAAACTACGGTGACATCGGTGGCATCGGTGAAACATTTAAAAACACACCCAAAGCATTTTATTTCACGGTGTTGTGCCCATCACAATAAAATATCTAGTAATAAGTAAATCTAGAGATAGCGATTATTTTGTATTTTATTTTATAATACGCGATTCTTGCTAAGCAATACGCTACCTACTGGCGGCACGCACAACTAACGTTTGGGTTATTGGTTCAGTTTTGCGTATGTATGTCTATTGTGAATTTTGAAATATCCGTTGTGATATTAGTTAATTGCTTTGATTAGATATGAATCATTATTGTTGTGAGCGTCATTGTTCCTCTTGTACAAAGAAAAACCCCGAGATCAGTTTCATACTTTTCCAAAAGCGGGAAAATCTGGAGCTATCGCGGAAACTATAAGTTGAGCATTACAGAGTTACAGGAGATAAATATGGATAAAGAAGCTAAAGAACGCAGAGTAGAGAGTGTGCTCTTTACCATTCTCAAAGGATGACTATTTCCATAAAGGTATGTATGCTGTATGCCCAATAAAGAATTTGACGTATTTTGAGGTTAAGTTTCATTTTCAGATTGAACGCTCGAAAAATATTGAAATCTATTTTAATTTTATATCACTACTTACCCCTTTCAAAATAGTTTTATAAGCTTATTACCTGGTTTAAAGTTCTCGACAACAAATCTTTGATGAATAAAATTTCAAACGTCAGTGTCAGTGAACGTAGGTTAGTATAGGTTACTGCCATTTTGGCGCTTCGATCTTAAAATCAATCGCGTATTCCGCAATCTTCATCTTTTAATTAAGTGCATCAAAATAATAAAAATAATCGTACAAATTAAAAAAATATATAAAACAAACTAAATTAAATTAAAAAAATAAATAAAAGCAGTGATGTGCCGGATAATTATCTGGTTATAATTAACCGGCTAATTATCGATAATTAGCCGCCGGCTAAAAACACTCTCAAAATTAGCAGGCTAAATATCCAACAAGACCATGCAGGCTATGTGTAGAGGGATAACCTAACCTCTTTGTTGGCCTTTTTGTTAGGAAATCCAAATTAGTAATTGGTAAATTAATTAATCTAATCTGGTAATGATCGAATTAAAGTAGATTAGTCTCCCGATATTGATCAGTGTAGTAATTAATTAGCATATAATAGTTAACCATGTCATAGGAATTTGGCAGTGCTTTGAGAAAGGTATATGAATAGCAGGTATTATGATCTGATGTGGCAAAAATTAAAAAACAATGTATATAGTCGTTATTCTGATAACGGCTAATTATAATATTTTTAGCCGGCTAAATGTTAATTATATAATTAGCATTGGCTAAATATATAATTAGCAGCTAAAAACTCATCACTGTATTACACACGCCTGAATAATATTACAGGATTTTACACGCACCTTAACCAAGGAATTTATATACAATATACATAAAACGATTATCAAAGCTGCGCGAGTATTCCAATTTTGAATCTGCCATTTTGATGTCGGAAAATTGGTGAGAAATTTAACAGTATTAACCTAGCTTCTTCAATTAGATAGCAATAACAAATAAAAACTATAGGTAACCGCAAGTAAAACTTTTGAGGCTAAGAACAATTCTAAATAGGTTAAGAAATGTTCAATATTTTATAATTTAATTACAATTATTTGAAAAATAAAATATATCGTCATCAAACTTTCTTGTAAAATTGATGAAGGTACAAACAAAATATTTTGTGTACCTACCTATGTACCTTTTGTTCACATTATTTATGTAAAATACACCGTTTCCAATAGCCGTTTGGAAAAGTAAATATTTAAAATGCATTATGCATATAAAATTTAACTATCCTTTACCTTACTTTAACTATCCTGGCTTATTTTTTGAATTGTTTATGTTCGCAGTTTTCATAATTTACTATTATATTAGCTAGGAACTATGATTGCATGTCTCTTAAGACTTTCAATTCTTGTTATAAAATACGAATTTATCTGGAATAATTACGAAAGTTCAAATATTGTCATTCAAAGTCTATAAATCAAAGGAACACAATAATAAACACACAAACAGAATCAAACCGAGAGAAGCACAATAAAATTAACCAACAAGACGCCAAAAATATAAAACAAACACAACTACCAAATTTACCCATACCACTGTTGCCGTGTTATGAAGATTTGAACCATTGAATTTTTAGATTAGAAGGAAAAAGACACTAGAATTCTAGGGTTTTGGTCAGATGTACCAATATAAAATATAGAAGTTGGGAGCAGTGTGACATCAAAATGGCGGCCCCCATGTTTCCACACAAAACTGGATGCGCAGTCGTCGCAGTTCCATGTATATAAATTCCTTGACCTCAACAGATTAAAAATTTGGTTAATGATTTTGATAAATAATTTATGCCATGTGTTATTTTATAAATAGCGGTTAAGTTCATATCCAATTCAATTAGAAGCCTTGTTTTTGAAAAATAATAATTTCTGATAGAGATGTGTTGCGATTTCACTGTCAGCGATTTTAGCACTGCGACTTTGTTATATATCTTACGATTTGAGGTGCGTTTTACACAAGGATTGTTAACTGTTTACAGGATTGCTCGATCCCTATACTACAATGTAATCCATAATTGTGACGTCATCAAAGATCCAAAGATTTCGAACTTGTAGAAATAGGTACACTTTATACTGTTATTACAAACTTTAATAAATAATAATATTAATAATCATTCAAATACGAAAATTCTTTTGCAAATGTGAAATATAACAAACACAAAATAGGTATATTTTGACAATTCGATTACATAGATCTTCGATGACGTCAGAAAGGCGGATGACAAAATTTAGCGATCGAGCAATCCTGTAAACAGTTAACAATCCTTGCGTTTTACAAAAATCGTTTGTCGATTTGGCAACTGTGATAATTTGTGTTGTGTTGATCAGTGCACAGATTACTATGATATGATACAGAAATACTTTGATATGATGACATGACTGATGACAGTGATGACATTCCAAAGACAACCAAGACATTCTCAAGAATTTTTAACTTATTTATTTAACTTTAACACGTGGTTGGATCTTGCGACTACGTCATCGGATTGATATACAAAATATATATGAGTTAGATAGTGACAGCGTGACTTGTCTACGCGTCATAGATAAGGAAACGCACAATACAGAGAGAGAAAGAGTATCGGGTCTCGCAGTGACGTCACTAAAATCGGACAACATTGAGGAATAGGGATCGAGCAATCCTATATAAGTTAAAAATCCTTGAGACATTCTCACATACTTAAAAGAAGTATACTGCTTAAAGTCAACTGCGCAACCGTATTGCGCTTGCAATAAAAGGAGATAAAAGTAGTCGCCATTTTGACGTACAATAAATGTAAAACCATAATGGTCTTGTATCAATCATAAGAAATTTAAAGTATTCAAAAACTATGAGCACTATTTTGAAATAAATTATTCAATTAAAACGCAAAAATAATGTCTCATTATCAGTGTAGCATATGCAACCACCATTACACATTCTTGTAAATTATGTTGCAAACATTTCCTAAAGGTTCAGATGATGCTATGGTATGTGGATGATGCGCGGTCAGTACGTCAAAATGGCGACGCACTATACTATATTTCACGTGTCGGATGTCTCTCTTGCGCGGTATACTTCTTTTAAGTATGTGGACATTCTACATGACAATGTGACATATATAGGTTATGTTAAAAGGTTGAAGCTGTCAAATTAAAACAAAGAAGATATTTAAATTTCAATATTTTAAATCTCCCGCTAAAGGGAATCCACTGACGTCTAATAAGTGATAAACAAATGTGATTGGCTGTTACTGATTAATCAGTCCTTCTCGAAAAGGCGCATATATTCACATAAGGGTCCAATTGTTTTTTTTTTTTTCAGAAAAAGTATATTAAATTGAAGATCAAATAATATCTCTTCACATTTTCACATAAAACAGGTTTATTAATCATTTTATTTTCTAAACCATCATAACAAATTAGGCAGATAGCCAATATGTATATAATAAAATATTAATAATCTAATAGGATTCATTCAAATTATAAATTTGTGAAAAATAATAACTTAAACCACACAATTTTAAAATGTTTGTTCAAAACTAAACATCAGGCGAACGTCATAATTTTTGTCAAAATTTTGGTTGTGGTCCAGAGTCCTGAATCTGCATTTTGATAACATAATCCTTCTTATGATTATCAGCACTTCAACAGCATTAATGGGATGTTTTAGTATTATCTATGTCCAGGTTCGGAAATGAAAAAAAAGTAAGGGGTTTGTCAGTTTTAATTTCTTGTATGAGCTTATGAGCACCATCCTGGCCATCCAAGATTCATCTGTAAACAGTTACATAATTTGCTGGATTCTTGATAAAATAAACTGTCAAATACATTTAGTCTCAGACGCAGTGATGAAATACAAAAAAAAAATAAAATAAAATTATGAACATCGAATCATAGCTACTATTCATAACTTATGATTTTGACTGTAAACTTAAGACAGCTGTTGAGAGGTCTATCGGTGTAAAAATAAATATTTATTTGCAAAAAATGTTTTGTTATAATCTTTATACTTTCTTCCAGATTCTGTTTAATAATTTAAATCAGAAATTACCCTGCCTACTGGCCTACGCTTTCAAATTCTTTATAAGAACGGCAAGAACTATCCTAAATAGTAATTATGTTTGTACAATAATTATACAGCAAACACTAAGGGTGCATAATTTCTGAAAAAGTCTAACTAATAACTATATTTTCTTCACATAGTCAATTGTTATTTGTACTAGGAATCTAGATTTTTTGCTTAGTTTTCTGGTTTGTAAATATGTATTTATTACTATGTAATGTAATTTAAAATAAATGTTAGTTTAAAATGTATTTAGATGGTCCAAAAATAAATACAAACACTATAAGGGAGAAAGAAGGATGAAGGTGTATTTAGTAAAACGTTAAAAAACAAAATTATTATATTAAACCCAATTTCTCTACAAATATTAACACATTTTTCTTTATTTTCTACGAACTTCATTTGGATTTTTCTTTAACCAATTTTTGAATTCTTGTCCTGGTCTAATGCATAATTGTGCAGATTTTGAATTAATGTCTCTCATAACAAATGGAGAAAATCCTGAAAAAATAAGTTATAGTAATAACCACTAGTGCAGTGTAATTTTATGTACAATACTTGTCAGCTTAAAGGCACAACCTCCCCACTACTATTATAAATTTGTTTACGCAAATAACAAGAGTAGACAAACAATCCAAATATGTAACGTTGGATACTAGATTGGTGCAACATTGTCAGGTAGAAACTATTTACTTCATTGAACACCCATTTTAAAAATTATGTTCTCTATCGAGATTGGTATTTTTACAAACATTTTTTAAATCTGTTTATTTTATTAATAATAAAAATTATAAAATTATAAGTAAAATAAAAAAAAGTATAAAAACCAACAGGTAAGGTAATAAAAACATTTGTTTTAATTAATTTGACAATTATCTTCAGTCAGATTAAAATGTGTTTAAGTAAAAAATGCCCATAAACAGTAAAAACACTACAGTTGATGCACCTATCATGATGCATTGAAACAATACCTATAATCTCCTGACTGCATTCAGGTTAATTTGTTCTGTTAATGCTCCGAAAATATACTGAATTGACGAATTGTAATAGATTTTTAATATATTAACGAATGTCGTAATATCGTAACATTCATTTATTAGCAGTGGTGAGAAACACACCATAGTGCCCTCTTTGGGTCCGTGCTACTATCTGTCTGACAATTATTGTCAAATTGACAGACAGATAATGACCTGCTTTTCCGCAGGTGCCATTACAGCAGTGACCTCTATTGTCTTTAAGGAAGACAATTCTACTTATTTATTTGAAAGAGATGCCGAAAACAACTACTCCACAAGCAATATGCTCCGACTGGCGTTGCATTACATTGGCATCTCCATAGGAGTCGCCACATCGTTCATCGAGACCAAATACCAGACACTGACCGGTTTCGCGCTTATTTTGCGCTCATCAGAGTGCCATAGGTAGTGGACTCGATGAATGATGTTGCGACGTGATTGCCTAATGGCACCTGCGGAAAAGCAGGTCGTTATCTGTCTGTCAATTTGACAATAATTGTCAGACAGATAGCACGGACTCAAAGAGGGCACTACGGTGTGTTTCTCACCACTACTAACATTCACAATGCCCATTAAGCAATCACGTCGCAGCATTCTTCATCGAGTCCACTACCTATGGCACTCTGATGAGCGCAAAATAAGCACGAAACCGGTCAGTGTCTGGTATTTGGTCTCGATGAACAATGTGGTGACTCCTATGGAGATGCCGATGTAATGCAACGCAAGTCGGGACATATTACCCGTGGAGTAGCTGTTTTCGGCTTCTCCTTCAAATAAATATGTAGGATTGTCTTCCTTAAAGACAATAGAGGTCACTGCTGTAATGGCACCTGCGGAAAAGCAGGTCGTTATCTGTCTGTCAATTTGACAATAATTGTCAGACAGATAGTAGCACGGACCCAAAGAGGGCACTACGGTGTGTTTCTCACCAATACTAATATTCACATGCCCATTAGGCAATCACGGCCCAGCATCGTTCATCGAGTCCACTACCTATGGCACTCTCATGAGAGCAAAATAAGCGCAAAACCGGTCAGTGTCTGGTATTTCGTATCGATGAACGATGTGGCGACTCCTATGGAGATGCCAATGTAATACAACGTTAGTGGGGGCATATTGCCCGTGGAGTAGTTGTTTTCGGCATCTCCTTCAAATAAATAAATTTATTATTGTAACAGAAATATACAATTGTAATGAAAGTGATAACCCGCTGAAAACTACTTTACCCGCAAATACGTGAATTAAAGTTAAAGAAACTTTCTAAGATGTTAAGTATCAGCGTGGGTACTGTTCATTCCATCATTCATAGCCTTGGCTATAACAAAGTTGAGTTGCGGCTCAGTGGATTCCACAATTGTTTATTGATTATCAACAAGTAATGACTTTTTATGCCAAATTGTTGACAGTGATGAGTCTTGGTAGCATCACTACGAACAAGAATCCAAATATTAAGAGTTGTAGTGAAAGCATACAAAATCTCCAAATATGAAAAAAATGTCAGCCCAAACTTTGACAAGAAAAGTAATGGTGACTATAGGGTGCTGCTTCTGAATTTGTCGGACCAGAACCGGTGCTTGGCATATCCTCGAGTACTGCCAAAGCAACGCTCTTGACCAGGGCTGAGGGGCAAATCCTCCAGTACTGGCAAGAACTACCAAGTTTAATTCATTCAAAGGCGTTCATAATAAACCCTTCAAAAACAAGAACTAAAACTTTTAGAGTTAAGCAGGTTGCACCTACGAACTTTAATTGGCTTATATACTGGTCACTGGCATATAAAATATCATCTGTATAAATTCGGCCTAGCAGAAGATGCTGAGTGCTGCTTGTGCTTAGAAGATGATGAAACGGCAGAACACATATTATGCACCTGCACCATTGGGGAAAGGATCAGATACTCATAATTTGGAAAGGACAACTTCTGCTAGAGGATCTGAATAAGTTCTCACCCAATAAGGTGATCAGCTTCATTAAGAGGACGGACCTGTTGGGTGACATATAAGTAGGTGCGAGTCACAATAGACTACATGGTCACGATGGAGGGTCTGGTTTTCGGCCGACTCACTTTTGAACCTAATCTAATGGTGACTATATTTTTTTATTACCAGAGTGTTCTGCTCTTAGGATGAATAAACCTCCCGAGAAGCTCCCAAATGGCGTCATTCTTTTGCATGATAATGCTCGACTCCACGGCCAATTTGGCCCATTAAAAGACTCACTAAAATGGCAACGGTTTAATTCGGACACAGAGGTAGAGTTGGTAGAGAGGTAGCCAGAGGTTGGGTTACTCCGCAAACTGTCACATGAAATTTACCAGCAGGGAATCTATAGATTAATGCAACAACGGGACTCATACCTTAATGTTTATGGAAACTTTGAAATTTGTTTGCATAAAAACTTTTACAGTCTCTAAACCTGTTTCTACACTAGAAGGTGCAGGTTTTGCGGACACGATGACGAGGACTCCATTCACATCCTCTGTCGTTGTGCCTGCCTCATGGTCAAGAGACACAAACATCTGAGCACAGCATTTCTCCTGCCTCAGGAGATTAGGGAGCTTCCCCTACAATGGGTGTTGGCCTATGCGCATAGCACGGGTCTCTTCCAATAGTTCCCAACTAGCGGCAGGCAAAATGGGTCGAAAGACCTGAGTGGTGCTGGTGACCGTGCCGCCTATGAATAACAACAAAAACAACAACAAACCTGTTTCTATTGAATAATCCTCATACCAGTTATTTTATATCAGTGACTGATGCACTGCGTATGCTCAGTATAACGATAACGATGATAAGATAAAATTTAAGGGGATTTAATTTAAGGCATTTATTAGAATGATATAAGTATGCAGTATGATTTAAGTAAAGGAATTAATATTTAATTATTAATTATCACCGGCCACCCTGTATAAGATTTTGTGTTGCTAAAATTGTCTAAACTATTTATTTTAGAATAAATATGTATGCAAATGCCAGGTTTAATGCAGTGATGCCTACGACTTTTCTAGTTTCGAGAAAATAACGATTGCAAGTTAAATACAGTTTTAGTTGTGTGACATTAATTGATTAATATATTAATATTTAAACTTAGAACAGAGTTATAATTTGTCCAAAAAGAGTAATTTTTAGACAATATAATGGTCATTGAATTGAATGTGCCGCTCTCATTGGTTCAGCCAATTGGTTCCAGCCGAAGGTAGTAGCACACCACCAACCTGCAGAAGGAGTAACCTTTTAACTTGTTTCTTTACCTAGCTGTCTCCGTTCCATTGCTTTCCGCCTCTACAGCCTCCGAATACTGTCACCTCGATATTTAGTGTTGTGAATTGTCACGATCTGCGAGGAGCGACAACAGTATCGAGTTAACCCATTACCTGTCATAGAAACGTATGTTGGGGTTTACAATTTTCACCTGAATTGATGTGATCTGCCAGAAAGGTGTGTTACTGCATCAGTGTAATGGCAGCCCTCGAATAATACCACTTCGATACTTAGTGTTGTGAACTGATGAGATACGCTAGGAATAGCAATATCGAGTTGAAATGTTACCTGTCTCAGTGGTACATATTGGAGTTTGTAATATTCACCTGAACTGACGCGATCCGTCAGGAAGATGCAATATAAATTGCTGCCAGTGTATTGGCCCCTTCTTTCCTTAGTATACCTTCACAGTCAAATGCACTGTAATCCGCCACTGATGCGATCCACCAGAATATGACACAGTGCTGTAGTTTGATTGGTCTCTATATAGTTATAATCAACTATAGCTGTAAATAAATAATTATATCCCGAATTGATGCGATCCACCAGGAATGTGACAATATGTAGTGACAGTTTGGTTTGTTTTAATTAGGAGAACAAATCTGCTAGACTTGAAAGTGTGTTCGATATTCCGTATAAAAGAGACAATAGTGAGTCGTAAACAATAAATTATTGTTACTGCTTGAAGATACTTCCTAGCTGCTTGTTGTTGCTTCGCTATTTGAATGCCGTTATTAGTATATTGGTACTGTTTGTCTAACTGATTAATAATAATTGTTGCCAAATTTATTTACTTGCATTTATTATAATTCTGGTGCTTGCTTATTTACGACTGTTTTATTGTTAACTACTTAATAATAATTATTACAGAATATATTTAATTAGTTGTATAATTCTGGTACTTGTCTATTTGTTTGTATTAGTACCTACTTAGCAACAATTACTATATATTTTCTGCTTTTTGATTTCACTGTTTTCACTCTATGGTTGCTTGGCTGTCTAAAAGTGTAAATAAATAATGGTTCAGTAACTAGAATTGATTAACTTTCATTACTTAGGTTAAGGGAAACGAAACCAATGGCATTTGCATTTATTGCACCTTCTTCACTGTAGCTACCTAGCCTCTACTCATCAGCGATAGAGTCCGCGTGGAACATTCAACACATTTAAAACCTCTGGATGGTGGCGCCCAAAATAAAAAAAAAACCGACTGAGCCCTTGGTATTAAGGGTAATAAAACCAAAAACGAATAAAGAGCGTCACAGCATCTTAAATTATGTGTTCAACACATAACACATAACTTCAAAACATATGAAACAAAATAACTATTTGAAATTATCCAACGTAAGGTAATTTGCTTTTTATAGTAAACTTTGTTATAGTAAACATATTTTTCATCTAAAACTTTTGATACTGAGCAATAATGGGCAAGTTTGAGTTAGCGGTTTGTTGCACGAATAGGACGATTTATTAAATTTCAATCGATAGGAACGAAGAAAAATGATGTTATCATCGCTGATGATAAACACACATTAAAAATATTTTTAAAGTCTTAAATTAATTAATACGAATAATTAATAGGTGTATTTTACCACGCTATGTACTTGGTAAATATAGTGTAGCTCTTTTCCATTTTTTGTTTTTTTAATTATGTAAATTCAGCCTTCTTAATGAACTTATGTCTGTTGGACCTTGTTCTAAATACATAAATAAATAATATGAAATATGACATATAGAACTTGGAAAGTGGAGTACCTACTTAGAAATAACTATCAGATAATACTCTGAATAATGAAAAATTACAGCAAATGGAAGAACAAAGACAATATAAATTCTTAGAAATTTATCAAAATTAAAGAATAGAGCATTCAAAAATTAAACGAGATCTACAGGCACTATACAAGGAGCCATTGATATTCCTACTTAATTCAGAACTTTAGAAATCCCTTTAAAGCCATTAATACATTTGCGGTGTGAACATATTCATTTGGTCGGATAAAATGGTCAGCAATGGATATATAAAACATAAATATAAATATACTTAACAAAATTACAATTAACACACAATAGAATGCTGCTGCACCCAAATTCATGTGTAGAGAGAATAAATATATATAAGTACAAAAGAAGGGGTAAAGGGAATGATAGCATACAATAGTTATACTCTGAACAGATAAATTCATTAAAAAACATATTTCCAAAACCAACACCATCCATTACATAGGGCAATAATATAAGGCAATAAGGTCTGTTGGCAATTATTTTATAATACTCTTTTGGAACTGACTCAAAGTTTGTTTGTAGTGGCGAGATACAGTGAAATACACTGCAGTGCCCTCTTTGGGTCTTTGCTACTACCTGTCTGACAATTATTGTCTAATTGACAGACAGATAACGATCTGCAGAAAGCAGATGCCATTACAGCGACCTCTATTGTCTTTGAGGAAGACAATCCTACTTAATTATTGGAAGGAGATGCCGAAAACAACTACTCCACGGGCAATATGCCCCGACTGGCATTGCATTACATCAACATCTCCATGGATGTCGCCACATCCTTCATCAAGACCAAATACCAGACAATGACCGGTTTCGATCTTGTTATGATCTCATCAGATTGCCATAGGTATCGGAATCGATGAATGATCTGGCGACATTGATTGCCTAAGGGGCATATGTGAATATTTGTAGTGGCGAGATACAGTGAAATACACTGCAGTGCCCTCTTTGGGTCTTTGTTACTACCTGTCTGACAATTATTGTCTAATTGACAATAATTATAGTAGTAATAATAATAATAATACAGGTAGTAGCAAAGACCCAAAGAGGGCACTGCAGTGTATTTCACTGTATCTCGCCACTACAAACATTCACATATGCCCCTTAGGCAATCAATGTCGCCAGATCATTCATCGATTCCGATACCTATGGCAATCTGATGAGATCATAACAAGATCGAAACCGGTCATTGTCTGGTATTTGGTCTTGATGAAGGATGTGGCGACATCCATGGAGATGTTGATGTAATGCAACGCCAGTCGGGGCATATTGCCCGTGGAGTAGTTGTTTTCGGCATCTCCTTCCAATAATTGACTCAAAGTTTTCTAAACTATCTCCGTGTGCTTTATTGAAAGCGAATATATAAGTTGTAACCGAACTCTATGCACACATCAAGCGGGGGCTATTAGACCAAACTAGTATATAGCGTTGTTTGGGTTAATTCCATAACTGTAATAGTCATATTCATTGGTTCAGCTAGTCCCGGTTGGGAAGGTAGAACCAATTTGAATTACTTATCTAACGTCGCTTAAAAAATAATGAAACCAACTCAACAGTGGTGAACCATTTTTTATCTACCATTGCCTGCAGTGCAAAATAAGCAATTGCCGGATAGAAGTAAGAACATAGGGATTTTGCAGAGCTTACATAACAACATTAATGCACTTGAAGCTTTATTAGAAGATAGAAACTATGACTTTGTATGTATTACAGAACATTGGTTAAATAAACATGAAATTGAAATTTTATATTGAAGAGACTATAAAATTGTATATTTTGCAAGAGTTAAAATGCATTGTGGTGTCCTTATAATAGTAAAAAATAATGTTTCAAATATAAACTGATTAGATCTGGTGGAATTGTCACAAGAAGTAAAGTGTGAGGTAGCTGCTGTCTGTATTCCACAAAGTAAATTGATAATGAGGTATTTTCCTTCAATCTAAATGAAAGTGGAAACCTGTATTTTTATAAAATATATTTTTTTTATATTTATTAGGATAAAAATTATTAAGATTGAATCGGTAGAAAACTTTTAATTCAATTTTGAAATTTTATTCTATATTCGTGACGTCACTAAGCGAAAACTAGGGAATATGTATCTACAGTCTGTCCACAAAGTAAGCCCCCCCTGCTAACTTTTGAACGAATCGAGTTAGAGAGTTCTAACAAAATACAGGGCGAATCACGTAAAATGAAGTTGATTCTGACGATAAATTCGATGCTTCAAATTTAAAGATGGCGCCACGGGCGCTGACAACTCAATTTTTTTAAATGGCAAAGTGTGCCGTGTTCCACCTCATTTAAAAGATAATTCAATTATCTACTTTCTCGTTTTTGAAAAATGATAATCGAGTTAGCCGTTCTCTAGTTACAAGCGTTTCTGTTTCTAATCTGATCCATGAATAAAATGTTAATTAATATTTGAATACAACAAATTTTGAAAAAATATTTATTAAAACAAAAAATAAAAGAATTAAATAAGTTATTCAAAATGTTGTCCAATGACTTCTTGGCACATAAAAAGTTTACTTTGAAATTCTGGCCTGATATTTTCTAAAATTTCTGCAGGGATATTTCTACACATGTGTTAGACGTTGCTCTAATTCGTCAATATTTACTGGAAGAGTTCTGTAGACTTTTGACTTCAAATATCCCCATAAGAAAAAATCAAGAGGAGTTACGTCCGGGGAACGAGCCGACCACTCTATCGGGCCCCTTCTGCTAATCCATCTGCCTGGGAAATGGTTATTTAAAAAATCGGTAACAGGTCCATAGAAATGAGGTGGGGCCCCCCCATCTTGTTGAAATGCAATACTTTGAATGTTATTGTCTGCTATTCTTTCTATCTTTGGAAAAATTTCCACCCGCATGATTCTTAAGTACCGCTCTCCTCTTAAATTTTCTCTTAAATCTATCAAATCGAATAACTTAAAAAATTAAGAAAAAACCTGTAGACACTTTCAAACACTCTTAAATTAAACGCTAAACTACTTTCTCGAACCTTATTGACGTTTCAGTGACAGTGGCAAGCAAGGCAAGGAGACTTGATAAAAGCAAAATTTTTAAATATCGTTAATACAAACGCTTGTAACTAGAGAACGGCTAACTCGATTGTCATTTTTCAAAAACGAGAACGTAGAGAATTGAATTGCCTTTTAAATGAGGTGCAACACGGCACACTTTGCCATTTAAAAAAAATTGAGTTGACAGTGCTCGTGGCCCCATCTTTGAATTTGAAGAATTGAATTTATCGTCAAAATCAACTTCATTTTACGTGATTCACCCTGTATTTTGTTAAAACTCTCTAACTCGATTCATTCAAAAGTTAGCAGGGGGGGGGGTTACTTTATGGACAGACTGTATAAAGAGGCCGCACTGATAATATGTGGCTAGATTCAGTTTGTAACGACGACAAACGAGAGTCGACATTTCAATAATTGACATTTGATATTTCCTGTTTGTGTTTGGCTTGACAACTTGACGTGTATTACAGCAAAGTCTTACTGATTTGACAACAGTATTACTGCAAAGTCGATTAACTATATTCAAAAATTACCTTTACAAATTACGATGTTTTTATATTACTAATGAATACACTTATAATGTCTCATGTTTATCATGATGTTTACCCTAATAAAACAATTCAAACATAAACAAAAGTAAAGTTATCACGCAGCGACACCAACCACACAAATGAAAATATCCTAGAAATCAGTAAAAAATGGCGCAAATTTTTTATTTTCGCTTAGTGACGTCAAATAGATTCGCGCACAATAAAAAAATAATTTATGGACTTAAATGAACCCAATATTAAAATTCCGGAAATACGTATCTCTTCCTTTTCCAACTACTTTCCATTGCCGAAGTAAAAAAGAAAATAGGAAAACACCCCATTATAGTAACATATAACTCTCTAACTATAACTAATAATATTTTTCAAACTGAAAAAGTCACTGGAAACCATAGTATAGTAATACTAGATTTTAATGTAAATTTTTTCTACTAATAAATATTAATCCAGCAAATTTTATTTTTTGTTTTTAAGATTAAATATTTGTATATTGTGTTAGATATATGCTATTAATAAAGTAGTATTGTTATTAAATTATCATAGATTACTGTTTCAACCAAACTTATCCGATCATTCTGCTACAGTGATAAGTTTGTTGTTACAGATAAAAAGTACATCGAAAAATATTAAACATCGATCGATAACACAACAGAATATGTTTAAGTTGTACAAATCATAGAATGAGACTTTATTAGAAATTATTCATTGTCAATAAATGACAAATTTGGAAAATTTCCTCAAGTTATACCGGATGGATTTGAGTTAACATCGCCTATCGAGTCGTCTACTAAAAATGATTTTATCATATCTCATACTGTAACACCACCATAAACTCATATGGATATGAAAGTACTTTTTTTATTAGACAGGTGTAATCACTAAGTAAATTATTTAAATTTTTTTTAGTTTTGAACTAGATGTTTTGAAATAAAAAATTTGTCTTCTCGAAAAGGACAATTACGAACTGCAGAATCAACTTAAAAAATTCCAGCAAAAAAAATAAGAAAATCGAGATCCTGCAAAACAAGTGTGAAAGTATGTCTAAAGAAAATTTAGAAGAATTAGAGAAATTATTGGCAAGAGTATTCACTCACTTCTAGTCAAAAAAATGTTAAAATTTAATCTAAAAAAATTGGTACTAAATGGACAGTGGACAATATTGTGGCTACAATTTCATTAATTAAGAAGAGGTAGTTCCAAGGCTTCATATCTGAGAGCAAATGATTATCTGATTATCCACTCCTTGGTCTATCTACTTTGCAAACTTGGGCCAGTAAACTAAATTTACTGGAAGGTATTTTAAAGGATATCATGGTGCTTATGAGAAATAAGGTAAAAAGTTTGAAAGACGGTTGAAATTCTTGTAATTTGATGAAATACGTATTATTTCAAACAAAATCTACATTGAAAAAAAAACATCAAAAAAGTTGTGACTTTATCGAAGCCATCAAACAGTCACAGTAGAAACAGTCAATTTTTTATAAGTTTGACCAGCTAATAATACCATATTTAAATAGCATTATTTCACAGTTGTATGACTCTGGATTTAGTGCAGTGGTCATGACTTCACATATGGACACTGGAAACACAGGACTGTGGTCTAAACTAAATTTAAGGTATGAAATTAAATATTTTTTGGTCATCCAGCTAATGCCGAACTGAAAGTATTTGTTTTTGCCGATATTTCCCATCTTTTAAAGCTTCTACACAACCATTTCATTGATAATGATTTATACAAATAAAAAGTTAAGACAAATCATGTTTGGAAAAACTTCTGAATATATCAAACAGGGAATTAAATATTACTCATAAAATTTGCATATATCACATAGATGTAAAAGCATTTGGATGAAAAAAAGTTAAACCAGCTGCACAACTTTTCTCCAATACAGTAGCTCAAGCTCTTCGGGTTTTGATTTAAAAGGATATATAGGCCAAGCTAATTGGCAATATTAGAGAGTTTTTGAACCCCTTAAATTTCACCACGTCGTTATCGTTATTCTGCGCATGCGCAGTGCCTAAAAGAGTATCATTTTCGGCACTGCGCATGCTCGGAATAACCATAACCATAACAATAACGTAAATTTTAAGGGGTTCAAAAACTCTCTATTAACTCGAAAATCAGATTTTGATACTGGATGAAGTTTCAAAGTTTATGTCCCTTATGACAGTTGTAAACATGAAAATATTTTTGCATTCCAAAAAGGTGCGTTATTAAATAATAAATCAGTGATGCAGTTATATTACTAAATACCCGAGAAATATAATCTAGAATATATACTGACTTATCATATTAATTAGGGCATCCTTGAAAATGTTTTTTCTTATATTTGAGGTATGGGAGAAACTAATGATCGCTCAACACCTCTTCTGCTCTTCTGCTTCTGGTAAACATTATTCTGCTATATTTACTCAAAATAAAAATAAAAATCATGTCTCATTAAATCTCTAGAAAATAATGAAGCTGATTTCTCATACTTTGTTAAATAACTTTTTTAACAATGTTTCTTGAGACAGAAACACTTGAAAAAGAAGCAATAATAAACGACAATGTGTTTGTGGAGTCTGATTATATGGAAATGGTAATTTTAGAGCTTGAAAATTTGATAGATAATTTCAAAATCAAGTTTCAAAGAAAGTGTGAATGAAGAAGCACTGATATAAATTGCTATGTGATAGGTGGCATGACAGAAAGTACAACAGAAAGTTTTTCATTGGTATCCAAATAAGCTAATAATAATGAAATCAACTAGGCATAATTTTCTAAGAAAGGTCAACTTATCCTAGCGATAATTTAATAGAGGCCACTAAATATTAGAGGCAGAAAAATACATTGAATCACAGATTTTTGTCTTATGAAAGTTTATTATTCGATAGATTAGTATAGCGGATAGAATTTGACAGAAATTGTCATTGTTTGTTACAATTCCTGATATTTTGATGTGTTTAGCAAGATCTAGAATATACGTAACGCAGGGATTTAAACAAAAAAATTAGTAGGGAAAACTGTAGGCGTAAGTTAAATAGGAGATTGTCAAAATTTACCAATTACACACAGACCATTCAGAGTTTCCAGAACAAAGTGCTGCGTAACAGCAGACGCTCCATGGTACATACGTAACTCAGACTTGCATCAAGACCTTAACATCCCAATGGTTAAAGATGAGATCAAAAGGTTTGCTGGCAGACATGAGGCCAGACTTCACCTCCACATCAATGAAGAGCTCTTCAGCTGCTGGCCAACCAACATTTTGTTTGAAGATTGAAGAGACCCAAACCATTTGAGCTGGTGTAGTGTACTGTGTGTAAAAGCAGGACATAGTGCGGCAGTGAAATTGTTAGAAGAAAAAAATCTAAACGACATCGTTGGATGAACTTTAGTTAATAAATGTTTAGTTTGTAAGATTATTAGAAGAAAATTAATGGTTAGCCATCAGACCAGTTTTAATAGCAATAAGATTCTCCAATAAAGAATTTCAATAAAAAAAGAATTTCGAAACCTAATCAAGCTAGCCTTGATTTTTTTTGGGGCATTACGTTGGTCCCTGATTACGTAAATTTCCCCCTAATTAAGCTTCTTTGTATCTCTTATAGTTTCCGAGAGCTGGAGGTCTCCTGTCTACGATATGATAGGCAAGCACCCCCACTACAAAAAGGGAGCGTTCGACAAAATTTCTAGGTTAGGGGTTGCTTGTCCCCAGGCATCAGTGATTGGCCTTAGTCGCGGAAATAAGCAAACATTAAATAACAAAAAAAAAAAATTATAAAAATATATGTATACACAAGAATGTTTTAAATAATTACCAGCAATATAATCATCATCAAGTGGATTATTTTTTGTTCTTGCTAATCTACTAGGTCTATTATGTGGCATAGGCTGATCTTCAACAAGGATAGGATTATTCGGATGTTTTCCTCCTTTTATTCTAGGTAAGCTAAATTTCTTTCCTCGTGTACTAAGTGGCCGTTTTGTGTTAATGTGTATTTGTAATTTTCCATTTTCATCCAAAGAGGCAGCTACTTTTTTAAGTGTATTATTACCACATTTAGAGCAGAACTTTTTAGTCATAATAGTTGAGGTTTTAAAACATGTGTAGCAACGTAAAATATAAGTACGTAATTGTTTAATTATACGACCATCTAAAGAAGCAACATTTAAATTCATTTGTCGCAAAACATTTTGCATTGCAAAATCAGTTGTCATGCAAGCTACTGTCACATGATTCCCATCTGTTAATTCAGAATGTATTTGTTTCTTAGCACTCTTAACATTAGAAGGAGTAATCCAACCTTCATCATCATCTTCCTCTGAATGATCTGAACTGGATTTATCACTACTTGTGCATCCAGAAACTTTAGAACTTTCTGTTTCTATTTCTGAAAATTCCTCTTTATTTGCACATTCCAGTGATTTAAATTGTGTTACTAATTTTTCATCATCCAATTCCAAATCTGACTGTCCTATATTTTTTTTATTCTGAACTTGACTGACAGTTTTTGATTGTCCTGGTGAAACAAATCCTGCAATATTTGGAGTTATATCAGGAAATGAATCACCTGTTGTAACAACCGGTTTTTGTACGACTGGTTCTATTCGCAAATGATCTACACCAACTTTTTCTTTTTCTAATTGATATGTTAGAGCCATAACCTGAATATCTGTAGCAGATAAACTTGGATAATCACCAGTTTTTTTGGCGAAATCTGTTAAAATCTTGGTATTTTCAGGGAAAACTTCTTTCACAACTAAATCATACGGAAGAACAACTAGACGACGTAATTGTCTTTTATTTGTTATTTCATTTATAACTTCTGGGCAGGTTATTATGTTTTCCGCAATATCCTACAATAATAAAAAAAAAGATGAATTATGAAAGAGTATTTTATAGTCATTATTTATATATTTCATACACATATAGGTACACTTATTCCTGATAAATAAAAAAAAATGGATATTTAATTCGATTTTGATTTCCTATTTCGAGAGTAATGTTACAGTAATGCTCTCCAGATTTTTCATTACATATAACTGGAAACTTATGGATATGGACAAAGTAGAACAGTGGATAAATTTTGAATTATAAATGTCACAACAATAAGGTGCAAAATAAAATCAGGATGGACCCTATTATATTTTTTACTAGATTATTTATTTTGCTGTCAGGCTACCATATCACTTATTCTCAGTTTCAGAAATTTCTGTGGATACATACAATAGTTACACCTTCAAAACAATTAATAATATTTACTCTTCTAAAAATACTAGGTAAGTACATACCTTTATGTTTACCCCACTGGCATGTTGAAAGTAAAATATATTTAATACGACTAATCTTAAAATTTTCTTGTAGAATAGGTGAATACGCTATTATGTATTTCACCACAATGAGAACTGTGATTATACAATTTAACTTACATAGTTGAGCAATGATTGGAAAAGAGTGCAAGTAAGACCTATAATTGTGAAATACATAGTAGTATACTATTTATTTCTAATTCAACAAGATTGTAAAGTATCACATAGGCTTCCTCCACCGACTTTCCTAAGATTTACATCACACATAGTATATTGTATGGTATGATTGTTGATTGTTCTTAAATATCGTCCAATAAAACTATTATTATTTACCTATTTAGCTCAGCCAATGCTTATTGAATTTTCAGTTGGTCACAGTAAAATATTAAATTTTAATTTAATTAATTTAATACTATTAATGTAACCCATGCACAGTTCAAAGTTTGTATAGCTCTTGTTTAATATTAATCTGCGATCAGGGTGTCCAGCATAATGCCTATATAAAATTCCCTGACTTTTCCAGGTTCTCTAGACAAATATTTATTTTTTTCAGTAATTAAATGCTTTGTATGACAGAAGCGTACATTATTTTATGATAAACAAAAATTTATCATTTATAATTTCTAATAATTGCATTAAACTTCTAAAAAACTTTACTACAATAGTTAATGAAATTGAGGATTTAATTTTATGGAAACGAAATCTCACATAGGAAATGAGATCCAAACAAAAATTTGAATAAATATTTCGTTATCTAATTTGACTAATCTCTATGAAAGGAACATAATTTTCATGCACAAACATGCTATTTTTCAGGATTTCATACCTGTAAAATTTATGTAAGAAAATTTCACACCGCCATATTTTAACCAATCGGAGGCTTGTTTTTTGTTCAGTTACCATGTCAACCCAAAAAATTTCCGGAAATTTTTAACGTTGTCAAATTAATAAGTGGAAATTTTTCTGTCATTTAAAATGTCAAATTAAAGACACGGGAGTTGAATGAATGAATACATTTCCTATGCTCGAATATAAGTAATATTTTCAAAATTAAATTATGTCCCACCAATATTAGTATATCAAAGAAAAATATAATAAGTTTTAAGTTATTTATAAAAAGTTCATGTAACTAAACGTGGAAAATGGTATGTTATTTCACTAAGAGATTTCGAATTTTATTAAACATATAAATTTTGAAGTAGATACTTCAGAATAATTATCAAAAATAAATGATGTTCCACCAATATTAGTAGATCAAAGTTAATAAGAAACAAAAATATAATATGTTTTTAAGTTATTTGTAAAATATGTATGTAACTAATGTTAGAAAATGACATTTTATTTTACTAAGAAAACTCACATTTTATTAAGCAAAATATTTGCAATGCTCAAAGTACTTCAGAATAATTATCAGAAATAAATGATGTTTCCTTTCCAAAGCGGAATATTTTCAAAAACACAATCTAATAAATCAGCAAATTGCACAAACACAATGACACGATGACAAGTGGTAGAACTTGACCAAGGTACTGTACTTGACAGTCGTAAAAAATGTTTGTTATTGCTCATGGCTCACTATGAGGAATGAATGTTTGTCATTCGTAATTAAAATGTTCAATTTAGGCATAATATTTATTATAAAGTAATGGTGTGAAATTTTCTTACCGAATATCCCACGAGCTTAAATTAAAAACCAGAAATTTTTCCTCATTCATGAATATTTTAAGAAAATTATCCCTCGCCTGCGGCTCGGGATAATTTTCAAAATATTCATGACCTCGAAAAAATTTCTGGAAATAATTTAAGCACTAGGAATATTATAAGTGAAAGCATTTAAAATAAATAAGAAAAATATTCTCGTAATCTTAGGAATAGAACTCGACAGAAAAAAGAAGTATTTCAAATATGAAATTATACTTTTGTTCAAATAAATAAGAAATTCATAAATTTTGTAGCATTCGCGCGCTCCAGCGAATCGTCAAAATCAGAGCCATCCTACAAACCACTGATGAAAAAAATTGAAAAAATTATAAATTAAATTGTAATATTTCAAGGTTTTCAAAAATTTAGAAATATGTCAAAATTCCCTGACTTTTCCCCGATCAATCAAATTTTCTGACCTTCCCAGGTTTTCCAGGTCTGGACACCCTGACTATTTATGTGGGATGGAGTTTCCTCTATGTTAGCATTTGTGGATAACTTCACCTTCACCAACTTAACTATGATTTTTCGAGTAGATTTAGTTTTTGAAATAAGGCTCCTGGCGAATACTCACCAAAAAAAAAAAAAAGAAAGTACCAATACTACAATAATATAGTGATCTGGAAATTTACTAGTGAGAAGAAAATTACAGTAATAGTAAATTATCTTTCTCACATAGTATAATTGGCAACGCTACTTAATTATGAAGTTGATAGCTGATACAAATTCCTGTACGATCAGCGGCAGTTAAATGTAGACCAATTTCTTATATTAAATATGAGTACATTTTTATTTTTATTTAGCGATTTTTTTTAAACTAAATTGCCACATTAATGTTAATTTTTTTTAAGTCTTCAACAGTCAGGGCATCCACCATGTTATGTTGTGTTATTTAAAAAGTAAAATTGTTTTTATCTAAAAGTTGAGATTTTTTATACTTTCCATAAGAAGTTCCAATAGTGGTAAAACTGCCAAATACACACGGTGGGCAAATTTGGATATTTTTATAGAGTAACTCGATAACTATACAGTGGCGTAACAAAAACTGAGTGGGCCCTCCCGCAACCGTTTTTAGTTGCCCCCCCCCCTCCTCTTTACAATGACTTGAAAAACACAATTCTCAATTTCATTTTCATTACCATCAGGGTTACGATTTTTTTAATTAGTTCATCGTGATATTTAACTAGGGTTAAACCTACATACATAATAAAATAGCAAACAATTCAAATTTGTTGCATTAGATAGGTAGACATATCATAGAGAAGATTATTATATTAAGTAATACATACAACCAAATCTAAATTTTAAAAAAGTGTTATGTGACACAGCGTGGTAGGTGTGAACGAGTCTCATAGAATCCAAAAGACAGAAAATAGCAAAGCACATTAACACAAACAAATCACAAAAGCGACTAGATCGTCGAGAGTTTTTTTTGAGAAATCGTTTATAATTTTATCGATATTTAATGTTTTAACGAACTCATGTTCCATTCTGATTAAAGATAAATCAAAAAGGCGTTGTTGACCCATGGT
This sequence comes from Pogonocherus hispidulus, assembly GCA_963924545.1. Classification (NCBI taxonomy): domain Eukaryota; kingdom Metazoa; phylum Arthropoda; class Insecta; order Coleoptera; family Cerambycidae; genus Pogonocherus; species Pogonocherus hispidulus. The sequence continues at coordinate 36,264,398 of OZ004694.1, read as the reverse complement.
GTTACGTAAATAGGTTTTTACTATTTTCAGTTTTGAAAAAGAACGCTGATACTACACTAACTGGTAAAGTTAGAAATAATATCACTGCACTAGATACATCTTGCAAAATTGAATAAACGCGCTGTTTTTTTTGTTAATAAATGATCCGCAAGCTCAGACAGTGTTTTGAATTTTGAAATACTACTTCCAAGCCCCTTTCTTAGGTTTAAAATCTGATTAGGAAAGTTAATGGACAAGTTTTTATGGTAAATCATTTGTAAATTGTGAGCTTTTATATATAATTCTTCTTCACTTAACAAAGTTAAGTTCTCAGGATATAAGAACATAAATTATTCTGTATGGCATTTATACTTTCAAACCTTATTTTCAACAGATTAGCAAGAATATAATGTACAAAAAAAATTTCATCAATTTTGAACAGTTCTTCGGCATCGCTGAATCTTTCCTAATAATTCATCATAAAATTTTGTAACTTTCCTCTTTCTTTGATTTTCAAATACAGGCTTAATATTGAAGGAAACCACTGCTTTTGCCCTGATATCTGCAAAGTTTCTTCTCATATAGCGGATTTTTGTTAAAGTTAAAAGCTTCTTTAATAGATACTGATACTGGCTGATTATTTTCAACTTTTTCTATTAACACGTACACGTTTCTATTAACATTACCCTCTCTATGGCCATGAAAAGGTAAATCACATGTTGCCAACATAATAATTACGTCAATTATTCGTTTAATTATATTCTTCCATCTACTTATTTATATTTTGTTAATTACCAAATTCCAACATTTTGTCTATTTGAACACCTCTTTTCCATGAATAATACACAAAACAAGCTCATACATGTATAACAAATGTCGCTGACTTTTCGTAGTCCTTTTCTTTTTTGGAAAATCCTTGCCAGTTTTAACTTCTCTGCATTATGAGTCTTTAAAATTTTTGTCATTCCTGTCAGCAAAAAGCTAACATGCTTCACAATATGCAACCTTCAATCTAGGAGAATAACAAAGCCAAATCTTCTCTACCCGAAGTCCAGTCTGTGCGATAAAATTATAATAACTGTTACTAATGACTCCCCCTTTTCGCCTTTAGCAAAATTATATTGTGGTTTATAGAACCCAATTTTTAAACTTTTTTCTTTTTCTCAAAACTAAATGAAATGAATAACAAATTTAGAACAGTCTTGCAAAGATATGCCGAAACGGGAGAATTTTTTAAATAAATAATTTACGACATTTTCGGCGTAGAATACAGAGAATGGTCAAGTTCCCAGACACTTGGAAACCAGATGACGTTTATTGCATTCTGGGCTCCTTTTCAACAATCAGCAGACCGACAATTTTTTTTACGGTATTGTGCGGTGTATTATTCTTACAACTTTCAGTCACTTGGAGGGGTAGGGATTTAAAAATACAATAATTTACTAATAAAAATGAAAATACCTTTTATGAAATATGAAAAGCAAAGCTGTCGAAGCTCATTCGAAGCTTTTGAATGAGACCTGGACAACGTGGGCCCCTCGGCGAGCCGGCCCCCCCCCCCCGCCATGCGGGGTCTGCGGGGGTGTTTGTTACGCCATTGTAACTATAAGAAATACCATAAAATGAAAATTGCACTCAACGTCTCTTTTCGAGATAAATTCATTGGTGAAACCCAAAATTAGCTATTGTCTTTTGTTTTTGAGTTATAACCAAAAGTTTGATTTTTCATTTTCTCGAAAGACCTAGGTATATGGATATCTTGGTTATTTGGGTTGACAAAAAAAAAATTGTTTTTCAAGCACTCTTTTGAGTAGGTATATTCTAGTCTAGACAAATTTTTAATAGGAACGAAAAAAATGCATTTCTAACTAATCCACGAAAAACTATGATTCCTATTAAAAAAAAAAAACAAAACTAAGTTGTACCTCGAAATTTTATGACCGAAACCTCGAAATAAAAAATTTGTCCACACCACTGGATTTTACCGGAAAAAGTGCCTGAAGATATTAATAATTTTTCAAAACATCAACATGTATGGAACATACATGAAATCTGAAATATGAAACATCAAACTTTTGGTTGTAATTCGAAAGCAAAAGACGATAGTAAATTTTGGTTTGACCAATGAGTTTGTTCCAAAAAAATACTCTGAAAATACATCATTCATTTCTTGGTATATATAACTATTAAAGTTCACTATAAAAAAACATCAAAATTTGATTACTCTGTACAATAATAAAAGTTCATCCAAAAAATAAAGTACAAGTGACATATACACGATAAAGAGAGTTCAGACCAAGACATGACCTGAAGAGATATCCAGTTCGGTACAGTACCCATAGGCAATCTGTAACAAACTGTAAACGAGCGGCCGTGTAATTATATACCGCGACAAGATATATAAGTATCTACCACAAAAAGTACCTACAAGTTTCAAATGTGTGTGTGTGCCTGACAGCCCTTTCTTAAAGTAAATAAATAATGTACAAACAGGTGGATTTACTTTGAGAAACACCTTACTACATAGCAAAAAAACAAAAATCTTTATCCAAGTATTCAATGAACAAGCCAAATTACTTTTTCGTGTATCTAATTTTCTATATTAGGACCTTAAATTAACTTAAACGTTTGCTGAAAAACAAAATAATATATCTCTAAGAATTCCAGCATTAAGGTAAGCCTAAAAGGAAATGGATCAAGATACCTGAATAGTATAATCCTCTCGTTTAATATTACAATTCTACAAAGTAAATAGTAAATTCGTAGCATAGAGTAAGTCTATGATTCATAGACAATAAATTATCCATACACAACCTTACCTGCAAAGGAGCATTTTGAATAAATGCAGTAGTATCAACTACAAGAAAATCGACAGATTTTGCAGTTATACCCATTTCAGTTAATTCTTCTTACAAACTTTAATACGAAATGACTTACTATATATCGTCAAATAAGTAAAATCCACCTAAAATGTAATTAAGTAATCAGATTTTAAATTATAAAATAAATAAATTTTCACTTCACATACACATAAACAAAGTCAAGTATGTGTATAAATCACAAAAAATGAAAAAATATATAACTTCTAACCTAACACAACAGCCACGATATACACCACAGAATAATACATAGATAATATAGTACTACGGGTACTACGTAGAATGAAGGTTGTGTTCCGATATTATCCGCGACCAACCAGCAGCAGGATCACGACCCTCGATACTCGATTGAAATACGTCATATTTACTCGATTATCGAAAAACTACATTCACGACTTTCGATAAATCGACTCTCTTCGATCAAAATCTTTCGATAGAGGGCGAGCTATCGAATGAGGTTAGGTTTACTTGTTTTGATGCTTTTAATGAGATAATGAGAGATTGGCTTTGGGTTTTAAAACGTATATACTTATATAATACTACAAAACTCGATTCTATAATTTGTGGTTTACGTTTCATTAGGTATATTGACTTTTAGTCATTTTATACACAACATATAGGTATATCAAATAATTGTAAGTAAAATATTGTTTTAAACAATAGAAACGCTGCTTTCTAAGAAGTCTATGAGAATTTCCCATTGCTTAGCTGGTATCATCCTTGTATTTTCGTTTTTTCTTTTCTTATATATGACTTTAGAGTAATAAATGGATACAACCAAATGCAAAACTCGCAAATTTCGCTGGATACAAAAAGTAAATTCGCATGTAAAATAAAAAAACACCACTTTGTCTCTGTCATTTGTCAAAATTTCATAAAGATGAACCTAGTCACAATCGAATAAAGGATTTTCGATACGATCGAACGTCATGATAAATTTTCTCTAGTCGATTAATCGGATTATCGACTACATCGAATCGAGTGTCGTGATCCGCCTCCAGGATTTCGGTTAACCGAAATATTGGTAAACCTGAAAAATGTGTAATTAAGGTTGTGTTCCGATATTATCCGCGACCAACCAGGATTTCGGTTAACCGAAATATTGGTAAACCTGAAAAATGTGTAATTAAGGAACTGGCTGGTTAATCAACATGGATGATGAATTGTTTTTATTGGGATTCATTCAACCTTAAATACCTTCATATTCCGTGCTTAACTATTACTCTAGTCTTCAGTCAAAAAATAAATGAAACAGCAGATAATTTGGTATATTATAGTAAGATATAAGTAGTTTATAAGTAGATATAAGTGTAGCTTTCAGTCGACTTGGTCAAGTGGACTACAGAATACAATACAGAAAAGTAGAATTTATAAATATTTATTATAACTCTTAACGCAAGAACACCACCCCATCTGCCTTCACCATCTAAACAAAATATAATTAAAATCGTTGAGAGAATTGATTTTTCTTCTCTCAACGCTAAAACCTAACCTGCTAACTCTTCGGTTGACCAATGCACCGCTTTCAGAGCACGGTCAATATTTTGACGTGTGGTTAACCTTTTTCAGGTGACCACAGTTCCAAAATTAAACAATTTTCAGGAATTTTTATTTAATGGAACGCTTAACCAGGATTTTGGTTAACCAAGTTTAATATCGGAACACAACCGAAATGTCCCTAACATTCTGAAAGAACCATAGGAAAATTAAACATCAGCGCCTCTATCGGTTTGGGAGAAAAGGTGTAGATACTATATCGATAAGTGAACATCTGCTAATATCATTTGACATTAATTTCCCCGTTTAGATATGCAACATTATATACATCAAATATAGCGCCACCTAGTAGCAACTATAAAAATTATTTAATTCCCTTTTTAGTACATATTACTCAAAAAATAAGTCATTTTAAAAAACAAATTTTTTTAATGAAAATCTTATTTACAATATTGTTTCATGTGTGTTCATATCATAAGTTATAAATTATACATTTACAAATCAAAATGAAAAGTTAAGTTAATTTCACCTGTAACATATTATTAAATTATTCAAAAGTAACAAAAGTATAAATTAAAAATATATTACATAAATAGGTTACACTAGTCACGCGTATTACAAATTATATTTGTCGAAGCCAAAGGGGCACTACTTGGGTTAGGCTGCTTTGACATATTAAATTCTACGGCACTGATGTAGTTTACAAAAATTAAAATTTTATTATTATAACACAATTGACTAAATAACAATAATTGTCAATATAACAATTATTTAACTTAAACTAAATAGGGAACTAACGGTCCGCCACCCGCTAGCCCTTTGTAATCGTATTATCTTTATTTGACGATACTTTGTAATCACTCAACAGTCAGTAACTATCCCGGGCTAGCTGGCTTTTGTTCCGTTCGCATAGGATCCCCTCCGCATGTTCCCTTCAAAAGTCACATTGAAAATATTGAGAGCTGAAATCTGCTATACTAGCATACTAGCATAACATCATAGGCATCGTTAAAACATTCTCGATGGCGCCGAGATATTGTAAAATATATTCCTGAACAAAATTGTTACACCACAAGTTTATCCCAATATTTCTTACATGTAAAACTTTAATCTAACTTACGTGATGTTGAAGGTAAATGTGAAAATGTTGAATTGTCATCATGAAGAACGCTTAATTCTTCTCAAATTGGCGATAATAGTGTAGTGTTGTCTGAAAAATAATCCACAAAATTAGTTTTTTTTTGAGAGTTCTAGTTGAATAAAAATGTGATTTTGGGCTTTTAAAATTAAAATTTAGCAATGTTACTGAATTTGTGTAAATAACAATTGTATACCTACTTACACGAACAGAAATGTAGTTTTGGGTAAGAATTTTTTTAGACGGTTGTTCGTAGCATGGTCCTCAGGTGTAAAATGCTTGTCACACACGAAAATTGTTATATAGGTATTTGAATATAGTATAAATTTATAATAATCACGTTGTTTAACTTGCAGCCACAACAAAAAACAATCTATAGTTTTTCGGATTAGGAAATCGGTGCTGCACACTAGATGGTCGACAATTAGACACTACACAGCCAGCTTTTCCAATTTTCGCAAATTATTAATTCCAAACTATGAAACAGATTAGCAGAAATTACTTTTATATAAAAAGAAATTCAATACTAGTAAAAAGTAAAAGTAGTAAACACAGAATTGTAGTTGTCTTGTTTTCACGTTACATTTCTATGGTTCAAAAACGGAAATATAAGGTTTGTTCCTGCAGGAGTCCAAAACTATCAGTAACTGTCAGAAGCATGCGCATTACAAATCTAAGCGTTCCAACAAGAGTCGAACGACAGTCCAGGATTTCTTGTCCTCTGTTCCAGCTTGAGTCGGGGCAGTTTGCTGATAGTTTGAAAAGTTCACTGATTCTTCGGAAACTCATAGTCCGGTGCATGCGCAATGCGCATTAACCAAAACCATTTACCAACTTTAACCTCAATTATTGTACGCTGTCTATTATTGATATTATAACTCAACAAACAATAATTATTTGTCAGAAACGGATGATATTCCATCAGAGTAATAAATAAAGGGGAGACCGTTATTTACATTCTAAAGTGAAGCCTTGAGGTAAATGTATTTACAAACATCGGTCCCTGCAACGTCCTTGACATTGATGCCGAAGTTACTTTTTTATTTTTATAGCTAGGTACAGCCGTCATCATTTTCATTGATTAACATGTAAAGATCTACCACATTCTTGACCTCAATCAATTTACAAATTAGTTACATTGTAATATGTTTAAGGCTACCCACTATTTTTTTGTGACTTGTGTTATAATTATAGGCTCTCCATATCCATCAATACATTATTGAAATTTCTAGCGATATTAAGCGCCGGAAGTGGCAACATTGCCTGGTATTAACCTAATATAGCAAGTAACGCCATTATTTTGAAATCAAAAATTGGTGAAGCCGAGTGTTTTATGTGTTCTTAAACTGTGTTTTTGAACTTAACTTTTGTATATAATTATGTATATTGTAAGCATTTCCGTGATATAGCTTGATACGCCACTACGCTGATACGATCAGGGACCATCGTGTGTTCATTATGTATTGTTTGTTTATCAACATCCAGTAGGTTGAGGATACATGTTTACATTATGCTTTGAAATAGGGAATGCGGTCTCCCCTTTATTTATTACTCTGATGATATTCCTCCATAATTTAAAGGTTAAAAAATTATTTGCTTATTGTTTATTGTACTCTTCTTCTTCTGCTATTAAGTTCTCTAAAAATCAGGTGTTCCAGCAAAAATCAGAAACTAATCTAAGATCAGACATGCACATTAAATAACAATCCCTGTCTGTCAGGGATTTATCAGAGATTCTATGCAGGAACAAACCTATTAGGTTTGTTCCTGCAGGAGTCCAAAACTGTCAGTAACTGTCAGAAGCATGCGCATTACAAATCTAAGCGTTCCAACAAGAGTCGAACGACAGTCCAGGATTTCTTGTCCTCTGTTCCAGCTTGAGTCGGGGCAGTTTGCTGATAGTTTGAAAAGTTCACTGATTCTTCGGAAACTCATAGTCCGGTGCATGCGCAATGCGTATTAACCAAAACCATTTACCAACTTTAACCTCAATTATTGTACGCTGCCTATTATTAATATTATAACTCAACAAACAAAATTTTTTTGTCAGAAATGGATTATATTCCCCCATAATTTACAGGTTAAAAAATTATTTGGTTATTGTTTATTGTACTCTTCTTCTTCTGCTATTAAGTTATCTAAAAACAAGGATTGTTAACTGTTTACAGGATTGCTCGATCGCTCAATTTTGCCATCCGCCTTTGTGACGTCATCGAAGATCCCTGTAATCGAACTGTCAAAATATTTTATATATTTCAAATATATATATTTCACATTTGCAAGAGAATTTTCGTATTTGAATGATTATTATTTATTAAAGTTTGTAATACCAGTATAAATTGTAAGATTTAATAACTAATAAACATATTTCCCAAATTTAACAGGTAAGGATTGTGTATCCAATATATTTATTAACAAATTATCTTTGCTGGAAATCATAACCCAATTTTTGATATTAACTTTACTACTGATGCCTATGTTTTTTTTTAGCTACAGTAAGCTTCAAATTTATTTTAATTATTTTAGCCTTATTGGCAAATTATATAGGAATTTCAATTTAATTTTGGCTAGATTAGATTAGATTTATATAGGAGTCGACCCCCTGGCCTGGTCCACCGCGACTTAGAAGATCTATTGTGGCACTCCCAACCTATTTAGAGCACTCTGTCCAGCCCTGTGATGTGCATTATATAGTATAGCTGCGAACAGTATACATGTTGCTTATTGTAAAAAAGCAGTTAACATTATTAATTATATATAAAACTAATCATTCTTGTATATAAGTATCTTATTTTAACTATTAAGAAGGTGGTAAAGATAAGCACTAACAAATTTACGTAAATATACACTTAAAACCGCAAAATATATCTTGAACATTACAGCATAACCCAACATCACACATTTTCCGTTCATATTTCTCTACAGAATCTCTGTGTCCGAATATGTTCATAATTAAAAAAATATGCATATGCTTACCTATTTTAATAATATACTCGGATAGTTTGTATCAAAATGTGCATATAATTTCAATTTGTTGGTAGACACAGAATTAAAGAACATAAAGAAACCAAGGAAAATATTATGCAATTACTTATTATAGGTATGTACAGAAACTATTACCAAAAAGGATAAACTAATTCCTCTGCTATTACCCACAAACACAAACAACAAAGGTATTATATAAGAATAATTAACTATTGATTTGAGAATTTTAAATTCAAATTCCGCTTTCGCGCTTGCAGTTTGACTTTGACAGATTGCTTTATTGGATCTTTGATGACATCACAATTATGGATTACATTGTAGTATAGGGATCGAGCAATCCTGTAAACAGTTAACAATCCTTGATCAAAAAATACGGTGTTCCAGCAAAAATCAGAAACTAATCCAAGATCAGACATGCGCATAAAATAACAATCCCTGACTGTCAGGGATTTATCAGAGATTCTATGCAGGAACAAAGTTATATATCATAACCACAGAACCTTAACACATGCGAATTAATAACGCCTTGCGCGCCATCTCTTGTTTTGGGAGAAAAGTTTTCGAGCAGCCATTACGGTTTCATTGCTGCTGTAATAGATTTCATTCTACGTAGTACTATATTTTCTATGGAATAATATGACCATTTGTTAGATTTACGCATGCGCAGATTTTGAAGCTGACACCTGGGCGCATTCAGGAAACCGCAGCGCTTCAGCGCTTTATTCAAATAGATGCAGCGCTGTATTAAAGCGCTGCAGCGTTTACACCCGACATGAAGTGAACGCAATGGGCCCGGAGGAGCCGACGTGTTGGATATCGCCCTGCTCAAGGCAATACCGATGATAGCTGAGATGGTGACATTGCACGAGGGTTCAACGAACCACAGTCCCATTCTCCTGAGCTTAGGAAGACAGCAGCCCGATGACACAGCCGTCTTCGTCAAGAGGCGCACCGAGTGGGAGCAATTTCGCGCACTTGTGCAAAGAGATTGCGTCCCCGCCCGCGTCATTCGAAACGGAGCGGAAATCGAGGCAGCCATCGCCAACCTTGAGACGGATATTCACACAGCACTGGCAGCCAGCACGATGGAAACACAGGTAAGGTATGTAACTAATCCTACGGGAGAGCTTCCTTTTCAGACATTGGAGCTGATAAGGGACAGGCGCAGAGCCAAGAGGCACGCTCAGAGGACGAGACTCCCACAGGACAAGCTGGCCCTAAACCAGCTCAACCGGAGAGTCAAAGCCGCATTGCACGAGCACCACCAGGCGAGATGGCAACAACACTTAGAGTCCCTCGACCCCCAAGACCGCAGTCTGTGGAAAACGCAAAGAGCGATGCGAATTACCCGTCGACCGACCCCTCCAATCCATGGTGAAAACGGACTCGTATACACGAAGCAGGACAAGGCAGAGGCTTTTGCTGACAGCCTGGAACTGCAGTGTAGAGAGAACAATTTGCCGGACGAAGACGAGGACCATGAAGAAGACGTGGCGCGCAGAGTGCGACAGCTAAACCACGCGGATGACGACGACGAGATCCGCGCAGCGACCTACGACGAGGTCAAGAGCATGCTGAGCAGGGTAAACATACGCAAAGCAGCGGGGTGCGACCAAATAGGGAACCTGATTCTTCGGAAACTACCCCGCAAGGGCGTAGAGGCGCTGGTTAACATAATCAACGCTATTCTGAAGTTTCGCTTTTTCCCTATGAAGTGGAAGAAAGCCGACGTCATAATGATCCCGAAACCAGGTAAGAACTTAACGTTTCCGTCAAGTTACAGGCCGATCAGCCTACTTCCAGCCATGAGTAAGATAGCCGAGAGAGTCATCCTAGGGAGACTACAGGAGCACACCGAAGAGCTGCACCTAAGAGGCAACTAACCTTCTTGAGGAGTGGTGCAACAGATGGAAAGTGGCATTAAACCCGGACAAGACTAATTGTATTTTATTTTCCCGCAGGTACACCCAGACACCGGTAGGACACGTAGTCCTGAACGGAGAAGCCATCCGCTGGAGTGATACGGTTCGCTATCTAGGGGTAACCCTGGACAAGGGAATGACGTGGAAGCAACACGTAGCTGCAGTCACCGCGAAAGCGAGGAAGACCAGAGCCATGTTGTATCCGATGCTTTGCTCCCGAAGTGGGCTGAGCTTGGGCAACAAGAAGACGCTCATCAAAGCAGTGATAGAGCCCCAGCTAACGTACGCCGCCCCTGCCCGGGCGTACGGGGCCGCGACAAACATGAAGAAACTCCAAGCTGTGGTGAATATCGCCCTACGAACGGCATCCAGTGTCCCCTGGTTTGTCCGCAACGTCGATATCTACCGGGACTTTGAGTTCACCCCCATTACCGATGTCATCAGGAGGCGCGCTGAGAAACTCTTCGCGCGAGCCGAGACGAGCGAAAACCCGCTCATCAGGGAGGCGGTGAACTACGAACCGGAAGCGGCGGCGAGGTATCGCCGACCGAGGCATCAGCTCCTCGACCCAGGATGAGGTAGTATACTAACCCCGTTACTTTCAGATCACCGCCCGGATCAAGAGTGGAGGCCCACGAAGAAACAAATACACATCCCCCGACCTCCCCTTGGAGCCGCGGCCGCCGACTGCGGTCGCGGACTCACTCCGAGTACCATTTCCTATATCCGCACACGCTAAGGGGCCAACTGGCCCCCTTAGCAGTGCATTCCTGGGCTACATAGCCATCCGACCCACCCAAACCACCCCCCCAGGACGGGAGCGGCAATTGCTGCCCCCGCCCATGACAGACCACCCCCGGGGGTTAACATGCCGGCGAAGAAAGAACACAAGACCCAAGAGCGGCAGAAGATCCTACCCCGCCGGCAGGGTAGAGCCAGGACAGGAGGAGACCTTACGAATCGCCCACATCGGTCACGTTTGTGACCGGGGTTGGTGAAGGATAGGGTCCACCTCTACGAGGCAGTCCAGGCCTACAGAGATGGCGAGGGTAAAGAGTGATAGTCCCACTCGGCCCCGAACCATACAAGGTCATTTTCTAAGCCAAGAATAACGGCGCGATTAAAGCGGTAAAGCATATATTTTTCTCGCTGGATCGCTGAAGTTCCATCAAGCGATAAAATTAATTTAGGTTAGGTTTACGTCTATGGGTTTACGCACAAAATATCTATGGATAATATTAATTATTATTAATATTAATTACAAAATATGAATTACTGAAAATTATGTCACTTTAAGCTTGCGTTTAAAATGTCTATTCAGCGAACGTGAAGCGGTAAAGCGCTGAAGCGCTGGAGTGCTATGTTTCCCTGAATGCGGCCATTGTTTATAGACTGACAGACTTCTCAACTTTCAATTATTTTTTAAAAGAAGTCGGTAGACAGAGATGCAGTATATGCTGCATGCTTATTTGACATATGACTTTATGCTTGTCTACAATAGAGAGAAAGCTCTATTATCGCTTTCTACTGGCGATCTCTATTTCCGCCTAAAACAGTACTTCACCTCATATCTTCATATTTTATCTATGGTTGTGGTTGTGTCGTCGATCGTCCCAAGTCTTAGAGATATTCTGTGGTCTCAGGGTCTCAGGACCTCAGGGATTCTGTGTCGTCGTCCGTCGTCCGTCTAGGTCCAGGGTTGTGCAAGTGTAATAGGCGCTTTAGCAGCAAGGATCATTTGTCCCTGCAACCGAAGTATGAGGTAAGGGGAAGGAAAATTTCTAGTTCTTTTTTATCTTAAAAGTTGGTTAAAATTTCTACACTAAGCCGTCTTGTCCACCCTGGATTTTGTGTTTGTCCAAATGAAATGGAGGATATTATTATTATAAATAAAATTAAATTAAAATAAAACATTATTATAACAATGTAAGTAAAGAAGCTTATGATTTAATTTGTAGATTTTCAATATATCTTAGAACCTGTCTAAAATTATTCTTAATGCTTCCGCTGGATTTATGCAGCTTGACATAAGAATAACTGCGAGTATTCCATTAATATCATTAGGCACATCAAAATGGTTTGGTATTGATTTTTTTACTATTTCTATTATTCTTATAGCAAGTTTCACGATCCAATCTAATGTATCTTTAATTTCAATTCAATAAATAACTGAAAATATAATTGGATCATTTTGTTTTAACATTTTTTAATATAATTATAGGTAAATCAAAGGATTGCCAGCTGTTTGAGGTACTCGTATAATACAAAAGGAACAGTAGTTCCAGAAATAATTTACAATTATGAGTTGATGCAACATATCGAACAAATATTGGAAAAGTAAAAAGAAATCTTTATGAATACCATTGCATCAGTTTAACAGTAGCAAAAATGTATTCTTGATTGATGTTGAAAACTGTACTAACCTATCGAAGAAGATATGATTTGATGGGATTTATTTTAACCTAGACTGCAATTTACACCTGAAAGGGTCGTGTAACTAATCTTAAGCCGCAAGGACAGAATAAAATATTTTCTGTGTATTGTGTAAAAAGTGTCTCGTTTACTTTCATTATTTGGAGTTTGAGTGTCGTTACATTAATCGTACTGAACATCAGAATGACAGTTCATTACATATTCGTAATGAGGAAAGTGAAATTAGTGGCGTGAAAGTAACAATACTTAAAATTTGCCTTTATTGCAGGCATACGTATAAGAAAATATAGACAAGTAAGTTCTTATCACTGTTAATAAATAGGAACCTTATCTGTATATAGAATAGTAGTTTTTGAAATGGTTTTATAATGCTAATGTGTTAAAAAATGTGTTGTTTGTAATACCAATTACATTCTGCAATGGTAAATAGCTATTTGAAACAATCACTTTTACCTGCTTTCAACTTTTTAACAGGTTTAATATGTGTTGTGTATGTTGCATATTGCATAACAAGGCAAACCGTAAACACAAACATTAGTACATTTTTATAGTCCCAATAATTCTACAATGTCTTTATTATTTGATTGAGAAATCACTACTTAACTATCTAAATCTCTTAGTAGAGAGTTATCGAGCAACGAAAACAATGTAATGTTGAAGAAATACAGTAATATTAGTTCTATACTATGCAAGCAGATAATGTATTTTCATTGAAAATCCATATCCATAAATGTCTATTTAAGACAAACTGGATGTTGAGAGCAGAAGTTTCAAAACTTGCTATTAATGTAATACTGGTAATTAAAGCAAAAGATGTAAAACATATGTTTATACTATTTCAGATAGCTTTTAAGTTTTTGTGACCTATCATAATCGTCTATATGTTTCACTACCCCTCTCCGTCATAAAATATCACGTACGTACGTGGCAGATTAGAAAACATTACAAGCATTATATGTTTGAGTCTAATCTGCCAAATAGTTACTTGACACTTAATGGTACATGAAAGAAATAGAGGCAGAGTTAGAAAAACTTGTCTATGTATTTTTTGTAATTAAATAAAACATTTAAATACGTTTGTGATTTTTTTTACTTTTACGTTGATTTACATTGATATTTAAAGGAACAGACACAGTTTTACTTAGTAAATTTGTGTTTGTACTTTTAAATATCTTTGTAAATAAATGTAAATACAAGTATTATAAATAATTTAAAGGTCACACTGAGGTCATCTTTAAATTAACTCACTGTATTATCTACCGAATTAGGCACCATGGAACAAAATATTGATTTTAGTTCCAATTCTTCCATGGTTCCTGCAACTAGATGACGCTTTTTAAAAGTCATTGCTGTTTCGATGTTGGTACAAGGAGAATGACCTTCTTCAGGGCGGTGCAAGTGTAATAGGCGCTTTAGCAGCATGGATCTTTTGTCCCTGCAACCGAAGTATGAGGTAAGGGGAAGGAAAATTTCTAGTTCTTTTTTATTTTAAAAGTTGGTTAAAATTTCTACACTAAGCCGTCCTGTCCACCCTGGATTTTGTGTTTGTCCAAATGAAATGGAGGCTATTATTATTATTATAAATAAAATTAAATTAAAATAAAACATTATTATTACAATGTAAGTAAAGAAGCTTATGATTTAATTTGTAGATTTTCAATATATCTTAGAACCTGTCTAAAATTATTCTTAATGCTTCCGCTGGATTTATGCAGCTTGCCATAAGAATAACTGCGAGTATTCCATTAATATCATTAGGCACATCAAAATGTTTTGGTATTGATTTTTTTACTATTTCTATTATTCTTATAGCAAGTTTCACGTTTTAAATATGTTTTATGTCTGTGGAGCTCTTACACTTATTTTGTTAATAATAATCGTTTCTTCTGAACTAAACTATTTTATTCATATAATTTTACATTACAATATAACTGCATATTTTTGCCACTGAACTATCTTTACGGGGAGAGCACAGATCACCGATCTTGTGGTATGAGCCATAGACCACGGACAAACAGAATTAATCATCTTAACACTCCTCCTTGATTTGAAGTTATTTAAATATAATAAATTTCAAATCACAGTAATAACAATCATATACAGTTAATCTTCCTTCCTTCCTATAGGTACTAATACATTAAATGTGTTACAAACAAAATACCTCTCTAAACATAACATGGACATATTGATCTTAATAAATACCGATTTCTTTACGTAACTTAATAAACATATCACAAGGTAATCCTTTGGTAAAAACATCGGCAATATTGGCTTTAGAATCAACATATCTGACAGTTACTTTTTCATTTGCTACTAAGTCTTTAATAAAATGATATTTGATATCGATGTGTTTTGCACGTTTGCTATTTTCAAAAGATTTGCTCATGTCTATAGCACCTTTGTTGTCCACAAACAAAACACATTTTACGTCCTCGTTGAAGTCGTTACACAATCCTTTAATATTCACCATTTCCGAAGCACTTATTGCGGCTGCCACATACTCCGCTTCTGCAGTAGACAGTGCCACACAATTCTGCTTTCGTGAAACCCAACATACTGCTTTACCGTTGTAAAATGTTACTGATCCAGTGACACTTTTGCGATCTAGTTTATTTCCGCCCCAATCTGCATCGGAATATGTATCCAGTGAATTGATTTTTTCGTTCACATTATAGTTCAAACCTAGATCTCTTGTTTCTTTTAGATACCTAAGAATTCTCTTTGCTTGAGTCCATGCACTACTAACTGGTTTATTCAAAAATTGAGATAAATAACTTGTCGCATAGGTTATATCGGGTCTTGACAACATTGATAAAAACATCAAGCTTCCAAGCAATTCTCTATATGGTACCTCTATAGTTTCTTCACTTAAATTTACTTCGAAACCTGTAGGTATAGGAGTCTTTGTTCCATTACATTCTGACATATTAAATTTATTCAACAGTTTGTCGATATATTTTCTTTGCGTTATCTTCATACCTTTTTCATTTCTTTGTAACTCCATCCCTAAAAAGTTTCTTATTTCTCCTAGTTCTTTTGCATTGAATTCTTGTTTTAGCTTAACTACAACTTCATTTATGGATTCTATGTTACCAGTGATTAAAATGTCATCGACAAAAATTAATAACCAAACATTTGATCCTATGTATAGACAAAAATCGTGTTGTGATCTTTCAAATCCAATTTTCTTAACAAATTCGTCAAATCTTAGGTTCCAACATTTAGGACTTTGTCGAAGACCGTATAATCCTTTATTTAATTTCATCACCTGATTTCCCTTTTTCTTTATACCTTCTGGAATGTTTAAGTAGACTTCATCATCAAGTTTTCCATTAAGAAATGCTGTGGGTATATCTAATTGTTTTACAGTCCACTGTTTTTGAACAGCTTGTGCCAGTAATAATCTCACAGTTGTCATTCTGGCTACTGGTGCATAATTGTTACTAAAACTGTTCTCCTCCTGCAGCTGAAAACCGCGTGCCACTAATCTAGCTTTCTTAACACCATTTTCTTTTGTTCGAAATATCCACTTCGCATCTATAGTCTGCTTGTTTTCTGGGAGGGTTGTGAATATCCAAGTTTTCATCTTTTTATGAGCGTCTAATTCATCATTTATTGCTTCTTGCCATTTCTCATCACTATTCATAGCTTCGTCGTAAGTTTGAGGATCTGCATTACTTGTACAAAGACAATATGCTGTATACAGTTCAAAGTCGTTTAACATTTCTGGTTGTTTAATTTTTCTGCCAGATCTTGACATTTTAGTTTCTATAGATTTATTCATCTCGTCTTCTTCTTCTTCGTTTTCCGTTAAGTCATTTGCCTCTTCACTGTGTTGTTCATTCTCATTGGCATTGGATTCCTTTAAAATTGTTTTATTCTGTATACTCTCATTTTCTATGTTTACTGGTATATGTTCATTTTTATTTTCCTTGCTTTCTAACTCTTGGTATTTATAATCTTGTTCGTTAAACCTCACATCTCTTGACAATATTATATTATTTGTTTTAGGACACCACAGTCTATAACCATTCTGTCCATATCCAATCATTCTCATACTTTTAGCTCTCACATTCAACTTATCTGTTTGAGGTGTTACTACTACCCAGCATTTTGAACCGAAAATTCTTAAATTTCTCAAATCAAGTTTTTCATAATATCTTCTTGCGGGTACGTCATTAAATATTGCACTGGAGGGGCTACGATTCAACTGATATGTTGCACACCTAATAGCCTCACCCCATAGATATTTTGGTAAATTTGTTTCTGTCAATAAAGTCCTCGTTCTATTCTGCAAGGTTCGGTTCATGCGTTCTGAAACGCCATTTTGTTGTGGAGAGTACGGTTGTGTATACTCAATACTTATGCCCTTTCTTTTACAAAAATCTTGAAAATCTGTTGCGGTGTATTCTCCACCGTTATCGCACCTTATACGTTTTACTCTGATTTCTTTCTGGGTTTCCAGGTTTGTAATATACTGTTTTAAATTTTCTTTTACTTCAGACTTTGATCTTAACAGATATACGACACAAAAATGTGAATAATCGTCTATGATCGTTTGGTAATACTTTTCTCCTTGCAAAGTTTCCGTCTTGACTGGTCCTGCTACATCACTATGAAGTAGTTCACCTATCTTTTTTTGTTCTTGGTAGCTGTTGACTCACAAAAGGTAACCTTGTAGCTTTTCCTTGCATACAGGATTCACAAACATTCTTACTCGATGGTAAGTTTAAAATTTTCAACCCGTTTCTGTTTAGATGTCCCATTCTTTTATGCCATAAATCATCGTTTGTTACAGACATACATGTTTCTACATTTATTAATTTCAGTCTTAATATGTATAAATTATTTTTAATTTCTCCATACAGGGTATATCTTTCGTTATATATTTTCACACCATTCTTTGAAAAATTTATTCTGGCATTACCATTTTCCATCATTTTTTTCACAGATATTATATTGATTGATAAGTTCTGAACAATTAAAGCATTTATGGTTATAACAATACCTTTATAATCAACTTTAAGTTTTCCCCTCTTCTTTGCAGTTAATGTTTCTCCATTTGCTATTTTTATCTTTACGGTATTTTCCAGATTAGTCACATCAAACATAAAATTTATAAGGTCCTCTTTTACTAGGTTTTCTGTTGCTCCAGAATCTATTACAAAAATCGCTTCATGCTGATCTTCCCCAATTTCTTCTGCACTGAACGCCACAAATGATATTTCTGTACTTTGATTTTCTATCTCTGCTACGTTTGCTTGACTTCTTCCTCTTCTGTTGAAATTATTTCCTCTTCTGTTATTATATCTTCCTCGACTAGGATCTGTTCTGTTCTTGCAATTTGAAGCTTTATGTCCCTTTTTTCCACATTGGTAACAGTTGAAAGGAAAAGTACCACTACTCTGACTAGTAAATGAACTTTCTGTATGATTCTCACTTTTACTCTTTTCTTTTATTTTTATTTCGGCATCTAATAGTCTAGACTTCACAAAATCCATGTTTAACTTGTCACTTTTTGTAGCTAACGTTTCGAGCGCCGTTATCACTTGATCATACTCTTCAGACAATGTTAGTAGTAAGTGGCATACTTTGTCTGTTTCATCCATTTTGGTTCCTGATGCTTCAATTTCATTAATTATCGAATCGAATTTCAAAAAATGGTCTTGAAGCCCTTCTTTTGTGTTACATTTTAAGCTTAACAATTTACGCTTCAAGTACAATTTGTTAAATACGCTCTTTCTTTCTAGTGTATCTTTCAGTGACTTTATCATCTCCTTTGCATTCTTGGCTTTCTTTACTACCTCTAAATATTTATCTGATAAACATTGCACAATAATGGATCTTGCCTTTGCATCATTTTCTGTGAATTTTTCTTTACTTTCTGCTCCGTCTTGTAGAACTTCTGCTACCCCTTTTTCTTCCAATAGTGTTTTCACTCGAAAACTCCAGTTATTAAAATTAGCACTTTCTGTTAGCTGTGGGTATAAATGTACCACCGACATTTTCCGTTTTTTTTTGTTGTATACTTTTACTCTTGCTACTGGGATACTTGGGACCTGCCTGGGCCCATAACCTTTTAAATATGTTTTATGTCTGTGGAGCTCTTACACTTATTTTGTTAATAATAATCGTTTCTTCTGAACTAAACTATTTTATTCATATAATTTTACATTACAATATAACTGCATATTTTTGCCACTGAACTATCTTTACGGGGAGAGCACAGATCACCGATCTTGTGGTATGAGCCATAGACCACGGACAAACAGAATTAATCATCTTAACATCACGATCCAATCTAATGTATCTTTAATTTCAATTCAATGAATAACTGAAAATATAATTGGATCATTTTGTTTTAACATTTTTTAATATAATTATAGGTAAACCAAAGGATTGCCAGCTGTTTGAGGTACTCGTATAATACGAAAGGAACAGTAGTTCCAGAAATAATTTACAAATATGAGTTGATGCAACATATCGAACAAAATGTTGGAAAAGTAAAAAGAAGTCTTTATGAATACCATTACATCAGTGTAACAGTAGCAAAAATGTATTCTTGATTGATGTTGAAAACTGTACTAACCTATCGAAGTAAAATATGATTTGATGGGATTTATTTTAACCTACACTGCTATTTACACCTGAAAGAGTCGTGTAACTAATCTTAAGCCGCAAGGACAAAATAAAATATTTTCAGTGTATTGTGTAAAAAGTGTCTCGTTTACTTTCATTATTTGGAGTTTGAGTGTGGTTACATTAATCGTATTGAACATCAGAATGACAGTTCATTACATATTCGTAATGACGAAAGTGAAATTAGTGGCGTGAAAGTAACAATACTTAAAACTTGCCTTTATTGCAGGCACACGTATAAGAAAATATAGACAAGTAAGTTCTTATCACTGTTAATAAGTAGGAACCTTATTTGTATATAGAATAGTAGTTTTTTAAATGGTTTTATAATGCTAATGTGTTAAAAAATGTTTTGTTTGTAATACCAATTTATATTCTGCAATGGTACATAGCTATTTGAAACAATCACTTTTACCTGCTTTCAACTTTTTAACATGTTTAATATGTGTTGTGTATGTTGCATATTGCATATTAACATAAGGCAAACTGTAAACACAAACATTAGTAATTTTTATAGTCGCAATAATTCTACAATGTCTTTATTATTTGATTGAGAAATCACTACTTAACTATCTAAATCTCTTAGTAGAGTTATCGAACAACAAAAACAATGTAATGTTGAAGAAATACAGTAATATTAGTTCTATACTATGCAAGCAGATAATGTATTTTCATTAAAAATCCATATCCATAAATGCCTATTTAAGACAAACTGGATGTTGAGAGCAGAAGTTTCAAAACTTGCTATTAATGTAATACTGGTAATTAAAGCAAAAGATGTAAAACATATGTTTATACTATTTCAGATAGCTTTTAAGTTTTTGTGACCCATCATAAGCGCCTATATTTTTCACTACCCCTCTCCGTCATAAAATATCACGTACGTACGTGGCAGATTAGAAAACATTACAAGCATTATATGTTTGAGTCTAATCTGCCAAATAGTTACTTGACACTTAATGGTACATGAAAGAAATAGAGGCAGAGTTAGAAAAACTTGTCTATGTATTTTTTGTAATTAAATAAAAATTTTAAATACGTTTGTGATTTTTTTTACTTTTACGTTGATTTACATTGATATTTAAAGGAACAGACACAGTTTTACATAGTAAATTTGTGTTTGTACTTTTAAAGATCTTTGTAAATAAATGTAAATCCAAGTATTATAAACAATTTAAAGGTCACACGAGGTCACCATTAAATTAACTCACTGTATTATCTACCGAGGTAGGTACCATGGAACAAAATATTGATTTTAGTTCCAATTCTTCCATGGTCCCTGCAACTAGATGGCGCTTTTTAAAAGTCATTGCTGTTTCGATGTTGGTACAAGGAGAATGACCTTCTTCTTATAGATATTCTGTGACTTTCTTCTTATAGATATTCTGTGTCTAGGTCTGTCTTCTGTCTGTAATTAAGTAGAGTAATTGATAATCATTCTTCTTTGATGATAATCTTATAGATATTCTGTGATGGTAGTTGAAGAAACATCTTTATGGTCTTTATTTTAGCTTTATACAAAACATTTGTGTTGCTTTTTTAGGGTTAAAATAAAAATTATATACAATTTGTGAATTGGTGAACGTAATATGTAACGTTTAGAAATTAATTTTTCTAAATATTTTTATTGTGCAATGATAATGATACAATGATACTTTACGTCAGCGTTTGGTGAGTACGTACAATTTTTATATTTTTATGTCACTATATATAGATTTAATCTGTTTTTCTTGATAAAATTCACTATCTTTAATTGTCTTTGAAATTTGGATATCAACAGTCAAAAGTTACAAATTTTAGTGCTTATTCTTAAAAAAACCTATGCATGCACCATAAAGTCACTCCTGTAAAATAGGAAACGGTTGTTAAACCAACTTTGTTTATGTTTTTTATGTTGTAGATGTTTCACCCTATAAAATAATATGGAACAAGCCCAAGGCCATATGCAAGGGTTTCACCAACTGAGCATTACAGGTAAATAATAAAATCAGTATCTAAGTGTCTATCTACTTTCTTGGAATAAGTAGTAACTTAGGCTGAACTTTAAGAACTGATGTTGCTATACAAAAATTGTAACACAATTTTATCACACTTTTCTTCTAATTATATAGGAAAGATTCTATTTTGATCTTTCTGATTACCTACCTAAATTTTTATTAGTGATATAAGAAAATTCATCAAGAGAAGTTTAGTGCCAGGTACACTTATATGTTTAGAGCAGCAAAGGTATTAGTTATTGGTAATTGTAGAAAAAATTGTCAATACCAATACCTACATCGTTGAATTCAGACTAGTTGATGCTGTCAGCTGTACCTATTATTGAGACATTTTTAGAACTAGTTTATTTGTTAAATAATTGGTACAAACTATTTATTTACCGTAATACTAATAAATTATTAATGCTAATGCTTCATCATTCTAGTTTTAACCAATAATACTTGAACCAAGAACACTATGTAATCGCCACAAGATATTGTAAGGTTGCATTGAAGGAGATCTGAGCGATACTCTTGTTTAAACCTTACTTATTCCGCAGTTCAGTATTACCTTAAAAAAGCAATAATTGAATAGTGGGACAAAGCTGAAGAGTTATGGTATTTAGAGGAGAGTATTTGTTAAAAAACTTGATTATTTAACAATTAATTGCAAAAAAATAAATTACCATATTGACTCTGTTCTATAGAAAATTCTTTATATAACTTTTTATAGGGGACGAAGACTATTTCGTCAGATTTACATTCGATTACCTGGTTGGAAACGGTTTCGTATCAAATTGACTGCAAAATAGTTTTTATTAAATGATCCTTATGTACTGGTTAGGATTCCAGCATAAACTGTAGGTACCGATCCGGTTTCTCAAGCATAAGCAATTTTTAACCAAACCAACCATCTCTTAATGTTCATAGAATAGAAACACGCATGTTTATTAAATTAACTCGTTACCTAGACATTATCTTATTTTTCAGTATAACATACCTAAAGTCTGTGTCAGCATTCTTGCATGTTACGCCACATGCATATGGTCTAATATGATTTTAATAGACAAATACACAGCGTCGTAACAAATAGGTCTTTGTGGTAATTTAAATGGATAAGGTAAATAAAAATTGTCAGACAAATTCAGCCCAACCGCGTATCATATTCAATAAATTTAACGTACGCCTGTTATGTTATGATAACATATAAAAATAACATGTTTCATAACGTGGAAGTGCAAAAGTCGTACCGGGTATCTCCGAATAACGTGGGCCGTTATACTGCATGTTATGACTCTTTCATAACAGGTACAAAGTCGTGTATGTTCGTGTAAAGTGAAATAGCTTAATATGTCTTCTTGTGTAAGACAAGGATAATCTGCCGAGATGTTACAGAACCATAACAGACTAGGGTTTAGAGTTAGAGTGATATATTTGATGTTTAATCAGATTAAGGCCTAATTTGTGTATTTGTGTGAATAGTCCAAATTATGGAAGGAAAAAGGCAAAAGAAAACAACGGCCCAATATGAACAACTAGGTACTACAATTTATTCAAGAAAATAAGTTACTGATCACCGGTAAAACAAACCCGTCTGAGAGGGGGAATATAAAAGTTCTGTGGAAGAAATTCTTTAGACAATCGTAATAACTTAATAAAAAATACGTCTCTGTACTTTTTGATTGTACCTTAAATAAACATAACTGCCATTAAAAAATACGAAAGGTGCTGTATATTGCAATATCTTAGTTGCTACTCATGGATTTCTTGCATCAAAACTAAATTTAATATCCCATCAAAAGCCATTTGTCAGATCAGACACGTTATGCGCTTAGCCACACATCACAGGCAATTGAAATTTGTCACTTGTTATCATAACATAACGTATAGATAATAACATGCATGTTAAACAAATGTCTATTTTTCTGACGATACATAGTATGAAATTTGAATATAACATAACAGATCGAACTTTAACATGCACGTTACGGTAACATAAGTGATACGCGGTTGGGCTGATTATCTATTTAAAATAAAACAACAGCTACATCACTATTGTTATATTTATCGGAGAAATCATGAAATCATCTGAAAAATCATCGAAACCCTGCCTCCAAATTTATTATAACTGACGGAATACAATAAAATTATAAATTTATATACAGGCTGTTACAAATTCGCTTCTCACTACAGGGATCTCGGAAACGGTAAGGGATACGAACTAGCTTAAATGGGGGCAAAGTTGCGTTATCAGGGGACCAACATTATGCCTCTAAAAAATCAAGGCTAACATGATTAGCTTTCGAAATATTTGAAAAAAACCGAAATTTTGGATATCCGTTTTTGTTCCATTTCAGCCTTGTTTGAGGTGATATTGAAAAAAGAAGAATACTTTCTCATGGCAACTTTTTGCCCTCTATCGAATGGCACTATCAATTTTTATATGTAACGTTTCGTCTTTTCAGGACCATTATCAACTTAATTTTTTTAAATACGGCCTTGGAAATTTGATTACATTTTTTGCAAGCCTTCATAACCCCCAATGCTGTACTGCCTCAGCTTGAACCAGATTCAGGCGTTTTGTCTCGAAAAATTCATCTTTAATGTATTCGTTAAAAATTTTTCAAAATTTTTTATTTAGATATCTATGTTTATTGAATTATCGTACACTTTAAGTGTCGTTAGACTCTATGAAATCCACCTGGTTATTTAATCTATTACCATTAGATCAGAATTTGTTTGAATTTTGAGCACTCGAGAAACATAGAAATAAATATGGGCACGAGATGAAAACTCTAATAATATTTTATTATAACGCGTGATGGTTTAAAATATAATTTAAATGACAAGGTGGATTTCACAGTCTAACGACACTTAAAATGTACGATAATAATTCAATAAACATAGAAATCTAAATAAAAATTTACATAAATTTTTAACGAATACATTGAAAATGAATTTTTCGAGACAAAACGTCTGAATCTGGTTCGAACTGAGGCAGTACAGCATTGGGGGTTATGAAGGCTTGCAAAAAATGTAATCAAATTTCCAAGGCCGTATTTAAAAAAATTAAGTTTGATATAAACATTGATTGTGCCATGAGAAACTGTTCTTCTTTTTTCAATATCACCTCAAACAAGGCTGAAATGGAACAAAAACTGATATCCAAAATTTCGGTTTTTTTCAAATATTTGGAAAACTAATCATGTTAGCCTAGATTTTTTAAAGGCATAATGTTGGTCCCCTGATTACGCAACTTTGCCTCCATTTAAGCTAGTTGGTATCTCTTACCGTTTCCAAGATCCCTGTAGTGAGAAGGGAATTTGTAACAGCCTGTATATATTTTAATGTACAAATATGTATAAGACTATTTAATATAATGTACTATTTCCCTTTCAAAGTACTCTAAAGGATTTCTTATAAATTACCGGTATTGTTTATTAAAAGTTTCCAAGCATTTAGGCTAGAAATATTTTTTATTTAGCTATTAATTAACTTCATAATTACGTTACTGAGTGCAGTTCCTTGCTGTGCCTTCGTTTTCAACAATTCATAATAATTGTTCTATAAATTGTTTTCAATCAAATGATATGGCTGTTTGACATTTGTCAAAAACATATTGTCGCACACCTGTATCTAGAATTAGTTGGTTGTGAACTAATGCCAACAAACGTTTGAGCTAATTTGTTTAGTTTATTCGCATGAATGAATGAGCTGAACATAATACTGTTTTAGGTCTGTTAGAATGAAAAGCTTTATTAGGTTACAACTACTGACTGCTATGGGTCTGAGCGAGATGAAATGTCATACAGCAATACATAGATCACAGTGTACACAACACAAGCATGCTGAGACAGACTTATATGACTGTGGAACTATATCATTAACTGGAAAAATTATACCAGCTAAACTTCCACAAATACGTAATTCAATTACAGCATTAAATAATATAAGGAAACAATAATAATAACACATAGCTCCCTCCACAATTCGGCAACTGCGCTGGAGGGAATGCCGAATAATTATTATTTATAAAATAAAAATATATATTTTTTTCTTTTAGTGGAATGTGCCCATTTAAGGAGCAATGCATTTCTTAAACCAACTCCATATGTTGAAATTACTGTAGATGAGCAAAATCCTCGTAAAACTGAAACTGTAAAAACCACTACTCAACCCAAGTGGAATGAAACATTTACACTTTTGGTTACTCCCCATTCAAAAATGAATTTCTCGGTGATGGACCATAATAATTTCCGCAAAGATACAATTATAGGAGAAAAAAAAGTGGACCTTTTTCAATTGTTAACCCACTTTAATGGCAAGTGTGATAATTTGGATTTAACTTTAGATTTGATTAATGAAAATAAACAGACTGATTCTCCAGTTAAAGTAGGTGAACTGATGTGTACTTTGAAGGGGTTAAGCCTCGATATGTCTAATCATATACGACCAAATGGATCGATGCCCTTAACACAAAGCAATAGTGATATACCACATCGTACTGTCTTGAATGGAATTAGAGCTAAACTGAGAAACCATGGATCAGAAAATGCTGTACCAACTTCTTCTAGAAATGGTTCCGAAAGGCAGGCTTTAGTAACAACTCCGCAGTTAGCTTTATCACCAAGCTCTAATAATATTCCTAATGGTAAGTTTAAAATTTATTACATAAATAAAATAAGCACCATGTTAGTACAATATATAAATAGCATATTGTAATGTTTCTTATACTTGTTCTCATTTAACTTTTAAAGTTGGTGCCGAGATGGTAAAGGCATAGACTTTATAGTGTTGGGAGTCACAGAGTATGAAATATCATACTGTATAACTTCGAAAATAAACTCGTTCCTCGATACCACAAATTTTATTAATTCCCTCCAGAATTATTAAAATAGAAACTAAAATGTTAACGGAAATATTCCACCTTTTCAATGTCTTATCTATCGCGAGTGAAACTTGGCTGACTATCTGAACTTCAAGTAAATGATTTATGGATGTAACTGTGACTGATTTCAGAAAGTTTTCACAGTTATATAGAATCATTTGACTTCATTTCATTTGATAGAATAAATATGACAATGAATGGTCGCTCTTGTGGTATGTGCAGTTGCCTCATTCTTGCTGAAAGTAACCGACTTGCTCATCGTCAAATATAATTGTCCAAAAAAAGCTCTCAAATAACTTCGATAATTTTCACTATTTTTTCGTGGAAAAATATAGAATCTTCCATACATTTTCTTGATCTCGCTACCCAAACACCAACTTTTATGGGATGTAAACTAGTTTATACAAATGTCAAGTCCTATAATTTTGGCTATTTACATAATCTGGTAAGTGAAATTATGTATAATTGGACATTAATAAATAATGTCAAATCTAACAAATTATTATTCATGTATTGGAACATTCACAATAGCGTACATCATCGATAACATTTTCTGTGAGAACAGTATGCTTACCAGTCAATTTACCTTTACAAAGGCAGTGTTTGGTTTAAAATCTCTTGACAATTGAATATTTGTGGTTTAAGAGGGTCTCACAGTCAATATTTACTTCTGAAAATTCAGTCCTAATTGCTCAATGCAGGATTGCAAGGAGTGTGCATTTTTAAACTACCTGGGAAGTGGTTTTGTAACAAAAGCTCTTAAGGCTTTCCTCGCAGAGTGTAAAAATACCATCAGATCATCTTATCGACCCGATTTATGTGCCGTATGTATAGAGAGGATCTTGTGGATTCTTTAAATATTTCTTTTTTTATATTCTTATATCTTTATTATAGCCCTTTAGTGTGGATCTATATAGACTCTAATCACCCAAAGTTTTAGATTGATTAAAGAAGCAGAGAAGTGTTTTCTCATTGTCTTTTATTTTTTAAAATTATATTATGTAAAAACCTAATTCATTTTTGTGGTCCTCTTTTTATCGCTGTTAATTTTTAACTTGACAACTAAAGGGTTTAAAAAAGTTATTTGCAAAAGTTTTTGATATTGGCTATATGATTAAAATTATTGCACTTATTTCTGCTACAACATGTGTAACCTACAACCTCACATACTTTAAACTGTTTTTCCTTGAAAATCGAATGTGTTACATGGTACCTGTTGGGCGATTAAAAGTATAATATGCACAGTTAATGCTTTTATTTGTTTTACTTTATTTTCGTGAATAATGTATATAATTAAACATTTCTGGTTAAACCAATAATGTAACTGATGTTTTTATATGCTTGAAGCAGATTAATGATACTACCAAGAACGTAATCTTTAGTTTTTTATTATAGATTTCAATAAAATTTGGTATACAATTGCTTCTTGATATCGGATACATTATAGTGTAACATTATCTTTTCATCATTTTAAAGAGGTATCATTAATTAATCCATGGATCTTTTGCATGAAAAGTCTCCTTAATAAATTTCAAGTATGAATATGCCACTTTATTGTAAAGTAAAGCCGTGACATATACTATCTGTCTTTATGTAATAAATCCAACAAATAAAAAAACTTGATTTTGCAATTAAAAAGTGAAATAAAATAATAGTATGTATCTATCATTTTTACTGCTATTGTACTATTTTATTACGCTATTATCTATATTTTATGACGAATTTGTCAAATATTAACAAATGAGCAGTGTACTAGAAAGGAAAAGTTCAAACTTTATATTGTACAGATGACAGACAACATTGTTTATTGCAATATATTGAAATACCTTCTACAAAAAACAATATTATAAGGTACACACGACTGTCAGAACTGTACTAGACATTTACTTACTATTTCTTTGGTATGTTCGTAGTACAATTATATTTTTCAGTAGTTTTAATAAGACCCGTTAAACCAGTACAACTTTTGTACAATCATTATACAGTACAGTATAGAGATTGCGACAGTACGAATTCGGAATGGTCTTATAGCAGCATATCATGAAAATCGTCCACTTAAGAACAAGAAAGATAATAGAGGCACGACTAGGTGGAACAAATACAAATACAGGGTGTAAATTTACTGCGAAATTGTTCGATATCTCTCTAAATGTTCAATTTATGGAAATTTCGTTTGAGGATACAAAAATATATTTTTTTTAAATGGAGTAGGTACTCTATAAATTTTTACATATTTGTTTACTGTATAACCATAATATATAATTTTATGTAGGTACTTACTTAAGTATACTAAGTAAACAGTTTCTGAGATATGCCTTAATTCTAAAAAAAATTATATTAATTACAGTGATGCTAATGACTGACCCACTTTAAATAGTACCTAATGACCACCAATTACAGTTTGGTATAGATATACTCATATATCAAGTACTGGTGAATCTGACTTAGAACTAATTTGTTAATATATGAGGTGTTATTAAAACAATATCAATTTTTCTAAACTTCAAC
Source organism: Pogonocherus hispidulus (assembly GCA_963924545.1). Taxonomy (NCBI): domain Eukaryota; kingdom Metazoa; phylum Arthropoda; class Insecta; order Coleoptera; family Cerambycidae; genus Pogonocherus; species Pogonocherus hispidulus. The sequence continues at coordinate 36,235,554 of OZ004694.1, read as the reverse complement.
CGCATATAACGTTTTTTTTTTCAAAGATACACCCTGTATATTATTATGTGGCCTTGTAGCCAATGAAAACATCTTTTCGTTCATTTATCATGTGTTCTATACTACCAAAAATCCTTCAAATTGTCTCCAAAACAAAAAGTCTAATATTCAAAAGCAACTGTGTAATCGACCACTGTGTGTGAGTGACACACCCTGTATTACCAAAGTCTACATATATTCTAATAAGTCCGCTCACTTCTTTGATCTTCTCGAAACACCGGCAGCTTTTTGCTACCGGTCGTAAATCATTTTATGCGTGCTGACTAGAGATATAGATATCTCTGGTGCTGACTCCGCTTTATACGAGGACTATTCTGCCTGCTGAGTGCCGGTTGAACCGGCGATCGATAGAAACACGATGGACAAGGAGCATGAGAAGGCAGGGGAGGGACTTTCGGATGGATTGGCCGAGTGAGTGGACTTATTAGAATATATGTAGACTTTGGTATTACTTAGAATATTTAGATATTTTTTTTAATACTTAACTACCTAACTAAATAAACAATTATAATTTATGTTATAAAATCCGATAATATAAGAGATACCTATATACAGGGCGCTCCATTTTCGAGCCTTATCATTGCGATCTCGGAAACCGTAAAAGATACAGGGTCGGTTAAATTATGGAAAAGTTGCTTGATTTGCTGCCAATAAAAATGCTGTGTTGCAATATGGAAAAAACCGAAAAAATCGAAATTTTATAAAAAATATTTTTTTTTTAAATTGTAAAATAAATAACAATTCGTCATTGCCTCTTTACCCTCTACAGATTTGCCCATATTGAATGTGATTAAACCAGTTTTAGAGTTATTTAACTTTAAGGAATTGAATTCACACCATTGTCTCATACCGTCTGCTATTACAGTAGATAACTGAGCAAACATTGCTGTTTAAGCTTGGTTTCATGTATCTTAATAGCCTGCAAATGTGTCTGTTTTATGTCAATAGTTTGACTTGCATTCCTTCGGCGCTCAAGTGGGGTTTAAACCCTAAAAACTGTAACGTATGCATGTATCGTGTGAAGGAATCAGTTTTACTATTAAGTATTAAGCAGAGTTGTAAACTACAACCATAAGGTGTAGGACGTTGTTCTGCACACAAGCAGACTAGTTTGTTCACTATCACAAAAAATTATATACAGTCCATTTAATTATACTATAGTAAGTCAATGCAAGTGTTTTAATTCAATCAATCAACAGCGATGCTACCGCAGCTCGCTTTTCATTAATAACGCGGAGAAATCCCACAGTACATGGTCCTACGATCTGGATAATTTGGTTCTACGATTCCAAAGTACATGGTCCTAGTCGATCCAGATGGAATAATCTGGTTCTAGTGGTGCCGTATGGAATAATTGGATTCTTGAAGTTTGATAGTGAATAAAATCAGTGATAGTGAACGTCGATAGTCTCATCATACGCAAGAGTTTTGGATTCAAAGAAGCTCTACACAAACGAAGCATTCAACACAAAGAAACACAAATAAGCAACAACGCAAATCAACAATCAACGCAAAGAAACACAAATAAGCAACAACGCAAAGAAACACAAATAAGAAGCTACACAAACGAAGCAATCAATACAAAGGAACACAAAGAAGCAACTACACAAACGAAGCAATCAATACAAAGAAACACGAAGAAGCAACTACTTAATCAACGCAAAGCTACACAAAGAAGCAACACATACACATTCGAGAGGTATTTCTACACACAAGCAAGCAATACTGTAAGTCACTCTTCCTTTTACATATATCCTAGTTTTAAATCATTATCTCTGTTTGTTATCTGACATAGTACTGTTTTATCTAAACAAAATGACTGACCTCAACGAAGGCGACTTACCCGCTTTGATTTTAAGACGAGGTCAACTCAAGGGACAAGTTACACATTTTCAAAAATTTCTAAATACCTTTAATGAAGAAAACACTAATCTACTCGAAATTCAAACGCGTTTTACTAGACTTGATGGGATTTTAGATAAATTTGAGGAAATTCAGAACAGCATCGAAGTGCTCTCAGGGGGAGTCGTTCAAAACGATGAACGAGAAGCCTTTGAGGATGAGGATTTTTACAAGGTTAGTGCCACAGTTAGAGAGTTCTTACGGTCCAAGCAAAATAATGCGCAAGGAAGGCAACCAACTCGATGTAGTTATTCGCGAAATAAATACGCCTACGGGTACAACGGCAACCGCTAATACAAATGTAGACAATTTATTAGGTCAGGTAAAACTACCAAATGTTGACTTGCCAGAGTTTCAGGGATCATATGACGAGTGGACAAGCTTTCATGACAGTTTCGCTACACTAATACACGAAAATCAAAAATTATCAAACGTGCAAAAATTCTATTATTTAAGGTCATGTCTGCAAGGAGAGGCAGCTCAGGTGATACACTCTATGAAAATGACAAATAACAATTATGACATTGCATGGGGTATGTTGAAAGAACGATACGAAAACAAAAAACGTATAATATATACACATATGAACGCTATTTTCGATTTGACGCCAGTAAAACACGAATCTTGTAGTCAATTGCGAAAATTATTAAACAATTTCAACAGAAATTTCCACGCGTTGCAGGCTATAGGCCAACCCACGGATAAACGGGATACACCCATTATATGCACGATCATTTCAAAACTCGAATCTCAAACAAAAAGGGAATGGGAATATGTTATACGCAAAGATGATATTGATTCAATTACGACAACAAAATTAGTTGAATTTTTATTAGAACGATGTCAGTTACTAGAAACTGTCGAATATAAAAACAAAAATATTGAAAACTCACGCGAACAAAAATCATACACTCATTTATCGGTGGGCAAAATTACATGCTCATTTTGTAGGGAAAATCATTTCAATAATCAGTGTCAGAAATTTATTAACATGTCGTCTTCTAATAAGCTAATAGAAGTCAAGAAAAATAAATTATGCACGAACTGTTTGAGACCCAACCATTTCGTGGCAAATTGTAAGGCTAGTTCTTATGGCTGAAAGTAATAAATCTCATGATGATAGGAATGGCCACCCTATTGAAAATAGCAACCCAGGGGGGTCCCAAGAGGACACTGCTTTGACCCATACCACCCTTCTTACAGAAACAAAACAGACTTCACAGGTGTTGTAGCTACAGCATCAGTGAATATTCTCAATTCCAATGGAAAAAGGGTACGTTGTCGCGCGCTATTAGACAGCGGCTCACAGTCCAATTTTATTACGGTGTCTTTAGTACAAAAATTAAAGCTAAAAACCACACAAACACATATACATCTAGCAGGTGTAAATAATGTATCGAGTCATATTTCAAGAAAAACGGAAGGATTTGTATTCTCATTGGATAATAAATACAAAACGAAAAAAAATTTTTTGGTAGTTAATAGAATTACAGGCAACTTGCTTCAAATATCCTTTGATATATCAGAATTAAATCTTCCTAAAAATATTCAGTTAGCAGACGAGAACATTAACGAAGCTACTCCTATTGATTTACTTTTAGGCGCTAGTTTGTTCTTCGATATATTGTGCGTAGGTCAAATCAAACTAGGAAAAAACAAGCCGGTTGCTCAAAAAACCAAATTCGGTTGGATTCTTTCGGGCAATCTACAATCTACAAAAAATATTAATCGACCTATTGTTTGAAATTTATCTATATCGGATCAATATTTACACGAACAAGTTAAACAATTTTGGACACTTGAAGAAGTAGGTGACAAAAAATGCTATTCTCGAGAGTAGCAAGAGTGTGAGCAGCATTTCACAAAGACATTCAAAAGCGATACGAGCGGGAGGTTTGAGGTTAGCTTGCCTTTTTGGGAGAACATAAAATCTCTAGGCGAATCTCAAAATACTGCAATTAACAGGTTCTTATCGCTAGAAAAACACAATAATACAAATTTAGGGTCGTATTTGACGCATCATGTAAAACCAATTCAGGTTTATCGTTGAATGATCTAAAGGTGGGTCCAACTATTCAAAACAATTTGTACTCTATTGCTATCAAAATGAGAAAGCACAATATATTGTTTATCGGCGACATTGAAAAAATGTACAGACAGGTAAACATTACACCTAATAATCGTGACCTTCAAAGAATTGTATGGCGAGCGGACCCTAAAGAAGAACTTAGACATTATCAATTAAATACAATTACATACGGTACGTCGTCGGCTTCATTCTTGGCTTGTCGCACATTATATCAATTAGCTTTAGAAAACGAAACGCAGTATCCAGAGGCATCACATGCTATCAAAAACGACTTTTATATGGATGACTTAATTAGTGGGGCGGATAACACAAGGGCGGCTGTAAAATTGAAAACAGAAATTTCGGAAATTCTTAGTTCTGCAGGGTTGTTTCTGCGCAAATGGTGTTCTAATCATACTGAATTACTCGATAACAAAAACTTAGGGGATCTACCAGAATATTATATTAGTAAGGATGAAAATATCAAGGATTTAGGTGTAGTTTGGAATCCAAATAACGACACCTTTTCGTTTTCAGTAAACTTATCAAAGGTGAACTGTATTACAAACCGTTTTATTCTATCTACCATTGCTAAAATATTCGTTCCTTTAAGGTTAATTGAGCCTGTAATAGGACAAGCTAAGCCTTTATTACAAAAATTATGTCAAATACAAATTTCTTGTTATGAATCAATCCCATTTGACTTACACACCTCGTTCCAACTATTTTATAATTCATTAGTAGATTTAAATTCTATTAAAATACCGAGACAGGTTACCATACCTAAATATACAAAAATTGAGATGGCCGGTGATCTATCATCTAAGACATTTTTAAATGGTCTAAAGATCTTCACATCCAGAAGAGGCTTATGTGGAGATATTTATAGCGACAATGGCACTAACTTTGTTCGTGCAAGTAATGAGCTAAAATCCATAGTTAAATCACTAGGAAATTCTATACAGTCTAGTGAAATTCGTAACTTTTTACTAGAAAATTCTATAACATGGCGTTTTATACCTCCTTTTTCTCCACATCAAGGTGGATTGTGGGAATCTGCGGTGCGTTCAGCCAAATTTAATTTAATTCGCGTGGTGGGAAATGCTCATCTAACTTATGAAGATTTATACACAGTTCTATGTCAGATAGAAGCAGTACTCAATTCCCGACCTTTTATACCTATGACTCATGATCCCGAAGATCTTTTTGTTTTAATCCCTGCACACTTCCTTGTGGGTGACTCTCTCATGGCCATACCTCAAGAAGACGTTTCGGAAATACCAGTGAACCGCTTGAAGTTACACGTTTGTTTGCAGCAAATTGTGCAGCACTTTTGGAGGCGATGGTCTGCTGAATATCTAACGTCACTTCAGCAGCGCGGAAAATGGACAAAATCATTGCCTGGCCTTACGGTCCGTGATTTGGTATTAATCAAGGATGACGACTCAGCTCCTCTTCAATGGAAGTTAGGACGTATTACTACACTTCACCCAGGAAAAGACGGAATCACTCGCGTTGTGAATGTTTTAGTGCACGGTGGAGTGGTCAAACGTAGTGTAGTTAAGGTGTATAAACTACCCATAGACAGCAAGGCTTAGAGAACTGAAATGTGATATTTACTATATACTATTGAACGATATTAGCTTAAGTTAAATACCTAGTAAACTAAGATTGTATAATGTCACTATTTGCACTAATCAGGGTCATATAACTCATAGATTCCTTTCATGCTTTATTTGAAAGCTAGGAGCTTCCAAGGCGGACGGGATGTTTAAGTTTGGTTTCATGTATTTTAATAGCCTGCAAATGTGTCTGTTTTATGTCAATAGTTTGACCTTCATTCCTTCGGCGCTCAAGTAGGGTTTAAACCCTAAAAACTGTAACGTTTGCATGTATCGTGTTAAGGAATCAGTTTTAGTATTAAGTATTAAGCAGAGTTGTAAACTACAACCATAAGGTGTAGGACGTTCTGCACACAAGCAGACTAGTTTGTTCACTATCACAAAAAATTATATACAGTTCATTTAATTATACTATAGTAAGTCAATGCAAGTGTTTTAATTCAATCAATCAACAGCGATGCTACCGCAGCTCGCTTTTCGTTAATAACGCGGAGAAATCCCACAGTACAATTGCTGATAGCAGATTCTGCCCAATAACTCACGTATCATCAGCCAATTGATATTTTTTACTATAGTTACTTGTCAAAGCAGATGAAAGAGAATTTATATATAACATAAAGAAAAGTGGACCCAATATGGACTCTTGAGGTACTCCTTGCCTACTAAGTGTCTTATTTGAAGTATACATTATACCATTGTTAACTATATTTGCAACTTGATATCTATAGTTATGTGGCTCTCGGAGGTACATACATGTATCATGAAATTTTTTCATTAATTTTTCATAGACAGGCCATATTTTGTTGTTTTAGATTTGAGTATGTTTTTTCACCATACTCTTCATTGTTTGAAAAGTGAAGGTTCTGATGAATTGCGTGAAATCTTTGGCAAGCATTTAAAAAAAAAAAGGTGTACCAGTAGAGGATTTTTTGACCAATATTGTTGTAGCTCTGGTTTTTTCACAATGTTTTGGAGAAGAATGAGATCTAAGAAAATTCAATTCTGCAGGTGTCACTGGATATCACTTATTAGTTCTGTTTTTCTTATCCGCATAACGGTTGATTTCAACTACTATATGAGTAATCAGATCATCATTGAAAAACCGCTCAATAGTCCAGTTTATTCCAGTCACCGCCAGCTGTAAAATTTACGGAAGGTACAGCAATAAAAGGGAATGCCGGTGTGGCTGGTGTATTGGGCTGCAATTCACACCACTGGCGAACAGCATTAAAATCAGCAGTCTTCTGAATCTGAGCTTGAGTTTGAGTAATATTCCACGCTTGTATCTCATCTGCTGTCCTCTATTGGTTCCTCCAGTCTGATTTATATAAACTTTCATCTTCATCAGTATCGATATTTAGTTTTTTGCCTTATCTAAGCGGTTACAAAAATAATGCGTGTATCATGAAAGTATATATGTTACAAAAATCTATATTTTTCTTACGCTGCTATAAAACTTTGCAGTGCAGTACAGTAAAAAGTGTTACAGTACGATATTTAAAGAAAAGAGAACGTTCGTATAGGTTATGAAAACAATACTGAATCGTGACATCAACAACCCACCCTACCTAACAGCACGCCATATGGGCAGAAATAGTGCGCAACCATATGGGAGGCAAAAAACATAGCATAAATACGTATATACCGAAATAAGCTGGCTATGTTTAAAAACTAGCAACAAAATTTGCATAAGCCCAAGTTTTTACAGGTAAGCGGAAATAGAAACGACGCGCAAACCCGTTAAGCGGTTAAAGGACACCAATATTAACATAAATAGTTGTTGAAAGGAGTTATATTAACTATTTTAGAAGAACACAATATCAAGATATCTATAATTTTAAATGTAAATATTAATTATTATTATTTATGATTGTAACACTTACATTCATTCCATTTATGTAAATAAAGAATATGTAGATATATGGTAGAATATTCCAAACACTGATAAAAATATGACGTAGATTTTTATGTAAATAAACTTTCAACAAATATGTGACTTTTTTGCCATTTTTTGCCTTTTGGTATGATCCTGCAACTTTTTTTTTTTTTTTTTAAATAGAAAAAATTTAAGTTTTGGTTATGAGATTTTATATGTTGTACAGGAAACTTTCCTATTTTGATTGGGAGAAGAATAACCTTGTATGAAACTTTCTAACATCCATTTATTAGTATTATATTTTTTAGGTAATATAGGCCCTCCTGCGACTGTTCCAAATGTAAATGTCATTACTTCTGAGGCAGATGAAAATAGGGCAGAATCTGAACCGCTTCCGCCTGGCTGGGAAATGAGATTTGATACTTACGGAAGACGTTATTATGTTGATCATAATACAAGGTATTAAAATATACAGGGTGTTTCATGGTGACCACCCATTAGAATATTTCAGAGACTACTTCGATTTGAATTTTGAAAATTTGGGTAATAGGGTTTTCAGGCATGCCCTCAAATAAAATAATGGTATTGCAATTTTGGATTCTACATAAAATTTTAGGTAGACTTTCATGAAGTTTCCCTATTCCTAAAATTAATGGTTTTGGAGATCCTTATTTAATTAAAAAAAAAAAAGAAACAGTGACTATTTTAAAATGTGTATTCTACAGTAAGCAAGTAGGCGACAATATTCACAGGAGGGATAGGTAGACCCTAACTAAGTATTGGTGAAAATTTAGTAATATAATAATAAATTGAACTTTATTTATACTGCAAGTTATACAGAAGTACATCCAAATTTAACACAAAGTGCAGAAAAACTTAAACCTAAACCAGACTAGTAGGTAGCAGCAAATATATATAAACATACTATAATTAGTTAAAGAAAACACAAAAAAGAAACATACATAAATAGATACAGTATTACAATGTGCACATATTATCAACAACAATAAAACATTTTTAAAAACTGGTTTCTATTATAATTGAAAACATCAAAGCTAGGATTATCTTTTACAAATCTATTGACTAGTTCCAAACACCTATTAAGAGGAGAAGGATAGCGTGATACCTTAAAAACACTATCTCTTCTTCTTAGCCTAGGATCAGGTACATTGTAGAATATATATTGTAATAAATCTCCGACCACTAAATTATTATTGATATTATTAACAACAAAAATTATATCACAGAATTCCCTGCGCTTATCCAATCTAACAACACCAAACTCATTAAGTTGATCATTGTATGATACATGGTTTGGAAAAAGAGGATAAACCCCATAGCGTTTATAATAGACAGATCTTAAAAATTTTTTTTGTATTCGTTCAATCATTTCAGAGTGGGATAGGGTTTTAGTATTCCAAACCACAGAAGCATACTCTAACTTGGATCTAATAAACGTATTGAATAATAAAACATGCGTATTCAAGTTACCAAAATCTTTACAACACCTAAGCACAAATCCTAGTCTTCTCATACCTTGATTACAAAGCCCCCTAACATGGTCAGTGAACACAAGGTTTTCAGTAAATAGCTCACCCAGGTCCACCATCTCATTAACTCTAGTAAGCTCAACACTGTCAATATTATAACCGTCCACGACTGATGACCTAGATCGGTTAAATGTCAAGCTCTTGCTATTAAGCTTAATATTTGACAATATTAAGCTTAATACCGAGTTTAGTTAATTTCAAACCAATATAAGTTGATTTTTCTAAATGGGTCATCCTGTATGTTTCTCCATAGTCTGATGCGACTTTGATGAGTCTGATGAGTCTTTGAAAGTGTGCCTGTAGCCTAAATATAAGGAGCTGTTACAGATAGGTTTATCGCAAGGATAACAATTGTTTAAGAGTAGATGTGGATAATATCGAATGTAGGAATTAGTATTTCTAACTGTTGGATAATTATTATTCTCATTCTTGTTACGGTTCTACATAAAGATAATTTTTGCTAATTTAATGTCTTTATTGATCATTTGTAACTAACTTCTTAAAATTATGTTTAATTTCTCTCACATTGGTGGTGAACGAGGATATCCCTTAATTAAACACTGCAAGTTCTATTTATTATTTTATATTTTGTTACATTCCTCATGAATAAATAATACACAATTAAACTGCCACTATGAGTATTAGACTGACAACAAATAACTGCTGATAGATTAGTTGTTTGTGCTGAAGTTAGTTCTGTGAAGAATTTCACTGTCATCCTCACAATAAATTAAATGATGTTAGTTGATTACACAAAAAACAGTAGATACCTTAAATATGAAAAGAATATAAGGAATGATCATGATACAATAAAACAAGATATGATATTAACGTGTCCTAATTTCGTCTGCTTTCGCGCATGACGTCACTTGGTGCGAAGAATTTTAAAATGTATATGGCGCAAAGTGCGCTTTATCGTTGGAAAGCGTCGAAGTTTAATTATAATTGTTTTATTTATTGTTTGAAATATACTTTTAGGTGGTTTTAGTTTCCAAGAACACATTTCTTATGTAAAAAAAACTTCGCATTGACGCAACATTTGTGTAATTAGAGTAACATGTTACGTTACAATCCAAGTACTTTTATCATGTTACAATGAAACAGAATAAGTAAATGTTGTTTTTAATAAACATCTGAAGTACCTATGTCAAAGACTAAGCTTGTATTACATTATAGTTACTTTCATTATATGAATTTAGGTATTATATACAGGGCCTTTCAAAAATAACTAGTACATTCTAGGTAATAAAATACATGACATTTTTTCTAGTTATTTTTTAAAGGCTCCGTATATAATACTTAAATTCATATAATGAAAGTAACTATAATGTAATAAAAGTTTAATTGTAATTATACAAAAGTTATACCGGGTGTCCCACGGTGATGATCCATTAGAAGTATCTGGAGAACCAATTGAGCTATTAATTTGAAATGTGAGGTGAAGTGAAAGTGGGCCATGATCTACTTGATGAAAATATTTTGTAGATTCTACTACTTCCGGTTATACCGGAAGTCGATATTAACTTCGTTATTTTGAATGGAACGCCCTATATATTATTTCATTTTTGGATTCTACGTGAAATTCTAAACACATTTCATGTAGGATGTCCTATACCTATCTATCTATCTATCTTAACTTTTCATAAGCTTTCGTTTGACAGTAATTTCAGGTCTAACCAAGAGATGATATTTAATCGAAAATTTTTAATTTCTAGAAAATCTGAAATTAGTGTCAAACGATCGCTTATCAAAAGTTAAGATAGAAATGTGCAAACCGTTTTGCTTCATCTCAAACCATTTAGATTTTACAGGGTGTCAAAGTTGAAAAATGTCAATATTCACTTGTCAATATTCACTTGTCAATATTTCAACAGTTGAAGATAGGTATAGGACATCCTACATGAAATGTGTTTAGAATTTCACGTGGAATTCAGAAATGAAATATATAGGGTGTCCCATTTAAAATAACGAAAAGTTAATGTCGACTTCCGGTATAACTACACGTGGTAGAAACTGCAAAATATTTTCATCAAGTAGATCATGGCCCACTTTGACTTCACCTCAAATTTCAAATTAATAACTTAATTAGTTCTCCAGATACTTTTAATGGATCGTCACCGTGGGACACCCTGTATAAACCTGTGAAATTTTCACAGGTTATTTTTTAATACCCAATATATAATAGGTCCTTATAATTCAGAAACATATAATACCTATGTACTGATGGAACTTAAGTACATATTTATTTTTTAAATTACATATGAAGTTAAGTCAAGCAATATTTTATGTCGGACGTCAAAAAATGTTTTAAAGATTTTTACATTATATAATTATACATGTATTTACTCTTTTTAGAAAGCTGTGCAAGATTAAACAAAAAATCTTAAAACAATATTGAAGAGAAAACATTATCTGACCTTCTTTCTGACAATTATTGAGGAATTAAAAAAATATGTCAAGGGACGATGTCTTGCTGGTCTATATCCCAGCAATTCATGTTTAAAATTGCGTTCATAATCGCTTTTAATAAAATGCTTATCGCAAACACGAGCAAATTTAACATTAAACACACTGTCTTTACATTTACACAGCTGTTTCCAAATACCCTGCATTTCCTTGTCTTTCGGAAATCTAAAAAACATGGTACCGCCATCGTACAAAACCCTTGCACATATTATCAACAGCACAACCATACATCGTACACCTCATTTTTCACAAAACAATGAACACTTTAACACTTTTAAAACTATTATTTTAAAAAGATCTTGGCTATGAACGGTAAAATAAACACACAAAGTATAGGCCAATATGGCGGAAATTCGCACCAATTGACGTCACATATGCCACGCCCACATGCGTGATATCATATCTTCTTTTATTTATGAGGAATGATTGTACTGTTTGGAAGAGAATAAAATTGCACAGCAACTATAGAAAACATACATGGTGTTCCATTTGGAGAAACCAACTTATAATGGAAGTTAACTAATCTCAGCCTTAAATTTCCACCACCCTGTATATATTCAATTAAGCAATCCCTTCTGTGAATATTGTCACTCTCTTAGAATATACATAGTTTTAAACAAGTTAGTTTGTTTAAATTTTTTTCAAAAAATTAAATTCTTCATGAAGGTCCACCTAAAATTTTATATAGAATCCAAAATTGCACTTATATACCATTTAATAATAGTTCCATTTAAAATAATGAAGGTGACATCAACTTCTGGTATAACCGGATATGTTATGTGGATGTAATTATTTTATATAAAGAGGGCGTGCCCGAAAACCCGATTGCTCAAATTTTCAAAATTCAAATCGAAGTAGTCTCTGAAATATTATAAAGGGCGGTCACCGTGAGGCATTCTGTAGATTGTAAATTAATGGGTTAGTGAGAAATTTTATTTTTAGTTGAGAGAAATTAGATGTAGAAGGTACTTTATTTATTTCAGAATAATTTCTTGAAACATGAATTTATCTGAAATGAGTTTGAAATATGTTTTTAAAAGTTTACCCTTAAAAAAGCACTTCTCTTTGCCAAATTTTCTCTTTCCTTTTTGTCAAGTATTCAAGTGGCTAGCATCTAATCCTTATAAGAAAATAAACATTTTAACGATACGTGAGGGCGAAATAAATAATCAATGACTTTTAAAGATACCTAAAGCCGAATATGTTGTATCCATGTAATTTTTTACAGAAAATTAAATTTTTCCTTGTTTAATTGATTAAAAAATATTTAGAGTATTTAAAAAGACACAAATACTTGTATACCTATTTATAGTTTTAAACTTGAACATACCACTTTCACTAGTGTTCAATGGTGGCAAAATATTACCATAAAAACACTATACATTGCTAAACGATTTTTCAATGATACCATTTAAATGCTGTTTGCACCATCTTAGGTAAAAAAACTTCAAGTTCCTTAGAAAATCTAAATCTAACCTTTTTTCACAAGTGAGTGTTATGAAACCCCATACAACTTATATTATGTTGTATAAAATTTACTTGTTACTAAAAAGAAATTGTCTTTTGTTAATAAAAACACTTTGAAAATACATGTAACATGAAATCTCAAGAGATAAAATTTTGAAGAAAATCATGTTAAAAGTCACAAGACATGGGGAAAAAGTGAAAATTATTAATATTTGCAAAAAATATTTCATGGTGTCCTATAGAACGTTATTTTTTAATGTAAAAATAGCAAATAGCAAGTATGACTATTTTTATGGTTATTATTATTAGTAGAGTATGGCTGTTATTATCTTGTCACTCGGAAATGGTACTTTTGAAGACATGCATTGCCTTAAATAAATGGTTTGAGTTAAAATTATAAATTTTTGCAAACCTACTCAAAAAACTAGAGCGCTTCTAATGGTACTCACGAAATTTTGAAAATATAAATACCTTTATAGAAAACGAGGCTCATAGTCGATACTTGTAAAGTTGTGTTTTAAAAATTTCAGCGTGCGAGGAGCTATGATAATTATTGAAAATTTGTATGTATATACAGGGTGAGTCAATAAGAACGAATTCTTTAGTAGCTCCTTAAATAATGGAGATAGAGTAAAATATTGAAAAGGGGTGTTGTTTCATATCTTTTTTTCTACAATCTAAAATTATTTTTAGATATACAGGGTGCACCGTTGAGGGGTTACAGCATCCAACATTTGTTTTTTATATGGAAGACCCTGTATTTTATACGAGATTTTGATTAAGCTTATAATTCCCCATACATTGATGCCCCGCTTGCTGATCTTGTATGCGGGGTTGCCAAGTTATTTCGGTTTTTCTAAAAATTTGGGGAAAAATATAACCTTGTAAAAAAATCATACCAACCTTGTTTTCGATAATTAAAGGTTGAGATTCGGTATTTAGATAATCAAACCCTTATACTATAAACCGATATCATCGTAAAATTATTTGCTTGTACAGGGTGTTTTTTGTAAGCAACTGAAATGGTCTGAATATAATGTGAAAAAACTCGTTTTTCTTTTATGGAACCCCCTGTATATTATAACACCAGACAAACGAGTATTAAATAAGCTCTCAAATGATATATGGTTTGCTATATCCATAGATTTATAAGACAAGGGAGATGTAATTGTTTACATTTTAAAGCAATCACAGAACCCATTGTTTACTCTTTATCTGGTCAACTGCAAGGTCTACTTTATGATTGTATGAAAAACTGTTGCCAAACTGTCAATTGTGTAATTTATATTTTCACATTTAAACTACCATGATTATGGGTTAAGGTTAAAATATTACATAAAAATATTTTTCCGTTTCCTAGTTAAGTAGATAAATCATATTTTGTTAAAAACGTTGCGATAAAAACTAACTTCATAACGCAAAAATGGAATGAACAGGCATCATTGCTCCCTACTCAAATCCGCATGTTCACATTGATTCCGGTAACAAGCACGTGAATCGTAGTATTTTATAGTATTTCTTTTGTGCGGTGTTGCTGGCAGTCGGAATTTTGCTTTTGTGAATTTTTCAGTGTTTTTCGTAAGGATTTTATTACTATTCTTCAGAAAATGGTGCGTCAGTGTCAAGTGTATGGAAAAGTGAATTCTTTATATTCAAAACTGTCTTTCCACAGGTAAATTTTGCCAAGTTTTGTTTGGTTATTCGGTCGCTCCTTATCATTTTACAGAATATAGTATGTATACATTATATTATGGAATTGCTTTTGTTATTTTTTAAAATATGGCTGATGTGTTAGTTTTTGGAGTTACCTACACACATACTTAAATATGGTCAAAACAAGAATCCAAGCAAGAAGCTAAGGCATCATTCAGCACTTTGCTGCATAAAAAAATTAAAAAACCTATAATGTTTGGTAAGTGTGAAGCCAACATGCAACGTTTGCACACAAAAATTAAAATCAGTTGCGTAACCAAGGTAATTTTTAAAGGTATCCTTTATACTAATCTAAGAGAAAATTACCATTATCAGGCTTTTAAAGAGTTATTTTGAAAACAGTAAGTCAAATAACTTGAAACAAAAAGTTGAATTAAAAACTAACACCATGTACATCTTTCTTATTTTAAATTATATTTCACTTTTAAATGTAATTGAACCCTGTAATACAGAGGGTATCTTTGAAAAACTGAAAAATACTTTTTTACACTACTGTATATATAAGTTTTTGTAATGTAGTAGGTGTACCACCTTTACTTAATTCAGAATTTTAAGTGTTCAAGTTTCAATTCATATTCCCTACATTAAAACTACGATACTAATTTAATTTCTAATCTCACAAGCTTTTGCTGTTGCAATGTATAGTACTGATTTTCTTAAAATTCCTTTTTTGATGTTTTATTATCATACCCAACCCTTCCAAAAACAGTACGTCTTTGGCGTCGGAAGCAAGTTCTCCCAAAACTTTTGCAACGTTGCATGGAGTCGGAATTTTGCCGTTCTTTCTCTCGGTATTCTTTGTCATACACATTGCCAATGATTGATACAAAACCAAAGGTTATTTATGAATGAACCGTGAGGTCTCCTCTTATTAAGTCTATGGCTATATCTAACTCTAATAGTTTTCAAGATATTCAAATTTATACAAATATGGCAGTGACTTCTTTGTCATTTATTTATTCAGTAATTAAGTATTTCAAGAAAAAAACATATTTTCTAAAATCTTTCTTGTTTTGTTCAAAACTGTAGTTTTTTTAACTTTTCTTACTACCATGAACAATATTTTATATCTATTAAACAGTCAACGGTATTTCCGTAATTTCAAAAACACTTGAGTTAAAAAATCTGATAGGAACCTAATAAACTGATAAACATTGAACAATATATTTTTTAAATAAATTAAAGAAATCTAATACTAACAAAAAATAATAAGGGATGAAACAACACAATTTTAAACGTTTACAAATTGAATATATCAATTTCTAATATAATATAAATACTGCTGGAAATGTCCCACCACCTTGAGCAGTGCATCGTATAACACGTGTTACAAAGGAGTCTCCAGCGTTTGTGAGCACTTGTCTGTTTATCTGTATAAACGAGTTTATTATTCTTTCTCTCATATCGTGAGATTTAGATGGTGTGAGTGGCGTCTGATAGACCATATATTTTATAAAACCCCAAAGAAAAAAAATCCAATTTATTAAGATCTGACGATCTAGCTGGCCACATGACTGGACCATCGCATCCAATCCAATTATATGGATATACCTGATCAAGATCATATCTCACTGCAGCAGCATAGTGAGTAGGTGCTTCATTTTACTGAAACCATAATCTGCAAACTGTTGTCAGTGGCACATTGTTTAACAGATCTTGGAAATAATTTTCTACAAAATTTAAATAATTTTGCCCATTTACGTGTCCATCGAAAAAGTATGGGCCGACTAAACGGTCACAGTCCAGTTGTGCTGAAACTGAGGGTTTCTGTGCTGATCACATGAGGGTTTTGATCACTATATTTTTTTCTTTGGGATTTTATAAAAGATGTGGTCTATCAGATTCCACCCACAACACCTCAAGATATGAAAGAAAGATAAGAAACTCGTTTGCCCAAGTAAACAGACAAATGCTCACAAACGTTGGAGACTCCTTTGTAACACATGCTACACGATGCTTGCTCAAGGTGGCGGGCATTTCCAGCACTATTTATAATATTATATTATAAATTGATGTATTCAGTTTGTGAACGTTTAAAATTGTGTTGTTGCATCCCTTATTATTTTTTGTTAGTATTTGGTTTCTTAATTTATTTAAAAAATATATTGTTCAATGTTTATCAGGTTCCTATTAGATTTTTTAACTCAAGTGTTTTTGAAATTACGGAAATACCGTTGGCTGTTTAATAGATATAAAATATTGTTCATGGCAGTAAGAAAAGTTAAAAAAATGACAGTTTTTAACAAAACAAGAAAAATTTTAGAAAATATGTTTTTTTCTTGAAATACTTAATTACTGAATAAATAATGACAAAGAAGTTACTGCCATATTTGTATAAATTTGAATATCTTGAAAACTATTAGTTAGATATAGCAAACCATATATCATTTGAGAGCTTATTTAATACTCGTTTGTCTGGTGTTATAATATACAGGGGGTTCCATAAAAGAAAAACGAGTTTTTTCACATTATATTCAGACCATTTCAGTTGCTTACAAAAAACACCCTGTACAAGCAAATAATTTTACGATGATATCGGTTTATAGAATAAGAGTTTGATTATCTAAATACCGAATCTCAACCTTTAATTATCGAAAACAAGTTTAGTATGATTTTTTTACAAGGTTGTTTTTCCCCAAATTTTTAGAAAAACCGAAATAACTTGGCAACCCCGTATACAAGATCAGCAAGCGGGGCATCAATGTATGGGGAATTTTAAGCTTAATCAAAATCTCGTATAAAAGATAGGGTGTTCCATATAAAAAACAAATGTTGGATGCTGTAACCCCTCAACGGTGCACCCTGTATATCTAAAAATAATTTTAGATTGTAGAAAAAAAGAGATGAAACAACACCCCTTTTCAACATTTTGCTCTACCTCCATTATTTAAGGAGCTACTAAAGAATTCGTTCTTATTGACTCACCCTGTATATGGAATCAAATGTAGACAAGGCTGTAGAAAAGTTTTGAAACAAAAATTTAGTTAGATGTGTCTCCTTTTCATTATTAATGTACACTCAGACACATGCATTCTGAGCTACCAATCAGTCTATAGCTGGGCAGAGGAGAGAACAGTACCTATTTACCGTGTAGTTAAAAAATAATACAGAATACAGTATTGTTACTTCTGGGGTTCTAATGATAAATGAGACTTTTATACAACAGTAAAATTCTTTATTTAACACTTCAAACACAACACAATACTTGTACAAAATCTAATTAATTACACGCCGAAAACACTTCCAAAATTGCACTTAGTTCATTTTAGTATTGCTTATTTGCTCTTGATCGCTGCCTGATTAAGACTGACTTACTCACAGGCATGCCGCGGCCTTTATATAGGCGAACTAGGCTTCTATTTAATACGAATAATCCACATACCAGGGCAGTTCAAATAATAATCTACAGCCAAGTTATACGAGAGGTATTCGATAAGTACCGCTGGTGACATCCAAGAAATGTGGACAAAAGGGCCTATCTCTCTTATTTGAAGGCCTAGAGGATTGAGACTTCACCCTTGGGGGGGTTGTCCTTACCCCTAGAGGTGGTGTTGCCAGATTGTGCACAATTTCCCTAAGGCTGGGTATAACATAGATTTGGCAACACTGCACTCGGTCACTGTGTTGGTGGCCAACAACCTTGGGCTTCGCTTTCGGAAGACATCTGTACTCTGTACATTCAGTCGTTGATCTTCTTGACTATCAAGTAAGGTCCTGTCCACAGTCTCTGAAGTTTGAGACTAAATCCTTTTCTTTGACGCTGGTACAACCACACCACATCTCCTTCCTTGTAGGGGTACTGATTAGGTTTCTTATCCAGTCGCATCTTCATTCTGTCACTATTCAGAAGTAGATGGTCTCTAGCAAATTCATGTACTATCCTCAGTTTTTCTTCTAAGTTGGTTACATACTCGGGAAGATTCACTTCGGCATCGTTGTCGGCTGATGGTCTGCCAAAGGTAAGGTCTATGGGAAGCTTCATTTCTCTTCCAGTTAGCAACATCAACGGGGTATAGCCAGTAAGTTCATGTTGGGAACTTCTGTAGGCTAACAGAAACAGAGGCAGTAACTTGCCCAGTCTCATTGGTTTTCTCTGACAAACATCGAGAGATATTGATTGATGGTTCTGTTGTGTTTCTCAACCATTCCATCGGACTGAGGATGAAGGGGTGTCGTCCGTGTCTTCTTAACACCCAATAGCTTCATCAGATGTTTCCATACGTCTGATTTGAAATTTCGTCCCTGATCAGTATCGATTTCCAGAAGCACTCGTCTACAGGTGACATTCTCCAACAATGCCTCAGCTATTGTTGTCGCGTCTACCATCAAATACTTATTTCCAGACTCTGTCAATGGGAATGGTCCTACAATATCCACTGCTATTCTTTCCCATGGGCTACCAGAGATGTATTACATCATCTTTCCACAGGATCTCGTCTTTGGACCTCGTCTTCGATACACACATGTCACATCTCTTGCACCATTCTTCTACATCCTTGCGATAGTTGCTTCAGTAGTAGCGATCTCTTACGCTAGTCAGTGTCCGATTGACTCCAAAATGTCCTCCACTTCGATTATCATGTAACTCTCGAAATACATTTTCGATTAATGCTTGTGGCACGACCGCTTGGTACACAATGGCTTTTCCATCGGGACTCTCCCATTTCCAAGAGATTAAGTCATCTCGTAAGCACAACGAGTCCCACTGCAACCAGTATCCTTTCAATCGTTGCCCATGTCTGAAAATTTCTTGCCATTGGGGTCTAACTCCCTTTTTCAGCCACTCCTGTATGACTTTCAAATCCGGGTCAGATGTTTGCTCCTGATATAATGTCCCCTTGGTTACTTCCATATCCGGGTCACTGTTCCTGTTTCTGATTGTCAAGATTTTAATGCATTCTCCATATATGGATAGGTCCCTCTCTTCTTGATGTTGACAATACTTCCAGGACTTCTGAGCACAGGGTCTTCTTGATATGCTCTCAGCGTTGACATGTCTACTTCCTTTTCCAAGCTTGACTGTAGACTCTCTATATACAGTGATCTCTTCTCCTTTGGCTCTCTCTAGTATTGGTTGAGACCTTTGGGTATTTTATATTTTAGCAGTAAAAATCACTTCATAATTAAAGATTTTAAGAAAATTTTTTAAGATATAACCTATACATCTTATTTTTTTTAATACAAAATTCTTTTTGGATATTTTATATTGGTCAGGAGATTACCCAAGCGGACCTTAAAAACACATCGAGAGTACGGTACGGTGCGATAATTTAATGGCCTCTTCAACCAGTACATCGCGCGGCGCCGCGCGCCCCTATGCTATTAATTTTAAATGGCGATAACTCGAAAATTATTTGTCACAGAAGGTTGGTTCTTGTTGTAAAAACTTTTTCAATATTTTTTTCTTTAATTCATACGCAGATACTATGGCAAAATTCCTTGAAATAAAATAGTTTCTCACTTACCGAAAATCATGCAGCAATAAAAGTAAAATTTCGAGTTTACTCCATTCTCCAAGAAAAAATACGTTAACCAGGGGACTTAAATTAGTACAGTTATGACCGCCTATATGTCCTCAATTGATTAAAAAAAACCTCTTGTTTATAAGTTAATAGACGTGGTATGTTTAAAAAAACATAAATATAACATTTTGACAAATTGACATTTTTCGCGATAAAAACTGTCTGACCCCCCAAAAGATGTCGTAATTAGTCATTTCACATGCACAAGGATCCAACCAATGATCCTGTATAGGTTTCATGTGGTTATACCTTTAAATTTTTTTTTTAAACATTTTTCTATTGTTTTTACTCCACTATAAATTTTAGCGGGTCTGTTCGCTATATCAAGTTTCTCCCACTACCTTTACAATCTGACCAATCCTCGAATCACAAAGGCGTTAAGGCCGGTGATCGGGGCTGCCTAATAGTAGGTAATGTTTAAACAGATATTTAACAAAAAGTAATCAGGGTTGCATACGGGTGAATAGTATAATCTCTATGGTTATGGCTGAAACACAAATTTTCACAAATTTCTGTTACATGGATGGATTGGATTTATCGATTGAAACATTTCCCTTAGATGGTTGCCTGTCATTATATAAGTCTTGAGTTTTAAATTATATTGGATACTATGTACAAAAGGAAATAGAAATACTGTTTTGTAAAATATTATCATAACGATACAAACTAAATAGACTATTTAAACATAACTAACTAACCTGAAGTATTCGAAATGACCAAATTCCTTACTTTTTGAATGTTGAAACTAAAAAGGAATTTGACGACACTGTTAACATAAAGACATACGATTTTATATCTGTTATTAAATTTCATCCAGGCATTTCCATTAGTCAAAATTGGAAGACATTTTTTATTTTTTTCCTTTTTTAATTTTTACTAGCTGTATGACTTGTGTATTTTTATCCCTTCAGGTTTACAAATTTCTTTTCAGATCAACATCTTGGGAACGTCCACAGCCTCTACCTCCTGGTTGGGAGATGAGGAGAGACCCCAGAGGTCGAGTATATTATGTAGATCACAACACGAGAACTACAACATGGCAACGACCAAATTCTGAAAGACTGCAGCATTATCAGCAATGGCAAGGACAAAGGCAACATATTGTTCAACAAGGTACTTTTTGCATCATCCTTCAGTAACAAACTAAATAAAAACCTTTAAAACTACAGGTAACCAAAGATTCTTGTATCCACAACATCAACCTGGTCCAATGCCTGGTCCCTCTGTAACAGCAGATGAAGATGATGGTCTAGGACCTTTACCATCTGGTTGGGAAAGACGTGTTCAGCCAGAAGGTTAGTAATTAATAATACTGTTACCTATAGGTCTTTATGGAGCATTTTTTAGGGCGTGTATATTTCGTCAACCATAAAAATCGAACTACTCAGTGGGAGGATCCACGAACACAAGGGCAGGAAATTAGTGATCTAGATGAATTACCTCTACCCCCGGGCTGGGAAGTTAGATATACAGAAGATAATAAAAGATATTTTGTTGACCATAATACGAAAACTACAACATTTGATGATCCCAGACCTGGAGCACCAAAAGGTCCTAAAGGTGTATATGGAGTTCCTAGAGCATATGAAAGATCTTTTAAATGGAAAATTAGTCAGTTCAGGTACATTATGCATCGTATTATATGTTACAACTTTTTAGTATAGATTTGATTTGGAGAGACCAGAAAAAATCGAGGCACTAGATAATCTCCAAAAAACTAAATTATCAGGAAATGTTTCTATTTAAATGTGTTGATTTTAATAAATTTTCTGTTAACACGATAAATTTCTTAAAAAAAAACATTTTTATTAGTTGGGGCAACTTCACTGAGACAGGGCTCGTATATCATACGTCATATCAGTAAAATAATACTTGTGTACTCAATGAATTGTTCACTACCATTATGAAGTACTATAGGAGCTTTATGAATTTCATTTATATTCATGGAGAGGCACAACGAGATTCTTTATTTTATCTATATCACCTCAGTATTTCTACAATATACTCTGTACATAATACAGTTACAATCAGTATACTTGCAGATTTGTTCATCATTCGGTATCTGTATCTTTAAAATTGTTTATAATTTTCAGTATGTAATTCAAGGTCTTTCTTTTGTTTTGCTTCGATTTTTTTGCTGAACAATGTGGTTACTTGTTAGTGACGCTACAGATAACAATGCTGTAAAAGTTCTTATTCAATCATAGATCCCATAGGTGATTATTGTTAATATTCTAATTCGGAAAAGGCATACAACAAAAAATTGTTACTAAATGACTACTGTTCATCCTACCCATGACCAAGAGAGCAAATATGTTTGGACATTAGCTTAGATAGGAGGACCTTTTCCCCCTTGCTCTCCTGACAAGTTATCAGTTAATAGTTAATCATTAAATATTTGATAGATATTAAAAAATAAGGCATTTGAAAAAAATAATCAGTTTGACGGTTTGAATTTACACAAAAATGAAATTACTTTTGGCACACCCTGTAAATAATTTAGCAAGCAGCAAGTCATCAGTTTAAACCTTGAATGCTCCTTCTAACTATGATTTTAGTTTAAATATAACTCAACGTTCCATTTATAAAAGGATGGGAGCAGTAATTAAATCCATCATTTCATTAAAATAAAGATGCCATCTGTGGCTCTGTAACGGAGCCATAGATGAGCTCTATCATCTGTTTTTTTCAAAATCAAAATATATCTTTCCGTTGCCGAGATACGAGACTGAGGACTTTTATGTGGAACACCCGGTATATGGAACTCACACAATTCTAGGTTTTAAGTCCATATTTAAACAAAACTTTTATAACATATTTGCATCAACGTAACTATTATTATCATATAGCATGTTCTATTTGTTTAGACATTTTGTCTATTTGTACTTAATAATCTAAATAATGTTTATAAAGGAATCATATATGTATATCTACGCTGAAGGAACCTAGAAAAAAATCATAAAAGTCATATAAACCCTATAAACTCCGAACCCTGTGCCAACTTTTGTTTTTTATATGATGGCCATCTTAGATTTTTATTTCGTGTAATCGTCCTTAAAATCTTTCCAACGATACATGTTTGATTAATCTTTTATTTAAGGGACACTATTCAAGAAAATCTGTAGTTTAAATAAAACTACATATATAAAGTTATCCATGCAATGTGGTATAAGTTTCTTTTTAATTGCAATTTTCCTACCTTCGTCTATCTTATTACTGAAATAGGGGTATTCTGACACTGTTAAACGGTTATTCGCTAAGAATCACATTATGAATTCGTGATTCCTTGACCTTGAATAACTAGTTTCCGTGAATTGACATTTTTTGTAATTCTTCTTTTTTGAAAGTAAAAGATGTCCTGTTGAAAACAATAATTTTAGTATAATTTGCTTGAACCTTTTTGTATATAATTTTACTTGGCTGTTCTTGGGATTATAGGTTCTTTAAGAACACTGATGATTTGACACATCTTTTATTATGAGAACGTTTCGCAGACGGTCGTGAGTTTTTTCAACTCTGAAAATATATTTTTTTAAAATGTGAACTTGTGTTATTAATATATAAGTTACGGTACAATTCTACATGGCAGTATAAAAATACAATATTATAGTTTTATAGTATATTATATTATTACGCTGTCATGTAAGAATCGTATCATAACTTATACAGAATGATTCAGGTATGATCTTGATAAGTTCAGGAATGGATGGAACAGGTGTGACGGATACTTCCCGATTTGCACAGGTAGGAAGTGTCACGTTAGTGCCCGAGGTTCGGTTTCTCTTTTTACTTTGTCTCGGGCGCCAGTTCCTGGTTACAGTGTAGGAACACCACTACTCAGGTAGCTACAGTGAAGATACGGTACGCCAGGTCGGTCGATAGGGAAAATTAGACTTCACACAACAGGTAACAATAATACGTCAATAAACATGTTATACATATATTAAACCAAATAAACCTACTATGTACAAGCTTAATCCTAAGAGACTTAAAGCTAACACTAATAAACCATAGGCGGCGTAAGGGCAAGCAATATGAAGCAACTATTATGGGTTAGCTACAAGCGGGTTGGCAACAAGCTAAGCGGACTAAGCTACGGTAGGGGGGGAACGGTAACGGTTAATAAGCAATCCGGGGGGTGACAGGGCGTGCAGATACCAGGGGGAGGAAGCAGTTATAAATACTAAGCAAAATTTAATGGTGAATCTAAATATACTTGGCTATTGTATACAGTAAATATGTGTGTGGTAATGTCGAGCTAAGGAGTATTCGGAAGAGAATATCCTTAGTCGCGCTGGAAAGAAAAGGTATGGTTAGCACACATAGGTATATCGCGGTTGTAATGACACACCCAGAAATATTCGCTCTAGGAATGACAGCTAGAAAGAATATCCTCGGCTGTCCCGGACTACATGAAAGTTCTGAACTGGAATTTACTAATACGGTGACATCCACCGGTCTTCACACTAGGAATGACAACTAGCGAGAGTACCTTCAGATGCTCCAGACTACGTGAAAGCTCGAAAACGGAATTTACTACTTTAGGGACATCCACGGGTCTTCACACTAGGAATGACAACTAACGAGAGTACCTTCAGATGCTCCTGACTATGTGAAAGCTCGAAAACGGAGTTTACTACTATGGTAACATCCACCGGTCTTCACACTAGGAATGACAACTAGCGAGAGTACCTTCAGATGCTCCTGACTATGTGAAAGCTCGAAAACGGAGTTTACTACTATGGTAACATCCACCGGTCTTCACACTAGGAATGACAACTAGCGAGAGTACCTTCAGATGCTCCTGACTATGTGAAAGCTCGAAAACGGAGTTTACTACTATGGTAACATCCACCGGTCTTCACACTAGGAATGACAACTAGCGAGAGTACCTTCAGATGCTCCAGACTACGTGAAAGCTCGACAACGGAATTTACTAGTATGGTGACATCCACCGGTCTTCACACTAGGAATGACAACTAGCGAGAGTACCTCCAGATGCTCCAGGCTATGTGAAAGCTCGAAAACGGAATTTACTACTATGGTGACATCCACCGGTCTTCACACTAGGAATGACAACTAGCGAGAGTACCTTCAGATGCTCCAGACTACGTGAAAGCTCGAAAACGGAGTTTACTACTATGGTAACATCCACCGGTCTTCACACTAGGAATGACAACTAGCGAGAGTACCTTCAGATGCTCCAGACTACGTGAAAGCTCGACAACGGAATTTACTACTATGGTGACATCCACCGGTCTTCACACTAGGAATGACAACTAGCGAGAGTACCTTCAGATGCTCCAGGCTATGTGAAAGCTCGAAAACGGAGTTTACTACTATGGTGACATCCACCGGTCTTCACACTAGGAATGACAACTAGCGAGAGTACCTTCAGATGCTCCAGACTACGTGAAAGCTCGAAAACGGAGTTTACTACTATGGTAACATCCACCGGTCTTCACACTAGGAATGAAAACTAGCGAGAGTACCTTCAGATGCTCCTGACTACGTGAAAGCTCGAAAACGGAATTTACTACTACTCTTACTTCCTGCTGCGGTTTAGACACGTCTGTCTTCGGTGGCGGTCTGGTCGGTACTGTCTAACTTGTCCACTAACTCTTAGTAATACCTTTGTGGATGGTGGTAGGGAGCTAGTGGTACCTGCGCACAGGTGTCGGTGTCGGACTCGTAGATTTGTACTTACTCGGAACTCTTCAACAGGCAACTGATTCGGACGGCGGTTACTAGCAGACTAAATGTCTCGGAATGCCTAAGTCGGTTGTGGAGAATCCCACTTCTCCCACTCTCGGATCGGCGCAGTACAATATGGAACTTTCCACTACTACTGACGTCACAGGTGCGGACGTCATTAACGTGACGTAGGCGGTCTGACGGTACCTTTTGTGACGTATCAGTGTGACGTCGTATACTTACTTAGTTGGCGGCGGGCTTCTTGCTGGAGTCCACTGGTTCGCACTCAGGCAGGACGTAGACTGATTTACTGCGATGACCATTTCATGGCCTAACCTGGCTGGAACGGGAAGTCTCAAGTGCGCCCGAGTCGTTCCGAGAACGGCGTGCGCGCGGTTTTTATTTTCCTTGTGCGGAACGGCGAAGATTTAAATAAAATATTTGCAAGTAATGGACTAGTATATTTGCCTTAAAAAAAATATGCCTCATTACACAGGTTAAAATAATGTTCATTCATGATATAAACTTATTTCCTAAATCATATTATTTCGGAGATAGTGGGCGTTGAAATAGGAATTTTTTGCCTACTTTTCCCTCATAACTTTTGAACCACTCATTCAATAGAAGTGAGATTTGGAACACGAGTAATCCTTATGATCTTACATAAGCTTATGTTTGAACCACCAACCCCTCTTAGAAGTGTATTTTGTGTGCTACGCCCCTCTTATCTTATTTCAAAACTTCAACAAAAAAAATTATTTCAGAACAGGTGCACACTGTTTTTGCCTGATTCATTTAGAAAATTTTCATATCTTTTTTTTCAACATTTGGGCTTGTTTTTGAGATAGTCAATGAAATTCTTAACAGTGTAGCACCCCGCAGTCGGGTAAATTTCACATAATGTTATAGCAAACCACGAAAAATAAAACTCACAGTGATTTGTGTAAACTGACATTTATACAAATCAACTTCAATCAATCAATGCTCACTTCAATCAGATGAGTGGATGAGGGAAAAGCGGGAAAAAAGTTTCTACTTCAACACCGTGTATCTCCGAAACGATGCGATTTATACTACACTCCAGAAATAATCAAAGTGCTTTGACCGGAAAAAGAGTAGACCGGTGTTGTCACATTTATTTCTAAAGTATTCTTATTTAAAACAGGAAACGTATTAATTACCTTATTTACCCATTTTTTTACTTGTCTTTAACGTCCCTTATCCCTATTGTACTTTATCATAGAAAATATAGTACTACTATATTTTCTATGGTACTTTATTAAAGCAAACACAATGTTTAATTTGTCTTTTACTTAATAATATCAAGGAATTTTGTAATATGTGACAACTGCGAAAATCGTAAAGTTGACGACAAGCTGTTCATCCTTATTTAACATACATATTCTTGCATTTACGCTTTCTTTTTCTCTGAGCCTCAACGACGTTCATTGGTCGAATCAGGAACCAACAAGCGACTGCGCTCGAGGGACTTTGGAAACAGTGGCGTGATCTTGGGTTATTTCGCGCGCGTTTCTTAACGGTAAAAATTTGTGATAAATTATCAGTGTATTTATTCTTTGTGTCAGTGTTGATACTTATTTGTGTTAGTTAAAAAAGTGGAAGTGCATTAAGTGTGTATTACTTTATTTGTTATTATAATTTATTGTGATATATCGTGTTTTCATAATGATATTGAATAATGAAAAATATACCGGGACCAGCAATAGTTAAAAAAAGATCGCCTTTATCCGTTGGAGAAAGGAAAATTATAGCCCAAGTTTTTAAGTCCCTTGCAAGGGATCGTCCGTGCTCAAAAGATGAATTAGTCGAAATATGTGCGGAGTATACAGGTACTACAAAATATGCTGTTTATAAAGTTTTGAGGGAAGAAAAAATATATGGAGAGGTGCAGAAGCCTAAACTACATGAACGAGGTAGAAGAAAAGTGGAGATTGATGGAGATGCAATGAATGCTATACGACGAAATAATTCCTAAACTGAGCAAGACTTCATTAAGGAGAGTTTTACATAAGATGAATTTTAGATATGGAAAGGTTGACAGGAAGAGCATTCTTATTGAAAGAAATAATATAGTAATATGGAGAATTGCTTGATAATGATAACATAAATTGTATATAAATTGATAATAGGTACCTATATTACATTTTTACATACATTAATTTTTTACAGTTTTCCACTGAAATTTTTCGGTAATTATTTACTTTAGCGTAAAACTATCAAAATTTTCTGAAATTTTGTCTACCACCATTTTCGTAAATGCTGCTATTTTTCATCAAAGGCTACATTCTTCCACAAAAAATAACTTTAGATTTGTATTCAGCATACCCGAAAATAGGGGTATGCTGAATAGGCAAAATTTTAGGACAATTTGAGAGTTTTACGCTAAAGCAAATAATTTTTCACCTAATGACAAATCTAAAAATGTCTATATTAACTAGACATTTTTAGATTTGTATTTTTTTACCACTGGGCATATTTCAGTTAATATATACTAGAAGTATTCTATAGAATAGTATACAATACGTATATATTAACTGAAATGTGCCCAATGGTAAAACAGAATACGCACGCCCATGCATCACTGCATTTTACCAGATCGGCGAGGTCATTCCACTTTGATTAATTCTGGCATAGACTGTAGGAAATAAGTTTATATCATGAACAAACATTATTTTAACCTGTACTATCGATTCCTGAAGTTATCAAAATTATACCTGAATCACCCTATATATTAATTATATATACAAGTGTTGCATATATAAAAAAATATATTTTCAGAGTTGAGAAAGCTGACGACAGTCTGTGAAACATCTTCATAATAAAAGATATGTAAAACCAATAGTGTTTTTAAAGAATCTATAATCCCAAGAACAGCCAAGTTAGATTGTAAACAATAATAATGCTAAAAATAATCTAAAATTCAATGTTAATGTAAATAATAAGTTGATGTTTTTTTTACACACTTCATATAATCGAAAGTCAGTCATTTTTTAATTCAGTTAACAAGAACATTCCTATTTAAAAAAGCTCCTTGATACTGTCTCTAAAAATAAAATTATCTTCCAAAAACTTGTCATATTTGATTACGTTCAGATTGACTAATTATTTGCAACTCACGCAATGGTAGGTCCAAGCCCATATTTGAACAAAACTTATAATATATTTTCAGCAACACAAATATTCTCATATAGCAAATTTTTATTTGTTTAGACGGTTTGTCTATTTTTACTTAATAAAGCAAATCATTTTTATAAAGGAACCTGGAAAAAATCATAAAAGTCTTGGAAAACCTGGAAAAGTCATGGAATTTTTCAGGCCCTATAATCTCCAAACCCTGTTATTAAATTGTCGTCTTCTATTTGTAACAGTGATACAAATTTTTATTGTTATAAAAATCCCAAAAAATCCGTTGTGAGCTAAAAACGCCATTTTGAAAAAACATGGCCGCCCCTTCAAATCTTTGAAAATGAAATATCTTCTTATCCCTTGGAGCAATTTTAACATTTTTTTTTATTTTTACAGGATTTTAAGCTTAAAAATTAGAAAAAAATGATATTTTAATTTAGATATAACCAAGAATATAAATTTCCTAACAAAAAACGAAAAACTTTTTAAAATTTTTTTGACTTCCTACATTTTCCTAACTTTTTAATATCACTAACTAACTTTACAATCTAGTTAACTACAAAAACTCAGTCATTTAAAAGATCCTCGTACATAAATATTTGTTTTGGCAGCCATTTCTACATTTACAGTCACGATATACACACATAAGATAGAATGTTGTGCGAAGTGAGCGATCCTTAACATGACGCGTTACGTCACTCAGAGGGTCCTTTTCGTTACGGGGATACGCATTTTGTGCGTTTTTCGCAAAAGATGTTTGTTATGGTTCGTTTTATAACTTAAAAATATAAAATGTCTCAATTTCGCGAAGCTGAGCTGTTAAACACATTATTCTTACTAAAAAATTTGTTCCTCTAAGGTTTTCGCCACGAATTTCGGGAGAACTGTACAATATAGAGTAAAATTGTACATACACTATTTTGTAGAGCACAAAATATACTACAAGAAAGACTATGGGAGGGTATTATATGCACAAATATAAACACAACACAAGTTTTAAAAATGTGGGGTTTTATTAATACAGTCAAAATTTTATTCTTTTTTTTTTCTTAACCAGTTTAATTTATTTACTTTTTATATATCAATACCTAATGCTTGCATAAAATCAAACAATCTCCAAGTAAAAAGTATCCTTATCTAACCAAAACCTTACGTTTAAAGGATTGGAAACATATCAAATATGCCAAAATGATGGCTTACCCAAATTTTAAAATATATTTACATATGCTAGTATATTATTGTCCATATTATTGTTAAGAAAAAAAAAAGAATAAAATTTTGACTGCATTAATAAAACCCTACATTTTTAAACCTTGTGTTGTATTTATCTTTGTGCCTATAATACCTTTATCCGGGGCTAGGAAATTTCCTATCCATTGCTGTATTTGAAGATAGGTCCTGAAAATATAAAAAAAATGATTTGCTATTAATGTAATCCCCATTTGAAGGCCCGTATACAGGGCCCAAACTAGTGCTGGGGCTTCCGCCTAGTTATGTAGCAAGGTCCATTGGAAACTGGATCAAGGTAAGATCAAAGGAAGAATGGTCAAACGGGACTGGGCTGCGACAAGCCAGGCTCTTAATTGAAGGGCCTTGGTCGAAGGCAACTCGATCAATACTTGCGCTAAGTCGTAAGAGCATAAGGATTGTCACAGGACTGTTGACAGGTCACGGACACCTTAACAAGCACCTTAACACTATCGGTCTTAGTGACACTAGAAGGTGCAGGTTTTGCGGACACGATGACGAGGACTCCATTCACATCCTCTGTCGCTGTGCCTGCCTCATGGTCGAGAGACACAAACACCTGGGCGCAGCATTTTTCCTGCCTCAGGACATTAGGGAGCTTCCCCTACAACGGGTGTTGGCCTATGCGCATAGCACGGGTCTCTTCCAATAGCTCCCAACAGCGGCAGGCATAGTGGGTCGAAAGACCTGAGTGCTGTGGGTAACCGCGCCGCCTATCAACAACAACAACAACAATCTCCATTTGAAGCTACCTTAAAATATGTTGCTTTAGTGCAATTTTCGTTGGAGGAAGAACGTCCAAATCAAAAGATTTTTTCGAGCGTCCGCTTAGCTATACCAATGTTGTAAAGACTATATCGTTCTTCTATTAATGTCTCGGGATCGGTCTAATGCGTACATATAGGAGACAAATTTATAACCAACGTTTAGTAGTTCATCTAGATCCGCATTCTTATCACTGAAGACTAACAATTTGTCATACATAAATGTATGCTTCTTAAATACCTTAAAAATAACGTGAGCGGCCATGTTTTTTCAAATGCTGACTTTAGCTCACTTCCGATTTTTTAGATTTGCATTCTATGATAAGAGAGCTATCGTTTTCAACAAAAAAAATAATGTCCACAAAAAGTTCACCCTTAACGTATATTTCTTTAAAATTTGCCTGGTGTATAATCCTTGGTCTTCCTAATCTCGGTAGGTTAGTTACAGACCCTGTTCCCAAACCCATTTTCATACGAAATCTTCATAATCCAGCAGTGTAATTTCTACCGCATTCGTAATAACATTTTACTAAACAAATTCTTGTTTGTAGATCCATGTTATTAAAGGTTAATAAACCTTTCAATTTAAGTTTAGACTTGTTTAGTTTAGAGAATTCTCTAAATCTAAAACAAACCATTTGCCTTATGTAGTGGAATGGATGAACGATGTTGCGATATGATCACCTAAAGGGCATTTGGAATGTTAGTGGTAAAAAAACACCATACTGCCTTCTTTTGGTCTTTGCTACTATTTGTCTGACAATTATTGTATAATTTACTGACAGATATATCGTCTTAGAGGAAGACGATCCTATTTATTTATTTTAAAGAGATGCTGAAAATAACTACTCTATGGACTATATGTCCCGACTGGCATTGCATTACTTTGGTATCTCCACGAAAGTCGCTTCATCTTTCATCGAAACCAGGTACCAGACACTTGGTTTTGCACTTATTCTGTGGTCATCAGAGTGCCATAGGTAATGGACTTGAAGAATAATGTTGCGACATGATTGCCTAAAGGGCATTTGGTATGTACAGATACAGATGTAAGGTATAGCACAGACCGGAAACGGGCACTATACGTTTCTCACAACTACTAACATACTAGATGCTCTTTAAGCAATCATGTCACAACATCATTCATTGAATCCATTACCTATGGCACTCTGATGAGCACAGAATAAGTGCGAAACCGGTCAGTGTCTGGTGATTGGTCTCAATATAAATATGTGGTTACTTTCGTGGAGATACCGAAGTAATACAACGCCAGTCGGTGCATATAGCTGTGGAGTAGTTTTATCGGCACCTCCTTCAAATAAATAAGTTATATGTGAATATCAAAAATGTTATTTAGAATAGATTGTTTAAAATTTCTTGTCTGTTAATGAATTAATGTTCAATTTCAACTATTTGCATATTAGACCACTTCTATTTTTAATAATTAACTTTCACTTTTAGGTTTCTCTGTCAAAGTAACGCTTTACCAAGCCATATCAAAATTCAAGTTTCCAGACAGACGTTATTCGAAGACTCTTTCCATACAATAATGCGTCTCCCTGCATATGAACTGCGTCGTAGATTATACATAATATTTAAAGGAGAAGAAGGTTTAGATTATGGAGGTGTAAGCCGAGAATGGTTCTTTTTGGTGTCACACGAGGCACTAAATCCTATGTACTGTTTGTTTGAATATGCCAACAAAAATAATTACAGTTTACAAATTAATCCAGCATCCTATGTTAACCCTGAACATTTAACGTACTTCAAATTTATTGGTCGGTTTATTGCTATGGCCTTGTATCATGGTCGATTTATTTATTCTGGCTTCACAATGCCATTCTATAAGAGGATGCTTGGTAAAAAACTCATCATGAAAGATATTGAAAGCATTGATCCTGAATTTTACAATTCTCTTGTTTGGATTAAGGAAAACGATATTGATGAATGTGGATTAGAGTTATATTATAGTGTTGATTTTGAAGTGTTGGGTCAAGTAGTTCATCATGAACTAAAAAAAAATGGCGATAAAGAACGTGTCACAGAAGACAATAAGGAAGAATATTTAAGTTTAATGACTGATTGGCGTATGACCAGAGGTATAGAACAACAAACCCAAGCATTTTTAGATGGATTTAATGAAGTTGTACCAATTGAGTGGCTCAAGTATTTTGATGAACGTGAATTGGAGCTTTTATTATGTGGAATGCAAGAAATTGATATTGAGGATTGGCAGCGACACACAATTTACAGACATTATACAAGGAACAGCAAGCCAGTTGTTTGGTTTTGGCAAGTAAGTAATTTTATATTTATACGAAAACATAAATACGTGTCATTAGTAGATTATCACTTTTAAACCAAAATAATTTTGTTGTTTCACTTCCGGTTAACTTTCTTTTTATTTACAACATCCAATATATATACGAGTACTATTTACAGGATGGGAGATACAATGAAAAATAAATATATCAACCTGGCTACTTATTGAATTGTAGCTGGCACACTTTTTAAATATCAGATAATTAATTAAACTGTTTGTCCTAGGAATCAGCAGATGAAATATAACAGCAGAATGCGATGTTAATTTGAACACTTTAGTACAATTTTGTTTGTAAAATAAACTGCTGAGCAAAATTCAAGGAATATCTGAAATTTTTGTCAGATTTTCACACTCTATATCTTTGGTTAGAATTAACTGATTGAAGTGAAATTGGTATAGTTTTGGCGGCGAATTCATCGGTAATTTATACAGGGGCTAATAATTACGAAGTAATTTGTATTCTATGATGTACAGGGCGTTATTCAACCCCCTTACATTTTTACAAAAATTTGACAAGGTCCCAATTCTCTCACAGCCGTTGCGGATTTTCTTTTATTACTTACATTTTATCCTTTGTCTCATACCCCCATACGTGCTTGTCAGTTTTGGCCTAATGCCATTCTTTATAGAGATACCAATTTTTTTGAAAAAATAGGACACAACTTTAGAATTACCATATAAATTGAATGCGACTTGGCAGTTTGTATGTTTGGTGTCTGTAATGGTGTGTAAGGATTAAATCTGTTTTTAATTGCCAGTTTAATACAGTGTACGTCAAAATACATCAAACTTGTGAGATTTTGCACAAACCGAGAATTTGGTCAGCTTGTCACGGTTACTGTTAACCTATGGATTTTAATTAAAAAATACAACACGACTAGAATGGGGTGTTTTCCTATTTTTTTTTACATCGGCAATGGAAAGTAGTTGGAAAAAGAAGAGATACGTATTTCTGGAATTTTAATATTGGGTTCATTTAAGTCCATAAATTATTTTTTTATTGTGTGCGATATCTATGTGACGTCACTAAGCAAAAATTCAAAATTTGCGCCATTTTTTAGTGATTTCTAGGATATTTTCATTTATGTGGTTGGTGTTACTGCTTGACAACTTTACTTTTGTTTATGTTTGAATTGTTTGGTTAAGGTAAACATCATGGTCATGGTAAACATGAGACATTGTTTTTAGTTTATATTTTTACCTGTGAATTGTTGTTTCTGCCTGTGACTGATTACAAGTGTATTTATTAGTAATAGAAAAACATTGTAATTTGTAAAGGTAATTTTTGAATATATTTAATCGACTTTGCAGTAATAGTGTTAAGTTAAATACTAACCTTACATTTTTCATCCCTTTTATTTCTGAAAGGATCTACAGGATCTTTATCATAAAAGGACCTATAACCGGTAAATTGTCGGACTTAGCCTCTACAAAACCTTGCTCCATGTTTAATAAAAGTTTACTTCACAAGAAAACAACAATACAACAAGCCAAGTTGTCAAACCAAACACATACAGGAAATTTCAAATGTCAATTATCGAAATGTCAACTGTCGTTTGTGGTCGTTACAAACTGAAGCTAGCCACATATTATCAGTGTGGCCTCTTTATAGATACATATTCCCTAGTTTTCGTTTAGTGACGTCACGAATATAGAATAAAATTTCAAAATTGAATTAAAAATTTTCTACCGATTCAATCTTAATAATTTTTATCCTAATAAATATAAAAAAAATATATTTTATAAAAATACAGGTTTCCACTTTCATTTCAATTGAAGGAAAATACCCCATTACCACATAAATTGAAATTTTTTAATTACTTCGATTTTATCCTAATGCTAATATCTTTCTTTATAGACAATACTTTTAGTAATTTCCTTTTCATTCTGCAATTAATTACTTTTCCCTCTCTTGGATATTTTCATGGTTTTTAATCATGCCCAAATCAGACGCTATGCAGTTTAGTAACTCTATTTATTATTATTATTATTATTTTTATGGGCATTAATCAAAATAACATCTTGTTAGGCAGAAAACAGAAACTAGAAGTTTTAAAACATGTGTAATTCAAACATGGCGGGAATATTAAACAGTAAATTGCAGATTCGTAGGAAGGGCCGTTCAAAGGCGAAAGGTACAAGGTAATGTTAAGTTTTTCACGCAATGGAACAAGATTAAAAAACTGAGCCTTATACATGAGGAATAAACGAAAAATTTAATATTTTGTGGGGCCACCACGATTTTCCAGCACAGCTTGGCATCTTCTCTCCATGCTTCTAATTATTGGTGTTACTTCCTGAGGGATTAATTCCCATTCCTCTACTATGGCTCGCTTCAACTGACCAAAGGTTTCAATATGTTCATCCCATGTTGCCCTAATTTGTAGTTTAAGGTGAGCCCAAACGTGCTCTATTGGGTTGCAGTCTGGAGATTTTGGGGGCCATTCGGTAATGATTCTGGCTTTATGTGGTCGAGCGTTATCGTCAACAAGCACAAAGTGATTACCGATGTTTCTTGGAAAAGGAATTACAATTGGGTTGAGGCAATTGTCACGGTACGTCTCCGCTGTAACAGTATAGTCCTAGCTCAAACCTACTGCTAAGGATTACCCCGCCCCAAACAATTAACCGTCCTCCACCGAAAGCCACTTTGGTACTCATGTTTTCTTTCAAATAACCTCTCATTCATACCCCTCCACACTAATATTCTTCCGTCAAGAATGACGCAGATTTATTCTTGTTTTATCGGTAAACATGCATCGACTCCAGAATATTATGAGCTAAATAATTGGTGGAATAAAATTTCAATCTTTAAAATTAATGAGTCAGTATCTGTAGTTATGTAACAAGGTCTATTGAAAACTGGATCAGGAAAAGATCAGAGGAAGAATGGTCGAACGGGACTGGGCTGCGACAAGCCAGGCTCTTAATTGAAGGGCCTTGGTCGAATGCAACTCGATCAATACTTGAGCTAAGTTGTAACAGCGTAAAGATTGTCACAGGACTGTTAACAGGTCAAGGATATCTAAACAAGCACCTTTACTATTGCTCTTAGTGACACTAGAAGGTGCAGGTTTTGTAGATACGATGACCTGGACTCTATTCCCATCCTCTGTCGCTGTGCCTGCCTCATGGTCAAGAGATACAGACATCTGGGTGCAGCATTTCTCCTGCCCCAGGACATTAGAGAGCTTCCACTAGAACTGGTGTTGGCTTTGCACATAGCATGGATCTCTTGCAATAGTTCTCGACTAGTGGCAGGCACAATGGGTCAAAAGGCCTGAAAGCTGCGGGTAACCGCGCCTCCAACAAGTCGTGGTATTTTTCTGAAAAAAATTGTGTCTATAAAGAACAGCGTTAGGCCAAAGTTGGCAAGACTAGACAAAAACGTCTGTTGGCCAGACATAAACGTCTGGGCCAGTGGTTAAAATCCATAGGCTAACCGTAACCGTGATAAAAGGTGACCAATTCTCGGTTCGTGCAAAGCTCGTATTTTTGTTGCATTTTGACGTATCCTATAGATGTAACTGGCAATTAAAAACAAATTTAATCCTTACACACCACTATAGACATGGAACATGCAAACTGAGATATGAAAAAATTCATATCTTTTTAAGTCAAAGTGGTTAAAATCCATAGGCTAACCGTAACCGTGATAAAAGATGTTCAAATTCTCAGTTCACAGAAACTCACATTTTTGCTGCATTTTGACGTACACTGTATTGATGTAACCGGCAATTAAAAACAAATTTAATCTTTAAACACACTTATTGACACTGAACATGCAAACTGCCAAGTCTCATTCAATTTATGCGGATTTTGTTATCTCTTTAAAGAATGGCGTTAGGCCAATGTTGGCAAAGCAGTAAACACAAAGTATGAGATTTACATATTCAAGAACAATTTACACACACATTATATAGATCATAGTGTTCCCAATATTTTGTAGTTTTTGGAACATTGTGAAGAAAGAATAGTTTCAAACGCTATTATTAAATAAGAAGTATAGCTAAGTATTTGGACAATTTAAAAACAAATTATTTTGTCAATCACACATGACACCCCTCTTTCGTGGTGAATAAACTGATTGAACTTACCATAACTGATTGATTGCAATCATGTTTGTTACCGTTCAGTCTCCCTACCCAAGCTACAGTATATTACACAGGATGTTCCCGCAAAGGCAAAAAACTTGTCGTTTAATAGTCGCAACATGGAAAACAGTTCCTACCTATTAACAGGGTTGTGAAATGTTTTGTTGAAAATGTAATAGAATAAGTTGGCACGTTCTAAGGGAAATTCACATTGTTATACTATTCAAAAAATAATAATAAACATTGCCATATTTAATTAGAATGTTAACTCTGACTTTAGAAAATACTGGGCATATTGAATACTTTGAGAAAGCAAGAAACTTTTAGTTTTTACAAATCTTCAACTACTTATATATCTTGGAAAAGAATAAGCAGTGCTTATATTATGTATAGGAACATTTTATACCTTTTACGAGTATTAGGTATAAAATATTAATTTTAACACCTATTTTGCTCATTTAGCCACAGAAAAATAAATTTTAATTTAATAAAAACTTTATTTTTCCAAGTGACTTTGGAACCAGATAAAGACTTGTGCATATTTTGATAAAGACTTGTGCATTTTTACTTGCAAATTTTCACGAAAATTATTAATTAACAAAAAAACTAACAATATAGGGAATTCTAATGCTAATCTATAGAAAATACGATTTTACAAGAAAAACCATAGAAATATACAGGGGTAAAAAAATACTTGCGTTTGTTCACCAAAATTCACCAAAATTTGTACTAAATTCTGAACAACCTGTTTTATGTATGCCTGGATAGCGCAATTATTAGAATGTAAAAGTCATCATTTTAACTTTCAAAATATTGAAGATTTAAAATTTCAAATGGACTGGAAAAATTGTTTTTCTCCATAAAAATCAAAATATCTTGGAAAAGGTTACATTTAGGAATAGAAAATCCTTATAAAATTCCTATTAAATCAACTGGTACAAGTGGTTTTTTAATTGCAATCTTACAATAACTGTTATCTCCTTCAACATAGTCCCTCTCATATATAAAGGTCATTCACGTTAAGTTTAAAGTGACGTCACCTTGTCAAAAACTACGCCGTTGACAGATGTAATTTTTTTGCGGGCAGGAGTTTGAAAAATGTCACAGAATAACAACGGCTTTAGTTCTGAGAAGAACTGTTTTTAGTGTAAATAATGTGAATAACTAGAAAACATAAATAAAAAAAACACGAGCAAAATTTAAGCAGAACCAAACACCAAAAAAACAGCAAACAATAAAGAGGCAATATAAATAAATAACAACTTGACAACGCAGAGAAGGGTTGCCAACTATAAAACTCTTTGTAAATGGCAAATGCTATGCTAATTTATTGGTCATTTGTTTATCGAATATTGACAACAATTAATTACTGAAAATGATGTCACTTTAAATTTTCTATTAGATACATTGCTGCAGGTCATCGTGTACCTACTTCTTCTGCATCACCACCATTTTATTCTTTATCTCATTCATAATCTACAATTAGATTCTCTTCAGTATGGATGTTACCTTAGCTAAAAGTCGTACAGACTAAATCTAATGAGGAAGTGGTCTAGTACTAGGATGTTCGTTTTGACTAAGAACTGCTTTACGGATAGAGCATTGTTGTTTCGAGCATTGCATGATGGAATCCCCATGTTCTTCCATAACTTTTCTTTAACTAACTGCTTGGTTAGTAGGTCAACATAATACTGCTAATTAACTATCTGACAAGTTGGTATTCATCCATTCACAGACAAATTCAATGCTGGTAATGCCAATGATATAAAGTCCATAAAGCAGTTTCTAGGCGACTTTTACCTTTTCCTAGGGTAAAACCTGTATTGAGAGAACTTATTTTTAGACTGAATGAAACTGAAACAACAATGTAGATAGGAGAGGGTAGTATATTATATTGAAGGAGATAACAGTTTATAACGAACTTTCTCATCAATGTCATTGTTACGTTGTATATTGAAAAATATTCATCTTAAAGTAAAAAATAAAGTATTACAACATGAATATATTTATTTAATAGAGAATTTGGATAAGAAATGGAAAGTCAATATTCAGTTAATGGAAAAAAAAGTTTTTAAATATTTTTTGTTCACATATATTTTT
Organism: Pogonocherus hispidulus; assembly: GCA_963924545.1. NCBI lineage: Eukaryota > Metazoa > Arthropoda > Insecta > Coleoptera > Cerambycidae > Pogonocherus > Pogonocherus hispidulus. The sequence continues at coordinate 36,195,959 of OZ004694.1, read as the reverse complement.
TCATGCAAATTTTTCTTTTTTTAGTTTGTAAAACAGTCTGATAATGAGAAACGAGCACGATTACTGCAATTTGTAACTGGGACATGCCGTGTACCTGTTGGTGGGTTTGCTGAACTAATGGGATCAAATGGTCCTCAGCGATTCTGCATTGAAAAAGTTGGAAAAGAATCATGGTTACCTAGATCACACACATGTTTTAATCGACTTGATTTACCACCATATAAAAGTTATGAGCAGTTAGTGGAAAAACTTACCTATGCAATAGAAGAAACAGACACTTTTGGACAAGAATAAATATATGTATCTTTATATGTACCTGATCCCAACATGTCAGTTTTCCTCTCTAGTTCACAGAAACCTGATGTCATTAATTATTAAATGGCCTGAAAACTGAACGATAATTTTTTTAAAGAAATTGTAAATAGCAACCAAAAAAAATATATTGGTCAGGTTCAACGTCGTTGAATTCCATTATTTTTTATAACACAGTATTGTGCTGGTGCAATCTGTTTAAATTGTATTTAATGTGATACTTCTAAAAAATATATTGGCCTATTTTTTTTTTGTAGTCTTGTTATTCATTTACTTAATATATGTACATACAAAAAGAACAGGGGTGAAGTGTTCTAATATTAAGTATAAAAATTATATTTGTAAATTTGTAAACATTCCAAAATATTACTTTGATCTAAAGCATATTGATAATTAATTATAAGGCCTCAACTAGAACCAAAGTCATTGTTTTTTTTTTAATTAAAAATATTTTTTTAATCTACATATTTATTTTCTATGTAAACATATTATTATTCTTTAAATTTTAAAATGTGGAATGTAATAACCATATATAACAATTATTTATGTAAATAGGATTTGTTTGTAAATATATAGAACATATTAAATTATTTCATAATTCGTTTTATTGGCATTCATGATATACAAAGAGGGTGTGTTTCGAGTCGTGCAGCAACTGCAGATGTCACAGTAACTCGCAGTACAGGGTGAGTGTTTCTGTTGCCAGTATTGGCACGTTACATTTTATAATTTTTTTTTTGCAGGAACATGTAGAACCTGTACACCCTAAAATAACAAATTTTTAATTTAATAGTTATTTGTGTACCAAGGCACTAATGTTCATGTACTGTGTTTAATAAAATAGGCAAAAAACTCTTGAAACCTCAAACTGAAATATCTTAGAAAATTGTACCCTTAATCCCTACAATGCCTATACTCGAAGAAAGAGAATTTAATTTTGCATAACTCGTACCAAAAAAATACGGGGTGTTCCATTTGAACTAAGAAAATTTTCGCAGTTTGAAATTTCCAAAATGTAAATTGAAAAATGGAACACTTGGTATATTATTCTTGAAGTTCTTTTAATTGCACAAGGTAAAGTCCGATTCAGAATTAAGCAAAGTGGAATGACCTCGCCGATCTGGTAAAATGCGGTGAAGCATGGGCGTGCGTATTCTGTTTTACCATCGGGCACATTTCAGTTAATATATACTCTTATACTATTCTATAGAATACTTCTAGTATATGCATTTTCACTTTTTTAACTAACACAAATAAGTATAAACACTGACACAAAGAATAAATACACTGATAATTTTACCACAAATTTTTACCGTTAAGAAACGCGAGCGAAATAACCCAATATCACGCCACTGCTTCCCCAGTCCTCGAGCGCAGTCGCTTGTTGGTTCCCATTGGTTCCTGATTCGACCAATGAACGTCGTTGAAGCTCAGAAAAAAAAAAGCGAAAATGCAAGAATATGTATGTTAAATAAGGATGAACAGCTTGTCATCAACTTTACGGCGTTCGCAGTTGCCAAATACTCGGAAATTCCTTGATATTATCAACGAACATAAACAAAGTCTTTGTTTATGTTCGGTGATATTATTAAGTAAAAGACAAATTAAACATTGTGTTTGCTCTAATAAAGTACAATAGGGATAAGGGACGTTAAAGACAAGTAAAAAAATGGGTAAATAAGGTTATTATTACGTTTCCTGTTTTAAATAAGAATACTTTAGAAATAAATGTGACAACACAGATCTACTCTTTTTCCGGCCATTGCACTTTGCTTAATTCCCGATCGCAGTATAGTAAACCTTATGGTCTTATTGCATGCCAAAAACTAATAAGAATCTACCATACGAAAAAAGTTATGAAGGTTGTTATAAAGCCTTGAAGTTGTCAATTTTTTTATAAAATATTAAATATCTCGGAAACGGCTAGGTTGAGGAATAGGATATACTTACACGTTTGCAACTTCAAATTGGATGACTGTTTCAAAAATGTAATACAGGGTGTTCCATTTGAAAAAAGGAAGTTAGTATGAATTTCCGGTTGAACCGGAAGTACATCCTAACTAAAAATATTTTCATTCTCTTAAGTCAAGTATGCAAATTTTCATGAATGACATTCAAACAGTTTCCGAGATTCGGCTAACTGACGGTCGTCCAGAAACACCCTGTATAGAGATTTAAAATTTCCGGAAAAATCCCGTTTGTTCCCAGAAAAATTGGCAAAAATGGAAATTTTGCGAAAAATGTATCTTTAATTATAAACTGGAAAAAGTATTTTAATTGCTAGACTTACATTGTATTATTAAATATCAATATTTCAAATATTATATACAAATTATTTTGATGAAAAATGGTTACGGTTATGACACTGACGAACTGCTGTGGCAATATAATTCACCACCGATTCCTTTATTTACTTTGGCAGTTGTTTTTACGTTTTTAGAAATTCTGTTATTTTATTAACAAAGAGTTATGATTTTAATTAGGTAGATAGTTTAGATATATTAGGTACCTACATCGTTTAGTCTTTCTGGTAAATCTGGATATATATTTGGGGCCAAATATGGCTCACTTGTGGCAGAAGAAAGCCATTATAATAATAATAATAATAATAATAATGTGTTTTATTTACTAAAACAGCGATACAATGAAATGATACCAGCAAATGGATTATTGTACTAAATTAACCATAATAGCATATTATACAGTGAGTCCCAGAAGTAATGTCTAAATTCATTTAAGATTCAGTGGTGTATTTTTTTGGAAAAACGCTCGGACCCGTCAATTTTTATTTTTGAATGCAGTTTTTTTTATGCTAAATTCATGTATACAGGGTAGCCCAGAAACAAGTTAGGACCATCAACTTTATTTTTTCAAATGCAAAAACCTATTTTTTATTTCATTTTTAAATTCTGCATCGAATTCTAAGTCCGTTTCATGTACCTATAACCAATACTTATCTTCAACTGTTTTTGAAATATTGACATTTTGCAATTTTGAGGCCCTGTAAATTCGATACGGTTTGAGATCAAGCAAAACAGTTTGCACATTCCTCTTAACTTTTCATAAGCTATCGTTTGACACTAATTTCAGATTTAACCAGAAATTAAAAATTTTGGATTAAATTTAATCTCTTGGTTAAATCTGAAATTAGTGTCAAAATTTAGCTGTCTAGGCGTCTGGTTGATCCATTGCTTTATTTTAAATTCAAAACGCACTAGTGAGTGTAAACTTTTCATTTGTCCAGACACTATATTATACATATTTGGAGCAACGTAAGTATATAATTTCTTGGCAATTATTTTGACTAGGAACAAGGTTAGATATGGCTTTGCACCAGTGGTGGCTGGTGAAGTTTGGGAATGGGGGGCACAGGGGGAAAAAATGCGCCGCAGGCGAAAATTTTGCATTTTCAAGGTCAAACACCTTAAAATTAAAAATTAGAAATTCGTAGAGCAAAAATATTTGCTTGAAGAAATAGGTTTCGTTAGGCAAATATCCCCTTTTTTAATGCGATTGACAGAAATATGGAAAAATTATTTTCCATAATTTCACTTCACACGTTCACTTTCGACTGTAGTCATAGGAATTGTGCATTTTATCTATGAATTGTGCACAATATAGTTAATAGTTCAACCGATTCCGAAAACGTCGTAAGTAAATTATTTTTATTTAACATTTGTAATAAAGCAACTGCACCACTATGTTGCATGAAATCATCTCTAGAATACATTATATATAGCTCATTTTTTAATTTTGTAATGTTGATTTTTGGAAATAAGGCACACATTGTTTTAATATGCTCCAGAGGAAAAACTATTCTATAGTTGTTAAATTTCTCATTTTCAAACAAATTGGCTATAGTTAAAAAATCACTAAATTGAAATCTCTCACGTACGTTCATTAATATGATGTCACATATTTCTTTGCACTGCATTACCTTTGAGTCTCCTGCAGTGACTTTTCTCTTTTTTTTTAAATTATCCACAGAATGTTCCTCCGAATGTTCTGTTAAAATGTCAGCAGCATTATTTATTAATTCTTCTGTATTATTTCTTAGACATTGTATAGCACCTGTAAACAAGTCTAAATTATTTCTAACAGTATTATCATCTAGATAATACTGTTAGAGTCTAACTGCCTCCCCTATCCTATAACTGATTTTACATTCCACCGCCTGTGAATTATATTAAACTGGAAAGTTGTCTTGATTATTTAATGTCGTTGGAATATTTGTTTGGTAAAAATGTCTGTATTCTAGGAGATTTTAATCTAACTTTTTATTCTGATTTTATCGATGGTGTAAAATGTGATGCCGCTGTTAGTGTTCTTAGTGATTTTTTAAACTGCGTGAATTTTATACAAAGTAATAAAATAAGGAACTTTAATAACCGAATTCTTGATTTAGTAATTCATAATAACGAGAACTGTATCGTTAATAGTGCTTTGGAAACACTCGTTAACGAGGATAGACATCATCCAGCTCTATCAATACGGTTGAAGTATTGTTCATCAATAAATTATAGAAACGATTTTAAAACAATTTTGGATAACAATTATAATTTCAAAAAAGCTAATTTTGTCGAGTTGTACGAAGTGCTGTTAAAGGTAGACTGGTCTGCGTTAGGAAATATTAATAATATTGATGATGCTTTAAAGAATTTTTATGGTGTATTATATGACTCTTTTGACGCACATATTCCTAAGTATAGTAAATTCCGGAATAGAAAGTACCCCCCCTGGTTTTCACGCGACATTATCTGCTCTATCAGACAAAAGCACAAACATCATAAGAATTATATAAGATCTGGGAACATAAGAGAATTAGACAGATTTAGAATAATACGGGGAAAAATAAAAAAGGACGTTGACGATGCCTACAAAAAGTTTATCGAGAATACGGAGCGGGAAATAAAGCATGATCCGAAACAATTCTGGTCATTTGTTAAAAAGAAAAGGGAAACCGCTGGACTTCCTAGTAAAATGACCTACAACACAAAACAAATATGCACCCCAGTCAATATTGTAAATTCGTTTGCCGATTTTTTTAAGCAGTCATACTCGCCTATTTCGTCTAACAATCAGACATTTAATGGGATAGAAAATACATGTCTTTTTCCTACTATTAATATTGATGAGTTTTCTGTAGATGAGGTAATCTCAGCAATAAAGAAACTTAAAAATAAATTGACGACAGGGCCGGACTTTATTCCAGCATTTTTAATACGTGATTGTAGGTTTATTTTAGGTAAACCTCTGCAGATACTATTTAACTTATGTCTAAAATCCAAATCGTTTCCAGAATTGTGGAAAATAGCTAAAGTTTGTCCGGTATATAAGAAGGGTGACAGATCTGATAGCTGTAACTACAGGCCAGTGTCAATAATATGCAACTTTTGCAAAATATTCGAATTTCTTATTCATGATCGTATATTTTTTCTTACTAAGAATTTGATTACGCCTTTTCAACATGGATTTTATAAGGGCCGATCGACTACTACTAATCTGTTGGTGATAACTCAAGAAATTGCGGAATTAATGGATGGTGGATATCAGTGTGACGTAATTTACTTGGATTTCACTAAGGCATTTGACAGATTGGATCATCGGTTATTACTTATAAAACTTGAAAATTTCGGATTTTCTAATGCATTAATCGCTTTGTTTAATTCATATTTGAAGGAACGATTTCAGTATGTCGAAGTAAGTGGAACTAGATCTTGTCAGTACCTTGCTACATCAGGTGTTCCTCAAGGATCTGTACTTGGCCCCTTACTTTTTAACCTATTTATAAATGATATTGGATGTAAAGTTGAAGGTAAATTTCTATTATATGCTGATGACGTAAAAATATACAAGAAAATAGTAAATATAGATGATTGCATTGCACTTCAAGAGGACTTGGATATAGTATCTGATTGGTGCGAAGTAAATAATCTCCAACTTAATCCTAAAAAATGTAATATTATGTCGTTTACATCAAAATCACTGCCCCTGACGTTTCACTATAAATTAAATAACAGCCTAGTCTCTCGTGTCCACTCATTCAAAGATCTTGGTGTTACGTTTGATGTGAAACTCGCATTTAGTACTCACATCGACAATATTATATCTGAGACCTCAAAGATATTTGGTTTTATTTTACGATGCACTCGGGACTTCGTTGAAATTGATGTTATCAGGACACTATACATCACTTATGTAAGATCCAGGCTTGAATATGGTGCTGTTGTCTGGAACCCAGGCTATAATGTTTACAGTGATAAATTAGAAAATATACAGCGTAAATTTTTAAAATATATTAATTTGAGAAAGGAAGGATGGTACCCGCCACAGGGGTATCCCCATCATGAATTACTGGATAAATTTAAGTTTTGTTTATTGAAGAAGCGAAGGGAATATCTTTTGCAAACGACACTCTTCAATATCATGAATAATGTCATTGACTGTCCCAATATATTATGTAAATTAAATTTTCATATTCCCCGTGAGAACAGCAGAAACTTCAATACTTTTTATCTCTCAACTCCCAGGACAAATATTTTAAAGTTCTCACCTTTATACTCAATGCTTTATTTGTATAATAAGCAAATCACTATTGACTACTTCAATATTTCGGGTACTGCAGTTCGGAGATTGTTACCTCACTGATGTAAAATTCTGGCGTATTTTTTTCTGTTCTGTATTCTTTGTTCTGTATTATTTACTATGTTTATTTTTCATGTTTAAGTGTTTTAGTTTATATTCAGATGTAATTTAGTACCTAGTAGTATATTTTTGTGGTAACCTTGTCTTGTAATTGGGTTTAATCCTGTAAGACAAGTAATGTAAATAAATAAATAAATAAAACTGATTGAAAACTATCTGTACTCTGTACTCTGTACCGTCTGGTCGACGGGGCAGCGCCCATTCAATGTCGTAACAAAACGCATTAGAAAAGACGCGCTGGAAAAATAGAAGCTGTGTATCCTTTTCTTGCGCATGCAAATAGAAAAGAAAAAAGAACAGGCACACAGCGGCCGTGCCCAGCCCAGTGGACACACGGATTACACAGACGGTGAAGCGGTCTAGACGCTAGACGGATATGTATGCACCAAATGATTCAATATTCATGATGAAAAATTAATAAAAAAATCCACCAAATTATAATAATTATAAAAGTTTATAAAATATCACAACATTCACAAGTCTTATGTGCTTACGCATAGGGCACGTGCCCTTGTGCCCATTATGACTAGCCGCCACTGCTTTGCACCTTGGTTTATGAACATGGTCTATTTTAGTGGTTCTGTTATAATATTTTTTCTTTGGTGTAAGACCAATGCTAAACCGAAGAGCTATCGGGCGTCCATTATTAATCCAGATTCTATAAATAACATATCACTCGAGTAGGTCTAGCACTTGTTGAATTGTATGTAATTTTTAAAATAGCAATTTACTACCCCCCCCCCAGGCAATGATACCATAACTTATATGTGTCTGAACCAGCGCACGATTCATTGATTTCAGGTGGTATATTCCAAAAAATCTCTTCAGGTATTTGAATTTGTATAGCATATATCTCAATTTACCGACTAATTTATTAATATGTTCATCAAATTTTAGATAACTATCCATGATAATACCTAGGTATTTAACACTGGGGCTCGAGGATATTGAGAATACTTGATTATTAAAATGAATTATGTATTAAAAAAATTAATAACAGGTAACTCATTTTGTATTTTTTGTTTTATTAATATTTACTTCATTAACATTGACGTAGTTTTACACATAACAGCAAAACACTATACTGCACTTGACGCGCGTTTCGCCAACCATGTTGGGATCATCTGGAGATGACTAAAACTCAGGTATTACAAAACACAGTTTTCATCATCTCCAGATGATGCCAAATTGGTTGGTGAAACACGCGTCGAGTGCAGTATAGCGTTGGTGTTATATGGAAAACACGTTAGTGTTATCTTCACACCGAAGGTTCCAACCCCTTTCAAAATTGTTTCATTGATGACAAGAACTACAAAGAAATATATTTCTCCAAAGCCCAGATCCAAAAAGTACTTTGCCAGTTCTGGTCTCATGAATTCAAAAGCAGCATCCTCCTGCGTCGGCCGTTTTATTCCCTTCATGGCTGGAATGGACCGGGATTCAGGTAACACATCACATAATGTAAGTAATGTTAAATATAGTGTCAAGTCGATTTATGAACGCGAGCTTGGCAATCAATAATAATAATAATAATAATAATAAACTTTATTCATCTTTAGAAATGCATACATTTATAGACAAGTCAACAAAACAGTTCAAATCCATATTTCTACCAATAAGTTGAACTAATGAAACATATAATCACAAACATCACAAATGCTAGTACAATCAAGTGGGTACAATCTATAAGATTATATTAAAGCTAATAAAGTACACAAACGTCATCAAATACAAATTAAGACAAATACAATAGTAAACCGCCACATGGTAACCTCAATCCCAAATGTGCTCATCTTCCCTTACAAGTTCAAAAAATTCTGAAATGTTGTATAAACAGTTGTGAGTTAATATTTTTTTAAGTTTTATTTTGAACTTTGCCAATACAAGATTACGAAAATGCAATGGTACAGCATTGTACAAATCAATTTTCAAATGACTTGTTCTTTGGAGTCTGTTTTGTGGTATCAGCAAATTAATTTTATTTCGAGTATCATGATTATGTAATTCCTCATGTGTAACATATTGTTGAAGATTTTCTCGAACATGTAGTATATTGTGATACACAATGACAGAGAATAGAGTCATAATTCTTAATGACAGGAACAATGGCTTGCAAGTTTCATTCCATGGGGCATTAACTATACTTCTCACTGCCTCTTTTTGTATTAAAAACACTTTCTGTAATTGACTAAAGGATGCATTTCCCCAAGTCAAAATTCCATATATGAGATGAGAATTAAAAAGTGAAAAGTAAGTTGTCAATGCGGCCTGCTCATTTACAGTCTTTCTTATTTTACGAATAGCATATATTGCCTTACTTAATCTGATGCAAAGCACCTTGATGTGCTCAGACCATATTAAATTTCTATCCATATGAACTCCTAAAAATGTTACATTACTGTTTAAGTTAATATTGTTTGAATTAAAATTACAGTTTGAGATGGTTGATCTAGACTCAAACAGCAATGGTACAGTTTTGTTCTGGTTTAAAACTAGTTGGTTGGGTGTAAACCAATGCTTAGCCTGTTCAATAATATTATTTAGGACGTACTGATTATTATCCTCCCTGCATATATTTAATACAAATGTTGCATCGTCAGCATACATTATAGTTGATACGTTTAAATTACTTAGACAATAAGGCAAATCGTTTATATATACAAGGAAGAGTAAAGGTCCCAACACAGACCCCTGAGGAACCCCCCTCTTAATTTGCATCACCTCACTTTTTTGCTTGTCACATTGAACAAACTGTCTTCGATAGCCCAAGTATGATCTGAATAAGTTTAAGCAGATTCCTCTTATACCATAAAATTCAAGTTTATAAAGCAATATATTATGTTCCACACAATCAAACGCTGCAGTTAGATCTGTAAATATTCCAAGACATTGTTCTTTATGTTCAAATGAATCTCTGATCATGTTAGTCAAAGTTAAAATTGCATCAGAAGTTGACAATCCCCTTCTAAAACCAAACTGTTGAGCAGTTAGTATACAATTTGAATCGAAGTAAGCCACCAGTCTATTATAAATCACAGTTTCAATAATTTTTGACACACATGGTAACATCGATATTTGTCTGTAATTGTCAGGTTGTGAACCATCACCCTTCTTAGGTATAGGAATAACTTTCCCTTCCTTTAGAGCATTCGGAAAGTGACCTTGAAGTAAACATGCATTTATTATATCTGTAAGGGGTTCAATAATAAATTCAGTGCATTTCTTTATTACATACATATTGACACCATATGCATCTTCCGTCTTTTTATTTTTTAGTTTGCTTATAACTGCTTTTATATCTTCCTTAGTGACAGGATTAAGAAACATTGAATTGGCGTTATGTAATTTACTTCCTAAAAAAGTTTCAAAACATGACGCAGGTGCCGGTAAGTTATTTACTATAGACTCTGCATTAGAGATAAAAAAATTGTTTAGATGGTCAGCTGTTAAGTTGACAGGATATGTAATTTGTTTATTTCCCCTACCCGTTTCAAAATTTATTATATCCCAAGCTGTCTTGCTGAAATTATCGGAGTATCTTAATCGATTTTGGTAATACTTTTGTTTAGCAGTGGTCAACAGATTATTGTATTGTTTTTTGTATGTGAGGTATAATTCTTTAAATTGACTAGTAGGAGACTGTTTGTAGCAGCTATGTAAGAATAATAGTCTGTTTCTTGCCACATCGATGTCAGGTGTTAACCAATTTTTATTACTATTGTTATTTTTAACAGGTGCTAGTGGGAAACACATATTGTAATAGAACACAAATATACTATGGAAAGCATTGTACTTCTGTTCAGCCTCTTCAGAAATATATATATCGTGCCACGTTTCTTTGCGCAAGTAAAACAATATTTGATTAATATTATTAGCACTGTACTTCCGTGCATATTTTACACAGTCAGCAGTAGTTTTATGTTTAGTATAATATAATTCTATGAGCTGACCACTATGATCTGAAATACCTAGGGAAACCGTTGTCGCCGTTAAGCCATTTTTATTAAAATTCACAAAAACATTATCTAAGCAATTACCTTTGTTATGTGTAGGGTCACGAATTAATTTTTGAAAGCCAAAATTCATGAGGGTCTGTGTAATTCTCTGAACATTTATATTATTATCTTTATTAAAATGCACGTTAAAGTCCCCCGTAATGAGTATTTTAGGGTTAGTATTAAACGACTCTGTGCATTTCAAAAGTTTATACAATTTTTCCACAAAGTTATCCACCACTATAAACTTAGTGGATCTATATATGGCAATTACAACTATATTAAACTGTCTCAAGTAACAAGCAGATATTTCAATCAACAGCAAGATACAATATATTTACTTATTCATTTCAGCTCATATCTAACACTTAGATATAAATCTAAATGACTCCTGTTGACAATCGTGGGGCACATTAATTAGCAGCAGGCTGCAGGCCGGACACTAAATCCTCCTTTTAGATGCAAGTAGGTAAAAAGATATACGAGGTTTCACTCTTGGCTCTCCTGTCTTTCTGATTAAAAAATTGTCTAAACTAGTTTCTTTTTCTTCTTCTTGAGTGTCGGTTTCTCTAAGGGGCGAGTCCCAAATCACTACAGCCAAGCTAAGCCTATTGTGCATCCCATCAGTATACTATTCAACAAGCATCTTTATTCTTTGCATAAAGTCCAAAAGTCTACTTACTGAAATTTCCCTTAACTCATAAAGTTCTAAGAAAGTTCTAGATAGTTTAGGTCTTCACACTCACTCAAAATGTGCAACGCAGTCTCATTTGCATCATCACATATCTGGGATACCCGTCTTTTTGCCAATGTTAAATTATAGAGATGTTTCTTGAGATGGCAGAGCTCTGTCATCTCTACAGTTCTTTTCTGCGAAAGACACATCTAAAAATTCTCCACGACACTGAGAAGAAGCTCATGCTCACGCAGGTACTTGTTCTACCTTTCCCCGGCAGTATGGTATTCTAGATCTAGCCTACCCACTAACCTACCTCCTACGGGCTACCTCCCGTTTGTAGCCTTGCATACTGGTACCGCTTGAGCATATCTTCAGTAAGCAGGTTGTCTGTATCTTTTTTCCTTTTATCTTACTACCAGTTGTCTCTCTTCTGTTTCCTTGATCGTGATGATATTTCGGATATATGTGTGGATCTGCTGCGTTTTTGGGATTTTGCATCATGACCTAAATAATATTCTCTATGGACAAGTTAATTTCCATGCCTTCCCTCAGGATTTCCCTTTCATTTCTCCATCTTGTACATTCTAGGATCATGTGAGCCACTGTGTCTGCTACTCCACAGTATACACACGTGTTGTCTTCAGGTTTTCCTATTATTCGATGTAAGTATTTCCTAAAGCAACCATGTCCCGTGAGTACCTTTGTTGGAAAGTAGTCAGCTATTCTATGCGTACACTCGATCCATTCCCTTAAGCATGGCATCAATCGTTTTGTCCACTATGTATTGTCCCATATTTCCTGCAATTTTTCTCTGGTTGTGGTCCTCTCTGCTAATTTGGCTTGAGGGGTACTTCTACCTCCTTTACGGCAGAGCCTCGATCTTTCTTCTGCCATTAACTCAATAGGTATGACCCCTGCTACAACCTGTAACACTTTAGCTGATACTGTGCGATATGCGCTGGTAACTAATTAGCTTTTTCGCTGGATTTTTATCGCTAGTCTTTTATATTTTTCTTTCATCATATACTCGTTTCAGATAGGTGCATCGTATAAAAGTGTCGTTTGGACTACGTTGTACAACAATTCTCTTTTCTTAGATCCGGGACCTTTTATGTTCGATGTTATCTTACTTAAAGAAACGACTTTTCTCCGCTTTCTGTATTGTGGCTCTATATGTTCATCAGCTAGATCATTTACATATGCTACCATTGTTACTCCTTCTGAAACTAGTTCTCCCAGTACACCGTCATACAATATGTTCCAAAGAGTGGGTCCCAAAGCCGAACCCTGTGGGACTCCAGCAGTAACTTCTAGATGAACGTTCTTATCTATTTTTACCGATCTGTTATCTAAGTAGTTGTTAATGATTTCTAGCAGGTAATCCTTTATTCCTCTGACTCTTATGTATTATTTATTCCTCTGACTCTTATGTATTATTTATTCCTCTACATTATTTTATCCCATGAGGCTGGATTAAAGGCATTTCTCACGTCAAGAGTTATGAGCGCTGCCATTGTGTCACTTGTACTGTACTTTCTCTGACTGCATTTACTACTTTCTCCACTGCCTGAATAGTTGATTTGCCTTTACGGAATCCGAATTGAAGGTCTGATAGACTTCCATTTTTTTCCTAGTCACCCGTTCTACCCAGCCTACCAGTCACACTAGATTTTTAACGATAAGTTATTATAACGGAAAATGTTCAGTTCAACCTGTCGGTGTAAATACTTTTAGTAAAATTTCAAGTGATATTGCAAAATACGTAAATATTAAAAATCGCAGATCTTCTGCAACATTGGTTGTGGAATCGGAGGCAGACATGTTAACAGTAAAACGCCATGAAGGATGGAAATCTTCAACGAACTGCAGCTGAGGGCTACATTGACGAGTCAATTTTTAAAAAACTGAAATAGCGGTTCAAAGTGCCAGTACTGGAAACTTCTCAACAATCCGAAAAAGAGTTTTAAGTGAGGAATCTGAGACCTCCACAAGCAAAAACAAAACAACCAAACAAAATTCAAAAAACTACTGGAAATGAAGTTTGTCCATCAGTTACCATAGAAAATTGCTATAACTGCTATATTGAAATTGAACATAAACTATTCATGTTATTTTTAGAACTACTATTCTAAGAATTAGTAATATTTCTTATATTGTAAAATACTTCAATAAAATTTGAAATAAAAACAAATTTAATTCGATCGTTGAAAAAATGTTGTGTGCAACATGTGCAAAAAGCATATTTGTTGCACTCATGATGATTGCAGCTTCCGATTTCGTCTCGAGCTGCAAACTTCATGCATCGTGCAACAAATACACACTTTTTGCACTAGTTTCACAAATAACTATTTTTTAATAGATGTGAATGCTTTATAGCAAGGTTGGCGGTATCCATGGATATCATCACTCGTTGCTGTTAAAACTATATTGCTGTATTTTAAATTGTAAGCTGCACGAACTTTCAAAATATGTTGGCATTTTTGTAGTACTTTTCAACAGAAGTCTTGTTGCACTTCTTCCGGCTTAATTATAAATAATGCTGAACCCGCTTGTACTAACAATGACCTTGTATCCCCTCTTCGTTTCTTCTATTATACATTTTTTAAGTAAGTATAACATTAAGTTTTATTACATATATAAAGTATATTACAAGTATTAAAAATATCAATAAAACAATATCATGAAATATTTAGTAAACTTTAAAGTAGAGATGGGCCACTGATAAGTTTCCATATTGGAAAGTTTACAAAATGGGAACATTCCGGGAAGGGAAGAATCCTGTTCAGGGAACATTTCCAGGAAATGTACCCGGGTAGATTTCAAGAAGTTTCCAGAAAATATTTCCGTATTATTTTGAATTTTCCGCCAATTCACTCCTTTTCTTGTTATTTGTAATTTTTTTTAAGAATCTGCACCTAGGTGCAAGTTAAAGTTACTAATAAGTACAAATAATTTTTGTAAATACATGTTGAAACAATTTCCAGATATCAAGTCAAGTACCTACCTACAATGCCAAAAAATAAGTCAATACAGATGTTCAAAAAACAAAAACAGTCTGCAAGTGGGGAGAAATATTTCTGGGCAACTTCCCTTGGAAATATTCCCTGGGATTATTCACGGGAAACGTTTGACAATCTTCCCGAAATATACTTTTGGAATATTTCCAAAAAAATATATTCCTGGGAATTTCCCATCTCTATTTTAAAGTAATAAAAGGGATGAAGGGATGAGTTCCTGGCACGTATATTTTGAATAATTTTTCTATACTTAAATGTACAGTCTGCCGCGGTTCAGCCATCGGTTTTTTGTCTGCCATTTTGCGGATGGCTTTTTAAACATATAAATATAAATATAACATACAAATCTGCATGCATATACTTATCTGTTGAATTTTTTTTGTTTCAAAATTTTACGACACTTTGACGTTTTCTGCTGGCACTTTCGCGTCTAGCAAAACTGTCTGCCAACAATTTTCCGCGATTCTTAAGGATAAGTAAATCGTTCGTAATTATAATCCATGCAGCTTGTAAAATTTTTAATACCGAAATTTTACATGTTTGACCGCCCGACCCTGCTTTAAGCCGCGGGATCGCGCTGGCAGACTGGACTTGGCTACACTAAAGGATCCTTTTCCAATAGGAATCAATCATGTAGCTGATGGAAACTATTTTTATGTAGCCCACTCTCCATCAATTAAGAGTCCAGAGCTTCATAGATGGTTCCTTAAAGAGAATTTTCTGGAGTTTTAACACATTGGGGAACATTGTTAATATACCAAATTTTTCAAATCAAATGCAAAGGGTTTTAAATAAAATTTTTGGGTTGCACTTATTGATAATATTATACAGGGTTGCTTATTAGTGCGATAAAGTTCAATATCAGCCTTATTAAGGGTACCCACTAGAAAAAACTTTCATAAGAGTGGGATAGTGTCAAAAGGCGCACATTTTAAGAATGTTTTGAAATATACAGGGTGACTCACTACAAAGGAGCACCTTCAAGGTCATTTTTTTTTTAAATGGATCGCTATAAATATTTTAATATTTTTTTGAAACCTCAAGAAAATTCTCTTTTCAAAATGATGTGTCCATTTTCGTTTTTTTGGATTCCAGTATTGACGAATTTAAAAAAAAAATGCAAAAATTTTGGGCAAGATTAGGTTTAACAAATAAACCCGCTGTGTGAAAATTACGGTCAATTAAGAACAAATATATTGTAATTACGTAGCAAAGGGACCCACAAATTTATATTTTAGTCATAACTTAAATGAGTTTATACTATTTATTTACTATTGTTGGATATTGTAAAATAGATTTAACATATTTAAAATGTTTTATTCTTTTAAAATTGTTCTTTTTGGCAGTGCTCTTTAAAATAAGTGTAGAAGCTCGTGAACGTGGCCAAATGATATTTTGTAATTTGTTTATATTATTTAATGCTGTGACTAGGCCAGCAACAATGAATTGACAATATAACTACTATGTACCACTAAGCTGACCGAATTTGAATAAAAAATTAAAATATTCACGCGCACAATACACGATGATTCTATCACATAATTAATAGTCATGTGGCGTCTCAGATTTTTTATTTAAAGCATTATAGCTGCCCAGAAAGTATCTTTTGTTTCCGCTAGCACTAGCAACCATCAGGAGTAAGTAATTGATATTCTGTTCGAATCTAGTCCAGTTTCTCCACTGATAATCCTACCGACATAGTTCTGACACGCACCCTCCATCACGAAGCAAGATACAGGTCCACATAGCTGCTGTCACCTTAATGAGCGATTGACTTGGGGACTTGTACATTTTGGAATGCTGCATCTTATTTCTCATTCAGACTTGGTGCAGAAAGCTTGGGGACGCTGCCCGATATACTAGATATACCTTCACAGTGGTTCCTCCTATGAGCAATTAATATTGGGAAAGTTGCTTTGTAGAATTATCAGTATATTGTTTCCAGATGTCGAGTATAATAACCGCCTCTGTAGAGTCAGTTCGGATTTTAACCTGTCAGATTCTGTTTCTGGTGTGTTTCACTAGGTGTACCTTGGCAATGATTCCTCCTATGAGCAATTGATAGTGGGAAAGTGGATTGGTAGTGTACACCAGTTTAACGTTTTCAGAATCCGGGTGCATAAAAGCCTGGTAAATATGTATTTTGCTTGTTGATGTGTTTTACGCAATGTACTTTAGAAATTATTCCTCCTATGAGCGATTGACATTGGGAAAGTTGCTAGAGGGTGATACAGTGAACTTGTCTAGCGAGGTCAAATTATTTTCCTGTTAATATAAGATTGTGTTTGAGCTTCTCCTGGTTGTTATTGCTACTTATTAATTACTGTACTTGCTTAGCTAAAATTACTTATTTAGTCAGAGTACATACATTCCAATTTATTGCTTTGCTATTTGACCGTCTACCATTTATTTTATTTAGTACTTATTAAATTTTGTTGTTCTTTACAGTTTTATTTTTGCATTATCAGCAACAATTACTATTGTTTATTACTATTACTATTTTCCGCATTTTGATTTTACTGCTTGCCTATAAACCTTGTTGCTTATCTGTATCAAAGAGTAAATATATATTTTAGTAATTAGAATTGTTAAGACTTTTATTACTTAGATTAAGGAAAACTGACCCCTAGCATGTGCATTTATTGCACCTTCTTCACTGAAGCTACCCAGCCTCTACTCATCAGCGAGTAGAGTCCGCGTTCACCACATTAAATCTGAATGGTGGTGCCAGATATAATTCGAAAACAAATTAAGAGGGTCACAGTAACACATGCTCTTTGATAGAAATACAGCCAACTTTCTAGGTATTTAAATAGTTTAACACTTTTTGGTGTTTGTTTAGTATTTTATTTTTATGTTGACATCTTCATTCCACATTATTTCAAGACACACTGAATACAAGAATAAATTAAAAATAATAGTCAGTCAACGGAATGACTTTCAATAGATTATGATCTGCAAGCTGAGTTAGTGAGTTAGGTTATTAGTTAAGGTTATTTATATATTAAATGGTGATGTTTATTTCTCACAATATATGTTCCAGTGGTGGCTCGTGGCCTCTACATTTGATTTTATTTGCCTCCTCCTCCACTTCAACTTTCGCTAACCTCACCATGATCGACAGTGGTAATGTCGGTCAATTACGTCGAAATTATTTTTTTATAAATCAAATTAATGCACCCATCTTTTATTAATGGAAATTTGTTTATTATATTTTCTGTAAAATCATTCCTGAAGCAAACGAAACAACTATTTATCGATAGAAGTAAGTGTGTGCTCAACCGAGGTACTTGTTGCTGGAATTATGGCAATCAAAACAAGCAGTTTGAACGTTTCCGGAAATATTTCGCAGAGGTCATTATATCTATAAAAACGTTTAATATTGATTCAATGTTAGTTTTGACGTTGTTCATCGTGATATGTCACGACTCCTAACTCCTTAATCAGGTTGTTGGTCAAAAATATTTTTGTAAAAGCTGGTTAAACTCTAATAATCAATTAGAAAATCAATTGGATTATGATTATGATTAAAGCAGAAACTACAGCACCTCCGTATATGATGCAGTTGCTGTAGAGTATGTGAAAGTAGACAGAAATATCTTGGCTACGCCGCGCAAAATGTATTAATGTGAACGGCCTATAAGTGCAGAATGTACAGTAAGCTCGACTTGAATTGCACCCCAAGTGGCAGAACGACTATGGAATCTAAATAAAATATAACCATGATACATAAAACAACATGTTTTTGTATAATCTATCTTATTTGGGTTTGATTACATGCATCTAAAAATATTAATAAACTTAACAGTCATTGTGGCTTAAATTATAACACATCTCATAGTTTTCATTTTCTACATTTTTTAATTTGTACATATTTATTTAAAAAATTTATTAAACGGGAAATAATGTTGTGGTATATCTTCCTGTATAGGCAATTTATCATCATATTTAAACACAGTACTTTTTTCCTTATCATCCATGTTTACTAAATTTTCAATGATCTCTTCTTTCCCATATTTATCTCTTTTTTTGGAAATGCAGTATTCTTTATCACCAATTTTACGGCACACGGTGGTTTCTTCGTTTCCTTCATTATCTCTTACTGTACGGTGAGTTTCAACAGACTGTAACAAATTTAACAACATGAAAAAATTGTCTTGGACTGCCCTGGACTGGATAAGTTTATTAATTTAGGGCAAGAGAAAGGGGAGTATGCGTCATTTTGTCAACATCTTAACCTAAACAATATCCTTTTGTGTTCTGACTGTCACAAATATATTTCAATATCATGTGTATTAAGAGGTTCATTTTGGATGAACATAAATTTGTGCAATTTATTCTAACATAATAAGCAGACATGATAAATAAGTCACTATTTTACTGAAAAATAATTCTATTATCTATTATTCTATTTATTTTTTTAGCTTGACCATTACCCTTTACTCGCATAATAAACAAGTAATTTTATTGTTAAGAGTTTAAGATCGCCATGTCTATATAAAAGAATACCCTGTAGGTCATAGAGAGAGACAACTTTTATCTACGTGATAGATGCTGGGTATCTATCTAGCGGATAATGTGTAAAGATGAGCACATTGTTTACAGAACAGAAATTAAACGCAACTTTTTACTGTTGATTTAGAATGCTAAGCAGAAGCAAATAACCAGTTTCAGTTTCACCTGAATTGTAATACAATAATTTCGCTGCCTCCAATTTCCATTTTTAGTTACATATTTTTTAGGTATTTTCAATAGTAGGTAATTATTAAACTAGACAAAATATATTACGCGAAAGGAATAGTTATTTTTTATATTAATGTCTATTATTTTCAGTATGAAGCTATTAGGTAAAATAAACTAAAACGTTATTGCTTGAAGTTATACATATATGTAGATATTTTATCCTTTTGGCTCGATGACTAATCTCATATTCCTAATTCTAATGCATGACTAGTCTTACAATGTCCAGATTTGTCTACGAATAAACAAATAACTGAATTATTTCAAATAGTATTTTAATTTAATAAATTTGATAAAAAGATTATACCTACATAACTCAAAAGTAGGTACAAAATTACTTTTGTATCTAATATAAAAAAGTTTACATAAAAGAAATATTCATGAGTAGATTGTCAATTAAAATGTTCACTTACAAGAATTTTAAACCTGTTCTAATTTCTTGTACTAAAATCAGTGCTTATTTTAGTGTAATGTCATATGACCCTTCAATATGTGTAATGAGCTGCCACACTAGCTCTGAAGAACGTTACGGGCGAGAGAAAACCAATACCTCCCAACTTACAGAGTCAGGAAACGCCACTCTGTCAGTGTAAGGGGGCGAACACTGGAAAATGATGTCCAAGCCTCCAGAATAAAAGTGTCTACGATTAACCGTAATAGTGAGAGCTTTGTTGCCCAAGGAATCCTTAATGGCCAGAAATGTGACCTGACCATCAACACAGGGGCAACCAGATCAGTCATACGTCCAGGCATGGTAGCAATACGTTCGTGGTTACGCAAATTCGTCAACCAATATTAGAGACAGCCAAAGGAGAAGAGATCACTGCATATGGAGAGGCAACAGTCAACCTTGGAATAGGAACACTAACGTAGAAATGAAGGGCGTGGTTACAAATATAGTTGATGAATTTATTTTGGGATTAGATCTTATGAAATAATTTAAGTACATATCAGTTGATTTCGAGAAGAGATTATTAAGAGTGGGCAACGAAGAAATCATTTTCTCAACACCATCGGAGAAAACAAACAGGATAAGACTTATTGTGGATGAACCGTTACAGCTCATTTGGAGAAGAGCTGAATGTAAACATCTTCGTGTTGGAACCTGACAACGGCAGACATGATGGAGCCCTTATTGCAAGCTATTAGTGGATGTAACGAAGACACTTCCTGTGAAGGTAGCTAATGTGAACACCAACACAGTAACACTGAAGAAAGGAAAAACCCTAGAAATTTCCGAGCCGGTTGTACAAGTAACGAGATGCTATGAAGGTTTATCAGGGGCGAAAAGTGGAACTACAACTACGGAGCTTCTACAGAGTTTAAAGAAATATTGGAGTTATCTGAGTGAAGAGAAAATGAGGAAGGCCATGGACTTCATTAAAGAAGCCGATGTTTTTGCAAGAAACAAAATTACAGGTTAAACGAATCTGGTACAACATCGTATCAACACTGTTAACGAAAAACCCATAAGACAACCACCTAGAACCTTTTGCAAAGCAACAGGAGGTAACATTCATGATCGAAGAAATGTTGAAAGATATAGTGATAGAAGAACCCCCAGTCCCTGGTGGTCACCAGTAGCGTTAGTGACGAAGGATGGTTCGACAAGGTTCTACGTTGGTGGTGGTGTAAAATGGTTTTCAACACTAGATATGAAGAGTGGATATTGGTAGGTAGAACTTCAGGAATACGATAAAGAGAAGACAGAGTTTTCAGCAGGAAATAGTCTGTATCAGTTTAACGTGATGTTATTTGGCCTATGCAATGCCCCTGTCACTTTAGAACATTTCATGGAATTAGTCTTATGAGGGCTAACATGAGAAATGTGTTTAATTTACCTGGATGATGTCATGGTTATGGGTAAGAGCTTCGACGAACACCTGTCGAATCTGAGAGCAGTCTTTTCGAGATTCAGGAATGCCCATCTCCAGCTGAATCCCAAGAACTGCATGCTGTTTCAAGAAAAAGTCAGCTTTCTCGGACATGTATCTTCCAAAGGAATAAATAGATCCGGATAGAGTTAAAGCAGTACAAAAATGGGCTACACCACGGAACAAGCACAATGTAAGAAATTTTCTTGGACTCTGCATCTATTATCGTCGATTTGTGAAAGACTTTGGGAAAAGCCACTGCATCAGCTAACAGAGAATAAACCCAGTTTTTGTGGACCCGGAGTGTCAGCAATCTTTTAAGGAATTAAAGCGATGTTTAACATCTGCACCTATCTTGGTTGCAATGGAATCAATTAATTTAGAAGAAAACACACCAGGCTGGTGATCGTATCTGCGTCGACTGCATGAAAAATAGCTGCTCGGCCCTCCACACTGCACGTCTACCAGCCACACTGATGTCAAGTATCTATCTACACTATAATATAATAATGATCTTCAACATGCACCTATACCTATTTCAAAATTTACAATTACAAAAAGTGATCTTTGCAGTATGAAGAATTTATTATAAAAATAAAAAATAGAAATATTTATTATAAAAATAATATTAATTCTAGTCAACATTCTCGGCGTTGCCAGTTGACAAAAAAAAGTTGATAGTAGTTACTGACAAATTCACTATCCATAAAATATGTCTACATTGTATTTGCTTTCTTAAAAATATAACTCTGTAACTTATCGACTTTTTGCAGTATAAATCTAACACTACTTAAGTTGAAGTTTCTACTTTCCAAAGATGGATCAATATTTAATGTAACTTTATCACTGTTTAAAATTTCTAACTTTGAAATTATCTCTACAAATCGACGTTTTGGACAACAGTGCAGCCTCCTTACGTAAAATATTCTTATAGATATTACATAGTAGCAGTTAGCAATAAATAATGCAAATAATCATTTGTTAAACAAGTCTATCTACAAGAAATTCCAAACCTTTTTATATTTTAACCTTTTATCACCGTCACTTTTTGCCACTATCACTATACATGCACATGTACATGTAAAACAAAGAAAAAATATTTATGTAACTGATATGCTTAATTCGTTATACTGATGAGACAGTAGGTTTAATGATGAATGCTATGGCAAAGTTTGGTTTAGCTAACTTCCTGAATTAGTTTTTCATTTTTTATTTTAATTTTTCTTTTGAACAAAGCAAGAAACTCTAAATTTTACACATTTCTGAAGCACTATAAGGGTAATACAGTAGGTATAGGATAAGGGCAGTATAAGCTTTTCTGTCAAAATTACTATACTGGGTGTTACTGTTTGAGTACTTCAGCATCATTTGAAGTTCCAGAACTTTTTTGTGGTAAGCCACTGACATTTTTTCACAAATAATTTTTAGAGAATAAACATTTTTTGTCTGTTGATTTTGTATTATCTCGAACGGTTGAAATATTTGGTTAAGATTCACATTTCACTAAGCATATAGAACAAAAGAACAACATCATGTAAAAAATTGTATGTATTGTAAAAAAAATAGGGAGGGTAGTGTTTATAATTTAATAATTTTAATTGTAACTGTAAAATAAATATTTTCTCTGTACATAGAAATGTTTTTAGCATTTAGCAAACTAGCTATGCTTTATTTTGCATTAATTTTACAATTAATATTCAAATTAGTAGATTATAAACTCAACTCTCCCTATTTTTTTTCCACAAACATACAATTTTTACATACTGTTCTTTTCTTCCATATGCTCTGCGAAATGTGGATCTTGATCTGATGGAAGGAATGAAAATGATATATGATTTGAGAAAATTTTAACTAGTGGTTTTTTTGTAGAGGCTCTTTGTTCCAAAAATAGACTTAAGTTTGAAGGCTTGTATGTTAAAAATACAAACATTTTTCAACAGAAAATAAATGTCATTATACTGCAGATTATAAGAAAGATATCACCATTGCCCAATTTCAATACACTATACAGGGTACTTGTATATTGCAAAGCCAAAATTTACTCTTTCTTAAAAGAAAATTTTAAATAGAACACCTTTTTGGAAAATTTTTATGGAATATGAATAATGAAAAGATATGGGTTTGAAAATTCGTGGCATCTATTGAGGAAAATCTTGAGTGTTCTATAAAAAGAGCATGAAAAAAATTACTAAGTATTAATAATGAAATAACAATGTAGCTATTACTAACACGTCACTTTGCTTAATTAGGTATAACAGCGTGATTAACTCGCTGTAGTGCACCCGACTAAGTGCGATTGGACAAGAATTCCTTGACTCCAACGTAGTTTTCTACGTAACACCAAAACACTATACTGCACTCGTCACGTTTCACCAACCAAGTTGGCATCATCTGGAAATGATTAAAACTAACAGCAGATGATTAAAACGAAAACAGTTTTAATCATCTCCAGATGATGCCAACTTGTTTGGCAAAACGCGCGTCGAGTGCAGTATAGTGTTTTGGTGTTATGTGGAAAACTACGTCAGTGTTATCTTCACACCAAAGGTTCCAAACCCTTCCAAGAATTCCTTGTTTGTTTTTGCCGTTTCACGCTCTGTCACCTGTTATTGTCACCTTGCTCTTCGCTATACTGTCTGTTTTGGTTAAGTCTGGCTTAGATCTATATCTAATTTATAAAATAAATTGAGCTGTAAGACAAAATGTTTTAATTTCGAATCAAGTTTGAACAATCGTACTGAATAGGTTTGTATTTTAATTTTCTCAGACTATATCTGTCACACTGTAAAGTATTAATTTTAATGACTCACCCCATCAGGATTTCTAATTGTTTTTATACTTGTGCTCTGTCCAAAGAAAAATCCTTCTGGTTCATTTTCAAAGGAATTTTTACTATTCGTTCTACCAAATATAGAATCCAAATCTCCTAACTGTACTCTGAAACAGAAACTCTATCAACTTTGTTATTTTAAATGGAATTACATACTTTTCAATTTTCATCATATTTTAATCTTCTATGCTATCTGCTATTTTCAACAATATAAAAGTTATAGAATACAGAGACAGATTATAATAGCTTTGTTCGCGGGTAACAATCCGAACCGATTCCGAACCAGTTCAGAATTAGTGCAGGAAGAGCGCATGCCTAGTTACGAACCAGTTAGGATTTTATTTTTTACTGCGAACGATTTGGGAACCCGAACGAAAACAGGTATCTGTTAGATCATACTTGTCGGGCTTTAATCTATCTAACCTTAACCTAGCTTTTTTCGCCTTTTTCTTGTGTTCAATGTGTTCTGTTTTGATATTTTGTGTGGTTGATATTAATATTGTAATAATACTGAATATTAAAAATGAGCGAAGCAAAAGGAGGTACATATCTATGTAATTTATTGTTATTTCAACAGTAAACATTTCTAGATGTGATTCCAATAAATATTCGATATTGCGCATGTGCAGAAAAACCGAACTTTTAGTTCCAACAAAAATCTGAGGACTGCTAGGACCGATTCCGAACCAATATAGAACCGAATCCAGAAGATCCGCGAACGCAGAACTGTTCTTAAAAATTCAGAATTTGATTAACAGCAAACGCCACCTTTCAGACTGCGCATGCGAATAGTCGCTGAACTGGTTCGAAACTGAACCCGCGAACAAAGCTAATAGAATACAATAGTTATTTGTTTAACTAGTACAAAAAATACACATTTTCGTGTCGCGTAGCAGAGTTCGGCAATTTTACAAGTCTCAAAAACGTATTTTTTGTACGAGTTTAACATAATTTTTTTTTCCAACCTCTTCTAATTAGCATCTCCAGTTTACCGATTCATCGGAGTCACTATCTGTTTCGATTTTTCTATTTAATTAAACTTCAATATATTATGTGACATGCAATGTCAATGTCATATTACTTTTCGGTACTGTACAATAATCTCTTTTTGTACAGTTGCTATGGCGATCTCAAACAGTCCAGAAATGGCCCTCTTTTTATACAAAATAATTTAAAGTTATAGAGTCTTATTCGTATGGTTGGAAAAAAAAACATTTTATTTACTAAAACATAATAAAAAAAAAAATAGAATTTTGAACAAAAAGGAATTAATCCAGAGCCATAAAACATAGTCAACAAAATTTCATCAATAATTACTTATGATTATTAATAATTATTGAAAACTTCATTTTATTATTTATGAGCTTTCAATATGCATTGAATGGAAATCTGCATATTCTGTAGTTGATACTGTTTTATTTCTTTAAAAACATAACCGCGGGCGCACTCGCGGCCCGCAAAATAATAATATGCCGTTCCTCTCCCTCTGGAAGTCTCTGACTTCCGGACTCATCGTTAAGATCAGAATGAGGGATAGAGATATTATTATTATTATTAATATAAGAGGAATAATAAATATTATCGACATCAACATCAAATTTTCGATTAATTTCAACATTACTATTTCCTACAAGACATTTTTTATTTTTAAAAAAGAAAAATTTTACAAGTTACAAATATCAAATCACGGAAAGCGGTTATTCAAGGCCAAGGAATTACAGATCCATAATACAATTTTTGGCGTATAACCTTTAAACAGTGTCGTCATATTCCTATTACAGCAAAAAGATAGGCAAGTTAGTTAAAGAGGTGGTTCACTAAAAATTTTCTACAGTTCTATGATACTGTTCTATTATGGTTTGCCAATCAAAATCATCCATGCATGTGACGTCGTTCGAAGTATATTTAAAGCTTGAAGAACGTACAGTTGCGTTGAATGTAACATATATATTCAATTAATGCTTTCAGAAAAACATTTTCTTATTTTTTGCGTACGTACGATTTATTTTTACTAATTCAAAAAAATGTTTGCAGGTCACAACTAAAATTCCCTGACCTACCACGATATTTTTAAATTGCATGACTTTTTGCATACAAAAAAATTCCTTGACACATTTCCAGGTTTTCTAGGTCGTGTCAAACCCCGAATTAAAATTTGCACTATTTCAATATTACTATTTAATAAAGAAATGATTTCACAATAATAATAATAATAATAATAATAATAATAATAATAATAATAATAATAATAATGAATTTTGGATACCATATTTCTAGAGACAGACATATTTTTGCATTTCCAACTGTGCATTTCCCGAGCTATAGATTTACTCTTAATAGAACAATTTACTAAAATTAATTGTGAAATTACATAACTTCTTCAAGAAACAAATTCAATTGCGTAAAAACATGAAATATTAGACTAATTTCGCAAGTCTGGCTCGTATATAGTCAGACCCTGAATAGGTAAGTATAAAATTCTGCGGCTTGCAGGAATCAACGCAAAATAATGAGGGCGTAACACCACAGTGACCTTTGTGCAAGCTTCCACGTAAAAATACACAGCAATTAGGAGTCTTCCCGTAAATAAGATAGTCAATGACATGACAAATACTTGATTTAAATTTAGTGGAGAAAACATTTTGGTTTTTGTGAGAATACTCATAAATTTAAGTTGAAGCTAAAGAAATTATCCTTTATATTTAAGCTAGGAGTGAATAATAAGATAACATTTTGAATAAAGTAAATATTTTACCTTCCATCAATGTCCTTATCTGTGTTCTCAGACTGTTTCTGTGAAGGTTTTTCATAACCATTTTTTAGAAACTGGTCACGAAGATCCTTAGAACTTTCTTGTTTACTGAATTCAAATTCTTCTTGTAAAGTAGGTATATTACTGTAAACATTAGCTATAGAATTATTATTTGAGTAGGTATATTATAGAAAAGTGATACAATATACTTACCAAAATCATTATCAAATCCTTGAAATCCAAAAGTTTTTAACATTTCATTCATTTGATATTCAAAATACTGATGCATATGTAAGGGATCCGAGAAAATATGAAAACTTGGTCTCTGAACATCATTATCAGGATCGGGAAATTTAAAATTGGTTCTAAAATATAAATAGTGCATAAAAATTTATAGGTTCCAATGTTTTTTAGGCTATCTAGATTTTATACGCTATCAAATAAATGAATTTTTTTTACTACTAACATGAGAAAACCTTATTATTTACCTCATTTGTGTAATGAGAAGTAGTTCATTATTGACTTAGGTAAATAATGAATTCATTATTTACCTAGGTTAATAATAAATTGTATTGAAACTCATTTGTTTGACATTTCACCTACTTGATATTTCGATATATGTTTGAGTAATAGGGGAAATGTCTGATTTTAAAATGAAAATAAGATCTTCTGGTGTTAATTCGGCTATTAGTAGTAAAAAAAATACTATATATACTTCGGTTGAGAAGGCCATTATTTACCTCGAAAATTATATCTATATATATAAAATTTCTCGGTCAATAATAGCTCACTTCTCAACCTAGGTATATAATATACTATTAGTTGGGTTAAAATACGTTTATTTGACCAGGAGTTTCCAATTAAATTTGCAGGGGCGGCTGGTGCATAGGTGCTGCAGAGCTGCAAAACTGCCGAAAATTTCTCAGATTTAATTATTCATACATTTAATACATTATTTTTACAATAACAATAATATACCATTTTACAATAATTATCTTTGAATTATTGGCATGACATGTTTATTATTCTGTAAAGCGAACATCTCCAACCAGTTTATAATATCGGCGAAGCCAGTACAATAGACCAGCCAAATTCTCTAATCGCTGTCACGTTATCCTTTGTTGTTTAACTGGTCCGCATGAGGCAGTTCTGTGCAGTGCTTTCAACACCCGCGCTCTTTCCCCCACCTCTCCTCTAACAGCCCAGGAATTGTAAATTTTACACTGCTTAGTGAGCTGCATTGGTTGCAGTACCTGCAGGTAATTTGCGTATAATACGATTGTGTTTTGAGCGTGTACGTAAAATTGTTACTACTTATATATTAAATTGTAACTTATTATTTATATTGGCAATGGAGTTAGTTCACATTTGATTCATATGAAGATTTTTTAAATACCTACACTTAGAAAATTGTAAAAAATTGAGTAAAAAAATAACGATAGAAATTTGCCAGGCATTATTGTTGAAACGGCAGGTGTTAGTCCGGGAAAAACATAAACGCCAGTTGAATAGAGAAATTTATTTAAGAAAAAATTGGATTTGTGGGTTTAATACAAAAAATGCATTGTTTTTCGTTTCTTGTGAACTTTTAGCGATGATAAAGCATGGACGGAGGTAGAGGTGACATAAGTAAATATTTAAATAAAAATAAAAAACGTGACAACTCTAAAAGCCATTTTCATAACATTTTGGAATTAGCTTTATTGCTACTACTACTAATATTGTACTAATATTATAGCATAGTTAATATTATATTAGATTAAGGTTATCGAAAAAATTATTTACGAAAACATAAAAACAATGTAATCAAAAATAGAGGTTTTATCCAAGATTAAAAATTGCATAAAATTTTGTGGAACTTTAGAATTGGTGTTGAGAAGATATTACAAATCCGATACAACGGATCATAGAATCGGATTAACTTACAAAATAGGTAAAATCAATATTTGCAGAACACCTGCTTTACATCATCACGAGCTGCCCCTGTAAATTTGTATATATGTGTTATACATTAGATAAAACAAGATTATATTACTCTTTAATTTTCAGGAGTCAGGAGAATAATCTAATGAAATCAGTTGAGACAATGATAGTACAACTGAGAGATTAGAATGTTCATCATCAGAAAAAATGTCAAAGTGGGCATTGTGAGTAGACCAGTAATGGTGCTTGTGCTTATTTAAACACCTAAAATATTTCAAAGCAACTGAATGAATCATTACTTCATTGTGACTACTATGATAAACCATTTGTAATATGTAATGTTACATATAACACCCTATATTTTCTTAGGCCATTCTATGCATCTCTAGGAAAGTACTCAAATAAATTTTGTTTTTGAAAATTCCTTGCAGTGTTGCAAAGTTATTATAATTAAAGTAAAAATGCAGAATTTGGAAAAAACACTTATTTTTCTATGACCGCTTGAACTTTTCGGAAAAGTTTATTATGCCATTATTACTAATAGTCCCCATGTAATACTCCCTAAACAAAATTAAATTAACTTACACAGGATGTTCAAATTTGAGCGTTGAACTTTTGGATTTTGAAAACGCAATATCTCAATTTTTTTAAATGGAATGCATATATTTTCTTTCCATAAATCAATTAAGTGTTTCAATACTTACATTTCATATAATCAATGTTCTATACAGTGTGGGTGAGTTTGCATTACACACTCAGTAACTTCGTAAATGTCAAGATATTAAAATTTTTCAAAAAGTACTTCTAAATGATTTTTTGTGCTCTTTTCAACCCTCTGATTAAAAATTCTCTCATTAAAAGAACAAAAGAGCAGCGACATGTACAGTGATTTTTTTAAATGGAACACCCTGTATTTTATTTCATAATTTGAAATCCTATCAAATTCTGAATATGACACCATTTTTATTTTTTCTTAAAAGTGGAACAAGTAAGTAAGTTAGGAACAATACAAGAAATTATTGGTACTAGCAGTACCAAGATTAAGTACAGAATATTTATTCTGTAAACTTTGGTACTAGGCCATGGATTGTACAAAAATTGAAACAAAATATTTATTGAAATAAATGAAAATAACATTAACAATGTTATGAGTTATTTGCATAACTGTTGTCACAGACATGCTTTGTTTTCAATAATTGTGCAATCCATGGCCTACTACCGATAATTTCTTGTATTGTTTCTAACTTACATATTATCACTTTTAAGAAAAAATAAAAACGGTACCATATTCAGAATTTGATAGGATTTCAAATTATAAAATAAAATACAGGGTGTCACCTTTAAAAAAATCACTGTACATCTCGCTGCTTTTGTTTTTTTAATGAGAGCGTTTTTAATCAGAGGATTGAAAAAAGCACAAAAAATCACTTAGAAGTATTTTTTGAAAAATTTTAATATCTTGACATTTACGAAGTTACTGAGTGTGTTATGCAAACTCACCCACACTGTATAAAAATTTTACCGTTTTCGAGATATGAACATTATTTTTTGGTCGTCGTCAATGATTTACGATCGGTTTCCTAGGAGGCTGTATATATTATTACTACTAATTCACTAATTCACGTGTCTGAAAAACTATAGGTAATAATGTGTTAATATTTGAAAACTTTAAAATTTTTGTAGTTGGTAGGTATTAATAACTATGTAAAACACTTCATTATACCAGACGATTTTAAGTGGGATCATTCTGCATACTTACTACATAATGCAACAAAAATTAACAGTGGAATATATTTTTATACAAATTTATTTATAGAAGAATTAACAGAATTAGGTATTAACTAAACAAAATTATTAATAAATAAGTGAAACACTTAATTTTAAGGTAACCGAAGAGAATAACAATTTAATATATTTTTTAACTTTAAAAATTTACATATATTTAATTAAAAATTGACAAAATAACTATTTAAATAAAATAAACTCATATCCTACTGATAGACTTTTCTACAGCCTCACTTTCATTAACCCTATTTATTTCCTTCCTTTTCGTTTGTTTTAAGTGTTCTGCATTATTTACTTCATTTTTATAAGTTTGTTCCTTTAAATTGCTCCATAAAAAGAAGTCTAAGGGCGTCAAGTCGGGACTCCGAGCTGGCCAGGATATGGTCCCGTACCTGCTTTTCCAAGTATCAAAATTCTGATTTAACCAATTAATTATCGGTCTTACAGTGTTGTAATGGGTACTGTCCTGTTGAAAAACAAGACCGTCCTTAATATTATCTGGCAGCATATCGAAATATCTGTCTATTTAATATACCATTATAAAAAATTCGTCCGATAACTCGATTTTTAATCATTCCGCACCAGACATGCACATTACACACCTTGATGCACTTGTTTTTTCAACGTTTTTACTCGATGCTCATTTCCAGATGACCAGTAGTGTGAATTTTTTCAATTATAAATACTAGCCGTATTAAAAATTGCTTCATCAGTAGAAAGAATATTTTGCACAATACCACATTAAAAGTGCCGATCCATTATCTCCATATACAAAACATCGCCTTTCTATTAAAATCCGCAGCAAATAATTGATGTGCTGGAAGAAATTTTTATAGGTGTGGTACCTGTTTATATTTAGTGCTCTCTGAATGCTAGTTCTGCTAATATGCTAGAACTACTTTTGCGCGGTTTCTTTTTCAAGTTCCGCATTATCCTTGTAAATATTTTGTTATCTGGTACTCTTCTATCGGGATATAGCGCATGATACTCCCTTAAAGTTAATTGCACACTTTTATATATTGCCACTATAAAGTGGCACGATTTAAATACGTTTAACTTGTAGCAAATAATAATTATTGTAATCAATGTTGGACACAACCTCCTTATTTATGAAGTATCACTAAATCCGCAATTATATGTTACATTAAGAGAATATAACGGACCGTAAGAATCCTGATAAAAAGACGTACCAATCAAAATCTGATTTTCAAGAATAATACGGGGCAAGAATAATACGGGAAAATGCTGTAGTGGTTCAATAATAATAAAAAAACGTTAAAAATAATTTTATCAGAAAAAAGCAATTATATTTTTGAAGGTGATGGAAATTCTCAAAGGAATGCCACGGCAATTCTTTGAAATATTCGCTGAACTGGTAAATATTCAAAGAATACTGAAGATAAATAAGCTTAAATTTCTTCGGGTAATGGAGTAATGTATTGCTACTGAGTTTCAAAGCACAAAGTTTTATGTGAACATATTGTAGTATTGTATTGTATACTGTGAACATATGTATAGTTATTATTACTAACTTTGCTAAATGTTTTGAAATGTTATTATTTAATGTCATATTTTACCACACTAAACATATGTCTGAATTTCTACATGGGGTTTTTCCAGGGTAGGTCGACTTTGGGGGATCCTTTTATACCTTATGTGTATGGCTGGTTTACTTAGCATTTCTGCATCTTAACTGGGATCGAACTGTTTCTATTTTAAACATAATTCTTATAGGTAATATATTGATTGATAATAGAATAATAACTTGTGATATTCGATACTAAAGTTGATTTTTATTTTAGATTTGTTTTGCTACACTAGTTTCGACTGAATAAATAATAAAGAAATATGTATCGGCTTCAATAACCAATCTGAATCTAGCTTCTAGCTAAAATATGTACCTTAGGACTTTACTTCTCCTTTCTTTTTCACAGACATATAACGCATGAAAATTATAAAGAAAACCATAAATTTTGTATAATTTTCTTGAACTGTTTTGTATATAATTTTACTGTTCTTGGAATTACAGATTCTGTTCAAAACACTGTTGATTTTACATTTGTTTTATTTCGTTTCGCCGACGGTCGTCAGCTTTTTCAACTCTGAAAATACATTTATATCCCATTTTTTCAATATAAAGATTTATGGGAATGGGATAGTGATATACGTGAAATAGATAAGAGGCACATAAACCCCTATTTTACTAATAATTATTCTTGGGTATTTAGTGAGTTATATTTATAAGTTATCTGGAATAATAAACAGAAAAGACAAAACATTTTAAATGGCAAATAAACCAAGATAGGTACGGTCAAATATTAGCGGACATATTATTAATCTTGCCAATTCCAAGAATTCCAGATATATCTCACCATAAATTACAGCTGAAAAAGATATGCAAAACAAGTTTAGATAGAAAGTGATATTTACAGAAAGTTACCAATGAAGGACCATTTAACATGGCTAATAGGTAAAAGATTGACACAAAATGATCACGGTTCGGAGATATAAAATATATCCAACAGGGACGGTCACATAACATAAACATGAGGTTGCTGCTATAAGGTATCATTAAGTACAGCTGGTATCACATAAGATAGGTGAAATAAGACCAATAAAACAGCAAGTGACTGAATACGAAACCAAATTGAAACGTCACGTATAAACTTTATGAAAGATAAACTTTATATTTACGGAATTCTCGTATTTTCCTTAGTTCTCGTTACGAAGTATTAAGAGTTCTACTGCTATTATATTATATATAATACCTTTATTATATTCATATTAGAATGAATTAACTTTTTTAATGTCAGTCGTTATTTATATAAAATAAGCAGCAAATACATTGAAATAAATAAAATAAGAATATTTTAAAAATATATAATTAATCTACCACAATAAGTACCTATTACCCTTGTTTATATTACCAATTTTACTAGTTTTTAGTTTCAGTTTAATGAAATAATTTTGAACTATTGTATCCAAGTCGACAGGTTGGTGATGTAGGTACCTATTTCTATTTGTTTTTACACGAATGGAAATAAAGTAATATTTTTACACGAACAGAAATACAACATGATTTTAGGACCTTAAAGCGGAAGGTAAAATGGTGTATTCCCCTGAGATTTAAAGTAGCTCCGGAAACCAAAGAGTAGTACATATTTATAAACATACCTAATGCAAAAATTCTCTCGCTTCATTAGGGATACATACAGGGTGTCCACCTAGTGCGCGTAAGTCCAATATCTGGGTTAATAAAAGAGATAACTTAATTTTTTTTTCTGCAGGGTTGTCTAATATCCCGAGCTGCACAAAATGAAAATATATTTACATATTCAGGGTGTTCAGTTTTTCCTGGACAGGTACCAACTTCGTTTTTCTAAATGGAAATATATATTTTTTATTGCTTTTTCGAACTAAACCCTTGATTTTAGTAGGACTTTCATCAGCCTTCCCTATACCTAACTTAAACTGTTTTTGAAATATTGACGGGTGAATATTGACATTTTTGCAACTTTGACACCCTGTAAAATCTAAACGGTTTGAGATCAAGCAAAACGGTTTGCACATTCCTATCTTAACTTTTTATAAGCTATCGTTTGGTACTAATTTCAAATTTATATAGGAATAAAAAATTTTCAAAATTTTCAGAAAATTTTAAATTTTTGGATAATTCTGAAATTAGTACCAAACGATAGCTTATGAAAAGTTAAGATAGGAATGTGCAAACCGTTTTGCTTGATCTCAAACCGTTTAGATTTTACAGGGTGTCAAAGTTGCAAAAATGTCAATATTCACCCGTCAATATTTCAAAAACAGTTTAAGTTAGGTATAGGGAAGGCTGATGAAAGTCCTACTAAAATCAAGGGTTTAGTTCGAAAAAGCAATAAAAAATATATATTTCCATTTAGAAAAACGAAGTTGGTACCTGTCCAGGAAAAACTGAACACCCTGAATATGTAAATATATTTTCATTTTGTGCAGCTCGGGATATTAGACAACCCTGTAGAAAAAAAAATTAAGTTATCTCTTTTATTAACCCAGATATTGAAGTTACGCGCACTAGGTGGACACCCTGTATATAACTGATTGGGTGTAACTCCACTTCATTATATTTTTAAAAGTTGAACGATTTAATAAAAAAAGCAGTTGCCTTATCCTTTTTCAAGCTGTTTTGTTTCTTTTTAAAACATCTCTAACAATAAAGGAATGCATGCAAACAGTTGTGTTCTATATAGACTAAAATATTGTAGTGGAAGATATGAATAAGAGGTTGTTGAGGCAACTAATGAACAAATATATCGTTATCAGATGCCGTGCGTAGAGCTAAATTGAGAAATACTTGGCCAAGGGTAAATTTATGAGTCGTTGATGCAAATTAGGAGGTAACAAATTAAGTCGTAAATCTAATCTATTAGCCTGGTTCACCAACGTTCTCTGCATTAAAACAATCTACGTTATAGGAAAGGAGCAGCCGCTGTGTAAATATTCTCTTTTAGCACACAATTTTAAATAGTTTACACATTTACTTATAGGGATTCAGCTAAATAATTAACTGATTGATAACAACTTTTAATTGATAACAAATAACACCTTTTAATTGATTAAATCGTAATATTTGAATATTTTTTTTGAAACTTTCACACCTCCACCTTTTAGCCAATCAGCTGTATCATATTTAGGTCGTTGCCATGCAAAATGAAAAAATTTCAGCGGATATTTTTTGACTTTAGGGCGACTGTCACTAATTTATTTTGTAACCGAATTCATCTCTTCCAGCATAGACAAGGGATATCAAACTGACATTATTTACATCGACTTTTCTAAGGCCTTCGACAAGGTGGACCATAGTATATTACTGAAGAAGTTCACCTCTTTTGGACTCTCTATAAATCTAGTTGATTTAGCTTATCTTTGTAATGGGGTTCAATATGTGGTCTATCATGGTTGTAAATCTGTTAGAGTGCAAGTAACATCTGGAGTTCCTCAAGGTTCGATTCTGCGTCCCCTTTTATTTAGTTTGTTATAAACGATTTTGTCAAAAACTTATCAGTTAACTGTTTACTTATGCTGATGATTTGAAATTATTTTTTAAAATTTCTAATGTGAATGACTGTCATTTGCTCTAGACTAACTTGGGACTTAATTGATGTTTGGTGTGTTACAAAAATAATCTGCTTTTGAATACTGATAATTGCAATGTTATGTCCTTTTCAACGAAGCAGAATTTGATTAAGTTTAATTATAAACTTAATAGTAAAGTTCTTCATAGGTCTAAAACCTTTTACGATCGTGGAGTCACATTGACAAGAGCTAAGTTTCAATAGCCTTATTTCAAATATAACTGCTAAAACATATAAAGGATTGGGATTTGTTATTATAAACAAGATAAATTTAAATAATTAAATGGCTTTTAAGGTTCTTTATAATACTATAGTTCCTTCTCAGGCTGAATACACTTTAATAATTGGTATCCGATTATAATGGTACTGGTAATAATGTTACACAAATTATTCTACATATATTGATAGTCTTGGAAGCGTTCAGCACCATTTCTTAAAATTTGCTTCTTATAGAATAAATGGTGAATATCCCTCTAGGGGCTATCCTCAGTCTGAACTTTTAGACAGATTTTCTTTAGAGCCCTTATTAAATAGACGTAATACGTCTTTCTTAGCACTTTTATTCAAACTGATACAAGTTAATATTGGTTGTAGTCAAATATTGGGTATGATTAATTTTCTTGTTCCCAGAATTACGTCACATCAGTCAGATATTTTTACTTACCAATTCCAAGAACAAATATAAAAAGTATTCCCCGCTTTACAACATGTACAATATTTATAATAACATGTCTGAGTCTATTGACATTTTTTCTTATACACTATCCTCTTTAAAAATAATTGCCTTCTAGATTTCCTGT
Organism: Pogonocherus hispidulus; assembly: GCA_963924545.1. Taxonomy (NCBI): domain Eukaryota; kingdom Metazoa; phylum Arthropoda; class Insecta; order Coleoptera; family Cerambycidae; genus Pogonocherus; species Pogonocherus hispidulus. Next base: position 36,159,424 of record OZ004694.1, on the reverse strand, counting down.
TATTTTTTGTAAACCTTTTGTTTTCATGTATTCAGTACTTGAAATATTTGGAATACAAGAAATACGTAAATACATTCTTCATGGTTGGTATTTTGCCCGATAGAATACAGAAACAAAAAACATTTGAATACCATCTTTTCTTTTGGTTGAATTGGCAACGTGAATAAGAAAATGAAAATATCTATTTTGTTATCATTAATTACACAAATACATTAAAAATATTTATATTTTTTTCGATATGATTTATAGCATACAATAAAAGAAAAAGCTATTATGACAAATTAGAAGTAGATTCTCCATCAAGTAGTGTTATTAACATTTATTACAGGCTGCATAAACGCAGTTACCTTCATTAATGTCCATTTACACCACCTCTTTTTAGTGAGTTTAGGTACAGCTTAATTTAAGTAAAAATCAGACTGCAGTTATATGGAAGACATAACGCCAAAGACTTCAGAATTCTAATCTAACACTGTTATTAAGCTAAGCTTAACTTCCCAAGGACAGCTGGTGCAAATAGGCAATATTCGCATATAAAGAGGAACAAACCCTTTTCTTCCTAGATAGGTATTCCATACGTTTACACAATTTAGAAGCTACCAACTTCGTTATTTTTAATTGAATGATACACTTTTAATTACATTTTTGAATTTTACTATAAAGCTTCCCTGAACTAAATTTAATGTTTTCCAAGAAAACTTGAATTTCACGGGAAAAAAATGTTTGCATACTAGTTTAAAATTTGCTATCTGCAATAAAATTAAAGTTAAAGAGATAACTGTTACAAGCCAACTATTCGAATCATTTCGCTAGCTAGTCATCTTTTAATTTTTGTGTTATTAATCAATTTTTGTGAAAATTGGCAAGTACCTGGATTGATTTTAAATAAATTTTTTACAATAATACAATAAATTCTAAAGAATGGGTATAAAAATGACATTAATAATACGTAACACTTTATAACAAGCTAATAATTTTATTAACAGTGTTGAAAAAAAAAGCACATAGGTCCATATACAAACTATAGAACTTTTTTACAAGACCGCTCTTATTTCCTATGGGCAATAAAACTAATAAATAATGGACTGTGATGGCCGCCAAGATCACCAGATTGTCGCTTCCAGTATAGCCGGAAATGGAACAATCTTGATATTTTGGTTAAAAAATTTATGTCATAATTTAGACTGCAAATTTTCAGAAACAAATTATTCCTCCAACTCTTCAAATGTCTAACAAATCAATTGCGTGACAAACGCTTTATAATTCGTGCTATTATTACTCAGGTACCAATAATATTAATATTGGGAACTAAAAAAGTCTTGCAAATGCAGTAGATTTCCAGTAAGTTATTTTTAAATGCAAGTAGAACTTGTGTAGAACTTCACTTTTACAATCTATCACTCTAGACTATTGTATACTGACCTAATAAAAACTTAACTGCAGTTATCATTACCAGCCAACCACATTTCCGACAATAAGATCATGTCTTCGAGGAGTGTGCCACTTTATAAAATTTGTACACATATCATAAGTACTTGGATATTTAGAGTATCTCAGGTATTTAATAATATTTAGGATATTTAATCGTATTTACACATATTTAAAAGTAATTAAATATACGGTGTGTATTTAGATTTAAAAAAAATGCTCAATGGGTGCTCTATATTTCATATATAAATAGATAGCCCTTCTAAAGACAAATTCAGTGATATAAGGTTATACCTACTTTTTTTTTGTCATAGCAGTTAAAAAATGTAAAAAGAAATTCTGTAAGAAGGAATTAAATGAAAACAGTAGATATTGTACTAGTACTTTTTATATTATTGCAGTAAATGTTCAAAGTGACCTCCATTACCCACTGCACAATGCCCAATTCTGTGTTCAAATTCATCAATTACATTTTGAATATTTGGCGTTATGCTTTGAACTTCCTCTCTGACTTGACCAATGGCTGAGAGACAGTTAATTCCGCTACAACTTCCTAGTTTTCTCATTTATTGTTTATTTTTCTCTATGTTTCATAATAGTTTTTCTTGTGGTATATGTGGTTTTTATGTTAATTATGTATGTATTTGTATTTGCTGCTATTGTTATACTTCTAGGTACAATTATAAGACTTACACAGTTATTTTGTAATATGGGCTTTACAGGTTCATCCTCTGCCAATTTCACTATGTAATAATAATAATAATAATAATAATAATAATCCAGTGCGAATTTACTCCAAAACCTAGTATTTTGCAGTCCATGAAAATCTCGGTGAAAATTATATGATTCTTTAAGTTGAGTTTTCTTTCAAATAAATTTCTAATTTCCTTGCAAAATTATAATCTGTCTGTATCATTTGCCAATTGTACTTGTAAGACGTTAACTTTGTAAGGATGTCACTTGTGAGACTTCAGAGTTCTGCGAACTGAGGCCTTCGAGAGGTTTAAATTGACTGAGATAGATCTAATGGATTGAGAGCAATTTGTACGGCTAGCAGTACATTTTGACGTGAGTTTTGACAGTCATTTTCACTTTCTCTCCCAGGTAAATCTTTTATACTTTCGGTTTCTTCAAACTTTGTAGATATTTTACTTAGGTATTGCGGCTCCACTAATTCACTGGTCTGGATACTTGTAGTGAAATAAGTCACATACCTCCTGTTGACTACGGATTTTATCTCCGCATCCAATCATAATTAAAATTACAATTCCATTTTTCGCTTAAACAGGCACCATTTTTCAAAATATTTTAACAACGAAAGAATTGAAACTAAATCAATTCACGTTATACCTAAGAAACTTTTGTGAATTTTATGTGTTTATCGAGGGTTATTTTTGCCTAGGTTTTTTTTTTTTTTTGAAGAAAAAAGGTTTAAAGTATGTTATGAAAAATATGCAATAATACATAAAGTACAGAAGAGGTCATGAAATAATCAATGTGACATAAAAAACAATTTTTTACATTTTTTAACGACTATGACAAAATTTAAAGTAGGTAAGTACCTATAACCTTATATTCGTACTGAATTCATCTTGAATGCAATTTATTTATACCTACTATAATTCAAAAAAATTGGAAATATTGCAAGTGGCAATTTGTATATAAGTACTAATTGACCTGTTTCAGCATTTTTTTTTATCTCAACTAGAAAAAAATAATTTTGTTTCACCATTTTGGGACATTCATATTTACCTATTCCTATTCCCTTCATCTTCATTATCATTTTGATCCTGCTGACGACTACAAAAAAATTAAAAAAATTAGGATGATTGTAGTTTGGTTACGTTAAAAGGGTCAGACTTACAAAGTTCCATTAAATCGTTCATTTTCATCATATAAACCAAAAAATCGTTTTATAAAATCCATTACCTAAGTATCTCTTTTATATTTTATAGGTATTATATATTGTATATATAGGTATTTTATATTTTCCTAAAGTAGAACTCAGCTTAGGTATTTATAGATATACTTAGATAATTCAGGATTATTAGGTTTAGGTACCTACCAAAGAATATATACATTATTACCATAAAACAAAAAGAATTATTACTTACTACTATTACCTATTTTATAGGTAGGTACTTATAATTTATAATTGTTTATAATTATATTAAATTAATATCCAATGACTTTGACAACTTCAAACTTCAAACCACAGTATATTGTATATTAGAGATGTGTCCATGATAGAATAAAAGACATATCACGCATGTGGGCTGGCATAACGTCATTGGTGCGAATTTCCGCCATATTAGCCCATGATAGAATAAAAGAAGATATATCACGCATGTGGGCGTGGCATATGTGACGTCAATTGGTGCGAATTTTCGCCATATTGGCCTATACTTTGTGTGTTTGTTTTACAGTTCAGAGCAAAGATCTTTTTAAAATAATAGTTTTAAAAGTGTTAATTTACTTGTTAAAATTAACATTAACATTTATATTAATAGACATTTCGTTCTTCGCTTTTTCATATTTCACTTCGTTTCCGTTAATAGGAAGCTTGTAGTTGCTTCTTGGAACAAATTTTCGATGTCTCCTCTCCTGAGGAATGACTTGAACGAGAAGAACCTTGGATTTTCCTTGCAATACCAAGTTTGTTAGATACGGAGTCTTCAATATAGCTCTCTGCCACAGCAGGGCTCTTCCACCCACCATGCCGCTTGAAGGGTGTAAAGTCGGCACCTTTATATCCCAATAAAGTTATTGAAGTGCACCCTCATATAGTGGCCAATATAAGCTTCCGCGTTTGCCAAGTTGAGAAATGATGCAACTTTTAATGGAACTTTTGCTAATGTGTTGATTCCAACAGGCTGAGAAGTACATTTTTGATTCTTATAATGTAAAAAGAATCTGTTTTGTGATAAGTTCTTTGGTTGTAGGGAAATATATTTTCTACACATCTCTACGTCGTTGATAGAAAATCCTTCATTTATAATTGTAAACTTTCGTGAAATGCCGATCTTGGTATCTGTTAAAAATGTATAACAAAATTTTTTTAATAACGCCACCTACTGACCATCCATCTGTACTACCGTTGTCTGTTGGCAATACTTGTTCTGTAGAGAGAGAACGAGAGAGTAGCTAGAATAAAGCAAAATAAAGCAATTAGTCTTTTGCTAGACACACGTAGGCATAGAACGTATTCAAGGAAAGAAGCGACAAATCCGCAATAATTAGTTGTCCGTTAAAGCGCCCTCTGCCAATGGCTGACCTTACTAATATCAGGCGGGACAGTTTAAATTACTCCTTTTCAGCATTATTCGGTTTTGATTTCTTTTCAGGTTCCCAAAGCAATCAAAAACAGTCGGTGATAGTAAGAATTCTCGGCACTGACAATATCGGAAAAGGTAAATTGTTAATATCCGTACTAGAATTCCTTACTATGACTACACTGACTGTTTTCGAGTACTTTAAGAACACACGACTTTATATTCTTGAAGTGATGTAGTAAAAATATTTGTTTCTGGTAAAATATCAACTTTGTATATAATTTTAAAAATATGACATTTAATACTTGTAATAATGTCTGTAACTTATTTGTGGTGTATTTTGACGATTCATAGTTTGTTTCTTTTGGGATTACACCACCTGTAAAATAACAAAAGGCAGAAAACCAGAAGTATACAAATTAATTATTCACTACTTTGTTACTACACTTTGAATAATTAATTTGTATACTTCTGGTTTTCTGCCTTTTGTTATTTTACAAGTGGTGTAATCCCAAAAGAAACAAACTATGAATTTAATACTTGTATTAAAATTTGCTATCAAATACTTAATGACCTAAAGATTGTTAAAACTTAGTAAATGGTAATAAAAGAATATGTAGGTTTCAATAAATTTAATGTCATAAATCGAATAGTTCCTTATACATTATCTAATATCGGAAGAATAGTTTTTCATATATGTGTCTAAAATATTATTTGGACGGAGATCTTTCTTCCCTAATTTCCTATTAATTTGTAGGATAATGTATTTCAACATTATATATACAATAGCACTTTTAATGTTTCTGGCATTATAACAATCATGTTCTGAACAAAATGAAAAATGTATATTAATCATGTCGTTCAATAAATCAACTAAATTATTTGAATGGATAATATTTATAAAATTTTCAAAAATTATACGTTTCTGTATATCTATTAACTCAATTAATTCCTTACTGGCATAAAATAATTTTGAACCTGTATAGTCTTTTAGATTAACAAATGTATGTATATCTGTAATTGTCGATGTTACAAAATAATTAGTGCAATCCTTACAATTCTGCGTTAAAATTTTTCTACAAATGTAACCAGCAATATATGCAGTTGTGTTAGTTCTTAATAATTTATTTACATTAATGTTATTAAAAGATATAATTACTGGTGCATTTGTATCTCGATTTGTAGTTACATTGGAAACTTCAAGTTCTTTATTTTGAGTAACATCATTCTCTTCATGTTGTTGAGAACAAAACGTGTTTAATAAACCAATGACAAAATGCGAGCCATCATCTTCACAATTTTTAGAATTAGAATTAGCAACTAAATTATTTATTAAGCACGTCTTAAATGCTGCAGCAAATTGGTAAGGTGTTGGTCGTGGATTTTGTCCGCATAAACCACGTAATACACCAAATGTATTTTCCAAACAATCTTGGTTCACTGACCTTGTTAATAAAAACTTGAAACCATAACTTTTCATAATTTTCCAAAGAGACTGAAAATTTCGTATTGTTGCAATAAGGTGTTTTACTGATGGAGGTGAACGTGTAATTTCATTATTTGACATGAATTTTAAAGAATTTAGAAATGGTTTAGCTTCTGCCCAAAATTCAAAATGATGTGACTTATCACTCAGTGGCCCATTTAATGGTTTATTGGATCTACGGATGCCATTTAAACTATCAAATAGTTTGTTCATAAACAAAACAAATTTTGCTGTACCTTGTGCATTCATTACTTTGACATTACTAGCAAAGCTAAGTGCTGCATAAACAGAGCGGCTAAAAACTTGAGCAGGCAATTTTACTTTCATCTTTTATTTACCTTTTGGATATACATGGTCCTCTGTTAATTTAACACATAATTTTCCGTCTGAGTTTGCTAATCCATCATAATTATATAATTCTACTCACCACTTCGCAACTTCGTCGTCAAAAACAATATTTTTGTTCAAAAAATTGTTTCGTACGCCTTTTAGAAGATGTGGAGCATCAAATATGTGATGAATTTTAACATCGTCAACAAGAAAAATGAAATCATTTGGATAACCACTTTCGCGAGATAAGTTCGAGATAGCTGCAACATTTGACGAACCTTGATCTGAAACGGTAGCTAATATTTATCGAATTACCCTTTTTCCTTTTTAAATAAGTATATATCTGAGAGGTTTTTGTTTTTATATATAGAATATTCAAGTTATTGAATTGAATAGGTACCTTTCTCTCATGGTTAAACACATTTAAAAAACCGAATTTGGTTTCAGAAGGTTTTCAGAATATAAGGACCAATTTTCAAAAAATTGTATTTTTGGTTCGGTTTAACTTGTGTATCATTATATCCCAAGCCTATTTAAACTCAATGTGGTGTGAATGTGAATTTGCTAAATGTTCACTGTATCAATAGTACCTATATACTAATTGTGATAAATATATTTACTTGCCATTTAAAATTGCCGTGTAAATAGAATATTTGTTTGTCTTAAAGCATGAGAAGCTATGGGCACAGATATTTGAGGTGTATCTACCAGTATCAGTGATCTGACATCTCTACAACCATATCCAGAATATCCAATCCAGGTCTTTCTCAGATTCAATCCTCATGTTTTGATTTTCCTAGGTTCCAGACCGCTATTGCATGTCTCAGAAGCATCTATAACAAAAATTTTACCTACCTGCTCCACAAAGAAAGTATCAGATATACAATATTTAGTAAAGGGCAAGTTCTCACCCAGTAAGGTAATTAACTGCATTACGCAGCTGAATCTGTTGAGTGTGAAATATAATTAGGTGTAAGCCAGACTATATCAGGCTTGGTGGAGGGTTTAGTTTTCACTTTCAACCTAATCTATCCTACTCATAGGTTTATACATTGAAAACATTAGCTTTCAGTTAGAATTATAGTTCAAATTTAATAATAATGATTTTGTTAAAAATTGTGTAACTGATATCAGTTACACAATTCATTCAATGTATCTCACAAATTCTTGGGTAATTAAAAACGTTAAGGTAAAAATGCTAAAAGAATAAGATTGTTTCAACGATGTTAGTTCATTTTTTTTTACCTAACTAAGTACGTTCCACTAACAAGTGGCGTTTAAAAACTGTATATAGGTACTTTTATTTGGGAAGTCAGTATTTTATTTTCAATTGTCCCAAACATTTGCATATGACTAAAATATTGTACCAAGCTACTTTTTTAAATAAAATTTTGTGATACCTACCTATCTTTTTATGTAAAGTTACTTTTGACATTTTTCAATTTTTTATAATATCTTTAAAAATGAACAGGCACTGTTTAACAATTGTTTGGTTTATAGTTAAGCAGAAACAATTGTCTACAGATATTTATAAAACATTTATAAAAATAATTAAATAGGTAGGTAATTATAAAAAATCTTGCAATGCCACATTATTTTAATTAAACAGAATATATGAAATACCTAATATTATTAGGTATTACAATAATAATACTAATATCACTACTAATATAATACTAATATACTCCATTCTAATCATAACGATTAGCCCAGAAGTTTTAAACTGGTGTGGGAGGGGGGCCCCATATTATTATTCAGTATACCGCAATTGTGCCTCAGGAACGACTTAGATTGATAGACTGGAATGTATTAACGCCAAGCCAATATTCTTCCCATCCTAGACATTTCTTTTTAAAAAATAAGAAGTATTTTAAGCATCTTTATTATGAAAATAACAGATAAAACGGGCATTATAAATAAATTCAGTTTTTATTACAATAAGTAGGTAATATCTTACTCCAACGAGTTTTTTAGAAAAATCCATTGGATCTAACAAATCAATAGATGTGGTATGTACCGTCAAATGCCCTAACTTTGGACACCAGCTTATAGTTGGACCGCTCATAGACTCATATATATGCTACTTGAATGTACCGCGCCATCTATATTAGACGGAAAAATGTTAAAACGGATAGAAACATTCTTGTTCCATATTACTGCAGAAGTCTTGTCTTCTAGGAGCAGAACCATATTGTAAATAATTTCAATGTATTCGCCGGTCAAATAATTGCCCGTGAAGATGTGTTTTGGGAGTGTTATGAAACTTTCTGCGTAAGTATTGATAATTTCGTTTATTAGCTTTACAACTACATGCTTATTTATTAATTGACTATAACTAAATTGCAGCAATACTGTACTAATTGAAATAGCGTGCAGTTTCTTTTTGTAATATAATTTTCAGAAAATCCACTTGACACGACATTCATTTGACATGAGATAATAGTTTTTGACCAAGGACATTTAAATAAAGGGGACTAGGCATGTCACAGTCTATCTCATATGTTAGGTGAAGCTGGGCAAGGGGAAAGCAGAGAGCTTTATTTTCCTCCAACTTTCGCGCGCGATTACATCTCCAGTGGCGTACATTTTAGAAGGTTTAAAATAAAATATAATATAGGTATAGTAACATGTAAATATATTTCAACAGCTACTAAGCATCCTTATAAAAAGAGCAACAATCAATATGAATTATGAATTATTTCAATATGTAAACTATAAATTTGTATTTACAAGTAATTTCTTTGAATCCCAATAATTCTAACCATTTCTTTCTTGTTGCACCATCCCTAGGCATCCTAAAAACATACCACATATCACTTTTAGAATATAGAGGCAAACTTTAAGCGATACATAAAAATATTGATGTTCCCGAAGGAGACTGTGTAAATGAATGCAACTTTCACTTGCTTGTATCTTCGGTATTTTTATTCATATTTAAGTGAACACACTATCACATTTTTGCTATTGCAATTACTCAACTTTTGTTAGTGCATGTAGTAAAACTGTACTACTGTAAAACTAAAATGTAAACACTTTTTAAAAAATTTTATAGTAGACCTCGAAAATGATGAATAATTAAAACTTGTAATGAAGGGTAGGGCATAAGGGATGTCACTAAAATATCTACTTAAAAAAATTTAACCTAAATATTACAGTGGATTCCCACGCTTATTATACAGTACTTTTTTTTGCAGCTATTTATTTTGCGATGAACTTTTTTCAGTAATGATAATGGTTATCATAATTTTAATATTTAATCAAATAAAAGTTACCTACTACCTACAAGCACGACACTGGTCAGAGTTGTATACACATTTCAAAGTGACCTTCAATCACGCTTACCTGTGGAAAAATAGAAGTGGATGCTTATAATCCAATTTCTTGCAAATTTGACACTGTCTAACCATATTCACACCTTCAAAGTTTATTCAAAACACATATAATCAATTACTAATCAAATCACGTTTCACTTTATTAAATTTCTTTTACTAACAACAACTATTCGCAAACAACAGACGCCATATTCTGCCAACACGAAACAAATTTTTACATAGTTGCCAAGTTTCAAACATGGCAAATATGAAAAATGAAAAATATTTTAATATTTATAGAATTCAAGAATATTGTATGTATAACTTAATATTACTACACTATAATAATAATAATTTCACAATTGTGATGAAAATTACAATAAAAGTATAAAGTACATTTCCAGTACAATTATATAGCTGACAACAATGATACAATTAGACTGTGAATAGACATGGCTTCATCCAGAAATGTAAATAAATAAGTCCCCTTTATTTAAATGTCCTTGTTTTTGACTCTCCGAACTTAGGAATCATTTATACATATTATGGAGAATGCAGTTCAGTTTTTCATTACAAATAAAATTATGGCACCTAAATTAACAAAGATAAAGATGCCAAGAATACCTGCTATGATAAAGAATCTTTAGAAACAGCTATTAATGATGTAGCTAATGGAAAACGCTAGATCAGAGATGTAGCTAAAAAATATAATGTTCCTAAGTCCATAATTTGGGACAAATGGCCTGGTCCAAAGTGGCTTAAAAAATTTATGGTCCATTATAAGAATGATTTGTCTGTTCGTTTAAGCCAAATATTAAGCGTCAGGGAGCTGCCATTTCTCCAGAAGTTATCGGGACTTATTTTGATAACTTAAATGAAAGTTTGTAGGATGTGCCAATGAGTAATATAGTTAATTACGATTATACTAACATGACAGATGACCCTGGCCAAAACAAAGTTATAGTACGAAGAGGAGCAAAACATGCTGATACTCTGAAGACGACATGACTTTAGCCGATATAAAAAATAAAGTAAACTCGCAAAAGTACAAAACATAGTTGTTGAATCATTGTTTGAAAATTTGTTATATGAACTTTTCTATACAAAAAGGGGACCAAACATAAAGTTCTAATAATGCTATCATGTCCTATCAAGTTAATGTTCTCAGACGAAGAGGCACCGAGTTCATATTTCCAGATGTAAGTAATATAGATCATAAAGCACGAAGATATCAGCAACGTCTTGCCAGAGTCTGAGGTGAAAACAGGCAGATACTCTGGAGAGAATATTTCGAAAAATTTTTCTCTAAATAAATTTTTATTATTCTATTTAACTATTTAGTGCAGTCGCTTCAATGCGTTTTTAATGTTATAATAATATATAATATATTCTTCTGTAAGAACGAGCTTTATTAAATCAGCACTAAAAATTGTTTTTAAAATCATGGGCGTAACTTTGGACAACCAATTTTTATAAAAAATATATGTCTGAAATTATGTATAGGGTTACCTAACCGTTCGAAATAATAAAAAAAATTAATATAACATACAATAAATAGGTGTCAAAATTAGGGTACCTACGGCCTTATTTCGGACACCTATTTTTAATTATTTTTTTACATTCGAGCTTAATCCAGGGCCGATTTTATGATGACAATTATTTGTTTTGGTCTGCTAGCAAAGACTTAATATTAAGTTTTAATCTAAATCTGCCTGATTTATTGGTAACTTCCAAAAAACTTCAAAAAGTGTCCGATGTTAGAGCATTTGAAGGTAGATAAAAGTATATCAAATTATTATTCACTTTCAGTTACACCAAAAACTCCTTGTAAAAGTTTACCAGAAAGATTTTGAGTATAATGTTCCTTATCTCCAACATACACGTAAGGCAATCGCATTATCCAGTAAGCTGACCGAGTTAGTTTTGTAGTGCCATTTAGAGTATTAACAAAAATAGGAGCACCAGGGGCTGGTTGAACCTGAAATTTAAAACATACTATAAATACTTATAAAAATATATTATTGAATGGAATGTCGTTTATCACTTGGATATCTCATTTGAAAAATAAGTAGAAAAAATATTAGTAAAACATTTTATTTAGAAGCCTTTGTAATTGTATGAAGTGACTGGATATTAAGAAATGTATTTTAATAGTAACATTCACAGCATAGACATAAGAAGGGGGAGACAGAATTGTTTACATTTTATGCCGATCAGACATCGTTTTCAACAAAAATCAATGATGTAAAATCTATGCGGATTGCCCTAGATCTACCTATTCCTATTGTACAGATGTTCTGGTTTCCGAAAAGTAGGGTAATCGTTAGTTCTTTATTCAATTTACTCAAGTTCCAAAATTACTAGTAAAAGTATTCCTAAGTACAATAATATCCCTATCTAATATATAATCTCTTAATAATTGTATATCATCTTATCGACTCAAGTGATATCCTGCACCGTCCTAGTTTAGGAACATGCCCCTTTCAGTAAGCAAATAATTTCTTAGCAAAAAGTCAACAAGAATTCTACTTGGCCTAAGCTAGAGCTAAACTGTAAAGATTAATTTACTAGAATAAGCAGATATATATATATATATATATATATACTTATAATAGGTATGTTGTTGAGCCCGCGAGACGGACGGGTCTCTGTTGCACCCGGGCTTAATTACAGAGTTAAAGGAGTATATACTGTGACCATTAATCCTTCTTTTAACTATAAATCAGGGCATTATTAGAGGGGTAACTTAGTTGCTTAATTTAAAAGTTTATGTAATAACAGGACGTTGTAAAGCCCAAAGATGTAAACGTTAGTTTGTGTAGCCCGAGTATATATTTTTATAAGTCTTACGGTTCTTATGTAGCCCGGCAGTGTTGCCATATTTTTGTGCCCGTTTAAATATCATTATCGATATTAACTTGACCTGAAAAGCAAATTGATGAAATGACAAAAATTGTATCTGTCTGTGGAAGATGATCAAGGAGACGTGATGTGTTAAATTATTTTTAAATTATTAAAAGTTAAATTATTTTTCTCTTGTGTCTTTTACATAATAGCTTTATAGCTGTCTATGTGATGTCAAAATGATTTTTCCATATGAGTATTTTAATATACTGGATGTCACAAAATACTGGCTCATGCATATAACTTTTTTATTTCGCGACTTGTCAACGCTAATGATCCCGTGTTTTTTAAAATAGAGTAGGTACTGTGCGTTTCATGAAGTTGTATCCCAGATTGGAATGTTCGGATTGTCAGGATTCGCTGGCCAATCCTGTGCGAGACTGGCACGCGCGCTTAAATCACACCACCTCAATTTGTAGCGGTCCGTAACCGAGATGTGCCAATGCATTGAATTTAACTAATAACATGACGACGCTCCATACGTTGGAGATATATACTAACATTCCAATCCGGGATACAACTTCGTGAAACGTACAGTACCCGTAATATTCTTGGACATTTCAATTCAGGATTTTAACAAACTTACATAAAATTTAAGCTCGTGTAATAGTTATTTATAATCCCGAAAATCCCAAAAAGATAGTAATATTAAAAAACGAGATAATACCAACACATGGAGCACTAACGAACCAATATTTTTATGTAGGTACCCAATATTTTAAATAAATTTTGTACAATATTTAGGTATTTAATATTTTTCAAAAATCACTAATTGTATTTTCTCTTAATGGAAGAACAAATGTAAATAGGTATTTAATTATCTCCCTTAGAACTTCTCAAGAGTCTAATTGTAATTTAACAATCTATTTTTCACATTGTATTTTCTTTAAGTTGAAATCTTTAATTCTTTCATTCTTCTTGTGTTATATGCTTAGAGCCGAAAATGATAATTTTAACTGGAGTAACTGAAATACGGAATTAAATATAAATCAAAGTTATTTTTGACTAGTCTCCGCCTTTCACTGAACCCGCATCAAAATTAGATAGCATCTCACTTATCTCTATGACTTCTTTTTTCTTCTTATTAATTCTGCACACCCAGTGTTAGGTAAGTACCTATAATATCTATTATAATAATATTTCTAAACTAGTTGTGCCTCTGTTATGTAATACAAGACATTGGCGATATAAAACATTATAATTGTTGAAATATTTTTTTTTACTATCCATCTTCTTTAAGGCTACATAGAAAATACTCAAGCAAAATTACATTCAGACAGATGATATTCTTTACACATACTGAATTCTTAAGTAAATTGTAAATTGAGAATGCACTGTCAATTTTCAAGAATCATTTAACTAGTAATAAGTTACATGCGTTAGCAGTACGTACATAAATATAAAATACTTCTAAAACTTAAATAAGTTGTTCTGTAAAATGTTATTAATGACTATTGTAAAATGGAAAAACAGAAAAAGGCGTATTTCTATTAATATCCTAGATTTCCTGCTGGAAAACTATTTTTTTCCTAGATATATTCATAAGTTATAGTAGGCAAACATTATTTATGTCAGTAGGGCACTTCCTTCGAAATTTAAAGTAGGTACCTACGACATATCTTTCATAACTACTACGCGGTTGCTACAATAATATAATTAAAAAATATTTTTAATATTTTTAAAATGGTTTATCAACAACAAAACACATGCCTCAGATTAAACATTTAAATAAAAAAATAGAGAAAATAAGCAATGCTCATTGCATATGCCTTCTATTTTGTGTGAGCGGACTTATTTTATGTGTAGACTTTGATAACAGTTTCTAAGTTATTAAAAGAAATTCTATAAATTTCAAAATTCAAAAATTCAAAAAAATTGTATGCTTTCTTATTTAATGAATTCCAAGTAAGCCATGTTAAAGAAAAAACAGTTTCTGTGAATCCATATTTCATATATATTAGAACGCGTGGATTCTGTCTCGCTTTAAATTCTGTCGCCGAATCCACAAAGTTTCAAAGCTATCTCCTTCGAGCGGGGATCGCTCCGCGATCCCCGCGGGCGACCAGAGATCGCCCCCGGCCTTTTTCTAATGCGTAAGGGTATTTTCGTCCCGTTTCTTACGCGTTTTCCCAATTTAAACGCCTTTTCAAAAAACCTCTGCAAAATTTTCGTCGATTGCCATTCGGCGAGAGAGATGCGGCTAGCACCGGCGATTGTCCTCGCGCCTAATGGTCCCGTCACGCCCGCCGAAATCCCGACTTTTCGCGGAACCCCCTCGCCCCTCTTCTAATTTTTACGGCTTCGAGAAGGGCTTCATGCGAAAGTTCAGTCCTTTCTCTAATCCTTGATTTTTTTTCGAGACCGTACGTGGACTCCATCTACGTCTATTTCGTCTTCGAAAATCTCGAGTCGCATCCGTCTCAACTTTTTTCTCATTTTATCTGCCGATGTGAGATTGCACTAACCAGACAAGCACCTCCCACGAAAACTGTCAAATTAATTAAACTTCAGATAGGTTATTTTCATTATTTTCCTATGAGAAATATTGCTAACGGAATCGATAGTACCTACTGACCGCCAAACACTTCTGATTACCAAAATACTGAAGCGTAATGCTTTTCCAATTAGAAAATCGGTAAAAATAATTTTTTTAGGATAACACGTACAGTTTACATACATACTTAAACATCTCAAGGTAAATTTCTGACAACAGTCTCAGTAGCGCAATGAGATAGTTGTAGGATTCCAAAAATCATAATGCTGATTTCGCGAGTTCGAGTCACGCTGGAAGCTAACTTCTTTTTTACTTTTTAATTCCAATTATTTATTAGTATTAGTTTGGAATTAATTCCTTAATTTTGGCAGTCTGTAAAATTCATCATTTTAGCTTACAAAAGTAAATATCTACAATATTAATTTGCTGCTACAATTATGACAGCAATATATGTTTGGTAATATTGATAAAATTTATAAAAAAGTTTACTGAAAAATAAATTCTACTTTCAGCACTTAAAAAATTATGATGTTTTACCATCAAGAATAGAGTACCCTTACAATTCATCAAAATATTGAGAAAAGTTTAGTATAATTACATCATTCCAGATACAAAATTTCTTAATATGTATTTTTTTAAAAATAATATTATTCTAGATGCTTTTTTCACACGAAGGGTGACCCCAGGTCGCAAGCCAGGACCCCCCGCAGGGCTTTCTAGCTGAAATGGGAACGAAAATCGCAATAGCGATTTTCTCCCATTTCTAGTTTATTTTAATAAAATACCAATAAGATGAAGATTTCTTAGACGTAGTGTGAACTGTTGAATCTAAATTTACAAAAAATACATTATTCAACCGACATAACTCACTATTGGTTCAAAGTAGATCCTAATTTTATTAGGAAACGAAATTTCCAGGCCAGTTGACAAATAATGTGTTTTGTGCAGAAACACTTCCATTGTTATCTGAAATTTTATTAAAGTAGTTTAACTGGTTAGATATGTGATAGCACATCATAATTGAAACACCCTGTAGTTCAGCAACCTTGTCATTCACACCAGCCCCATGAGTTCCTCTGGACCTGACTCACCACATGAGCCCGAAATATTGTTTATAAATAATGACACACTTCGATATTGGAATATGATTATTCTTTAAGGCATTCATAATATAGAGACGAGTTGGTGTTCAGTTCAGCTATTAAAAGATTTATTCTATACAGAGAGTTATTTTATTTCCAAGTAAAATACAAACAAGTAAGTATAACATATGGGAGTATCTTACAAATTTTATAATTTTCTTCGTTTTTCAAAATCATTTCCAACAGTAATTTTCATTTTAAGTGAAAACTATTTAGACATTTTAAATAAATTTTAAATCCAATAGATTAAATATTTGTCAAATAATGAATAATCCAAACTATAATATCAATTTAACGTGGCACCATCAACTTTTAACAGAAAATTTTGAAAATCAACGGGTAGCAAATAGGGATCTTTTTCGTTGGTCACCAAGATCACGAGATGTTGCACCCCCTGATTTTTTTTTATAAAAGTCTGTGCGTAGCCTTTCAGTCTGTATCACCGGAGAAAATGCAAAAGTGCCAACAGATGCTATACATCGCAGATGCGAAAGCGGTTTACAAGTGAATGGTGGTGTTTGAACAATTATAATTGTAATACTTAAAATAAATTCACAGAAACTGTTTTTTCTTTAACATGGCCCACTTAGAACTAATTAAAAAAGGGCATTGGGTGGATTTATAGAATTTCTGTTAATAACTTTTAGAAACCGATATGATTAGGTAGGGAACTGAATACAAACCACCGATATTTTTGGGCTTAGAATTCGTTAAAATAAAAAAAAATTGTTGTTTCCATTTAAAAAATTGAAGATATTTATTTTTTTTAGTTGGATATTTTCTTTGTCACTGTACTCACCCTGTATACAACTAAATATTTTTAAATCGAACCTGATTCTTTTATTTGATATTCGAAAAACTCTTTAGAATAAAAGTTGATTGGTAAGTCACACTTGGCTATTCTTTTACTTCTGCTTTTGCTATTCTTTTCTATGTTTTGCTCACTAAAGCCAATTTCGTTAATATTAAATTTATCTGGAAGTATCAATTGTCGCATTAATCTGTTTTCTTCATCATACAAGTATATAATATATTTTGAGCGTAAAATTGAGGCCGAACTACCCCCCTAAGGGTAGCAACCATCGATGAAATTGCGTCAAGTTGATGATTGCCATCCTTATAGCACCGATATCAAATTTAAAATTTTTATTTTAATTTTAAAGAGAATTTTTTTTTAATTTTCGTCAGTCGAAAGCCAACATGTTAATGTAAATTATTTACGTTAATATGTTGATCTGTATATATTAATATCTATTTATTTAAGTAAAGTCAAATAAAAATTTATAAAAATACAACCTATTTGAAATTGGTTTTGCAAAATGTGTAGATATATTTCCATTAGGTAGGTATAAGTGTTCCGATATTTTTTCGCTACAGTATAAGAGACTTATAATTATCTGCTCCAAATTGCAATTGCTATATAATAAACATTAGTAAAAGCACGTATGTGAATTCTCTAAAATTATCAGTACTAACTGCACATTGAAAAGCCCACTGTCCTCGTGATCGAAACGGCGGTGTTGCCAGATTTCTGGCTAAACAAAGACATGTTCATTGGTGGGCTACACAAGACTTATACTGTATATAAGGTATACAAAACAGCGCCACCTACAGTGAGTTTATACGAACTTCCTGGCGTATGTCCAACTCATAAACACTACATTGTGAAGCCCTCCGTAAAATTCGTGTACAGCCTTACTAACACTATATAAGCCTAGCAATGACCAAATACACCTGGATACGCTGTTGAGCCCGAAATCGGGCTACACAAATATATATACTTATATATTTGTGTATATATATATATATATATACTTATATACAGCCTACCAACGTAAGTCGTTCCTGAGGCGCAAATGCGGCCCGCGAAATAATAATATGCCGCCCCCTCTCCCACACAAGTCTCAGACTTTCGGGCTAATCCTTGTGATTAGAATGAGGGGTAGAGATATTATTATTATTATTATTATTATATATTTTTTTAAATAGCAGTTATTCACATAGCATCCCATATATTCACATATTTTAGCAGTTATTCATTTTATTTATAGTCTTATCTGTGGTCAATTCTAAATAGTTTTGTTATTCAGGTCTTAAAGATCTATTTTAACCTCTTTCAATAATATATGTCAACTCTCTGATAATTTTTTATGGCCTATAAATAGGGAATAGGCCCATAAAAACATTGTTAATTTGATTTTGTAAGAGAAAGCAATCAATAATACTATTAACTTCACTATAAATCTTGAGATCATCTGCAAAGAGTAGATGATTAGTCAATAACAGTCGTAATGTTAAGAAAAGCAAAGTGAGCAGTTGAGGTTGCTATGTAATTTCGAGATCTTTATCCACTATGTTCAATAACCAACCTTTTTAGATGATAAAGAAGAAGTAAAAAGTAATGTTAAGTTAACTGAAAGGCCAAAACCTTTTAACTTTGACAGTAATAAATAATGATCTATCTGATACATGTGTATATGACATCCACCTCTGACTGGCCTTATCCAAGTTGCCGCAGAGAAATTCAGTAATACAGACAACAGTTGATCTTTTAAATATAAAACAATGCCGATTAAGTGATATTGACCAATTAACAGAGGTATAAATACATTTTTATTAATAAATTTCGAAAATGTTTGCCAAATTGTGTAAGACAGGTACAGCTTGGTAATTGTTTATTTAAATTAGGATATATTCTGGTAACTGTCCAAATATCGGAAAACTGGGATACTCTAAGCATAAAATTGAATATAATATGTCTGTTAGAAGCAAGACATGATTAATTTCCCTGCCAGTCCTAATTTAATAAATGGTAATTTGACAATATTTTCGAAATTAAAAACAACTTGTTTATAAAGAAAATTATTATGGCATGATTTTGAAAAATATATAAAAATGGGAAGTACACAAAGTAAGGAGGAATTTATTATAGCTTAGGCTGGTAACAGTGGTGGACACACAAAATATTACGGAAATACTAATCTTTTATTGGCATTAATAAGTATGTATATTATAATGTTATGGAAGGTGCAAAAGGAAATTTGAAAGGCAGATTTGAGCTGAAATAAAAACCAATTCAGAAATTGCATAGAGAAGCAGCAATAGTTTTTATTGTTTAGATTTTGGGTAGAGAAGTTACATTTTATTTCTAAATAGATAATCTGTAATTTTTATCAATGTATTTAAATAATGATAAACAAGGGTGCAGATCTATTGTAGTCAATCACTGAAGAGTTATTAACGGAACTTAACAATTTCCAAAGTGAAGGTAACGAAAATGCTATCCATATTTTAGGAAATGTTAATGACAAATTTCTATTAATAGGTACTTTTGTAAACGGTCTATGAAATAGTTATTTAAGAACTGTTATTAAAGTCTGAAATTATGCAAGATTAACCAATGAGATTCATGAAGCCAAAGATTAAAAAATTTTCTAGCACGAATGCGGTTCAGGTCTACTATGTATGCAGAAATAAAGTTTAATTGTGGTGCCATAAATCACAATACGTTTTTGGAAGTAGCAGCCATTCATATAGCTTTTCAGGAAATCGGGATAGAGGTTTGAGTTATAATTCTATTCCTAGAGGTTATAATTGTAATCCGAGAGATCAAACTTCCTACCATCGCCATAGAAACCATAATAATAGAGGCACCTTTAACAATCGCAATACTAAATAATTTTGTAAATCTTTCACAAAGGATATATAGATTCAAATGAACACTCAGTTAATCATACCAATTGCAGTTTACTTGAAAATTCTCAAAACAGCCCATCTGATCTATTTTTTCGAGACCTATGGAAACACTAGCGGAGTTGGAGTTTTCACATTAAGGGTCGATTTGCAATTTAAGTATAAAATTCGGTATAGTTATTCTCCAAATATTTTATACCTGTAGTTGTACCAAGTATAATTGTTACCTCTCCATGTTATCCTACCTTGACGCTGGTGAAGGGGCTTGCATGTGTATCGATGAGTCAGAAGACTATGCCGGGGGTAGCTTTACTACTGGTAGGGTCTTCAATCCCGGACAGATTTCTGATGAGGTGTCAGAATAAAGGATACAAAACTACCCAAGTCATGGTAGAAACGCATCATGCCGAGGACTGAGTGGTACGGGGATAGTAAAAGATGTTGCACCATAAACGATCTCTTTGGGGAACCAGGCGAAACCCCATCGTATTTAGCCTTCTGCCGGGTACGGGACATTGCCCGGTCGTGACTTTTATTTCCTCCTTACTCGTGAGACTTATATGAACCAAGGTAATAAAAAAAATATAAGCGAGGAACCCAAAAGGGGTTTTCAAAATACTGTTGCGGGATAACTAGGTGAAGACCAGGCAGAGAGAGAGAGAGAGACCGACCAGGGCAACCTAGCCGGAAAACAGACAGTGACTGGGAAACAAATCGATGACTACTATTTTCAAAGGGGCTACAACTTGGGGATTGGAAAAAATTGTCAGGAGCGCAGAGGCGGATGCAGGAAAGGCACAGAGGCACATCGAGGAACCTGGACCTAGTACAGCACTGCCTCCTAGCGAACCTGGACCAAGTGACTTCTCAAAGAAGAGAGGGAGGTTGGGCAGCAGCGTGTCTACACCCGACCAATCCATTCCTAAGAGATCGAGGCCCGGGGGCCAACCAAAGAAAACCTAAGGGGAGGCGCTGTCGTGTATCCGGAAGGTGGAGATTCCAGAGGATTATCCCCGGGGGGGGGGGGTACGGATGGATGAGGAACAGATGGGACTTGTCCAGACTCTGCGAGCTAAGAAAAACTTCAGAGAGTACACTTTTGGACTTTATGCAAAGAAAAAAGTTGCTCGCTGAATAGAAGATCGGCGAGATGCACAATTGGCCCAGATGTAGCCGCACTGCTTTGGGACTCGCTATAGAGGAATTGACCCCCAGGAAAAAGATCCCCAGGAAAAAAAATCAACCCCCAAGATTTTTAATGAGAAAGTTTCTTTTTTGTTCCTCGAAATGCATATTAGTGAGTCAGAGGTGAATGTCTTTCAGACTTCCAAATAAGCGAGTACTAAACTGGAGAGAGGAGAAATATTTAAATAAAGGAGCAGCGAACTATGCAAAAAGGCATTCACACCATTTGAAGCATAAAATATCTATCTAGGGAATAACCAAATAGTACCTAGTTGCAATGCACACATTTAGTTCACTTTATTTGGCAGTTGCGAAGGTGGGAAACTGTGTTTATGTTTTATAGCGGGAAACAAATTATATATTGTCAAGAACCACATGGTTTTGGATCGAGTGACTAAATTTTTTTACAGCTGGCAGCTATTAACATGCTGCAGTCTGACATTATGGAACACAATAGGTTGCTAGATGACATGAAAAGTCACAGCATGCTGGAGATGATTTCAGATGTTTTGCCTACAACCACCAACCATGAACTGTCCTTTACCATTCTCTTCCCAGGAAGAGATGAATGGGATCAGAGTAAAGCTGACCTATTGAGGGCAGATAGTTGTTGGTTTACAGATGGCTCCAAAACACCCATGGGTGTTGGAGCCGGAGTGTACAGTTGCAAGCCAATGGTAAAAATATCCTCAAGCCTTGGTAGTTATGTAACTATATTTCAGGCAGAAATCTATGCCATCGAATTGTGTGTGCAGAGGCTGGAATGAACACAACTTACACACAAATCAATAAAAATGTTCTCAGACAGCCAAGCAGCTCTTGGTTCCTACCATTGTAACTCAAAAGCAGTATGGAACTGACAGCAGGCGCTCGCTCATTGGGCAGAAAAAATAGAGTAAGTCTGGTCTGGGTCCCAGGCCATTTCGATCATGAAGGCACCCAGGGAGGGCGCTGCTTCTGAATTCGTCGGACCAGGACCGGTTGGTGCTTGGCATATCCTCAAGTAATGCCAAAGCAACTCTCTTGAGCTGGGCTGAGATGTAAATCCTCCAGTACTGGCAAGAACTACTAAGATTAGTTCATTCGAAGGCGTTTACAATAAACCCTTCAAAAACAAGAACTAAACAAGTTTTAGAGTTAAACAGGTTGAACCTATCAACTTTAATTGGCCTATACAGGGTGCTTCTTAACCTATATACATAAACTTGCGAAATTATAGCTGACAGCAAATAATGACTAATAATGAAAAAAATGTAGTAAAAGATATTTAGTTTTGGAAATATCAATTTATATCAAATAAAAATAAAAGAACGTGAATTTCATAAAATGCCTCATAAGTATCAAGTCCATAAGTTGAAGAAATTATATGACCACAACTGATAACAAACTGCTATATAGAAACACCAAACATATCGTCCTGACTTGTTTACTTCTTAGTTTTTATAAACAAAAAATTTCACCTGATAAATTTTTGTAAACATTTCTTTCAAATTAATTTTTTTTTTCATTATTAGTCATTATTTGCCCTCAGCTATAATTTCCTGAGTTCTGTCAGTTCTGTTGTCTGCATACAGATGACAGAACTGACAGAATGCACCCCACTCACGTCGCTTCCGGGACTATGTTACCAGGTAACCTACTCCTTTATAAAACTTGGATTAGTACTCTGAATTTTATTAATAGTGAATAGCTTTGTTCTCCAAAATGGATAATACCCCTTTTCGAATACACTTTAATACTTGCTAATTCGGATCTTATCTCATATCTTAATGTGTCTTTTATCGAACAATTTAATATTGCTGTACACGTTTTGAAAAAACCACGTTGTTATACTTTTTTCTCACGTCTCTTAAAATGTCGATCCATTTAAATTTTCCCCTTACACTAAACTTAAGGAATAATTTATTTTTTAAAGTCTTAATTGCTCAATTATTATTATTATAAAAAATAATAAATTTTTAATTGAAATAAAAATAAATAATTGAACTAATTATCTTCATAAAAGCTGCAATGGCTTCAGCAATTGCGCCCTTCATGGAGCTAAATGTGGAATACATATTTCCCGAATTTTCTTCACATAACCTCATAATTGAAAATGACTATTCCAAAATTCTGTTCCTTGATCCATTTGCAGGTTTTTAGGCATCCCCTCCTTAAAGATTTTCACCATTGCAACTGCCTTCTTTTTTGGTTTTATTTTTTATTGTCATCGTTCAGAGATATTTACTACAACAATCTATAACTAAGAAAAATTTATAGCCTATGTTTTGTTTTGAAAATTTTTAAAGAATAGCCAAATTAGCCTTTTCCCATGCAATTCCCGAACAACTTGCACTTCATACTAATTACACCTTCTTCAGAGAGTTCTTCCAAAATACTTTTGATTTCATGTCTACCAAATTATTGTCTGTATTGTTTTCTGCTTGTAAAAGCCTACGGTGATCTACCAGTTCATTTATTGAATTCCAGTAGTAGGTAAATTGCGAACGATTAACTGCTGAAGTGAGACCAAAATCGCTACCTACAATAAAAATCTGTCTCTTGGTCTACCCTCTAAAGGAAAAAGTTTTTTACTAATAGTTCTATATTTTGAATATTTATTTATGTTTGTTTGACCATCTGATTTATAACTACATTTGTGAGGATTGATCTATTGCAAAATATTCTCATATCTTAATAAATCTTCGTTTGTATAGTTTTCTGGGTTTTTCATTAAAACTGATAGTCCATTTGTCCCCATATATTTTCTGCCTTTGTTAGATCATCTCCCTCAATTTCAGTGTTATCATAATTTAATTTCCATATTTAATTACCGATAATGTTACCATCTCCTATCATTCAATTCTGTGTATATTTAAACGAATACCATATTGATTGTCTGCCATTTCTACCATGTCGGAGATAACTATTTAGGTATTTTCACGGCAGATTGCCAGACTTAGGGAAGTAAGATAAGATAAGTTTATTTGCCAGCCTAAATATTACATTTAACAAAGATATATTCAACATTAAAAATACATACGTAACACTTATAAATACATTGATTTATTACAAATGGATAATATTAAATAAAAAGAAACCAAGTCTCTTCTCAAATAAACAGACAGAAACCCACAAAGTCTAAAGACAGTCCGTGGGAAAAATTTCTCCTTACAGCGAAGTAAGCTCAGAAATATATTTACTGCTAAATAATGAACAAAACACACACATATATAATATATTTATAGTATAGAACGCCTAAACAAAAAATATAGGCCATAATATGTACCAGGAGCATAAAGCTAGCGCCAAAGCAAAACAGAGAAAAACAGAGAAAAAGATGATATTATAAAACCATATAAAACAGTAGATAAGAGGTATATTATTTTTTTTCCAGGTAATAAATATTTAATAATTTTTTTTTTTCACCAAAATAAATTTCTCACTTCATATCTATATACCGATGAATTTGAGTTCGGTCGAAACTGAACAGAAAGTGTTTTACCGCAAATCTAAAACTCTTAACAGAAGGGCGGTTGACTACTTCCATGGGAAGAATGTTATATAAACGAGGCGAGAGATATAGATAATTTCTTTGGCCTATAGCTTTACGTGAAAATGGGGCCCTAAAGTTCGTTTCTCTATATCTAGTTTCATAATTATGATCGATTCTTATTAAATTACGTCGATTTTTGTGCTGATAAGTTGTTACAGTTAAAAAAAACAGTTGACGTACATCAAGTAGTTTAGCGTCTTTAAATAATTGATCAGAGGGGTAGCTCGGAGTTTTACTGAACATTATTTTAAGAATTGTCTTTTGAGCTACTTCAAGTTTTCTAATTTTTGTTTCAACTGCACCCCCCCCAAGCGATAATACCATAACAAATTCTCGATTCCACCAGCGCGTAATATATCAGTTTCAAATGAAATTTATCGAGAATTGATCGCATTGTTTTAAATCTGTAGTACAGCGTTCTAATTGTTCTTACCGTCTGGTTGATATGTTGGTCCCATCTTAGATGTTGATCTATATATATTCCGAGGTATTTGATAAATTTAGTGGGGTGTATCTGAGAATTTTCACTGTAATATTTAAATGAGTAAAACTGGGTAAAGCGCTTTCGGTCTACGAGAATGGTAAGTATTTGGTTTTGGACACATTAATTGTTAGTAATTTGTAATCGAACCACTCTTTAACTACAGACAGATCAGTTTCTACGGCGTGTTTTAAATTTTGCCAAGAATTGTTATAATAGATCCACCTAAATTTAATTTAAACATATTGTTGATATATATTATTGTGTTATATTGTGTAGTAGAATATTATTTAATTTATTTTATTTTTCAATTATTGAACTGTAATTTATTTTCCTTTTCAATGAGCAAGTACTCTATTTATATTGATCTCAGGGTTAAAGGTAGGTTCTATTGTGAATAAAAAATTATATTTTTATTATTAAATCTCTTCAATTGTTGAAATGAGTAGTCAATTTTTTTATTTGGTATTTAAAATTTTATATTAACTCTTTGAAATGGTTCAGTACATATAATTATAGGGACAAAGCCTTAATTATTTTATAATACCATGAAATTATAATAATAATATATTTACCATAATAAATACTTATATGATTAAATGAATTGAATTTTATTTTCTGTTACCTAAATTGGATTTGAAATGATTATATAAAGTATGCAACTTTCAATGCAATACAATTATGTAAATCAGGTAAATTATGCAACTATCAATACACTATTTTAAATAAAATTTGCTTATTTCCAAAACTAGATGTCACTAGGTACTAACTAATAATATTATATCATCTGTCAAACACAGATGTGTCAAAACTGTCAAAACTTTTATATGTGACATGTACAAATTTACTTATTATCTAAGTGAAATATGAGTTTATTTATTATTATCTAATCACTGTTTGATTGATTTCGTTAGTTTATTATATATGGTGATTTGAAATTGTGCACAATGGTTGTTTCAACCTACTTGGTTGTCCTCGATTTACTTGAGTTTTTTCTATTACCAATGTGGATATCTGTGTATTTGATCGTCTCAGGAAATCAAGATTTACTTGCCAAATTTCTATTATTGGAAACTAATTATGCTTCTTGGTAAGTCATGTCCTTTATTTCCGTTTTTACTTCAGTTTAATATCTTTTTATAATAAATTAGCTTCTGGAATTTGCTTTCTGAAATTTCTTAATGCCAACCATTAATTTAATATTAGTTTTGAAGATAATACACTTTAAATAATATTAAATTTGTTTTTTTACAAATTTTAGGAGCACCTTTCTGCTTGAATATTAATTGCTTACTAAAGCGGGATTTATAAACTTGCAACTGGATTTGGATTCGGAGTTGGATTTGGCGCTGAAACATAAATACACGCAGTTACATTGATGTATTTATATTCGCCGTTGGGAGAAAATTTGGCGCTGGCCGATGGCCGCTTGCCGTCGAACATGAACCAATTTTATCTTTTTGCCGTTGGCGTTCGTAGCAAATCCGTAGCATCGCGTCGTCGTCCAATAGAAATCCATTGCTGACAGCACGTGATCAAACGCAACAAAGAAATGTCAAGTGAATCATTGTCAAGTGGATATTTCTGTTTACTTTACTTGTGTAATTAAGTTGGATTTAAATTGAATATGAGCGAATACGAATCTCAAGGTAATTATATATTGTTTTTTGAATGTACTAACATATTTTAGACATTGTGTTTTAAATATTTTCAGTTCAGTTATCAGAAGAAACGCAATCTGAAATAGATGTGGGTCTACTGGTGGAAACAATACAACAGTACGAGTTCCTTTATAATATGCGGCACCCCGAATATAAAAATAGTAAGAAAAAGGATTTAGCTTGGGAGGAGATCTCTGTGATTGTCAATTGTTCTGGTAATATTGCTTTCTTGTAGCACTGTACATACGCAGTAATATAAAGACATTTTTGCTTTTTAGTTGCCGACTGCCAAAAAACATGGAAATCGTTACGCGATCGCTTCACAAAAGAAAAAAATAAAATGCGATCAGGTTCAGAAGCTCCCGAATCCAATTGGACTTATTATAACTTAATGTTATTTTATTCCAAATATTCAAAGCCTAGAAAGTATGTAAATTTGATGGTTAACTGTTTAAAAAACTATTTATGTTTTTTCTGTCTTCAGAACATATACAAGCACTAAAACTGCAGCAAAAGATATACCAAGTAGGCCCTCAACATCCCACTCAGTGTGGTCATCTGATGAGTTAATCTTTTCATCATCAAGTCACCACTCAGTGGATGATGACGTTGAACAGGTTGCAGCAGTAGGAACCCCTTCAACTCCAACATCAGTTTCTGAAGGTTAGTCAATTCAAATAAAAACATGTGGGTAGAGTTAAAACTAAAATTAAATGTATGTTTAGGTATGTCACAGAAACGAAAAAGAAATAGTCCGAACGAAGCAGAAGGAATTTTAAATCTTGTGAAGAACATTTCCACGTCTCTGGAAACTGTCACATCAAATGTTGGTAGTAAACCATCAAATACTAATAGAGCATTTGCGGACTATGTATTTATGAGGCTGGACGAGATGGATGTGGAAGTGGCAAAAATGAAAAGGCAGCAAATGTTTCAGATTTTAGAGGCATAATTACTAACATTACTTATCTTTTTTACAATTTGTTTATACATAAAATAAAACATATAATTTGAAATATTTATTACTAAACTCCTAGAAACAAAACCATATAGGTAATAAAACTCATTTACTAAAAAAAAAAAAAAATACTTATGCCAGTAGCAGTCCCTTATTAATTACACGGTCCTGCCATGACACAGGCTCCTCTGTGACAAAATACTGGGCCAGATTATCTCTTATTCCATATAGCTCCCTTCTAGCTACATTTGCACCCATTCTGCCAACAGACTGCATTGCTGGTCCTTCTGTTCGCCATATTCCGTTGGTTTTATCTGCACTATCAATGTAGTCTGACGGACAATACTGGCCATGCAATTCAGTTTGGCAAAAATTGTGCAAAACTACAACAGCCTTAACCATGTGGTCAACATTGGCTACATCAGCATTAATTGTGGATCTTAAAATTCTCCATCTAGCTGAGAGAATACCAAAAGTATTCTCGATGACTTGCCTAGCCCTTGATAACCTATAATTAAATATTCTTTGATTGTGAGATAAGTTTTTGCCTGGGTATGGTCTCATTAAGTATTTTTTCAAAGGAAATGCCTCATCAGCCACAAAAAAGAAAGGCATCGTTATGTTGCTATTGGGCAACACTGATGAAGATGGAATTTCTATTTCATTTGTTTCCATAGCTTTTCCAAAAATGCTGTTTTGGAAAACTCCTCCATCGCTTTGTGACCCATATGCTCCTATGTCCACAAAAGTAAATTTATAGTTACTATCACAAGCTGCCAAAAGAACAATGCTAAATGTCTTTTTGTAATTAAAAAATAATGATCCACTTTTTGGTGGAGCCTGGATATTGATGTGTTTTCCATCTAATGCTCCCAAGCAATGTGGGAAATTCCACGTATCCCAGAATCCTCTGCTTATTTTCTCCCATTCCTGATGACTATTTGGAGTTTTTAAGTAAAGAGGGCTAAGCACTGTCCATATTGCCTGGCAGGTCTCTTTAATAATTTTATGCACTGTCGCATGTCCAATATGAAAATTCCAGGCTATTACTTGCATGCCAGTTCCTTGTGATAAATACCTAAAATATAATTTTAATAAGTACATAATATAAACACGAATCAAAGAACATCTTACTGTAAAGTGATGATCAGGCGTTCTTCAGCTAAAATTCCATCAGAGCGATATTGCTTCCTAATAAGAGGCTTGACGAAGGACAGCAGCTTATTAAAACTAGTTTTATTCATCCTCGTGAATTTGAAGAATTGCTCTTCATCCCAAGTACTGATTTTTTTGTAGTATTGGAACCCACCAGACTGTTTGCGAGCCCTGTTAATAGGCCTCACTTTAAAACGCCTATGTCTTTTTTGTTTTTCCAAACTAATAACATAACTGCCCAAAGTTAACCCTAATATACCTAAGATTCCACAAGTAACAACAGCTGAATTATCCATTTTTATTTTTTTTTAAATCGAAATAACCCCACAACCTCAAATGTAAACAAACAGAAATGTACAACGCCGAACGCCAACTTCAAGAATATAAATTGGGTGTGAAACTTGCTACGAAGATCAGCGCCGACGTTCGGCGCCAGCGCCAAAGCCAAATCCAATGTCAAGTTTATAAATCCACCTTAATTGACATTTCAGGATTTTTCTCCTTTTATAGTTTCTAGGGAACAAATGAAATTTTAATTTGTTTATTGTCAAAGTTTTTCTTAAATTGCAAATATCTTTTATTGCCTTTATATTTCTTTAAATTCAATTTCATGTCCTTATTCTTCATGTTCTAAGCTATCTCCTGATATACCATACGCTTTGGTTTCTTCTCAAAATTTTCACTTTCCCGTTACTTGACATCTCATATCGAAATTTCACTTTTACTTTAAACATTTAAATTAAATCACCATATTAGCTTTTGCACTGCTTATAGCTAACTATAATTAGTTCTTATTCTATTTACATCAATTTATAATAATTCATTCTAAAATTATAAGCAAATTTCTTTAAATTCTATGTATGTTTATATACTAATTTTTTTTTATACTTTTCTCTTTTCAGTGACCATTTTAATGGCTTCCACTGCTTGAGATTGGATTAATGAAAAGAATATTTATTAATTTTCCCTGATTTCCTTCAAAGACTTTGAAATTTATGGAAAAAACAATATTTTATACGTTTTACGTTACTTATCAATTCTATTCAATCTATATATCATGTACACAATATAAATTGGTAAAATTACATTCATTTATATTAAACAATCATGCTTTTAATTGTTTTAAGTATTTTTATTAATTCTGTATTGAAATTTTCTAAATCCCGTTATGATATACCTTCGGATATACCTAAAGTTCACCATCTGTGGTTTGAATATATAAATTTCTTTTTATGGTTTAAATTATTAGTGTAACAAAGACTTTATTATGTTATTTTAAACTACTTTGGTTACATAATACATAATTTCCAAATTTTATTAATATAATGTTCCATATTTTGTTTACCGTTAACACTTTATACAATTTTATCAATGTTATGCTTATTAACAAACATATTAGCTTTGTGTCCTTTGTTTTGACTTGATTTATTAAACTATTTAATAAATTTAACTCAATACTTAATTTTATTAATTACTTCGCATTAACTTCCAATTATTAAATATTTTATTTCTTATCGACTAGATAAATATTAAATTGTATTATATTTTCGACTCATATTTAGAGTAAATACCATAGCAATATATATATATATATATATATATATATATATATATATATATATATATATACTGAAAAGCAGCGGACCCAGTACCGTTCCTTGGGGGACTCCAAACCTCATGACCTTTTCAAGGCTTCTCGTACCATTTATTTCTACGTACTGCTTCCGATTATTTAAATAACTTGTCAGTAGATTGAGGCTATCGCCTCTAAACCCCATTTCCTCGAAAGATTCAAGTAACAGTGTATGACTAACAGAATCGAAAGCTTTCATTAAGTCTAAAAACACACTTAGTGCATGCATTCCACTATCTAGTACGTTGTAAATATTTGCAGTTAACTTGGAGATGGCATCTTGCGTAGAGACTTTATTTTTAAACCCGAATTGCATCTCCGATATAAGCTTATGCTGCTCCGTGTAAACATCAATTCTCCTTTTCAAAATTTTTTCAAAAATTTTGGCGAAGTTCGTAATTAAGGAGATAGGTCTATAGTATTTATTTATTTCTTTTTGTGCATCTGGGTCATTATTGTTAAATAAATTCAGTTTATTTAACAACAATATAATGGATCATTACCTTTAACGAGGATCAGGAGTTTGGAAAACGTTTCATTTCGAAGAAAAGTCAGTCCTTTCTTAGTGGCATATATTTCAGAACCACTACTATTGATGGGAAAATAAATATGTTTTAACATAGTTTCTTTCCTTCTGTTTTTCCTTTTACTTTCCCTTTTATCTTCGAAAGCATCATCGTTATCTTTCATCTACTTTTCCTTCTCTTATACTCTAAATCTTTCCATTTTCACAATAAATATCGGTTCTCATTTTACATTTTCTTCTCGAATAAATGTAAATATTGGATTTTTCCTCTGGATTTTTCCATTTTCGCAATAAACATCCCTACTCATTTTACATTTTCTTTTCGAATAAATGTAAATATTGATCATGTTCTTTGTCCATTGATGTTGGTAAAATTTTCGACATATGATTTTTAATGAGAAAGTTTCGTTTTTGTTTCTCGAAATGCATATTAGTGAGTCAGTAGTGAATGGCTTTCAAACTTCAAAATAAACGACTACTAAACTGGAGAGGTGAGAAATATTTAAATAAAGGAGCAGCGAACAATGCAAGCAGAGGGGGTCTGCCTTCAAAATTTGAAATGCGGAAACCAGGGCGCACCTCTGAAAAGATATCGCTCGTCTCCAATGTCCACTCTAAATACTGTAATTAATAAGTTTTCCTTCGACATGCACATACGTGATGGGTATTAATTTTGCGGAGATGCAGTTGGACGAATACCTTCAGTGGGGGGATGAAGGCATAAACAAGCTGCATAAACCAAGTGAAATTCATTGACACAGAGTATGAGTTTAGTAGTGATTTGACGTTCAGACATATGGCAAACCGTAGATTAAGCAATGTGCTTGGGGTTGTTTCAAAACAAGAGACATGTATCATACACAACATTATGAGGGCTAAGACAAAATTGAGAATGGGCATGAAAAAAAGAGACTTCACTCGTCCAAAAAAGGGAAAACGAATAAGTGAGAAAAAAATTTCAATTTAAAGGTATTAAACAACTGACTTTAAAACCAAAATACATGGAAATATTACGATTTTCTTTTCTTTAAATGTGTTTCTGCAACTTTATAGATAATGTAGATTGACAATAAGTCAAATTTTTTTTATTGGTATAAATACCTTCTTCCAGTCCACAAAGTGTCCCAATATGCTACATTATATGACAAATGATTATATGCAAAAGCATAATACAGACTAAGAAGTTCCTTCTCATCCAAATGTTTTACAAATGATTTCATTTGTAAAACAGCATAAAACACTTTATTCAAGAAGACACAAACACCACAGTTACACAACAGTCACATATCAATCTGTGACTTAAATGGAAAATCAGAATCTAACCATGTTCCAAAAAACGTAACCTTACTTAAAAACAGGAAATTCTGAGTTTTGGACTCATTAAGAATATGATGGTTTCTCTTGCACCAAGTATGTCACGGATTTTACTAGAGATTATAAAAGTAGAATCATCTTGCGAACATGCTAATTCTACCTTTATTTATATGTTATGATATATCATTAACATAGAGTTAAACACCGATCCCTGAGGGATCCCGAGGTTGACTGGGTATCACTGGGAATATCTGATCCTCGATCTTCAATAACATGGGGTGATTCTGTAGATATGAATCCAACCACCTTAGCAATTGTCCCTTTATTCCCATAGACTCAATCTTAGTTAATACATGTGATGTATTGATGATATCAAATGCCTTGCTTAGGTCAAATGTAATAGTCACTACAAAATTCCCTTTATCCAGTTCTGCATATATATAATTTAATAGATGGTCGCTTGCTGTCTCCATGGACCTACGAGCTCAGCAGCTATGTGGAGAAATAGTATGTAAATTATTGGTTTCAAAAATGAATTATGAAATGATACACACATTTCTAGTATCTTAGAAAATCCAGTTAATAAAGATATTTGTCTGTAATTGTTTATTACGAAAGTGCTACCTTTTTTAAACAATGAAAAACTAAAGCAATTTTCATAGATCCGAAAATTAGCCATTATGCAAGGAAATATTTATAAAACTGTATCTATGTAATTGTATACAATAATATTTTTACCGACAAACTGAGCGGTACATTTGTTATTCTTATATGATACGAAAAGACAACTGTGTTTAGTATCAGCTTTTCGTTTGGACATAAGTGTATTTCCTGCAAAGTTGAATAAAATCAGTTGGACTACTTTCGTTCGTTACAATTGTAAAAACTCCAGTACTCTTTTAATGTAACAGCTATTCTGAGAATCAGCAACTTTAAAACATTTTCTAATTCTTCATGGGTCAATACTTTTGAGTTCTTAGGCTTGTATCCATCTTTTTGCCTTTTAAGAAATGCGATTAATTTGCAATATTTATCAATATTAATGTTATGTTTAACTGTCATCATCGTTTTCAACATATAGAATAGTACAACAAATTTAGAAAATCTTCATAGGTTTTTTCATAAAGTCTACGGGATTTTGCAGGAATAAATTTGATAATGTCTCAACTGCTTGTTGACCTATATCTCTTGAATTAGATTGTACTTCTTTTTCAGGTATATCAAACATTTCTTGATTATAATATTAAGTTTTATTATTACGAGAAACTTTGTGTTAAACAGTCTGCTAAATGTCAAACAACAAGAAACAAAAAGTAACGTTAAACTGATAATTACATACAAAGCTACCTATATGGTACCTACTAGAATAAATTACAAAAATTATTATTCTTCAGTTTAAATTTTTACGTTATTTTTTTATAATTAGGGTTGTGCCCGTTCGTGCAAAAACGTTGTATGCACCGCGGGACTAAAGTTTGTTTTAGTCCCGCGTCCGCATCCACGTCTCTTGCATGAGTGTTTCCCTTGCTTCCCTCAGGAAACATACCTCATGCCGGGATTAAAATACTAACTTTAGTCCAATGGTGCAAAAATAACTATATATCCTCACCGTACATATTTAAATACTCATACAAAATAATGCTTTGTGAAGCTATGGTACTATCTCAGTTTATATACTGTGCACCTGTAGATGGATCTTGTCTCGATCTTGATGGTATTAACTGTATCCAACATGTACAAAATGCATGTATTCGTTTCATTTATGGAATACGGAAGTGTGAACATGTTTCTCATAAGTTATCAGAGCTCCATTGGCTGAACATGATGGAGAGGAGATTATATGTACTCTCTTTATTTCATAAAATTTTTGTAATAAAGATGCCACCTTACCTATATAATAAGATAACATTCCGTAGTAATGTAAAAAATACATAACAGTTTTACTATCTTTATAGAAATGGTGCAGCTACTATTATTTCCCCTTGATTTAAATTTTATATAATTTCTGTTTTGTACCTGCCACTGTATATACTACTTTTGTTATGATTATTGTTTTAAGGGATAAATGGCAGAACACACTTAGATGTGAACTTCCCCTGGGGATTTCAAAAAAATATATACATACGTTTATTGTAATTACTGTTTGTACCGTTTATTTAATTTGGAAATAAATAAGGCGATTATTATTATTATTATTTTCACATTAATGACATCATGCTCCATAATTTAACCAACAAATATTTGTTTGAAAAAATTAAAAATGATACTGTACAGGGAAGTGTAAGGTTTTGCAAATATTTCAAATAATTATAGATTGTCAGTGACTATAGAATTATTGTTCAAATTAAAACATTACCTACTTTGCAGCTTAACTCTAGCCCTAACTTTTCATTTATGATTTTCCAAGATTCTTTTATTCTATTTGAAGCCAATATTCTATCTCTGTAAAATGTCTGCTTAACCCTTATAATTTCTTTTTTGAAATCCTTTTTACGTGTACTGTATATTTTTTTAGTTTTAGTGCATTTTGTAACTGTCATATAAAAGTAAAGTTTATCTAGTTCTTTACTGAGATTCCATAAATGGCTTGTATACCATTGTTTAATTTTCTATTGTTTGTTGTTTATAGTAACAAAAGCACAACCGCATTCCAAACACCAATTCAAATTAGAAAACAATTCAGTATAGGCCTCATTTATATCAGCTTTAAAATAAAAGTCACTCCAATCCAATTTAACCAGTAAATAAGGCAACTGTTTAAGTTCGATTGACTCATATTACAAGCATGAAAGCACGAACCAATTTTATTCTTTCTACATTCCTGCAAATTTAGAGACATGAGCAAAGTGATCGCCAAGGTTCGGATTCACTACCCTAGCTTTAAATAGTTCTGAGGATAAATTACTGTATCTCTATACTGGGTGTTTCACTTCCAATGTGCCACATTAAAACATTGTTTATTCTAATGTTGATCCTAATATAAGAAAGGAGAAGTGTAATACCTACTAATTATTAGAATAAGACAAATAATTATATTTGAGTCAAGTATTTATAAAATTGACAGTGGTTCTTCAATACGTTTTAAAAAATTGAAGTATGTTTATGTAAAAAGTACCTACTCTTTAATTTGAACACAAATATTCCTATTTTTTATCTTATTTTAATTGTTATGATTTACCTACAAATTTATCCTAAGAAAAAAAAAATTATTCTTTTATACTTGACGCCAGAATTAATCAAAGTGCAATGACCGGAAAAAGAGTAGATCGGTGTTGTCACATTTATTTCTAAAGTATTCTTATTTAAAAGAGGAAACGTATTAATTACCTTATTTACCCATTTTTTTACTTGTCTTTAAAGTCCCTTATCCCTATTGTACATTATCATAGAAAATATAGTACTACTATATTTTCTATGGTACTTTATTAAAGCAAACACACTGTTTAATTTGTTTTTTACTTAATAATATCAAGAAATTTTGCAATATGTGACAACTGCGAAAGTCGTAAAGTTGACGACAAGCTGTTCATCCTTATTTAACATACATATTCTTGCATTTACGCTTTCTTTTTCTGAGCCTCAACGACGTTCATTGGTCGAATCTGGTCGAATCAGGAACCAACAAGCAACTGCGCTCGAGATAGTAAGGAAACAGTGGCGTGATGTTGGATTATTTCGCACGCGTTTTTTTAACGGTAAAAAGTTGTGGTAAAATTATCAGTGTACTTATTATTTGTGTCAGTGTTTATACTTATTTGTGTTAGATAAAAAAGTGGAAGTGCATATCCTAGAAGTATTCTATAGAATAGTATACAAGTATATATTAACTGAAATGTGCCCAATGGTAAAACAGAATCCGCACGCCCATGCATCACCGCATTTTACTAGATCGGCGAGGTCATTCCACTTTTATTAATTCTGGCATAGACTGTAAATTTTAATAAACGTACTCGTAACAATTATTTCACTAGAGAAAAAAAAACCCACTCTTTTAAATGATCTAATAATTGAAAATGTGACTCAAGAATCAGAAAAGGAAAACACTCCAATAGTATAAAACTCATTTCATTGATCAATGTTGGCCCTGTCTGGGGAATTCTTGCTGTTGCTGTTGGTAGTACTTAGTCATTTGGATAAAAAGCAATGAATATAAAAATTAGAAGAAAAAGTTAATGAGAAAGTTCATAAGTGGCATATTCGTTTATTTTAATAATGTATGTTTAGGGGCTACTACAGATTGTAAAAAATTAACGCATTTGGAATAAAATATAATTCCAAAAGAATTTTTTTTATGACTGGTTCAGCTCATTGTGGAAGTAAAATGTTTATGCAATTTGTCAAAACTTAGATTATCAGTAACTTAGGGCTGATTGTACAAACACTGGTCATCTTCAAATCAACTGAACTCAGTTCTGATGTCTAGAAACTGCAAGATATGTAACTATACTCGTCGGCTACAATAATAGGCAGTGACGTATTACCGGGTGACGCATTAAATTGTGGTGGGGATTGAAATTCTATAGGCGTACGCAAAAAATCATTGGAAAGGTGCCAATATGTCAAATAAATATAAAAAATATCAAAACATGAACGGTGTTATAGAAATTGGTGAATTGTTTTTTAAACTAACCTGATAGATTAGTTGTACATCGGACGAAATTGATGAATATTGCTACAAATATTAAAATAAAGCTCTTAAGAATTATTTACCCTTTTTTCCATGATGATCTCGGTAAATTCTCTGTTCTCCTGCTATGGTAAGGGGTATTATATTATTCATTATAAAAACTGCACCAGGTTCTAAGTGGTGTAAAACAGATTCAAACCATTTTTGTAATACCTCGCTGTTCGCTGTAAAAAATCCATCTATAAACGCTTGCCTTCTGTTCTGTATGTTGCAATCTTGTCATACTTATAGCACAGTTATAACCTTCATTTTAACTATGTCTCATCTATATAATATATTTTCCCATTTAAAGCACGAAATTCTCTTATCTTCTCCAAATATTCTCGTCTCCATGTTACAATCTCATTTTTCTCTATAAGCATACTCTTCCGATTCCGTTTGCAATATTTGAAATTCATTTCATGCATTGTCCTTATAAGCAATTTATGCGAGAGTTTGGCAAATCATTGCCTTCTGCCAGAGCAATCTGAATTTTACTTACTGTTGGGATTTCATTTTTGAAAAAGAAACTATGAATTTTTCGCCGATTAGCATATTTCACATTTTCGTTCACGGTAATTTTTTTCTTCCCCGTGTTTCCATTTTCTTCATCTTTGCATCTGTGTCTCCACATTTTATTGCATGAAATACACTTCGAAAGGAATCTTTTGTTAATTCACTACCAGTTCCGCCGCATCCTCTACACTTAAATTTTTATCGCGCGCTTGTAATCCCTCATAAACATTTTTTATCATACGAATTTCCTCACTTGTCATATGAGATAGTTTATGTGTTTCTAATCCACTACTGCCCGCGATCGCTTCCATAATAAAATCCTTTTCTTCGAACACTAAATAAACTAAGTAACACTTATCACTTCACAGTAAACATCTACAAAAACAAGTTAACCAATTAATTTATACAGTTCAGTCACAAATTACAGCATTTCCCGCATACTACACTTATGTCAGGCTGCGATGAAATACTTGGATGTGTGTGAAATGCGCATGTCTGATCTTCTTGACACTCGTGACTTTTGTTGCATAGGTTGGATATCTCGCTCTACATTTTTTAACCCGTTAAACAAAGACGGAACTATATCCGACGTAAAGAATTGTGGTGGCATGGAATACAGAAGCATGGAACCAGCATGAAACAGACAATATATAGTTCTGTTCAGTAGTAATGCGTAAGCGGCATCACTTTTCTATGTGCTAACGTTTGTGCCGCTATATATTAAGTATTTACACTTCATCCCTATTCTGTATCGAATTAGAACATACGTCACTGCCTATTATTGCGAGTATAGTACTGAAATATCACTGTATAAATGGCTAACAACCTACTGTACATTTTAATTAATAAGATTTTCCAGGTTCCCCTTATTCTCGTACTAAATGGTATTTAAGTTATAACATCATAAGTCGTTCCTGGGCGCACTCGCGGCCCGCAAAATAATAATATGCCGCTCCCTCTCCCAAAAAAGTCTCTGATTTCCGGGTTCATCGTTAAGATAAGAATGAGGGATAGAGATATTATTAGATATTATTATGACAGTAGAACTCAGTTCAGTTGATTTGAAGATGAGCCATATTTGAACAATCTCCCCTAAGAGACTTGTATGATTAGGATACTGTACCCATCAGGATAATACATATTTAAAGCTTAATTTTACAGTAACTATCAATCTGAAAAAATAGATACCCAAAATCTTAAAAAGTTTGTCTAACAAATAATCAAAATTACTTACTTTTGGAGCTAATGTGCAATGAACTGGAGCTTTAGGTGTAACCACATGTAACCGCATTAACTGAGCTAATTTTCCAGCTCTACAAGCACATGGGTAATATAAAGGCATATCACTTTCTGCAATTTTGTGGCCTGTATCCTTTACTATACTACCAGGTGTAGCCTTTAGTATTCTGTCAGGAGCAGCCAACATAAATCTATGACCAGAAGAACATTCATATTCTACTCCAATAAATACTTTAACTGTAAACTGGGGCAAATTTCCTGTTGGATGCCCTCGTCTACCTCTTACGGTATATTTACTAACATGAGGCCAATTTTTTGATTTTGAATACACAGTTACATCCCAAGGTAATAAATAATTTGTGGAGCTCAGAAAACCGGGATGATGAGACTCTGATAAACCTAAGTTGTGACTATATAATGATGAAGCACCAAGACACACTAGAGACCAACTGGAATACACTGGAAGTAGGCCTAGAGGTGAATTTAGAGTCAGCATTCCCGGCAAATACTCAGTTGTACTTGGTTGACGAACTAATCCTTTCCCTAGTTCTGGAAGAAGTTCTCCACTTCTATCAGATAATATTGAGAGCGAATCTTCTGTTTCATTCAAAGTAGCTGCTTTGTATTCCTTTATTGATGGTTGAAATACAGGAAAAGTTATCCTTTCTAGTTTACAACATTGACATTCCTTACTAATTTGCTGATAAAATAAATAGTTCGCCTGTTTTGCATTATAAGGATCTTCTCTAGGTCCAATTTTTCTCCCACAATCACAGACAGCTAAAATAATACATAGGATGATATAATAAATATTCTGGATAAGACTAGTTTTCATAAGTAATTTTATAATCATTTAATTTATTATAAAATACCAGATAATTATTTAAAAAATAAAAAAGGATTTTGCAAAAGATGCTTATCAATATCAAAGAACTAACTCACACAATAAGTTTAACAAAGTTGTATTTGTAATATACTTAAATCATGTTTGTAGATATCTTTGTTGAAAGATAGCTAGCAAGTATGGTTTCTTTTGGTATAGTTTTTATTGTATAAAAAAGATTGAGTACGTACCCATAGGTAGTGATAGTGTCGTTAAAAAGTTCAGTATATTCCTGTATGTCGACTGTTGAATATATCTAGTAAAATAATTAGATATTTTATTTTGCCTTCCACTCGAGCAGATATTACAGTATTTTTTTTTATACAACGAACTTAAAAAAAGTTAATCTATTTTTTTAAGTTACATGCAGTGTTTCATTTTTCACCTTCAGACACCTGTAAAATTTTACTGAACAGCACACTCTGGAAAATTATTTTTATACAAATAGGTGTTGTAACGAAATTACTTTTATTAATAAGTTTGAACCATTATAGCTTATTTTCAAAGAAAATTTGACTATGATTTGGTATTAAAATATCCATTGGTTTTGTTCCACCGCAAAACAGTGTAGGTGAGCACACTGAAAGTGCAGTGACTTATTAGTCGAATAATTTGAGTTCGATCAACAACACCGATAAAACATGGACTTGGTGCTCTCACATGACATCACCACAGGCAGGTAGCACATTGAGCCGGCAGCCTATGTTGATGGCATGTTTTATCATAAGTTTTGCATTGTTTTAATATTAAAAAAAGGTCTTCTTGTATCTGGAGGAGGTTATATAAATACATCAAAATGTGTAAATATTTGTAAGCATGTGATTTATTGATTGAAGGATAGGCTAAAACCAATGTATTATTTGTATAACGATATCTTGCCTTGCTTGAAGCAGAATTATTTTGAAAACTGACATCACCAGTATTTGGGTACATAAAATGAGTTAAAAATAATAAGAAACTCTTTAAAATTGACATATGAAAATGTTTTTTTTGATACTCAACTCAACTCATTGTTGAGTTAATGTTTCAAACTCATTTTTACTATTTTCAATCGCTTCAGTAAAATTTAGATTTTCCAGTTTCTCGAGTTTTTCAAATCCAAATATCCAAAAAAATCCAAATATAACTTATACATTTTTCCAGATTATATATAAAAAAATTATTATTTCAAGGATCTACTGCCCACTATGAAGCATTTGATATACCTTTATCTGCTAGTTTTAAAACAGAAGGAAATTATAAATTTTGTTTATTACATTTTTTTGATGAATTTAATGGACTAATTGGATGAGACTTGTTATCTCAAACTAATGTAAATATAGACTTAAATAATTTTCAACTAATTACACTCAATGCTATAATTGTTCTAATGCCAATTCACTCTAGTGTTCAGAATGACAATACCAAAATCAGATAAAAAAAGAGTCAGCCCTATCACATTACAATACCTGGTAGAACGAAACAAGTAATTAAAATACCAACTATTCAAAATAATGGCGTAGGAATATTAGAGTATACATGTACTGAAGATACGAAAATTAGTTAAAATTAATGAACCGTGATTTACTAACCAACAAAGCGGGCTATATGGGATTGGACCTCTGTCACCATTCATACTATTTTTACATTTAGCAATTTTCAATCTCTCAAAAGCATTCAGCTGTCTGGAATTTGTTACGTTCCTAATTAGTCTTAAATTGCTACTATCTATTTTATGGTTGTTCTCAAACGCATGTTGGGCGACATTAGACTTCTTCTAGTTTGTCCAACATACTTTTGATCGCAGTCTTTACAGCTAATTTCGTATGTCCCCGACCTTTCCTTAGTCTCTATTTTATCTTTTGGATTGCCTAAAAGTTGTTGTACTTTATTTCCCGATGAATAAACCACTGACATACCATGTCCAAATGTTTAATCTTTAAAAACCTTACCAAAACCACAGGTGAAACGAGGATTGTAGGGAATAGATATGAATTTTGGATTTTCTCTTTTATTTTGAAAAGTAGAGGAATTTTGAAGTGTCTCTTTAAATTTACGTTTCCTAATTATTTTATTAATTAAACTTACAAAATATCCATTACACGCAGCTATATCCTTAATCATATTTGCTCTTTCAAGACAATAGACGACAAATTTTCATTCCCTAACATATCTGATATACTAAACAAAACTAGAAAACTGTAATTATTTCTCTACACTAGACTTAGCCAATGGGTTTCACCAAATAGAGATGAACCCTAGCGATATAAAAAAGGACACTATGAATTTAAAAGGACGCCCTTGACCTTAAAATCACTCCTAGTAGTTCCCAGAGCTACCAAACAATATTTTTGAAACATTTTTCCAAGATTCTGGCTAAACTGTTGTTTTTAATTTATAATTAAATTATAATGAATAATAGTGGAACTATTAGTTAGTATGCACAATCCTTTATAATGTACTGCGTAATATCATCACCAGCACATTTTCTTCGTTTCAGTTTTTTTATTGCTAGTTTATAATCCTCTTCAGTTATTTTTGATATATTAAGTGTTTCTATGTAATATATGTGGGTAACAGAGTAAAATTCATAGTCGGATAATAATGAACTGTATAATAAAAAATACTTGCAAATGCTTCTGTATTGTCTTTTTTATCCATTTTGGTATCATTTAAAGTAAATTTTGTAAGTACCTATTGGCAGTATCTTTTTTATTTTATTTTTTATAAAAGCGTAGAACTATTTTGGATTTTCTTTTATTAGTGATTCTGATTCCTGTATGTAATATGAGAAAGCGTTTTTTGTAAAATTTTTTTAACTTCTGCTTTTCGTCTCAGTATTTTTATTGAGGAGGAATTGTTTAATTTGACTGCTTAATTTCATTACTGAACCAAATTGAATAACTATGTACATTTATTCTTCTTTTAGGTGCATAATAAAGCATTGGTATCTCGGTAACGGTAAAAGATACAATGTGGCTGAAATTAGGAAAAAGTTGCTCAATTTCATGCTGATTCAAAATATGTGAAAAAGTTTCATATTTTCTGGGCCGTTTGGGAGTTATGCCGGAAAACACAAAATTTGCCAGTTTCTTTTATGTCAAATAACTTTTCTTGAAATAAATGTAGACTTTTGAAATTTGGTATATTAACATAGTTTGATGAGAGCTTTCGATTGCCATAGTAAAACATGTTCTAGGCCTATTAGTTTTTCGGCAAGAATATTCAACTTTTGTATTTCTTATGGGCGCCATATTGGATTTTTACTTCATTAAATACAGAAAGAAATTACAAGCACGGTGATATATCCTACTTGATTCTTTCTTCAATAAATATGGATAATACCCGCGAATAACGATAAATAGTATTTATTTACAAATAATAGACAATTATTCATTTATAGTTAATTCTTGCAATGCGTATTATTAGCTTTTTGAGGAACTAATTATTCCTCAGGGGAAGGGAAAGGAAAGGAATGGATACAGGAAAGACAAAGGTGCAAATATCCCTGGAATGGTAAAACTTTTCTTACAATATATTGTTTCCAGAGAAATTAAAAAATCACGCAGTAAGAGGTTTTAAGTAAAATCTTTCCAAAATATAAAAATTTAATAAAGCTTTTTACATCTAGCCCTCTTAAATAAGAATCGGTAATTATACTGCAAATACCGTACCCAATTAAATATAATATACCGTATACCCACACACGACCCAGCAGCCACGTCCGATGGCCGTGTTGCATAAGCTTAAAGGCCTTGTCTCTAGGTGGTGGTGGTGGTGGTGGTGCAATATTACTTGGAACTTTACTTACAAATTTAAGTAACAAATTAATTGCTATTTCATAACTTTCACATGTACTAGAGAGAATAGAAAAACTGTGTGAATTTATCTTTAATTACATTTTCTGAAATAAAAATTGTAGATTGTATTACAGGATAGACAATGAAACTAATATAGAAAATGATATGAAATATTTAACCTAGGTTATACAGGGTGTCCCAGTGTGAGCATACAAAAATTTACCAGGGGTAGAGCAGACCAAAATAAGAATAAAACTCTTATAAAAAAAATTTCTCTGATGCACGCCTAACGAGTTACAGGGTGTTATTTTGGGAAAAAAAACAATTTTCCGCAATAACTTAAAAACCGTTCCGTAGATTTAGGTAATTTTTGGGTGACGTGTATATCTATTAAAGGTCATTAAAACTACATGGTGTTTGTTTAACTCTGACACCTGTGGTGGCCTAAGCCTACACTTCTTTATGATTTTGTCTTCATAACTCTTGCATATCCTACTTTTTCGTGGATTAACTAAAATTTACTTAATCGGCTATCAATTCTGAACAAAAAAGGTGCTCTTGTTAAATAGCTCTAAAATCAACCATTTTTGAGTAAATTTAGTGTAAAGTACCGACTACATTCTTTATGCAGAAAAATACATGCAAAGGAAGTCATAAGGAAGAGTAGGATTAGGCCACAACACGTGTCAGAGTTAAACAAACACCATGTAGATGTTTAGAT
This sequence comes from Pogonocherus hispidulus, assembly GCA_963924545.1. Taxonomy (NCBI): domain Eukaryota; kingdom Metazoa; phylum Arthropoda; class Insecta; order Coleoptera; family Cerambycidae; genus Pogonocherus; species Pogonocherus hispidulus. The sequence continues at coordinate 36,115,112 of OZ004694.1, read as the reverse complement.
GGACACGTCTCCCAAAAATTACCTAACGGATTTTAAGTTATTGCGGATTTTTTTTTCAAAATAACACCCTGTAACTCGTTAGGTCAGAGAAATTTTTTTTATAAGAGTTTTATTCTTAATTTGGTCTGGTCCACCCCCTGGTAAATTTTTGTACGCTCACACTGGGACACCCTGTATAGGCAGCGCAAGTTATTTATATGAATTTTCACCTTTTGACACTGCAAAAATTGCAACAAACCATGTCCATATATTTTTTGGTCAACTGGGAACCAAATAAACATTTGGTTCCCAGTTAGAACATAGAATTTAAAAACAAGAGATACAGTATTCAATTCTTTTATGTAATAATGAATGATGATTTTCACTCTGGTCTCCAAATAAATTATTAACAACGTAAGAATGTCATATCCTGCAAGATTATAAGAACATTATTTCTTACAACCTGAAGATGCCTTTATCAGCAGACAAAAATTGGCAACACAAATAAAAAAATTACGAAAAACTTTACTTTCATTATAAATTTAGGTTTACCTAATACACACTAACACTGAAGAAAAAACAAATAATTTTCAATTCAAAATGTTCAGGTGGAATTTTCTTTGTCTGCAATATCATGTCTACAACTAATTTCAAGTGCATTTTATGAAACCTGTTTCACATTTATGTGTGTCTTTAATACTTTCATTTTTAATATGAAATATCAAGAGAATATACCTTTATATATAAATCCACTTATATGTTCCTGGTCTGACGAGTGTTTAGGTAGTTTACAAGGATTCCCTGTCATGGAAGCGGTCTCACACTGTTGGCGGCCATTTTCCCAATGAGTTTGGCATTCCCTTTCTAACTGTGTGGCATACTGGTAAAATACTGGTCCACGTGCTTGTGCCCTAAATAAAGCTAATGCGATGCTTAATCGTGCTTCATGTTCAGCTTTTGCATAATGTGGTGGTAAACCTTCTTGATATCTCGCTAAAGCTAATGGTAAAACTTTTAAACAACGCTGTTCAGAAAATCTTGTGTCAGTACATAATTGTGAAAATATTTTATTCTTCATTATTATGCCATATAAATTTTGTACAATTTCTATCCATACCTTAAGAACAGGCAACTAAAAAACAATTAATAAAATTAAGTTTAAAAACACCATATTTCATCCACACACATTTTGCTAACAAAGTTAGTATAGGTAGGTACTCTCATAAATTTAAAACTTTGGTTCTAGCTAGGGATGCAACCCCAAGAACTTTCACTCCTAGAAAGTTTGCAAATATTTACTCACTATGAGAACGAAAATGTTCTCCCAAATTCTGGAAAATCTTCTATAAAACTCTCAAGAATGTTCACCGATGTTCTCAACAACAATGTTGAAATCGAAATTTTGAAGGTTGAAATTGTTTATTTAAAATTTGAATAAATTAATATTTTAAATTAATAATATTAAATCAAGTTTGACATCCAGTTAGAATAGTAAATTTATATTTCTTTCAAACTGAATTTTCAAATAAAAATAAAGGTCTTGGATTTTTGGTATAAACAGTTGAAAGCATAATAATGTTACGGAAGCTCACCTACCTTGCTAGTGAATCTGCCTATTTTGTTAATTCATTTCTTATTGTTTATAAATTAACAATTGTAAAATCTTTAGGTTGACGTTTCTAATCTAGAATTTTCGTTTAAGTCATAGAATCGTTCCATTATGTTCCGGAATCCAAAAAAGAGGCTCCCGAATATTCCAGAAGCTTGAAAAATATATATAAATACTCGTGATTCCAAGAGGACAGGGCTTTTTTGATGCGAAAGCGGGAGCGTGTGTGAAGTGCGACGTTCCACGACGTGAAACGTTCGAAGATTAAAAAAAAAAAAAGAGATCAAATAGTAAAAGTATGCCAGTTACCAGATCGAAATCGATAAAAATGGATGAGACCTTGACACAATTAATGGAAACGATGAAGGAAATCAAGAATAACCAAGAAGAATTAAAAGTTGAAGTGAAGAACAGTCAAGATGAATTAAAAAACGAAATGAAGAATAACCAAAAAGAACTGAAGAACTGCCAAGAAGAACTGAAGAACAGTCAAGATGAATTAAAAAACGAAATGAAGAATAACCAAGAAGAACTGAAGAACATCCAAGAAGAACTGAAGAGCAGCCAAGAAGAACTAAAGAACAGTTTAGAAGAAAGTAATAAAAAGTTAGAAAAACTCATGAAAGAAAGATTCAAAGATTTTGAAGAAACTGTAGAAGAAGAAATAAATCAATTGAGGAATAGTATGCAAGACGAAGTCCAAATTGTAAAAGAAAGTGTGAGTACGCTGAGGTGTGAAGTCGAAGAGAGAGTCAACGAAATGCAGAAAGAAGTCAACCGAAAATTCACACAGCTGTCCACGACAGGAGTTATTAAAGTTGAAGGTAATTCTGCATCTTCGAGGGTCAAGCCACCAACATTTGATGGAAAGGTACCATGGAGCACATACTTAAAGCAATTTGAGGCGACTGCCATGGCAAATAACTGGTCCGAAGGTGAAAAGGCGATATCGTTAACTGTAGCTCTAAGAGGTGAGGCTATGGAAATCTTAAGAACGATGCCTGAGCAGAACAAAACCGATTATGAAATGCTGAAAAGTGCTCTCAAAATGAGGTATGGTGAAGCCCACATGCAACATGTTTACCAGGCTCAATTAAAGGGTAGAGACAACGACTCGAAGAAAATATTCAGCAATATAAGGCCGATATAGCCCGGATGGTGAAGCTAGCTTAACCCACTGCCCCTGTAGAGTTCCAAGAGCAATTAGCTGTAAGTAGCTTCATAGATGGATTGCGAGACCCTGAAATCAGTCAGGCGTTGAGGTTAGCCAGAAACAAAACCATTTCCGAAGCATTGGCGCAGGCGTTAGAAATTGAAGCTGCTCAACAAGCATCCTGACGGGGTCAAGGCAGAGCAAGGCTATTTAAATATCAGCCAGCCGACTATCGAAGTAATGACAAAAATGTGAAGGTATTGCTGAAAAATGTTCAAGATTTATTGAACAATTTCCAAACCGAACGGAATCATACCGACTCTGCTACATTTAGCAGACGTAGACCCATACGATGCTGGAATTGCGGGGACGAAGGGCATATCAGGAATCGATACCCTAAAAACACATCGGAACAGGGCCAGGGAAACGCCAACTAGCCAGCTTTGAGGGGCGAAAGCTGGTGAGGTGCTACCAAGCCCCACGAACCATGAAGATCAAGGTTACCCGGCTGCACAACAACGGCAACAGCTTGGTAGTATCAGGGCGAATATGCGGCCGGGAATGCGAAATGGTCCTTGATACTGGCTCAAGTCACACCATAGTAAGGCCAAACATCGTAGCCCATTGTAGAATTCAGAAGCCAGACAGAAACTTCATTTTAGAAACAGCAAATGGGGAAGACATACCAGTAAAAGGCATCCATGTGGCAAACATCTGTTTGGGAACAAATACTTTCCAACAAGACATCCTTGTAGCCGACATCACCGATGACGTCATTCTTGGTCTGAATATCATGACTGAGCATAATTTTATCCTGGATCTTCCTCAGAGACTACTAAAGACCAAAGGTGACGAAATTTTAATGCATTTTCCTGAAGTGAGAAATCTACCGATTAAAACCGTTAAAGCATTAGAAGACATTATTCTACCGGCGGCATCAGAAGTAACTATTGAGGCAATTTGTAACAGTTCGGCGGCTTTTGAAGACACAGTAATTGTGGAACCAGAACCGGAGAGCAATCTTTCCAAAAGAGGAATTTTAATAGGAAAGACTAACACAAAAGAAGAACGACTTAGTGTTGGTGAGAATGTTAAATCTGAAAGACTACCCACAGGAAGTGAAGAAAGGAGAATCCTTGGGAGTTTGTCAGATAGTCGATGTGGTTTTCAAGAATGTAGAATCATCAACAGCACGCTGTGATCCTCGAATACTGCCGGAAATTCTGCAAAACCTTGTTAACCGATCCACGTCATCATTGCCATCGGAGGACGTTCATAAAGTAGAAGAATTATTAAGACACAACCAAGATGTATTCTCACTAACTGAGAACGATGTAGGAAGAACTGACCTAGTTCAACACCGCATAAATACCAGCGGCACTGCTCCAATTAAGCAAGCCCCACGAAGAATTCCATTGGCCAAACAAGAAGAAGTATCGAAATTGTTGAGCGAGATGCAACAACAGGGAGTCATTGAACCATCGCAAAGTCCATGGACCTCTCCAGTAGTTTTGGTGAAGAAGAAAGACGGCTCTACTAGATTTTGTGTTGACTACCGAAGATTAAATGATGTCACCAAGAAGGACAGTTATCCGTTGCCAAGAATAGACGACACTCTGGACACACTATCTGGATCTCAATGGTTTTCTACTTTAGACCTGAAAAGTGGTTACTGGCAAGTCCAACTTCATGCGGACGATAAAGAAAAGACAGCTTTTTCCATTGGGACAGGTTTGTGGCAATTCAACGTTATGCCGTTTGGGCTTTGTAACGCGACAGCCACGTTTGAAAGACTGATGGAAACAATTCTCCGTGGAATAACGTGGAAAACCTGTCTGGTCTATCTTGACGATGTGATAATACTTGGCAAAAACTTTGAAGATCATTTAAAGAATGTCCAGGAAGTCTTGCAAAAGTTAAGAGAAGCCCAACTGAAGCTAAGTCCCAAGAAATGCATGCTCTTCCAAAAAGAAGTCGGGTATTTAGGACACATTATTTCTACAGATGGAGTCAAGACTGATCCGGAGAAAACTGAAAGCATTTGGAAATGGCCAGTACCGAGAGACAAACATGAATTAAGGAGTTTTCTGGGACTTTGCACATACTATCGGAAGTTTGTGAAAAATTTTGCCGATATCGCCAAACCTCTGCATCGACTTACCGAAAATAGCCAACCATTTATGTGGACGGAACAGTGTCAGGAAGCTTTTCAGAAGCTTAAAGGCGCCCTGTATTCTCCCCCGATCCTGTCATATCCAATTCCTGGAAAGAAGTCCGTCGTAGACACTGACACCAGCAATACTGGAATTGGAGGGGTACTATCGCAAGTAGAGGAAGGACAAGAGAGAAAGTGATTGCCTACTTTAGCAAAGTCATTTCCAAGCAAGAGATGAACTACTGTGTGACTAGGAAAGAGTTACTTGCCATTGTCAAAACAGTAGAGCATTTTCACAAGTATCTCTATGGTCAGCCGTTCATTTTGAGAACCGACCATGCTTCATTGAAATGGCTCCTGCAATTCAAGAACCCGGAAGGCCAAGTGGCAAGATGGCTTCAACGTTTGCAAGAGTACGACTTCAAAATTGAACACCGAAGAGGACAGAGCCATCACAACGCTGACGCTTTATCCAGAAGGCCATGCCTTCCTGATTGTAGATATTGCTGCGACAGGAAGCAAGGGAACAGGACGATTTTCATTGCCGAAGAATTAGCATCCAAGGCCCAGAACATTGGAATAGTAGAAGCCTTGCTAAAGAACAGAGTGAAGATCCAGAGTTTGGCCCAATTTGCCAATGGAAAATAAATAAAATGGATAGACCTGATTGGCAGGATATTTCCAATAAATCTCCATCTCTGAAAAGTTACTGGGCATTATGGAACTCCCTAGTTGTAGAAAATGGCCTACTAAAAAGAGTATGGGAGAGTCCGAACGGCAAAGAAAAAAACTACCAGACTGTATTACCCAGGACAAGAGTTCCAGAAGTTCTCCAAGCGGTTCATAGTGGCGTTGGTGGTGGACATTTTGGAATCAATAAGACTTTGAACAAAGTCAGAGAGCGATTCTACTGGCTTGGGAGTCGTTCCGATGTGGAAGAATGGTGCCAGCGTTGTGAAACCTGCGCCTCTAGTAAGGGACTAATGACTCGAAGTCGCGGACAGATGAAGCAGTACAATGTCGGTGCTCCATTTGAAAGAATAGCTATTGACATAGCTGGCCCATTTCCTCGAAGTGACTCTGGCAATCGTTATATCTTGGTAGCTATGGACTACTTCAGCAAGTGGCCAGAAATATATCCTATACCTAATCAGGAAGCAGTCACCGTAGCAGAGGTCCTATTTGAAAACTGGATATGCCGTTATGGAGTTCCGAGAGAAATCCATTCTGACCAAGGACGGAACTTCGAATCTGAGGTATTTTAGAATGTTTGCCAACTACTAGGTATCTCGAAAACTAGAACAACACCTCTTCATCCACAATCAGATGGAATGGTCGAGAGATTCAATCGAACCATTGAAAATTTCTTGAAAATTGCCGTTAATGAAAAGCAGACCAACTGGGACACCTGCCTTCCTCCATTTCTCTTAGCATATAGAGCGGCAGTTTACGAAACCACTGGTAAAACACCAGCCAGTGTGATTTTTGGCAACGAATTACGTCTACCGATAGACCTCATTGCAAATAGACCAGAACATCAGGAAAATATCAGTGACTATCTCAGCCACCTGAAAGATCGAATAAAGTTGGTACATGAGGAGGTACGAGAAAAGCTGAGAATAGAAAGTGACAGAATGAAGACCCGTTACGACTTACGTGCCAACATTAGTGGGTTTCATGAAAATGATAAAGTTTGGCTGTACAACCCAAAGAGGACTAAGGGCAAATCACCTAAATTACAGAGATCTTGGGAAGGCCCTTATTCGATTGTGACCAGGTTAAACGATGTCGTGTATAGGATCCAAAGAAATCCTCAATCCAAAATGAAGATTGTTTACATAGATCGACTGACGCCTTATCAAGAACACCATGCGGACAATGGAGTAACCTGATCGAGACGATCAGTTCTGAGAGGGAAGCAGTGTTACGGAAGCTCACCTACCTTGCTAGTGAATCTGCCTGTTTTGTTAATTCATTTCTTATTGTTTATAAATTAACATTTGTAAAATCTTTAGGTTGCCGTTTCTAATCTAGAATTTTCGTTTAAGTCATAGAATCGTTCCATTATGTTCCAGAATCCAAAAAAGAGGCTCCCGAATATTCCAGAAGCTTGAAAAATATATAAATACTCGTGATTCCAAGAGGACAGCGGTTTTTTGAGGCGAAAGCGGGAGCGCGTTAAACCGAAACGTCAAACTAAGGAATTTGTGTTGACAGTTGTGAAAAAGAGTTGAAGTTTGTATCTAGTGACAATAAAGATTTGTGTTGTTTTGTCGAATAAGCTGGTTTAATCTGTGTGGAGGTTAGACAAACATTACAATAATTTTCAATACAAGTCATTATTGTGAATTTAAATTATTTGCAAACCATTATTATTTCTTTCCTAGTCCAAATTTAAAAAAGAATATAAATGGTTTCAAGTTGATAAATAAACTCATAATAAACCAAAATGTAAATAAAATCATTTGATAATGTACCTATATTCTTTTTATTGACTAACAAACTCAGTTAATAACCCAAGTACAATTTATTTTCTGAAATTATTAGATCACCTTTGAAAACATTCCCAAGAATATAGAAGATTTAAGAGTATTCCTAAGAGTATTTCCTAAAATACTGAAAACTTCATGGGAACTAAAGAAATTTTGAGAGTAAATGAGAAACAACATTTTATAAATTCTTGAAATTTTTTTTTAATTAGCGTTTATAATTATTCATTCTTCAAGAATGTTCCCCAAAATTAAATTCTTGAAAATTTTGTATTACTTGCTCTAGCTCATCCAGTATTTTAAAACTCATACCTCAAAATGTAGAGGTTGAGAATGTTGATGTCTTCCAGAACTCACAGTGTCATCAAAACCTTTATTTCTAGCTTGTTGGATGTGAACTTCCAGAAAATTTTTAAAATTCTTTTCAGATTTAGGTTGATTAGAGTAAGGTACTTCAATGTGCATTGCTCCACCTGGTTGACAATCCAACAATAAACCTCTAACTGCATCTCCTAATTTGTCCGAGGGCCCTTCTTCAGAAATATATACGAACTCATCATTTAATGGAATAGCAAACAAAGAACAACTGCAATTTAATCGAAAAATTATGATGGAGGGATGATGAGTAAATAGTGTCTTCCAGACAGGAGGTCACACAATTCAAATCTCAGAAACTAATGATATGATTTTTCTACAACTTTGTTATGTGAAATAAATGCAGGGTGTTCTCAGCAAGTAAAATATTTTGATAGTTCTGTGACAAGGTTCTACCGGATGTACATAACAACTTGCTCAATTTAAATGGAACACCTTGGAATTTTTGCATATTTGGATTCTACATTAAATTTTAGGATCACTTTGTGTCACAAACCCTATTCCTAAAATGTAGAATTTTCAAGATAGTAATTTTTTTAACAAAAATTTTACAGATGCAGACAAGACTTGTCAACCAAATTAAAAATATATTACTGAGGACATTATAAATTACAAGTCGGACTTTATAACAGGCAGTTATAAAATATTTAGTTGTATACAAGTTGAGTACAGTAGCAATAGAAACGTCAAACTGACATCTAAATCTTTCTAAAATAATCCCAAATTTTTTTTATTTTAATGAATTCTAGGCCCATAAATATGAGTGGTTTGTATTAATTTCCTTATACCTAATCATAATGGTTTTTAAGAATTTATTAACAGCAATTCTATAAATCCAACCAAATCTATGTTTTCTTATTTAATTAATTCTAAGTAGGCCATGTTAAAGAAATACTGGTTTCTGTGAATTTAAATTAATAAAATATCAAGATAATGACGATTTCTTAGATGACATTTAGACTGATGAATCTCAATTTACAAAAATGGATTATTCAAATGACATAACTGTAATCTAAACCTGTTATAATTAAGAATGTATATAAATTAACAAAAAAATTATAACAATTGTTCAGACACACCACCATTCACTTGTAAACAACTTTCATTTCAGTGAAGTATGGCATATGTTGGTCACTTTTTGTATTGTCTCTGGTGGTAACGACTGAAGGCTGCATGCACACATTCTTGGCTTTCCTTTGTTGTGAATGGTGCTGCAAACACTTTATTTTTCATATATCCCCATATAAAAATGAAGAGGTGTAAGGTGTGGTGACCTGGGTGGCCAGCAAAATAGACCAATGTTTATAATCTGATTTTCAAAATTTTCCTTTAAAAATACATGTTATGTTCCATATGGTGGCGCCCAATAATATTGATATCGTAATTTGGACTAGTCATTATTTGCTACATTGGGTTTTAAATATACTTAGTATACTTAGATAGTTGTATACTCAGAAGCAGATTTTAAATAAAACACTTGAACTTCATTTATGTGACTCTCTCATAACATCCAAACTTTCATATTGTGATATAATCTATAGTCCAGCACTTGATAAAAAAAAAATGAAATGCGACTACAAAAGATTCAATATTCTTGTATAAGATTTTGTTTTGGAATACGTAAGTACGATCATATTAGCCACATCTTCAAAGACAATCGGATATTAAATTTAGCTTCTCTTCTTACCTCATTTACTTACAGCGACACATAAAATTCTGACAACTAATAAACCTCAATATTTGTGGAAAACATTGAAGAGATTCCAGAATATAAATAATTTTCATACGAGAAACAGATTGTTACTAGCACTTCCCAAGCATTGCACACCTATATATCGCGCAGTTTCTCGTATAATTCAACCAAATACTATGGTCTCTTACCTCCTGAATTTACCCACTATTCAATCCTAAATTTTAAGAAAAAACTTAAGATACGTTTAGTACAACAGTGACTTAAACACAATCACGCAGATTGGACATAAGGATGATTAATTCTGGTTGGCAACTGAAACGTTTTTGGAATATTATGAAACTAAAATTATTATTATTATTATTATATATTAAACATGAGCTCACAAATAGTGTATCTATATTAATAGTAACATGCATGTGGGTAAGAGTCTCCCCATTAGGTTAAATTAGGTTAAGTTGAAAAACAGTATAATTCAAACAGTATAAACACTTCGCCTTTTCGATGTAATATTATTATTGTATTTATTTTTTTGACCTGGGTACCGGGTCATCACAACATAACAGGAAATGAGGAGGCTGATGCACTGGCTAAAAGAGGCTCAAGTTTACAGTTTACAGGGCCCGAACCAGTGCTGGGGCTTCCGCCTAGTTATGTAGCAAGGTCTATTGGTAACTGGATCAAGGATAGATCAGAGGAAGAATGGTCAAACGGGACTGGGCTGCGACAAGCCAGGCTCTTAATTAAAGGGCCTTGGTCAAACGCAACTCGATCAATACTTGCGCTAAGTCGTAACAGCATAAGGATTGTCATAGGACTGCTGACGGGTCACGGACATGTTAACAAGCACCTTAAAACTATCGGCCTTAGTGACACTAGAAGGTGCAGGTTTTGCGGACACGATGACGAGGACTCCATTCACATCCTCTGTCGCTGTGCCTGCCTTATGGTCAAGAGACACAAACATCTGGGTGCAACATTTCTCCTGCCCCAGGATATTAGAGAGCTACCTTTGGAACGGGTGTTGGCCTATGCGCATAGCACGGGTCTCTTCCAATAGCTCCCGACTAGCGGCAGGCACAATGGGTCGAAAGACCTGAGTGCTGCGGGTAACCGCGCCGCCTACCAACAACAACAACATTGTATTTATTTATATTGTTACAACTATCAAACTCCGAATAAAGTCGTATTATTATTATTATTATTATTATTATTATTATTATTATTATTGTTATGTTTGCATCTTTTGAGTCATATACCTATATGACTCAAGTCATAGTTTAGGAAATAATGATCAATTTATTCAAATCCGCTCACTATTTGTTGCTCATTCCACAGCGTGCCATGAAAAACAAAATGAGTAAACCTTTTCACTTGCATACTGTCAAAATTGTTACAATCACAACAATTTATTTTTGTGTCTCCAAAACGAAATTCTCTAAAGAAGAATTGTTGAACATGGTATTTGTTTTGGGGGAAATCAAAGAAAATCTAGCACCTAGCTTCAAGAATTTACGCACAAAAGTATCCAGCGAGAAGGAAGACAAAACCAGTCGATTTTAGAAAAGTTTTACAACTGTTTCTTTATGTTTGTGTTATCTATGTATTTTATGTTTACTCTTCCGTCTTTAGAAAATATGACTTCGTCAGTGAAGAGAAAATAATAAAAAAATCATTTCTTTGCTGAAACATAGTACAAGCTAATATAAACGAAAATTCAGTCTCCGTGCATAACCGTCTTCATTTAAGGCTTGCATAAACTGGACATGATAGTAATGGAATTTGTTCTTATGGATTATTGTAGACACACTGGTTTTTGAAATATCTAAATCCTGGTTAATAGCTCTACAACTTGTATACAGATTTTCTACTACACTTGCCAAAACCAAAACCTGTTGCCTCAAACAGTTGTAAAACTGTTCTAAAATCGACAGGCTTTGGCTGTCTTCTCGCTGAATACTTTTGTACGTAAATTCTTGAAGCTAGGTACCGGGCCTTTTCGCTTTACCTCAAAACAAATACCATGTCCACAGCCACGAATGTCCCAAGAATTCTTCTTTAGAAAATTTCATTTTGCAGACACCAAAAATAAGTTGTTGCAATGATCACAATCATGACAGTCAAAGGTTTACTAAGAAAGACCGTTTCTTTCTCTAATAGTCAGATAAACCCGCCACTTGCTATCTTTTACCGTTTCTGAGCAATTAAATTTTAAAGTATCCCTGCAAGTGACATTTTTTGCTTAAAAGTTAAAATGGTAGACCAACGGTTAGAGCAAAGAGTCGACTATGGGGTATCAGATGATTTCAAATTTTATGCAGAATTCTAATATGAAGAAAAAGTGGGGAGGTTCTATTTAAAAAAATCGAAAATATTTTTACAAGATACAGCTCAAAAAATTAAGGGGATATGGTATTTTCATTTTTCGTCTACCTCTAACCGTTTAGACGTAATCTAACTATTTCATACTAATGACACCCTGTATACTTGTAACAGTCGGTGCATTAAATACTGCCTTCCCTATATTTGTATAAATTTTCTTTGCAAGTCCGCAGCTGTCAAACGTTTGTTAAAAAAAATTATATTTAAAATTTTCTACATTTGTCAAAACACAAAACACACATACAAAACCAGATGTCACAGAACTGTCTAAATATTTTGTTGAAAACACCCTGTATTTACTACACATACAAAATTCTATAAAAATTGTGTCAGTATAGTTTCTGAGATATGGATAGCGTAAGCACCTGGCTGAATACATGGGCCACTGAATCTTTTCACACATGTAACTGTGTGAAATTATCAACGACAAAGTACATGGTTAATTGCAAGTAATATCCAGTATTAGAAAAAAAACAGATCATACGGTTCATGTACTATACTGAAATTAGTGACTAGGTTTTTAATATTAATTTATACAAATATGCATGTGTGTGCAAAGATCTAACAGCCCAACAATATTTATGTATGTATATGGTTTGCGTACATAGAGGGTTGCTCATAGTGTGGTAAAGTATAATATCGGTTATATTGAAAGTAGCTGAGATATGGGGCCAAAGGCATATATTTTAAAATACTTTCAAATATTTAAATATACAGGATGATTCACGACAGAGTAACAACTTTGAGGACATTTTTTAAATGGATCATCATACATATTTTTATATTTTTTAATCCACCCGCAATTTTTTTTTTCTATAACTCTGAAAAAATAGTAAAATATCCTGACAGAAGGCCAGCCTACTGTTAAAACTTTAAAGAAACATAATGAAAGGTTTGTATGAACTGGTATTGTCCCTTCTCAAAGAAATGAAGGTAAGGACATTTAAGTGATGCTGATAAATTAAATTTTGTCTTAAGTGTCGTTAAGAGCTCTCTATAAATTCAATAAAATTTTAAATCACATCGGTGTAGCATGATCAACAATGAGTAAGATTACATTACTCTTTAGTTGTCATAGAGTTTTAAATATACCCTGATATATGAATAAGAAGGGGTAATCCCATCAATTGGAGAGACAGGTCTCCAGACTTAACTAAATTAGATTCCTAACATATATCTGCCTTTTGACACACTAGATATCACTCCTACAAACAGTTTTTCCCAGATACTTTCAATATAACCAATATTAAACTTCACCACACTAATGAGCAATTGCATATACAGGGTGTCCCACGGTGACGAGACAATAGACATATTATACATATAAACAGAGACTACTTCGATTTTAATTTGAAAATTTGGGCGATAGTGTTTTCGGGCATGCCCTTCTCAACTAAAATAATGGCGTCCACCTAACGCTTCCGGTTATACCGGAAGTTGATGTTATCTTTGTTATTTTAAATGGAACACCCTGTATATTATTACAATTTTGGATTATACATTAATTTTTAGGCGAACTTTCATAAAGGTTTCTTATTCTGAAAGTCAACCGTTTTGGATATATTTAATTTTTTTCAAAAAAAATTAAAAAAGCATTGCCTAATTCCGATAGATGTGTATTTTACAATAAAGTTACAGCAATAAAATTTAAAGGGACATAACTAAAACTCTAAGCTTCCCTGCCTTAATTTCAAAATGATTTAATTTCATACAGGGTGGTAGAAATTTAATGCCCAATTTAGTCAACTTTAAACCATCTTAATTTATTTTTTTAAATGGAACACCCTGTATATTTTGGGCAGCCTGATGATGATGAACAATTTTATTCTATTTCGAATGGTATAATGGTTCCCTATACCTATCTCTTCTGGTTTTTAAGGTATTTACTGTTTTTCATGCAGTCAACGGATATCACATAATTTCTTGTGAGGATGGCTGTGAAATTTTTAGTTCAAAACAAGCACCTAATCTGTCACCAGTTTATTGTTGTCAATTTAACACACACAGTGAATGTTTATTTGAGTATTATTTATTGTTAAAGAATGAAAAACGTTAACATTTATTGAATGGACACATTTTAAGAAGAATTTTAAGAAATAAATTAGAACATGTTCGAATTTCTGCAGATAGAATTTTGCCAAAGTCGGTAACTTAGATGAAGGTAATATCGTCAATGTTGTGGCATACTTTCATGCTTACCCTGTATCATCAGTTCGTGCTGCTGAACAGGACTTAGGCATTTCAAAAACATTCATCCAAAAGATTTTGAAAACTAATGGTAAGCATCCATTTGATTTCAATTTTGTACATGCACTTCATCCCGGGGATGCCGAAAGACGAACCCAATTCTGTGAAATGATTTTAAGGCAAACACAAGAAGATCCAGAGTTTTTACGCAAAATCATTTGGACAGATGAGGTAGAATTTAGTAACGAAGGTATTTTTAATAGACAAAATCGACACTTTTGGGCATCAGAAAATCCATTTCCGCGAAAAAAATTTTCAACACAATTTTAGTATCAACGTATTTTGCTTAGTTAAAGACTATCAGGTGAGGTATTTTATTTACGAGTACAGTTTAAATACACAAAGATACGTCCATATTTTGAGAACCGTTGGAAGAGATTTCTTAGAGGATCTACCCCTAGATCAATTAAGGTTGTGTTCCGATATTATCCGCGACCAACCAGGATTTCGGTTAACCGAAATATTGGTAAACCTGAAAAATGTGTAATTAAGGAACTGGCTGGTTAATCAACATGGATGATGAATTGTTTTTATTGGGATTCATTCAACCTTAAATACCTTCATATTCCGTGCTTAACTATTACTCTAGTCTTCAGTCAAAAAATAAATGAAACAGCAGATAATTTGGTATATTATAGTAAGATATAAATAGTTTATAAGTAGATATAAGTGTAGCTTTCAGTCGACTTGGTCAAGTGGACTACAGAATACAATACAGAAAAGTAGAATTTGTAAATATTTATTATAACACTTAACGCAAGAACACCACCCCATCTGCCTTCACCATCTAAACAAAATATAATTAAAATCGTTGAGAGAATTGATTTTTCTTCTCTCAACGCTAAAACCTAACCTGCTAACTCTTCGGTTGACCAATGCACCGCTCCCAGAGCACGGTCAATATTTTCACGTTTGGTTAACCTTTTTCAGGTGACGACAGTTCCAAAATTAAACAATTTTCAGGAATTTTTATTTAATGGAACGCTTAACCGGGATTTTGGTTAACCAAGTTTAATATCGGAACACAACCTAAGAAGCTGCTGGTATCAGCTAGATGGTGCTCCACCTCATTGTGGAAACGAAGTATACTGCCAATTAAATGAAATGTTTGATTTGAAGACAGGTGGGTTAGACGTCTAAGACCCTGGGATTGGCCACCAAGATCTCCAGATCTGTCAACCGGATTTTTATATCTGGAGTGCAATAAAAGAGAAAGTGTACTCAACGCCAATTTATTCCAAAGAAAACCTAGTTGCTCGTATAAGAGAAGCCTTTGAAACTTTACCTGCTGCCCAAATATCCGGAGCTGTTACAGATGGGGTTACAAGAAGGATACATAACTGTTTACAAGTAGATGGTGGTCACTTCGAGCAAATTAAGTAGACTTCTGAAATTAATTATTATTCGTCTTATGTAGTTTAATTCTGTTATCTTATTAAAATTATTTTTAATTTATCCCTACTGATTGGTAGTCAATGAGTGCATCTCTCATTAGATACCCTGCAAGTTCTATTTATTATCTTGTGATACTCTCCATAAATAAATAATAAATTTAGAATGTCAGCATTTGAATAAACGTTAACGTTTTCCATTCTTTAACAATAAATAATACTTAAATAAATATTCACTGTATATGTGTTAAATTGACAACAACAAACTGGTGACAGATTAGGTGCTTGTTTTGAAGTTCCACTAAAAATTTCGCAGCCATCCTCGCAAGAAATTATGCGATATCCGTTGACTGCACGAAAAACAGTAAATACCTTAAAAACCAGAAGAGATAGGTATAGGGAACGATTATACCATTCGAAAGAGAATAAAATTATTCATCAGACTGTGCAAAAATGTACAGGGTGTTCCATTAAAAAAAAATAAGTGAAGATGGTTTAAAGTTGACTAAATTTGGCATTAAATTTCTACCACCTTATATGAAATTAAGTCATTTTGAAATTATGGCAGGGAAGCTTACAGTTTTAGTTATGTTCCCTATAAATTTTATCGCTCTAACTTTATTATTGTACAATACACATCGTTTTGAATTAGGCAGTGGTTTTTTAATTTTTTTTTGAAAAAAATTATATTAAAAAAAAATTTAAAAAAACGGTTAACTTTAACAATAAGAAACTTTTATGAAAGTTCACCTAAAAATTGACATAGAATCCAAAATTGCAATAATATACAGGGTGTTTCATTTAAAATAACGAAGATAACATCAACTTCCGGTATAACCGGAAGCGTTAGGTGGACGCCATTATTTTAGTTGAAAGGGGCATGCCCGAAAACACTATTGCCCAAATTTTCAAAATTAAAATCAAAGTAGTCTCTGAAATATGTCTAATGTCTAGTCACCGTGGGACACCCTGTATACAGTGTGTTCATTTAATACTCCCTTTTTCTGTTACAGATTTATCATCACCAGGATACAAATTTTGATTGGAGGAACGTCAATGGGGTTGAAAGAGATATATTTTAAAATTAAATGCACGTACGTATACAGTATATGTACTTCAAAAAGTGATGTGCAGAAAAGTATAAATTTAAATGGAGTTATATAATATATTTTACTGTGGTAATTGAAGCTTCTTAGGTTTAACCATAATTTTTTTGCGTTTGCTGACATAGTTGATAATTTATCGTGTTTTAAAATTGTTTTTGTACAACGTTAACCTTTTATTTAATGTTACATATTATGTACTCCTTTGTTCCTTTGTTTTTAGTAAACATTTAGGTGGTGGCTTAGCTAGGTTCAATTTATCCTAAACTATACTAATCTAAAAATCCCATACTAATAAGTGTACCCTTATCTCTTGTAGTTTTTAAGATATAGCGATTTAAAGAATATACTAACAATTTTTTTACCCTTTACCAGCGTAGAAGTCGAATTTAAATTTTTAGGATACTTTTAAAAATGTTTTTTTCTTAACATTAAGTAACAATAACTTACATCTTAAATATGTTAGTATAGTAAATTAAAGAAAGTTAGGTATCAGAAATACATTTTTTTTTTATTAAAACAGTAATAATTCAATTAATTATTTTTTGGTGATTTATCAAAATGCTACTTCTTTATTTTTACCTCCAATGAGGTTTATATAACACAATATTTATTGCCATCTCATTTTTATTCCCAAAACCAGATTTAAAATTCAAACTTATAGGCCGGTTTCAGAATTTCAGTCAGGTATTTGTTTCTGGTTTTAACCTTCAATCAGTTATTATTATATAAGATTCAAAATTAATTATTCTTTACCAGAATTAGAAAGTACAAATTAATGTGTGTAAAGAAAACTGTTTCTTGACATATCGTGTGTGTGACCTAAGATTTCTCGAGAGAAGACATCTTGACGTTATGTTGCTGCAAGATTTAAAAGAACGGTTTGATCATATAATAAGTAGATATTTTGTGATAAAAAAGCCTCAGTATCAAAATCATTAAACAAAATCAACTGACAAAAAATGAAAGTTTTTTTAAATTTGTGTTATTTACCAACGAATGTACATCCCATAGAAATGGTTTTGTCAACAGACATAATTATCGTTATTATGATACCCGCTACGCACATCGTTATTATGAACTCACATATTGTAAAACTAAATAACTACCAATTTAACAGGAGTGTCAATGTTTGGGGTGAAAGAGTACACAGTTTTGTAGTTCGGAGAAGTGTTTTTAAGCTTTCTAAGAAACGACTGTCCACGTGTTGTACAGCACTTTCCCATCTATATACAAAATCAAATGTGGCTATAGTTAGCTGGTGCCTCACCTTATTTTAGTGTAAATGGTAACATCTTACTAAACATTTTCCTGCTCAGTGGACCAGAAGACAAGGTTTGCTATGAAAACTAATAAACCGTTAATAGGTTGGCTTATTTTTTATTAAATTTCTTAGGCCCATCAGCCACCGAGATCTTCAGACTTGACTCCTATGGACTTGTTTTTGCAAGGAACTTTTAAATCTGATATCTATCATTTTGCGGCTACAACACAGGAATACATGGTAAAGAAAATACGACACCGATTCAATGTATAACCCCTGCTATACTTGACAACGTAAGTCAATCCTTAAAAAGGATCAGAATCAGTGTGATCTGAATCAGACTGCGTAGTAATCAGTTTTTGCCTATTATTACTATTTGTATTAGCTCCATACATTTTTTAAATCTAGTACTTTTTAGGGTGTACTTAATAGTAAATTTTCTACATTCAACTTTTAAATTAATTTTCAGTCAGGTCTTGGACTAATTAAAAATAGTATGCATGAAATTTAGTTTATTTATTGCATTCGTACTAAGGACTTTTTTTGTCACAAAATCTCTGCTAGAATAATATCTCTTCTGCTATCTTTTAGGTTTTCCACAATTGTTAGTTACCTACTACGAATTTATTTTTTTAGTTTAAACCAGTTTCAGTGATGGCTTTCTTTTCATATGCCACCATTTCCATGCCAATGAATTGAATGAACTCAATTTATTTACATACAAATACACCACCAAGAATTTATAACTAATAATACTAATCCTGTTTCAATAAAAAAAAATTTAATCTATTTCTGATAATTTAATTTGATTTACGTAAATATCTGAGATTTAAATTAGCATCTTAGCATCAAGTGCAGACTAGGTACCCTCAAGAGAATACATATTTTAAAATATCTCATAAAATTTATATCCAACTTCCATGCAGGTAAAGGGTAAAAAAATCGTGAGCATATTTTAACACTAGTTTAGGATAAATTAGGCCTAGCTAAGGCCCCACCCAAATTTTTACTAAAAACAAAGAAACGAAGGAGTAGATATGTAAGATTCAATAAACAGTTAATTTTGCACAACACAAAAAAAAAAGGATGAAAGAATGAACCCAAAGATATTTCAATCGCCACAAAAAATATAATAGTTCCGTTCCTGTACATATATCACTAATTTTAAAATGTGCCTCTCAACCACATTGATGTTATATATATATCTTATAGCTTACCCAGTTGTACTGATAATGCGAGTTTTTTTAAGAATGTGATAAATTTTATCTTCTAAACTGTGTTCCAATTTTTTCAAATTATTAGTATTCTTTGGACAACGTTCAAAATAAAATATTAATCTAGGTGTGCATGGTCTACCATTGCTAATCCATTCTGAACTTACATTGTTCACCATTTTCAAATTCTCGGATATTTTATCAAACAATTTTTGACTAAAAATGAAAACACAGAAATAAATATATTTAGTAAAAGATTATAAATAGTAATTTTTAAGTATATTTTAGAAATAAATACGATTATTATTGTTTTCAAATTTACCAAGAAGCACATTGATAAGTAGGTATATCTTGTAGGTACTACTTAATATTTCAGATATATACAGTCAGTGACAGTTCATCAGAGTGCCATAGGTAGTGGACTCGATGAACGATGCTGTG
This sequence comes from Pogonocherus hispidulus, assembly GCA_963924545.1. Lineage (NCBI taxonomy): Eukaryota > Metazoa > Arthropoda > Insecta > Coleoptera > Cerambycidae > Pogonocherus > Pogonocherus hispidulus. The sequence goes on along the minus strand of OZ004694.1, from coordinate 36,095,620 downwards.
ACGTGATTGCCTAATGGCCATCGTGAATGTTAGTAGTGGTGAGAAACATACCGTAGTGCCCTCTTTGGCACCTATGGCACTCTGATGAGCGCAAAATAAGCGCGAAACCGGTCAGTGTCTGGTGTTTGGTCTCGATGAACGATATCGCGACTCCTATGGAGATGCCGATGTAATGCAACGCCAGTCGGGGCATATTGCCCGTGGAGTAGTTGTTTTCGGCATCTCCTTCAAATAAATAAGTACTATTGTCTTCCTTAAAGACATTAGAGGTTATTGCTGTAATGGCACCTGCGGAAAAGCAGGTTGTTATCTGTCTGTCAGGCACTACGGTGTGTTTCTCACCACTACTAAGTATATCTAAGTGCCGCATAAAAAGGCAATGAGACTAATCGTGTACAATCAATTAATTTGTATATTTGTAGCAAAAAAGCATGACAAATCTCTTCTATTGTAGAGGCTTTGTGTCTTACATTCTTTTCTTAATTGTCTAAATTAAGAAAAGAATTTAGAAATCTTAATTTCTAAAGCCAGAAAATAAAAGTAATGTAGAAATTTCTTCTGCCCTTTTTCTATATGATTAGTATATTAAGTCAGTGTTTATGTGAACCTATGGAAGACCCACTCTAATTTTGGTCACACTAGTGTTAAACAGATATATATATATATAAGAAATTATATGTCGACAAATGCATATTCTACTCCAAGAAACCTTTGAGGAAAACTGAAAAAGGACACTGAACAAATTGAAATAGAAAATTGTAGTGTTTTCCTCAAAGGACTCGGAATAGAATATGCAATTGTCAATATATAATTCCTGATATATAATATACAGCCTGATACTGACTTAATAAAAGTCGAAATGTCGACCATTTTACAAATTAAGGAATTATTTATTTAGTCCTAAACTCACTAATCCGTAGGTACTACATTCATCAGAGTAGGACACAAAACAATTTCACATCATAATAATAAACACCCCTGTGTAATTTTGTCAATATGAGTTTTATAAGTTAATTTACTATCATAACTTATTCCGACACCTGTAATTTCAGTATTTCTTTTCATAAGTTTACATTAGTTTTATCTAAAGATATGTGTCACATTTTTCATTATACTTAAGTCGCCGATGGCCCCGGAAGATAAACACCATCCAGCTTTGTTTATTCCAATTTCGCTCCAAGGTAAAAATTTTAATAGATTTCCTATTCATACTTCGGGCGAAATCTATAATTTCAGAATAGCTAATTTTCTTGAATTATATAATGAAATTTTTTCAACTATTGGTCATTTTTGGGTGAGTATTCTGAGGCGGACTTAGCATGTGAAGAATTCTATAATAAATTGTACTTTATTTTTGATAACCATGTTCCGAAATCTAAACCATTAAACAATAAATAGTTAGAGTTAAGGAAGGCTCTTCAATAAAAAGATCATTATTTCAGGCTAAGTAAAAAACATGAAAACGTTTACTTTCTTAACAGCTTTAAACATCAACGAGCCATTGTAAAATCATTGATTACCAGGGATTATAGAAATTTTGTCATCGGCGTCGAACGCTCTAAGGATGGCCCTAAAACAAGCAGATGTTCTGTAAATGTCGACTTTACCTATTTTATTTTCTAAAAGTTAATTCTATTTTACGATCCATTATATCAGATTCATAATGTCTTCTCAACACCAATTCAAAATCTCCGCAAAATTTTATCCAATTTCTATTCTTGAATAAAACATATATTCTTTCTCAGAGTGTCAATATGTGTTTGTAAATAATTTATCCAATAAGCTGAATCTAACTGAGCTATAATATTAGTAGTTCCCAATAAAGCTAATTCCATTGTGCCATGAAAATGTGTTTTTCTATTTTTTCGATCAGTATACTTAATCTGTCACCCATATCTCCGCACGTGTTTAGTTTTATTTCTGCCAAAAAGTACACAAGGATAACAAAACAATGCAGTCTTTCTATATTACACCCACAAATCCAATTTTTTCTTAAATAAATTTCTCTGTTCAATTGGCGTTTATGTTTTTCTCCAACTACCATCTGCCGTTTCAATAATAGTATCCGGCTACAGTCCCACCTTCATTTTTTTATTTAATTTTTTACTCGTAAGTATTTAATTTTTTTTCCTATGAATCAAATTGTGAATTAAATCCATTGTCAATATAAATAATAAATTTATACCAATTACAATTTGTGAATGTACTTTGTACACATACAAAATTACACGTATTACACATAAATTTACTTAAGTACTGCGACCGATGTAGCTCACTAAGCAATGTAAAATTTGCAATGCCTGGATTGTTACGAGGGAGGTGAGGGAAACAGCACGGGTGTGGAAAGCAGTGCACAGAACTGGTTCATGCGGATCAGTCAAATAATGTGAGGATACCGCGATAGCGATTAGAGAATTCGTCCTAGTCCATTTTATTGGGTAAGTTGAAAAATGCCTGTCAGAGGTATTTGCTTTACACTGCTAATTTAAAGATAGTGATAGTAAAATAACAGGTATATTCTTATAAAAATAATATATTAAATGTATAAATAAATACACAAATAAATAATAATAAATTTACGAAATTTTTGGCAGTTCTGCAGCACCTATGGACCAGCTGCACCTGCATGTGAACCCACCGGTATGCCTAGTTCTTTAGTCAAATACTGTACTTATGTGTTACGGTAGCCATAAGGACAATATTTAATTTATGTTTAAGACATGGCAAATTTCCCGAATTATGGAAAACGACTTATTTTCTCCTATTCTAAAGAATGGATACCTCCGATGTGATGAACTATCGACCCATCACCTTGTTAAACAATTTTGCTAAGGTTTTCCAGATGTCTTTATATGTTCGCATGTACCCGCCCTTGAAACATTTTATATCTCTTCACCAGCACGGTTTTATGGAAAAACTGTCTAGTAATACAAGTCTAATTTGTTTTACCCAATATTTGATCAACGGGGTCGGGTGGATGTAATATATACATACTTCTCAAAAGCCTCTGATTGCATAGACCATCGCAACCTGCTTGCCGAGTTGGAACATTAAAGCTTTTCTGATAAACTCATAACATTTTTACATCTTATCTCAATAATCGTTTCCAGTACCTATATTACCTTCAACTGTTTTAAGTCGGATTTGTATTCCATTACATCGGGGGGGAACCTCAAGGTTCCAGTATAGGTCCCCTTCTATTTTCTATCTTTGTCAATGATCTAATTCAGCTTAACAATTGTCAGAAACTATTATTTGCTGACGATTTGAAATTATTTACGTCGATACATTCTAGTGATGATTGCAACAACGGACAGCATGAACCGAATAAAGTTGAACAGTGGTGTGAATCAAATAGATTAAGTTTAAACATTTCAAAGTGTAAAGTTGTAATTTTGCCATGCCAGTTTCTTATGAAATTGGCGCCCAAATTCTTGAACAAGTTGATGTTATTAAAGATATTCAAGCCTTTTTTGATAATAAAATGAGTGTTTCATATGATATTGAGCAGATGATTTTGTCCTCTATGAGAATGTTGGTATTTGTCTTTAGGCTGAGTCAACACTTTAGCGATACAGATGTATTAATATTATATGCTTCCTATGTCAGCTCCAAACTTGAATATTGTTCTTTAGTTTGTAATCCTATTTATGATTCTTTTGTCAAGTCAGTTGAGAGTGTTCAAAGGAAATTTTTAAAATATCTTGTATTTTGTGTTGAAGGAACACATTTCAACAGTGGTTGTAACAGCAATTATCTTTTAAATAGGTTTAGCTTTAATTCTCTTAAGTTTAGAACGCAATTTTACAGAGTCAGGTTTTTATTCATGTTGGCAAATTAAAATCGATGGTTCTCCATTACGGACTCATTTTTTAGTTTCGAGACCTAATAATAACTGCAACTTGTCCATGTTTTATAATCCATCGGCTTACCTATACTAATATTATGATAAAATCTCCCATACATGTAATGTGCTCAAATTTCAATTCAATTGCCCATATTTGTGATATATTTAATTGTGATGTAAGAAATCTATATTTAGTTTTTAGAGATGTCTGTAATTTCTAAAATGTATTTTGATTATTTAATTTGGAATAAGTTTTGGCTAGTTATAGTATGTATTTATGATTAAGGTTTTTCTTTCTTTCTTTCTCTCATTTGTTTCCTATTCATGATTATTGTTTTTTGTCATTATCTTTATTTATGCGTTATCCTGTAATTGGTATATTTGTACTGTTGGACATTATTATTATTATTATTTATAGTGTGGTTGACATTAATGATATTTATATTTCTTATAATGGCCATTATAAAATATTTCAGGATATTCAGAGATAGATTATTATTGTATGTCCATGTATTCAAGCTGTCCATATATCTCTGCAACAAATAAGTCTGAATATGATTTTATAGTTCGGTAAAATTTTAAATCAGCCGCAAAAATTTGACATTACTGTGAGTGCAAGGTAAACTATTGATAAAACGAATAAATAGCAAGGGTCCTAAATTGGATCCATGAGCGATACCCGATTGTAAATTTATCAGAAGCTTTACCCGAGAACATAATGCCAGCGAAAAGCGAAAGAAAAATTTTTTCTAGGTCTAATATGGACCCATATGTTAACTAGATTGTGTAGTTATCTTTGTCCACCATTACACCGCTGAATTATTGTTCTGATTGTCAACAGAACACCCACAAGATAGTACGGCGATAGTGTGTAGTTTGTTAGGTAGATGCATTTGTTAGTCCAGTTTCACCATAAAGCACCAGAGAAAAAAATGTACAAGGATTGTGTTACCTGGTGTCATATCCAACAATATATTAAGAGACTCCACATTCGTAATATCATGATTTTTTATATTTTTATATAATGGATATTCAAAGACCATATCTATATGATATATAGATTAATTTTGCTGCATATTACACATAATGCAAAATTCTGAAGAATCAGTTAGGTAAGAACCGTTAAATGAGAAATATATTCTTCTGTGATTAGCAAATCGAAGTTGAGATACAAGCTGTTTAATATGAATTGAACTCTTAAAATGTAGGTAATTAAGCATATTTATTGAGCTTGCAAAACACTTATAAAAGAAAGGCAAAGAGAGTTTTCCAGTTTATCAATATCCTGTTGGTATAATGTACATTTATACTTCTCGATTAAGAACTACTTTGTTTTCTTAAGTTGAAGTAATTAAAAGAATTCTATAATTCATTACAGCCCAGGGGCGGCTGATGCATAGGTGGTGCAGAGCTGCAGAACCGATAAAATTTTCTAATATTTAATTATTTATACATTTATGCCCGTTTGCATCACCTCTCCTTAAGCTTGGCTTAATTTAAGCGTCAGATAGACTGTGAGGTCTTCGGTCTTATATCCTATATATAATCACAGTCTAATCTGTCATTTAAATTAAGCTATACTTAAACTCGCTAAGCAGAGGTGGTGCAAATGGTCATTAATATATTATTTTTATGAGAATAAGAATATATTAGTTTACTATCACTACCTTTGAATTATTGTGTGAAGGAAATGCCTGCGACCAGCAATTTTACAACGTACAGGCGAATGCCAATTCAATAGACCATACGAATTCTCTAATCACTGTCGCGGTATCCTCTACATTATTTAACTGGTCCACATGAGGAAGTTCTGTGCACTGCTTCCCATGCTCTTCTCTTTACCTACTTTCTAACAGTCCAGACATTACAAATTTTGCACTGTTTAGTGAGGTGCATGGTTGAAGTAGAATTAGTGCATTAGTGTAAACTTATTATTTATATTGCAATGGATTTAGTTCACAATTTATTTCATGTGATGAGATTTTTTAAATACACTTACGAGGAAAAAATTTAATTAAAAAATAAAGATTTCGGAAAACGCCAGTTGAACAGAGAAATGTATTTATGAAAAAATTGGAGTTGTGGGTGCAAAATACATAGTTTTGCTTTTCTTGTATACTTTTTGGCAGCGATAAAGCATGGGCTGAGATAGAGATGATATATTAAGTAGAACTAATTAACTTCATAATACAATGGACTTAGTTTTATTGGGAACTACTAGCTATGACAAAAATATAATAACTGTCAAAAAATAGATATTTTAACCAAGATTATAATTTGCATAAATTTTACAGCTTATGAATTGGAATTGAGAGGACATTACGAATCTCATACAACGGATCGTAGAATCGAATTAATTTTTAAAAAATAAGTAGTCAATATTTGCAGAACACATACTTTATTTCATCATGAGCCATCCCTGTTACAGCCTATGTTAAAAAATTGTTTTGGGTACATACATAATACAAACTGAATAGTTTTGTACAAGAAAATAATGTCAGATTCGTGTTAAGCACGCCCAAAAATGGGGAGAGTAGGGATGTTTGCTTGAATTAGTCCTGATAAAATGTGTATTCAGGTTAGTGTGGTCTAATAAATATAATATGAAGAGAGTGAGATAAGGGTAATCACAATATCACAAAACGATAAGTAGAATAGATACATGTTTTTCATGTTCTGGACTTTATTCCAATACTTCAACTTTTTCCACTACTCAGTCTTTTAAAACAGAAGGGGACTGCATTTTTGATGGCTAGAGCAAAAAGTTGGAGTACTGAAACAACACTAAAATCCATTAAATACCACCATGTGTGCTAAATAAACTACCTTATAATAAATTGATGGTTTACCTAAGTATGTCAACAGCTTTAAAATATTGTATGTAGTTTGTATCAAATGTCGTTCCTGGATGAGAGAGGACTATAATATGACTTATATGTAGTAAAAGAAGTAAGGAACGTGCAAAACTACTTTTTATATCATCGTATACTGCTAAAAAGTCATTACAATTGCGTTCCAGTTCACATCTTTCAGTCAAATGGTTATATGCTTTAATTAATACTCCAGTGTCTAACAAACTCGATAAATGTAAATACAATATCTGATTTTCCTCATCATATGATCCATCAATTACACACTGAAAGAAACCAAATTACCTATATATCCATATACTTAAAAATATATTATTTACATCAGAGATTTTCTGGTGTGTTTCTACTGGAAGAACACGTCCAATAGATTTAATTTTTAATCCTGCTGAATTATACTGACTTTTACCTATTACAGATATTATAACAACTTTATCATTATGTACACCTTGCAACTCCCTAAAAATATATATATATTATGGATATGGGGATTTTTACATAAATACAAAATAAATTTACAAAAGATTTTCTAAATTTGGTAGGGTAAAAGATATTCTCATTTTTCTCACTCGTGGCACAAAATTTAGAATATATAAGGCCAGACTAGCCTAAATAAGAAAATAGAATAATTTATTCAATATTAATTAGACTTTTAGAAATCTAAAGTCAAAAAATATGAAAATAGATGTAAATTCATTCTAAACTTAGGTTAATCCACAAACACATCACAAAGTTGCCGTTGCCCAAGGATTGTTAACTGTTTACAGGATTGCTCGATCCCTATACTACAATGTAATCCATAATTGTGACGTCATCAAAGATCCAAAGATCTCGAACTTGTAGAAATAGGTACACTTTATACTGTTATTACAAACTTTAATAAATAATAATATTAATAATCATTCAAATATGAAAATTCTTTTGCAAATGTGAAATATAACAAACACAAAATAGGTATATTTCGACAATTCGATTACATAGATCTTCGATGACGTCAGAAAGGCGGATGACAAAATTGAGCGATCGAGCAATCCTGTAAACAGTTAACAATCCTTGGCCGTTGCCAGTGTCACATGCCTTAAAAAGTTTCTATGGTCATGGTCAAATGATTAATCCTTGGGTCAAATCATGATACAACTAGGGTCAAATAAGAGAGGTTTTATTCCACCTCTCTTGGTCAAATGGTTAGAACCAAGGAATTTATATACATGGAACGATTATCAAAGCTGCGCGAGTCTTCCAATTTTGAATCCGCCATTTTGATGTCTGAAAATTTGTGAGAAATTTAACAGTATTAACCTAACCTCTTCAATTAGATAGCATTAACTTAACAAATAAAAATCACAGACAGCAGCAAGTAAAACTTTTGAGGTTAAGAAAAATTCTAAATAGGTATAAGAAATGTTCCATATATTATTGTTGTTATATACGTGTATACTTACCTTTAGTATTGTAACCCTAAAATAGTATTCTATGGTACTGGATAAATCAGTGGTACTGAAATGTCAGACACAGTTACCAGGTGTATTCTAGAGCATGTGTTAAAACACTAATAGAGAGTTTTTGAACCCCTTAAATTCTAGCACGTCGTTATCGTTATCGTTATTCTGCGCATGCGCAGTGCCAAAAATAGTATCATTTTCGGCACTGCGCATGCTCAGAATAACCATAACCATAACGATAACGTAAATTTTAAGGGGTTCAAAAACTCTCTATTAAATATTAATTATTGAACCTCAAGAGTGATATTTAATTAACGTACAAAACATGGTGTCAGGTGTGTAAAGTGTTTAAACACAAAGAGAGTCTTCGACAGACATAAATTTAACAGCGTTTTCGACTTACTGAACTGGTGCTGCACTGAAGTGCACTGAATTACTTTTACGTGTTCGACTTATGATTTCGTGAAAGTTTAGAGTAATTTTGACGTGTTCGACTTAAAGCTAAATTGCACTCAGTGCAGCACTAGTGCATAATTTTTAGCACGAGCTTGTACAGCTCGTGCTATGAATTCGTGCAACTGAAAGGAAAAGAAAAATGGCGTCGACATCGAGAATAATTTTAACTACTATCTTCCTCATCATCGGATGACGAAGAGATTAATTATTATCTTCAGTCTAATGAAAAAAATAACTGCCCAACATCGCGAATAAAAGACTTTACGAATATATTACGCACTTGTACCAATCAAGAGGTAAATATATATCTTAGGTTAGGTTTATATAGGGTGTTTCAGAAGTATGGAATCAAAAATTCATAGGGGGTTATTCAGTGCTACGTTAGATTTGAGTATAAAAGCCCATGTTCGGAAATGTCTCCCAAAGCACTACGGCTAGACGTGTTAGAAATGCCTTATACCGTTACCCACGTTACCGGTGGTGTGAAGTAATCACACCATTTCAAAACGTTTGCTTGGAGCTTTGAAAAACGAAGACCTCTTTTTTCTGAGGTTTGGACTTAAGAAAAACAAAAATAACAAAATACTTAGTCTTGCCCAATACATATATTATATATATATATATATATATATATATATATATATATATATTTTATTATTTTATCTATGGTCTTGACAGAATATGACGAGACATAACATCCAAGATCTGCACAGAAACAAATAAACATGTTCGACATAAACCTGCACTAGTGGTTGCATGACTTGAAACTGAAATTGTGTTGGTGCGCACTATTTCAGTGCTAGTGCGCACTGAGTGCAAATAAACCGAAAACGCTATAAGAATACTAGCATTTGAGTCTAGACCAAACAAACAAGAAAACAGTCGAGCTGAATAAAAAAAAAAAAAAAACAAAATGGAGTTTCGAGTTCCACAACCATTAAGTTTTGATAATAACTTTGAAAATTTTAAATATGTTTTATGTTTGTGGAGCTCTTACACTTATTTTGTTAATAATAATCGTTTCTTCTGAACTAAACTATTTTATTCATATAATTTTACATTACAATATAACTGCATATTTTTGCCACTGAACTATCTTTACGGGGAGAGCACAGATCACCGATCTTGTGGTATCAGCCATAGACCACGGACAAACAGAATTAATCATCTTAACACTCCTCCTTGATTTGAAGTTATTTAAATATAATAAATTTCAAATCACAGTAATAACAATCATATACAGTTAATCTTCCTTCCTTCCTATAGGTACTAATACATTAAATGTGTTACAAACAAAATACCTCTCTAAACATAACATGGACATATTGATCTTAATAAATACCGATTTCTTTACGTAACTTAATAAACATATCACAAGGTAATCCTTTGGTAAAAACATCGGCAATATTGGCTTTAGAATCAACATATCTGACAGTTACTTTTTCATTTGCTACTAAGTCTTTAATAAAATGATATTTGATATCGATGTTTTTTGCACGTTTGCTATTTTCAAAAGATTTGCTCATGTCTATAGCACCTTTGTTGTCCACAAACAAAACACATTTTACGTCCTCGTTGAAGTCGTTACACAATCCTTTAATATTCACCATTTCCGAAGCACTTATTGCGGCTGCCACATACTCCGCTTCTGCAGTAGACAGTGCCACACAATTCTGCTTTCGTGAAACCCAACATACTGCTTTACCGTTGTAAAATGTTACTGATCCAGTGACACTTTTGCGATCTAGTTTATTTCCGCCCCAATCTGCATCGGAATATGTATCCAGTGAATTGATTTTTTCGTTCACATTATAGTTCAAACCTAGATCTCTTGTTTCTTTTAGATACCTAAGAATTCTCTTTGCTTGAGTCCATGCACTACTAACTGGTTTATTCAAAAATTGAGATAAATAACTTGTCGCATAGGTTATATCGGGTCTTGACAACATTGATAAAAACATCAAGCTTCCAAGCAATTCTCTATATGGTACCTCTATAGTTTCTTCACTTAAATTTACTTCGAAACCTGTAGGTATAGGAGTCTTTGTTCCATTACATTCTGACATATTAAATTTATTCAACAGTTTGTCGATATATTTTCTTTGCGTTATCTTCATACCTTTTTCATTTCTTTGTAACTCCATCCCTAAAAAGTTTCTTATTTCTCCTAGTTCTTTTGCATTGAATTCTTGTTTTAGCTTAACTACAACTTCATTTATGGATTCTATGTTACCAGTGATTAAAATGTCATCGACAAAAATTAATAACCAAACATTTGATCCTATGTATAGACAAAAATCGTGTTGTGATCTTTCAAATCCAATTTTCTTAACAAATTCGTCAAATCTTAGGTTCCAACATTTAGGACTTTGTCGAAGACCGTATAATCCTTTATTTAATTTCATCACCTGATTTCCCTTTTTCTTTATACCTTCTGGAATGTTTAAGTAGACTTCATCATCAAGTTTTCCATTAAGAAATGCTGTGGGTATATCTAATTGTTTTACAGTCCACTGTTTTTGAACAGCTTGTGCCAGTAATAATCTCACAGTTGTCATTCTGGCTACTGGTGCATAATTGTTACTAAAACTGTTCTCCTCCTGCAGCTGAAAACCGCGTGCCACTAATCTAGCTTTCTTAACACCATTTTCTTTTGTTCGAAATATCCACTTCGCATCTATAGTCTGCTTGTTTTCTGGGAGGGTTGTGAATATCCAAGTTTTCATCTTTTTATGAGCGTCTAATTCATCATTTATTGCTTCTTGCCATTTCTCATCACTATTCATAGCTTCGTCGTAAGTTTGAGGATCTGCATTACTTGTACAAAGACAATATGCTGTATACAGTTCAAAGTCGTTTAACATTTCTGGTTGTTTAATTTTTCTGCCAGATCTTGACATTTTAGTTTCTATAGATTTATTCATCTCGTCTTCTTCTTCTTCGTTTTCCGTTAAGTCATTTGCCTCTTCACTGTGTTGTTCATTCTCATTGGCATTGGATTCCTTTAAAATTGTTTTATTCTGTATACTCTCATTTTCTATGTTTACTGGTATATGTTCATTTTTATTTTCCTTGCTTTCTAACTCTTGGTATTTATAATCTTGTTCGTTAAACCTCACATCTCTTGACAATATTATATTATTTGTTTTAGGACACCACAGTCTATAACCATTCTGTCCATATCCAATCATTCTCATACTTTTAGCTCTCACATTCAACTTATCTGTTTGAGGTGTTACTACTACCCAGCATTTTGAACCGAAAATTCTTAAATTTCTCAAATCAAGTTTTTCATAATATCTTCTTGCGGGTACGTCATTAAATATTGCACTGGAGGGGCTACGATTCAACTGATATGTTGCACACCTAATAGCCTCACCCCATAGATATTTTGGTAAATTTGTTTCTGTCAATAAAGTCCTCGTTCTATTCTGCAAGGTTCGGTTCATGCGTTCTGAAACGCCATTTTGTTGTGGAGAGTACGGTTGTGTATACTCAATACTTATGCCCTTTCTTTTACAAAAATCTTGAAAATCTGTTGCGGTGTATTCTCCACCGTTATCGCACCTTATACGTTTTACTCTGATTTCTTTCTGGGTTTCCAGGTTTGTAATATACTGTTTTAAATTTTCTTTTACTTCAGACTTTGATCTTAACAGATATACGACACAAAAATGTGAATAATCGTCTATGATCGTTTGGTAATACTTTTCTCCTTGCAAAGTTTCCGTCTTGACTGGTCCTGCTACATCACTATGAAGTAGTTCACCTATCTTTTTTGTTCTTGGTAGCTGTTGACTCACAAAAGGTAACCTTGTAGCTTTTCCTTGCATACAGGATTCACAAACATTCTTACTCGATGGTAAGTTTAAAATTTTCAACCCGTTTCTGTTTAGATGTCCCATTCTTTTATGCCATAAATCATCGTTTGTTACAGACATACATGTTTCTACATTTATTAATTTCAGTCTTAATATGTATAAATTATTTTTAATTTCTCCATACAGGATATATCTTTCGTTATATATTTTCACACCATTCTTTGAAAAATTTATTCTGGCATTACCATTTTCCATCATTTTTTTCACAGATATTATATTGATTGATAAGTTCTGAACAATTAAAGCATTTATGGTTATAACAATACCTTTATAATCAACTTTAAGTTTTCCCCTCTTCTTTGCAGTTAATGTTTCTCCATTTGCTATTTTTATCTTTACGGTATTTTCCAGATTAGTCACATCAAACATAAAATTTATAAGGTCCTCTTTTACTAGGTTTTCTGTTGCTCCAGAATCTATTACAAAAATCGCTTCATGCTGATCTTCCCCAATTTCTTCTGCACTGAACGCCACAAATGATATTTCTGTACTTTGATTTTCTATCTCTGCTACGTTTGCTTGACTTCTTCCTCTTCTGTTGAAATTATTTCCTCTTCTGTTATTATATCTTCCTCGACTAGGATCTGTTCTGTTCTTGCAATTTGAAGCTTTATGTCCCTTTTTTCCACATTGGTAACAGTTGAAAGGAAAAGTACCACTACTCTGACTAGTAAATGAACTTTCTGTATGATTCTCACTTTTACTCTTTTCTTTTATTTTTATTTCGGCATCTAATAGTCTAGACTTCACAAAATCCATGTTTAACTTGTCACTTTCTGTAGCTAACGTTTCGAGCGCCGTTATCACTTGATCATACTCTTCAGACAATGTTAGTAGTAAGTGGCATACTTTGTCTGTTTCATCCATTTTGGTTCCTGATGCTTCTATTTCATTAATTATCGAATCGAATTTCAAAAAATGGTCTTGAAGCCCTTCTTTTGTGTTACATTTTAAGCTTAACAATTTACGCTTCAAGTACAATTTGTTAAATACGCTCTTTCTTTCTAGTGTATCTTTCAGTGACTTTATCATCTCCTTTGCATTCTTGGCTTTCTTTACTACCTCTAAATATTTATCTGATAAACATTGCACAATAATGGATCTTGCCTTTGCATCATTTTCTGTGAATTTTTCTTTACTTTCTGCTCCGTCTTGTAGAACTTCTGCTACCCCTTTTTCTTCCAATAGTGTTTTCACTCGAAAACTCCAGTTATTAAAATTAGCACTTTCTGTTAGCTGTGGGTATAAATGTACCACCGACATTTTCCGTTTTTTTTGTTGTATACTTTTACTCTTGCTACTGGGATACTTGGGACCTGCCTGGGCCCATAACCTTTTAAATATGTTTTATGTTTGTGGAGCTCTTACACTTATTTTGTTAATAATAATCGTTTCTTCTGAACTAAACTATTTTATTCATATAATTTTACATTACAATATAACTGCATATTTTTGCCACTGAACTATCTTTACGGGGAGAGCACAGATCACCGATCTTGTGGTATCAGCCATAGACCACGGACAAACAGAATTAATCATCTTAACAGAAAATTGGAAAATATGGAAGCAAAAGTTTCAGATATTTTTGAAAGCTTCAAGTAAAAGTACTGAAGATGAAGATATAAAAATTGCGATCCTATTAAATGCAATTGGTGATGAAGGACTGCATATTTATAATACATTTGAAGAAGACAAAAAAGATACACTGAATAAAGTCCTAGAAGCATATGACGAGTATTTTATTCCCAAACGGATAATTCCAATGGAAACTTTTAAGTTTAGCAACCTATCACAAGGTGAAGAGCAATCTATTGAACAATATCTAACAGAACTTAAAAATCAAGCAAAGTTATGTGAGTTTACATGTGTGAATCCAGAATGCAAAAAAAGCTACGAAGATAGAATGATAAGGGATAAGTTAATCGTGGGACTAAAAGATAAACAAATACAGAGTAGATTAATTCGAGAAAGCGATATGGACGTAAATAAAATTGTAGACTATTGTAAATCCATTGAATTAAGCAAACAGCATATAAAAGTTTTAAAACCTAGTGAGGAAGAAGTGAATGCAGTTTCGAGGAAAATGGAAAAAATAAAGTGTACCAGATGTTTATATGAACATGTACCAAATAGATGTCCAGCATATAAGAAAACTTGTGCCATTTGTAAAAAAGAGGGACATTTTGCGAAAGCGTGTTACAAAAATCAGGAGAAAACTAAAGAAAAAACTGAGATGCCAGCTAAACGAGATATTGATAACCAAATAGGAGAACAAAGCGAAAGAAGGAATACAAAAGATCTGGATGAGAAAAATATTCGACAAGTAGAAATAAGTTCCAGAGAAAACACAGAAGAATTATTTGTGAATGAATGTCGCACCGCTATCAAGGATATGTGGTATGAAAATATATGGCTTCAAAATAAAAATGTATCCTTTAAATTAGATTCTGGGTCTGATACTAGTATATTGCCAGAGCACGTAGTTAAGTTATTAAATGTTAGTGACTGTATTACACACACATCGATAACGTTAGTTTCATATGGAAATTTCAAATTTAAACCAGTTGGTCAAATAAAATTGAAGTGTACATGTAGAAATATTTCAAAATATGTTAACTTTATTGTTGTAAACTTTAATGCAGAACCATTGTTAGGTCTTAGTGATTGTATAAGGTTAGATCTTATAAAAAGAACATATTCTGTAAACATTTTGCCAGAAACAAAAGAACAGATTTATCAGGAATACAAACAAGTGTTTGATGGATTAGGTAAAATTCCGGGAGTCTGTAAAATAGAATTAAAAGAAAATTCAGAACCAGTTGTACAATGTGATAGGAAAATTACACTTTCATTGAAAGAAACTCTTAAACAAACTTTAGATAGCCTTGAGAATAAAAATGTCATTAAAAAAGTTGATTATCCTACAGATTGGGTTAACTCGTTGATTCTCGTAGAGAAACCAAATAAAAAACTTAGATTATGCATTGATCCTAAACCTTTGAATAAGTACATAAAACGAGAACATTATAACATTCCGACAAGTAATGATATCATAAGTAATCTCACAGGAAATAATTTTTTCTCAGTCATAGATATGAAGGATGGGTTTTGGCAGATACAGTTAGATGAAAAAAGTTCTGATCTTTGTACTTTTAATTCACCATTTGGCAGGTATAAATTTATGCGTTTACCTTTTGGAATTTCATGTGCACCAGAAGTATTTATGAAAAAAAATATTGAACTTTTTGGAGATATAGAAAATGTCAACATTTACTTTGATGATATTATTATTTCAGGTGTAGATGAAAATTCTCATGATAGTACACTTAAAAAAGTTTTACAAAGAGCCATGGAAAATAATGTTAAATTCAACTTTGAGAAATTTCAGTATAAACAAAAACAAGTAACTTTTATGGGACATATAATATCAGGAAAAGGTGTCAAGCCAGATGAAAAAAATGTCAAAGCAATTCGTAATCTAGAAATCCCTAAAAATAAATCGGATATTTTAAGAATTTTGGGTATGTTAAAATTTTTTACAAAATTTATTCCAAATTTGACAAAACTAACGTCAAACCTTAGAGAATTAACAGAGAAAGATATTCCATTTTCATGGACAGAGAAACACGAAGTAGAATTAAATACTTTAAAGTCATTAGTAACAAATTCACCAACATTAAAGATTTTTGACCCAAAGTTAAAAACAATAATACAGTGTGATGCATCGTCAGAAGGCTTGGGTTGTTGTCTATTACAAAATGGGCATCCCATTGCATTTGCATCACGAGCTTTAACAAAATCAGAAAGAAGATATGCGCAAATAGAGAAAGAATTATTGGCTATTTGTTTTAGTTTTGAAAAATTTCATTATTTTGTTTATGGTCATAAAGTCACCGTTCAGACAGATCACAAACCATTAATACCAATATTTTCGAAAAAATTAGAAAAAGTTAGCGCAAGACTACAAAGAATGCTACTTAAGTTATTAAAATATGATATAATACTTACGTACTTACCTGGAAAAGAAATGATGATTGCAGACATGTTATCTCGTGCGTACATTAAAGATGAAGTCGCTGATGATCCTGATATGGAATATGTAATTCATGCATTGTCAAATAATATTAATATGTCAGATTCAAAAAAAAGTTTATTCAAAAAGGAAATTGAAAAAGACTCGATCCTCTCACAAATAAAAACTTTTTGTTTAAATTCTTGGCCTAGTTCTAATAAAAATTTATCAGCAGATTTAAAATTGTATTATAACTTAAAAAATGAAATTTATCTTTCCAATGATCTATTTTTTTTAAACAATAAAGTGATTGTCCCATCATCATTAAGAAAAGATATGCTTGTTTTAATACATGAACCACATTTTGGTGTCGTTAAGTCTAAATTAAGAGCTCGACAATTATTTTATTGGCCGAATTTATCTAAAGATATAGAAAATTTTGTAATGAGATGTTCAACTTGTCAAGTATATTCAAAAAGTAACCAAAAAGAAACATTAATTAGTCACCCAATACCATCTCGACCTTGGCAGTACATTTGTTCTGATTTCTTTGAATTCAAAGGAAGAAATTATATTTTGATTGTAGACTCATTTTCTAATTGGATAGAAGTATCAGAAACAAAGACTAAACATTCTAATGAAGTTATTAAATTTTGTGAAGAAAAATTTTCTCAGTTTGGTATTCCTGATATTTTCTATTGCGATAATATTCCCTACAACTCGTCTAATTTTAAAAAGTTTAGTGACAATTTGGGGTTTGAAATCATATTTAGTAGCCCACATCATCATCAGTCAAATGGACTAGCTGAAAAATCAGTGGGAATAATAAAAGACATGCTTAAAAAATCGGAAAATAATATATCATTAAATATGTTATTATTAGAATATCGTAATACTCCGCTACCAGCTATGAGTTTTTCACCAGCTCAATTATTTTTAAACAGAATTGTGAATACAAAAATTCCGATTTCTACTAATAATCTTGAACCTGTAATAATAGATAAAACCGTTATACAAAATAAACTTAGTAAAAAAATAGATATCCAAAAACAATTTTATGATAAAACGGCAAAAGATTTGCCAACATTGAAAAAAGGTGATGATATTTTAATACAAGAACAAAACAAATGGGTAAAAGGTAAAGTAGAACGTAAAGTTAATAGTAGGTCTTATATTGTAAAAAATGAGTTTGGAAGCAAGCTACGAAGAAACAGAAAATTTCTTAAGAAAAATAATGTATGTAATAGTCAAACAATATGTTCTTATGATAGCGACTACTTCCAATATGATTTTGATGATATTCCTACCAATACTAATAATTGTCAAACTTTGTCGTTGCCAATAGCTGATTACTGTAACAGTAACGTGCAAAATGAAGATACTTCTGTTAGTATTAATAATTTTGAATGTAACTCAAACGAAATGTATTTTGACCCAAATTTGTTTAATGAATCTTGTGAAATTGTTTTTGAAACAGATTCTGAAGAATGTGTTAACAATGATTATTCTATTGTAAATAAACGCATTACTAAACCTCCCATATATTTAAGAGATTATGTAACCGATTGTACTGATAGTTGTAGTGAGTAGTTTTAAGATAAAAAAAAAGGAGCGTGTTATATACGTGTATACTTACCTTTAGTATTGTAACCCTAAAATAGTATTCTATGGTACTGGATAAATCAGTGGTACTGAAATGTCAGACACAGTTACCAGGTGTATTCTAGAGCATGTGTTAAAACACTAATAAATATTAATTATTGAACCTCAAGAGTGTTATTTAATTAACGTACAAAACAATTGTTTAATTACAATTATTAGTGAAAAATAAAATATATCGTCACAAAACTTTCTTATAAAATTGATGAAGGTATAAACGCAATGTTTGTGTACCTACCTACGTACCTTTTGTTCACATTATTTATGTAAAATACACCATTAGCCGTTTAGAAAAGTAAATAATTAAAATGCATTATGCATATAAAATTTAACTATTCTTTGCCTTACTTGAACTATACGCGATTCATTTTAAGATCGTAGCGCCAAAATGGCAGAAATATATACTAACCTATGCTTACTGACACTGACGTTTGAAATTTTATTCATCAAAGATTTGTTGTCGAGAACTTTAAACCAGGTAAAAACCTTGTAAAACTATTTTGAAAGGGGTAAGTAGTGATATAAAATTAAAATAGATTTCAATATTTTTCGAGCGTTCAAATCTGAAAATGAAACTTAACCTCAAAATATGTCAAATTCTTTATTGGGCATGCGGGCATACATACCTTTATGGAACTAGTCATCCTTAGAGAAAGGTAAAGAGCACACTCTCTACTTTGCGTTCTTTAGCTTCTTTATCCATACTCGTCTCCTGTAACTCTGTAATCCTCAACTTATAGTTTCCGCGATAGCTCCAGATTTTCCCGCTTTTGGGAAAGTATGAAACTGATCTCGGGGTTTTTCTTTGTACAGGAGGAACAATGGCGGTCACAACAATAATGATTCATATCTAATCAAAGCAATTAACTAATATAACAACAGATATTTCAAAATTCACAATAGACATACATACGCAAAATTGAACAAATAACCCAAGCGTTAGTTGTGCGTGCCGGCAGTAGGTAGCATATTGCTTAGCAAGAACCGCCTATCCTAGCTTATCTTTTGTATTGTTTATGTTCGCAGTTTTCATAATTTACTATTATATTAGCTAGGAACTATGATTGCATGTCTCTTAAGACTTTCAATTCTTGTTCAGTTTGATATTCAAAATCCGAATTTACCTGGAATAATTATTACGAAAGTCCAATACTCAAATATTGTCACTCAAAGTCTATAAATCAAAGGAACACAATAATAAACACACAAAACAAAATCAAATCGAGAGAATCACAATAAAATAAATCAACAAGACGCCAAAAATACAAAACAAACATTATTTACCAAATTTACCCATACCACTGTTGCCGTGTTAGGAAGATTTCAAATGTCACAAAAAGATTGCGAAGTACGCCTCAAGGTTGGTTGATAGCTGACTTGAGCAAGTTCGAGTCTAAGCACTCGCGAAGGCGTACTTGGCTGCTGAGTACCGATTATGAAATACACATCTATTCTCAAGACGTACTCAAGTCATCAGAGTAATAAATAAAGGGGAGACCGTTATTTACATTCTAAAGTGAAGCCTTGAGGTAAATGTATTTACAAACATCGGTCCCTGCAACGTCCTTGACATTTGTTGGATTGTACCTATATAATACACCAAGTATCTGTTTTGTGTAGTTGTCTAAGTCTGTGTTCAGTGGTTTACTGTTCTGTTAGTAGTTATCCTAGATAAAAATACAATAGATAACTATCTTAATATTGACATTTGAAGATTAAAACTGCGCCCTCAGACGGTTTGGAAGGAAATAGGTGTATAACTGGTTGCATCAGATATTTTCAATGAAAATGGAAGTAACGTTTAACTGGTTGCATAAGAAATATTTGCTTGCAGGATCCTTGACCTTCTCTACCAATACATTTTTTACAAATAAATTAAAAATATGACACATTATATATATTTAATATTTATCACGAATTTATAAAAAGCTCTACAAACACTTTTACATTAATATAATCTAAAACTTACGTTGCGAAAACTATAAATTATCAAATTATTAAGGTTATAAAGTAATTGTGTTTCCAAGGAATAATAAGTACAATCTTTTCTTGCAGCACCTCTTCTGAAACGTCTATCATGCACCTTCTTGTATCTTTTCTTTCAAACCTAAAACATAATAATCTAATAACTGAACACTAATTACTAAAACTGATTATTATTACATTACCTGTATTATTACATCTACCCAGAATATTCTTCCAGAATGATAATAATGGACTAAAGTTTATCACCTACTGAGGAAACAAATCAAACACAGAGCAGTTAGTGCATTTTTTTCATAGGAAATTCTTTAAAAAACTACGGCGAAAACTTCAATGTTTGAATGTCAGGTTATATTTCAACGAAAAACGACGCGGCAAAATGGCGACGGAAAGTAAATATTTTAGACTACTAGATGTGTACGATTTTGTTTATCTCATTAGCTACAGCACCATCTATCGGTTTGGAAGAAACTAAAATTGCATCTCGGGCGTGTTCTATGTAAGAAAAACATCTATTTCTTTTCATTTAGGGTAGTTATGTTCCTAAGCTATGTTCAGTAGTAGTGTAGTTACTGTGCATTGTACTTGTTGCTGTACTTATTTAAGTTAATTAAAAGACAACAAAATAAGCAGAGTAATTATTTATTAAGCTTCGGTTCACCTCATAACAGGTTATGGGCCCAGTCCCAGAGTGAAAGTTAAAGAACATATAAATAATTAAAAATCTGTAAAAGAAAAAGTGTCTTTGTGTCTTGGCGGCAAGAAGCAACGAAAAAGGCAGTGAGTCAAAGATGGCGGAAGGTACTGGACATATGCTTGGCTTTGAAAAATTAAAAGGTCGTATAAACTATGTCAACTGGAAATTTCAAATGCAGAATTATTTGAGGCATGAAAATCTATGGTGCAGCATAGAAGGTTACAGTACGAGTGATACTACAGAAACTGCAGTGCGATTACGTCGCGATGAAAAAGCACTTTGTAAAATTAATTTAATGGTTGACAAATGTGCATTTCCCTATGTTATGCCAGCCACTACTGCAAAAGAGGCTTGGTGTGCTCTTGAAAAAGCATACGAAGACAAAGGGTTGAATAGAAGACTAAGATTGCTTCGTAGTTTATGTTCTGTAAAGCTTTCGAACTTCAAAAAAATGGAGGATTACATTAATGAAATAATGTACCTGGCTCAACAATTAGCGAGTATTGAAAAACCTGTCGAGGACGAGTTCATTGGGGCCATAATGCTGCAAGGACTACCCGAAGAATATGAGCCTATGGTCATGGCTATGGAGAATTCTGGTGCGGATATCACTAGCGATTTTGTGAAAACCAAATTACTTCAAGATAATAAGTGGAGTATGTCTTCAGCTGAGTCAAGAGATAAAAACAATTCTGCTCTATTGTCCAAACAATATAAGAAGAAGTGGAACAAACCATGGTGCTGGACCTGTAAGCAAAATGGACATTTTAAAAATAATTGCCCAAATAAAGATACTGCAGCTGATCCGAAATCTGATAAGAAAAGAGAGGATGGGAAAAATAAAGTATTGCTTACATCATATGCAGCCAGTGTAAACTCTGACAAATGGTATATCGACAGTGGTGCAAATCGTCATATGACAGGACAAGAACATTTGATTACAAATATAAATAATAATAGTGCAGGCGCACAGGTTACCGTTGCAAATAACGAAACACTTTATAGTACTGGAAGTGGTGACATCCCTATCAAACTAAGATGCAGTGATATCAACAAAATATCTGATGTTTTGGTTGTACCAAATTTATCAGCGAATCTATTATCTGTTGGTGTTCTTACAAGAAATAGAAACTATACAGTAGTTTTTGATGCTGAAAAAGCAAGGGTTTATGAAAAAGCTAAAGTTGAGGGAGAGATAGTTGCAACTGGTTCCTACTGTGATGGTGTTTATTGCCTGGATGTGCAAGATCATGCATATTTAAGTTCATACAAATCATATACGAATACTCAAGAACTGTGGCATAGGAGGCTAGGCCACCTAAATCGTATAAGCATGAAGCTATTAAAAGATGGTATGACCACAGGAATAGATTATTCAGATGATGTTTTTAACCCATGCACAGCGTGCATTGAAGGTAAACAAACAAGATCACCATTTGTTTCAAACAATAATAAAAAGCTTAGTAAAAATAAACTTGACTTGTTACATACAGACTTGTGTGGTCCTATGCAAGTTGATTCTTGGAGTGGTGCTAAATACATGCTTACCATAATTGACGACCATACTCGAAAGGTATTTGTTTATTTTTTAACACATAAAAGTCAAGTAAAAGAAAAATTTGAAGAATTTAAAGTCATGGTAGAAAATGAATGCGATAAAAAGATTAAAGTAGTTCGATCCGATAATGGAAAAGAATACTGTAATCTGGCTTTTGAAAATTACCTAAAGAACAATGGTATCAAACATCAGCTGACTGTACCATACTCTTCACAACAAAATGGAGTTGCGGAAAGAATGCACAGAACAATCATGGACAAAGTGAGATCTATGATAACTTGTTCTAAATCTGATCCAAAAATGTGGGCAGAAGCTGCCAATACTGCAGTGTATTTGATCAATCGCAGTCCTGCAAAGAAAATCAAGGACAAAACACCAGAGGAAATGTGGACTGGTCAGAAGATAGATTTACAACATCTACGAGTTTTTGGATGTGTAGCTTATGTTCGTGTTCCTCATCAAAAATTAAGAAAATTAGATTCTAGAAGTAAAAGACTTATTTTTGTGGGGTATAGTGAACAGAGCAAAGGATATAGACTATTTGATCCAGAGACACGAGAAATTCACATTGCAAGAGACGTAGTTTTTCTCGAAAATGAAGTGCATGACCCGAACCATAATGAAACTGACAAATCGTCATCCCAACTCATCGAATCAATGGAGGACAAAATAGCGCGTGATCAACCAGAGGTAGAAGAAATTCTGGATGAAACTCAACACCCAGATGAAGATAACGCTGCTAATGTAAGTGATCTCCGAAGTCCGGATCGCAGTTTAAATGATGACAACATCAGTGACCCTGACTTTGAATTATCCGATGTGAGCTCAGATGTGATTAGTGAAGTGGAATCAAATGTGCAATTAGTGAATGACGGTGAGTCAATTTCCCAAACTACTTCAGATGAATTAAGGTATCCATCTAGAAATAGAATTGCAAAGCAATATCCCGATCATGTTTTATATCAGGCTGTAATTGACTTGGAGGAACCCGAAACCATTGCACAGGCTTTGAATAGTGATAGGTCTAGGGAATGGCAGGGAGCTATTGAGTCAGAATTAAAATCTATGCATGATAATAATGTGTGGGAATTAGTTGATAGACCTGATGATAGACATATTGTTAAAAATAAATGGGTTTTTAAAATAAAGAGGGATGCAACAGGAAAAATAATTAGATATAAAGCACGTTTAGTGGCGAAGGGTTTCACCCAGCAATATGGTATAGATTACACTGAAACTTTTTCTCCTGTAGTGCATTATAATTCTATTAGAATGTTGTTTGCTTTAGCAGTAGAATTAAATTTAGAAATAGATCATCTTGATGTTGAAACCGCGTTTCTACATGGTGAATTAGATGAGATTATTTATATGTCTCAGCCAGAAGGTTGTGTTATTAAAGAAAAAGAAAACAAAGTTTGTTTGTTAAAACGTGCTATCTATGGCCTTAAACAGTCATCTCGTTTATGGTTTAAAGTAGCTCAAAAAGTTCTAACTAATTTAGGTTTTCAAGAATCGCAGCAGGAACCTTGTGTTTATTTTAAAATTTCAAATAATGTAACTATAATAATAGCTTTGTATGTTGATGATTTTTTCGTATTCTATGATAAAAATAATTGTAAAGAGATCAAACTTCTAAAAGCTGAGTTAAAGAAACATTTTAAAATGAAAGACTTAGGACCTGCTACTCAATTATTAGGTCTAAAAATCGATAGAGATAGAACAAGAAATACTTTAAAAATTAGTCAAGAACGTTATATTTTAAAAGTGCTTGAAAAATTTGGAATGTGTGATGCAAAAGTTGTCAGTAGTCCAATGGACCCAAATATTAAATTGTTAAAAAGTAATGAAAAATCTGATGTACCATATCAACAGCTGATAGGTTCTTTAATGTATCTCTCTGTAAGTTCGAGACCAGATATTGCATTTGTGGTGTCATATTTGAGCCAATTCAATAATTGTTATACCAGTGAGCACTGGCAAGCGGCAAAAAGAGTTTTGAGATACCTAAAGGGCACTAAAAGTTGTGGATTAGTTTATAGTAAAAGCGATGGTAGAATAACTGGATTCGTAGATTCTGACTGGGCAAATGACCCAAATGATAGAAAATCATTTACTGGTTTTGTATTCAAATTTGCGAATGCAGCAATTTCTTGGGAATGTCGCAAGCAAAAAACTGTAGCTCTCAGTTCGACTGAAGCTGAATATATGTCATTAAGCGAAGCTGGAAAAGAGGCTGTATTTCTTAAATCATTCTTATGTGAACTTTTCAAAAATGCAGTTTTTGATAAAATCAAATTCAATGAACCTATACAATTGTATAATGATAATCAGAGTTCCCATAAAATTGCTTCTAATCCTACTTTGCATAAACGTACAAAACATATAGATGTGCGTTACCACTATATACGAGAACTTGTCGATCAAAATAAAATTAATCTATTGTATCTTTCAACTGACAAGATGTTAGCAGATATATGTACTAAGGCATTGTACGGCCCTAAACATAATTTTTGTAGTAAAGAAATGGGTGTGCAGTAATTGATACATATATATATATATATATAATGTGAATATTTTTTTGTGAAATATGTAACACTTGGTATATTAAGGGAGAGTGTTGGATTGTACCTATATAATACACCAAGTATCTGTTTTGTGTAGTTGTCTAAGTCTGTGTTCAGTGGTTTACTGTTCTGTTAGTAGTTATGTTCCTAAGCTATGTTCAGTAGTAGTGTAGTTACTGTGCATTGTACTTGTTGCTGTACTTATTTAAGTTAATTAAAAGACAACAAAATAAGCAGAGTAATTATTTATTAAGCTTCGGTTCACCTCATAACAACATTGATGCCGAAGTTACTTTTTTATTTTTATAGCTAGGTACAGCCGTCATCATTTTCATTGATTAACATGTAAAGATCTACCACATTCTTGACCTCAATCAATTTACAAATTAGTTACATTGTAATATGTTTAAGGCTACCCACTATTTTTTTGTGACTTGTGTTATAATTATAGGCTCTCCATATCCATCAATACATTATTGAAATTTCTAGCGATATTAAGCGCCGGAAGTGGCAACATTGCCTGGTATTAACCTAATATAGCAAGTAACGCCATTATTTTGAAATCAAAAATTGGTGAAGCCGAGTGTTTTATGTGTTCTTAAACTGTGTTTTTGAACTTAACTTTTGTATATAATTATGTATATTGTAAGTATTTCCGTGATATAGTTTGATACGCCACTACGCTGATACGATCAGGGACCATCGTGTGTTCATTATGTATTAGGCAATCCAAGGACCTGTCAAATTTTTAAGTAATATGGCGCTGAGGGCAAACAAGTTATGTTTACATTGAGAATGCATTGAAATCAGCCCAGCAGCTTTCAGTTAAAAGTGTTTAATCCGAGTTTTTTGTAAGGAATTTTTCATGTATTTTATGTAAGGAAGTGTTGAACAGTGTTAACTCGTCTTTTATTAGAATTGTGTCGCGACGATAATATTTATTAATGCCGGTAACGTGCATAGTTGTTGTGGTTTGTGGATGTCGTAAAAATCGAGACCAAGTTAAGTTTTGTTGTATACCCGACGTAGTGAGTTCTAACTATTTTTCGATTTTAAATGATTTATCGAGAAAACGGCGGCAAACATGGATACTTAGCTGCAATTAAAAAGAATGACCTAACACCTTCGATATTAAGAAACCAGAGGGTTTGCAGTAGGCATTTCATTACTATTAAATATATATTATTAGTTTATTACTATTTTATTTATTAATATTAATTAAAAACAAACTTTTAACCAAGTACCCACAAAGTTATATAACTCAAACCATAGACTTGTCTGACTCAAACGTCAAATGAATGTTTGCCCTCCACGCCATATTGATTTGGACACGTGGTTTGGATTGCTCAATTGTTTGTTTATCAACATCCAGTAGGTTGAGGTTACATGTTTACATTATGCTTTGAAATAGGGAATGCGGTCTCCCCTTTATTTATTACTCTGATGTTAGGAATCAGCGATCCAGTTTATTTTAAGAAATCCGTGGCAATATGGTATCCATGGTTAATGCGTGATAAAACAGCCATTGAAAATATTCAACACAAGGCGACAAGGCTGCTCTATGGTTTCCATAGACCTTCCTACGATGACAGGCTACGCCTACTTGGTTTAACTTCTACAACAGACCGATTGACTCGTGGTGATCTCATTACCACCTACCGAGTGCTTAATAATACCTTCTGCTCGTTGGATCTATCTGACATGTTTCCACTAAATAATGACTCTCGTCTGAGAGGTCCACGGATTTCTTAAAATAAACTTTAAGAAATCCGTGGAGAGGTCATAAGTACAAGTTGTTCCATGAATCATACAACACGAGATCTTGAGAATTTTTCTTAAGCAATCGCATATTTGATATTTGGAATTCTCTCCCTGATGAAGTTGCGTTAACGCACCAACAATGAATAGTTTTAAGAATAGACTGGAGTGACTGGACACATTTTTGTATAACGCGTAATTGAATGTTAAGTCTTTATTACTCAGTATACCTATTTTTCTTTCATTAATTTTGATTTGTAAATAATAATTGTATTTAATGTTATATGTATATGTATATACCTACATTAAAGTTTAATTTCTTTGAGCTTAAAAGGGTTTTGCAGAGGTTCAAAAACCTCTGCAAAATTTTCGTCGATCGCCGTTTGGCGAGAGAGATACGGCTAGCACCGGCGTTTGTCCTGGCGCCTAATGGACCCGTCACGCCTGCCGAAATCCCGACTTTTCGCGATACTCCCTAGACCTTTTTTCTAATTTTACGGCTTTGAGAACCGCTTCACGCGAATGTTCCGTCCTTTCTCTAATATTTTGAGATTTTTTCGAGACCATACGTCAACTCCTTCTACGTCTATTTCGTCTTCGAAAATCTCAAGTGGCGTCCGTCTCAACTTTTTTCTCATTTTATCTGCCGATGTGAGATTACATTAACGAGACAAGCACCTCCCACGAAAACTGTCAAAATAATTAAACTTCAGATAGGTTATTTTCCTACTAGAAATATTGCTAACGGAATCCATAGTACTGACCAAGGATTGTTAACTGTTTACAGGATTGCTCGATCGCTCAATTTTGTCATCCGCCTGTGTGACGTCATCGAAGATACATCAAAATCAAAATATATTTTGTGTTTGTTATATTTCACATTTGCAAGAGAATTTTCGTATTTGAATGATTATTATTTATTAAAGTTTGTAATAACAGTATAAATTGTACCTATTTCTACAATTACCAGATCACAAATTGGCCTCTGTGTATTATATAGTATACCTGCGAACAGTATACATGTTGCTTATTGTAAAAAAAGCAGTCAACAATATTAATTATATATAAAACTAATCATCCTTGTATATAAGTATCTTTTAATTATTAAGAAGATGGTAAAGATAAGCACTAACAAATTTACGTAAATATACACTTAACACCGCAAAATATATCTTGAACATTACAGCATAACCCAACATCACACTTTTTCCGTTCATATTTCTCTACAGAATCTCTGCTTCCGTATATGTTCATAATTTAAAAAGTATGCATATGCTTACCGATTTTAATAATATACTCGGATAATTTGTATCAAATTGTGCATATAATTTCAATTTGTTGGTAGACACAGAATTAAGGAACATAAAGAAACCAAGGAAAATATTATGCAATTACTTATTATAGGTATGTACAGAAACTATTACCAAAGTGGATAAACTAATTCCTCTTTGCTATTACCCACAAACACAAACAACAAAGGTATTAACTATTGATTTGATGATTTTAAATTCAAAATCCGCTTTCGCGCTTGCAGTTTGACTTTGACAGATTGCTTTACTGGATCTTTGATGACGTCACGATTATGGATTACATTGTAGTATCAGAGTAATAAATAAAGGGGAGACCGTTATTTACATTCTAAAGTGAAGCCTTGAGGTAAATGTATTTACAAACATCGGTCCCTGCAACGTCCTTGATATTGATGCCGAAGTTACTTTTTTATTTTTATAGCTAGGTACAGCCGTCATCATTTTCATTGATTAACATGTAAAGATCTACCACATTCTTGACCTCAATCAATTTACAAATTAGTTACATTGTAATATGTTTAAGGCTACTCACTATTTTTTTGTGACTTGTGTTATAATTATAGGCTCTCCATATCCATCAATACATTATTGAAATTTCTAGCGATATTAAGCGCGGGAAGTGGCAACATTGCCTGGTATTAACCTAATATAGCAAGTAACGCCATTATTTTGAAATCAAAAATTGGTGAAGCCGAGTGTTTTATGTGTTCTTAAACTGTGTTTTTGAACTTAACTTTTGTATATAATTATGTATATTGTAAGCATTTCCGTGATATAGCTTGATACGCCACTACGCTGATACTCTGATATTGTAGTATAGAGATCGAGCAATCCTGTAAACAGTTAACAATCCTTGAGTACTGACTGCCAAACACCACTGATTACCAAAATACTGAAGCGAAATGCTTTTCCAATTAGAAAATCGGTAAAAATAATATTTTTAGGTTGACGCGTACAGTTTACATACTTAAACGTCCCAGGGTAAACTTTTGACAGGTGCGGTAGCGCAATGGGAAAGTCGTAGGATCCAAAACGTGATAATGCTGATTTCGCGAGTTAGAGTCATGCTGGCGGCAATTTTTTTTTTTACTTTTTAATTCTAATTATTTATTAGTATTAGTGTTTATAGTTATTCTGTTTCATTATCCGTATCGCGTTTATTCTTTCTGCACGTAAAGTTTGGAATTAATTCGTTAATTTAGGCAGTCTGTTAAATTCATCATTTTAGCTTACAAAAGTAAATATCTACAATATTTTTGGTCCCATTGATAAAATTGATAATAATGTTTACTGAAAAATAAATTGTACTTTCAGCTCTTAAGCAATTATTATGTTTTTCCATCAAAAATAGAGTACCCTTATCATCATTCCAGATACAAAATTTCTTTAATATGTATTTTCTTAAAAATAATATTATTCTAGATTCATGTCACCCGATGGCGATTTGTCATCCGAAGGCTGACCCCAGTCCGCAGGCTTGGGACTCCGGTAGGGCTAGAAAGGAACGAAAATCTCCCATTTCTATTTATTTTTTAAAGCTATGTTACTCACTACCAGATAGCAGGGCCTCATATTCTGCGTTTCTGCGGTAACTATGCTGGGCGAGTTCGGCATTGGAATCTAACGCGCCAGATTTAATATTTGCATTCATTTATTGCGGTTAGCTAAATTTTCGACCGGTTGTTATTGCACTTATAGATGAAATTTATTTGCTCCGAGATATGAGATGTATCTTTTGCATTTGTATAGAACTGGAGGGTAGGTATTTGCTTGTACCATGCCATGCACGTTTCTGTAGTTTAGGTACGAATTCACATTACTAATCATCAAATACGAAACTTGCATATCCATGTTTTTTTCAAAGTAGCGTATAAAGTATAAATTTTAAATTTTAATGTTATGGTTGTGTGTTATGTCAACAAACGGTTGCATTATTATTGCGTTTTGCGTTCATCATTAAACTGTAATTCTGATGAATCCAACAACAACAACTAACCTATGTGAATCTTCTGGATCTAACGATCGGTTTGTTGAACTCGCCTGCTGATGTTCTAAAGGAAAGCAGAAATTAATATACAAATTTCATTATTTGCTGTCTCACTAAATTAAGCAAAACTATCGAATTAGTTCCTATTGAATTTCTAAAACTATTGAATTTTCCTTGAATTAGTGGAAAAAAAAATTATTTTGGCGATTTTCCTCATTTTCCCGTAGATTTTCGAAAAAATCTCTTCTCCCCTTTCCAACACCAAAAAAATATCTAGATTCTGGAAAATTCCTAGATCTGGCAAGCCTGCTTGCAACTAGGTGGCGCTCAAGGATTTTAGTTAAAAATCCTTGGGTGGCGCCTCATTGCTGTTTCGAGGCTGCGGTGGTACTCTGCGTCACGATAGAATTCTATATATCGCCTCGAAGCGACAGTTTGGTACTCTGCGTTTAGTTATCTACTTTTTCCCCTTACCCCGCACTGCAATAGAGATCGCTTTCTGGCGATGGCTCGAGAGGTGTAGCTATTGAAACAGAAAATATCGTCTTCCGCTAAGCGCGCTTGAGAGTAAGTGAGATAGTCACAACCGTAAAATTTAGTGGTGGAAATTCCCAATTTTATGATTTTAAACAGCTGTGGTGGGAAACAATATACCTAATAATTTTTATTATCACAAAACAAATATAATATCATTCGTTGTGGATAGATGAATTTCTAGCATCTTTTTTGTTTGTAATTATTATAGTTTTTATACAAATGCGTAGACCACTGGAATTTATTTTTAGCTATAGCTGAGGAAAATTCTCATTTAATAGAGAGTTTTTGAACCCCTTAAATTCTAGCACGTCGTTATCGTTATCGTTATTCTGCGCATGCGCAGTGCCAAAAATGATACTCTTTTAGGCACTGCGCTTGCTCAGAATAACGTTAACGATAACGACAAGCTAAAATTTAGGGGGTTCAAAAACTCTCTAATTACTAATATAGGTACAAAGGTGGCAGAGAGAATTTAAATATTCTTTGGCAGTCTGTTGCCACTAGACTAAACAGTCTTGGGTTCGGAGAAAAAGTATTGAAGAATGGAAAAAGGTTTGTATGAATAAGTACTTAAATATTAATAAGTAAGTATAGGTACATAAATTTAGCTTTTCAGTTATGATTCTCTCCTTCCTTAGAGAGAGTTTTTGAACCCCTTAAAATTTACGTTATCGTTATGGTTATGGTTATTCTGAGCATGCGCAGTGCCGAAAATGATATTATTTTTGGCACTGCGCTTGCGCAGAATAACGATAACGATAACGACGTGCTAGAATTTAAGTGGTTCAAAAACTCTCTAATAATGTATCGACTTTTATCATGTGTCTTGATCATGTAAAAAATGAAAATTTAAGACTACGACCTCTGTTCAACTTGCATGTTGAACTTGCGAACTAGAGGAAACATCTAAAATAACAATATAATTTCAGAATATTAATTATTATGAACCCTCTTATTTTACGATTTTAGCACGTCGTTATCGTTATCGTTATCGTTATTATGCGCATGCGCAGTGCCAAAAATAGTATCATTTTCGGCACTGCGCATGCTCAGAATAACCATAACCATAACGATAACGTATATTTTAAGGGGTTCAAAAACTCTCTATTATCATTGGAAGCATTTAATTACCTTAACTTCAGCAATATGCAATATAAATTAAACAAATTTAAAACAAATATAGGATAATTATAATAAAGAGGACGTGATTATATGCGAATTATACAGTTTACCAGTAAAAAAAATAAATAGTTTACTTTTGAAATATAAAACGTTAACAAATTAAAAGTTGACATTTAAAAATTTCATGTACCTACCAAATATATTTTATTTGGTTACAAACCCAAAATTACTATTTTAAAGCTCTTATTTATTTACGTTGAATAGTATAGCACCGACTGTGCCCGAACGGTTGTCGATGTTTTTGCAGAGTACCGTTTTAGGTCAAGGATTGTTAACTGTTTACAGGATTGCTCGATCGCTCAATTTTGTCATCCGCCTTTGTGACGTCATCGAAGATATATGTAATCGATTTGTCAAAATATACCTATTTTGTGTTTGTTATATTTCACATTTGCAAGAGAATTTTCGTATTTGAATGATTATTAATATTATTATTTATTAAAGTTTGTAATAACACTATAAAGTGTACCTGTTTCTACAAGTTCGAGATCTTTGGATCTTTGATGACGTCACAATTATGGATTACATTGGAGTATAGGGATCGAGCAATCCTGTAAACAGTTAACAATCCTTGGTTTTAGGTAGAAATCTAATCCACGTTTCTTTTATATTGTTATCTTTGTTTACAAGTATTTTATTTAATTTTGTATCAAAACTGACGTCACGCTCATCGATAGACTACGCTCCTATGCGCATAGGCATATCCAGTGTAGTTGTATCATGTCATGGGTAGAAATAGAGATCGCCAGTAGAAAACCATAATAGCTGTCTTTCTATTGTAGACAAGCATACGCAGAGTACAGAGTACCAATGCTGATACGAGGAAATCATCTTTCTTTTTCTTTCTCCTTTTCTCTTTTCTCACACTCACAGATTTGACAATTATTTTTGACATGTATTTTGTCGTTCGTGGCTCGTGGTTTAGTTTTTAAATAAATAAATAAAAAATAATAATAAAGAATTCTTTTAAAAAATATACCTACTTAAATGGTAAATTATAAATTCTGTTTGTTCAAACATTTAGCAACTTAAAAATGGCCTATTTTCATTATCGTTGTGGTGAACGAATAACTCTTATAAATGATAATTGTACAGCTATTAGAAATGAAAGTGAATTTGATCATGGATTAGTGATTTCTGCAGAGCCACTTGTAAATGATGTATTGTTTGAAATAAAAATTGACAAAAAAGTAAGTGATGTAAATAAGAATTTAGTCTCTTGTATAAACATCGTTTACTCTAGGTAAATTCTTGGTCAGGAAGCCTGGAAATAGGGGTTGTAGATTGTGATCCACTTCATTTCGACTTTCCACCCTGTGCCTCAAAAATTCAAACAGGCTCATGGGTAATGTTAGAATTCGCTGATGTCTTGCGTTGTAATACTATAATTTTCAGATCATGTCTGGAACATCAGTTTTTAAAAATGGGGTATGTTTGACTGAAGGCTATGGAGTGGATTTAGATAAGTTAAACCAAGATGACAAAATTGGATTAATGAGAACTTCAGAAGTAAATTCACTAACTGTTTATGAAATCTTTTATAATAATATATATTTTTAGGGTGATTTAATTTTTTATATAAATGGCGAATCTCAAGGAGTAGGAGCAGAAGATTTACCTAGTGTAGTATATGCAATTGTTGATTTATACGGAAAATGTGTACAAGTTAGTATAACTAGTCCTGTATATCGAGAACATAATAATGACGACTGCTTAAGTGGAAGTTCAGTTTTGGCCATAGATAATGATATTTTAAATGTAACATTAGGAGGAGATTTAAGTGAATTGAGTATGAGCAGTAGTAATAGTTTGGATATAAGAATGGATATGAATGTAAGGTAAGACCTTTTCTGCAAAATAATTAAATGCTTACTGCTGGCAGGAATTTTATTTTAATTCAAGAAATAAACAGGTTACAAAAATGTAAGTATACATTTTTAATTAAATTCTAAATGATATAATAATTAGTACAACATACATGAAATAAGTATATGTACGAGATGTACGGACATATACAGGGTTATTCACGCAAAGCGGGTATTAGACGTTCTTGGGGTTCGGTTAATGATAAAAATCTGATTTTTTTTTATGGGGGAGGTTTTTGATTATTTCCGATTCAATGAAAATATTTTCAGGTTTGCATCACTTACGGTTATACCGGAAGTAGACCACAACTTCGTTATTTCAAATGGAATACCCTGTATATTATTGCAATTTTGAACTCTACGCGATATTCTAAACACATTTCATGTAGGATGTCCTATACCTATCTTCAACTGTTTTTGAAATATTGACAGGTGAATATTGACATTTTGCAACTTTGACACCCTGTAAAATCTTAACGATTAGAGATCAAGCAAAACGGTTTGCACATTCCTATCTTAACTTTTCAAAAGCTATCGTTTGATACTAATATCAGATTTATCCAGAAATAAAAAAATTTCGATTAAATTTAATCTCTTGGTTAAATCTGAAATTAGTATCAAACGGTAGCTTTTGAAAAGTTAAGATAGGAATGTGCAAACTGTTTTGTTCGATCTCAAACCGTTTAGATTTTACAGGGTGTCAAAGTTGAAAAATGTCAATATTCACCAGTAAATATTTCAAAAACAGTTGAAGATAGGTATAGGACATCCTACATGAAATGTGTTTAGAATATCACGTAGAGTTCAAAATTCCAATAATATACAGGGTGTTCCATTTGAAATAACGAAGTTGTGGTCTACTTCCGGTATAACCGGAAGTGATGCAAACCTGAAAATATTTTCATTGAATCGGAAATAATGGAAAACCTCCCCCATAAAAAAATCAGATTTTTATCATTAACATAACCCTAAAAACATCTAATACCCGCTTTGCGTGAATAACCCTGTATAACAGTAAAAATAATAGGTATGAAACTTAAATAACTATACCTATTAGGGTATAGGGACTTAGGGTCAACTAATCACCAATACATTAGGAAACGTCTAAAT
The DNA here is from genome assembly GCA_963924545.1 of Pogonocherus hispidulus. Taxonomy (NCBI): domain Eukaryota; kingdom Metazoa; phylum Arthropoda; class Insecta; order Coleoptera; family Cerambycidae; genus Pogonocherus; species Pogonocherus hispidulus. The sequence goes on along the minus strand of OZ004694.1, from coordinate 36,060,905 downwards.
TAAAGATTGATCTACTAAACTTGGCTAGTGACATATTAAAAATATCTAGTGCTTTGAAGCTACACCAGCCATTTCGGCCCACCATCAAATTAATATACCATAATTTATTACACTATTGTTACAAATTTATTCCACCAAAATTAATTTTATTACCCTTGCCGTAAATTAGTTATAAGTGAATAACCTAGGTTTAATTTAAACTTACACCAGCCACTGGTAACTTTTGAACTAAATGAGATATAGAGATGGTTCTTTCGCTAGAATGTATTATATTTGACTCCGCCTAATTACAACGAAATCCAAGGGGTGAAAACAACCCCAAAGAGGTATTTTCAATTTTAATGAACCTAAAACATGCAAATGCATTTGAGATTTATTTTAATTTATTTCTTAGAAAAATGACACAAACATTTATTACCCGGGGGTGAAAGCCTACCCCAAGTACATCCAAACACCAATAATCGAAATTTAAGATAAATTTGCAATGCAAATTTTACAATATTGCAAATACAAGCATATTGCAAATACACAAGCAATGAAACCAAACCGCAATTTTATTACACCTGCCTATTCGGGGAATCTGATGTGGCCCAATTTGAATAGTAAACTAGCCCACCCTCTTATATCTCCAAAACTAATAAACGTATTGCAATGAAACTTGCATTATATTTTATTAAATTTTAATTATAATTGATTTGAGCAAACCGCGACTTGATTACACCTGCCATTTTCGATAAATCAAGTATGGTCCAGCGTGAATCGTAAGCTACCCGCCCTCTCGTATCTCCTAAACTAAAAAACGTATTGCAATGACTGTTTCATATTTTTTTATATTTTAATTATAATTAATCAGAGCAAACTGCAATTTTATTACACCTGCCATATTCGAGAAATCTGGTGTGGCCCAAATTGAGTGGTAAGCTAGCCCGTCCTCTCGTATCTCCGAAATTAATAAGAGTATGGCAATGAAACTTGCATCATATTTTATTAGATTTTAATAATATTTGATTGGAGCAAACCGCGATTTTATTACAGCTGCCATTTTCGAGAAATCGGGAGTAGTCCGGCGTGAATACATATATGTAGAAAGGCTAAATTGATTAGTTTTGCCTTTCTTTTATTAATTTAGTTTTATTTTGCATAAACATTTTGAAAACTGCAAAAGGTACTCCACTACAGAGCAAAGAGAATAAGAAAGTGAACTTATGATTTTAGAGATTTGACAACAACTGTTATTCTTATTACTATTACTATATCCACTTGCATAAACTCATGCATTCTGTTAATGTTAAGGTTATAATTGTTATTCTTATTGCTGTGCTTATCACTGTTCTTACAGAAAGCTGCATAAACCAATCCTTAGATTTTTATTTTTAGCTTGAGTCTTCCTGAAGAGACTTCAAGACAAGATAGGCTTAGATTTCATGATCGATGTGGTTCACTGGTAAAATTGTCCAATGGTAATCGAAGTGCAGAGAGACGACGTCCTTTAGATGAATTTAATAATGGAGTAGTTATGACTCATCGATCCTTACGAGATTCGGAATTATTTGAAATACGTATAGATCGTCTTGTAGATAAGTGGAGTGGAAGTATAGAGGTAATTATAAAATATAAAAATATAGTATTTTTACTTTGCATGTGGAATAGTTAAAAAAAAAAAACAAGCATTGGTTTGGGTACACTTACCTTTTTAACAGGATATCAAAGATAATAAATAAACCCACAAGATGTCATCCTCCAAATAAGCCAACCCTGCTAGTTCTACTAACTAATGCAGGACTCAACAGAATACAAGATTTTTTTTTTTGCTATAGATGGGATACGTCATAAGCCACATCAATAGCATCAGTCAATTACAAACAATACCAAAACAGAAAACTGTGTTTTTAATTTACTAGAGACTAGTGACACCTTTGTTGATTTGCAGTAATTTGCTCCCTAATAATCTTTTAATTCTTCCAGCGTTGTTGGTCGTGTTCTAAACACCCAGTAATCCGCTGGGTTAAGATCAGGCAATTGGAGGCCATGAATTTACAAAATGCCTGATTATAACACGATTTTGAAAACATCAGTAAAAAATTCTTTAACTGGTTGGTAAATATGCGAGGGTGCTCCATCCTGCATAAAAATAATGTTTTCAATTCTTTTGTGCTCATTTTGTATCCATGGAATGGCATAATCTCGTAACATATGCAGGTATTGTTCACCAGTAACAGTTACAGATACGGCCTCTCCATTCTGTATCTTCTCAAAAAAGTATGGTCCACTGATAAAATTAAATGTGAAACCACACCAAATGTTGACTTTTTTGTCATGAGGACCTTCCTGATTGATTTCATGTGGATTATCTGTTGACCATTAACATTAATATTAATAAATAAATAAAAATAAATTTACCATATTCGATATTTTTGGGTATTGACTCCACCATTTATTCTGATCTTTCAAATTTGTTAATCAAATTACGGTACACTTTCATTTGACAGGGCCTTGCTCTCAAACCCATTTTTGTATGAAATCTTCGTAATGTACCAGTGTAATTTTTGCCGCATTCGTAATAACATTGTACTAAATCAATTCTTGTTTGTAGATCCATGTTATTAAAGTTTATCGTTTCAATTTACGTTTATGTGTATTTTGAGAACAATTCTCTGAATCGCATTGATTACATTTGACACTCGTATCAGCATTTGACACGACAACTGTTTTGTTTTCCATAGTTACAGAACAGAAAAATACAATTATTGAAGCGACTAGATTTCATTTACATTTTGCTACTAGCTTGATTTCTTAAAATTAAATAAGACTTTAAAGTATACCCCTCACTTTATGATGATCCCATATTTATTTATATTTGTATACTACTATTATGTATTGTTTTACTGTAATTTCAATTTATCCTGTTATTGGGTTTACCTTTTGGGCAATGAAGTCTTTATTATTATTATTATTATTATTATTATTGTTATTATTATTATTATGATTATTACTAAAATCCGGGGCGGATGGGGTAGGGTAAACTGGCCCGCGAAAATCAGTACCGGCTCGGCTCCGTTTTGCTATACCTAATAGCAAAAAAAGTGTTTTTTACATACTTTGAATCTAATAGACGATTTTTGTATCCGATGAAAATAAATATCCAATTATTTTTTAAAACTTTCATAGCGCTAATAAAAAATTTTTACTGAAAATACAACCTCAGATAGTTACAAATATAAAACAAAAAACAAATATAAACAGTCAACATATAAAACAAATTATATTTTTTCAAAAATAAAAAATATGTTATTAAATGAACTAGATTATTATATTGCAACAAAACAAGTTTTCTTAAAAAACTACAAACTCAAAAATATAACATCAAAACATGATTAAAATATCACAAGCAAAATAATCCACAGCTAGTTCTTTGGTAAAACATTTGGAAAAAATAAAAAAATCTGAAACTAACTTTAGTTCAGGTCACAAACATAAGAGAAACCCTATTTAACTAAAAAACTAACCCAAATCCAAAATATAAGTAATATAACAAAAAAGATCTATCTAAATAGAATAAAAGTAAATTACAAATAAGAATTTAATATAAAAGGGATTTAATATAATTTTAATCGCCAATCGCAGTGGGTCAGACCGGCCCGGCCCCAAAAGCTACCAACCCTTCGGGAATTCTCTTGAATTCCCAGCCGGCCCATCCGGCCCTGACTAAAGTAAACATTTTCTTGTGTTATTATAATTTCTTTGGTGCTTTTGAATGATTTTTTTGTCTTGGCTAACACCTCGGCAAAAACTCTCATTCTCAACCGACAAAGTTTAATTTTGAGCATTAGATATACTGATTACTATTCAATTTGATTTTTAGTTGAAAAATGATTTTGATTAAATATTATAAAAGTTTGTACAATAGTAGTTTTCTTTTTTAAATTTGTGACAATTGATTTGGATGTGAAGATGAATTTAAATTTGTTATAGGTATCTAACCATGAATATGAAAAGCACTTCAAACACAATTTTGTATTTTAGCTCTTATGCTTTATAAGGCGACCAATATCATAAATTAACAACTATAATCTGATTTTCAATCAACATTTAATCTTTATATTAATATTTTCTCTTTGTAGATGGGCATAACAACTCACAATCCAAATACTTTGGTTTTTCCCGCAACCATGACTAATATGAGAAGTGGTACAATAATGATGTCTGGATGTGGCATTTTGACCAATGGTAAAGGCACAAGAAGAGAATATGGTGATTTTAACTTAGACGAGTTAGCTGAAGGAGATCGGGTAGGAATGATGAGAAAACCTGATGGAAATTTGCATTACTTTATTAATGGTTTAGATCAAGGCATTGCAGCTCAAAGAGTGCCAACAACAGTATGGGGTGTTATTGATTTGTATGGAATGACTATCAAAGTATGTAGTTACTGAAGCAGTATTCTTTTTAAACCCAGTTTAGACTATACCGGTTTACTATACATATACTTCGGCATGTAAAAGTATTGCGCTCTGGAAATGTCAATAAATTCAGAATTTTATGCATTTTTTACGGAAATTATTTTAATTGAAATAATAATTTATTTTATTAATTTATTTTTCTGAAAATGATGTTAACTCTTTATTTTTAAATGGCAACTTGCAAATATTTTTTTATTCACTTCTTTACTTTCAAATTCTGATGTCTGCAAAATGTCACAAGTTAATTTGGTTCTTTTGAAAAACAGTGTTGAAGATGTGAAAATAAAATCAGATTCAGCTAGATAATGCAAAACTTATAATTATACAGTGAGTCCATAAAGTTCCGCATCAATTCATTATATTGAAAATGGTAAAGTTTTTGAAAAATTGCTCAGACCCGTCGATTTTCTTTTCTTTTTATACTTGTTTTACATACCGGGGGTTTCCCATGTCATCTGACTAATGGCAATTAGCATGGGCGATTACATTTCATTGAATTTTATATTTCCAAGGCACACTAGGAGAAATATTGCTAACATAATTGATAGTACTGATCGCCAAACACTTTTGATTATCAAAATACTGAAGCCAAATGCTTCTTTAATTAAAATATCATTAAAAATCAATTTTAGGTTAACTATAAACAGTTTACATAGCTGTCTTAGCGCATAAAACTTGGAGTGGCATGTGGCCTAGTAGTACGAGACACGGGTTCCAAAACTAAACTTTAAATATTTTTAAGTTCGAATCAGAATGGAGGTAACACTTTTTCAATTTTACTTTTTGATTAATTACAAGTGTTTGCTTATTTGAATAAATATGAACATATTTTAAAGAAACTCATAATTTTTTATTAAAAAAAAACATATTACTAATTCACGACAGTTCCTCTGTAACTGTTTAACTCAATATCCAGCTTGAGGTATAATATGTAGTAACTATCAGCAGAGATAAGTACACTATTAGTAAAAGCACAGTGCGTGTAATAAATAAAATATATGTTGCTTCTTGATTACTTATTTTATAAGATAGTATCTTTAGCTAAAGATAATGGAAACGAACCAATTAAAAACATGTTTTATTTTTTTTGATAAGTAAACATTGTGACTTTAAAGATTAGCTTCAAAAATAACAACTAGGTACTGACAATGAACCATATTTATTCGAATAAGTAAACACTAATAATTTGTAATTAATTAAAAAGTAAAATAAAAAAAGTTGCCTCTGGCGGGATTTGAAGCTGCAAAATTTTGCGGTTTAGTTTGAAAGACTGCCACTCAACCAGCTAGTCCACCAGACGATTTAAAATGTGGTCGCTAACACAATTATGTAAACTAAAGTCAAAGCCAGAATTAAGCAAAGTGCAATGACCGAAAAAAGAGTAGATCTATGTTGTCACATTTATTTCTATTCTTATATAAGTATTCTTATTTAAAACAGGAAACGTATTAATTACCTTATTTACCCATTTTTTTACTTGTCTTTAACGTCCCTTATCCTTATTGTACTTTATTAAAGCAAACACAATGTTTAATTTGTGTTTTACTTAATAATATCAACGAATTTCTGAATATCTGGCAACTGCGAAAGTCGTAAAGTTGACGACAAGCTATTCATCCTTATTTAACATACATATTCTTGCATTTACGCTTTCTTTTCTCTGAGCTTCAACGACGTTGATTGTCGAATCAGGAACCAACAAGCGACTGCGCTTGAGTAGGGAAACAGTGGCGTGATGTTGGGTTATTTCGCGCGCGTTTCTTAACGGTAAAAATTTCCAGTAAAATTATCAGTGTATTTATTCTTTGTGTCAGTGTTTATACTTATCTGTGTTAGTTAAAAAAATGGAAGTGCATATACTAGAAGTATTCTATAGAATAGTATACGAGTATATATTAACTGAAATGTACCCAATGGTAAAACAGAATACGCACACCCATGCATCACCGCATTTTAGCAGATCAGCGAGGTCATTCCACTTTGCTTAATTCTGGTTGTTACTGTACCTCTGTTAACTTAAAACAAATTTTTATTAATATTTTAATAAAAAAAGCATTTCGCTTTAGTATTTTGGTAGTCAGAAGTGCTTGATAGTTTGAAATGGGAAACCCGGTATATAACATTTTTTACAGGGCGACTCAATGAAGTTACATCGATATAAACTTAATATTTTAAATGGAACACCCAGTACTGTTTTACATATTTGGAAAGACCTCTTTTTTACAAATACAGTCATATAAGGTTTTATGGTCTGTCTCTAGTAATAAAGGAGATATACCCAAAAAAGTGTAACATAAGAGCAATGTGCTAGAAAAAGAATATCAATTCCTTGCTAGGCACAGTCTTTCTCCAACACAACACTTTTATGACACACTTTTTTAGGCACATTTTTTTTTATGACACATTATTAGAGATAGACCCATAAAACCTTTTATGACCGTATTCGTAAAAAAGGAATTGCCGGAGGTAACAAATATATAAAGCAGTACTGGGTGTTCCATTTAAAATATTAAAGTTTATATCAACCTAACTTCATTGAATAGACTGAATTTTGACATTGACATTAGACATTGAATTTTGCCTGTAAAAAATTTAATATAATATGTAAAACAATTGTAAAAAGAAAACAAAATTGTCGGATTTGAGCGATTTTTCAAAAACTTTACCATTTTCAAAATTATGAATTTATTTATTTATTTATTTATTTATTTATTTATTTATTTATTTCAAATGAAGTACAGTACAGGTAAACACCCAAATCGTACCTACAAAGCTTACAGAAAAGTATTTACACTATAGACATAGAACAACATAAAACGCATATTGTTCATATAGCATATAAAAACAATAACGAAAGAAACAAAAAACAATAAAAAATATATGAATTTAAATTGTAGAAAAGAACAAAGAGAAAATAAAACTGATAATTTAGCTGTGTGCGAAATTTCTTAGTGATATCAATTCATTGGCAATTGTAATGTCGAGTAAGGCAAGTTAAATGAAAAGTTGATACAAGAAGTATAAACTACAATAAGATACATACAGTCTTTTTAAATTGAAATTGAATAGTTACAAACCACAATAAAATGAGACAGGAAAACCACAGTATAATTCTGTAAAGTATATACATTAAAACATTAAAACAGAAAAAACCGAATTAGAACATGTAAAAAGTTTAAGATGGAAAAATAACTTAAGTTCATATACGTAAATTATTTGCCTGCGTTTTTAGGAATATTTTAAATTTATGTAGAGATGAATTGAAAATGTCAATTTCATTACATTCATTTAAGTGTTTAGTTAGCCTGGTTAATAGACTGTGTTGACCGTAAACTGTTCTGTTAAATGGAACTGAAATTAAAGCTGGATGTCTGATAGTATAAGAAGGAACATTTAAAGCAAACAAACTCAACAAATAAGGACAGGCTACTAGGTTGTTAAATAATTTATACATAAACAATTTGTCCGCATTTACTCCACGTATTTCCAGCGAGACAATACCCAACATATCCAATCTCTGTGTATATGATATATCATCAGGGTTAATATTTAGTTTAAACATCAAAAACCTGACGAACCTTTTTTGTACCTTTTCCAATGTATTTATATGACATTGGTAAGTAGGAGACCATATAACACTACCATATTCGAGAATGCTACGACAGAGCATGTTAAATAAATATATTATTGCTGGTACATATGAAAATTCCTGGCATTGTCTTAACACAAACCCACAAGTTCTAAAAGCCTTGCTGGCAACATAATTTATGTGCGGTATAAAACTTATTTTGTCATCGAACAAAATTCCCAGGTCCTTTATTGTTGAGACTCTCTCCAAATTACTATTATTGATAATATAAGTGTGGGTTATTATATTTTTCTTCCTGGAGAAAGTTATGACCTTGCATTTAGAAATATTTAGATCCAGAAAGTTTTCGCTACACCATGTAGATATATTAGTCAGATCATTTTGTATTAAGTGACAAAAGTTATGGGGGACTTGCTGTACATACCTAGTTGTTTACTAGAATGGTAATATATTTTAGTACTGAAATGCATAATGCGTGGACGACAAACTTTAAAATTTCATAACGATTAATATTCATAATCTATTAATATTAAAAATTAGAAATTAAACATTTATACAGGGTGATTGATCGAAACCGTCCATTAACAGTATTGGGAATTCTGTTCATAATATTTTTCTGAAAATTTCAGCATCTAGGTAATGAATCATGCTCTTTTCAATGAAAATATTTTCAAGATGGCGGCACTTCCGGAAGTACCGGATATTGATATCAACTTTCTTATTTCAAATGGAATGGTATAGTTTTTTTTGCATTTTGGAATTCCGGATGTAATTTTAGGGGGACTTTGTGTAGCATTCCCTATACCTAAGTGCAGCCGTTTCTGAGTTTTTTCGACTTTTTTGAAAAATTTTCGATTTACATCGTGATGCTGAAAATTATGTACCGCCGCCATTTTTAAAGCAAAAACGCTCAAATTTGGGTTATGGATAGAAAAGACCCTTACATTTATACCGTAGTTTTTAGAATTGGTGTATTATCTACAGGGTGTCCAAAATTTGATTTCCTTTTAGTGCAACTTCAAACCACTAAAACTCGATTTTTTCAAATGCAATGCCCTATTTTTTTTTTCATATCCAGAAGCAGAATTATATTCTGCATCGAGCTGCATTAGCATTCCCTATACCTATCTGCAATATTTTTCGAGTTATTTAGGTTTTTGATAGAGCCTAGAGGAAATTATTCCATTTTCTTAATAGCTAGCCATGGAAATGACAAAAAACGTTCTTATTAGTAACTGTCAAACACTCAAATCGTGTATTGCTGTTCTCTTTATCGAAATGGAATATCAAGGGTATTCAAACACGGATATTTTGAATTTATTTTATATTCATGGAGAATGTCACAAAATTATTCAAAGAACCTGCCGTGTATTCAATGAGAGATATCCCCATTTGACTGCAGTAACTACACATATATTTAAATAAACAGAACATAATAGTCTTTAGCATATCAAAGAACGAAATATGCTAAATGTCGAACTAAATCTATTACAAAACTATTACAATACTAGTTAAATTAAAGTAGTCTAAAGCATGTTCAAACAAAACATAGAATCTACAACTTTATAAATGCTCTATGTGGTCCCCATTTTTCTGTAGACAGCGATGAATTCTTGAAGAAAATTCTTTTGTGCAAGCCTTATAAATATGATCAGGATTTAATTGGCGAAATGCTATTCTGATGCGTTCTTCTAATTCCTCCCTTGTCTGCACTGTAGTATTGTACACTTCGTTTTTAATGTAGCCCCACAGAAAAAAGTCGAGTGGTGTTAGGTCGGGAGATCTTGGAGGCCATCGCCAGGGTCCATTGCGGCCAATCCAGCGGTCATCGAAAATCTGTGTAAGCTCTCGTTCCACTTCGCGAGTAGAATGGGCAGGCGCTCCATCCAATTGGTACCAAGACTCTCTTAAAATCCCGACAGGCAAATTCTCTAAAAATTCCGATACTACTCCTCTTAAAATTTCAAGGTACCTTTCGCCAGTTAAATTATAATCATAGATTATAAAGGAATATCGATTGTTCATAAGTAGACAAAAAACGTTAACACTGAATTTGTTTTGAAAATGAACCTCTCGCTTTAAATGGGGGTTGTTTGTGGACCAGTGATGTAAATTGCGCCGGTTGATTATCCCCTCTCTGCTAAATTTTGCCTCGTCTGTCCAAATGATTTTTCGCAGAAACAGTGGATCTTCCTGAGTTTTAATTAGAATCTGTTCGCAAAATTCCAATCTTCTAATATCGTCGCCTGGATGGAGTTGTTGAACTGTAGTGAACGAATAGTCGTGCATTTTATGCTTTTTTAGAATAGCTTGAACTGCATAGAATGTTAAACCCAAGTCTCGAGCTGCCGATCGAATTGACTCCCGTGGATGGACATTAAAATATGTTAGAACGTTAATTTCACTATTTTCTTCATTTACAATAGGTTTAGGTCGAATGCCAGCTGATTTCACTTTCCCATATTTTAAAAAATTAGATTCTATCCGTTTAAATTTCTGTCTGGTCATTGCAGTCAAATGGGGATATCTCTCATTGAATACACGGCAGGTTCTCTGAATAATTTTGTGACATTCTCCATGAATATAAAATAAATTCAAAATATCCGTGTTTGAATACCCTTGATATTCCATTTCGATAAAGAGAACAGCAATACACGATTTGAGTGTTTGACAGTTACTAATAAGAACGTTTTTTGTCATTTCCATGGCTAGCTATTAAGAAAATGGAATAATTTCCTCTAGGCTCTATCAAAAACCTAAATAACTCGAAAAATATTGCAGATAGGTATAGGGAATGCTAATGCAGCTCGATGCAGAATTTAATTCTGCTTCTGGATATGAAAAAAAAAATAGGGCATTGCATTTGAAAAAATCGAGTTTTAGTGGTTTGAAGTTGCACTAAAAGGAAATCAAATTTTGGACACCCTGTAGATAATACACCAATTCTAAAAACTACGGTATAAATGTAAGGGTCTTTTCTATCCATAACCCAAATTTGAGCGTTTTTGCTTTAAAAATGGCGGCGGTACATAATTTTCAGCATCACGATGTAAATCGAAAATTTTTCAAAAAAGTCGAAAAAACTCAGAAACGGCTGCACTTAGGTATAGGGAATGCTACACAAAGTCCCCCTAAAATTACATCCGGAATTCAAAAATGCAAAAAAAACTATACCATTCCATTTGAAATAAGAAAGTTGATATCAATATCCGGTACTTCCGGAAGTGCCGCCATCTTGAAAATATTTTCATTGAAAAGAGCATGATTCATTACCTAGATGCTGAAATTTTCAGAAAAATATTATGAACAGAATTCCCAATACTGTTAATGGACGGTTTCGATCAATCACCCTGTATACATGTAAATAGTTATATCATTTATAGTTATTATAATTAAGCACTTTAGCAATCAAGATTAGTATAAATGAATGGGGCGGCTGAGGAATGGCAAATAGGCCACTAACGGCCGTTTTTGCCTACAATTACCACCCTGTCGGCTGCTCTCTATTCCTTGACCCTCCTCGAAGCTCTCGATCTTTGGGTTTATGTGAAGGACTCTGTGCAGTTTCCTGGTACCTAAAACATCAGGTCTTAGCCTCCCGAATGCTCCACATTGTCTGAAAAACTGAAGGGGTGTGTCTTCCTCCTCCACAGTCACAAAAGATCACATGGTCGCGATGGAGGGTCTGGTTTTTGGCCCACTCTTGAACCTAACCTAACCTTCCTTCTCCACACATTCCGGGTACACCGGGTCTTCCTCTACCCCTTTCAGGGATAGACCCGTCAGAAAGGACCTTAGCCTTACCTACAGTGCCATAAAAAACCCTGTAAAATGTCTTTAGTTCATTTTCTTGCTCTTCAAAATTATCAGTAATTTCGTCAATTTGACATTGAACGTCCTCGAAATCGTCTATTAAAATTAGAAAATGCTGTAGACACTGATCTAGGTCGGCTATAACACTAGGATCTGAAATAATCTTATCGAAAAAGTAGTTTCTAAATAAATCCACGTCAAATTGGTTGAAAATTGTAAGCTTCAATTTAAATGTACCTCGTTTCTTAACTAGTTTGTCTAACAGCAATATTAATTGATTTATTTAATACATATGACTATTATTATTATATGCTAAAATGTGTTTACAAATATTTACGAATTAGGTATCGGCTAGTGCAAAACAGATAGGGAAATATAAACAAGGAATTAGGCAGTAAAAAACTCACTAGACTTGACACTCAACCTTCGCTGCAGGCGGTTCATTATTGCAGCGAGTGCTTGGTATTTTCTCCAGACAGTTTCCCAACGCTTTCGAAGTCTTGGCTGTAGCTGCTAAGCTCCTTCAGGTGTGAATTTGCTTTGCAAATATGTACAGTCTGAGTCACAGACAGCTCACCCACTTTTCAATGTCTTATTTTTATTTTAGAAAAAAATTAACATATGGGCACGAAATGGTTTGTTATTGGCTAAAATTTAGACACATTAATTTATGTAGAGGGTGTTCTAATTTCTGGTGCCATTAATGTCGTCATTTTTTTTAATCATCCGAGAGACCAAGAAGAGAGCTTTCCAAAAATATAATATAGTTGGTATCTGCTTCCAACCGTTTTTTAAATATAGATACTTAAATTTTGAAAAATTATTAAAGTTTAAGCTGTGTTATTCGTATTTTTCATGGTTATATTATTATTATTATTGATTGTAAATGCACTAGTTGAAAGTTCACTTGGTTCAAATTCGTTTACTATGTAAATTCATGCCACTTATTTCATAACACACTCATAACTTGTGCAAAAAATATAAATAGCATGGCTAATTTCTCAAAATTTAAGTAGCTATATTTCAAAAATGGATGAAAGCAGATACCAACTATATTATATTTTTGGAAAGCTCTCTTCATGGCCTCTCTGATGATTATAAAAAAAATGTATATCCATTTAAAAAAAATCCGACTTTAATGGCACCAGAAATTAGAACACCCTACCCTGTACATAAATTAATGTGTCTAAATTTTAGCCAATAACAAACCGTTTCGTACTCATATGTTCATTTTTTGATAAAATAAAAGTAAGACATTGAAAAGTGGGTGAGCCGTCTTGGTGACTCAGACTGTACTACTTGCTGACACTGATCTGGGAGATGGTTCAATGTTTTGGATTGAATTAAATACTTGAATGGACTGTATATGTTTAATTGTATGTTTCGTCAGTCGATGACATGGAAAGTCACAGCATCCTAGAGATGATTTCAGGTGTCATGCCTGCAACCAACCATGTACTGCCCTTTAACATTCTCTTCCCAGGATGAGATGAATGGGATCGGAATAAAGCTGACCTATCGAGGGCAGATAGTTGTTGGTTTACAGATGGCTCCAAAACACCCATGGGTGTTGGAGCCGAAGTGTATAGATGCAACCCAACGGTAAAAATATCCTCATCCCTTGGTAGTTATGCAATTATATTTCAGACAGGAATCCATGCCATCGAATTGTGAGTACAGAGGCTGGAACAAACGCAACTTACACGCAAATCGATAAAAATGTTCTCAGACAGCCAAGTAGCTCTTAAAGCTCTTGGTTCCTACCGTTGTAACTAAAAAATGGTATGGAGTTGTCAGCAGGCGCTCGCTCATTTGAGCAGACAAAATAGAGTAACTCTGGTCTGGGTCCCAGGCCATTCTGGTCATGAAGGGAATGAAGCAGCTGACTCTAGCAAGGGAGGGTGCTGCTTCTGAATTTGTCGGACCAGAATCGGTGCTTGGCATACCCTCAAGTACTGCCAAAGCAACTCTCTTGACCTGGGCTGAGGGGCAAATCCTCTAGTTCTGGCAAGAACTACCAAGATTAGTTCATTCGAAGGTGTTCATAGTAAACCCTTTAAAAACAAGAACTAAAAAACTTTTAGAATTAAGCAGGTTACACCTACGAACTTTAATTGGCCTATATACTGGTCACTGCCATTTAAAATATAACTTGTAACTTGAAATTAAGTCATTAAGTAGATTTCAAAATAGTAATAAAAAGTTGGGCTTTCCATTAAGAATAACCAGGTTAGAGTCAACCTCTTGTATTTCTGGAAGTACTATCGCCTGAAAACTGAATTCCCACAGCCAAATTTTCAGATCAAAATAGTTTTCCATTCTTGAGATACTTCTAATGGACGTCCAAAAAAAATAACCTTGTATACTAGTACCTGCCTAAATATATTTATTATACTTCTTTTATTTTTAGGTTTCTATTGTTGAAAGAGATGAACGAGAGGAACAAAATTTGATGACTAGGAAAAATACTAGAGATCAGCAAATGGTTATACTGGATGCACCACATCTACATGACTATTATGATCGTTTAACATTTCACCCAAATTGTGGTACTCATGCTCAAGTTATTAATAATGGCCGGACTGCTCACAGGCCTAATGCAGCTGATGATTTTAATAATGGAGTAGTACTTACAGCACGACCCTTAAAAACTGGAGAATTATTTGAGGTCAGATTGGATAGAGTTGTAACAAAATGGGCTGGATCTATTGAAATTGGTGTAACTACTCATAGCCCTGTGGATCTTGAATTTCCATTTACGATGACAAATGTTAGATCAGGCACTTGGATGATGACTGGCAGTGGAATAATGCACAACGGAACTATTGTGCTTGAGCAGTATGGCGTTAATTTAGATCGTTTGCAAGTAGGTGATCGTGTTGGAGTACTAAGGAAAGAAAATGGTTTGCTACACTTCTTTGTTAATGGGATTGATCAAGGTAGTGCTGCTTCCAATGTCCCTGAGAAAATATATGGTGTAATAGGTAATAAAATTTATTATTTGAAATTATTATACAGTGTTTTGTACTTAGTAGTGTAACTTGTTTCGCTAGTTAGTTGCTAAAAAGTTCGTTAAAAAGTTATATATCCCATATTTTTGGGGGACGTTTATAAAAAACAATTTACCCCCTAAAATAAAAGAAAATGAATGTGAAATCGTTAATTTGGACATTTCATCTGGTCCCGATACTCACTGTACGCTAATAAACGTGATGATATAGTATATTTTGATAGTTATGGGAACTTAAGACCACCAAATTCATTAACAAAGTATTTCCAAAGCGATGGCAGCTTGAATAAGATCATATATTATAATCATAATACTATGTAATACATAATACAAGTCTACTATGAGTAATCAAAGCGTGCTGGTGTGTTTGCGGTACGCGGCAACAATAAAAACAAATTGCTATAAAATTAAGTGCAACAAATGTATGTCACAGAGACTGTGTAAATTTATCTATAGAAGAACTGCACACATTTAACAAAGAAAGCAGTTTAGAATGCGGTAAAAAATGGTATTGCTTGATGTGCAACAAAAAACCTGAAGAAAGTAAAAGAAGTGAAATTCCATCACCTCAACTAAATGATAATGAAATTATAATCCTTTCATTTCATCCCTACCCCATCCTTTTAAAGTAATTTTATTGTTGCATTTAATCTTGATGTGTTAGTATGCTTGTACTCGAGTACTGCCAACACAACTCTCTTGAACTGGGCTGAGGGGCAAATCCTCCAGTACTGGCAAGAACTACCAAGATTAATTCATTCGAAGGCATTCATAATAAACCCTTCAAAAACAAGAACTAAAAAACTATTAGAGTTAGCAGGTTGCCCCTACGAACTTTAATTGGCCTATATACTGGTCAATGCCTTTTATAATATCATCTACAAATTCGGCCTAGCAGAAGATGCTTAGTGCCGCTTGTGCTTAGAAGATGATGAATCGGCAGAACACATATTGTACCTGTCCCCCTGAGGAAAGGATCAGATACTCATTATTTGGCAAAAAGTCAACTTTTGCCAGAGGATCTGAGTAAGCTCTCACTCCAATAAGGTGATCAGCTTCATTAAGAGACTGGACCTGTTGGGTGAAATATAAGTAGGTGTGAGCCACAATAGATCACATGGTCACAGTGGAGGGTCTGGTTTTCGGCCCACTTAACCTAACCTAGTATGCTTGTAAATTTGGAAATAAAACATTCTCGAATAATTATTTTAAATAAAAACCATTCCATTCCATACCCGAAGATGGTAGATGGGAATGCTCTGAAAAGACTGATAGTGAAGTAAATAAGGATATGTGTAAGATATTTTAAATGAAGCTAGAAGTACATATTCAACAGTTGTAAAAATTAAAAGAGGCTATAACGTTATATGAAGATCAACAAGATATATTTAACAGATTTAAAAAACTTAATATCTAACCTGGAACGATGTATCTATGGGAACAAAACATATTTAAAAATTTTGCTCGGTTTGACAATGCAAATGATTGTACAAAAGTTTACCATCAACGTTCAACATAAATCAAGAAAATTATATAGAATGTAGCAGTGTTCCAGTGAAAGTGGCAATGTTAAGTTTACATTTCTTTCATAATTCTGTCAGCGATATTGCAAAACGTGTTATACATCCAGTGTCCATACAATACTCGAGAGGTGTTTGTGTGTTTCGATAATGATGGGCTGAAAAATGAAAGTAGGCCATCAAATTGGAAAAGGATGATGCCGTATACAACCAACGATAATTTACCTACGCAAAAATGTTAAACCATACAATGCAATATAAATTCTGGTGTTCCTTCTGGTATTCTGGTGTCCCTCAAGGTTCACATATTGGACCAGTCGTGTTCTTACTTTTTATTAATGATGTAGTAAAAAGTTTCAATACAATAGTTGTCTTTTACATGCTGACAATCTAAAATTCTTTACCCGGATCCGATTCGTGGATGATGCCCATAAATTACAAGCTGATCTCTCTAATCTCGTTATTTGGTCCAATAAAAAACTTTTAAAACTAAATATCGCTAAGTGCTTTATGATAAGTTTTTATTGATGTCATAATCCTAATGTTTACAATAGGGTGCTTTCCGTATGTGACGGATCAACTTATACACCTATACATACTTAGTAATACATCCACAAAGAAGTTGTAATTTGTTAAAAATGCAAATTTTGCATTTTTCAGAATAAAATCGAAGTTAGAAAATTTAAAAAAAGGATCTATTTTAAACGAGAACCAAAACACAAGTGACGTCATTAAGCATATAAATGGCGGCCGTTTAGTGTTTGTTTACTACATATTTTGAACTGGAACTTTTTATATATATTTAAAACATACAATATAACTAGTACTTCATAAAATAACTTAAAAAAACTTGTTACCATACACGCTGATCTTTATTATAATGGAAATATAATGACTGATGTTGATAGCTTCCTGTCAAACTGTTTGTTTATATGCCTGATGACGTCACAAATATGTCTGCCGTAGTAAGACGCGTTCGAGCGCCAAATGCTGAATTTAAATTTCAACACACTTTTTTTCTGATATGCAAGTGTTTGTAATTTTTTTTAACTAGACATATGTATAATAGGAAAGGAAAACTTAATTTTTTGCTATTAAAAAAAATATGTGAGAACACATATACTGTTATCACATTAACGACTCGATTCTTAATTGTGTCACTACGGTTAATGATCTAGGTATCACTTTTGACAAACATGTTACTTTTGTCAACCATATTGATATTATCACCTTAAAAGCTTTCAGAATTTTGGGCTTAATAAGGCGGCATACTTTCCATATTAATGACACACACACATATTAAAATCTTTATACTTTTCCTTGGTTCGTACTATTCTTGAATATAATAGTTTCATTTGGTCCGCTAAATATTTTGAAGGGGGTTGGAACCTTTGGTGTGAAGATAACACTGATGTAGTTTTCCACATAACACCAAAACACTATCCTGACTAGACGCGTGTTTCGTCAACCAAGTTTGCATAATTTGGAGATGACTAAAACATTATCTATGACCAAAGAGTTTTAATTATGTTTAGATTATGTCAACTTGGTTGGCGAAACCCATGTCCAGTGGAGTATAGTGTTTTGGTGTTAATGTGGAAAACTTTGTCGGTGCTATATATGCATGTCATATTGATCAGCTTGAGAGAGTTCTGAACTTGAGTTCTGGCTTGAGAAAATGTAACTTCACCTGTTAGAATTCAGTTATGCGGCTTCAAAGTTTAAAGAGGCGAGAAAATGCTCAACTTTTTCTTAAAACTAAAAATGGCATAATACTGCAGTGATTTGCTTTCTTTGATTTTGTTGAAAGTGCCCCCTAGAAACACAAGACAAGGGCACCTCTTTTATGTTCGAGCACACAGAACCCAGTATGGATTCATGGCTAAAGCAGATCGTATGGATTGTAGTATTAATAATATTTTCAACTCGCTTGACATTTTAGATACTAATTTCAATAGTTTTAAGACAAAGGTAGTTTCTCTCCCTAGAATTTAGGGCTCTCATAATAGCATATAGTTTTGTATCTCTTTATTTATTGTGTTTTCATGTTTTATTAAATTAAGTAGTTTTAAGTTATATATGTATGTACATTTGGTTCGCTGTAGTATATAGAGGAATAAATAAAATAAATAAATTAAGAATACTGTTTCAAAATAATACTGTAGGGGATACGGACTGGAAAAAGTTGATTTGTGCATCTGCCACCACTCCAAGATCACTGTATTATTACCATTATTCGATCCCTCTGTTACTTTAAATGCGTGTGGTCCTGACACACTAGAGATTAAAGTGTTTTTGCCGTGTGAATATATTGTTGAATTTAATATTATAGATAATTAATAAACTTAAATATATGTATAATTCTGTGTTTTATTACAAACTAACACAGTAAATGTGAATTATTGCAGTCACACACGCCTAATCTACATTATTATTATATCTTCTAATTACACAAGAGGGCCGCAGCTGTTTTTTAACTCTCACTGGCTACCCGCTGTTATTTATTTTGTTTTTTACATTATACATCATGATAGGCAAAAGGACTTAAGTGACATCAATTCCTCTTAAAACCTCGTAACAGGAGTGCCACACACACAGTGCTACCAACCTTAATACCAAAAATAACTACCCACATGGACCAAACAACAAGACTGGTGGTTTTTAAGGTTAAACTCGAAATGGACCCCCAACACGGAGATCAACATTAAACGATGGGGCTGCTTAAGACAGCTGGTTTTTAAGGTTATGTTACGAGGCTACTAACATCAAGACCCGGAGGCGCTACCACGAGCAGGAACACCCTGGAGACATCTGGGGCTTCTGCAAAGAGTGGGAATACTTGGCACCGCTACAGGGGTACGTGGGGCCGGTCTTTCAGCCGGGGCACATGTAACTATCATGGGGACACATGGGGCAGTTACAAGGATTCCCAAAGACAACACCTAGAGACACCAAATTCCAAGATGGCGGTACTTCCGCTAGAGAATCCGCTTTGGTATTCTACTATTGTAATTCAATGCCCTTAAAATTATTTGTTTGCATTCTTTAAAAATACTTCCAAAACAACAATGTTGAAATAGTATATTAAACAACGAGTATTATAAGGTGTACTTTTATTGCACGCGTCCAAAGCCGCAATTAGAAAACGAGCCGCAAAGCGGGGAATTTTCTAAAAGAAAAGTGCGATAAATGCCTTATGAAACGCGTTGTTTATATTACTTTTTCTATTTGACACGTTTTACACCTATGGAAGCAAAGCAACATCATCAGAAAATTGAATTCCCGTATAGGGATTTTTATCCATATTCTGGAACACTTGGTGTCATTGACGTTTATCAACTTTTCTTTGCTTGAAAATTTAGTTAGGTTATGATTATTATACTATTTGTAGGCCATTTCTATAGCAACTATAGCACACCATACAAAACAAAGGATGTCAATTTGTTGCTACCAACATTTAAAAACAAAAAGTCGAGTCTACCGTATTGTTTAGTAACCATGAGGTAAATATACCTTAGAAAGTGTTCCATAAGAGCAATGTGTTGGAGAAAGATTTTGTAGCGTCTGTAGCCTAACAATGAATCGATATTCTCTTTCTAACGCATCATGCTTCTCTCCCTCACTATTAGAGCTAGACTCGTCAAATCCTATATCAATATATTCGTGAGAGGATATTCTATCCAAATCTGTTAAAATACACATTTGGTGTTCCATTTAAAAAATACAAGTTGTGGTAAACCACTCTTTTTTGGGGCATCCTGTATAAATGTCAATAATATGAAAATGTAACCTTTAAAAAAATTGACCTTTGAGCATTTTCCATCATTTCCACCCTGTATGTATCTATGTATATCTTTGTATATATACAAAGTGGGCTGACAATAAATGGTGGACACCTGTAATAGAAGAAAATATAAAAAATAGGGACAGATTGTATCAAAGATCAATAATAACCCACAACGAAGAAGACTGGAACAACTTTAAAAGGCAAAGAAATAAGGTGGTGCAATTGATAAGACAACAAAAAGAGATATATTACCGGAAAAAAATTGATGACAACAGAGGAAGTTCTGTGGAAATGTGGAAGACAATAAAACAACTATTAGGAGGACATACGAAGAAAAAAAGAAATGGAATAATATTTGAAAACACATTAGAAGAGGATGATCATATAATAGCAAATAAATTTAATGAATATTTCATTTCGAGTATTGAAAATATTGCTACTGAACTCATTGAAAATATTGCTACTGAACTTAGCCAGGATACAATTGAAGAAGTCCTAAATGCAATACCTGAAAGTGAAAGTAAGTTACAAAAATTTAAATTGCTAGATTTTACAGAGCTTAACAAAATTATTAGGGAAATGAAAAATAAAAAAAGCAGTGTAGACGGGATAAATACTGAAATATTAAAATTAGCCTCATTAGTTATCGGAAACAGATTTTTACACCTAATTAATAATAGTTTAGAAACTGGTACGTTTCCTGAAACATGGAAATTATCTACAATTATTCCTATCGAAAAAGTAATAAATACTGATAGAGGTGAGGAATATAGACCTATCAATACAGTACCAACCTATGAAAAATTATTAGAATTGATTGTAAATAAGCAGATAGTAGAATATATTGAAGACAACAAGTTGTTAACTAAATATCAAGCCGGCTTCAGAGAAAGGAACTCTTGAGAAAGTGCCCTACAGACAGTGTTATTAAATTGGAAAATGGCTTTGGAAGAGAAGAAAGTTATTGGAGTAATATTTTTAGACTTTAAAAGAGCCTTTGAGACAATTAGCAGAACATTATTATTGATGAAGTTTAAAAAATATGGATTTGGCCCAAGTATAATAAGATGGCTTGAAGAATACCTACATAACCGTACTCAGATTACCAAGTATAATAACAACATATCCTCAACATTGACATCTAGCATTGGAGTTCCGCAGGGAACAGTACTTGGACTTAATCTCTTCATATTATACATCAACGATATAGTGACAAACTTAAGAAATTGTGATATTCAGTTGTTTGCAGATGACACTTTGTTATATGTTATTGGTAATGATGTACAAAATATAGTAAACATATTAAATGATAACCTATTGAAAATTTGTAAATGGTTAAAAAATAATAGTTTGGCTGTGAATATTCAAAAAAACTAAGTTCATGATGATAAAAAGTAGATATAACTTAACTGACATAAATAATCATACAGGAATTTATATAAATAGCGAATTGGTTGAGCAGGTTGGAGAATATAAATATTTAGGGGTGATTATTGATCAGAACCTGACATTTTCTAGTCATGCAATATATATTACAAAGAAAATTTCCAAGAAGGTATATTTTATAAATAGAATTGGTAGATATTTGAGCTCTTGGTCTAAGATGACAATATACAAAACTGTCATCCTGCCTCATTTTAATTATTGTTCTAGTATATTGTTTCTTTTAAATACTACCGAGATAAATACTCTTCAAAAAAAACAAAATATTGTCTTGCGTTCAATCCTTAAGTGTTGTAGGTATACTAATGTGAAGTATATGATAGAAATTACAGGTCTTCTTGGTGTCTGTCAAATAATTTTCTTGAATACCATGACTGTCATATATAAAATAAAACATGGAATTTATCCTGAGCATTTTCTTCAACATGTAACTTTTATCTCTGAAATTCATAACTATGAAACAAGAACTAGGGAAAATTTTTATGTAAATAGAGTCACGACAGCTTTCAGTCAAAATAGTTTGTTTTATAAGGGACTTGTTAACTATAATAGTTTACCTGCTTTAATTAAAAATTGTACTACTCTTGCAGGCTTTAAAAATAAATGTGTGGAATATTGTAAGAATAATATTGATGTATGATTTGGCGATATATAATGTGATATTTGATGTAAATTTTGTATTGTGTCTACTGTGATATGGAAGTAGGATATAATGTATTTATGTTTGTATTTGTATTTAGCATTGGCTATTAATAAATCATTATTATTATTATTATTATAATATCTCATCACAGGAAGTAAATTTCTATATATGTATATTCAGATTTCGTCCTTCGTCATTGAAGACCATTAATGGAAATGTGACACAAAGTTATATCTTTTTTAGATTTGTATGGGCAAGCAGTAGAAGCTACAATTATAGATATGTATGATTATGGGTCCCCTGATACCATGAATTCTAGTGTATCTAATACAACATTATACAGGTAAATATATATATAATTTTTATTTTTTCAAGAAATTACTAGTTTTCAGTATAATGTACTATTATCTAAGAATTGATATGCTGGTGCAATTTTTTATTTTCAGCATTATTATTTAAAAATTGTTCAAGTAATATTATATTTCAAGTGAAATTCACTCTTTCTTCTCCTATCTGATTATTAGTAATTCTTAAAGAATAATAATACAAGAAAAAATATAGTATCTATAGTGAAGGGTATAATCGAAATTTACTAATCAGATTCAAAGTTTATTTTTATTTTGTTTTTGAACTGGGAAATCAACGGTGTCCGATCAACTGAGTTATTACTGCGAACAAATTATTGAAGGGATGCTGTCTCTTGGTTAAATAGTAAATTAATAACAAAATTTGACAGGAATTTATGTGAGGATATAATATTGGTATAAAAAGTAAAAAGATTGACAAGATAATATTTAAGAATATACCTATCAATGCCTGATAAATTTGTTTACTAAATTAGTTTTTGTCTTTGAACGTATTAAATACGCAATTGCTTTATGGGTAAATATTGTGTAAACGATTTAAAAACATACATACATATTATTTTACAGTCTAGTATAAGCAGCTAGATCCGAAATCAATCAGCAAATTCAAGATTAAGTTGCATACAGAGGTAATTGTTTATGTTATTATCCTGAAAATTCTTAAGTGATGTCATTATGTTGTGTTATTGAAAACTATTTTAATTTCAAATATCACAATTATTGTAAAAGACAATTTACTTTGAAAACAAACAATTAAGTAATCTGCCTAAAGTCGTCGGCACAACCTGTGGCATAAAACACACAAACTGAGTTAGGGCTGGTTTTACAAGTCAGGAATAAGACATGGAATAGGGCTATTCTCGGAATAACTAAAAAGTGCCGTTTTACAAGTACAAGTTAACCTTAGAGTAGCTTACACCGGGAGTAAACCCAGGAGTATCTTATTCTGCCGTTCCAGAGCAGTTAGGGTGGTTTATACGCGGAATAACGGAATAACACGTCTACTTCACAACAACGTGTAGTTGCATCATGACAACAACATAACCTATACTTTGTGAATAATGAGGTGATCGGTAGAAATGTGATGAACAATATTCGCAGAAATAATTTAATTCGTGATCATTTTGAGAATCTACTATAAAACATTTATTAGATAATTGTATAATTTATATTATGTTGTTAACGTTATAAAATATCATTAATATTTTTACTAGGTATTTTTATATGGGAGGGAAAATCTGTAAACTAAATTAAAATATAATACTTTACAGATGTTGGTATTGCTTAAATGGGAACCTACTTAAATTAGGTTATTATAAACAATTTTTATATGATATATCTGCAATCTGGAAAGTACAGATTACCTGTAAATTACCTGGGCTTGAATTTGACCAGGGTGATCTACTCGAGAATGAATCCTCTCTCTTAAATTTAACATTTGCAGGGATATAAATAAAATTTAAATCCAGATTTGTAGGAAAATGTATTAGTCTTATAATAAACATTTTTTTCTTATTTAATTGTAAATAATTATTATATATTATACTACTACAACTACCTACTACTTTTGTACTTCAGACTCTCAATTTCTCTTTTAGAAGCTGCATATGTATACCATGCTTTTCTGCATTTCTTTTTTCTTTTAATTCATGCTCCTTTTTAAGGAGATCTATTTAAAGTGACACAATTTTTGGCAATGTATCATCTAACATTCATATAATGGATACATATAATTAAATAATGTACCTATTAAACATAAGGATTCTTACCAACTATTTTTTTTTGTTCTTCAATTAATGCAAGTAGAGCCTCGATCCATTTCATTTGTAGTAAAATTTGAGCAGCGCACACCCTTTGCCAAATACATAATTTAATATTTTTTTTGAAAAATATGTAAATAAAATATATAAATTATATCAATAAACCGACGACTACTAGGCACAAATCAAACTTCTATTCTCATAATAAGTAACAAATTATGTTTGGCGGGCGGGTTTATCCTTTGGTTGTAAACAATTTGTCATGCGCAGAAACAAATTCTGCTACCAACTTAAAACATTTCTTGACTATTCCAAGGAATAGCAATTCCAGAGTAAGATGCACGCAACTTTGTATTGTAAAACGGTCGTAGGTTAACCGATAGATAAATCGGAGAATAACTTTATACCACGAATACTTATTCGGCTGATAAATCTGTACTTGTAAAACCGGCCCTTAATCAGTTTGTGTGTTTGTTAATCAAGACATTGTTATTTCTATTATATGTGACTATTTCCGTGGCATTATCTAGTCTTCCTTTAATTGGATAAATAATATAAATAATAAAAATTTTAGTAAATTAACCCCTGTGCCAAAAGGAATATATAACATATTTTATAGTTTTAGAAGTTTAGCAAAATACGTAATTGACAAAAAAAATTGTACTTCTCTCAACAAATGTTTTGCTAAAATATTAACTTCAATTGGAGGAATATTAAAAAAGCAATACAGCAATTAATTACTTGGGTAATTTGATTTAGCCGATAATGACTAGCAACAAATTGCAAAAGGACAAAAATAGTAGTGAACCTCAAGTATAATTGAAACTTATACTTAGATATTTTCTTAATATCCCTTCAAAATTTGTCTATAATGAAATGCTTTATTTTAGTGATTTAAGATTTCACCATGTTCATGGAAAAAATGCTCGAATAGTTAACAATGGATTAACAGCTCTAAGACCTAGACCATTAGCTGAATTCAATGATGCTATAGTATTTTCTAATAGACCATTAAGAGATGGTGAATTATTTGAAATTTGTCTTGATAATATTGTAGATAGATGGTCAGGAAGTATTGAGTTAGGTAAGTTTGTTTTTCTGTATAGAATTTGTAACTAAAAGCCCACTGTTTTTACCTGATCACTCTCAATTATTCTGATGGATTATTATAAATTTTATTCTATCGAGTTTATTGACTGTATCGACTGTCTGCTTTGTGTAATACCTATCCGAAGGCAGAGGCCGATGTAGATACCAGGTAATTTCTCTGTTTTAGAGAGTTAGGCGGCAGGTGGGGGCAGGGGTTAGAGTGAAAATTAAAAAAAAACAAACTGACTTTAGCGGCACTATTAGTATATTTGAATTACAGCCATATTACAGGGTTCGGAGCGACCTGGAAACGCTCTAAATCCTGGAAATGTCATGGAACTTTTTTGTATGCAAAAAGTCATGAAGAAGTCATGAAATTTAAAAAAAAAAATTGTAATTGGTCAGGGAATTTTAATTTGCTACCTGGAAAAATTTATTAGAATTAATAGAAATAAATTGTACTTACGGAAAAAATAAGAAAATGTTTTTCTGAAAGCGTTAATTAAATACATATTCTATTTTAAACATAACTATACATTCTTCAAACTTCGAATGACATCACACGCATGGATTATTCTGATTGGCAAAGCATAATAACAATAGAACACTATTGTAGAACTGTAGACGGTTTTTAGCGAACAACCTCTTTAATTGCAAGTTGCCAATCTTATTACTGAAATAGGGGTTTGCTGACACTATTAAACGGTTGTTCGCCAAGAATCGCATTACGAATTTGTGATTCCTTGACCTTGAATAGCTTCTTTCCGTGACTTGACATTTTTTTGTAATTCTTAATTTTTTAAACAATAATTTTAGTATAATTTTCTTGAACCTTTTTGTATATAATTTTACTTCTTGAAAGGGGTTGGAACCTTTGGTGAGGACAACACTGACGTAGTTTTCCACATAACACCAAAACACTATATTGCATTTAACGCAGGTTTCGCCAACCAAGTTGGCATTATCTAAAGATGATTAAAACTGAATTTATGACTGATTGATTTTTAAATCAATAGTCAATGATACCAAGCAAGTTGGCATCGTCTGGAGATAATTAAAACTAATCATCAGTTAAAACTGATGATGCCAACTTAGTTGGTGAAACGTGCGTCGAGTGCAGTATTGTGTTTTGGTGTTATATGGAAAACTACGTCATAAGTTTACTTGATTATTGTGGGATTATAGGTTCTTTAAAAACACTGTTGATTTTAAACAGCTGCACACTGTTTTTGCTCAATTAATTTAGAAAATTTCACACCGCCATTTTTTAACCAATCAGAGGCTTGTTTTTTGTTCAGTTACCATGCCAACCCAAAAAATTTCCGGAAATTTTTAACATTGTGTGAAATTAATAAGTGGAAATTTTTCTGTCATTTAAAATGTCAAAATAAAGACGCGGGAGTTGGAGTGCTTTTAGAATTAAATTTATTTGGCGACACAAAGGAGGATATTCTCGAGGATATTATAAGTACACACATTAATATATTCATGTTTATTTTTTTATTTACAAAAATAAAGTTGTGGGTATCATAATAATAATATTAAACAGTAATTGACGTCTGTAAGTCCGGCAGCCTTTACTATCTTGTTACCTTTATTATGCCATAGCCGCCTAGAAGATGTTAATCATTGTCTCGGTGAAAAGAATGAATACATTTCCTATGCCCGAATGTAAGTAATATTTTCAAAATTAAATGATGTTCCACCAATATTAGTAGATCAATGTTAATAAGAAACAAGAATATAATATGTTTTTAAGTTATTCATAAAAAGTTCATGTAACTAAACTTGGAAAATGGTGTGTTATTTCACTAAGAGATTTCGCATTTTATTAAACATACATTTTGAAGTAGATACTTTAGAATAATTATCAAAAATAAATGATGTTCCACCAATATTAGTAGATCAAAGTTAATAAGAAACAAAAATATAATGTTTTTAAGTTATTTATAAAAAGTTCATGTAGCTAAACTTGGAAAATGGTATAATATTTATAAAGTAATGGTGTGAAATTTTCTTACCGAATATCCCACGAGCTTAAATTAAAAACCGTAAATTTTTCCTCCTTCATGAATATTTTAAGAAAATTATTTCAAAATAATATATAAATATAATTTTCAAAATATTCATGCTCTCGAAAAAATTTCCAGAAATAATTTAAGCACTAAGGATATTATAAGTGAAAATTTTTTCTTTTGTTTTTTTTTTCGACATTTGGCCTTTTTTCCAAGATATTTAATGAAATTCGTAAAAGTGTAGCACCCCGCAGTCGCGTAAATTTCATATAATGTTATAATGAGCCATGAAAAACCAAAATCACGGTGATTTGTGTAAACTGACGTTTACACAAATCAACTTCAATCAATCAACGTTCACTTCAGGGGACGAGGGAAAAGTGGGAAAAGTTCCTATTTCAACACCCTCTATCTCCGAAGCGATGGGATTTAGGAAATATGTTAATATCATGAACAGACATTATTTTAACCTGTTCTATCGATTCCTGAAGCTATCAAGATTATACATGAATTACCCTGTATATTAATTATATATTATTATACAAGTGTTGCATATATACATATACGCATATATGCATATATATAAAACAACATTTTTAGTCATGTCAACATGTGTTTAAATTGATCCTGATTCGAGTGACAGTTAATGTTGGTTAAAGTGCAAATTGAAATTTGATTTTTGTACAACCTACTGGTGTATAAAACTTTAAATATTTTAGTTAACTAAAAATCTTTATCGTGTTTGTGAAACGTTTAATCAATTTGTCCTGAAATATGATGATTACTCATTCTTAATATATTGGAGCTATAAGTATTGTGCGACAAAAACTGGGTTCGCATAGCTGCTTCTGTTTTTCTATCTCCCAACTTTTTGCTGATTTTGTGGAAACGTAAATAAATATAATGCCTGCCAGGGGCGGCTCGTCTCTTGGCGCATCAAGCTGTTCCAAGTGTAAAGTTAACAGAAATGAAGGGCTTGTAGGATGTGAAGCATCCTGCAACAAATGGTACCACTACTCATGTGTCGGTTTATCCAGCAATGAATTCACTATGCTTTCTAAAAGTCACAATTTGTTTTTTATGTGTAATGATTGCAAAAGAGGTTGCGAAATCCTGGATAAGTCCACGTTGCAAGACTATAACTCTAATTTGAAAAGCATAAACGAACGTGTGTCAGAAATATCAGATATGATTAAGCAGAAATTAGAGTCTCAAGTGACTTCAATCAGCCAACTTTTCGACAATTTAAAAGCAGAAACCTTGAATTCCTTTAAGACACAAATCGATTCTGCAATTACTGAACAATTATATTCTACCAAAAGAGTCTCCTACGCTGCTGCAACTACTACAAAGTCATTCCTACTTGTCACACCAAAAGTCGTACAAAATCCAGCTGTAACCAAAAGCGAAATACTGTTAAAAGTAGATCCCATTGATACAAACATTAGTCTAGCTAAAGTAAAACATGTTCGTGATGGTGGATTACTTATTACCTGTAAGAGTGACACAGAATCTGCTAAATTGAAGGAAGTTGCTGCTGATAAATTATCCGAGAAGTACAATATTAAAGAAGTTTTCACTCTTAATCCTCGAGTTTGCATCGTTGGAATTTCCGAAAAACTGGAAAATGAGACGGTATTAAATTATCTTAAATTTCAAAATCGTAATGTGTTTAACGAAGAGTCTGTTTGTTCAATAATCTCTAATGTCCCATTAAAAAAGAGGAACAACATTTTTCAGGTTACTATTCAAACTGATAGATCCTCATATATGAAAATTATGGAGCAGGGTAAGTTGTTTGTTGGCTATGATTATTGTAGCGTATTCGACGCCATAGAACTTCGCCGTTGTTTTAAATGTTGCGGGTTTCACCACCTTGCAAATAGATGTTCATCTAAAGTCAGTATTTGTCCGCGTTGTGCTGAAAATCACGGTGTGGATGTTTGTAAGTCAGAAATTTTGCGTTGCGTAAATTGTATTAATTTTGTGAAAAGTAACAAAGATGCCAATATTAAAGTAGACGTTGATCATGCTTCATGGGACACTTCGTGCCATGTGTACAGTCTTACTCTTGAGAAATTCAAAAGCAGTATACTTGGTTCTGCGTAGCAACCAACAGTAACACATAATTCTATGATACAGAAATCATACCTACAATGTTACTACCAAAATTGTCGTGGTGTCTGTACCAAAATAAGTGAATTATTTATTACCATTAATGCCAGTAGTTGCGATGTCATTGCTTTGAGCGAGACATGGTTGCATGACAGAATAAACACCGCGGAAATTTTTGATTTAGGTGTGTATGATGTCTATCGTCAGGACCGTAATTTTGATGCTGTCAACAAAAAGAGAGGTGGTGGTGTTCTGTTAGCCATAAATAAAAGGTGTAATTCTACCTACTTTGACATCAACTCAGTCTGTAATACTTTCTGTGATATAGACTTTGTAGATATAATTGGTGTAAAATTAAGAATGGGTAATGATTTATTTTATATCTTTAATTTATACATTCCTCCAAGCCTAGGTTCAGCTGAATACGATTGCTTGTTTGACGCTTTTGAATCTTTATACCCTATATTTGGTTGTAAAATACTTATACTTGGAGATTTTAATATGCCCCTATACTCATCTTATATTTCAAGTAACGTATATAACAAAAATATCAACTCTTTACACAACTTTATGAGTTACCTTAATTTGATTCAACATAACTCTGTGTTGAATACTAATAATAGAATTCTTGACTTTGTTTTATGCAATGAATTTTGTGATGTAATTCGAGCACCTGAAATTTTGTTACCAGAAGACAGTCATCATCCAGCCCTTTTTATCGAAATTTTCATCTCTGCTACCGATTACAATAATGCATTTCCCCTAAGCCAGACCTGTGGCACATCCTCAGAACTCAATTTTAGAAAGGCTGATTTTGAGGCTTTATATCTTGATTTATCATTAGCTGATTGGTCTTGTTTATCATCTGTTTCAGACGTGGAAACTGCGGTCGACTTATTTTATGGTATCTTGAAGTCTATCTTGATACAGCATGTACCCACCATGAAGATTACAAATTTTAGCAGACAGTTTCCACCGTGGTTTAATAGGGAAATTATTTCTCAATGGAAAATAAAAAATAAAGTCTATAAGAAATATAAATCTTCCAAGCTGCCTCACGACTTTGATAACTTTCAAACACTTAGGTCTTCTCTTAAGTATCAAATAAAGGAAGCATACAAAAAATTTGTGTCTGACGCAGAAAAATCCGTTAGAACTAATCCTAATACTTTTTGGTCATTTATAAACTCTAAAAAAAGCACGACATCTATTCCATCTTCCATGATGTATAACACCCAAGAGATAGATGATCCTCAAACAATAGTGAATACATTTGCCAGCCACTTCTCCGAGGCATATTTAACTCCCGCTAGTACTGATATTGACGTTAATGAGTTTAATGTGAATTATACAACTGTCTTGCATTTGATGACGGTTTCTGATAGGGATGTCTTACCTGCACTTAAAAGGTGTAAAAATAATATGTGTATGGGTCCGGATGGTATACCTGCTTTTTTGTTAAGGGATTGCTCTATTGTTTTCGTAAAACCACTAGTTATCTTGTTTAATTTAATACTATCTACACAAAATTTTCCTAATATCTGGAAAATATCTAGAATTACACCTATTCACAAAAAAGATGCAAAAAATAACTTTGCTAATTATCGCCCGATTGCCATTTTAAATAACTTTAGTAAAGTGTTCGAATCTGTTATGCATAATATTATATCAAATCATGTATCTGATATTATTGTACCACAACAACATGGATTCATTCAGGGTAGATCCACAGTATCGAATCTCGTGTGTAAGACTGAATTTATTTCAAAGGTCGTAGATGAGGGAGGTCAGGTAGATGTTATCTACACTAACTTCTCCAAGCCCTTTGATAGACTTGACCATTCTCTTCTAGTCAGCAAGCTTAATGATGTTGGACTATGTCCTGCCTTACTTAAGATGTTCAAATCATATCTTACTGATCGTTCACAATTTGTACAGTATCGCGGTTTCAAGTCTGGCACTTTTCATCAATCTTCAGGTGTTCCGCAGGGTTCGATACTGGGACCTCTTCTATTTATAATATTTATTAATGATATCGCCACTGCTCTGGATGTTCAATATTTGCTATACGCAGATGATCTCAAGTTGTACTGTGGAATTTCCTCGAAGTCTGATTGTGACAATCTTCAACCTCGTGCTACTTAATAACTGGTGTTGTAATAATAAATTGCCACTCAATGCTAAGAAATGTAAGGTCATGTCATTTCATCGTAAAAAAGTACCAATAATTTCTGATTATACAATTGATGGTGATTTGCTAGAAAGACCGGAGATTATGAAAGATCTAGGTATTATTTTTGACCCAGAGCTCAGCTTCACAAACCATATTCAAGCCTGCGTGACTGATGCATATAAAAGTCTTGGGTTCATTTTGCGTAACTCGAAAGATTTTAAAAATATTTCCACACTACGTTTATTGTTTACAACGTTTGTTAGATTGAGGCTGGAGTACGGGTCGATTATATGGAGTCCTATATATAACACGCATATTGTTTTGCTAGAACGTGTTCAGAGAAGATTCTTTAAGACGGCACTGTTCTTGTTGGATGGGGTCTATCCTGTCAGAGGGACACCACAAGAGTTGTTTTATGAAATATTCTCATTACATAGTCTTTTGTGTAGACGTAAAATGTTATCGGTTGTTTTTCTTTTTAAACTTGTTCACTATATTGCAAGGTGTGAGTCACTTACGGCAAATATTACATATCGGGTACCTAGAATGAATAGCCGACATAGCAACTTATTTGTCTTGCCATTTGCGCGCACTAATTTACTGATAAAGTCGCCATTATATCAAATGTCAACCTGCGTCTGCTTATCGCTAAATTAAAAGGCTTTGGTTTTGATGGAACTGTGCTGATGTGGATTCAGAGTTACCTATCATCGCGTACCCAAGCAGTTAAATATGGTAGTTCAATTTCTAAAATCATAGAGGTTCCATCAGGAGTACCTCAGGGCTCTCACTGTGGTCCTCTTTTGTTCAATTTATATGTTAATGACATATCTGATGTAATAAAAAACAGTAAATTTCTAATGTTTGCTGATGATCTAAAGATTTTCAGGCAAATTAAATCTAGTTCTGATGCTCTTTCATTGCAATCTGATTTGGATTGTTTATCAGAATGGTGCGGCAACAATTGTATGACTTTAAATATTAATAAATGCTACAAAATAACATTTGCAAAAATTAATGAGCCAGTATTCTTTAATTATAATATAAATAATAGACCGTTGACCGACACAAGATATATAAGAGACCTAGGCGTGACTTTTGATAGCAAATTAAATTTCAATACACACATAAATAATACATGCTCCAAATCTTTAAAAATGCTAGGGTTTATTAAACGTTTATCTTCAGACTTTTCATCAAACACCTTTAAGATTCTTTATTGTTCCTTAGTTCGTTCCATCTTAGAATTTGCTTCCTCGGTATGGTGTCCACAATATAACTCATCTATTACTCAAATTGAAAGAGTTCAACATAGATTCCTAAAGCATTGTGCTTTTAAAATGGGATTTTTCCGAGATACTTATAATTATGATGATTTACTCGCTATACTTTCTATGCAAACGTTACAGCAAAGACGGTTAATT
The DNA here is from genome assembly GCA_963924545.1 of Pogonocherus hispidulus. NCBI lineage: Eukaryota > Metazoa > Arthropoda > Insecta > Coleoptera > Cerambycidae > Pogonocherus > Pogonocherus hispidulus. The sequence continues at coordinate 36,027,699 of OZ004694.1, read as the reverse complement.
TCAGATATGTGTTTCTTTTATAAAGTATTAAATAGTCAAGTCGATTGTCCAAATCTTTTGAGTTTGTTCTCACTTAACATCACTAATAGACGAACGCGTAACTCTGAATTATTTTTTGTGCCGTTTCATCCTACCAATTATGGGCTAAATGAACCGTGTACCAGATTTTTAAGGCAGGCTAATGAATATGCTCATAATTTGAATTACTTTTCATCTACCTTTAGTACCTTTAAAGCTCAACTTAAAAATTTGTAAATTATTTCGTATTATTATGCTTATGTGAAAATGTTTATATATTGTATATGTCTATTGATTAATGATGATTCTTTAGACATCTTATGTTGCAATCTGCAGAATTTAAAAAAAGTGTTTTTAGTGGACTGAGGCATGTTTGGCTCTTTTTGTAATGTTCATATTTTAGGTATTTGTTTTAAATAATTTATCGAATTTTGTACAGGATCAATTTTACTGTTCATTTTATTGTTCATTTTATGCTTGTATGTGATATTTAACTGTTTTTTTAATAAGTATTTTTGTTTTTCTTTATACATGTAAATTCTAAATTATGCTCTGCTACTTATCCTGTAATTGGGCTTCAGCTCGTTGGATATTTTATGTAATAAATAAATAAATAAATAAATAAATAAATAAATATATAAAAAAATATATTTTCATAGTTGAGAAAGCTAATGACCATCTGTGAAACATCATAATAAAAGATATATAAAATCAACAATGTTTTTTAAAGAATCTATAATCCTAAGAACAGCCAAGTAAAATTGTAAACAATAATAATGCTAAAAATAATCGAAAATTTAATGTTAATGTAAATAATAAGTTGATATTTATTTTACGCACTTCATATGATCGAAAGTCACTCATTTTTTAATTCAGTAAACAACATCATTCCTATTTTTAAAAAAGCTCCTTGGTACTATCTCTGTAAAAATGAAACTCTTCCAATATGTTGTCATATTTGATTACGTTGACTAATTATTTTCAACTCACGCAATTACAGGTCCAAGCTCATATTAGAACAAAAATTTATTATTTATTTTCAGTAATGCAAATATTCTCATATAGCACATTTTTATTTGTTTAAAAGGTTTGTCTATTTGTACTTAATAAAGCCAATAATTTTTATAAAGGAACCTGGAAAAAAATCATAAAAGTCATGGAAAACCTGAAAAAATCATGGAATTTTTGAGCCCCTATAAACTCCAAACCCTGTATTATCCTGCAGTGGTATACCATATACAAGGTACTGTTATTATCAGAACACAGGTTATCCCGAAAAAATGGGATGCATTATTTTACCAGTGATGACCCTATGGTTAAAAACAAGATTTTTGCGTATAATTCAGAAACCAATCGAGATAAACTTGTCAAATTTGGTGTTTACTTATACAGTGTTTGACATGCTGCCTCAATATGATGCCTGCATGTGCTGACTTCATTGTTGCACCACAAATGTTCAATTTTTATCACACGTCCAAACTGGGAAGTAGTGGGGATACGGGGAATAGTGTAGAATTTGCTAAAAATTTTATATGCCATTTTTTACTATTAAGTTGAACATTATTTTAAAAAATGTTAAATGTTAGATTTTTATTAAAGAAAGGTATTCTTAGAGGGCTTAAATTTTGAATAATTAAATTACTTAAAATGTGATTTAATTTGGGGATTCAACATGATTTTCAAAAATTAATTTCTCAGGTTTAAAATAAAAAATAGGAAAATGAATATAAGCCTTACTAAGTTTGTACTTACTGACATGTGAGTGTAATAAAATATTGGAATTAGATGATTTATAAACAAGAGTTATAAGTTACTCTACACTAGAATAGATTTGATATATAAGTAAAAAGTTTTTCATTATTTTTCTGTATCGGTGTAACTTGTGTGTTTTTTTAAATATATGTTTATCACAAGATGTTACCGTTGATTTGAGTATACTTTCAGCCTTACAATGAATAGTATGACTGAAAATGCTTCTAAGATTAATAATAATAATAATAGTTTATTTACCAAAAGAAATATTTAACATTATTGCCATTGATACAGAGCATTAGTATATTGGCAGAATCATATACACACACATTACAATTTCATAGCAAACTTCATATAAATGTACTCATGAGAGCCTATTTAAAAATTATGTAAAATACATAGTGATTGTGATTTAAGAAATGATCCATTAAAATAAACAAAATTTAAAGCTCACAGAAGAAAACTTGTTTTGTGAGCTTATTTATTAGTTACTATCTTCACAAATCTTTAGTAGAAACCGATTGATCAGGCAAAATATTTTACATTACTACAATTTAACATCAAAATAAAAATGATATAAGAAAAAAAAAAAAACAAAAAGAACAAAAAAGTGCAGACATAGTGAAAAATTGAATGTTACTTACTTTCACTATATTTTACTTTATTTAATAAAGTCTGTTACATTGTTACTATACCTTATTATATATTAAGTTATAAATCATTTCTAGGCATATTTCGCAACCATTTCTTAATTTTGGACTTATACAGTTTGACGTTACAGCATGTAAGTTCAGTTGGTAATATGTTATATATTTTAGGAATGATATACAAGAAATAATGCTGTCTAATTGTTTTCTTAGTAAATGTATCTGAATTTAACCTTGTAGAGAATTTATGTTCTATATATGGTATTATTTTTTTATTTTTGTCGTAATGACAGTATATTAATTGCATATAACTGTTTTATATCCAAATATTCCCATCTTTAAATAAGGACAAGAATGGTTTATTATATATTATATTTAATATCCATTTTTGCAATTGATTGAATGAGCACCTTGCAGTTCACATTTACACTGATGTCCTTATAAATTATTTTACGTTATGGTTGCACGTCTTATTAATTTGTACAGTGATCATCATAGCTTTTTGCTAATGATAGGATAATATATATATTCAAATTATTTTTTATAACTTTGACAAAAGCCTTTAAAACAATTTAAAACTCACCTGTGAGGTCTCATTTCAAATATATTTGAATAATTTGATCTTTACAATATTCTGTGCATAGACTAATCTTAGAGCCTGTACAGAATGTGTTTTTTATGTCTGTTATAACTTTCTATCAGTAGATGGAGTAAATATTGCCCATAAATATAACACCGGTAAACACAAAATTATATTTAATAAAATTTACAGTTTCATACAAATCTTCTTCAAATTTTGATAACTGCCCTCCTTATCTACCTTACAAAATTGTGATTACGACCATTATGAAATTGAATTGAAACTATTTTTGACTTCTCGAATTTGCCTGAATATAAAATTGAGATGGCTATGGAGTAAGAGGATCCCTGTCATCTTTATTTTAATATTTTAATCTTACATTTCCGTATCAAAAGTTTTGTGTTTAAAGTATTTTCAAAAACTGCAGGTAGCTATTTAATGAAAAATGCATTTGCAAACTATTTTTGTAGCGTTTAATTTACCTCCAAGCAGTAGCTATAATATATTGAATCTACATAATGGTAATTACAACACGGTACAGTTACATATCATGAAATTTACTGAAGCTGAAGTTATTTCTGCTATTAAAAAATTGAACAACAAAATGAAGGCAGGTCATGATAAGATACCGTCCTTTCTAGTAAAAGATTGTGCAAATGCTCTCGTACAACCGCTTTTAGCTATATACAATTTAGCATTTAGAACAGCTACCTTATCCGATATCTGGAAATTACCGAGACTGTAATCGATTTTTAAAAGTGGAGACCACTCTGACATTAAGAATTATAGACCGATTTCAATTTTATGTAATTTTTTAAAGGCCTTTGATATAGCGGTTTATGGACACATCTACCCTGCCACAAAACCGTTAATAATTTGGGATCAACATGGTTTTATGAGAGACACATCACATTATCGAATTTATAACTGTTCACCTAGTTCATATCTCACGAGCTTGATATACGAGAACAAGTGGAAGTAATATACCGATGTTGCAAAGACGTTAAATTGTGTGCATCACGAAATTCTTTTAATTAAAAAAATTAAATATATTTGGGTTTAGTTCACATCTATGTGAATATTTCAAGTCACATCTGTTTAATCAACAGCAATATGCTATGTATTTTGGGAATAACTCCCAGCTTTTTACAGCGATTTCCGGAAAACCTCAAGGTTCCAACCTTGGGCCTCTGCTTTTTTTGTTATTATCGTCATTTTATACTGAGCTGTAAAAAATTGTTATTTGCAGATGACTTGAAGCTGTTTACTAGAATAAGAAATGTAGAAGATTGTTAAAGTATACGTCAGTAGTTGCGTTTATTCGCAACTGCTCACGTTAATACACCAGTATTCTAATACTGGTGTATTAACAACAATCTGCAACTGAATGTAGCTAAATGCAAAGTAGTAACTTACACCCATAAATCACAACCAGCAATCTATGATTATACACTAAATTCTATTGTACTCGATCGCTGTAACTGCATAAAAGATTTAGGGGTCATACTTGACTCAAGACGCATATTCTCCAATCATGTCGCTGAAATTACCACATCTGCATTAAAAATGCTCGGCTGTATTGTTCGATATTGTCAGTCATTTTCAAATGAGGTTGCTCTGAAAGCTCTGTAAGCTTTTACGTAAGGTCAAAGCTTGAATATTGCTCAATTGTTTGGTACCCATATTATGCCTATCAAAAATATTTCATAGAGAGTGTACAACATAAATTCTTACCTCCAGGAAGAGGTTACAACCATAATCATAGATTTAATTTCACCTCTCTTTAATTTCGCCGAATATTAGCAAGTTTAAAAATACTATTTAATTTATTTTATAATAAGTTAAATTTTCCGTCTTTATTGTATCAGTTTTCATTTCAAGTTCCTCATATAAACTCCCGCTACAAATGTGTATTTACCTATGAAAGGGCTAGAACTAACGTAATATTCAAGTCTCCAGTACTTGTTATGTGTGATAATTTCAGTAAGATATATGATTTATGTGATATTAATTTCAGTAACTTTAACAGGTTGCTGAAGCTATTGGTATGGTGATGATGTAGTGTAATTTATTAAATATATTCACATTTATATGAAATAGGTACATTATTTATGTCATATTCTTATGTGTGCCTGATATGCACTGTTTACATTGTTTATTTTTCGTACATTGATTTGTATTTTAGTGTTTTCTTTGTTTGTCCTATAATTGGATTTTGTATCTGTGGGCAATAAAGTTCATCATTATTATTATTATTAATAATTTATTTTAGTATACTTAGAAACAGGACTTAATATAAATAAAGAAAGGATATTTTAGTATTATTTAAAGTTTGGAAACATTTGTAAAAATGTTTAATTCAACATACTTATATACAAATATGGACATGTATTAATTGGCCTTTAATTGGGCATCAATTAGGCATATATTCCAGTTGACATTCGCATATTATTTAAGAACAGTGGATGTATGTCCATAAACGTCTGTACATAGAGTGGTTATAAAAATAGATGTTCAGTGGCTGCTATGTGTTATATGATTTACATACAGTTTATATATATTTGACAGTTCAATACATTATTTTTTCATTCTACATGTTAGTGTTTATTTGATTTTTATTATAGTTTGTCTTAACTGTATAATCTACATTGTGATACATTTCTTATATTCATATGTACAAGGGTGGATCAAATGTAAAACGGATTTGTTTTTTAACTCGCAGTGTTATGAATTAATACGCATGTGGCCTTGAAATGTTATTGATAGTTACGTCTGAAATTTGGCCACTCCCCAGTCCACCTCGCACAGCCACCTTCTCTGGTTAGAATAACTATGTCAGAGCAAGATGTACATACATCTGTTGCACAATGAATTATAACAAAATTTCTTATGAATGAGGACGTAAAAAAGAAATTTGACGAAGTTACGGCGATGATAACACCCTTGAGAAGACTCAAGTGTTTAATTAATTGGCATAAACAATTTTTGTGTTGAAAAAACTGTTACAAAAGTTTCGTCAAACTTTTGAAGAAACTGTTGACTGAAGATTACAGGTGTGACCAACAGGTGATGTTGGTGAGTTTCATTTTCAACAACTTCTCATCCTTTCAAAACTTGTCTATGCCAGTTTTCTTCAGGGTGTTATCCCCAAACTGTGCCTTAAGTCTCTCAAAATTTAGGCTGATTTTATGCCCTCATTCATAAGAAATTTTATTATAATTCGTTACTGACCGGACGTGTGTATCTCTTGCCCTATCATAGTGATACAAAGCGGCTGCCACTTTGGTTACCAGCCTGTGAGAGCTGGACTGGAGAGGAGCCTCACTTCGGATGTCCTTGTCAGTAACATTTCACTGCCACGTGCCTAGTCATTTACAATATGCCGAATTAAAAAATAATCCCGGTCTATATTAAATTACTATTATTTCCCTTAAATTTGATAAATATAGTATATGAGTATTTATTTATTTATTTATATTGATATAGGTGTCACTGCAGTTCGGCCTGATGATATAGAGTTACCAAGTACAGCCACAGATTTGTGTCGCGATACTTGGATGCTAAGTGGATCATCTGTGATGATAAATGGGAAAACCATTAAAAATAATTATCCATGCGACTTAGATACACTCACAGGTGGAGTAAGACTAGGAGTAATGCTTTCTGCTGACAAATCTTTAGAATTTTATAAAGATGGAATTCCGCAGGGTATTGCATGTGTAGTTCCACATACCAACATCTACGCAGTAGTAGATTTATATGGACAGTGTTCACAAGTTAGCATACCATGCAGTTCACCACTTGCTCCACTTGCATCCACAGGTAAGAAAATATATAGATTATGTAATTTTAACTACCAGTGGAATATAATATAACAGATAAAAGAATAATCTTAGATTTATTTTTCTTTGAATATCAAACGTCATTTGATTGTTCCATTCTAACTTTTTAATAGAATTTCTCACTATTGGACTATAATTTAAATACAATACGTAAATACTAGAAGAAACATAAAGTAAATGATATTCAAAGAATATATATATACATAAATACAAATAACTATATACCTAAATAATTATGAAACAAATTTAAACACCAACATGTCTTTCTCCTGCGGGTCGGTTCCTCATTTGTGCATCCTGCCAATTTTCTATTCTACGAGCAACTTTGTTCTTTGCATAAGTCCAAAAGTCTACTCGCTGAAATTTCTTTTAGCTCGCAATGTTCCAAAAATCGTTTACCCAGCCTTCACATTCACTGAGAATGTGAAGCGCAGTCTAAGGCTTGGTTTTACAATAGCTGGTTACCGTTACTTAACCGATAGTTAACTAGCTATAAGTTTAGAATGTGCATTGTAGATAAAATCCTAAAGAAATTCACAATCTAAACTTCTGGTCAGTAAATCGATGTGTAATTTTGTGTAAGTTATGAATATACAGGGTGTTTCAAAAAAAGACACGGCAATATTTAAGGGGGTGAATGCCCAGGTCACTTTATAAAAAAAAGTTCCTATAAACATAGGTCCGCAAATGCTTTGTTACCGATCTACAGGATGTTCAAGTTTAATTGCTTTATCTCAAAAAATATCGAAATTTAATTAAGGTCAGCGGCATACATTCTTTTATCAATAAATTTGGTTAAAGTGCCCCCCTCCCCTGACTTAATATTTTATTCTAGTTAAGATCAAATCAGCCCCTTATTATTTCTACAAACAACAAACAATAATTTGAATTTCTGAATTTAAACAGCATTGGTTTTAGGCATGCACGAAAATAGTTTTTATTTTTTTACTAACAAACGGTGCGTCGTACGATAAAATCTGAAGAAAGCCTCTTTCTTCATAATTGAACAAGGAATTCAAAAATAATTTTTATTTTTAGAAAAACCAGTGACGTGCCAATAAGCGCGTCACTGGTAAGACTAAAAAATAGTTTTGTATTGCAAAGTATGCATCTCCCATAGCTATTGACAAGCCTAAAATTTCATTATAATGTCTCAAGCGGTTTTGTAGAAATCTAATTGTTACTGTTTTTTAAATTAAACTTCAACATTCTGTAGATCGGTAACGAAGCGTTTTTGGACCTATGTTTATAGGAACTTTTTTTTTTATAAGATGACCTGGGCAATCACCCCCTTAAATATTGCTGTATCTTTTTTAAACACCCTGTATAGGCAATTTACATCATTAATCAGATCTATGTATTTGATTGACTATATTATAGATTTAGTGAAAAAGTGGATTGAATCTTTATTGTGCTGGGACACTTTAGTAAACTTATTTTTATGCTTGCCTAATAACCCACATCTTACTCATTTTAAAAATAACAATTCTAAAATAAAATCTGTAAGTTGTGCCAACTCAAGGAATAATCCTGTCTACGGAATATCGCGGCGCGAGTTCGAATCTCGCCATGGGAGAAATGGTACCTCTCCTAGGGAATGGTTGTGTGTCTGCGTTTTTTTCATGTGTACCCTCCCTCTACACAATCCTTGGGCTTTCAGTAGGGAGGTTGTCCATTTCTGTGGTGTGTTTTATGTTTTATGTTTATGTTACACGTGTGTGTAAATACTTATGGAAATATTATTATTATTATTATTTATTTATTTTTTTTTTTTTTGTTAAAATCCAATCGACCGGTTCCCTGGATCCGATTCCTAGGGTTGGCCGCTGGTGGTTATCAGTAGCTACTCCCTACATCCGTGGGGGGAATAATTACTGAGTCCGGGAATCGTGTGCCCTGAGTATACGTAATGAACCCAGAATAACTGCGTTCTGCATTGCTCCGGCTAGAAGATCTGCCGAATTTCGGCACGCCGGTATGATTTTTAGTTGCGAAAGCAGTACATCTCTTGCTCCACCGAGCAAGTCTCGGCTCCTATTATCAGTATCACAAGCTTCACAGTATGTTCTGGATGGAATCTGCGGAGTTCGAAGTGAAGGTCTCGATATTTCGTCTGTTTCTCCTCTTTTAAGACAATGTTGGTCTTAGGAGGAGCCAAGAACTCGATGGCAACCATTGTCTTGAGCTGGTGGTCGAGGAGGACTACATCAGGCTTATTGGCTCGAATCTGCCCGAGCATGGGAAATAAGTAGTTCTAATAAATTCGGCACTTCTCATTCCCCACAGAGGACTCAATATCCCCCAGAGTCTATGGGAGCACTAGTGTTTCGTCTATCTCATACGAGTGCCGTAGAAAGTAAGAAAGTACTCGTAAAGCCGCATTATGTCTAATGGATATAGGCCGAGACTGCATATGCCGGACAAGTGGAGAGCAGATATCATTATATTATTAATTATTATTATTATTATTATTATTATTATTATTATTATTATTAGTATTATTATTATCATTATTATCATCATACTATCCCCCACATTGAAATCGAGGTACAGGGTGCTTCGCATTGCTGTCGATGTATTTCCATTAATATGTAATTAATATCATTGATTTTGGTCTCAATCAATAGAGAATAATTATCGATTTATACAGTAACTAGGCACATTCTTAGTTAAATCTGTGTATTTAGTGAGAAAAATCAATGTAAAAATGAGGCGGTGGTGGGGATAGATGTTTTTCTCGTAAAGATTACTAACATCGAATGAGTACTACAGAGTTTTTTCATAGTTGTATTTAGTGTGTATTTCATATTTTATTTTTTCTAGGAATAGAGACGTCACACAGATCTGATACCTCAGCATCTCTTCAAGCTACAAGCATAGTGCAACCCCCTATAGAAACAGATTTACATAGATTTTCCGAGTTTCATGGGAAAGGAGTTGTTTTGAACGAGTGTGGTAGATTGGCATCAAGATGTAAAGATGTTAGCAGCTGTGTTATATTCAGTGCTACACCTCTATATCAGGATGAAATGTTTGAGGTTTCAGTAATGACCTTATGGAAACACATGGCGGGAACTTTATCTGTAGGAGTTACTACATCATCTCCTTCTGTGTGTAACAGCATGTCAAGTGATTCTTATTATATGACAGGTAGGTATATTAGAAAACTATTTCTATTGGATCATATTTTACTATAAATTTATGTCAATCACTAGTAGGTATTATCAGTGGTGGCTCGTGGTTGTCTATGTAGGTGAGGCTCACTTTTCAAATTACCTTTAACAGGAAAACCGCAAAACTTTTTTTTTCAATAAACTATGTTTTGTATGCCAAGTGTATGCACCAATGTTTTAGATTCGCAAATTTATTATTAATATCGTCATAAAACGTTGGCGCCTTACTCAGTTATACCAGTAATGTTTTTCCTATTGGCATAAATGCGAAACCAGAAAGTCGATCTTGAGAAATAGCATTTCTGGAGTATGTTTTTATTTTTTTAGATGGGAAAAATTTATTTCCACTGTTACACTTGTTGAGGGAATCACAATACAATTTATAAATTTCCGAAAATACTCAAAATCTGCATTTAAAATATGAAAGGTGGTTTTCACATCAGCATTATAAAATTGTTCATCGCAATAAATAATCAAAAGTTCATTAATTAATCGGTCTTTTTCAAAGAATATTGATATGATGATTCTAGATCCTCTTTGATGATGATGATGATGATGATTCTTTTCCTACATGCTGTTTAGGAAAACTTTCACAATAATTAGGATATTTGGATGAATCTACAAGTTTAAGAAAACTTAGTTTATTTATATCTGAAAAACTGAAATCTGATGACATCCAAGATTTCAAAGAACTAAATTTTGTATTTTGTGAAAAGATTGGTATCATTTTGTTTTTATTTGCGAAGAAGGCCGGTCCTTTGTTGTGCACTAGTAAAAATTTCGAAAAATTTTGAATTAGTATATCAGTAATTCCAAATATTTCATAAAAACGGAAAGAAAAAATTGAAGCCATCAACAAAAAATTTAAGAAATCCGCTAGCCTTTGTAGTGGACTGTGAACCTGATTCTTTGTCACTGACAATTTTTTTGAAAACTAGTTTGAGTTTATTCCATTCCTTATTTATTAAAATAATTATTTTTGAGCTAGTATACCATTGGGTTTCATTGGCCTTGGGAATATTTCTTTCCAGAATTGTATTTAATACAAATGTTCATTTTGCAGATTGATGAAAAATTACCATAATGTTCGTAAATATGTTTTTAAATTTTCGGGTATGTTCTACTAAATCTGAGTTACGTTTAATAAAGGTCTCATATATTTCCTTAAAATTACCACGATTATCGGACGTCGAAGATTTGTCATGACCACGAAAACCTAATTCTTGTCTACCTAATAACACAGTGATATCTATTAAGTAGGATAATAGAAGTCGATTTTTTCTTACATCTTCATTAACATATTCGTATAAAATTTTATTTCAGCTAGCTTGTTCTTGTACTGCATCTGCAATGGTAGAAGTGTTTCGCTCCATACATTTAAAGCATATACAATTTTTAATATGTTTCCTTGAATCATTATGACACTTAACGCTTCAAGAAAAGTTTTTTAAATCAGCATATCCAGTGGTAACCTATACATTTCTCACTGTATTTAGTAGTAAACAAAACCAGCAGTATAATTTATTTTGATAGCTACTAGCACACAGCTAGTTATAAAGTTGAAACCACAAATTTTGAAATCTTCTTGGAACCACTCGACTGATTTTTATTTGTATCAGTGCGAATTATTTCTATTTTAGGCGTAGGATGTATTTCTAAAATTTGGGGTTTTTCTATTTCACTTCGCCTTGAGAAAGGTGTCTCAAGCAATGAGAAGATGATATCATGTCGAAAATTCATTATAAAATATTTATTTACCTCATCCTGATACTAGGCGGTGGACGATACTACCTGTCGATCAACCTGTCCTGTATCACTTGCATATTCAAGGAAGTATACCTGACAAAGTAGTAAAATGCAAATCACAAGCACACACATAAGTAGTCGGTAAAGCTACTGCAAAGTACAAACTGGTTTTAAGGTCATGTTAAGAATGTAAGTCATGCTTTTGATTTGTGTAATTACAAAATGACCCAAAAGGTGCCCATTAAGTTCGATTTATTCGAGAGGAATGATAATGTTGAGCCTTTGGCTACAGATTGAAAAGCTGAACTAAGCTATGGAATAAGGCACATTCCGCATGCCCATGTTTTGATCTGAAGTGGGTGAATCCGCTCAACTGTTGGGACCACATAATTTTATGTGGTTGGGACTGTTGGGAGTAGGTGGCACGGAAGATCAATCAGAGAATGACTAGTTGCCTAGACATTGGTTCTAATGTGATAAGGGACAACTCGTTAAGAACTCTGGCTCACCTAATTTTGATCTTGAATATAATTTGAAATGTTGAGGTAAATGTTTTATGAGTACATTATTTATGAACTAAATTCTTAATATCCGTATTAGTTTTGCGGTACTATCCGTAATAGTTTTGTATTCATAAACTATTCCATAATTCACTGAGGCTGAGCCTCACCTGACAAGCCGCCACTGGGTATTATTTAATACTTAACATATCAAATTTCAACAAATGTAATTATTAAGTCCTACACTTCTATAAATTTAAATATTAGTAAGGAGAAATAACAAAATAATTAAATAAAGTATGATCGTGTTTAATAAATGTTTAGGAATGAATAATGAAGGTATTGAATTTTTTTAAATGTAAAATCTAAAGAAATTTATTGTATAAGCAGTTACACTAATATTTTCGTAACATTAATTATGTATCACTAACTAATTAGATTAGCTGATTTTAAGACTTTATTTAAAAATTGTTTAACCACAGTGTTAAAAACACACTGTAGGTATCTTAAAATTGAGTATAATATGAAAATATATATATATATATATATATATATAATATAATATATAAAATATATAATATCTCAAAATATTGTCAAACTCACACTCCGGATATTGTCAAATATTCTTGACCACTTGAACAGTAGAGGAACCATATAGTAGTTTTTAATGGGGCTTTCCTGGATTTTGTAACGCACTTGTTTTCAAAGGCCAAATTTACTATATCCTCTTAAGTATTTTTGATAAACATGCCAGGAGTCAGGCATCCGCCTTAGCCTAGATAGTCTAAGTTAACGGAATATTATATAAACTATTTATTTACAAGAATTTACTTTTTACTTACAATCAAAACGGAATACATCTACTACTAATGCAACCAATTAATTTGTTATATTGACCTATCCAAAATATTATGTTCAGACAATTTCTTTACCCTATGGTGTAGGAAATTGAGGTTATGTTATTAAGTCTGAAAATAGTAAAATAAGTGCAACACTCTGACTAAGCAAGCAATTAGCTAGACAAGTGGTTACTAATAAGTAGGGAAAGCAATAACAACAATCAGTTAAAAGCTCAAGTACAAAGGTATACTAATACAATGAAATACATTGCTCTCGGGCAAACAAACTCAAGCTCTCTGTACCAGCCACTTCAGTATTCTACAGACCAACCTGCCCCCATATTCAACACTCATAATTCTGGATTTCGGAAACATTAAAACTGATGTATTCTAGTTAGCAACTTTCCCCATGTGGCAATGCCCATATAGGAATTATTGTCAAGGTACACTTACTGAAATACACACTGGAAATAGAATACAAGCCTAAAGGGTCAACATTCGACCTAACACTATGGAGGCATTCACTAGACTTGGCATCTGGCAACGTTAAACTGATGTACTCTAACGGACAATTTTCCCCATGCCCAATGCTTATAGAAGAATTATTAGCAAGGTACACCAGAAATAGAGTACAACCGGACAGCAACGTGAATCCTTTTGCAGCAAGTCTGAATGAGAAGCAAGGTGCAACTTTTCACGAAGTAACAATCTCCAAGTCAATCACTTTTACAGGAGACATACTAGAATGCGGCTACAGGTTATTTTTATCCAAACAAGTTATAAGTGCCCACAATTCTATTTTGCCTGTGTTGCTCATAGAACAACTACAGCTATGTGAAATTGAAGCTCGGTTAGAAAATGGAGTCTGAAGGATCAAATGCGCAGGTTTAGGACCATGTTGGAACAATTGCTTACTGATGCTTACTCCTACTGCTGACTGCTAATTACTGATGATGTGAAACACAAAATATATCTTTCTAAGCACTTACAATATCTTAAATAGAAAGTCAAAGAGATAAGGTGACTAAATAGTGGGAGAAACATCTTCTTAACAGTTAATTATCAATTAGGCAACATTTTTTTCATTTCTGGCTCCTATTCTTTCAGCTTAGTGGTATACTGTACAAATGTTGTCAATTAATTATTGCTGGCCTAGTCACAGTGCTAAATAATACAAATGAACTACAACATATCATTTAGATATATTAACAGGCATCTACAATAATTTTACATAGTATTGCTAAAAAGTATGCTTCCAAAATGCAAAGAAATAAATAAACTCACAAGTATACTAAATATTTTAAATCCATTTTACAATATCAAACAATAACAAATAAATAATATTAAGAGATGGGTTTACTACCCAAGTTTTGAATTCCCGGAATTTAAATTTTATTTCAGAATCTTGCCACGAACTCTCAGAATTTTTTGAAATTCTGGAATTATGTATAATTATGAATTTTTTTAATTTCTTATGAAGATTTCTGAAATTTTGGGAAATTTTTGAAGATTTCAAATAGTTAATAAAATCTTCCAAGTGTTTCAATGTATTTGAATTCTTTTTGTTAATTTCCAATTTTTTTTCTATTTTCTTATGTACAATTAAATATATTATCATACTAGATTTTAATTTGATCACATTAAGCTTGTACATATGCCGGGATTTAGTTCATATTAAGCTTATAGACGTGCGGGAGAAAATTACAAAAACAACTTGTTTTAAAACCACTTGTATAAATTACCCGTGCTAATGGCTTCTACTTTTCTTCTAAAAAAAATATGTTGCTATTTGCAAAACTTATTAGAATGAACCAAAAATTGACCTGTGTTTCTATAGATAACTTATCAAAAAATGAATTTATCTTCTGGCTCTTGGATTTTTTGGCACACAAGGAGAGGAAAATTCATTGAACTATATTCAGTGTTTTTGATTGAGTTGCTACAGTCTGTGCTGCAATCTTGTATTTGTGAAAGGCATTTATTGCAGTCTTTAATATGCATTTTCACACGAGTTGGGTTCAGGAAAATTTTTTAAAACAATATTCACAAATAACTTGGTTGTTAACACGTTGAAAATGTTTCCAAATCTGTAATCTTGTCTTCTTTTATCTAACCCTAAATCAAATAGTAAACTAAGACTGAAATATCAGATACAAGACTTTTTGAGGATCTTATGTTAGAAGATGGCCTGTCAAAATTTTACCCGGAGAAATAATAAAAATTGGAATTTATTTCTCCAATAAAAAACAAAAAAAGAGGTCTTTCAGCTAGGTACATGGACAAATATCCAAGACGTTTCCAATACTTTTTCAGAGTTTTCCAATATCATAAAAATTGGAAGTTTATGAAAATTTCATGTCAATCGCTTTGTAGATCAACTATTTCATGTATTTCTATGAACAGTTTCAATAATTTAAAAAATGTCATGCATATATTTCATGTCAATGTCAAATATTCCATAAATTTCGAAATTTTATGTACTGAAACTTTAAAAAATATCAAATTTTACTTTTAAAATTTCAAAATTTCACTCGCTTGCAACAATGCATGTATTATTTCAAACTAACAAAATACATAAAATGTATTCAATTAATAGAATACTTAATTAAAACATATTTTATTCTATTACCTAATTATTTAGGCTGTTTTTTTGCAATTTTTTTTGTTCACACTTAAGAAAATATTATTGTATTTAAGATAATAATTTTATATGATATTTCCAATGTACTAATTTTTATTAATATGCTAGGCATTGGTAGATTGAGAGTAATTAATTTCCCAGAAAAATGTAGATTGCATGTTGCATCACAAATTATGTTGCTGATTCTACTATTTACAATATATAAGTTCATATTATGGAAGTTCAATTTTTCGAAATTTAGAAAACTATTTGTATAAGTTGGGGAAGGGCCTATTCTAACTAAATAAACTTATTTTTTTCAGTTCACTATTTACATTTAAATATGAAAATGTCCAATTTTTTTTTTCATTTCACGAGTTTTTTGGTTTGGGTTTAAAAGATTAATACATTTTAATACTAAATGCGGAGTGAAAGGACGAGAATTATATCCAGAATTTGTAAGTATCAATACACAAGACATTGATTTAATAATAAGTAAAATTTGCAGTATCTTCTAACACATATCAATGGGTTTGTTGAACTGCTTGCAGGGTTTTTCTAGAAATTATTTTTTATTGCAGCTTTATGGCATTAAGGCAAGTTTTCTTTTTAAGGAAATGAATTGCGACATAGAAACAAAGTAATACAATTTTTCACACCAAGTTTGAATTGGTTAAACTGTGATGATAGGATAGGAATGCTTAAAACGCATGAAGGAAGCATAAAAGTATTCATAAATGGAGAAGAACTATCTGTAAATTTTCCAGCTTTACCGGATGCAGTGTTTGCAGTGTTTGATTTAAGAGGTTCTTGCTGTGAAATAGCTGTAACAAGTCATAAAGCTCCTTTGTCACCTTTAAACAGTATTCGGCTGCAGGATAGCTTGGAAATAGTTTTAGACCATGAACAAGCTCCAGAATTAGTTGACTGTAAAGATGGAATAAATGAAGCAAAGGACAGTTCTTTTGGATATATATTTCATGATAACCATGGGAGGAACATAGAGATTAGCTGTAATAAAACAGTAGCTCGTAGAGTAGCTTCCTACAATCAAGGCATTGTTGTGATTCAACAGCCATTAGAATATAATTCAGTAGTTGAAATCATAATAGAACAGTTAGAAACACATTGGCAATCATCTTTAATTGTTGGTCTAACAGTTGGGCCTCCAGATAGATTAAATTTGCCTGTTAATGCACTATCCATGAAAGCTCCTAGTTGTATAGTAGCAGATGATTGGATATCTATCAATGGGATTAAGGTATGTTTTTAAAATTACACTGTATTAGTTAAGCTTACATATTCAGGGTCTCACTAAAGAATTAAACATATTTGTTAAAACATGTGTAGTTAAAGACAAATCCACATATATTAAAATTTATGTACTGGGTGGAACAGAAAAGTTGCTCGCCCCTATACCACTTTTATTATGCAAGTTATGTCAACTAATTTTGGGAAGTGCTTAGTAGACCAAACAATACATTTAAAAGTAATGTGAAAGAGACTCAATCACTTCCGACTTCACAGGAAGTCATTCCAACTTTTCAAAATTAAATGGATATCTGTAATATATTTTTACATATTTGATTTCAGTACTTTGGCAACCAATTTTTGGGAGGTTTCCTCCAGCAACGTATCGTTGGTATCAATCAATTTGTTAAAGTAACTATATACATTACTAATTGATTACTAAAACTAAAGAAGAGCATGCAGTACAGTATTGGAAATACAAGGAATTATTGTACAAGCGGTGGTTGACAGCGAACGAAGCAATGAGGGCCACAGCGAAAAAATTAACTATGAAGCTGTAACAAGCAAACAGGTTAGCTACGGAAAGCAATTACCATTAAGCAACTTACTACTAATTACTATCACACTTGGCTATTGTATTCACTACACAAAAGAACTGTTGTAATAAAAAGGTCAAGCTGAAATAAAGGTATGGTTAATTACGACATACTTAAGCCTTGTTTGAAGGCAACGACGTGACTTCACTAGTATCGTAGTATAGCACTAAGGCCGAGAGGAAAGTATAGATAGTGATGACATACGTTCGCAGCAGATGCCCGAGAACAATGTCATGAGAAGCGAGACATATTAAGTTAAGCCACGCCTGAAGGCAACATCGTGACTACCCTAGTGTAATAGTGTAATCAACATTAAACACAACAGCTTCGGGGTTCTGTTTGACTTCTGCCATCTTTGCCGTCTACTGCTTGGTGTTTGTGGGAGGACACATGCTTCATTAGGCCTTTTTTTGTACAGATAATGTCACGTTGCACTTGTTGCATGTCAGCTGAACATTGTCAAAGGATAATTCAAAATATTTGGAAATTCATGGCAACACTGTCCTGGAACTTGGGTTTTGTCTAGCCATTGTTTATACTCTAGGTTAGGTTCAAAAACCAAAAGTGGGCCAAAAACCAGATCCTCTACTGTGACCAGTGGACCAAAAATTTCGTAAACATACTAACCTCTCTTACAAAAGTACCAGCAGACACTGAACCATTACCATGGATAAGAAAATAAAACACTGAGCTCATTAGTAATACAGTCACCGCACCTTACCCTCTGTTTTCAGGAAGCAGTATGATATTTTTGGATGTTGTATAAATATTCTGGAGATATGATACCATATACTTCAAGTTCTAGTGTCTATTTGATAGGAATTTATACGCGCCTTTTTGGGACTGCAGGTCACATTACCGCAAACTCAACAAAAAACTGAACATCTATGCGGCCTATTATAATAATAATAATAATATCTCTGCCCTTTATTCTAATCACAAGGATTAGCCCGAAAGTCTGAGATTTGTGTGGGAGAGGGGGCGGCATATTATTATTTCGCGGGCCGCATTTGCGCCTCAGGAACGACTTACGTTGGTAGGCGCTAACCACCATTCAGTGCTGAAATGAGGGAAACCTGGAAAGCCTCATTAGTTAGGGGAACAAGTCAAACATCAACTGATTTTAATCTCTCACATTAACACCAAGTTGACATTCTTCCCATCCTAGGCCATCGCCAGGATGGTTGCCAAGCCATCCCTGCGAATAAGCCTTGATCTACTAGTAAACAATTTAATTAAAAATTGTTTGGTGGAATGGGAATTAGAACCCACGACGTCTGGGTTGAGCGATTGAGACGCTAAGCCCT
This sequence comes from Pogonocherus hispidulus, assembly GCA_963924545.1. Taxonomy (NCBI): domain Eukaryota; kingdom Metazoa; phylum Arthropoda; class Insecta; order Coleoptera; family Cerambycidae; genus Pogonocherus; species Pogonocherus hispidulus. Next base: position 36,008,828 of record OZ004694.1, on the reverse strand, counting down.
GAGCCACCGGCCTGCCCGGTATTATAAATATAATTTTTTATTTATTAATTTTTACGACGCAATAGAAGTGATTCAAACAGGTGGCTGTGATTTTATATTGTTTGTTTTATGATAGCTTATCGAGAAAATTCTAGGAGGTTGACTTATGGTCACTGCTGTCGGTTAATATGCAGAAATTAGTTTTATATCTGATATCTGAATATTATAACCAATTTTGCCTAACTCTTGGCTATAGTTAAACAAAATAATTACAAATTAGCTCCGATAGCTAGTCGTTAGGGTAGGTTAGGAGAGGAACACTGTGTTTATTATCACCCTATAGATGGCACCAGAGATTTTTTATAGGAAAAAAGTCAAAACTATTTTATTTACTTTTCCTAAATACAGGTGTATCATGAATAAATGAATGAAAAAATTTGATACATATACAGATTGAAATTTGAATTTGTATTACAAAAAAAATTATTCAAAATTAACAGTGCTAAAGTGATTAAGAATGAGAAAAAAATTATTTAAAATAACAAAACTGGACCTTACAATACTTTAGGTCAAATATTGAACTCTACTGGTTTAGTAGTTTAGTGGCTACCTTTAGTGGCTTCGTCACCGTTAGGTGGAGTCCAGAGATCCTTAGAATATTCCTCCAGGAAGGTTGGTTCAGTTGTTATTACCGTCTAGCTAGAGGTGTGGAGTACCGTACGGAAACTCTGGGCCTCAAGAACTGGTAGAGGCTTCAGTATGGATTTGTTTGGTCTACTAGGTAGTTGCAGCTCCAAGGGTAGTAGACTCAATATTTGTTGCTGGTCTTCAGGAGGTCATACATACAAAATAGAACAAAGAGCGAGTAATTGAAATAAAATTGAAATAAAAAAATTACAAGTTAAATGACTAGTGAAAATAAACCTTATATAAATGAAAATTCCTCGTTGAAATCAAGTAATGAAATGGTTCTATTAAAAACAAAAATGAGGAAGATATAAAACTCTTTTCAATAATTGATTACCAAAGAAACCAAAATTAACTGAAAGTACTTAAGGTACTGAAAATAAGAAATCAAATAATTTAAACTCAAGTTTGTTTAACGTTAATTTTGAAAGAAAATTTTGATTTACTTTAAACCATGGGATGATTTTGATAAAATGTGACTCTAAATTTAAATAAAATGCATAGATAAAAATATATTTTAATTGGGTTTTACACTGTCTAACCAAGTTTAATTCCACAAAGAAAATTAATTTTTTTTTATTTTCTCCACAAAGTTTTAATTTTCCTTCTCCTTTTAATACACCTCCTCCATGAGTTACATTGATTTCATTAAATTTACGATCACTTTGAATTATAGAGTATCGGTCTCAGAATAATTCTGAACTGTTTACACCTTGACACAACCAAATTTCAACTAAAGCAATAAAGTTTTAATCACTGAAATACATTTTGTAAATAACACTGGTATGTTTGTGATCTGTTGGGCGAATTCAGTTTAACTGTGTTACAATCTATGGCACACCTCTGATGTATTTGATTCTGAGATTAGTTTCTCCATCAGACGTTCTTCTATTTAGTTCAATTTTTAGAGACCGATAATGTTCAGTTTGTCATGGAGTACGATCCACTGAAATATTAATTCTGGAGAAAGAGGCGCTATTTCAAAGATTTCTTACTTTTTTAATTAACATTTAAATAGTTTTCTCACTATCCAATTTTATTTTGATTAGGCCTTGGTGTCGTCATACAGGTGGGATAATTACATACTTTGTGAAGAAACACTTATTTGAATATTTGGATAAGCGAAATAAATATTGCAATTATTAATAAACAGTCTTATACAATATTTAATTGTTACTACTCACCCAATGCAAGTGACATTGATTTCTTAAGAAAATTAGATGATATAGCAGAGGAGTGAACTACTAATAATAGTACAGATAGTAGTAATAGTACTAATGTTTTGCATATAGGCATTTTCGCTATCGAAATCGAGTTATATTATAACTGATAAAAAATGGAATATAAATTGTGTGTAAATAAATTTAATAATCTTAGTTTTAAGGAACAACTGGATGTGGCTATTCTGAAAAAATGCTTTGTTTTGTTTTCCATGTGTGTTGTTTGACACTGATCATGGCGAGAAAATCTAGAGGTTAAGGGATTTAGTATATTTAAGTAAGAAGATAAACAAACATGAAAATAGTTAAACTCATATTAGCAATCAAACGCGATTCGCATTATTAGGCAATATCAACATACATGCTCAACTTGATCTGAGAAGGGGAGGCTGATTGACATCTTTGTTTCACCCACAAATGTAAAAAATATTTTGCCTATTCTTAAGACCTACCGTGCAACACACCCAGTAAAAATAGTCACGGGCTGCCACTGGGGTAAAGCGATTTACTACGGTATTTTTTAGGTCACAGACTTCTATTTCTAAGTCTGTGGTACATATATACAGGGTGAGTCAGTTTATACTAGCAGGACTCTGGTATTCGATAGAACACCTGATTTTAAGTTAAGTTTGTCATATAAACATATGTCGGGAATCGCTTCGTTTTTGAGATACAGGGTGTCAAAGTTTTGGTTTTTTTTAGTATTTTCCACACAGCTCCTATAGTTTTTAAGATAATTTATTCAAATTTTTACCACAGATTACTTATGATGGTTCACAAGTTTTGACATATGTAAACAATTTGAAAACGTACAGGGTGATATTTTTTTCGGAGGTCTGGCCCCCTTTTTCCGTCCAGAACTTTTTTGTGGTACGCCACTGACTGCTTATTTTCCAAAATTTGGATTCCACGTTCAATTTAGAAAAATTTTCGTGTCTTGCATTTTTATCGTAGCTGTAAGAGTTGTCGAGTAAATTGAAGAAATCTCTGAAAGAATATGTTTTACAAAAAAATAGTTTTATAAAAATTTTCACTAAAAACAATAATTATTGTCAAACGAAAGTTCATTAATCTAAATTGTCAAAGGTTACATACTTACAGTACAACTTTTGCCACTAATTATTAATTTTTTTGTAGCATTTCAGAGACTTAATAACTAAGTAAAATAATTAAGAACTAATAATAAACCAAGGCAAATACAAATAACTTTACAAATAACCCGAAATAATTTTATTTTCAAAATGTGATCCATTTTTTGTTGGATACATAATCGGCATCACGTTTCAATAGACCTTCTTGCTGAAACTAAGTGATGAACTCATATGTCTTCGCAAGCATGTCTTATACGCCCTCTAAGATCGTCAACATCTTGAACAGGAGGTGCATACACTTTTTCTTTAAGAAATCCCCACACAAAAAATCCATTGGTGTTATATCTGGGGAACCTGGGGGCCGTGCTATTGGACCTCCACGTTTAATCCACCTCTCTGGATAATTGTCGTCTAACCAAGCTCATACATTTCTTCCAAAATGAGCTGGGCAGCAATCCAATTGGAACCAAGCTTGCTGTCTTAAATTTAGAGGGACATCTTCCCACATATTAGGATGCTCGGTTTCTAGAAACTAAGAAGTTTTGCGAACTGACCCTTTCTGGCAAAAAATATGGTTCAAATAAACGATTTTCAAAAATTCCTACCCATACGTTAATGCTAAACATTTTGGATTTTTTTTGGCCTAATAGCACGAGGATTTTGCTCTGCCCAAATATGTTGATGTTTGAAATTTACTATCCCACGTCGAGTAAAGCAAGATTCATCAGTCCATAATACGTTGGATAAGAAAGTTCTATTATTTTCTAATGTGTTAAGGATCCAACGACAAAACTTCACTCTGCGTTGTTCGTCGCCAGGACGTACACCTTGGTTTATTATTAATTCTTAATTATTTTACTTAGTTATTAAAAGTCTTTGAAATGCTACAAAAAAATAAATAATTAGTGGCAAAAGTTGTACTGTTATATGTAACCTTTGACAATTTAGATTAATGAACTTTCATTTGACAATAATTGATTTTAGTGAAAATTTTGATGAAAATATATTTTTTTTAATAAAATATTCTTTCATAGACTTTTTCAAATTACTCGACAACTGTTACAGCTACGATAAAAATGCAAGAGACAAAAAAGTTTCTAAATTGAACATGGAATCCAAATTTTGGCAAATTAGCAGTCAGTGGCGCACCACAAAAAAGTTCTGGACGATAAAAGGAGGCCTGACCCCGAAAAAATATCACCCTGTACGTTTTCAAATTGTTTACATACGTTAAAATTTGTGGACCATCATAGGTAATCTACCGTAAAAATTTTAATAAATTATCTTAAAAACTATAGGAGCTATGTGGAAAATACTAAAAAAAAAAACAAAACTTTGACACCCTGTATCTCAAAAACGAAGCGATTCCGGACATATGTTTATATGACAAACTTCACTTAAAATAAGGTGCTGCTCTATCAAATGCCAGAGTCCTGCTAGTATAAACTGACTCACCCTGTATATAACTGGATAAGTATTGTGTGACTTTGAAAATATGAAGTAGTTCTAATAATTTAGACGTTAACTCTATAATTTTATTTATTAGGGTTCAGTTTTTTACATTATGTATATTCACCGATTGATTGTTCCACATTTTTTTAAATAATATAAATAAGTGAGTATATACACAAATATATTGCAAAAAACAATAAATATTACGTAGCACGATTTAAATTTTTTCATGAGATTAAACCCTTCCATATTCGACCGAAGACGTGAAAAGAAGTTAACGTGGGACAGAAATAATTGTGAAAATAAAAAATATGTTTTGCGTAATATGTGTTTTTGGAAAAATCCTCTTGATTTATATTAATGATAATTTGATAAAAAATTTCTTCTATGCTTTTTATCATAGGATAACATGTAGAAAAGAAATTATTCCAGCGCTAGCCCTGGAATATATTTATATTATTCTCTTAATATTTCAGACATATATTTTTTTCAGTCACGTTCAAATTATGGCCAGCGACTCAATTCTCTAGCAGTAGGAGATACTGTAGGCTTAACTTTAACAGATGCAAAATGTTTTAAATTGTTAATAAATGGTGAAGGAGAAGAGGCATTCCATTGGAATATTCCAAATAGTCAACGAGTATATGCTGTATTTGATCTTTATGGACAATGTCAACAGGTTTGGTAGTTATACAATGGTGTATAATTTGTAGCCCAAATAAAGAACTTTTAGGTAAAAATTGTCAATGAATCATCTAAAGCAGATGTAGCAGCGAAGAGTACAGATTGTGAGAAAGCAGACTTAGAATCTTGTGAGAAAGAAAGGTCTGAGACCAAATTATCTTTACCTATTCCATCGGCAGGTACAAGTGTGAACAATTCCAATTCTTCAAGAAATTTTCAGACCATTAGTCCAATGAAGTCTTGCTCTTATAAAGATGAATGTGATAATTTTAAAAATAAATTATTATTACCAGGTATTTTAAAACATAAGTAATCTATCTATTGATAATTTCATTTATTTCCAGGCCATTATTTTACGTCAGATGAGCCTATTTGTTACTGTCACAATTGTTACAAAATTAAATGTTCTGAAAATGAGAAAGATAATTATCTATTAGGTAAGTCTTGCTGTCGATTTTAGTGACAATGTAATAATTATAGTAATATATTGCAGGGTGGGTTAAATTTCCTTTAAAGAATTTCGCTAATATTTCCACAGAGAAATGGCAAACTGCTTTCTACTTTACAAAATTAGGTGCTATTAGATGTATTTTAGATAAAGGACAACTTTTGACTAAAGGTAAGTGTTACTTATGTATACCAGATGACATACAGGGTGATTCTTAACCTATACTCTTAAACTTGGGAAATTATAGCTGAAGACAAATGACTAATAATGAAAAAAAAAAGTACTAAAACATTTTTAGTTTCGGAAATACTAATTTATTTCAAATAAAAATAAAATAATGTTCATTTCACAAAATGCCCCGTATGCCAGTATCATGTACATAAGTTCTTCGTTTGAGAAATTATGTCGCGTACTTTTATTCTAATCACGTGAAAATAAATTCCCAATAATTTCCCAAGTTTATGAGTATAGGTTAAGAATCACCCTGTAGGTATGCTATTCCTTATAATCATAGAGAACATAATATAAAGAAAAATTTCCAAAACTGTGTTCAAGTGCTAGAAGCAAATTCCTTAGCTCCAACTACAGTGCTGCTGGGTGTTAACTGGGAAACAAATTCTGTGAACAGATGACGGGAAACTTAAATTTAAAAACTATTCCTTAAGAAAAAACATCTGTGTATACATACAACATACAATGCATACAACAAAAAATACAGTTCTTAAATACAACACATGAATGTGTTTAATTTATCTTTGTGAAGAAACTTACAATTCCTGGCTTTGTTTGTAAGAACTCTTATAGGCAATTAAAATAAAACAAGAAATGGGAGAAAATCGCTGATTTCAAGCCCACAAGGGGTCCAGGTCTGCAGCCTGGGGGTCACCCTTCGGGGTGACAAAAGCATCTATGATAATATTATTTTTAAGAAACTGACATATTAAAGAAATTTGAGATATGAAATTTCTCCTTGTACTTATATGAAATAATAAATTTAGACAGAAAGCTGAAATTTTGTATCTGGAATCATGATGTAATTATACTAAACGATTTTGTAAGGGTTACTCTATTCTTGATGGTAAAACATCATCATTTTTTAAGTGCTGAAAGTAGAATACATTTTTTAGTAAACATTTTTATCAGTGGGGCCCTCCGCTACGGTTCAAAGCCATGCCCGCCCTTCGAAAAGGTGTAACGGCAGCGTTAAAAATATATTGCTGTCATAATTGTTGCAACTAATAATACTAATAAATAATTGGAATTAAAAAATAAAAAAAAATTTCTCCAGCATGATTCCAACTCGCGAAATCAGCATTAAGATGTTTGAAATCCTGCGACTATACCATTGCATTAATTGTGTCACTCGTAAACAACTGGCGTTGAAACAGTTAAGTTCGTAAATTGTACGTGTTGACCTGAACCGATATTCTAATTGGAAAAGCATTTCGCTTCGGTATTTTGGTAATCAGAAGTGTTTTGGGGTTAGTACTATCAATTCCTTTAGCAATATTTCTCATAGGAAAATAACCTATCTGAAGTTTAATTAATTTGACAGTTTTCGTGGGAGGTGCTTGTCTCGTTAGTGTAATCTCTCATCAGGAGATAAAATGAGAAAGAAGTTGAGACGGATGCGACTCAATATTTTGGAACATGAAATAGACATAGAAAGATTCGACGTACGGTCTCAAAAAAAAAATCTCAAAGGATTAGAAAAAGAGCGGAACTTTCGTGTGAAGCGGTTCTCGAAGCCATAAAAATTAGAAAAAGGGTCTAGGGGGTTCCGCGAAAAGTCGGGATTTCGGCAGGCGTGACGGGACCATTAGGCACGAGAACAAACGCCGGTGCTAGCCGCATCTCTCGCCGAACGGCGATCGTCGAAAATTTTGCAGAAGTTTTTTGAAAAGCCGTTTAAATTAGGAAAACGCGTAGGAATGGGGACGAAAATACGCCTTCGCATAGGAGAAAGGAGGTCGCCCGCGGGGATCGCGATCCCCACTCGGAGGAGATAGTTTAGAAACTTTGTCGATTCGGTGACGGAATTTAGAGCGAGACAGAATCGACGCGTTTTAATATATATGGATTATGGTTATCAAGAAAAGCAAAAAAAAACAAAAACAATGTTGCTTTGGTTATATTAAATTTATTTATAATAAGTTTTACTACAAGAATAGAGATTTGAGCATAATTTTGTAGTATAATGATCGTCATATAAATGTATCACTATCTTTAGGAGGTTAAGACTGATTATTCAATCATTTTACCTTACCACCTAAAGAGAATAGAAGGTGTAAGTGAATATATATGTAAAATATATGACAGTACATTATAGTAAAGTTAGTAATCCTGCGACAATGAGTTTTGTTGACAGCTTATTATTGTCTTGTCTACCTTATTGTCTTGTAGTTTTCCAAAATTGAACCAGCTTTATAAAAAGATCCTTAAGTATTTACATGGTGCACGCCAGTCTTTAGTCTAGTTGATTGGTTGACGCCAGTCAATTAAAGTCTTTAATTGAACTAGTTTGTTATTAAATAAACCTGGAAGAAAGCAAGTGCAGGTTAGGAACATTATAAGTATTTAACACAAAAAATAGATAAATAAATAAAAAAACAAAGATATTACTTTTCTGGATATTGAAGAGGTCGAATTGAAGATGGTAGTATTGTTTATTAATTTCTGTAATAGCTTATAGTGTCCTTTGTTGTTGGAAGTACTGCTAAAGTCGAAACCAAGTCAGTGCTGCCAGATTTTTTAAGAATTCTCTCGCCATATCAGCCTACTCATGTCGCCAGAAATCACCAAAAGTAATGGAACATGGAACAACATAGAATATACCTACTTTATTTATAAATTTGAAATTTAAATGAAAATTTACATTTATATAGACAATAATTTCAAGCCTCCGTTTCCCAAGCTTCTCTATATTTTCGTAAATGTTCTTGTAGAGACCAAAAAATTCCGAAAACACCATGGCGCAGACATACTATGCTACTCGAGAGTACCTTAATCAAATATGCGAATGCGCACAAATATCGCAAAATTCAATAGCCATCCAGCATTAACATTACAGCTCTGTCTAACAACTTCTTAAAAAAAAAAAAATGAAAGTTGGGAAGTCTGTCGGCCTATAAAGATTGTGTCAGTTTTTGTAACCATGGAGATCGACGATATATGCGCATGCGCAAATGGAACAAAGTACTCTGGAAGAATACTTATACCACTACATCCTTTGTCCTTCGGTGTTTACGGAGAAACCGCTTATGGGCTAACATAGCGGATATGCGGTACAGTAGTATTATATATGCGAGAACTGAAAACACGCAACACTAACACTGTGATCCAGTCAAGCACGAAACCATGTACCCATAGAAAATGCATAGTGGTGTCTATAAACAAGAGTAGCATAAAAGTGGACTGTTAGAAAATGGTGTTCGAATGTCGCTGATCTGTAAATAATGAGCTTTTCCCTGACGGCAGACAGAGAGAGTGTTGGTTGATGAATGATGATATATTGCAATAGAATGAAAAGTTATAAAGAGTTATTGTGTAAGTTATCACATGAAAACGTTACATAGCGAACTAAAATATTGAATTCTTGGTGAATTGCACAGCATGCACAAATAATTATAGTAATCATGACTAGAAAGGCATAGTAAATCATTTAAATTATATCTATTGGCTCAAATTATGTTTATAAATTAAATAAATTATAATATCATACTAAAACATAATATCCAAATAGGTATCCTTTGTTACCAAATTTGACATAGAAATCACTTATTTGAACAAAAAACCCAGTGCAAGGCATATAGTGGAGTAAAAACCAAGGAAAAAGTCGCTTCCTTCTCGAAAAAAAATTTTTTAAGGTATAACCACATGAAACCTATACAGGATCATTGGTTGGGTCCTTGTGCATGTGAAATGACTAATTACGACATCTTTAGGGGGGTCAGACATTTTTTATCCCCAAAAATGTCAATAATTTGTCAAAATTTTATATTTATGTTTTTTAAGACATACCACGCGATAACTTCGAAACTAATTAACTTATAAACATGAGGTTTTTTTTAATCGATTGAGGACATATAGGCGGTCATAAGTATACTAACTTAAGTCCACTGGTTAGCGTATTTTTTCTTGGAGAATGGAGTAAACTCGAAATTTTACTTTTATTGCTGCATGATTTTCGGTAAGCGAGAAACTTTTTTATTTCAAGGAATTTTGCCATAGTATCTGCGTATGAATTAAAGAAAAAATATTGAAAAAGTTTTTAGAACAAGAACCAACCTTCTGTGACAAACAGTTTTCGAGTTATCGCCGTTTAAAATTAATAACACAGGGGCGCGCTGCGCCGCGCGACGTGCTTTTCGAAGACGCTATCAAATTATCGCACCGAACCGCGCTCTCGATGTGTTTTGAAGGCCCGCTTGGGTGATCTCCTGACTAATATAAAATATCCAAAAAGAATTTTGTATTAAAAAAATAATTTAATGTTCTAGTATAATATATATATTTTCTAATTTCATATGATTCGATAAATATTTTCTATCAGGAACACAAATTTGCATTGTATTTACATTCATATTTTTAATATAAAGTTAAAACACGAATTACAAAAAAAACGGACAGAAATTTAAAAAAATTAGAATTTTCTAGACTCCGAATCTGACGAACTGAGGTCTTCGTTTTGTGGTCTGTTACTATATAATGGGTGGTATGAATAAAAACGAAGTACCTGCTACTAGTACAAGTTTTAGTATAATATACTAAAATATTAGATTAAAATGTAGAATATTATTCTACATAGTATTTACTTTAAAACGAAGTAGATACTATATTTCAAAGTACTCCCTTCTATTTTTCCGGAAATGCTAAAAATAATAGAATTCTTCTAAACATTATAATTATTTTAATACTTTTTACTGGTAAATACTTCCATTTTAATAACAACTGAAATATTTTCTCCGTCATTAGCGAAGTTGATATCATGGCAGCCTCATCGTGCGTGCTACAAAGTGATTACTTTAAAAATGGTTCAAATACATAGAAATAAAATTTATACTGCAAGAAGAACCTACGACGCTGATTCTATAATACTGTCAAATATTTAGGTAAACAATTAAGTACCATCAATTTAAAATGTTTTATGTTTATATTTTTCATCTGGGTCTAGTAGGGAAAACGTTACTTTCTCGTTACTCGTTACTCTTCTATCACACTTCCTTCATCCGAAGACATCTTAAAGGACTGCTGACGTTATAAATACATACAAAACTGAAACTGTCTCCCAAAAACTTTTAAACATGTATATCTCGTTAGCCGGGGCCTGGCGCACGGCGTATGTGTGACGGAAGTAAGTACAAGTACACATTTCAAAGAATGTATTTTAAAGTAGATATTACGTAGAATATACTAATTAATGCTTGTAGAAGTAGTAGCAAGTACTTCGTTTTTATCAATACCACAAATTACATATTTACATTCGTCGCAACATTTTAATCCTTTTGCTAAACGTGCACCTATTATGGTTGCAATTTTTGGCAATCCGATGTTCAGACAGAAATTGCAACAATAATAAGTGCACGCATTTAGCACAAAGATTAAGATGTTGCGACGAATGTAAATATGCAATTTGGGGTATGGATAAAAACGAAGTACTTGCTACTACTACAAGTATTAGTATATTCTACGTAATATCTACTTTAAAACGAAGTATTTACTAATTTCCGGTAGTATCTACTTTACTTGACATAGAACATGCTTCACCACAAAGTATAATATACTCCATATTATGAAGTATCTACTTAACAAGTGTAGTATATTCTTTGAAATGTGTAGTACTTACTTCCGTCACACATACGCCGTGCGCCAGGCCCCGGCTAACGAGATATACATGTTTAAAAGTTTTTGGGAGACAGTTTCAGTTTTGTATGTATTTATAACATCAGAAGTCCTTTAAGATGTCTTCGGATGAAGGAAGTGTGATAGAAGAGTAACGAGTAACGAGAAAGTAACGTTTTCCCTACTAAACCTAGATGAAAAATATAAACATAAAACATTTTAAATTGATGGTACTTGTTTACCTAAATATTTGACGGTATATGGTATCAACGTCGTAGTGTCTTCTTGTAGTATAAATTTCATTTCTATGTATTTGAACCATTTTTAAAGTAATCACTTTGTAGCACGCACGATGAGGCTGCCATGATATCAACTTCGCTAATGACGGAGCAAATATTTCAGTTGTTAAAATCGAAGTATCTACCAGTAAAAAGAATTAAAGTAATTATAATGTTTAGAAGAATGCTATTATTTTTAGCATTTCAGGAAAAATAGAAGGGCGTACTTTGAAATGTAGTATCTACTTCGTTTTAAAGTAAATACTATGTAGAATATACTAATACTTGTAGTAGTAGCAGGTACTTCGTTTTTATTCATACCACCCATTATATAGTAACAGACCGCAAAACGAAGACCTCAGTTCTTCAGATTCGAAGTCTAGAAAATTCTAAAGCTTTTAAATTTTTGTCCTTTTTTTGTAATTCGTGTTTCAACTTTATATTAAACATATAAATGTAAATACAATGCAAATTTGTGTTCTTGATAGAAAATATTTATCGAATCATATGAAATTAGCTAATATATATTATATTAGAACATTAAACTATTTTTTTTAATACAAAATTCTTTTTGGATATTTTATATTGGTCAGGAGATCACCCAAGCGGGCCTTCAAAACATATCGAGAGCGCGGTACGGTGCGATAATTTGAAGGCGTCTTCGAAAAGCACGTCGCGCGGCGCAGCGCGCCCCTGTGGTATTAAATTTAAATGGCGATAACTCGAAAACTGTTTGTCACAGAAGGTTGGTTCTTCTTCTAAAAACTTTTTCAATATTTTTTCTTTAATTCATACGCAGATACTATGGCAAAATTCCTTGAAATAAAAAAGTTTCTCGCTTACCGAAAATCATGCAGCAATAAAAGTAAAATTTCGAGTTTACTCCATTCTCCAAGAAAAAATATGCTAACCAGGGGACTTAAATTAGTACAGTTATGACCGCCTATATATCCTCAATCGATTAAAAAAAACCTCATGTTTATAAGTTAATTAGTTTCGAAGTTATCGCGTGGTATGTCTAAAAAAACATAAATATAACATTTTGACAAATTATTGACATTTTTGGGGATAAAAAATGTCTGACCCCCCTAAAGATGTCGTAATTAGTCATTTCACATGCACAAGGACCCAACCAATGATCTTGTATAGGTTTCATGTGGTTATACCTTTAAAAAATTTTTTGAAACATTTTTCTACCGATTTTACTCCACTAATATCAAAACGAAGATAAAACTCCAGAGATTCAAATGAGACCATCTATTCCATCCAATATGTAAATTCCATAAAGAAATATCCATCTAAAAATTCAAAATTATATAATTTATTAGAGAAATTTGACATTAGCTTACTAGATAAAGTAATACATACATGATATAAATATGAGATACAAATATGGACAAAATAAGAATTTATTACGACTTTAAACCTGATTATGACTTTGTAAATAGTTTAGAAATAATTAAAGACAATATTAGTAATAGTTAAAGTGAAAAAATTGAGTAAATAGTGATTAGTGAGACTATGAAAATCAAGTGCAAATCATAAAAACAGTGTATGGAACGTTTTATCATAAACATTTACACAAAATCAAGTATTTAAAAATGGACTATAGCATGATACAACTACACAGATATGCTCATAACTTTCGTTTGTTTGCGCATGACGTCATTCGTGAGGGAAAAAAGGCAATGCGATGTGAAAATTCTTATGGGCAGTGATATAATTATTTTCGTGTTTATCAAATGTTTTTTCCTCATAACTGACGTCACTATGCGGATTGGCATATCTGTGTAGTTGTATCATGGACTATAGGAAAAACAATAAAAATTGTGTTAGCAACAAGAGAATTCTAGAAATTTTGGGGAAGAAAGTAGCGTCGTTTTGTATAAGCATAGAATTTAAAATTAGAAATTTAAATATTTATTTAGATATTTTCATCAAAAGTTATATAAATTAGTGAATAGTAACTAACCTGATCGAATAAAAGCAGAATCCAGTGTTTAACAACCAGAATCCAGCAAATACAAGAATTTTCAAATATCCAGTGTTCCAGAGAGCCTGATAATGCATATTATCAGCCGAAGATAGAGGCACACCATAGACATATAATATTAGGGGAGACAGAACATTCCATTAGAAAAACACCATTTGTTTACAATCATACACACTTTCACACTTGTACATAAGTTGGAAGGAGATGGGTTTATAAAATGGCAATACTGTAACCTAGGCGTCCACGTCCGATGTTATCTTTACCAGTGGTGTGCAGTTTTTTTTAGGGATCATTACAATAAGTTTTAATTTAAAAGTTTATTTATGTTAGAACTTAGATTTGTGTGGGAGCAAATAAGACCTGTATTACTGCTTGGACCTATATATTCTCTATGCTCTACAAAATCATTATTAAAATCTCAGCAGAATGTTATATAAACAATTCAAAACACTTATAATGGTGTTTCATTCATCGTCCTTGGTCTTGACACAGCTGGTCCTAATAATCGGCCTTCCTGTGTTTCCATTGTACCGAAGAAAGTTTTGCCCATGCCTAAACGGATGCTACCTGTAACATTTTAAAAGACATAGGTATGAATGATTTTTGAGAAACTATTCTGCATAGTAGAGCGCTATACACGCATTTCTCTACTGCAGGTTTTCCTTTTGTTTATTGTATGGCAGTCAAGCGCTATTCACACGTTTCTCGACTGCAAACCTTATGAATGCAAATCATTCGTTATCAATATAATTTATTATTTAATTTCCTTATTATTATTATTCAACAGCTTTAAATTTCCAAGCTTATAATAAACACTAATATTTATACACTATTGCCTCAGTAGTTCCACAAAAATATAGTTGGATGTTTATACAACTATAAAAAAAATATTTATTTTTGTGGGCGCTATTCACGAATTCCCACTCGTATCTATTTTTATAAACTTTTACCTAATACATATCCTTATACATTTAAAGGAACACATCGGCATTATCCAGCTTTGAATTATTATAATAAACAATTAGATAAATTGTTTTTCTATAGCATGTCCAATTAATTGTAATAATAGCTGAAAAATTTAATAATTAATTAATAAACGGGTTAATTTTCACATAAAATAATAGTTTCAGCACTCTAGCAAATCAATCAATTCATCTGTGCTATTTAAGTCACTATCAGAACTAAAGTTTAAATTATTTATCTATTTTTTTTTAAACTATCTGCTGCTACTTACAACCCTACACCTTTTGTAACCTTTAATTCCTTTTTACGGAATAATTTCCTAACTATTATTTCCCAGTAGCTATAGTTACCTTGTACAGCCCGCCATATTTTAATTTTCCAGTTACCTCTTTGCCGTCTGTAACAGCACTAGCCCAAAGACAAGATCACTTTTTGTAAGTAACACTTCTTTTTCTTATCAAACCTTTTGTTCATTTCTCGACTAAAAAGCTTATGAATGCAAATCATTCATTATCAATATTATCAATGATCAAGTTTTCTCTTTACTTTATCTCTCATAGCTTGAATTTCTGTATTATCTTATTGGATTTGTTTAAACATTTACATTTACAGTATTATTTATACCCCAAACTCCATCAGGAAGCTTTTCCAACCACTAAAAAATCCACATTTGTCTGCTCTCAGGATTAACAGGAAAGCTACAACCATAATATTCTGTATTAAAATATAACAAACATCTAATAGGTTTATTTTTCTGCATTTCAAATAGTTGCAACAAAATTATTTACTGTTTAAATACTGGAAATCTAGCCTGGAATTGGACAATAATTTTATTACAAAGCTACTACATCATTTTTCGGTCTAAAATGCTTTAATTCCAAAAATTATATACAAAACAGATACATATTTTTTGCAATAATTTACTTGAAATTTAGTTAACAACACCACTGCTTACGCTAAAAAAACATAACCTTACTTACCGCCGAAATACCAGTCCGGGGTTAGAATAGTCGACTTTTTTACAGACCACGCACTGTTGAACTATTGTAGATTGATTATAAAAGGCTCTAAATACCTCTACTGCCAAAAAAACATTGCAAATAAATAAAAAATCCCAAAAGATCACAAACACAGCACAGCAACATTGTAACGTCATCTTTTGACATAAGAAACATAATTTCCCGTCAGTTTGCGTCATTTGATAGCAAAACAGCCGTACAGCATTGCCATAGTATTTCCCTAATACGATAATAATTTTATATTATTAGGAAATTATGAATAATTTTAAAAGTGGAGATTATGTATTTTCATTAAAAAACAGATAAATATCTAGTATATTATTTTTTCTTAATTACACATAAAAATTCAGATAAATATAATTAATATACTCTTCGTTTTCAAACACCGGCGGTAGATCTAGGGCAATCCGCATAGATTTTACATCATTGATTTTTGTTGAAAATGATGTCTAATCTGCATAAAATGCAAACAATTCTGTCTCCCCCTTCTTATGTTTATGCATAACACCATTAAATTTGCCCTAAAAGCATCATAACATCAACAACAGGTATCTGTACACAAATTGAAAACCAGCTAGCTAATATATAAATCGATATATCGTAATAAAAATTATACTCAAAGAATCTTCAACAATTTAATACTTACTTGGCCATTCAAATAATAAATATCCATTATTAATAACTTTAATTTCACTTAAAATATCACCAGAGACATTATTCGTACAGTTTTAGTCACCATTTTGATAAATATGACATCACAAGGTTAGGAATATTATAGAATAAGTAAATGAAGTAGGTATGCAACTTTTATTGCAACTAAAAAGTATAGAGTTTGCCTAAACATAAATTATTCAGATTAATTATAATATCCCTACACAGAACAGATTGTAATTAAGGTAGTATACTAATTAAAATTTTGTTAATATTAGATAAGTAAGAATATTGGTTAAACTTATTTCAATGTTTCACAGATAGAGCTATAATTTTGCCCATATTTGTGAGAATTCGTTTAAATATTTTCATGTTTCTTCAAATAAAGAATTCTCGTCAAATATTTTAAACCTGCCTAGTTATTGTTTGCATATTATTTAAAGCTGATTCCTGCTGAACCGACTACTGAGGTGAGATTCTCATACTTATAACAAAAAACTGAGCAACCAAGGGTAAGCATATAAAAAAAACAAAATGCAGTAAAACTTAGAAATTGCCACCCAAATAAATATAAAAATTAAAATATTATTCAAATAACATAAAAAAATTTTACATAAATCCAATATCATTATAATTTGGCTCACAACGTAGAGCTTACTAAAATCAAAAATCATAATAAATAATTAAAGTCGAGCAATACAAAAAATTAAGTAAACACAAATCATTTTAATATATACCTTTTAAAATGTCGCCACTTTTGTCGCCAGTTGCCAAACAAGGAAAAAGAATATCGCCAACACAATAAAAAAAGTCGTCACTTTGGCTACAAATCGTCAAATCTGGCAATTATTTCAATTACTTTTACAATTTTGAGAAAAAAATTTGATAAGAGATCAGTTATCATGAACTACTACTATGTTACATTTCAAGTTAAACCATTCAGTAGTTTTTCTGTAAAATGTACAACAAAAATGTATAATTTGTTACATTATTTGGGACTCGCTTTCGTTCGTCCAATCAAATTTTGAGAATCGAATCATAGTTCCTATCCATATAAATTTTCCTGGACTTATATATAAACTTCAGCGATTTTTAATATTTTACCGGAACACCCTGTATATTTGTCCATATTTGGATTCTACATTACATTTTAGGGCCACTTTGTCTAATAAACCTTGTACCTTAAGTTTTTCTTAGGTATAGAGTTTTCGAGATATTCATTTTTTTACAAAAATTTGGCAGATGCAGACTTCTAAAGAGATTGTATAATAACCGATCAACTAAATTGAAAATAGGAATATTTCTCAGAAGTTGTTTGGACCGATGCATCTAAATTCATAAAAAAAATATTATTCAACTGACATAACTCTAGTCTAAATCTATTATAATTAAGAATCTAAAAAATTATTGAACTTAAATAAAATACGATTGTTTACCATTCACTGGTAAACCACTTCCGCATCTGCGATGTATAGCAACTGTTGTTACTTTTGTATTTTATCTGGTGATAAAGACTAAGAGGCTATGCCTTTTACCCACACGTTTTTGGTATTATTCACTTGTTCTGACAACAAGCGAATGGATTTTAAATTCATTTAAGATTTCTAAATAATTTTTAGGTACCTGAAACGAATGTTCCTATTGGAGATGATCAAGAAAAAGGAAGAAAGCTTTTAACTGGTATAGTCTTTATATTCTCAATTGAAACTGCATACAAAATTCCGACAAACGACACACGTGCGTAAACAAAGAGGCCGCCGTCGAGGTGCAGGTGTTTCTTTTGTCGGAATTTTTTTTACAGTTTCAATTGACATTATATAGACTATAAGATCCCTTCCTATATAACCAGTTAAATTATTTTCATAAACTTTCAGATAACAATGGAATTTTTTCTTCCAGCACAAAAGACATTAATTGTCAACTAGTCTGGAAATTTCGTTTCCTAATAAAATGAGAATTTACATTGAACCAATCATGAGTTGTGTCAATTGAATAATTAATCTTTTGTACATTCAGATTCATCAGTCCAAACGTCTAAGAAATATTCATCTTCTTTTGTACTTCACTTGGTACTATTAAAATAAATTCACAGAAACTGCTTTTTCTTTAACATGGGCTACTTTAAATTAATTAAATAAGGAAACATACAAATTTGCTTGGATTTATAGAATTTCTGTTAATAACTTAAACACTGTTATGATTAAGTATAAGGAAGTGAATATAAACTACCATATTTTTCTGCGTAGAATTCATTAAAATAAAAAATAGGGTTTTCCATTTAAAAAATTGAAGATATTTGATTTTTTTTAGTTGGATATTTTCATTGCCACTGTACTCACCCTGTATACAACTAAATATTTTTTAATTGCTCATTAATTACCTACTGCCTTGTGCCTTACTGCCCTAAAATTTAATATAGAATCCAAATATGGAGAAATATACAAGGTGTACTGTGTAAGTTAAGCAAGTTGTTATCCACATACTTAAAAGAAGTATACCGCGCAAGAGAGACATCCGACATGTGAAATATAGTACGTCGCCATTTTGACGTACTGACCGTGCATCATCCACATACCATAGCATCATCTGAACCTTTAGAAAATGTTTAGAAAATGCAACATAATATACACGAATGTGTAATGGTGGTTACATATCCTACACTGATAATGATAAATTATTTTTGCGTTTTAATTGAATAAATTATTTCAAAATAGCACTCAAAGTTTTTCAATACTTTAAATTTCTTGTGATTCATACAAGAATATTATGGTTTTACATTTATTGTACGTACGTATGTACCTACGTCAAAATGGCGATTATTTTTATCTCCTTTTATTGCAAGCGCAATACGGATGCGCAGTCGACTTTAAGCAGTATACTTCTTTTATGTATGTGTTGTTATCCCAGCACAACCGGAAGTCACAGAACTGTCAAAATATTTTTCTTGCCGAGAACACCCACAGCACTTACAAAATTTTAGAAATATCGTGTCAGTAGTTTCTGCTGTTTCGAAGTTTATCGATCTAAAAGAAAAAGAAAAACTTGTAGTAAACTTGATTGTAAATTGTACGATTTAAATTTATAGACATTAATAATAATTAGGCATTCCAATGACCTGTTAAAAATAACCACCTTGGGTCAAACAAAACGTGTAAATTTGTATAAGGACCTCCAATAGTACCTCCAATAGTACCTCCAGTACCTCCAGTAGGACCTCCAATTTTAGTTACAAACATATATTTTAATTGTTTGAAGTTAGATATATCTTATTATAAATTCATGAAAGTGTTTTTTACATGCACATTCTGTTATATATTTTCTTTTTTTTTTCCAATTAATATTTCTGAATTTTAGCAAAAGATTAATTGCCTTTAATGTTATTTGAAGATAAAAAATCGTTTTAGAATTTCTGAACATGTATGCTTAAAAAAATCACAAGAACTTACTTTGTTTTTGACCCACAGAAACCATTTTTTGTCACATGTTCTGGAATGCCTAATAATAGGTATTTATATACTTTTACCTGCATAATACCTTTGGTAATCCTTGGTTAGCACACGTGTAGATTGTGAAACATCCCCCCAGCACATTATTATTCTTCCGCCGGTGAAGGAAAAAATACTTTATCTCACATTACCTTCAATAGTTGAATTTTACTAATAATTACTTGGTTGAAAATTGGATTATGGATTGGATATTGGAATCTATTTCACCTGTTATTTCTGCTATATTAACGTTTTTCACATGTCCTACATTTTTTTATTAAATTAGATTGTATCGTTAAATTCGTTCATTTTGTTTTCGTCTCACTCATTGACGATCATCCTCGACTGGCGCCCAGGGTAGTTCACATAGAATTTGTTGATCTTTTATAAAACATCTTTGCCCATGCCTGCCTCCACATTAAGAGCTGCCCTATATATAGTTGTAACCAACTGCAGGTTATATCACAATGTTTTGTATAAAAATTTAGTAAGGAACCATAAACACAACCATAAGAAAAACAAATATTAATTTTTCAAATAAAATGTATCAATATTGACTGTAGAATATAAAAACAAAAACAGTGGTTGAACTCTAGATAGAAGCTTAAATGTATGTTTATATTTCTTGTATAACATTAAATATACCAGAATAAAAAAAAAACTAAACTAAAATAAATCTCCTTTAATTTAAGAGTAGTAAGATAAATTTTTTTCTTTTTTCTTACATTGCACATTTTTACATTACCACTTTCACATTTTTTGATATATCATTATAATATTTTCTAATTATTAATACAATAGTTTCTTTTACAAAATAATTTTTTATTTATTCAACATAATCCAAGCCATGAACCACTGAAAATTGACAATTTTTATAACATCTTGAATTTTTTCATTATAATATTTTCTAATTATTAATCAATAGTTTCTTTTACAAAATTATTTTTTATTTTTTCAACATAATCTAAGCATTTTTTTGAAAAAAACATTGATCTCATTTAGATGTTTCAAGAAATATATAGAAAACACTCTATATACTAGTATTTCGGCTTATTAGGCCTTTTTCAATAGAGTAAATAGGGAGTTTTTGAACCCCTTAAAATATACGTTATCGTTATGGTTATGGTTATTCTGAGCATGCACAGTGCCGAAAATAATACTAATTTTGGCACTGCGCATGCGCAGAATAACGATAACGATAACGACGTGCTAAAATTTAAGGGGTTCAAAAACTCTAATGTCTATTACTAAATGATTCCAAGCGCATTTTAGTTATTTATCTATTTAACGAGTACCTACCCCGGTTGATCCTACCATCTGGTAAAGCCCGAGTTGTAGGTAGGAGCCCAATGGTTAGAATAGGTTGAATTAAAAATAATGATAAGGCTTCTACATTTATAATAATTTGGTAGGTGTACATGTTTTGAGTGATGTGACTCTCTATACAAAAATAATCAAAACGGAATGTTGTACTTACATTCTTCTAAGATATTTTATTTTATTGTTATTTTACACAATATGAAAATTGAACAAAGTTCAGCGATTTACTTACACCCATGATGCCATGCTTTCACCACATGAAAAAGTCGCCATAACATGAGTGTTGGAAAGATAATAGTTTACTATTACTATTACTATTTTGTTATTACGTTACTATTTTGATGTTCGTCAGTCTGATCTTTGGCATCACTTTTGATGGTCTATTAAAAGAAACTGTCCCATTTATATTATTTTGTCTATGCTTATAATCATATTTTTAAGTTTTTTCATTTTCTGTTATTAGGGCAAGCTGAATGGTGTAACTTCACAGGGCAAAAAGGAGATGATGTGCAGGTAATTTTCTATCCAACATTGCAATATTGCACTCAGACAGGGTTTGAATTAGAAAATAATAAGAAAGTTTTTGCGGCTTTTCAACTATTTGTCAAACCAGGTGCTTATTCTGTATCAAGAGAAACCGAATTTATTGAGTGGAGTACTAAGGAGTCTGGAGCCCTTGCTTTGAATTGTTTATTACTGAAGATTTCATAAATATCTAGAATTTTATCAGTACCTAACAGTAAATTAAATTATTATTGATCTCAACTGTATGTACATAAGTATAAATTAAATTGATTGTTTTGGAATATAATCTTATAATACAAACTCTAATAATAAACTATAATGTCATTGTGGTTCTGAATATATAATTTTTTCCCAATATATTTTTACGGGCATATAAAGCATTTTCTCATTAATATAGGGCAGGTTGGTTTATTTCTGCTAGGTGGTAGGCATGCCTAATAAAGTATGTGTATACAGGCTGTCCCAATTTTAATCTGTCACACTTCGAGAGCGGATAGAATAAACAAAAATAATGGCACTTTGTCATATAAACTTGTATCCAAATCTGTACCGTTTCCGAGATACAGGGTGTTGAAGTTGAAAAAAAATATCCTTTTTTATTTCTATCTCGGACATGAATAAACCAATTGTTTTCAAATTTTATTTGGTAGATGCTACTATGAATCTTTACTTCCACAGAAAATATGTTACGCCACTGGCTAATGTTTAAAATAATACAATATTTCGATGTCCAACTCATTTTTCTACAAAAAAGTATACTTACATTTTTTTCACAAAACACACCGTTACGGGGTAAATTGATATTTTATGAAACCGTGTCATGTCTTTTCCTAACAAAATAATAGTTTAACATAAAATTGAACCTAGTTTAGGTATAATTTTATTTTAAGGTATTATTTTGTTAGGAAAGGATATGACATGGGTTCATAAATTGTCGATTTACTCCGTAACGGTGTGCTTTGTGAAAAAATGTACCTAAATGTACTTTTTTGTACAGAATTTATTTTTGTAATTTATGGGATATTGGAATATCATATTATTTTAAACTTTAATCAGTGACGTAACATATATTTTTTAGAAAAGGGGTTCTAAGAGTGCAGGTCACGAGCTCAAATTTTTTGTGTACGTAAAGATTCATAGTAGCATCTACCAAATAAAATTTGAAAAGAATTGGTTTATTCATGTCAGAGATATAAAAAAAATGATATTTTTTTTTCAACTTCAACACCCTGTATCTCAGAAACGGTACAGATTTGGATATAAGTTTATATGACACAGTGGCATTATTTTTGTTTGTTCTATCCGTTCTCGAAGTCTGATAGATTAAAACTGGGATACCCTGTATATGTATACAGGGTGTCCCAGTGTGAATAAACTATAACAAGAAACTGTTATATAACATACTTATTAAAATATATGAATTCGGATGTTGACTATTGCCTAGTTGATATTTTTCAGTGCCGAATTACTATATAATTTAGCACTTTAGGCACAGGTATATTCATACTTAATTTTAACTTATCTGGAAACTTGCCTTGGTGCAACAAAGTATTAACAAATTTCAAAATAACGTTGCCAATTGACTGTTATTTGTTTTTAAAATTTCATGTGTGTTACATGAACTTAGTACGACTGAACTTGTGGCTAAAGTGCGGAATAATATAGAAGCCTGCGAAGTTGCTGTATATCAATAGTTATTAAATCATTTCAACAAATATAAAATTTTAATCACCAATCAATCGGGTTTTCGATAACATTCTTATGAAACAGCTCTTCAACTTACATTGAGTAAATTCAAGTATGATATTCATAAGGGTAAATATGTTTTATCTGTATTTCTGGACTTAAAAAGATCATTTGAGACACTGGATAGAGAAATGCTCTGAAATAAATTAAAATCTTATGATATTGATGGTGTTGTATTAAATTGTGTTAGAGCGCATGCGCTTGTACGGCAGTACACAATAAAGTTTTTAGGAGAATGTAATGTCTCTGCAAATAAAGGCAAATTATACAGTCCACAATATAAATTAATTTAAACGAAGGTGAAATTAGTCTCAACAAAGTTTGGTCTTCTCGCCAAATGATAAAAGTTATTGGAAAGGAAGTAAAGGAAACCAGTAATCCTGCAGTGCAGAGTTAGAGGTTAGAAAGTTGGAAGCAGCGTACTCAAGACTTGGCGGTAAGGCAAGATCGTTCCTTTTCCACCAAAGGTCATCCTACAAAAAAAATAAAAGTAAAAAATTAGTAACCTGCCCGAAGCACAATTAAGCTGGACATTTGAGTTAATAATAATAAAATAAATAATATTTGTGAGTAAAATAAATTAATTAGTCAAATAAATAATAAATTAGAAAATCAATAAAATCATGAAGGTATCTCTGGAAGAATTAAAATTAAAAGTAGAAATAATAAAGGCTAAAATTAAACGATACACTATGTGGGAAAATTAGAGGTAAATAACATAACCCAAGATGACATACATAATTTGGCTCGTAGACTCGAGAATGTTGAACCAACTTTAACAGAATATGAGGAAGTGCAAACTCAAATTGATTGGATAAATAAAGAGACAGTTTGGGGATCAGTATGAAACAGAATATTATCAATTAATAGGTAAAATAAAAACGATACTTTCTATTGAGGATTTTTGTAGTGGCGAGATACAGTGAAATACACCGTAGTACCCTCTTTCGGTTTTTGCTACTACCTGTCTGACAATTATTGTCTAATTGACAGACAGATAACGATCTGCTTTTCTGCAGATGCCATTACAGCGACTTCTATTGTCTTTGAGAAAGACAATCTTACTTATTTATTTATTTGGAGATGCTGAAAACAACTACTCCACAGGCAATATGCCCCGACTGGCTTTGCATTACATCAACATCTCCATGGATGTCGGCACATCCTTCATCAAGACCAAATACCAGACAATGACCGGTTTCGATCTTGTTATGATCTCATCAGATTGCCATAGGTATCGGAATCGATGAATGATCTGGCGACGTGATTGCCTTAGGGGCATAGTGAATGTTTGTAGTGGCGAGCGAGATACAGTGAAATACACCGTAGTGCCCTCTTTCGGTCTTTGCTACTACCTGTCTGACAATTATTGTCTAATTGACAGACAGATAACGATTTGCTTTTCTGCAGATGCCATTACAGCGACCTCTATTGTCTTTGAGGAAGACAATCCTACTTATTTATTTATTTGGATATGCCGAAAACAACTACTCCACGGGCAATATGCCTCGACTGGCGTTGCATTACATTACATTTCTATTAAGGATGTTGAGAATGCTTCAATGAAGTCAAATCATTCACAAGTTTCTACACTTTCAGCAGTTAACGCCTTAAATTAAAAAAAAAGTGAAGTTACCAGTTGTTTGGCTACGTAAGGTAATCCCGAAAATTGGTTAGAATTATTTTAGGATATGATCCATAAAAACGCGAGATTATCTAAAGTATGAAAGATTTATTATTTAAAAACATCATTATCAGACTTTGTTAGGAATAAATTAAGATTCAAAAGAAATATTGGCAGAAAATTATGAAGGTGTTTTAAATTTTTTGGTTGAATGGTATGAAAATAAAAATATGATTCATAATCATATAGATGCCATGTTTCAGTTACCGATGTTAAAAAAAGAGTCAGCAGAGGAACTGCAAAATATGTTAGATGATACGCTCGGTAATTTGAGGGTATTAAATCTGTTAGGTGAAGAAACAAAAATGTGGGACAGATTAGTCATTTATCTATTGTCAAGTAAATTTGATTTGGAAATTAGAAAGGCATGGAAGTTTTATAAATTTCAAGGGAAATTACCTCAAATAAAAGATATTGAAGAATTTGTGGGGCATAGATGTCAAATAATAATTAAACTGAAGTTAAATCAGAGTAATAAAGCTAGTAAGGCTGAAATAAAAAATAAGTGGTTCCAAAAAAAATTTTACAGCAATTCATTAGCTGTAGTAAACAAAGTTAATAATAAACAAATAATATGTTATTTTTGTAATGGTACACATACAATTTTCAATCGTGCAGAATTTGTAAAGTTATTAAAGGTTGAAAGAAACGCGGAAGTTAAGAAATTAAAATTGTGTTTGATTTGTTTGAAACCGTTTCATGCATCTTGGCAAAGTAAGGTACCCAAATGTGGAGAATGTAATAGGCGTCATAATATAATATTACATATAAATCATGAGGATATGCAAAACGGGACGGAGACTGCCGGAGAAATAGTAAACCACTTGGCTACCGAACACGTGGGAAGCAAGTGGGAATGGTCGAGGCTAGTGTATTACTTTTTAATCTATAAAAAAAAACTGAAACTAGTTTTTATAGTCAGGGGATGTAGTCAACTGCCAAACTGCAAATTAAAAATAACGAAGGTAAATGGATAATGTGTCGTGCGGTGTTAGACCCAGGGTCCCAAAGTAATTTCATCTCAAGTAGGTTATGTAGGAAATTAAAATTGTCAAAATTAGATTTAGAACATCCCTTGTTAGATGTGGGTCAAAATGCTACAGAAATAACAGATCAAGTACGGGTGGAAATAAAATCTTGTGTAACGAATCGCGAATTTAAATTAAAATGTTTTGTTATAGCAAATATTACTTCACAGTTACCATTAATCTCATTTAATAAAAACAAATTGAAAATTCCGGATGAATTGGCATTAGCTTATACCGAATTTACTATTTCGGCAGAACTAGATTTATTATTGGGAATTGGCATTTTCTGGAACTTGATATGTGACGGTAAAATAAAGTTAGGTACAAATTTGCCTTCTATTTAAAATACCCAACTTGGATGGATCATAGGCCGTGATTTAAGTATTATAAGCTGGCATAGTTATAGTATACTTATAATTATATTATAAGTATAGTTAAGTTTAAGTATAAATAGGGAAATGAGGGAAATTGGTGATAATTTAAAAAGGTTTTGGGAACTTGAAGAAATGAATAGTAGTACAAATGTTATGAGTCAGGAGGAAAAATATTGTGAATTTTATTTTGCTAAGACTATTATTATTATTTGAGGTGAAGCTGGCAGATTTAAAGTACATAATATTCCATTCAATGAAACAATAAATAACTTAGGGGATTCATATATAATAATCCGATGCGTAGATTAAAGTTATTATAAAATAAGTTAAATAAAACAAATAAGTTAAGGGAAGGCTATGTTGCATTTATGAGAGAATATAATAAATAAGGGCATATATCTGAAGTAAATTTAGATCGTCACAATTTTCTCAGGTATTTTTTGTTCCACATCATGCTGTGGTGAATAGAGAAAGTAGGACCACAAAATCCAGGGTAGTGTTTGACAGTTCAGCCATAACTACTACGGGTGTTTTGCTTACCGATATGAAATATGTAGGGCCAACGTTACAGTAAGAGGTCTTTTCGATTTTAATAAAAATACGTAGTTACAAATTTGTAGTGACAGCAGACATAGCGAAAATGTATTGCCAAATTTTGGTAACTGAGGCGCATAAAAATAATCAAAAAATTCTATGGCGTGAAGCATCGACTGACGATATAAAAATATTTAAATTAAATACAGGAATACTGTCATTTATGGGAATGTATCCTCTCCTTATTTAGCTATTAGATGTTTATTTCAATTAGTGTTTGAAAATGAGAGTAACTATTCGGAAGCTTGTATAATAATAAAAAGGGATTTTTATATGGATGACCTGTTAACAGGTGCAAATTCTATTGAGGAAATATTAAAATTATAACGGGAGATATCCACAATTCCGCTTAGTGCAGGTTGCAAATTAAGAAAATGGTTGTGTAATAGAGAAGATATTCTTGGTAAATTTCAAGTAAGTGATGAATTAGATGTTAGTGTTTTAAAAATTGGGGAAAATGAACAATACAAAACTTTGGGTATTTATTGGAACTCCGTTAAAGATGTCTTTTAGTATAAATTAAACAATAAACCTGATTGTCACAGAAAAATAACCAAAGTTAACATACTGAGTTGACATTTTAAATACGATTACTAGCTTTGCTAAAACACTTTTTTGGAAAAATTTGGAAAAAACATCAGAGGGCAAGCGTAGAAATGGGGGTGGTGATACACATTGACCCATTATACACATATACAAGAGAAAAAAATTATTTTATCCAAAAATCAGTACTGGTAATGTACTGGTTTTTGGATAAAATAATTCTTTTCCTAATCTTCCTTGGTTTCCGAAATATCTAACAATATAATTAGTTGTGTGATAGAATCCTTAGAGTTTGGAATACTTAAAAAACTGTATTTTAAAGTACAAGTATTGACAAGAGTTGCATCAAACATTGTCATGTCTTACTTAATCATATTAGTCAGCTTCTTGACACATGACAAGGATAATTTTTTTTTTTTTCATTTCAGGATTTTAAGCTAAACACAATATTAAAGACAAAACATAAGCAATCAGTATTGATTTATGCGGTTTATACGAGTACATATGAATAAAACCACAAATATGACGGCAATAACAAAAAATAATACATAGACTAAATATGATATTGGAAAATTTGTTGGTTGTTAAAATAGAATTTATTTCTTCAATAAAAAACAAAAAAGAGGACTTTCAGCCAGATACATGGACAGATATCCTGTGTTTTGTCCGAGTTTTCAGACTTTTTTTCAAGAGTTAAGCAGATAATCTGCTTAATTCTTGAAACTACACGTACCTACATACGTACCTACTATACGTACAATAAAAAAAGATGAGAAACCAAATAAAACCAACCCATACAATAAAATTAAAATAGGAAATTGATATTAGCTATTAGGTAACCTTGAAAAAGTCCGAAAACGGAAGAATAAAACTGTAGGATATTTGTCCCTGTATTTTTTGTTTTTCATTGAAGAAATATATAAATTAAATTATTTCTTCTATGAGCATATGTAGAAGACACTTTTCCAATGCGTTTGTAGTAGAAAGTACATCTTTATTATTAAACTAACGTGACAAAATAACTTTTCTGCACTCGTTTAGGAATTAGGAAAACATCTTTAGGTAGCACTAAGGCTGAGTAAATTTTCTAAAATAATGACAAAAATGTGCTATTAATACTAATGTAGTAAAATAATTTAATAATTAAATAAGAAGAAAATGTGATTAGAATGCTAGTTTAGCAGCTAGGCATTATGCAGCAACATCGATATCAACCAGTACATTTAAGATTAGTCCATCGCTTAGTAATAGTAGCTATTTAATAGTAAAAATAGGAAAATTTAGCCAACAAAGGGTCGGCCAATGTGGACGACCATGTAAGGATGGACCGAATCAAGAGTAAGGCATTTACATATTCCACAGCTGACCGAATTACCCTAAGGCATGGTTCGGTTAACTAGAGTCATATGTACTCATAGAAAAGACTTACTTTCCGCATCATTAGCTTCGCAAAAATAGAAATATAACTACTAATATTGTGACGGATACTTCCCGATTTGCACAGGTAGGAAGTGTCACGTTAGTGGTCCGAGGTTCGGTTTCTCTTTTACTTTGCCTCGGGCGCCAGTTCCTGGTTACAGTGTAGGAACACCACTACTCAGGTAGCTACAGTGAAGATACGGTACGCCAGGTCGGTCGATAGGGAAAATTAGACTTCACACAACAGATAGTAATAATACACCAATAAAACCTTTAATACATTTATTTACCAAATACCATAAAACCTACTCCTAATCTTAGTTTCCTACTAGTCCTCCTCCTCCTAGTAGTCCTAGTACTGCTGGGCACGTCTGCTGCTTCCGGGTGGTCGGTGAAGACTGACTACTTTGACACCAGCTAGTAGCAGGTACTGGAACGGCGGGTGGGAGAGCTTTTGATACCTGCGCAGTAGCTCCTTATTTCGACTTGTAATATTTTCGGCGTCGTTCACACAAGTCGATGATATTATACCAAGTCCCAATGCCTTTGGCTTCTACTTCAGACGTCGAAATAATCCATTTTGTGTCGGGTATAGTTCATTTATTTACGGCGTTGTATGGGTGACTTATATACAGGTAAAATATTATTTTTAATGGCGAAATAAAATGTACTTCATTACAATATAACGAATAATAAAAAGTATCTGACGATGGATTAAAAAACTCATTATGTTATACGTATAAATGAAACCTGAAAACACTTAAATCAGGTGTTCAACATCCCTACCACCTTATTTATTTGACTTCTTCAAAAACAATAGAGGTCACTGCTATAATGACACTTGCAGAAAAGTAGGTCGCTATCTGTCTGTCAATTTGACAATAATTATCAGATAGTAGCAAAGGCCAAAAGAGGACACTACTGTGTGTTTCTCACCACTGCTAACATGTCTACCACCTTTGCGAATGCGCATGTGCGCTCTTTTAATGACTAAGATCCGAATGTGCTGGAAAATGTGTGGTTTCCGCCTGAAAAGTAAATTGAAAATTTTATTAACCAGTGGGTTAACCAAGCAAAAAATGAAAATTTTACGAGACAAAAAAATTAGGAAAAGAATAATTTTATCCAAGAACCAGTTCTGCTCCATCATAGGAGTGCATAGAATAAATTGGGGTGGCTGATGTGTGTCATCACCCCACATTCCTATGCTTGCACTCTGATTTTTTTAACCAAATATTTTAAAAAAGTATGACGGCATAGCTTGTAATCATCTGGAAAATTTCAACCCAGTATGTTAGAAAACAACGAAGCTATTGATAAAAAAAGTTTTTTAAAACTCAACTCTAACACTCTGTATCTAGAAAACGGGGTGATAAAATTAAAAATGACATATTGAAAGCCCTATTATTTTCGCTCAAGCCATCTGTGGTTCACAGTTTGACCTACCAATTTGTGACACCCTGTATAATTAATATACATGATAGCTTCATATTAGAAGGAATTATTAAATTCATGGGCACTTTACAAAAAATGTAAGTAACAATTACTGGGCATCATACAGATTTGGCAACATCGCTGATTTGATTATTGCATTAACACTGTTTTTCAAACAAATTAAATTTCAATTTAGTTCAATCACTAGTCAGGTTGAATCGTCCGGAATAATGACAGGACTCATGGGTCACGTTCCTTATGGGGTTTTCGGTTGCTTGTTCCTTACAGATCTGAGAGTGCTCTGAAAGTATTTCTGCCATTTTTTACTCCATAATGCTACATTTATATTCTTTTTCATTTCGACTAAAAGGTCAAATTTTCTGTTTGCATTCAGTAAGCCACATGTTAAAGATGTTTTAAAATTGAGACGAGTTGTAACTACCTATAACACTATATCACTACCTGAGTGCTCGCCAAACAACTGTTTTGATTTATTTTCAGATCAAAGTAACCAATCAGAACAATTGTTTTATTAGCTTATTTATAATGTAACTTTAAAAACTTTTAACTATGGAAGCAATCGGATATTTGTAATAAATGGGGTCACATTTTTTTACACGTTCTTAATTTGAATATGAGAGTAATACGAGTTGTCTATATATAGTTGTTTAAGTCGTTTCAATATTTTACTTTATAAAAAAAAATAAATAACCAACTGAATAGATGTAAAACACCAGACCGAAAACCAAAACCATTGTCACGAGCATGTGATAATATATTATTACTATCAGAATTAGAAACTTGTAACACGCAGAAACCTGGGTGAAGTGATTTCTATTCAGTGAATATTCTGCAACCCAGATCCTTTTATATACCAATCGCTACCTAGGTTCTAGAGGTAAGAATTGACCAGGATAGAGGTAAGTTTTTTTTATATTCATATATTAGCATACCCACTTTTCGACAGTGTCTTAAGTTTTTCATAATTTATACAGCCCGCTTAATTAACCAAAACATTATTGGTTACTTCATGCCTGGATTACTCCCCACTCTGTAAAATATACAGAGTGGCTCAAATTAGAAAAAGTTGTGCATTTTTATGCTTTTCAATTATCTGAAAAGAAATTGGGGATATTTTGCGTAGATCCTGAATTATCGCTGTAAAACTGAAAACATGCATTTTCTTTTTTCTTTTATAACTTTTTTACTACTGATTTTAAACTTATTTAGAAATATCACTTTAAGAAATAATGTAAGACAGTCTGTGAAGACCCGATATAATAAGATTTCGTATAAATGTGGTACGTACTAGTAGTAGTAGTAGTAG
The DNA here is from genome assembly GCA_963924545.1 of Pogonocherus hispidulus. NCBI lineage: Eukaryota > Metazoa > Arthropoda > Insecta > Coleoptera > Cerambycidae > Pogonocherus > Pogonocherus hispidulus. The sequence goes on along the minus strand of OZ004694.1, from coordinate 35,977,043 downwards.
TGGGGCGGCCGAGACCTGGCAAGTAGGCCGCAAGCGGGCCCTTTTTACCTACCCCTGTCGTCCCTACCTAGTTTCATCACCTCTTCCCTCATCGAACCTACCCGACCTTCTAATGTAGGTCAGAATATCGGTCCATTCAAGGGAACTAACCTCTTCCCCTTGCAACTCCCCGGCCCCCCAGACGTCGTGTCTCAGTCTGCCGAAAGCCGCGCACTCTGTCAAGAAGTGGGAAGGCGTTTCATCGCCCTCCCCACACTTTGGGCAGATAGGGTCTCCCTCAACACCCATCAATGATAGATGTCTTCTAAGCCTGCAATGACCCGTTAAAACTCCCACCAACTGGTTTAGAGCCTTCCGGCTACGACTTAACAGCCAGGCCGCCTTGGTCGGCTCCACTATAAAGTTGCGAGCTTGTCTACAGCTCCCGCTTCTTCTCCACTGTTTACTTAGTGTCTCACGAGCCCAATCGTTAAGAGCTATGTTGACCTGCCTTCGTGTAATGCCTAAAATCGGTTCTGGTCTCTGGCCGGGTCTCTGAGATCCGAGTCGAGCCAGTTCATCGGCCCTTTCGTTCCCCGGGATTCCACTATGACCTGGGACCCATACAAATTTGACCTCTTTTCCTCTGGCCAGCCCCTCCAGGGTATCTCCGCACTCTTGTACAAGGGCGGATCTTGTCCTTGGAGATGCTAAAGCCTTTAAGGCTGCCTGACTGTCGGAGCAGAAGTAAATATTTTGCTCCGGACAGTTCCTTACTTCCTCCTGGTTGGCTGCCATTAGGATAGCAAAGACTTCAGCCTGGAAGACTGTGGCATACGAACCCAGTGCAAAGCTTTGCTGCACGCCCTTGCCCTCCACATAAATTCCTGCCCCCGAGAACCTGTCCGCCACACGAGAACCATCTGTGTAGCAGACCAGAGAATCAGGGGGGAATTTAAACTGATCCTGATCCATTCCTCCCTCTCTGGAAATATGACGGCATATTTCCTCTTTAATCTGAGACGGTCTTTTGCTTCAGTTACTCTGATGGCAGATATGGGTATTTCCCTCTCCGCCATCTGTGCGACTGCCGCGTGACCGGTGTTTCTTCCTCCCGCCTGCCAGCTTTCTGAGTCCCGCATTCTTAAGTAGGCCGCCATTGCCTCCCTCATTATCCATGTGGATAGGCTTGGCAGCCCTAGCAGGACTTCCAGGGCAGCTGTAGGTGTCGTCTTCATAGCACCTGTAATTCCTATGTAGGCAAGTCTTTGGACCTTTGTCAGTTTCTTGGACACCGTTACCCGGCCGACGCTTGGCCACCAGACCAGGGCACCGTATTGGATCCTCGGTCTAATTACCGTAGCGTATAGCCAGTACAGCATCCTAGGACTGAGACCCCAATTCCTGCCTACTGTTCGTCTTAGTTGCCAGAAGGTTGCCGTTGACTTTTGAATAATTTTGTCAACGTGTGTCCCCCAGGTCAACTTGCTATCTAGGGTCACCCCTAGGTATTTCACCTCTCCCACGAGTGTCAGAGTTCTTGATACATAGTGGGTGCCCTGAATTTCTCTAGTTTTCTTCTTTTTGTGAAAAGGATCATCTCAGTCTTCCTAGGGTTGACTGACAGACCCATCTCACTACACCACCTTTCAATTATCCTACAGGCTACCTGCATTCTATCACAGACCACGTTTAAGAAGCGACCAGCCACTAGGACTAGTCCGTCGTCTGCATAAGCTTGCGTATAGAAGCCTTGGGAGGTTAGGCGCCTCAAGAGACCATCCATCACAAGACACCATAGGTGGGGTGATAGGCAGCTGCCTTGCGGGCAGCCCGCCCCTCTCACCCTCATGTCCAGGTGGCAGTCCCCTAAGACCGCGCTAACCCTCCTCTCTTCCAGCGCTGATCTTACCCATCTGACCATTGTTACTGATGTTCCTCTGGCCTGAAGGGTATCACAGATAGTCCTACTCCTTGTCTTATCAAAGGCTCCTTCTATATCGAAGAACACTGTAAGGGCAACCTCTTTGAAATGAAGTGCCCTTTCCACTTTATGCACAACATTATGCAGAGCTGTCTCTGTGGACCTCCCTCGCATGTATGCGTGCTGATTTTCATGGATAGGGTGTCTAGTTAACACCCCCTCCATCAAAAACCTATCTACAATTTTCTCTAAAGTCTTAAACAAGAATGATGTAAGACTGATTGCCCTAAATGATTTTGTCATGTAGTCCCCTTTTCCCGCCCTGGGAATGAAGACCACTTTAGCTGCTCTCCAGGCTTGGGGAACATATCCCAGCGCTAGACTGGCTCGAAAGACCCTCCTTATGCATGGTAGGAGATGGTACGTACTAACTTCATTAAGTTAATAAGTAGTATTATATTTTGGAAAAGTGAGCAAGTTGTTTAACTTTATTAAGTAAACTAGAAATGGGAAAAAATCGCTATCGCGATTTTCATTACTATTTCTAGCCCCACCGGGGGTCCAGGCCTACGGGTGACAAAAGCATCTAGAATAATATGATTTTTAAGAAAATACATATTAAATAAATTTTAGATAATCCCTTGTATATGAAATAATACATTTGTATCTTGGTTATAAGGCTTTTAGTGCAATAATGCAGTATAGTGTTTTGGTGTTTTGTGAAAAACTATGTCAATGCTATAATTGTAAGGAAGCGGGGCATTTTTCGAACAAGTGTCCGAAATCACGACTTGAGTGCTCAAAATGTAAAAGATTAGGAACACTTAGAAAATGATTCTCACCGGTCCTTCAAGAGTCACGTGGTGAAACTCAAAAGTCCTAAGTTGTGGGACAATGAGGAATATTTTTTCGATTGTACCATAAATGGAAAATATATGAAGGCATATGTTGACCCAGGATGTGGTGCAGTACTTATAAGAGAAGAGCAAGCACAGGAATTAAAATTAAGAATTGTACCCAGTTCAGTAACTGGCTACGGTGCATCCGCAGTAAATGTGAAGCAGAAGCTAACGTAAAAGCTTTTATAGGACCTAATAAAGCTCAGGAAGTACCGGTTATGGTTAGTCAACCGTTGTTGCATTTACCAGATGTGATGATGGTAGTAGCCAACGGAAAAGTTAGGATACTCTATTCCTACGACGATCTGGGTGAAGTACTTCAAACAGCAAATAGAAAAACACCATTGTGGGCCAAGGTAGCTGTTGTGGTTCCATCGAAAACTTCCATACTGGTAGCTGTGATATCCTGAAGTACTGTAAGCGGGGAGGCCTATATACCTGGGGCTTTAAGAGCGAAGCCTGATCAGGAGCATGATATTGGTGAGCGTACCACTCAAGCCGAAGGAGGGTACGTGTCTATAACAAACATTTCCTCTCAGGATATTGAGGTAGGTAACAAAAATATTTTAGTACGGTGTGTGAGATGTTGTGAAAATAAATCTTTTTCTGATAACAATGTTAATGTTTTATCGACTAATGTAAAACACCGTGATCATTCTACCAAAACCATTTGGTGTATAACAAACATGTTACTCCTGAAGAAGTAAAACGTTTACTTGAGATAATAAATTTATTTAGATGTTGTTTACAGGGGCAATATTCTCTCATGAGTGCATTCCAAGTACATTTGAATTTTGCTATAAAATTGTAATGTGTGTGTATATGATGTTGCGCACTATTGCTCTGTAACAATAGCAATAATATTGTTAAATGTTTCTTCTTTGTTTTTGGTAAATAAACTATTAGTATTATTATTATTATTATTATTAATTGATAAAATGAAGGCCTTCCACGTACAAGTCAGTTCTGATTATAACAAGGAGGAATCTGTTTCTGACGGAATTTTGTAGGCGCTTACCACGATACTTCAAGTGCTTACTACGATACTTAAGCGCTTATTACGATACTTAAGTTACGCGGTTTAAGTGGGGAAAAGTGGATTAACGACAAAGTTGATTTACTTTTTATGAAAATTTGTAGGTATGTGTAAATGGGTGTGCATGTCTGAAATCGTACGATTTATAAATAGTTATTAAGTTGATGCATCAACATTGGGCAAATGAACATTTCTGTTGAATTTAGGTTATTTGTGATATTCTTTTAGGTGAACAGGAGCAATTTGGAGATATAATACATGTTTTCATTTAATTTAATTTTATTTTGCTTTATTTCCTTTTTCTTAAAACAAATTGATATTCTGTCTGTTCATTGATCGACTAATGTGGTTATCGCTTCCACAGATTTAACGAATCCACAAGGGCGTGGACATGGCAGCGTGACCGACTGTAAACAACCCTGTTAGTTAACTGCCGGGATTCATGATGTGCCTCCCTTACCTCGCCTTGCGATCTTAGGAATAACAGCTATACAAGTTTATATAACAATCATTCATGAATCGGCTAGATGTTCTCTATAGAGACAGGCGGGACAGAGTTTTCGTACGAATCGGTTGTTAAGAGTTTTGTTAGTCGTTTTGTACTTTTACGAGCCCAATAAAATTACGTGTCACGTTCTTGAGTGTGTTTATTTTATACAAATGACCAACTGTTGCAGAATATACAAAAATCCCTACACGGGAATTCAATTTTCTACTGATTTTTTTTGCTATTGTAGGTGTAAAACGTGCAAAATAGAAAAAATGGTATAAACATTGTGTTTCATAATTCGTTTATCGCATTTGTACTTTAGAGAACTCGCCGCTTTGCGACTTGTTTTCTAAACTTGACGCGTGCGATAAAAGTACGCCTTATGATACTCGTTGTTTAATATACTATTTCGATCACCTTTTTTATTCAAATTGTTCCTATTTTCCATTTGTTGGTGCAGTAGGTATAGTACATATAGTGTAGTGTTTTAATTTATTTAATTTATTAATTGCATTATTTTGGTGGTAAGGGGTTTCTCATTCGTGAGTTACCTATAATTTCTAAATAGTTTGTGGATTTGTCGAGACAGTCATATTCTTACTTACAATTGACATACATACATTTATACAATACATTTATGACATACTCTTGACATATATATATATATATATATGTATATATATATATATATATATATATATATATATATACAGTGCGAACGCCGGCTGTGGAACGCTCTGAATAAAAAAATCCCTGGGGGTCTATGTCAAAAATGCTCGGACACGTCAACCTCAGTTTTTGAATGCGCATCTTCTCATGTAGTTGAAATTTGTTTTTACCCCCACCCCTTTTGTGCAATGACGTCATCGACTTTTTTTTTAATAGCAACCCCAATTTTCTTTTACGGATTCTGATTCTATTCGAAATTCTGGTACCAGCAATATTAAATTTAATGTCATATTCATCTGTTAAGTTAGCTGCATTATTACTTTTCATAAAAAATACAGCTTTGTAACAATCTAAGAAAAAACATCTTAGGGGGCCGTGGAAATTTTACTAATTTATGTCAAATAAAACAAAATAAGCTAAACTGACAGCAAAGTGTTAAGATACTTTATTGACAGTTTGTTGTAGAGTCGATTTGGCAGAGCTAATTGTTGTTATTTTAGTAGGTACTCATTGTTACTTTATATTATTTACTTCCCCCTATTATTTGCGTTTGTGAAAAATGGTTCGTTACTTAACAGAAAAACAACGAATTGAAATTTTGATTATGAGAGGTTGTGGAGATAACCAGCGTACACAAGAAGAAGTCTGCGTTTTATTTAATATTAAATATCCCGATGATAACCCCATAGTGCGCTCCACAGTAAGTAAAATTGAAAGAAAGTTTTCCGAAAGAGGTCATGTTAGAAGCGACTCAAGGCACCATCAAAACGTTTCCGAAGAAATACAACTGAATATGCTAGTGGAGTTGCAAGAAAATCCGCATAGTTCTACTCGAGTGTTGGCTGCTAATAATGGAATCAGTCAAACATCAGTTGTAAAATATTTGAAAAAACATAAGTGGCATCCGTACAAAGTTACATTAGTTCATGAGCTGAATGAAGACGATTATGACCGAAGGATTGAATTTTGTGATAGCATTATGGAGAGGTGCAATGCCGATGCAGATTTAGCCAACCGAATTATTTTCTCAGATGAGGCTACATTTTGCCTTAACGGCACGGTTAATAGACAAAATTGTCGCTATTGGGCAGCTGAAAATCCACACTGGATGATGGAGGTCCGTACCCAATATCCACAAAAGTTGAATGTGTGGGCTGGCATTGTTGGTAACATAATTCTAGGACCTTATTTCATTGAGGGAACACTAACGGGTGACAAATATTTGGAACTACTTAGAGATCATCTCGTCCCAGCTCTAGCTATACTCTATCCGAATCGCAATGACGCTAATATTCCCGATAATGCTTTGTGGTTCCAGCAAGATGGAGCACCTCCGCATTATAGCGTTATGGTTCGAGATTATCTAAATAATACCTTTCCTGAGCGTTGGATTGGACGACGGGGAACAATAGAATGGCCAGCTAGGTCACCAGATCTTACGCCCTTGGACTATTTTTTGTGGGGCTACCTTAAGAGTAAAGTCTATTTTAATAGGCCAAATTCAATCGAAACTTTAAAAGAAAGAATTCGACATGAAATCCGGGCAATTACACCAGCGATGTTACACAATGTTAGGCAGGAATTTATTCATCGACTTGCATTTTGCCAAGCGACAAATGGGGCTCAATTTGAACATTTAGTTTGATATTTGAATATTTTTAGTTTTTTGCCTTCTGTCATTCAATAAAATATAATCTCCACGGCCTCTTGAGATGTTTTTTATTAATTTGTTACAAATCTGTATTTCTAATGAAAAGTGATAATGTACCACCTAACTTAACAGATGAATATGACATTAAATTTAATATTGCTGGTACCAGAATTTCGAATAGAATCAGAATCCGTAAAAGAAAATTGGGGTTGCTATTTAAAAAAAAGTCGATGACGTCATTGCACAAAAGGGGTGGGGGTAAAAACAAATTTCAACTACATGAGAAGATGCGCATTCAAAAACCGAGGTTGACGTGTCCGAGCATTTTTGACATGGACCCCCAGGGATTTTTTTATTCAGAGCGTTCCACAGCCGGCGTTCGCACTGTATATATATATATGGGTGTGGGTTATGCAGCTCTTATTGCTAGAAAGGCATATATTACCTATTTATTCATAGGTTTTATTTTAGGTATAGGTACTTCATACTATAGTGGGCAATAATTAATTAAAACCTTTCGTTTGAAGTATTAGGAGTTCTTTTCATTATTTTGTTCTGAAAGTTTCAGCATTAACATAGTGGCGCATACCCTATTCGCTGAAAATATTTTTATAATTTCTAAAAAGTTTGCGGATTTGTCGAAGCCCAATGCATACATTTTCTGTATGCGGATAGGATCCTTTAGAGCATTTGCGTACATTGCTCTTGACATATATGGATGTGGGTTATGCATCTTTTATTGCTAGAAAGGCATATGTTACTTATTCATAAGTTTTATTTTAGGTATACTTACCTTCCTACTTAATACTGTAGCGGGAATTGATTAAAACCTTTCGTCTGAAGTAAGTATTAGGAGTCCTTTTCATTATTTTGCTCTGAAAATTTCGGCACTAACATATTCCAACATTTTGTTTTAATGTATTTTGCTTAGTAATGTACCTACCAATCATGCCCCCCCCCCCCAAATTTATGACCAAAGTTTAACTAGTGGTGGATCAATTTAGAAAAAAAACTCCAGATCTGATACCTTGATTTTTTGTAGGTGATTATATATATCAAAACTTCTATCAATTAAATAATCAACACATTGAGAAAGTTAAAATTACAGTTTAATACATAATATACAATATACACATTTATATTAATAAAATATTCGTACACATAGGTACCTACTCAATTTGATATAATATTTTATTTAAATAAGTATCCATATTATTTGAAACAAAATAAACTTTTTTTCCATTGTCTGCCCAAGTATTAATTAGTTAAATTTTATGGTTCCATATTGCACGATTATTACTATATTCCAAAATATTTTGTTGATGCTATTATATTTTAGGGGCAAACAGCGTTGTAGATGATCATAATAATTTGAATAAGAAAAATGTATTAGCCAAACTATCCCCATACTCTGACGGACTGATCCCAACTACAAGTGGTTATAGCCATACCATTTGCTGCTACTGATAGAGATGTAACTCGGTTATCATGACCAGATAAAGTACCTAGAAATATAGGTATAATAAATAATTGAAATGTACTTCAACAATAGAACTAAAAAATGCAAAAAAAAATACTACAGAAGTCTGTAATGTAATGGGAAGAATATAAGTGTTCTGTTGGAATAAGAAAGTATAAGAATACCTATACAGCGTGTCCCAAAATGATGGAACAAAATTTATATTTTTTTGTAGTTGAGATTAAAAAAAAAAAACGCAGAAACAGGTCAGTTAGTACCTATATATAAATTGCCACTGTTTTGCTACCAATTTTTTTAAGCCATGTTTTTAAATCTCAACTAGAAAAAAATATGAATTTTGTTTCATTATTTTTTGGGAAACGCTGTACCTATAGTAACTTTTGAACTATAAAATGGAAGGACCACTGAATGGAAAAAATTCCTCACGAATATGATGTAGGTATTAATGGATTTATTTGTAAATGTTATGGAAATATGACCAAAAAATGTACTATGAGATTAAACTGTTGGGAAATGTGGAACCCCTTTTGTATAGCGGTGAAGTAGTTTTATAATTTTAAAACTATTTGCCTTATTATAAAACCGTTTTTGTGACGTCACCCACCGTATTTTGACGGCCGTTAAAAGACGGCACCGCTTCCTAGGAAACCGAAGCTTAAGGGAGTTCTAACCTAAAAAAAGTGTACCATAAGAATTTACAAGTGTATGCCTGAGGTTTATGTAGTTTTTAAGAGTACCTAGCATAGCTATAGTGTTTATTGAAGAAGCATGCTATAAGGTGCAGTTCTTCACTTATCTAAGTAGGTAGGTATATCTCAAATCTCAAATTACAGTCTTTCCATAAAAGACAAGTTTCATTAAGTTAAAGGTGTGTGGGGATCATTGAGTAGGTAGTGTTACCTAGTGTAGTGCATAAGTTTGTGTAACGTGTAAGTAGTGTAAATAAATGTGCATAAGTAACATCATTAATTGAAAAAGGTAATAAAAGAAATACATAAAACTACACTATAAAAGATGGAAGATCCGTGTAAAAAGTTAGGTATAACTTACACACAGTCCTATGTCAATATATTCATAAGCAGTATATCCGAATATATAAAAATACACAAGGTGTTACGTTTATATAGGTACTTCTTAAATACAACATTAATTTCAATGGGCAATTCAGTCTTCAAATTAATTTGACATCACTATTATCTTAAAATATAAAGAGAGGTGCACTACCTTCCGTGCCCACCCTACATGATTATATGATTACAATAATAAGAATAATAATAACAAAAATATCTCTAAACCAATCTCCAATGAAGTTAATAGAGAGTTTTTAAACCCCTTAAATTCTAGCACATCGTTATCGTTATTCTGCACATGCGCAGTGTCAAAAATAGTATCTTTTTCGGCACTGCGCATGCTCAGAATAACCATAACGATAACGTAAATTTTAAGGGGTTCAAAAACTCCCTATTATGTAGGTAGATACATATTTTAGTAAGTTAGATATCTACTAGTCATATAAATTATTGTGTAAACAAATTTCCTATTCAACAGTATCTAATCAATGTATGCATCTGGTTGTGTCCACCTGGTGCATACATTTATTAGATACAAAAAAAACTTGGGAACATGATTTTATTTTTATTTTTTGTGAGGCCTGTGGCTGAGCGATTAAAAACGGGATAATTTTAATGGCTTCCCGCATTGGATGACGGTTCGAATCGCGCAATCTGAGAAATTACCTTAATCACTCCTATAAGTATTAATTCATTACGCGTAAAACTGTTAGCTTTTTTAATATGCAGCAAGTAGATACTATAACCACACTGTATGAATGATTGACAACCTACTATTCATTTTAATTAATAAGGTTTTCCAGGTTTCATTATTCTTGTACTAAATAGTAGTTAGAGTTGTAACAGCACTCTATTGTATTATGTCCAGGACGCACTCGCGAGCCGCGAACTAATAATATACCGCTCCCTCTCCCGCACAAGTATCTGCTTCCAGAATTATCATTGCGATGAGAATGAGGAAGATAGAGTGATAGAGATAGCATGAGGAAGTATTATTATTTTATTTATTTATTTTTTTTAAATCCAGTCGACCGGTTCCTTGGTTCCGATTCTCAGGGTCGGTCGCTGGTGGTAATCAGTAGCTACTCCCCACGTCCGTGGGGTGAGTAAGTACTGAGTCCGCGAATCCTTAAGTAGACGTGTGCCTTGAGCAGAATGACTACCTTCTGCATTCTTCCGGCTAGAAGATCTGCCGAATTTCGGCATGCCGGTATGATCTTCAGTTCCGAAAGCAGTGTATCTCTTGCTCCACCGAGAGCTACTATTATCAGTACCACAAGCTTCACAGTGTATTCTGGATGGAGTCTGCGGAGTTCGAAGATAAGGTCTCAATATTTCGTCCGTTTCTCTTTCAAGACAACGTTGTTCTCGGCAGGGGCCGAAAACTCGATGACAAACATTGTCTTGAAGTGGTCGAGGAGGACTACATCAGGCTTATTGGCTCGAATCTGCCTGAGCGTGGGAAATGAGTAGTTCCAATAAATTCGGCACTTCTCATTCCCCACAACGGACTCAATTCAGCGCAGTGTGCTTTCCTTTATTTCGTCTTCGAATTTGAGAGTGGTTTTTGCCAAACAAATCTACATATATTTAACAAGAGAACTGTCTATATACGGTCCGGCAAGCCTATCGTTTAAACGGAACAGTTCGCGTAAAGCCCGGTCGCCTGAACGTGTATTCTGGTCGGCCTGGTAGTTAAAACCGTTCAGGCGGCCGGAGAAAAAACAAAAATACGTTTGTTCATCCGGCAGACTTGACAGGTGAATCTGAATATGTGTATGTATGTATAGTATGGCCGCCTGCTGCCAGGTCGTTGGGCCATCCGTTTAGTTAAGTTCGCAGCTCATCTTATACGTTGTTGTTATACGACATGCTGCGTGAAAAAGAAAACACGTGTTTGGAAGAGTTTATCGCGATTTACAGCAGTGAGCCGTGTTTGTGGCAAGTCAAATCGAAAAGCTATCACGACCGTGGCAAGAAAGACGCGGCGTACTAGAAATTGGTAGAAAAATGGAAGGAAGTAGATCCCTCGTGCACGAAGTCTACTATCCTCTTCTATTAGTCTATTCTAGGAAAATTAATAACTTGAGTACTTTGCGTAAGGAAACAAAGTCAAGGATTAAATAAGAACGGGGTCAGGTGCCGATGAAATTTACCAACTCAAACTTTGATATTATGATTTCTTGAAATTTGTGGAAGACCAAGAAGTCTCAAAACTCTCGAAGCAATATCTCTGACGACGGAAAAAGGGGAAATGAGGTAAGTGAAACAAATACTCAGTACTGTTTTTTTGATCATTTATTTTATGAAATAACGAGAGGCAATCACAATCATTCACTAAAATACAAAGGACAGAAACAAAAAAGAATATCTATAAAAATTAGGGATTTAAGGTTGTGTCGAAAACTAGTTTATCAGCCTTTGAATTCAACCAATAAGTTCTCAGTTGATGAACCTATGTAGTCAAGGAAGTTCACCTTCATGCGCAAAGTACCTCATAAAACCTTCCCTAACTTCTTTTGCTGCATTAATAATGTTTCCATATGGTCTTCGTTGTAAGCCAGACATATTAGTATATCGAAAACTGAATCCGAAATTTGTTACAGCCTCTTCTATTTCACTATACTCAAAGTACTCTGGAGGAGCATATTTCCTAATGATTGAGTCATCAAAAAATTATGTAAAATGCAGCAAGCCATTACAACGGATTCAATATTCCCTGGTTCTAAATTAATATACGTGTGAAATATCCGAAATCGGGCTGCCATTATTCCGAATACATTTTCCACTATACGTCTTGCTCGTGATAAGCGGTAGTTGTACATTTTTTCTCTCTAGAAGTACCTAAGGTATGCCTGTCTTAAAGGTTTCATTAGATCTACCCCCAATGGAAATGAGTCATCCCCTACAAACACATATGACAGTTTTCTGGAAGTATTTCGTATGATTTCGAGATCGTATACTATGTTGACCTTTGTAATTATAATAGTAGTAGTAGTAGCAGCAGTGGGGCGGCCAAGACCTGGCAAGTAGGCCGCAAGCGGGCCCTTTTTACCTGCCCCTGTCGTCCCTACCTAGCTTCATCACCTCTTCCCTCATTGAACCTACCCGACCTTCTAATGTAGGTCAGAATGTCGGTCCATTCAAGGGAACTAACCTCTTCCCCTTGCAACTCCCCGGCCCCCCAGATGTCGTGTCTCAGTCTGCCGAAAGCCGCGCACTCTGCCAAGAAGTGGGAAGGCGTTTCATCGCCCTCCCCACACTTTGGGCAGATAGGGTCTCCCTCAACACCTATCAATGATAGATGTCTTCTAAGCCTACAATGACCCGTTAAAACTCCCACCAACTGGTTTAGAGCCTTCCGGCTACGACTTAACAGCCAGGCCGTCTTGGTCTTGCTTGGCTCCACTATAAAGTTGCGAGCCTGTCTACAGCCCCCACTCCTTCTCCACTGTTTACTTAGAGTCTCATAAGCCCAATCGTTAAGAGCTATGTTGACCTGCCTCCGTGTAATGCCTAAAATCGGTTCTGGTCCCTGGCCGGGTCCCTGAGATCCGAGTCGAGCCAGTTCATCGGCCCTTTCGTTCCCCGGGATTCCACTATGACCTGGTACCCATACCAATTTGACCTCTTTTCCTCTGGCCAACTCGTCCAGGGTATCTCCGCACTCTTGGACAAGGGCGGATCTTGTCCTTGGAGATGTTAAAGCCTTTAAGGCTGCCTGACTGTCGGAGCAGAAGTAAATATTTTGCTCCGGACAGTTCTTTACTTCCTCCTTGTTTGCTGCCATTAGGATAGCAAAGACTTCAGCCTGGAAGACTGTGGCATACGAACCCAGTGCAAAACTTTGCTGCACGCCCCTATCCTCCACGTAAATTCCTGCCCCCGAGAACCTGTCCGCCACACGAGAACCATCTGTGTAGCAGACCAGAGAATCAGGGGGTAATTTAAACTGATCCTGCTTCCATTCCTCCCTCTCTGGAAATATAACGGCATATTTCCTCTTTAATCTGAGACGGTCTTTTGCTTCAGTTACTCTGATGGCAGATATGGGTATTTCCCTCTCCGCCATCTGTGCAATTGCCGCGTGACCGGTATTTCTTCCTTCCGCCTGCCAGCTTTCTGAGTCCCGCATTCTTAAGTAGGCCGCCATTGCCTCCCTCATTATCCATGTGGGTAGGCTTGGCAGCCCTAGCAGGACTTCCAGGGCAGCTGTAGGTGTCGTCCTCATAGCACCTGTAATTCCTATTCAGGCAAGTCTTTGGACCTTTGTCAGTTTCTTGGACACCGTTACCCGGCCGACGCTTGGCCACCAGACCAGGGCACCGTATTGGATCCTCGGTCTAATTACCGTAGCGTATAGCCAGTGCAGCATCCTAGGAATGAGACCCCAATTCCTGCCTACTGTTCGTCTTAGTTGCCAGAATTATAATAGTAAGATCCACTTCCAGGCATGGGTATGATGCTCACATGCTTACCGTTCATTGCCCCAATCCAGAGTTCCTCAAAACATTAAGAATATTTTTCCATTGTTGTGTTAGCCGTGAATACTGAAAAAATATAGCCATGAATTAACTGTAATAAACAAATATAGACATTCTCTATAAGAAACACATATCTTCATTAAAAGAAATTTTGCAACTATTCCAATTTTTTCGTTTTCTGACCTGGCATTTCAGTATTTTTTATTGAAAGCAATGATTGCTTTAATTAGAATCTACATCCTTTATTAGAACGTGTTTCATTAAAATCTTTTGTTACAGGACGAATCGCAAGATGTAAACACAGATTCACAAGATAGTGGTGAATCGTGCAACAAAGAACCTAAGTTCTTTTTGTGTATTTTTCTTTTGCAGTGCCTTTATCTCTCAATGAAAACATTTATTAGCAAATGCATTTATGAGCATTTTCAAAAAATATTGACTATTATACGAATGCATGAAATGCATATTATGGGGTGTTCAAACTCAGCCGTTTTGGAGATATTTGAAATTTTACAAAAAAATTACAGGTGCAAAGGTTTGCTTAGAACTTTATTCACGTAGCTAATCCCAATTTGATTCTAGACACCAGGGTAAGAACATAAGATGTCCTACTTTATAACATTAAAATAAATAAACAAGTGTTTCATTATTCACGATACATCTTGGCAAATTCCAGCACCGAAAATGTTTTATTCGTATAGCAGCATTCTGTATTTTTTCAGTTGGAGTAATGCAGAATTTTCTTTTTTTTTCTTGCATATATTTGCATTTAGTCTATGTCAGTATAAGATCAGAGGATAAGGCACAACCTGGAGCTTTTAAATATCCATTAAATTTAATGCATAAAAATATTCGAATCCACAAAGTGTAACGTATGAGAGGGTTTATACAGTTTCGAGCGAGCAGCCAAGGTGGTAACATCTCGGCGATGAATGCGAAGCGTACGTGTGTGTTATTGCCCAGGCAGTGTCACACAGTGAAGTGGAGGCCCTTACAACAAAATTGTCTGTACCAAAACAACGCTGTAAAGGTAGCCGCCGTGCCGCTGCCCCCCCCTCAAGCGGAGGCGGTGAAGGCAAAGATTGACTGATGAAGGTTGCTGACTGATGAAAAAAAGATTAGGTACTCCCTGCAAGAACTCCTGTCGCGTCTAGATATAGACGTGATTGCACTACAGGAGACGAAGTTGAGAGAAAACAGGAGGACCAAGGTAGCCGGGAACAAGATGTACAGGAAGGATAGAGCAGGGAGATCAGGAGGTGGAGTAGCTTGCTGCTTGTAAGAACCGGGTTAGACCATCACGAGATTACGATGCGGGATATGGTAAACATGGAAGCTGCTGCTGTCGCGATCCATACCGAGACATACCGGGAAATCGCGGTGGTGTCCTGTTACCAGATCCCAATCCTACCACTCCTGGCTCAAGAAATCGAGGGAGCCCTAACGGATAGGTTGCAAGTACTGGAAGTTGGAGATTTCAACGTTAAGTCCCCGATGTGGAACAGCAGGACGACGAACACACGCGGAAGGGTACTGTTGAACTACCTATACACTCACGACGGAGTAGAAGTAATGCATACTTGACGTGCTGGATCGTTTTACTCAAGGCTATACCGATGGCGGCTAAAGTGGAGTTGCTGTACGAGGAGTCCACCGCACACAACCTCTTCCTTCTTACCCTGAAAGGACAACAGCAACCCACCGAGACATTCTTTACGAAGAGGCGCACCGATTGGGAACAGTTCCGAATAAAAATGCAAAGGATCTGTACACCCTATCGGGTCGTCGACACGAGGAGAGAGCTCGAAGTCGCCGTCGAAAACCTTGAGAAAGATATCCGTGCTGCCATGGGAGCCAGCACAACGGAAACACAGGCGAGATATCTTACTAACCCAACAGGTGATTTATCGTTGCATATGCAGGAGTTAATTAGGGAACGGAAAATCCGAAGTACCAAGAGACGCGTTCAGAGGACGAGGACTCCCCTGGATAGGCAGGCGCTAAACCAGCTGAACCAGAGAGTCAAAGCCGCATTGTACGAGCATCATCAGGCCAGATGGCAAGAACACCTAGAGTCGCTAAACACTGAGGACCGAAGTCTGTGAGCTCTGAGGATCAACCGACGAACGACTTCCCCAATCCAAGGCGAAAACGGGCTCGTATACACGAGACAGGAAAATGCCGAAGCATTCGCTGCCAGCCTGGAACTGCAGTGTAGGGAGAACAACCCGCCGAACGAGAAAGAGGATCACGGCGACGATTAGAGGCGATGAGCTCGAAGAATTCTACAGATGCCAGACCACCGACAGATCCGCCCCGCCACCGCGGAAAAAGTCAAAGACATCCTGCGCCGGCTTAAGACCCGGAAGGCGCCGGGGAGCGACCAGATAGGGAACGGGATGTTCCGGAAGCTGCCCCGCAAGGGCGTAGCAGCGTTGCTAAACATTTCTAACGCAATCCTGAGGCTCCGCTATTTCCCTGCCAGGTGGAAAAATGCCGACGTGATACTCATCCCGAAACCAGCCAAGAACCTAACTTTTCCCATAAGTTACAGACACATCAGCTTACTTCGGGCAAAAAGCAAAATGGTGGAAAGGATAATCCTGGCCAGACTCCAAGAGTGCTCTGACGAATTACGAATTATCTCCGACGAGCAGTTCGCTTTCAGGAGCGAACACTCCACCGCACAAGTCGTGAGGTTGGTAGAATACGTGATCGAAGGATTCAGTCGAAAACCGGTCACAAGCGCGATTTTCTTGGATGTTGCCAAAACGTTCGATAGGAGTAGTCATCCCGCCAGTTGAGACCATCCCCTCCACTTTCCCTTTTGCCCCTGAGACCAACCAATCACAGCGCTCCGTTTCCGGCGCTCAGGTACCCTCAGACCTCCCCTCGAAGCCGCAACCGTCGACAGCGGGAGCTCACTTCGAGTACTCTTCCCTTACCTTGCAGAAGACTAAAGGGTCAGTTGGCTCCTTTAGAGGTGCATCCCTGGCTACACAGCCATTCCTGATCTACCCCAAACCACCACCCAGAACAGAAGCGGCACTTGCCGCCCCCGCCCGAGACAGACTACCCCCGGTGGATTAGACATGCAGGCGAAGAAAGAAGACAAGACAGACACAAGTTTTGAGTCATAGTTTACACAAACCAACTCTCCTACTCGGAGGACTCCCGGAGGTAGTAAGTAGAATGTCACCTTGTTTTAAAGATTTTTTATTATTTATTCAGTGATGTCCAGTACATATAAAATGTTGTTAAAACAATACTGAAATTTAAATATCCTCCTCATACTTACCTAAATTTCAGTATTATTTTGGGAAACTTTTATATGTATTCAATTTCTTGTTTGTTCAATGTCTCGTTTATCTAGTTAATTATATTAATTTTATAACTTACCATTATATTGATTTTTCAAGGAATCCCACATGTGTACATTATTATCATCAGATCCGCAAAACAGTATTCTGCCACTAACTGATAAACCACACGATGTAAACCCACTATTAGGTGAGGGTGGTTTGTAAATTGCAATTTGTTGGTCACTTCGGATATCAAACATTCGTGAGGATTTATCTTCAGATCCTGTCGCAAATGCATAACCACTTGGATGAAACTAAAACATAAAATAGGTATAGGTACACTTCCTTCTACATAGGTATCTAGTAACAACTACAGACCAGAGATTATAAATACTCTTATAATCTCTATACAGACTTTGTCGTTATTAATTGTTGCCTTTAACTGAAAGATCGAACCAAATTAAGTTGTCAAGTAAACAAATAAACAATAATATAATAGGGAAATTTTGAACTCCCTCTGAATTGAACTATGAATAATTTTTAGGTTTTGTATAGTTGTAATCGTTATACTGAGCATGCGCAGTGCCAAAAAGAGTGTCCTTTTTGGTACCACGCTTGCTCCATATATCGTGCGCTTGCTGAGTATAAACGATAAGCTAAAAATTAAAGTGGTTCAAATTCTCCCTATTGTTAGTTTTTCCAAGGTGAAACAGAGGCAAAATATCGAGGTTCGTAAAACAAGACATTATTAAATCATTAAAGCACTATATAGTCATTAGAATGATTAGTATAATAATTAGCACTAGTAAAGAGTGTGAGTACTACTACTAGTATAGAACTAAATGCTGCACTATTTTTTAGTAATTCGTAATATTTAAAACATAAAATGTTTTAATAATTAAAATTTTGTGTCAATAAACGGTAATTTCACAGTAGGTATCTAGTTTTATAATCACTATTCCATCTGTCGTATCTATTTTCAAATTAGGGGAGGTTCTGTAAATATTAATTTACAGAAAACATGTTACACTTTGCTCACAACATACCTACCCTTCACCGATTTTTTGCAAAATTACAAAACTTGTAAATGTATATAATAACAAATCGGTATCAATACCTTCGCAAAAGTATAAAGTCGTTTAAAGCTTACCCTGCTTCAGTTAGAATGTCAGCCAAAATACTGAACCGCCATGGATTGGATAATACATAATACAGGAGCCCCCAGAGCCATCGAAGGTCACATCGATAAAAGAGATGTACTAGTCGTAGTGGAACAGTTCAAAAAAAAAAGAATTGCACCTTGACGGCTTACACCCGGGTTTATGATATTCACAATCACTGGCATAACTTCGCTGGGGTGGCAGTGTGCGACGCACAAGGACCCAAGAGCTTGAGGGGCCCCGGTGGGGCCCGGTCCGAGTGCGAAATAAGAAGTTAACTTTGCAACTCGGTCGGGTGTTGGCGAATTCCGAGTTCGCGTTGCGTCGATTGCGTATATTTATAGTTTTTTTTTTGGTTTTTGTTTTTCTTGATTTTTTTAGAGAAATGTTATGTTATACCTATACTTGTTTGTTTGAGTTTGAAGTTACAAAATAAATTTGAAACATATTAAATTCAATTATGTTATATTTTTTTTCGATAATTCACCCGACAGACAGGAATGTTTCGATATTTTTAAAGCAATAGTTAATTAAGGGGCAGGGAACCCGAGAAGATGTCTGCACAAGGGCCCAAAAATTCTAGTTATGTCATTGTTCACAATTAAATCTCGCAATCCTGCAGACTAGCCATAAATTTTTCACATATATCCCCCTAATTTGAAACTGTAGCGCAGGTTAAATATTATGAATTGGTATATGGTAAATAAAGAAAAATATGTGTCTAGTTGTTGAGAAAAAAATTTAAAAACCTCGAAAACTAATCGGTAAAAATTGATTAAAATTATTGGAGTATGATTCATTGTACTCTTTTTTGAATTACACCACCTGTCAAATAATAAAAACAGGAAAACAAAAGTATACAAATTAAATATTCAAAGTGTAGTATCAAGCCAAACTTAAAAAATGCAATATAATGCCCTCATTATTGCAAATATGCAATAAAATAAATCTTTGATAAAATAACTAAACTTCAACGGTGGTTTTTCAGTTTTATTATACAAAATTGTGTAATATTACAAATCATATTTTGAATTATGCCTAAATAAAATAATTATTATAATAAAATTTAAAATAAATTAAACACTTTTCTAAATGTTTCATGTCAATCCTCGACTCGTCGTCAGTAGAAAGTTTCTATAAAAAAAAATTGTCCGATTGACATTTTTAATTCAAAATGCGTATTTTGCACATCACGTGTATTTATTTTTACATTTTTTGTAATCATGCGCATACACTACGTTATTATTAATTTTCCATTGTTAACATCCTTCTGGAGTAGAGGAAGCTACGTTAGTGAAGCGGAGAGTGCACACAAAACTCACACAATGTTACTTTAACGTTTATTGCTATAACCTGAGTTTTAGAAGCGAAAGCAAATTATTTATATAGAAAATAGAAATTATTACAAACTCAGCATCAGACAAATAACTGTGATTATATAACTCATGTTAAAATAAGCCAATAAAATCCGTGAATTTTGCATAGTTACCGCGTATTGATAAGTGAATATACCCTTGACGACGTTGTATAACCGTTTTGGTGTTTCGCCTTCTGTCAAAATGTGCATATTTTCATCAGGGTAATAAATAAAGGGGAGACCGCATTCCCTATTTCAAAGCATAATGTAAACATGTAACCTCAACCTACTGGATGTTGATAAACAAACAATACATAATGAACACACGATGGTCCCTGATCGTATCAGCGTAGTGGCGTATCAAGCTATATCACGGAAATGCTTACAATATACATAATTATATACAAAAGTTAAGTTCAAAAACACAGTTTAAGAACACATAAAACACTCGGCTTCACCAATTTTTGATTTCAAAATAATGGCGTTACTTGCTATATTAGGTTAATACCAGGCAATGTTGCCACTTCCCGCGCTTAATATCGCTAGAAATTTCAATAATGTATATTGATGGATATGGAGAGCCTATAATTATAACACAAGTCACAAAAAAATAGTGGGTAGCCTTAAACATATTACAATGTAACTAATTTGTAAATTGATTGAGGTCAAGAATGTGGTAGATCTTTACATGTTAATCAATGAAAATGATGACGGCTGTACCTAGCTATAAAAATAAAAAAGTAACTTCGGCATCAATGTCAAGGACGTTGCAGGGACCGATGTTTGTAAATACATTTACCTCAAGGCTTCACTTTAGAATGTAAATAACGGTCTCCCCTTTATTTATTACTCTGATATATTTTCATAGAGACGACGATTTTTTGACGTTTGTCAAAATAATTAACAATCAAGTTTAGTGAATTAATTATCAATATGCAACGCTTTGGTTGTCGTTCTGTCTGGCGGTAAAATAGATCAAGAAATTGAAAATTTGACACCAGAAAATTCCACAAAAACGCATAAGTATGTTTGGAAACAGTTTACGGAGTTTTGTGAACATCGAAATTACAAACTTTATGTTGATATAGTGGCTAATATAGGTAATGTGTCATTCGTTCATTAAAATCCGATATAGTCTCAATTGTTTTTTTGATTTTGTGTCAAAGTTGTAATGGTTTTGTTGTATTCATCTATTAGTTTCGATGTTAAACTGATTAGAGCTTTTAATTGCATGATATTCAATATGGTTATTATTTTCCTTTAGTTTGGTAATCGCATTATCGATTGTTTTACTGTAAGTATCATCCAGAGATATCTAAGGTTCTAAAGAGCCATTTAGCTGCAGTACCTATTGCGTTTATTGCTCGTTTAGATCACTTATGTTTTTTTTGTGTAAGATTATCTAATTTAATTTTTATTCTATAGACCAATTATTGTAAGGCTTGCGAGATAGAGGTTAATAACTCTGTATCTATTGTATTCTTATTTATTCTAATTTATTCTTATACCTAATTCTTCTTGGATTAGTTATAAATTAATATAGTGTACTTATACATTTATGTTGCGTTAAGCGAGATTACATAGTACTTACCACAAATTACTGAACTTGTTTCAGTAATTTGTGCATAGGACCTCTAGTTTTAGTGTGAGTAATTCGAGAACAGAGAGAAATATGGTTAATGTTAGGATTTTCCAGAGACAATAAAAAGACCAGTCAAAACCTGTTTTACGGTTGGCAATAAGAAGCTCTGTGGCGCCCTCCAAGTTAGTACGCCGAAATACTAAAAACCGCGGGAGTTTTAAGATTTACTTACTTTTATTTAATGATTCATATTCATATTGGTTGGTTGGTTGGATAACCATTGGATCGATTTCAGAAAATATGTATTCAATGAGACCTATTATCCTGCATATAGATTACATGAAACATTACTTAAATAAAAAAATAATAGTTGCAAAACCATATTACACAATTAAAAAACGAATTAAAATCAAGGATATTCCCTCGATTTAAATGGAACGTTTAAAATATCAACTGAAATATACAATACTTATTAGCACACTTATTAGGTTATACTTATATTCCATATTATTTACTTTTTAAAAATGTAAAGAAATAATTGAGTGAATGCAGCACTTGCAGAAAAGTAGGTCGTATCGAATAGTGATTATAAACAGGACCATAAAAAATAAAACTACAAACTACACGTATCATGGCACGGCACCACAATACCACAGAATACACTCAAAATCCTGTATCTTTATATAGGACTGCACGGTATCCATGCTTCCAGCGCCCTCCACGTTGGAAGATGAGAAATTGCCATTCTGCCTATATCATTGAAGAGTCTTTTTATTGTCTCTGGGATTTTCACTGTTGTCATAGTTGTTCCTTGGTCGTCCGCGTGGGCGTGTATCCAACAAGTAGGTATAGGTACATTTCTTTTTAATTCTCTTTTTGTGATAGGTATGATCCACGGGGTGTATGAATTTTTTTATTTAAGTCTTGTTCTACGTTGGTTTTATAAATCGAAGGTTAGTTTTTTTCGTACTTGGTCATTTCACCGGAATTTACGATTTCTGGATCGGAACGTTTTCTGTTCGTTTTTCTTTTTCTGCTGTGGCTCTAGTTTGAATATTTTGATAAAAGTTGCTGTGAATTTTTGGGGTTGCGGGGATTTCTACATAGTCGGTCAATATATTCTCTTCGCTTATGTCAAAAGGTAAAGTTTGATTCAGGTGACCGAATAGACTTTAGAAAGGGGTATGTTTGGTGCTACTGAGTTGCATTATTATCCTATTCTGGCTGCTTTCATTACAGATTTTATATTTTTATGAAGTTTTTCTCGAGTTTGATGGATAAGTGAAGTGTAGAGTGTATAGTTCTACCGGGGAATTGGAAGTAGAGTTGTGTCGGGTGATGATATTAGTTCCTAAAAAGAGGAAATAGCGAGGGGTTGACGGTATTGTTATGTGTTTAAGTATAAATAATGGCTAGGCGGGGTCATGAATTACCGAATATCCTGAATTATCCTATGAAGTGACATGGAACAAGCGTATACCGTGACATTTTCTGTACAAAAATTTATGGTAATGAAACATGTTTCCCTCCAGAAACAACAAGTAGGGTTTATAGAGGTTGTTGAAAATTGATATAAATTGATTAGGTATGGGATTAGATATTCTCTATATGAGAATAGAGTTTTTGCGACAAGTACCGAAAATGATTGTTTCCAGTATTTACAGTCAATATAAGGTCAAATCACTCCAGTCAACCACTGTCAGTGATACAAAATTTTGGAATGTGTTGGTGAGGGCCATAGAGAACTTTATTTATTTATTTATTTATTTATTTATGTAAGTAATCTACAGAATAAAACCTAATAGGTTTTATTCTGTAGATTACTACAGATGTACCCATTTAGTCGATGCTCCTGGAATTCAACAATCGATTCTACGAAAATATTTACAATTTCGATTTGCACTTTCGTTTACTGTTTGCAAATGGATACCTATTTACGGACAAATAGCTTCTCATTTAGAACACATTTTATAATGTAACTTGATTTTATGCAATTTGCAAAAGTCAGATATGACTTGATTTCTAAATTCCGTACCGTTATAACAAATAATTTTTTTCGGGATTCCTACAAGGATATAAATGTGATTAAACCTTCCATTACTTCGATTGCTGATTTTTTGTGACAGGAATAACTTGTGCGAATTTGGGAAATGGGTCTAATATTGTTAGAAATGTATTATTGTTAACAAAGAATAAATCAATGTGAATTATTTCTAATGATTTAGAGGGTGTATGAGTAATTTCCATTGGTAGATTTTGTGGCTTACGTTAGTATTTATAAGTGTGGCACACGTTGTATTTATATAATTTTGAACATCTCTCAGCATGTAACGCCAGCAGTAGTTTTTTGTAAACTACTAAGGATAATAAAGTAACGTTTATACCTTTGTGTTGTGTTTCAACAAGGTAATATTTAATTTTTTGGTGTCGTTCATTTTCGTTTATCACATCGGTTACAAATATATTTGAGATACCTGGTAGTCCTTTAAAATGATATTGCAATGTTCTAATGACTCTAAGTTTTAATAGATTGGTCTCGATTAGTACGAAAGAATAGACAGTAGTGTCTTTTGGGATCGATAGTTATCTTGAAAATATTGATAATTTCTTCTTATGTGGCATTAGTCTTTAGAGTAACTTTATGTCTTGTATAATTGAAGGCTGATTCGTGTATCGTAAAGTTGGCTAAACTGTTGTTTGCCATGTAATTATGTTATAATTACTTGATTTATGTATTGATTGACACATTTTTCTGTGTAGGGAAATTCTTGAATTGGATTTTCATTTGCGGAATGTATTATTGCAATTTCGTCGTCTTCGTTCTGTCTTTGTATTTCTTCTCTGGGTATACCATGTAGTATTTCTTCTCCAGGTGTGTCGTTTACTAGTGTCTAGAACGTCTCTTAAACTTGTTTCATCGATGTTTCGTATCTCGTCAACATTATTTAACATTGGGACAAGACGTTTTTGGAAATCTGTGTATGCTAAAATTTGTTCATTAGACAATAGAGTTTTGTAATGTTGGAAACACGATTTATATTCAGGGGTTAATTCAATTATTTGGTCCTTTTTTAAACATTTAGTAAGTGGTTTAGTGAATTTTGCGAAGCCTTATTTGATACATTTTCTATAATATCCCAATAGTCCTAAGAATAATTTGATTTGTTTATGTGTTTTAGGGATTAGATAGTTTTTTATTGCATTAATTTTATCTGGGTTTGGTTTAGACCAAACCCAGATAAAATTTATACTATTTTTTACCAGTCAGTCATTTGCTTGTCTGGTTTGACTGGTAAAAAATAGTAGGTATAGTTACAAGTACTTATTAGAAAACAGAGACAAATATATTTTGATGAAAAAATTAATGAGTTGAAGCGTGACCAAAAAGAAAAGTGGAAGGAGTTAAAACAAATTGTAAATGGAACAACAAATAGTAATAGAGATCGAGGAATACTTATTGACAATCTGTAATACAAAGTCTTCCAGGCTGAAGTCTTTGCTATCCTAATGGCACCAAACAAGGAAGAAGTAAGGAACTGTACGGAGCAAAATATTTATTTCTGCTCCGACAATCAGGCGGCCCTAAAGGCCCTAAAGTAAAAACTGGAGGAGTGGAAGTTGTAGAGCAAGCTCGCAACTTTATAGTGGAACTAAGCAAGACCAAGACCGGAAGGCTCTAAACCAGTTGGTGGGAGTTTTAACGGGTCACTGCAGGCTTAGAAGACATCTATCATTAATGGGTGTTGAAGGAGACACTATCTGCCCAAAGTGCGGGGAGGGCGACGAAACGCCTTCCCACATCATGACAGAATGACCGATATTTTGACCTACATTAGAAGGTCGGGAAGGTTCGACGAGGGAAGAGATGATGGAGTTAGGTAGGGGACGACAGGAGTAGGCAAAAAGGGCCCGCTTGTGGCCTACTTGCCAGGTCTTGACCGCCCCATACTACTACTAAATGTGTAACGTTCTTAAAACCGAGTTATGACGTTATTAGTCATCCATGAGTCACTCCACGTCCACGTGTTTATACAATAATTTCTACTTTGTTGTTATGTAACATCGGCCTATTTCCGCAACTAAGGCCAATAAGCTATGTCGGGGACGAGCAAGACCTAACTTGATAAAGTTTGCATAACTTCTGTGAATTCATGAAGGTACAGGCCACTAGAAGGTAGACAGGCATCGCGGGTACTCCCTGTATGGGCACCTATACAAGTAAGTACTATAATCGTGAGAACGTTGATTAACCTTCATATCGCTATGAGTATCGCTACGCCGGACGAAGTCTCTACGACTTCGACGTTTCCTAATCTTTTTGTGTTTTTGCGGCTTCGGGACTTGAGTTATAAAATTTTAAACCTTGTTAAAATTATAATCGGTTAACCTGCAGATGTCAAATGTTCTCTTGTTCTAAGGCGTTTTCTGGCGACTTCACTGACGATTTCTGACGTCACTAATTCAACGCGGGAATACGTTGTTTTAAATACATTTCAACACGGTTCAAAACGCTGCAACGCCAGAAAGCGTATCTGCAGTTAATATCTATGAACTTGAGATGCAGATGCGAAATTTATATGAGAGTGAATTTTGTGTAACTGAAAATTATGGATATAAGTACATGTTTGAAATATATACAGGGTGCCCCTCTAATGTGCGGAAGTCCAATATCTAGGCGAAAACGAGGTACATATGGATTTATCTTTTACGGCGTTACTAGATTTCTCAAGTCTACAAATTAAAATTATTTTCAGTAATTTCCTTTGGGATTACATCACCTGTAAATAATAGAAGTATTATCTTTTTGTGGATCCACTTCATTCAACAATGACTTATTTTTAAAATTTTTCCCACTTCTTTACTTCCTGCTATCAATTTTTGAGGCCAGTATAGCTTTGCAATTATTCTTGAACAAATTGATATACTTATATTGTAAAAAAAATGTGATATTAGATAAATTTTGATCTTTAAATATATCATACATCATGTTTTCTTATTTTTATTTTACAGATGGTATGCTCCCAATAGAATGTTTTATAAATGCTAATGTTTGTCAGATTCAAAGTTTTTGTTGAACTTACACAAACTGAATTAACATCTGCTTCATGTCCAAAAAACGTTTGCTTGGGCTTCTCCTCTCGCTGATCCCACAGTCTACATGTTTTATCTACGCTTCCGGTTACAAAACTGTTACCATCAGGTGATAAACTAATAGACACTACATCTCCGTTATGAGCTATAAAATCAGATGTTTTCCTTCCTGTTTCCAAATCCCATTTGCATCTAAAACAAATAAAGATGTATGGAAATGAAAAATGTTTTTGAAACTCTGAAATCAATTTTGTTTTGAAGTATTTAATTCTTAATTTTCTCATTTGCTATTGTTTTCATTAAGCAAATTTTAATTTTGGTTAAAAACTGCGTTTAGGTTTAGTATATATAGTTATTGTGTAACTGGTTGATTACATATTAAAGCAAAAATAAGTTAAAAATAGATTTTTTTCTCACGAAGGATTAGTAAACATGATGTAGGTATAGTTTATATAATGTAAAATGAAACTGTAAAAAAATCCGACAAAAGATACACCTGCACTTCGACGGCGGCCTTTTGGTTTACGCACGTGCGTCGTTAGTCGGATTTTTGTATGCACTTTCAAATTAGATTATAAAAACTATACTGTCTGGGTGAGGGGCGACGTACTTAATTGTTTATTAGCTTCGCTCATTTATCTTGCGAATTATCTGGGTTTGGAAAGGTATCCCATCCGAAATGTTTTGTAAAATTAAAGAAGCGATTTGAAATAACTGGAAATGTGTTCTACGAAAAAATACAAAAAATTATATAGCTAACAGTTAAAATAATCAAATATAGCCATTTATGGTATAAGGACGAAACATGAAATATTTCGGACGATTTACTGGATTTGCCTGTCGAAGCGGTAGTCGAGTCTGGCAATAGCTACGAGAGCAAAATATTGTCGTCCGTGTAGCATACATCATTTTTTATTTAACTGTAAAAATTACAATGAAAATTAAATTAATTGAAAGTAGGTAGGTATAGGGTATTCGCTTATATTTTGACCCCTACTTACAGAGGCTGTTAAGAAAGTTAGAAAAAAAATTTAAATTCAAAAGTTGTTTGGTTTTTCATGTATTATCTTTTAGCTAGGTCGAAAAAAATTGCATGTCGTAAACTTGGGAAAACCAATTGAACATAATATTTTTAAATGGGACACCCTGTATAATTTTACACGCTTGGGGGAAAAAAATTTTCCTGATTTCAAAAATATATATTTTGTTGACATTTGCACTGACAGTTTTCAAAATATTCGACAGCGAGTACCATAAAAAAAAATACAAAGAACTAAAAATATTTAACAGTAGAAACCAACAGTAATAAAAAATATTTAACGATTTTCGATGTAACCTCCTTAGTTATTTAAACATTTTCCAATATTTTCATTTTTTAATATTTTTTTTATGATTTATTGTAACCATTAAATATTAAATATTTCGAAAACTGTCAGTGCAAATGTCAACAAAATATATATATCTTTGAGATCAGAGAAAAATTTTTTTCCCAAGCGTCTAAAATTATACAGGGTACCCCATTTAAAAATATTATGTTCAATTGGTTTCCTCAAATTTACGACATGCAATCTTTTTTTGGACCTAGCCAAAAGATAATACGTGAAAAGCCAAACAACTTTTGTATTAAATCTTTTTTTCTTACTTTCTTAATAACCCCTGTAGGTAGGGGTCAAAATATACGCGAATACCCTGTACCTATAGTTATTAAATAAATCTAGCTCTCTTGAAATTATGACTTTTGCTTACATATTTCAAAATATTGGTCAAATTATTAATCATATAAAATTCTAATTAGATAAAGCAGTTAAAGAAATGTATGAATGCATTTTTGAAAAAAAAAGAAACTTACAAGGTTAAGAAATTTTGTAGTGAATAATATAGTGCACAAAATTAATAAAAATTCGTTTGAATATTCACCGTCTGTAAAATATTATGTTTGAGTGAAGTTATCTACATCCCAGTAAACAATCGTGTGATTTCTATATCTCCTGTATATACTTTATAGAGCACATAATTACGTACTATACTTATATAAGTACCATCATAGACAGCCTAGATATATACTTTTTTTTAACATATCGTGCGCAATATACAAGGTATGTATGTAGGATGTAGGTAACTGTACATGGTATAATAACAAAATGCTGTTCTTTGGATGCAGCCGATTTAACATTAGTATTAATCATGTACAATGTATATAAAATACAAAATGTTTCACATGTCAGATATATTTGCATGCTATCATTAATGGTATGTAAGTACCACAAAAAGACTTGCTGATAAGTATATCGAATTGTACATCGCCATTCGCCATTTTGGTCTTGACATTATCTAAATTCCGTGATCCATTTACAACGATTTTCCACTTTCCAGCGGTTCAACGTTTGAAAATTTTATCCGTTTTGGTATTTATTCTGGGTGAAATTAGTAAGATAAGATTATGCGAATACACATATTTTATGTAAAATAATACACTACTGTAGGCACCACATATGATTTATTAGTGGAGGTTTCAAATGTCTTATAATCAAGATAATTTCTCTTTGAGTTCACTGCAGAAACAACCCTGTATTTTAAATTATTGAGATTGTTTTAATAATTCATCTGTCTGATGTGAAACGAAACCAAATAAAACAAATTTTAGTAATGATGATGCTTTAGCATTAGAAAATAATGTGATATATGTTCGTTGGTAAAGACATGTACGTTTTTTAGTTTATAAAGACCAAATTATAGTTGTCTAAAGTGCAAACCAGAATTAAGTAAAGTGCAATGACCGGAAAAAGAATAGATATGGTATAATGAACTCCCTACTCAACTAAAGAATAACCCTAGCCTAGAAAGTTTTAAAAAATGTATAAGACAGTATGTACTATGTAATATGTGATATGTAATATGTGATATGTAATGTGTAAATATTTCTTTTTAATCTGTAAAAGTGTATAATATTATTGTGAATTTTTTTTATGGAATGTAAACAAATTTTATAATGTCTGACATGGATGCTTGCATCACTTAAGGCATCATTTGGTAAAAAAAAAAAAAGATCTGTGTTGTCACATTTATTTCTAAAGTATTCTTATTTAAACCAGGAAACGTATTAATTACCTTATTTACCCATTTTTTTACTTGTCTTTAACGTCCCTTATCCCTATTGTAGGTACTTTATTAAAGCAAACACAATGTTTAATTTGTCTTTTACTTAATAATATCACCGAACATAAATAAAGACTTTGTTTATGTTCGGTAATAATATCAAGGAATTTCCGAATATGTGGCAACTGCGAAAGCCGTAAAGTTGACGACAAGCTGTTCATCCTTATTTAACATACATGTTCTTACATTAATGCTTTCTTTTTCTCTGAGCTTCAACGACGTTGATTGGTCGAATCAGGAACCAATGGGAACCAACAAGCGACTGCGCTCGAGGTAGTAGGGAAACAGTGGCGTGATATTGGGTTATTTTGCGCGCGTTTCTTAACGGTAAAAATTTGTGGTAAAATTAACAGTGCATTTATTCTTTGTGTCGGTGTTACTGTTTATACTTATTTGTGTTAGTTAAGAAAGTGGAACTGCATTAAGTGTATATTACTTTTCATTTGTTATTATTATTTATTGTGATATATCGTGTTTTCATAGTGATATTGAATAATGGAAAATATACCGGGACCAGCAATAGTTAAAAGAATATCGCCTTTATCCGTTGGAAAAAAGAAAATTATAGCCCAAGTTTTTAAGTGCCTTTCAAGGGATCGTCCGTGCTCAAAAGATTGATTAGTCGAAATATGTGCGCCCCTAGTATACAGGTACTACAAAATATGCTGTTTATAAAGTTTTGAGGGAAGAAAAAATATATGGAGAGTTGCAGAAGCCTAAACTACATGAACGAGGTAGAAGAAAAGTGGAGATTGATGGAGATGCAATGAATGCTATACGACGCGGTGTTCATAGCTTTTTCTTTAAAAATGAATTGCCAACATTGGATAAAATAATGCACGTCATCCACGACAATGAAATAATTCTTGAAATTTGCTTGATAATGATAATATAAATTGTATATAAATTGATAATAGGTACCTATATTACATTTTTACATGTATACATTAGTTTTTTACAGTTTTCCACTGAAATTTTTCGGTAATTATTTACTTCAGCGTAAAACTATCAAAATTTTCTGAAATTTTGTCTACCACCATTTTCGTAAATGCTGCTATTTTTCCTCAAACACTACATTCGTCCACAAAAAATAGCTTTAGATTTGTATTCAGCATACCCGAAAATAGGGGGATAGGCAAAATTTCAGGACAATTTGAGACTTACGGTAAAACAAATAATTTTTCACCTAATGACAAATCTAAAAATGTCTATATTAACTAGACATTTTTAGATTTGTATTTTTTTACCACTGGGCATATTTCAGTTAATATATAGGTACTAGAAGTATTCCATAGAATAGTATACGAGTATATATTAACTGAAATGTGCCCAATGGTAAAACAGAATACGCACGCTCCTGCTTCACCGCATTTTACCAGATCGGCGAGGTCATTCCACTTTGCTTAATTCTGGTTCGCACTTTAGTTATATATTTTTTGCGTTTTAGGTTATGTTTACTCACTACAAGTACCTACAAGTATAATCGGCTGGATCAAGTCGTCTGGTCCCGGCTCATTGAGTCACGTTGATAATTATCAACTTGACTGATAATTTCATTAATAAGTTATCTCTTAGTTAACTTTTTGGCTTAATTTCTATATAAAGAAAGATGTATATAGGTAAGTATACCATCTACATAAAATACTTAAATGTACAGCAGATGTAAAATTGACTACCTTCCGTTGATATAGAATTGATACATACATACTACCTTTAAGTGATCAATCTACTGATAACATAACACTGCCTACAGACAATTGACATCATGTCGATTGCAGAGTATCCATATCAAAATGTCTACATATCATGGATATAGATTGTGGACGTACTGGTGACTTAAATAATCATATATGCTAATTACATACACATTATGTGTGCGTGTGGCGGACATTTGGTAGTACCGGCTAGGAATTCATAACATGTTTGGTCTATAAAATTGTACATCGCAACAAAACTCTCGATATACCATATATGCTTCTGAGATGTAATGCGAGAGATGAGATTGTGTTTGCTGGGACATTTTAATCCACAACTCCTGACGTGAGGACAATCTATATCGAAATATATAGGTAGTTCAAACCACTATCAGGCCGACTCCCCAGAGATCGTATCAGCAAGCTAACAAATACTCCCAACCAACCACAATGCCAGATTTCAGAACAGATTTGACCTTGATTTTAAATTCGGCGTTATGGTTGGTTGAAGGTGACTCAGCCCGCTAAATCGCTCTTTTAAAAAACTAACCACATAAATACTTCTACTACTTATTTGAAAACAAAATTTTGTATTAAAATGTAAATTTAATTTAAAATATGAAAATACATTACATAGTTTTTTGTAGAAAGTCTGTTCTAAATCAATTTTGTCATATTAGAAATTAGATATGGAAAAAATATTTACAATTTCTTTGGTACATAACGTGTATTGTTTCAATTTGGCATAGCCTTATGGTACCCCCCATAGTTTGGTTGTTCGTCTGCTACCCTTAAAAATAAAATATTCACTCGCCCATGGATGACCACATAATTCTCTATAATGTATTAACCTGAGAGTGTGCAATGATAAAATTTGGTCTATTTGTTGGTTGTCGAATGTAAAATAGCCCCCTGGTACCCCCATAGTTTGCCTACCCGTCTGCCACCCTTAAAAATTAAATATTCTCTCGTCCGTGGATGACCACATAATTCTCCATAATTTACAAATCTAACAGTGTGCATGATGAAATTTGGTCTATTTGTCGGTCATCGAATGTAAAATAGCCCCACGGTACTCCCATAGTTTGCCTGCCCGTCTGCCGCCCTTAAAAATTAAATATTTCCTCCCCGTGGATGACCACATAATTCACGATAATTTATTAACCTGAGAGTGTGCAATGATGAAATTTGGTGTATTTGTCAGTCATCAAATGCAAAATAGCTCCATGGTACCCCCATAGTTGGCCTGCCTATCTGCCCTCTTAAAAATTTAATATTCCCTCTCCCGTGGATGACCACATAATTCTCCGTAATTTTTTAACCTGAGAGTGTGTAATGATGTAATTTGTTGTATTTGTCGGTTGTCGAATGTCAAGTAGGTACCCCCATAGTTTGCCTGCCCATCTGGCACCCGTAAAAATTAAATATTCCCTCGCCCGTGAATGAACACATAATTCTCCATAATTTATTAACCCAAGAGTGTGCAATGATGAAATTTGGTCTATTTGTTGGTTGTCGAATGTAAAATAGCTTCCTGGTACCCCCATAGTTTTCCTGCCCGTCTGCCACCCTTAAAAATAAAATATTCCCTCACCCGTGGATTACCACATAAATCATCAAAATTGATTAACCTGAGAGTGTGCAATGATCAAATTTGGTCTATTTGTCGGGCATCGAATCCAAAATAGCCCCATGGTACCCCCATAGTTTGCCTGTCCGTCTGCCACCCTTAAAAATTAAATATACTCTCGCCCGTGGATGACCTCATAATTATCCATAATTTACTAACCAAAGAGTGTGCAATGATGATATTTGGTGTATTTGTCGGTCATCGAATGCAAAATAGCCCCATGGTACCCCCCGTCTGCCCCGTGTGGCATAGCCTCATGGTACCCCCATAGTTTGCTTGCCCGTCTGGCACACATAAATATTAAGTATTGCCTCACCCATGAACGACCACTTAAATCTCCATGATTTATTAACCTTTTGGAGATTTATGTGGTAATCTTCGGGTGAGGGAATATTTTATTTTTAGGGGTGACAGACGGTCAGGCAAACTATGGGGGTACCAGGGGGCTATTTTACATTCGACAACCAACAAATAGACCAAATTTCATCATTGCACACCCTCGGGTTAATGAATTATTTAGAATTATGTGGACATCCACGGGCGAGATAATATTTAATTTTTAAGGGTGGCAGACATGCAGGTATACTATGGGGGTACCAGGGGGCTATTTTACATTCAACAACCAACAAATAGACCAAGTTTCATCATTGCACACTGTCAGGTTAGTAAATTATGGAGAATTATGTGGTCATCCACGGGCGAGAGAATATTTTATTTTTAAAGGTAGCAGACGGGCTGCTAAACTATATGGGGGTACCATGAGGCTATGCCAAATTGAAACAGTACACACTATGTACCAAAGAAATTGTAAATATTGTTACAAAATCGCCGACACAGTGCCCGAGTGCAGCGTTGTCAAATCTACGTTTTCCCCAGCTTTAAGGAAGATATTGTTCAAGAAGTATTGTGTCTGAAGTGTTAAATAAAGATTTGTGCTGGTGTTAAAAACTCTACTTATCTTTAGAACCCCGGAAGGAGTAACAATATTTTTCCCATATCTATTTTCTAATATGACAAAATTCAATTAGAACAGACTTTCTACAAAAAACTATGTAATGTATTTACATATTTTAAATTAAATTTACATTTTAATACAAAGTTTTGTTTTCAAATAAATACTAGAAGTATTTATGAGGTTAGTTTTTCAAAATAGCGATTATCGGGCTAACAGTCACCTTCAACCAACCACAACGCCGAATTTAAAATCAAGGCCAAATCTGTTTTGAAATCTGGCATTGTGGTTGGTTGGGAGTATTTGTTAGCCTGCTGATACGTTCTCTGGGGAACCTGCCTGATAGTGGTTTGAACTATATATTTCGATATAGATTGACCTCACGTCAGCAGTTGTGGATGAAAATATGTGGATAGCTTCACTCAAACTTTATAATACAGAAAATGTGTAGTATCAAGGAAGAGTTTTAAAGTTTTCACCAAACCAACACTGTATAGAATATAATTAATACCTATATAAATAAATACAGTGCTTTCGAAAAGTAACGAATAAATTCATTATTTTAGAAATTGAGAAGTTTTCGAAACGACACGTCAATTTTTTTTAAAAAAGGCACTTTTTGACATACGATCCATATTTGTCACGTCATCGTTGTTCGAGATATGACGTCATCGACAATTTTTTTAAATAGCAACCCCCAATTCTGACCACGCCATTTGAAAGAGCGTATCATTCTACATACGCATCATGAAAAATTATGGTGTTACATAACAAAAATTTCAAGAAAATAATGTTTGAAGATCTTAAAATTTAATTTTCACAATACTGACAATGATAATGATTAGGTATGTAAAAAATCGATTAAATTAAATGTTCAAATCGTGCACCGTTGGCTGCCTGACAGGAGCCAAGACGATTAATAAATTCTTTTTGGACATTATCTATAACTTCAGGAGGTATACGATGTATCTCGTGACGAATTCTTGCTTTTAAATCTTCTAAATTAACCGGTCTAGTAACGTATACTTTGCTTTTTAAGTATCCCCCACAAGAAATAATCTAGGGGTGTCAAATCAGGCGATCTGGCTGGCCACTCAATCGGCCCCCTTCTCCCTATCCAACGATTCGGGAACAGCTCATCTAAATAAACACGGACAGGTGCTGCATAATGGGGAGGTGCACCATCTTGTTGAAAGAACATGTCATTTCTTGGATCTCTTCCTATCTCTTTCGTCACGAGATACATCGTATACCTCCTGAAGTTATAGATAATGTCCAAAAAGAATTTATTAATCGTCTTGGCTACTGTCAGGCAGCCAACGGTGCACAATTTGAACATTTAATTTAGTCGATTTTTTACATAATCATTATCATTGTCAGTATTATGAAAATTAAATTTTAAGATCTTCAAACATTATTTTCTTGAAATTTTTGTTATGTTAAACCATAATTTTTTATGATGCGTATGTAGAATGATACGCTCTTTCAAATGGCGTGGTCACAATTGGGGGTTGCTATTTAAAAAAATTGTCGATGACGTCATATCTCGAACAACGATGACGTCACAAATATGGGTCGTATCTCAAAAAGTGCCTTTTTTAAAAACAAAATCGACGTGTCAGGAATTTTTTCGAAAACTTCTCAATTTCTAAAATAATAAATTTATTCGTTACTTTTCGAAAGCACTGTATAACATAATATTTTTAAGAAAATACATACGTATTAAAGAAATTTGAGATAATCCCTTGTATATTAAATAATAAATTTAGAGAGAGAAAGCTGAAATTTTTTATCTGGAATAATGATGTAATTATACCAAACGATTTTGTTAAATAATATTTTGATGAATTGTAGGGGTACTCTATTCTTGATGGTAAAACATTATTTTTTAAGTGCTAAAAGTATAATTCATTTTTTAGTAAACATTTTGTGAAACTGTTTTCTCAAGAAAAAAAAATAAATTCATAACTTGTATTCTTCCATAATTTATTATAACGGTAACTTGATCACTTTATACCCAATATATGTCTACAATGCTTATAATTAAATATGTAACTGTTAAAGATACACAGATTTGGTGTACCTATATTGAAGGAAAAAATTTTATGAACTAATAAAGGTAATTATTTAATTAAGCATAAAACTCAAATTTTTCCAAAATTTTGGCTACTCCCCAATTTTGGGGTATGCTGAACGCGAATCTGATTTTCTTTTGCAGTCTTAGGTATGTAGTTTTGTAGTAAAAAAATAATTAAAAGTCATACTCTGTAAGTACTCTTCCCAGATAACCAAAAAATATTCACAAATTATTCTCTTATTATCTTTTAAGAATATTTACTTGTTCTTAGAATGTTCTCAAAGTATATTTATCCTTTTAAGAATATTCTTAGAAAAACCGAATGGGACACTTTTTCCTGATCACAGAATATTCTAAGTATTAACCTGAAAATAATCATAAAATATCTTTGAATATTTCAGGAATATTTTAACAAAAATTGTAAAAATATCTAAAAAATCTCATGTCAAAATATTATATGATTATTTTTTTAAATTAATTGCATACAACCTTTGATTTTACTATTTAGATTATGCTTCAAATGTTTGGATTATTTTAAAAATAATTTATGAATAAATTAAAAAAATATTCTCTGAAAATATGACAGAAATATCAGATATATTTTAAATATAGGATGAGGATAATTTTACAGTAAGCTTAAAATATCTTTCAAGTATTGTCCAGATATGCTGATACTATTCTTAGGATATCTTCTATATCTTATCTTTCAGGGATTATTCTTTAAATATTCTTAAAATATTGGTATTGTTTCATGGATAATTTAGGAGCATATTTAAAATTTATATAAAGAATATAATTTTATATTATCTGCAAAATATTCTTGGAACGTAAAGATATAATCCTGGCGTCTTAATACATTGTAAGCGCTTCTAGACGCTTGGAAAAAACGTGTTTAGACCCTTGGGTCTAAGGTGTTTTCCAAGAGGCTAGAAGCGCTTGCAATGTATTAGGCACCAGGATTATTGCATGGATAACCCAAATGTACATGGTGTGAAAGAAGGATTTAAATAAAATTCGTAGAATGAAATCAAACATTTTAGATATATTTTCAGATAAAATATAAATATATATTAAAACAGAAAAAAGGCAAACAATAATAATACATAAATAATATATATTAATTAAAATATAACACAAGCGAATAACAACGAAATAAAATTAAAATCATGACAAAATGAGGCCCATTAAGCTACTGGTCCTGGTCCTGGTCCTTCTTCTGACCTAATTCCCTGCAAAAAAAATGAAAAATATAAAATAGAGAAAGTAAGTTTAAAGCTTTAATTAGCAAATTCAAATTAAAAGCTCTACTAAGGTGAACATTATCCTGCTGGCGCTTCTCTATACATGAATATGTCACCGCAGGCCACTGCATAAAGGGCTTGGTTATTATTAGTATATATTTTTACACATTTTAATACTTACTTATTAATACGTTCTGTGGCTTTCGTTAGCCAAATTCCTATTTGTATCTCGATATCTTTATCAGTCACCTTAGGATCAAAGGATTTAACTGTTCCTAGAATAAATAATAATGAGAACTTTTGCAATATGATAAAACATCTATATGAACATATCCTATTATTATCATCAGTTTTCACAATGAAATCAAAATGAAATTGCTGAATTAATATTTCAATGTATTATAACTTTATCTTATTAAAATTTCTGAAAGAAAAAATAAACATGCAAGCACCTCAAATAACAAAACCTTCAAAATAACTATTTTAGAAAAATAAGGTGATTTCTATTGTAACCAGGAAAATCAATATAATTATGAGTGGTTAAATATAACTAAAAATAATCTAAAACAAATGTTTTCTTACCGATTATTGCAGAAAAAACGTTTGTATTTGAAAAAGGTTTCTTATTTTCTCTGTGTCCGTGCAGGGTAAATAATTTGGCAACGTCATTAACCATGACTTTAACCATGATGCGTCTAATGCAGTCTTTAAAATTGACCCCCCCAATTCGTGATAGACTCTTAACCTGAAAAAAATTAAATATATGATTTAAAGAGTTAACAGTGTGTAGTTATGGCTTGATGAAAGTTCAGTTAACTAATAAAACAATATGAATGTCACTGTAATTTTAAACAGTTTAAAAATTATAAAAATTTATAGATGAAAACAATTATAAGGTTTCAAATAAAAAAATAAGGTTTTATGTAGTACTTTGCCCGGGAAAACCATTGTACAATTGTTATACTTATATAATTATAAAGACCCTTCGAAAAATTACTTGAGTTAGTGATCAGGTAACGTGTTTAATTGTAATTGACCAATAAATGCTATGGCAATAATAAGTTAGTAACCAGTCACTTTCTGAATAGTGGCGAGCACCTATATGCTTGAAGCGTTTCAAAGACTAGAATTAACGTTTTAAATTTAATGTTGTTATAATTTTCAATATATTGTAGATATAATGTAATTATATATTGTAATTAGTAGTGGCGAGATACACCGTATTGCCCTCTTTCAGTCTTTGTTACTACCTGTCTGACAATTATTGTCCAATTGATAAATAAATTAAATATATTATATTATATTTAAAATAATTCATTGGTTTCTTTCTTCTCTAACTGATTCTCAGTAGCTAAACTGATTGCACCAACGCTTTCCAGTAGTTGTACGATTTTTAAACAAAACAAAGCAAAACTCGACCAACTTACCAGTGACTGAAATATTTCAACGTCTTTCAAAGTACCATCCAAATCTTGAAATTCGTCTATTGTCTTAACGGGTAATGTTGATAAAACACTGAGGGTATTCTCCGAGGTATTTTCCGTTTCAGAAACTAGATCAATTTTTTTTTTTATATTGCTCATTTGTTTTTCAATGGAGTCTAGTTGTTTTTTTATATATATTAAATATTTAATAACTTCTTTTTCAAACGTTATTGTATCTGCAAATTTAAAATAACAAAATCAAATCAAACAAATTATCAAATTTAATGAATTAAATAAGCTGATTTTCCCGTAACTTAAAAAATTCAAACCTTCAAATTGGAAATAACAGACTTAATGTTAATGACTTAATATTTGAATAATCATCATCTATTTATGTTCTTAGTATACCAAGAGTAAATTAACAATATATATTTAAGTAAATAAAATAGTACCTTCACGTCTCTCGAAATTCTTGCTAGTCCTCTGATAATCTTTAAAAAGGTTGATAAATGTAAAAATGTGAAATAATACTTACATTCATAATCCGCTAGATCACATTGCGCCCCTATTTCTACTGTCGATTCGACCCCATTGCCTACAGGGGTCTGAATTGTTAACGTGGTTGCCATGGAGATTCGTAAGGTAGTGCCACCACATTGTGCCGCTGAGAACTGCAAATGACATTGACAGCTGCGATAATTCTGATTTCAATTAAATCAAATAATTCACTACCGTAACGTGCTGCCAATGCCAGTAATTGTGGGGCAGCAGTGAAACAGGGCACCAGACTAGTATAAGCGCAGGCGACCTGATCTAGCGGATTATGCTTAAACATTATATTCTCACCATTGGTTTTTTCGACTAACACAACCGATGAACTAGTGTCCTGGGTTTCTATAAAAATAAAACAGAAAATTAAAAAGGAATTTTCAATTCAAAATCAATCTTAGTTAACAGAGTTAACTTTTAACTGAGCTACCCAAACCTGTGCATATATATATACAAAAAAAAATATATGAAAACTAGAAGACTTATATTGCTGATAGCTAGCAAAAAATGTCATTAATATATCCATGGAGTACATTTGATTACCTGCACTAGTTTAGAGGTTTAGTATCTAAGATTATATACATCACTAACCTGCCTTATCCTTGCTGAATGGAGGTGGCGGGAAATTGCATAATATAGCAGGAGTTTCGTCACTGTCAGTGTTATCAGTTTCATAATCGTCATCAAATGTTTTCTTCTTTGGTACCCTTTTCTGGGGTATTTCCTCTAAGTCTGAGACATCACTGACAATACATGCTTTTGACGCTTTAGCATTTGCCACATTAAAATTTTCATAATCCTTCTGTGACATCAAATATCCAGTGTACTCTTTCCATTCACCCTCAGGGAAATCTGGTGGAGTTAATTGGTGTTTAATAGCTTTTTCTAATTTACTTTTAGAAAAAGAAGGGTACATACATCTACTTGTTCTTCTGTTAAACCAAGTAGATGGGACCACTTCAACCTCATCTCCTTCAAATTTGACAACCAGCCACGGCATCTACAATACGTAAAAATATGCAGTAAAAAAAGAACAATACCTACTTTGGTTACAGAGCAACCAAGGAGAAAATATAAAATTTAGATATTTAGAATAGAAATAAATGTGTAATAGCCCACCAACCCATCTGCTAATTTTAATGGCTCATTAAAATTATCTGTTATTATTTATTAAAGCTAGCAAGTTCATTAATGAAAGATAAAAAAAGAACATTTTAAGATAACAGTGAAACAGTGAAATCAGTTACCCTGTGCAGCCTGTAAATTAGTTTAAGTGTAACATTGGATATACCACAAAGCCATCTCTATAGGGAAGCCGCACTAGTTTAATTTCTATGTCAGATATTGGCCAAACTGATGCAGGATCTAAATTTTTAACAAAATATATACCTAGGTCTGAGGATTCACAGGGGATTTCAAAAAAATTAGATTTTTCTCTATATCGTTTACCGATTATGACCTGAGTATTTCTTACTGGGCAAAAAGCAAAATTTTGTATTTCTATTACCGTGTGATCTCTTAAGTAACAACAGGAATCATTCTGTTTCAAAGACAATTTGAAACGTTTACAAATTAAAATTTCGTATTCTGGTCCAGTACATTCATTAATTAAAATTCCACCATAATGCTGTTTAGTTAATTGATATGTATGATCATTACTCTGTGATATTGGAGTTATCAGATTTTGATTAATTTCCGTTACTCTATGAATAATTTGAACTAGTGGGTTGTCATGTTTTCGAATAAGGTTTAATAATGTCTGTAAAAAATTTTCGCTTGAAAAATTGGAGAAATTTTCTAAAGACCCAAATTTTTTTACATCACTACAAATATGCAATAAATTGTGAAAATTGTGTGATATAAAATGTACCCCGTATATTGAGATGGTTTGGCTTACAAAATGTTTCAATAAAGATTGAGCATAATCAACATATTTATTTTCATTGCAAAATTGTTCACTTAGTAACAATGTAATTGCAACCGTGAGAGTCAAAAAGTGTTTATAATTTGGACTAGATATTTTATTTTTTAGAACTAGAGGACCTGTATATAGTAAAAATTGTCGGAACTCCGTTGCTTTCCAACGCTTTATTTCCTTCAATGTCCTTGGTTTCCTAGAAAACTCAGATGGCATATATTTTGCTAACAGTTCCAAATTTTCAGAAATGGCATTAATTGTCCGAGAAGGTAATTTATTTGGAGGTAATCCAAAGCACCATATTCCACACACAATTTTTTTTACGATACCTAAAAGAACTAAATGCATGTAATCTAAAGGTACATCATTTATTATGTCAATGTCAGGTATATTTACTAAAATTGTGTCGCCAGTATGATGATCTGGATCACTTTTTTCTACAAAACTCATGTGGGTTCTACAGATAAAATCTAAATCTGGAAAACAAATTCTATCTTTTATAAACTCTCCTTCCTGGAAACATTTTGAACAAGAGCTGTAGCCTGAATGTCCCTTAATTTTCAAAACACTTGCTTTTGCAACAGCATCAAACAAGAACATTTGCACTTTGAATGGGTATACTTTGCCAAATAAATTTATCCCGTTCATTGTTAAATCACAAACTTCAGTCACAAAGTCTACTAAAAAGTCGTTAAAATCTAAAGGTTTTTCATAGCCATGGTATAACCCAATAAGTGCAACATTATTTACAGAACAGATAGACTTATTTACACACAAAATAGGGTAAAACTGACTCGAGGTGCTTTTAGCCAAAGGCAGTCCATCAATATTAATTCCAACTTGTATTTTTTCGAATGGCATAAGATTTAGTTTTTTATATTGTGATTCTATAGCATTTTTTATACCTATATGATAATAATGACCTGGATTAACAATACGAGTAACGATATTCCGAGGAGTTTCTAATAATGTCCTTGGATCCTTTGGTAAATTTTGAAATGATGTAGTGTCGGAATTCGACAAAATTTGTAATAATGATTTAAGTGCTGTGTGAGTAATTTTGTTTTCCACAGCCCATCTTTTTAACAATGATATTGAATTATTGTTCAGATGATTCAACATTGGAATAACAGTATTTGGCAAAGTATTTGTGTCATATATAGTGAAAGAAGGGGTTGGCTGAATCATTGAGGATTGCATTTCTACGATATTAATATTATTGGTTTCCGGTTCATCATTACTGCTAATGGCTTCTGTACTAGAATCATTATTACTGGAAATTTTTTCTAAAATATCATGTACTTCCCTATTTAGATGTCTGCACCAAGTAGAGCTCTTCGTTTTAGGCATCTTATGTCCTCTATAGTCCTTTTATGAAGTAAGTATACCTATTTTACTTATATTTTACTTATATTAAATGAAGGAATTTCAATATTGAATTTATATTAAACAAAAATTACGCCGACATAAAACCGGCCTAATACACAGCATGTAAGACATTGTGTGGAACATTCATATTAGTTATAAATTAATGATATTAACATTAGATTTAGCTATATAGGTACCTACCTGGCTGTAGTTTCGTTGAAAACGACTGTTCAGTGTTCAGTTAAAAAATATATGGCGTGGCGTGGCACAATATCACCACACATTCACACAAGCACAAAACAATTCACAATGGCGGTTCAGTCCGGTTCGGTCGGCGTTGGCGGTAAAGCGGTGTATTGTCAACTGTCAAGCTTCGACTGTAGTTCCCTCTATGGTGAACTAAAATTTCTTCCTTTTTCATTCAAATTTTCCCTCCCATTATTTTAACAACCTCTCTTTAATAAACGGACATTTTGTTAAAACGTTTCGATAGTATTTTATTTAATAGATATAAGATATTATTATCTTATTTTTATTATTATAAAGTAATGAACATTTCAATCATAAATAAAATCGTAAATAAAAAGGTAATTGGTCCTTTTATTGTTTTTGAATAGAACAATAAGCTATATACCAACTATATAACTATTATTCTAAATTGATTCCCAACATATAATTTTAAAATGTTTTATAGATTGTGTTGAAAATATTTGCTTGAAAATATTTTGTTAATAATTTTTGCTGATATATTCACATTAAAATAAATTATAGATATTTCTTTACACTATTTACTGGGATATTCTTCAAAAATATCTTCAGAATATTCCTTCTGGAACATATTCATAAAAAAATATTCTTAGAATAACTCACTAACATTATTCTAAATTGATTCCTAAAATACAATTTTAAAATGTTTTTACAGATTGTTCTGAAAATATTTGCTTGGAGATATTTTGTTAATAATTTTAGCTGAATATATTCACAGTAAAATACACTATAGATATTTTTTTAGACTATTTACTCGGATATTTTTCAAAAATATTTTCAGAATATTCCGTCTGGAACATATTCAGAAAAAAATATTCTTAGAATAACTTACTTACGTTGTTCTATATTTATTCCCAAAATATAATTCTAAAATGTTTTTATAGATTGTTCTAAAAATATTTGCTTTGAAATATTTTGTTAATAATTTTAGAATATTTGGATATATCAAAAATATTTTCCAAATATTTTTAGAATTCATTCAAAAGATATTTTCTTAAAAGAATTAGGTATTATTCTAAGAATATCTTGTGTTATCTGGGTTTAGAAATTAATTTTAACATTTAACACTAACTTGATCACTTTGTACCCGATATAAGTGTCCACAATGATTATAATTAAATATATAACATATAACTGTTAAAAATATATAAATTTGTTGTAGAAAAAACATTTACTTACCTTATGTGAAGTAATCAATATGAACTAATTAAATCGGTCATTTTTAATAATTGTGATGTCACATGGTGTCACAAAAGATATCAAATAAATACAAAAAATAATTAAAATAATTTTTACATTGTGGACACATTAAGTTAGATACAAAGTGATCAAATTAGTGTTAAAGTTAATTTGTGAAGGTATACAGGTGATGACTTTTAATTATTTTTTTCTTGAAAAATACGTTCGACCGCAAAAAAATAATTTCAAATTCGTGTTCAGTATACCTACTCAAAAATGAGAATATTGGCGAGGGCCGTTTAAAAAGTCGTTTTGGGGCCCTCCGCTACGGGTCGAAGCCGCGCCCGCCCTTCGAAAAGGTGTAACGGCGGCGTTAAAAAATATATTGCTGTCATAATTGTTGCAACAAATTAATATTGTAGAAGTTATTTACTTTTGTAAGCTAAAATGATGAATTTTACAGACCGCCACAATAAACGAATTAATTCCAAACTTTACCTGCAGAAAGAATAAAAACTACGGGCAATGACACAGAATAACTAACCACTCATGTCAAAGTCTACATATTATAATAATACTAATAAATAATTATGATAAAAATTAAAAAAAAAACTCGCCTTCGTCGTGATTGGAACTCGCGATTTCAGGGTTGAAATCCTACGACAGTACCATTGCGCTAAATTTCCTCTTCTGACTCATAGAAAATATAGTACTACGTAGAATGAAATGTCCCTAACATTCTGAAAGAACCATAGGAAAATCAAACATCAGCGCCTCTATCGGTTTGGGAGAAAAGGTGTAGCTACTATATCGATAAGTGAACATCCGCTAATATCATTTGACATTAGTTTCCCCGTTTAGATATGCAACATTATATACATCAAATATAGCGCCACCTAGTAGCAACTGTAAAAATTATTTAATTCCCTTTTTAGTACATATTACTCAAAAAATAAGTCATTTTAAAAAGCAAATTTTTTTAATGAAAATCTTATTTACAATATTGTTTCATGTGTGTTCATATCATAAGTTATAAATTATACATTTACAAATCAAAATGAAAAGTTAAGTTAATTTCACCTGTAACATACTAAATTATTCAAAAGTAACAAAAGTATAAATTAAAAATATATTACATAAATAGGTTACAC
The DNA here is from genome assembly GCA_963924545.1 of Pogonocherus hispidulus. Taxonomy (NCBI): domain Eukaryota; kingdom Metazoa; phylum Arthropoda; class Insecta; order Coleoptera; family Cerambycidae; genus Pogonocherus; species Pogonocherus hispidulus. The sequence continues at coordinate 35,932,263 of OZ004694.1, read as the reverse complement.
TAGTCACGCGGGCACTGATGTAGTTTACAAAAATTATAATTTTATTATTATAACAAACACAATTTACTAAATAACAATAATTGTCAATATAAGAATTATTTAACTTAAACTAAATAGGGAACTAACGGTTCGCCACCCGCTAGCCCTTTATAATCATATTATCTTTATTTGATGATACTTTGTAATAACTCAACAGTCAGTAACTATCCCGGGCTAGCTGGCTTTTGTTCCGTTCGCATAGGATCCCCTCCGCATGTTCCCTTCAAAAGTCACATTGAAAATATTGAGAGCTGAAATCTGCTATACTAGCATAACATCATAGGCATCGTTAAAACATTCTCGATGGCGCCGACATATTGTAAAATATATTCCTGAACAAAATTGTTACACCACAAGTTTATTCCAATATTTCTTACATGTAAAACTTTAATCTAACTTACGTGATGTTGAAGGTAAATGTGAAAATGTTAAATTGTCATCATGAAGAACGCTTAATTCTTCTGAAATTGGCGATAATAGTGTAGTGTTGTCTGAAAAATAATACACAAAATTAGTTTTTTTTAAGAGTTCTAGTTGAATAAAAATGTGATTTTGGGCTTTTAAAATTAAAATTTAGCAATGTTACTGAATTTGTGTAAATAACAATTGTATACCTACTTACACGAACAGAAATGTAGTTTTGGGTAAGAATTTTTTTAGACGGTTGTTCGTAGCATGGTCCTCAGGTGTAAAATGCTTGTCACACACGAAAATTGTTATATAGGTATTTGAATATAGTCTAAATTTATAATAATCACGTTGTTTAACTTGCAGCCACAACAAAAAACAATCTATAGTTTTTCGGATTAGGAAATCGGTGCTGCACACCATAGATTAACTGCACACTAGATGGTCGACAATTAGACACTACACTACACAGCCAGTTTTTCCAATTTTCGCAAATTATTAATTCCAAACTATGAAACAGATTAGCAGAAATTACTTTTATATAAAAAGAAATTCAATACTAGTAAAAGTAGTAAACACCAAAGAATGTAAACACAGAATTGTAGTTGTCTTGTTTTCACACGTATTTCTATGGTTCAAAAACGGAAATATTAAATATTATATCATACCACAGAACCTCCACACATGCGAATTAAAAACGCCTTGCGCGCCATCTCTTGTTTTGGGAGAAAAGTTTTCGAGCCGCCATTACGGTTTCAGTGCTGCTATAATAGATTTCATTCTACGTAGTACTATATTTTCTATGTTCTGACTTCATGCCGCAAAATCTGTTAAATATGTAAAATGTACGTGTTAACCTGAACAATTAATTTTTACGGTTATTCTAATTAGAAAAGCATTTCGCATCAGTATTTTGGTAATCAGGTGTTTGACAGTCGGTACTATCGATTCCGTTAGCAATATTTCTCATAGGAAAATAATGAAAATAACCTATTTGAAGTTTAATTAATTTGACAGTTTTCGTGGGAGAGTTAACAATCCTTGGGTGCTTATCTCGTTAGTGCGATCTCACATCCGCGGATAAAATGAGAAAGAAGTTGAGACGGATGCGACTCGAGATTTTCGAAGACGAAATAGACGTAGAAGGAGTCGACGTATGGTCTCGAAAAAAAATCTCAAAGGATTAGAGAAAGAACTGAACAAAGTAGGTATTTCGGCGGGCGTGACGGGACTATTAGGAGCTAGGACAAACGCCGGTGCTAGCCGCATCTCTCTCGCCGAACGGCGATCGACGTAAATTTTGCAGAGGCTTTTTGAAAAGGCGTTTAAATTGGGAAAACCCGTAGGAAACGGCACGAAAATACCCTACGCATTGGAGAAAGGCCGGGGGCGACCTCCGGTGGCCCGCGGAAATCGTTCCGAGATCGCCCCTCGGAGGAGATAGCTTTGAAACTTTGTGGATTTGGGGACGGAATTTAGAGCGAGACAGAATGGACGCGTTTTAATATATATGGATAAATGTATTACCTATAATAAAAGTAGATAGTGGCATTATTTTTGTTTGTTTTATCCGCTCTCGAAGTCTGATAGATTAAAACTGGGACACCCTATATATTATAATAACGGATTTATATAACTTATTGATATTTCAATTTTACGAAAACTACATAATTTAATTATTTTGCTTACTACTTGTTAATGGGTCTAAGTTATATAAGTTATAATGAAATATTTAAACATTTAAGTAGACAGAACACGAACAATTTTACTAGTCGCTCTGAAGTTTAGAAGAATCACTCGAGGTGTTGAGCTACAATCAAGAGGGTACAGGAAATGAAGTATAATCTATAATAAAGAAATTAAAAATGAATTCATATGATAAATTCAAACAGTATGGAATAACAATTATAGATGGATTTTCTCACTATATCTCCTTCAACTAAAAAATCTAGATGTTTTCATTTAGTTGCGTGGCTGTAATCTAATGTACTAGCTACCACAATAATTACAAAATTGATAGAAACCTTATATATACCTTATTTTGAAGTTAACCTTTGCATGTTTCAGATATACAGGGTGTCCACTTAGTGCGCGGAAGTCCAATATCTAGGTTAGCAGAGGAGATATTTTAATTTTTTTTCTACAACGTTGCCTAATTTCTCAAAATAAAAACAAATTCGGATGTACACACGATATACACACCGAAGATAGGATGTTGCGCCGAAGTGGGCGGTCCTTAATATGAGCGTGACGTCACTCTTGTGCATATAATGTTTATTATATTCTACCCATAAAAGTGAGTGAGCGTTATTGCTAACATTTCTTCAGGAGAAAATGCCAGACCCTGTGAAAGCTCCACTTTCTTCAATAAAATATCTTTCAATTTAATATTTAATTCATCAAAAGATGATTGTGACATATGATAATAATTAAAGAACTTGTCACCATCTTTTTGTAAATCTCCATATAAAGCGTAAAATGCATTTTGTTGGATTCTATTCCTATTAATTGGATGTACTGCCCATTGCCTCCTTCGCCTTCTATTAAATATTTTTTTATAATACACATGTAGTACACACAGATCCATTTTTATAACACGATAATACGTGCTTCACTGACTATCGTGTGACATGAAACTGGCGCTGGCGATGAGTGGTAGAATACGCGTGCATAAAATACAGTTTGGTATAATCAGCGATTTTCTCAACTCCGCGTTTCGTGGACAAAAACGCATGCATAAAAGAGTACTGTGTGAGATTCTTTCTATAGTCACTGGTGAGAGTGACGGAATGCGCGCGGCAGACGAAAACTGAACACCGGGAACATACGGCCCTGGGATGGACAGGGTGCTAAGTTTATTATGTACAGGCACTCACTTTGTTATTTTAAATAGCGACCTATGTTTTTTATTATTTCATCGAATTCTACGTGATAAATTAAGGACATTTTATCTAATGCACCCCTATCAAAATATTGATAGTTTTCGAGATATCTGACTTAATTTTTTTTTTATTAAAATTACTCAATTTTTATACATGAAACATTTTGGTTGTGTGAGCAGCTAGAAAGATTTTTTTTGCGATAATGTAGAGGGAGGATGGCTATTTCCAAAGATGTATCAAAAATTGAACTGCAATATACATGGGTGCAAAAAAAATTGTGTCAAATATGACAAACGAAAATTTCCAAAATCTCCACTAATTCAAATGGAACACCCTGTATTTTATTAAACCATGAAATGCACTTCTACAAACCCTATAATTTTGCAATAGCTTTCCCTATATCTAATTTGTGTAGTTTTTGCAAAAAACGTATTTTTATGAAAAACATCGGAATTGCGCGCGTTTCTTTATCGAAATAAACGTAATAAGCGCATTTCCTTAAAATTTATAGATAGGTTTACATTTTTGGAGTACCATTTTTTAAAGCAGCGAAAATTAAATATTTTAATAAATAAGAGGCTATGAAAATTAATACTTTATTTACAAAGAGAAAAAAAGTACATAATTATTACATTTGATGAAGTATTGGTAAATAATTATAGTTCCAGACTATGATAAGTTATTTATCAACACCTTTTTTCAAGGATATCATCCAGATTTACAAATATTCCAAATATGTAGGCTTGAAGGAAAGATTTGAAAGAACAGCAAATGCGGATTATGGGAAATTATGGATTATGTAGTTAGCAAAGAGGATAATCAATTGAATATTGTGATAACTAACTAAAGGGGAGGAAACAAATATCAGTTCATTCACTTTTTAATTTATCTTAAATTAAATGTTCAAAATGTCTGCCGTTGTTTTCTACACAAAGCACAATTCTACATTGAAAATTTATTTGAATATTTCTCGACACTAAGGGAGTTGTAGTAACAAATACGTTTCTAATTTTTGGTTTTAAATCTTCAATATCCGTTGGTGGTACTTCATATACACGTTCTTTAATATACCCTACAGGAAAAAATCCAAGCTATTCAAATCTGGCGAACGTGTGGGCCAAGGAACCGGACCTCAACGACCTATCCACATGTTTGGATATATTTGATTTAAGTGTTTTCTAATCTGAAAAAGTAAATAGTAGCAAACATATAATCGAATAAAATAATCAAATTACCATCAAACTTGAATGTGGAGGGGCACCATCATGCTGAAACCACTGTTGAACCATCATTGGTATCATTGGGAGCCATATTATGTCTCAGGAGAATGGGAAGTTCATTTTGCAAAAAATGTAAGTACACGTTTGTGTTTAAATTGCCTTAAAAAAAGTATGGTCCAACAATATGTTCTCCACATATTCCAGCCCACATGTTCACCTTGAAACGATGCTGAAGGCCTACCACTCGGAATAACCTGGGATTACTGTCAGATTAGTGATGAAAATTACGATGATTGGGTATACAAGTATTCGAAAATGTGGATTCATCAGTGAACAAAATATTCAGCAAAAAGTTTGTATTTTCTTGAACTTTTTGCTGCGCCCAACGACAAAACTGTAAACGGTTTTGGATGCGTCAATGATTGGTGGTATTCGCTGTGATAGGGACGAATCTTACATTTCTTCAATATTTTATTTGTTAAACTTTTGGAAACTCCGATGTCATTGCTAATTTTCCTGGCACTAATATTTGGATTTTCAATAACAGATGCCACAATATTGAACTGATTTTCCTCGTTGCTACTTTCATATCTCCTGGTAGTTTTCTCATAATTTGCATTTCCTGTTCTTTCAAATCTTTCCTTGAAATTCACAAAGCAGTGAGTACGAGGGAATCGTTATAAATCTGGACGATTTCCCTTGTAAAGACGACTTGCCAGCAAACAACAATTGCCATGAGGTTGTCCTAGAGCGTACCTACACCATAATTACCAATTCTTCCTTTGAATAATTCATTATTTTTAATTACTGTAGTTTTGAACGTGAATGTTTGTTGTAGAAGAAATGACATGAAAATTTACTGTGACAAGACTGGTAAAACTATTATGACAGTCCAGCGCCTCCGCGATTATCTGAGTTAAACGGAGTAAATCTAGAAGGCGGTGTGACAGTCGATCATCCTTACAGGCGCTTACTACGTTTATTTCGATAAAGAAAGGCGGGCAATTCCGATGTTTTCCATAAAAATGCGTTTTTTGCACAAACTACACAACTTAGGTATAGGGAAAGCTATTGCAAAATTGTAGGGTCTGTCAAAGTGCATTTCATGGTTTAATAAAATACAGTGTTCCATTTGAACTAGTGGAGATTTTGGAAATTTTTGTTTGTCTTGCACTCTGTACCTATATTGCAGTTCAACTTTTGATACATCTTTCGAAAGAGCCATCCTCCCTCTACAGTATCCCAAAAAAAATTGTTTCTAGCTGCTCACACAACCAAAATGCTTCATGTATAAAAAATGACTAATTTTAAGAAAAAAAAAAATTCAGCTCAGATATCTCGAAAACTATCAATATTTTGATAGGGGGCATTAGACTAACTGCCCTTAATTTATCACATAAAATTCCATAAAATAATAAAAAACATAGGTTGCTATTTAAAATAACAAAGTGAATGCTTGTATAGAATAAACTGAACACCCTGTACATCCGAATTTATTTTTATTTTGTGGAGCTCGAGAAATTAGGCAACGCTGTAGAAAAAAATGTTAAATATCTCCTTTGCTAAACTAGATATTGGACATCCGCGCACTAGGTGGACACCCTGTATAGTAGAAGTTGTACAGGGTGGCCCAAATAAGATGACCCTATACCTTATCTCGGAAACTGTTAGAGATAGAAAAAAAAGTTTTATACAAAACTTGTTTGCAGTAAAGTAAATTTTTTATTTTTCGTACTTTTACATATACAGAGTGATTCAAAAGTAGTGAATCAAACCTAACTTATGGTTTTTTTAATGGAACGGCCTATATTTTCTTAGGCCATTATATGTGTCTCTAGGAGAGCAGTCAAATGGTTTTTTGTTTATGAAAATCCGTTACGGCGTTGCCAAGTTATCGTAATTAAAGTGAAAATGCGGATGTTGGAAGAACCATTTGTTTTTCTATAGCCGATTAAACTTTTCGAAAATGTTTATTATGTGACTATTACTAATGGTCCCTCATGTAATACTGACCACACAAAATTAACTTAACTTATATAGGGTGTTCAAATTTGACCTTTGAACTTTTGGATTTTGAAAACGCTCTATCTCAATTTTTTTAAACGGAATGCATATATTTTTTTTCCAAAAATCAATTAAGTGTTTCAATATCTACAATTCATAGAATCAATATCCTATATAAAAATTTTCCCATTTTCGAGATATTAGTCAATCACTATTTTTTGGTCGTCGTCAATTATTTACGGTCGGTTTCCTGTGCATAGTATTAGTACTAATTTACTATTTATAAATTATTCTGTTGATATTATTTGTCTCACTACTCCTGGACTGATTTTTCTATTAAATCCATTTTATAGCGTATTATTTTCTATTATTATCGATCCAATATGTTCATATAAAACATTTCACTTTCAAATTCAGTAGCAGTATCCAACTCCATTACTTGAAAAAATTTAAAAGCATGGTACTTTTTATCTTCATTGTTCTTTGAGTATTTACTAGTTTAGTGAATATTTGAAAGATGGCATTCCTTTGACAATTTTCAATCACCTCCCAAAGTATAATTGCTTTTTTCTGATAAAATTGTTTTTAACGTTTCTTATTATTATGAATTGTTACAAAATTTGCCAAGTCAAGTAAGTATTATTCTTGAAAATATGTTTTCGATCAGTTCTCCTTTTTATCTGGATCTTTACAGCTTGTCACATTCTCTTAATATAACATAATAATTGCGTATTTATTGTGACTTCATAAATCAGGAGGCTATGCCCAACAATGAGAAATGTCGTTGTTTCTCAGATCGTTCTATATGTCAAAATTATTAGTTAAACGTATTTAATCATGCCAATTTTTACTTATGTGTTTATGTCTAATGTATATTTAAAATAAAAAAATAGGTATATTACATTGTTATCTTTCGCTGTCAAAAAATTATTTGTTTCATATATGTATTCATTGTTTTGTTTAGTTAATTGTTAATTCTTCTATAAATATATCTGTTTAAAAATGTATTCCATTGTTATTTTTGTTTGCATTATGCAGTATAGTTATAGGACCACACAGTTGGTTAACCTCATGAAATATCAGTGTTGACACCATTTATTTCTATTGAAAAACAAAGACATTATTGATATCGACGTCCTGTTGACGTCTAAACTTAGTATATAAGCCATTTTTTGTAAACATATTATTCATTATAGTTTTGTGGCCGAAGGCTATAGTCTAATTGTATTTTGGGTAGTTAATTAAATTAATTTTTAAAAACAAGTTTCCCGAAGTCAATTATTTAACTGGCGCTGCGAACAGGATAGTGCAACGAAGAAGAAATTACAAAAATTACCTTCTTTGGCAGATCTCAATCTCTTGTGTACTAACCAACAAACCACGGCTTCGTTCTTTATTGAACACCAATCAGAAGATTCCTTCAGCGAAAACTTCCATTGGACGACTCAACCCCGAGTGCGAGAATAAGGACATCACCCACGAGCAGAAAATTCGAATCAGCAATGCTAATTCCCATGATTTTCCTGTAAGTAGATAACCTTTCCTCATACTTATACAAATTTTAGAAAAGTGACCAATCGTTTTACATAAAACTATTTCATGTCAAGTAAAAACATAAGTGTTGAAATTATAGAGAATAAAAATCACAGACATTCTCCTTACATTTCAAAAAATTTAGCTCCGTCAAGTGAAAATTCACCTGGAATTTCGAGTTTGTCATTGCAACAAATAAGCGAATTAGAAAGTATAGTTTTGAATACCTCTAGTGTAAAACAAATTAACAAAATGTCCACTATTTCAACTAGTGACATTTCAGAACTTTTAAAAACATTACCAACCTTTGCACCAAATGACAATTTACCTCTTTTCATTTCGAAAACTGAAAATGCCGTTGAAACATTAAGACAATTTGCCTTAACGCCATTTCAGTTAGTGTTAACCACTCAAATTATTTTAAGTAAAATTAAAGGTTTGGCTGCCACCAATATTTTCTTAGAAAATACTAGCGAGTGGAAAACAATCAAAGCTGCTTTAATAAAATATTACGGCGACCACAGAAACGAAAATTTGTTAGAATCAAATCTGAAACAAATTAAACAAAATGGAAATGAAACTCCTTTACAATTTTACCATAAAATAATAGACGCTCAAAATGCTTTAATTCAGTACATACAAATTCATACGACTAACGAAGATATAAAAACTCACGAAATTCAAAAAGTAAAATATCTAACTTTAGAACAAATTAAAATAGGAATTAGAGAACCTTATAGGACCTTGTTTTCTTATGTTCCTCCTACATCCGCAGAAGAAGCACTCCTCAAGTGCCACGAATATGATAATAATCAAACTGCGATTAAACAACTTCACGTGTTTCCTAAAAACACAAATAACATTAATCCACCTATGCGCAATAATAATCAAAATCAATCGCGCAATACAAGCAATACACCATTTAATTATAATACGCATAATAATTTCCAACAACCAGCGATATCTAATAACAGACCTAGACCATTTGGCGATATTAATAAACCAGCAGGTCAACGTACCTTCTTCCCTACAAATAAACAAGTATTTGGAACACCCCAAAGATCTTTCCAAACACCTTCAAATAACTATATACCTACGCCAATGTCGATTCAAACAAGTAATACTAAGACACCCTCTAGAAATTTTCAATTTCAATCCCCTGAAAAACAAAAATTTATTTCCCAAGAACTGCATAACACTGAGACAGAGAGTTACGAATTAAACTATGATGAATTCGAAGATAACGAGAATTCTAATCCGCCAAATGAAACGGAAAACTATGTCGAATTTGAAAATTCAGATTATTATCCTGATGACGAAAATTTTCAATTAAAAGCCTTGGAACCGACGTCAACTTAAATAACATCAATTACGGTTCAAAGCTTCCATTTTTCTATTTACCAGAAAAAAATCTAAAAGTCTTAATTGACACGGGAGCGACCGATTCAATAATAAATCCAAATAAGATCAAACAATTTAAACAATTTTTATTTCTAGAACAATTTCAAGTAACAGGTTTGCATAAAACTATTTCTTCCAACAAAAATTTAAAAATTAAACTGCTAGACGAATTAGGTATCGATACTAATATAAAAATAAGAGTAATCCCTTGGCATGAACGCTTTGATATACTAATAGGATCTAAAGACTTACACCGTCTTAATGCTAATATAAATTACAAAGATAAAACATTACAAATCAATGATACTATAATTCCCTTTTATTTAGAATTTAACAACATGCAAATTAACTTTAACTCAGTTTCAAAAAATTTTATTTTTATTCCAACGAGTATAGAACACGGAGAAATCTACATTCCAGAAACACCTTTAACTAATAATATCATTATACCAGAATGTTTTGCCAACGCTCAAAACGGTTTCGCAAAAATACCAGTAGAAAATCCTCAGAATATCGAAATTAATTTTAAAGAAAGAATACCCGTTAGTAGTATAGCTGGCGGGGTTCTGTGACACTTCGATGGCATGTCCATCCGAAGGTGTCCAAAGATCGAGGGGGTTCTCTCAAGGTCGCCGAAGAGTTCTTGGAATGTATCTGAAGAAGTGGTCGTCAATGACCAGAGGGTGTAGTTCTGGTTTCTGCCGCGCGGCAGATATAGGGGTCGCTGTGCGCGATATCTAGATGAAGAGATAAGCGGTGCGGTCTTTTGGTGACATTTTTTTGGCTTTATCTGAAGAAGTGGTCGACGACGACAATGACCAGAGGGTTGGCGAAGAGCGGATTTTTACCTTTGCTTACCTGTTAGCCTGTTGGTGACACACCTGATGGTTACCTTTGCTTACCTGTTAGTTTAGCCTGATCTGTACCTGTTGGTGACACACATGATGGAAAAAATGATGCATTTTTGTGGTCAAGTAATGTAAATCTTCCAGTGTGTATATTTTTAATCAGCATGATAACCTTTGCCCTTGTTATCTTGTTATTCTCGGTTTTAATGACGTAATTGATTTTTATAAAGATGTATGTGTGTAACTTCTCTAATTAAGCGTTGTAAACATTAGCAGATAATTATTGATCTCTGACCTTGTTATTTTATTCGGTTTTAACGGCGTAATTGATTTAAATAAGATTTAACTTCTTTCGTAGTAAAAAACAGGTTCAAATTATTTAAATTATAAAATGTTCAAGATTTAAGATCTGCTATTGAGTATGGAAAGATTCTATAGTTTAACTTTGAATCGATTGTATATGGGGGGTTTTTCATTGAAATTTAATATCATGATCGTTTCACAAGAGGATATTATGTAGAAATTAGTTTAGATGAAATAAAATGTTATATACTTATTTTATTGTTAAAATAAAAAAAAGATGTAGAAATTTATTTTTAAGTTTTATTAACGTGTAGTATAGATTAGTGTTCAAGCAGATATCTAAAAAACAGTTCTGCTTTTAAAGAGGATACCTGTTAGTTTAGATGAATTCAAATAAACTATAATACATTTTTTAAATAGCTTTATTATTTAATATTTTTCCATTTATACCATATATTTAATAAAATAACATTTTCATAAGCACAAGTTAGATCGTTAAAAGAATGATTTTTACAATGATAAGTTTTAATATTACAATTACAAGGTAAAGGATTATAAACTTGTTTTCTTAACGTTTTTAAATTTGGACAACCAAGTTCATCCGTATTAATTATTTTGTTGGAAATAAATTTACTTAATACAGTTTTTTTGTTCAGTCCTTTAACTATAACATCTTTATCACTTACTATATTTTTTACAAAATCACTAATATCTTCCAAGTGTAGAATAGAGTCGAACTGTTGAAATTCATCGCACCAACTTAGTCCATGTATATTTCTTGTAGTCCAAGTAACATGATTTTGAAAATCTTGATCGAAAGAGGAAATGCATGGTAGTCGTATTGTTTTATGAACCATGCAACCATTTGTCATGTTTAAAATAGCTATTTCTCTAATATAAAAATCACTGTTTTTATATTGGAATCCTTGAAAGTCAACAACAAACATTTTTGTTCTTTTCGATTCTGACAACACTACACACAGCACTTTCTGAGAAGTATATGTTGGATTGGATGTACCATTCAGAATTTATACTGTAGATAATAAAAAAAGCACTTGACGTCAATAAAATAATTAATCAATATGCATGATAACCTTTTGCCCTTGTTATTTTGTTCCATGTTCATCACTACAAAATAAAAAAAAAAAAAAATGATAGTGTTTTTTGCATAGAAAAGTAAATAAATATAAAAAGAAAAATAAACAGTGACATAACACTTACATCTAACAATAAATCAAATTTCCACCTTCCATCCTCATCAAGTCCTTCCAGTATCTCTTTTATTAACTCAAAAGAATTATTTTTTTCAATTAATATATACGCAATACGTATATCAGTATCCCGATAATCAGTCTTAAAAATGGAAACACACTTAAAAACACTCCTTATTGATTTCAACACATCATTTGCATAATACGGATGACTTGGAATATAAGTAATAACGTAATACATGGTAACAGCTCAACAGACACGTTAAGAGTAATCAGTGGAATTGAAAATTTGTTTGCATTTATACATAAATTATTTTTATTATTCACTCTCATGTTTGACGTAAATAAAATTTATTATTTGTTAATGATCAGCAAATGATGCAACGTGCACCCATTTTCCTAGTCGAAGTGTGCAAGCTCTTATCATAGTTGTTTGTGCAGATTTGAATATTGGATGATGCAATAAAGTTGTTTATATATTAATGCACTGTGATAATTCAATAACATGCATCAATAAATGTGTATCACGTTTTAAAACATGAGTTTATTTCATTACAAAGAACTATTTACGTCAATATGTTGATTAATCAATATGTATGCAAATTCATGTACTAAAACGTAACAAGTGTTTCTAACTCTGAAACTATGTTATTAAAAGTTGTTTCTTATTATTGACTACTCATTGCCTGATCACTATCTGTTACAAATAAAACTATAAAAAATACGTACTTGGTTTCATTTTTATTAAAATATTTATTTTTGTTATATAAATTATCTTAACATTTTTATAGTGAACAATAATTAATATTTCATTTCTTAAAATAAACACTAGGTATATGTTTTGCTTTATCCTTGTCTTTGAAAACCTCTGCAGCTAAACATGCTAAACATTTTATATTTGGTATGGGGGTTTCTCCTTGGCATTTTGAACATTTATATTTTGCTGGAACGGGCATCTTGCAGCTATTGAGCTGTTAATATACTATTCCTTTTCTTTTATGCTACATTATTACTAGAAATCCAACTATTATGCTTGTTGCTGAAGCCCAACCATTTAACAAAGACTTTATCTTTTCTACGTTTTAAAATTTTTTCAACCAAGTAGACCTCTGAATATTTCACTTTTTGTAATTGTTCTTGATAGAAACCACCTTGAATATCTTGTTTATTGGTGTCTTGTAATAGATATGTCACAGGATTAGTTAGTTTTACTTTTTTAATAATAAAAATTTCAGTTGTCCAATTAGCCAGATATTTTTTATCAAATACCCCTCTTACTTTGGATATTCGAACATGGTCTCCAACTTGAAATTTTACGTTTTTAGGTAAAATTTTTATATGATTGTATACTGTCTTTAAAAGTCTTTTCTCATTCTTTTCCGACACATTTATTGGTTTCATCTTAATTGTGTGATGCTTTGTATTATTATACTCTTCAACTACTTTAGGTAACAATTCTATCCACCTATAATGTCCGTTGATATTAAATTCCTTCCACATCATATTTTTTAACGTTCGGTTAACTCTTTCCACAATTGACGCCTTTTTTTCACTAAATACACTATAATGGCTTATATTATACTTTTTCATTAGTTCCTTAAAGTATTTATTGTAATATTCAGTCCCGTTATCAGTTTGCAGATTTTTCATTTTTTCAGTCCTTAAAACGTTCTCCATTGTCTTACTTACTTCTTGTCCAGTTTTTGTTTTTAGTGGAAAAGCCCAAACAAACTTTGAAAAACAATTAATTACAACTAATATATATCTATATCCTTTATTTTCTTTCGAAAATTGTTGCATTTCCACAAGGTCGGCTTGAAACAAATCATTTAAAGATTTTAGTATAACCCTTCGCCGTTTAAAGTTAATTCTAGCAGGTTTGTGTAATTCCTCAACAACTTGTCTTTTAATATCAGTTGCAAATTTAGTTTTAGATGGCATAATAGATAATTTATTCAATAATATTTGCTTCACGTAGTTCTTCTATTATAGAATTAATTTCATTTATATGTCCAGTATGTCCAGCCTCTTGGGAGGCAAGCAATAAACGTAATCTCTCCACTAATTCGTTGGGATCATCCCAGTGTACATAGTCTATTTTATTTTCTGTTGATTCCATTAACATTCCATAACCGGAGGTGGTGGCCACCATAGGAGCTATAATTTTTTTATATTTCGCTAACTTGCTACCATCGATTTGTTTCGAAGACTGGTAGTGGCGTCTGTGAGCATTTGTTTCGAGAATAATGTCTTTATACATTTTTGCATCATTGTCAGAGAAATCTTTTGGAAGTTTTTTAAAGAGTAATTCATATAAACCTTCAGTACCTTTATATTTTCTATTTTTCACTATAATATCTGAGCCATCTATTTTTAATTCTGAATCACCTATATAAAATTTTTCTAACGTTGGATTATGTCTAATACCATATTTATGATCGAATTCACCATTGTCATTAGTAGCAATCATCTCACGTACGTATTTTCTAGGTAATTCGTCATATTGATTTAAATAATCTGTAAATGATTCTTGAAACATTTGTTCTTGTCTATTTATTAAAGGTTCATCATCATCCTCATCAGAATCAATGTGTTCTATCAGTTTTCGTTTCAAATTACCTCGTGATAAATTTGACACATTTCTTTTAAATGTAGAGGTTTTTGGTGTAGATGTACTTGGTAGTATATCATAATCCATTTTATATTCATCTTTTATTTTTTCCGTTTTAGACATTTTTTTCTCTCTCCTTTCTTGCTTCTCCTGTTGATCACCATAATCATCATCATCATCATCATCTTTTACTTTTGTTAAATAATGGTGATAATTTTTTGTTTCTAGTTTATTTTCAATATTTCGTAGATGATTTGTTATAGGGGAAAATACACTGTTTTGTTGAAGTTCATTTAATTTTAATAATTCTAGCTTTTGTTTGATAATATTACGTTTAGCTATAAGTTCTTTTTTTAATTTTTTATCCATAACACTTTAGTTTCTTGAACAGGTTTAACAGGTTTTGAAAAGATTTTAGCAGGTGGTTTTTAACAGACCTGTTCTAGATTTTATCATAAACTGATTTATTTTCTACAGAATTTATCATTTTATTTAATAATTCTAGCTTTTGTTTTGATATCACGTTTAGCTATAAGTTCTTTTTAATTTTTATCCATAACACTTTAGTTTCTTGAACAGGTTTAACAGGTTTTGAACAGGTTTTAGCAGGTGGTTTTTAACAGACCTGTTCTAGATAAACTGATTTATTTTCTACAGAATTTATCATTTTATCAGAAATAGTATCAGGACTTATAAAGTCATGAAATCCAATCCTATATCCTCCTTTGTTAACATCAAAATCTTTGAAAATAGTCAAAAATCCATAGGGATGTTTCCAGCATAGTGAACAAATATATTTAAATTTTGGAAAACTCATATCTGAACTCACATGATCCATATAAATATGTTTTAAATTTAAATCATCTACTTTGAAAACAATTAGCGCATTCGAATTGTCCCTTATCAAATGTTTTGAAATTTTTGCATACGATTGATGTAAATAAAAACAATCGATTGAATTATGTCTTCCCATACAGAAATATTCTCTAATTATATTTTGTTTGGAACAGGCAACATCATCAAATATAAATACAGAGTTTTGATTAGCCTTTGATGGTTCTAATATGTCTTCACTATTATCAAAATGAAAACAACGTATACCTTTTATAGGACCTAATAATATATCTCTTAGGTACACATATTTATCTTGATTCAAAGATTTTGAATAGACATATACGTTTTCAAATTTCAATCCATTCTCATGTTCTAATAAGGTGATTATTACATTGGTTTTACCACAATTTGATGGACCAGTAATTATGCATCTTACTGTGTTAGGTAATAAAACGCTATGTTTCGTTTGTGGTTTTTTCCGAAACAGTAAATCATGGTTGTCAACTTGAAGCTTAACTTTTTGTCTGTTTATCTTCACTTCATTTTTGTCTTTTTTTTCACCCCTCATAGTTTTTTTTTCATTTCATATTACTATCACAACAACTATCATTTGAAAAATAAATATAAAATTAGTGTTACAAACTATTTATATTCAGTCAATATATAACCTTGAAATGAAATACTATCTGGAGAATATTAAATCTGGACGAGGTCTCATAAATTCGGCAATAAATAAATTACCTTTTGAGCTTCATATTCCATCATACAACTTTTGTGGTCCGGGTACAAAATTGGAGAAGAGGTTAGCACGAGGTGATAAGGGCATAAACCCATTAGATGACGCATGCAAGGAACATGATGTAAGCTATTCCAAAAATGCAGATCTTAAAAGTCGTCATGCTGCTGATAAAATTTTGGCGCAAAATGCTTTGACTAGATTTAAAGCAAAAGATGCATCTTGGAAGGAGAAATTGGCAGCACTAGGAGTTGCGGGGGCTATGAAAGCTAAAGTAAAACTTGGTATGGGATATGATAATAGAGAAAACTCAAACATTATGAATAATTGTGTAAGATCAATGGAAAAAGTTAAGAAATCGACTGAAAAATCTTTAGAAAATATTAACGAGTGTCTACAACAATTTCAACAAACAAAACGAAAACCAAGTAAAACAAAAAGAATAAAAAGAGATAAATATTTAACCAATAGTAGTAGTAGTAGTAGTAGTAGAATTGCAAATTTGGATACATTTTCACATTTTAATACACAACAGCCTTCATTGTTATATAGCAAGATAGAATCTAATTACAAACATAATGATAATAACGATAACAGAAGCACCAGCAGCAGCAACAGCAGCAACAACAACAACAACAACAACAACAACAACAACATTAAAATTTCTAGAAAAAGAAAAGTAGATGTTGAAAATTATAGTCCTTTTAAAAAAGCACGTATAACAAATATCAGAAGAAAACGAAATATTAATGTAGTGAGAAAGAAAAAGTTGAATAAAAAGAAAATAATGACGACTACTACGATGAAGGGAAAAAAGAGAAAATTAAATATTGAAGAAGAAGGTGATGATAGTCCTTTAAACAAAGTACGTAAGCTGTTGAATATTAAACCTTTTAGAAAGAGAAAATTAAATAATATTAAAGGTGATATAGATGATGAGAACCCTGTTGAAAAAAAGTCAAAATTAAATCATTATGAACCTCTACCGCTGCATCGAAAACGTAAAAGTAATTACGATGGTGAAGATAATTTTAAGGAAAAAATATCAAAGTTAAATCATTATGAGACTCTACCGCTGCACCGAAAACGTAAAAGTAATTACGATGGTGAAGATAATTTTAAGGAAAAAATACCAAAGTTAAATCATTATGAGAGTCTACCGATGGATCGAAAACGTAAATATATCAACGGTAAAGATAACTTGCAGCTGGAACCAGTCATCAAAAAACCTAAAATTATTTAAATAGTAATATTTACCAGTAATAACTTCAGTTTTAAAAAGACGTTGAACAGTAAATATCTAAAAGAAAAATGTGTAGAACCAGAAGGAAAACACAATGCAACAGAAGAAAAAAGGGAAAAAGAAATTTCAAAAGTGTAGCTTTAAAAGATGCAATTAAACAAATTGGAAAAAGTATAGACCGTCATAAACCTAAAACTATGGCTGGTGCAATTTTAGTGGCTATGAAGACATCAAAAAAGATTAAGAAAAAGATCAGACCTTCTCCTCGTATTGTAAACATACCGAAAAGAGGGGGGATATTACCCTTAATACCGATATTTGCTGGACTTAGCGCCTTAGGTGCTTTAAGTGGAGGTGCTGCTGGTATTGCAAAGGCTGTAAATGATGCTAGGGAAGCCAAACAACAATTAGATGAATCTCAACGGCATAATAAAAGAATGGAAGCTATAGCTATGGGTAAAGGTGTCTACTTGAAACCTTATAAAAGTGGTTTGGGGCTTTTTTTAGGCCCACCTCATCAAATTTCAAACAGCTTCCACTAACACTTCCTCGTCGACCTTTAACAAATATCGATATTGATCAAATTGCTAAATCATTGAAAATTCCCCATTTCAGAGGTGTATTTATGAGAAATAAATTACCTCGAAAAATACATGTATATGAAAGCGGAGTAATCAACTTGGATGATAGTGACGGCCCTGGAACACATTGGACTGCTTATAAAAAATATAAAGATCGCATAATTTATTTCGATAGTTTTGGAAATCTTCGCCCTCCTACAGAAACAATAAAATATTTTAATTCAAATGGTCAATGTCATGTATTATATAATCATAAGATATATCAAACCTATAATAGCTATAATTGTGGACATTTATGTTTATTATTTTTATTCAATAAATAACTGAACATTAAAAATATGTACTAATTTGATTATAATCTTTAACAAGTCAACATGTCATATACGTTTACCATATCGAGTAGGACCTCAACACTTTCCTCAAGAATTTATCCTCCTATAGTTTTAAATAAAAGTAATTATGTTTTGGGTCTTATCGATTTTGTCAGTTACAATTTTATTCCAAATGTGGATAATTCTAATAATATATTCTATTATGATGATGATGATAAGGAAATTGTAATACCTGAGGGGTCCTATGAAGTAAGGGATCTGGAAAAATACATCATTAATCACATATCAGATAAGGAAGAGGAAGAAGCTACAGTTTTGACTTTGACAGCCAACAGAAATACATTAAAGTGTGAAATAAAATGTAATAAAACTATTGATTTTACCAAAGGAAACAGCATAGGGAAGTTATTAGGGTTTAAACCTCGTGTACTTGTTGCAGATATGAAACATACATCAGATTTTCCCATAGACATTTTTAAGGTGAATTCAATTTGTGTTGAGTGTAATTTAGTGACAAATTCATTCAACAATGAAAACGCCGTACACATCTTACACATGTTTTATCCTAATGTTGCACCAGGTTACAAAATTATTGAAAATCCTTCAAATGTTATTTACTTACCAATTAACACGCAATACATTGATGAAATAGTACTTAAAATCTCTGATCAAGATGGTAATCTAATCAATTTTAAAGAAGAGTTGATCACGGTAAGATTGCATTTGAAAGAAGTTGTGTAACAAATTTAAGATGGTATTTAGATATAGGGATGATGCATTTCCACCTGTTTTCATGCCTCCAAATACAATAATAACAAATGCAGGAAGAAAACCAATTAGTATGAAACGACAAGTGAAACGATTAATACCTCAGAACAAAAAATTTTTACGATTATTAGGATTTACTTTAAGAAAACATTAGTAAATTATTTAGAAAATCTTTTTGGTACAATTTTAAGTTAAGGATAAGTTTAAATATAAAAAAGCTTATCGTATTTTTAAAGTGCAACTGCCAATATAAAAACGAAGAACAATATGAGTTTTAATATTTTAAATATTCAAGAGCATGTCAAAGTAGATAACTCCATTAGCAAATTAGAATATCATACACATCAACCCTATGCATCAACAAGTTACAATAACAATGACGAAATACGAATACCCATCCAGACTCAGGATATTTACACTTTACCATCACAAAGTTTTCTATACATTGAAGGAAAACTGTTGGATCAAACCGGAGCACCCAGTCCAACTTTAAGTTTCATTAACTGTGGAATCCCCTTCCTGTTTGATGAAATTCGATATGAATTAGGAGGCGTTGTCATAGATCGTGTTCGAAATCCAGGTATAACTACATTAATGAAGGGATATGTTTCCTTTACCGCAAATGAAACTTCAAAACTTAATAATTCAGGATGGGATCACCTACAGAATCCGAAAATAGTAGATGCAAATGGAAATTTTTCTGTATGCTTACCTTTAAGAATGATTTTTGGGTTTGCTGAAGATTTCAATAAAATTATAATTAATACACGACAGGAATTGATATTAATAAGGAGTACCTCTGATGTGAATGCTATTCATACAAACAAGGTAGATGAAACCCCTAAAATAGTATTACAAAAAATATTATGGAAAGTTCCACATGTATCTGTGTCTGATATGGAAAAATTACGATTACTAAAATACTTTGAAGCCGGTATAGATCTTGATATACCTTTTAGACGTTGGGAGTTACAAGAGTATCCTCTACTGCAAGAAACAATGACACATTCATGGCCAGTAAAAACCAGCGCTCAATTGGAGAAACCTCGATACATTATCTTTGGATTTCAAACTAATAGAAAAAATACACCAGGAAGATTTATGAGCCAGTTTGATCACTGTAACTTAACGAATATTTCAGTTTACTTAAATTCTGAAGTTTATCCCTATGACAACTTAAATACCAATTTTGATAACAAACAGTGGGCTATTTTATATGAAATGTACACGCAGTTCCAGCATTCATATTATTATAAAAATCAAAGCGAACCTTGTTTATCACCAGATACATATCTACAGCTGGCTCCACTCGTTGTTATCGATTGCAGTCATCAAAATGATGATGATGTAATAAAGGGGGGTGCAGTCGATATAAGAATTGTATTTGAAACCAACAAGAATATACCAGCCAACACATCCGCATACTGTTTAATACTACATGATCGTTTGGTGAAGTACAATCCTCTAGGTAGTGTTGTCAGAATCGTTTAAAAGAACAAAAAATGTTTGTTGTTGACTTTCAAGGATTCCAATATAAAAACAGTGATTTTTATATTAGAGAAATAGCTATTTTAAACATGACAAATGGTTGCATGGTTCATAAAACAATACGACTACCATGTATTTCCTTTTTCAATCAAGATTTTCAAAATCATGTTCCTTGGACTACAAGAAATATACATGGATTAAGTTGGGGCGATGAATTTCAACAGTTCGACTCTGTTCTACACTTGGAAGATATTAGTGATTTTGTAAAAAAATATAGTAAGTGATAAAGATGTTATAGTTAAAGGACTGAACAAAAAAACTGTATTAAGTAAATTTATTTCCAACAAAATAATTAATACGGATGAACTTGGTTGTCCAAATTTAAAAACGTTAAGAAAACAAGTTTATAATCCTTTACCTTGTAATTGTAATATTAAAACTTATCATTGTAAAAATCATTCTTTTAACGATCTAACTTGTGCTTATGAAAATGCTATTTTATTAAATATATGGTATAAATGGAAAATATTAAATAATAAAGCTATTTAAAAATGTATTATATTTTATTTTATTTGAAAACTATTATCACCTAATACTTAGAGAATATAAGGCAATTGGTAGAGCACTTGCTTTGCATGCTTGTGGTTCCAGGATCGAGACCTGATGTTGACAATTTTTCCTATAAATAAAAAATAGGAGGAGGGGATACTTGAAAATATATAAAAAGTGTTGCTTCTTTGAGATATTCATATACAGACAAACATTAGCTTGGTAAACAACAAAAAACAACTATAAACATGTTTTTACTACTCACTTCACTTTTATGCGTAGTAAGTTGCAGTGTCTCCAGAACATTGTATATACGAGATGATATAGATATAGGGAATTACAATTTTCCCATTGAAATAAATTTGACCATCAATGGCCCCACTTATTTACGAAATGCTATAAAAGTTGAAAATTATACTATTCCAATAGAAAATGGAATTTTTTATTTGTTTGAAAAATCTGAAGAGAATCTGGTCTTGCAAGAGTACCCCGCAGTTTATTTCCCCGCTACTTCAGAAAATGTATGGAAAGAATTTGCTGTTAATACTACAGTGAAAAATTTAAACGATCAAGTGATTGGTTTTATAGTGGGACATGATGTGTATTATTATCCCATAGTGCCAAGAAGAAACACTAAGATGTACTGTGGAAGATATAATTTAGATTCGTTACTTCAAAATAGCACATCCATTACTTTTCATGATTTACAATTTAGTCTCCAAGATTTCACACAAAACTTTATAGAGCTTTCAAGTAGAGAAAAGATATGTTTCATATATGTATAGAAATATATTAGGAATATTGTAAAATAATAAAAAGAAACTGAATTATGTTCAAATCATACATGTAAATTGAATAAAAGTGACCTATTATAATTAAAGAAACACTAATATGTAATATATTTTTATGGAATCAATGTTTTTTGTTTTCTTTTACACCTCATATATATCAATTGCAATACGAATAAGTTGATCATTATAATAATTCGCTTGTTCTGCAATGGATGTTAAAGAATTTTTAAAAAAATACGGTCAGATAATACTGAGGGAAGACTATTTAGAGCTTCTTCATTATCAAACCCAAGTAGAAAAATTTGCTCATGTTAAAATGAGAAATTCTATATATGGGAATCATTATGTTAGCTGCCCCTGGTCATGGGGTATACCAATAAGTGGACCAGATACATGTGAATGTACTTCCAAAGCATTTCTCGATGAAAAAATAAGAAAGAAGATTTATAGCTATTTAAGAATGTTTTGTAAGGATGAGAATTAAATATATATTGTATAGTACAACAGTAAATTAAGTAAACAACTTGTTCTAAATACCTCATTGTTTATTATTTGAGATCCTAAATTTTTAAATGTTACATATATCTTATTTTATAAAATCAATTACACCATTAAAACCGAGAATAACAAAATAACAAGAGCAAAAGGTTATCATGCATATTGAAGTGCAATAAACAGCATGACGTGTATATATTTTTTATTATCACATTTAAATTAATATGGAAACAACATTTGCGAACATGAAACAAAATAACAAGGGCAAAAGGTTATCATGCATATTGATTAATTATTTTATTGACGTCAAGTGCTTTTTTTATTATCTACAGTATAAATTCTGAATGGTACATCCAATCCAACATATACTTCTCAGAAAGTGCTGTGTGTAGTGTTGTCAGAATCGAAAAGAACAAAAATGTTTGTTGTTGACTTTCAAGGATTCCAATATAAAAACAGTGATTTTTATATTAGAGAAATAGCTATTTTAAACATGACAAATGGTTGCATGGTTCATAAAACAATACGACTACCATGTATTTCCTTTTTCAATCAAGATTTTCAAAATCATGTTCCTTGGACTACAAGAAATATACATGGATTAAGTTGGGGCGATGAATTTCAACAGTTCGACTCTGTTCTACACTTGGAAGATATTAGTGATTTTGTAAAAAATATAGTAAGTGATAAAGATGTTATAGTTAAAGGACTGAACAAAAAAACTGTATTAAGTAAATTTATTTCCAACAAAATAATTAATACGGATGAACTTGGTTGTCCAAATTTAAAAACGTTAAGAAAACAAGTTTATAATCCTTTACCTTGTAATTGTAATATTAAAACTTATCATTGTAAAAATCATTCTTTTAACGATCTAACTTGTGCTTATGAAAATGTTATTTTATTAAATATATGGTATAAATGGAAAAATATTAAATAATAAAGCTATTTAAAAAATGTATTATAGTTTATTTGAATTCATCTAAACTAACAGGTATCCTCTTTAAAAGCAGAACTGTTTTTTAGATATCTGCTTGAACACTAATCTATACTACACGTTAATAAAACTTAAAAATAAATTTCTACATCTTTTTTTATTTTAACAATAAAATAAGTATATAACATTTTATTTCATCTAAACTAATTTCTACATAATATCCTCTTGTGAAACGATCATGATATTAAATTTCAATGAAAAACCCCCCATATACAATCGATTCAAAGTTAAACTATAGAATCTTTCCATACTCAGTAGCAGATCTTAAATCTTGAACATTTTATAATTTAAATAATCTGAACCTGTTTTTTACTACGAAAGAAGTTAAATCTTATTTAAATCAATTACGCCGTTAAAACCGAATAAAATAACAAGGTCAGAGATCAATAATTATCTGCTAATGTTTACAACGCTTAATTAGAGAAGTTACACACATACATCTTTATAAAAATCAATTACGTCATTAAAACCGAGAATAACAAGATAACAAGGGCAAAGGTTATCATGCTGATTAAAAATATACACACTGGAAGATTTACATTACTTGACCACAAAAATGCATCATTTTTTCCATCATGTGTGTCACCAACAGGTACAGATCAGGCTAAACTAACAGGTAAGCAAAGGTAACCATCAGGTGTGTCACCAACAGGCTAACAGGTAAGCAAAGGTAAAAATCCGCTCTTCGCCAACCCTCTGGTCATTGTCGTCGTCGACCACTTCTTCAGATAAAGCCAAAAAAATGTCACCAAAAGACCGCACCGCTTATCTCTTCATCTAGATATCGCGCACAGCGACCCCTATATCTGCCGCGCGGCAGAAACCAGAACTACACCCTCTGGTCATTGACGACCACTTCTTCAGATACATTCCAAGAACTCTTCGGCGACCTTGAGAGAACCCCCTCGATCTTTGGACACCTTCGGATGGACATGCCATCGAAGTGTCACAGAACCCCGCCAGCTATACTACTCCCGTTCTCCCTACTGAATATTTTGAACAATCAACACCACAATCAGATTTTCAAAAAATTAAATTTTCAGAAAATATTAGAACAGATCATCTAAATAGCGAAGAAAAACATCACATTATTAATTTATGCTATCAATTCAAAGATACCTTTTATAATGAATCCAGTGATTTAAGCTTTACCAATCAAGTCAAACATAACATTAGAACTATAGATAACGAACCAATTTTTACCAAGTCCTTCAGACACCCACGTAATATGCAAGAAGAAATCCAGAAACAAATTACTAAATTACTAAATGACAAAATAATTAGGCCTAGTATTTCACCATATAGTTCACCCGTCTGGATTGTTCCAAAAAAAGTGGACGCCTCTGGAAAACGGAAATATAGAATGGTAATAGATTACCGACGATTAAATAATAAAACAGTAGAAGATAAGTATCCTCTACCTAAAATCGAAGAAATATTAGATAATTTAGGGAAATGTACCTATTTTACCACACTCGACTTAGCACAGGGATTTCATCAAATAGAAATGCACCCTGATAGTATTGAAAAAACAGCCTTTACTGTAAACAACGGTCATTATGAATATCTGCGCATGCCCTTTGGCCTCCGCAACGCCCCCGCAAGTTTCCAACGCATGATGGACAATGTCTTGCGTGAATATCAATACAAAACCTGCTTTGTATATATGGATGACATTGTTATATTTTCAAAATCCTTACAAGACCACATAATTAATTTAAAACAAATCTTTCAAAAACTCAGAGAAACCAATCTTAAAATTCAACTCGATAAAAGTGAATTTTTAAGAAAAGAAGTGTCCTTCCTAGGTCACGTTATAACACCTGATGGTATCATTCCAAATCCTGCTAAAATAGATGCAATCCAAAAGTATCCCTTACCAAGAACTGTTAAAGAAATAAAATCATTTTTAGGTCTGGTAGGATATTATAGAAAATTTATTCCAAATTTCGCTAAACTCACACAACCAATATCTAAGTGTCTTAGGAAAACAGAAAAAATTGATTGTAAAAATCCAGAGTACAAAGAAGCATTTAGACTAGCTAAAGATGCAATTATAAATTCACCAGTCTTAGTTTATCCCGATTTTGAGAAACCCTTTGTTTTAACTACTGACGCAAGTAATGTAGCCATAGGTTCAGTTTTAAGTCAAAATAATAAACCCATCGCTTACTACAGTAGAACGCTAAACTCTGCAGAAAAAAACTACTCAACAATAGAAAAAGAATTGCTTTCAATTTTAAGTTCAAGTAAACATTTTCGGCCATACCTATTCGGCAAGCGTTTCACTATTGAAACAGACCATAATCCCCTCGTTTGGTTATCAAAAATAAAGGAGCCTAACTCCAGATTGATACGATGGCGACTCAAACTCGAGGAATTCGATTTTGAAATAAAATACAAGAAAGGCAAGGAAAATTATGTTGCCGATGCCTTATCACGAATCGAAATAAATTTTAATGAAACAGACTCTATTATACCGCAAATAGCGGAAGACCCAAATTTAGCAGACGTAGATGTAGAAAATATTTCTATTATGGATTTAATCAACGACGTCCCAGAAAACGCTCTGTCTAATGACGAAATCATAGAAGACCTTTTAGAGACGTGCCATTCCATTAATAACGACGATAATGGACTAGTCATACCAATCTCAGAACACCCTGTAAACCATTTCAAAAACCGTTTAATTATTATTTTAGAAAAAGATTCCCCCGGAATAAATACGGAACGTAGTTATTTATTTGACAAAACAAAAACTAACTTACTTATCAAAATACCTACAGAAAACATTGAAAATAATATTTCTGATATCTGCAAAAATTATATATGTCCAAACACATCTTACTGTCTCTATATACCCAATGAAGATCTGAAAAGCAAGTGCCTTAACATATTTAAGCAAAATTTAAATAATTCTGTAAAGCTTGCTATTTCACCTACATACCTTAAAGATATTCCTACATTAAATGAACAAAAAGAAATCATTTCTAGCTATCATAATGAGACACATACTGGAATCAATGAAACTTATAATCAATTAAAATTAAAATATTATTTTCCGAAAATGAAAGATCTTATAACATCATACATAAATAAGTGCGAATTATGTCTTCAAGCTAAATATGAACGTAACCCCTATAATCCAAAACTAAACGGACCAATGATACCTGAGAAACCTTTTGATACAATTTACATTGACATCTTTTCTTATCAAAATACAAAATTTTTAACACTAATCGATGCATTTTCCAAGTATGCCCAAGCATATCATATAAAAACTACCACCGCATCTGAAGTATTAAATAAACTCAGACACTTTATATCACATCATAATCGACCTAAGCGCATAGTTTGTGATCAATCCTCCGAATTTAAAAATAAAACTTTCTCAGAGTACCTAAATCTAATAAATGTAGAACTACATCATACTACAATTTACAATCCTAACTCTAACGCCTTTATAGAAAGATTACATTCTACTTTACTGGAAAAATTAAGAATAATTAATCTTAAAAATCCTAGAGAATCCCCAGACAATCAAATGATCACTGCCATGTGGATTTATAATCAATCTATTCATTCTAACAC
This sequence comes from Pogonocherus hispidulus, assembly GCA_963924545.1. NCBI lineage: Eukaryota > Metazoa > Arthropoda > Insecta > Coleoptera > Cerambycidae > Pogonocherus > Pogonocherus hispidulus. The sequence goes on along the minus strand of OZ004694.1, from coordinate 35,905,398 downwards.
AGGTCATTCACCATTTTCAATACTGTATGGACCTTATCAACACGAAGTAAGCTTAACTTTAAGTCAAAATATATACGAAGATTACAATCAGAAACGAAAAAATGAATTAACACCTTTTATAGCTCAAATATTCGAAAAAGCGAAATCTAAAGAAGCACAAGCTTTAGATAAAATTAATTTAAATAAAAATAATGAACAAATGAATATCCCTAAAGAAGGTAGCGTTTATATAAGAACCAATGTTCGACGAAAATTATCAAAAGACTCCCCTCTTTATAAAAAACAACAAGTCTCAAATCATACCAAAAATACTGTTACAGTATCTAAGAAAAATAAAACCAGCAAAATGAATATTAGAAAATTAAAAAGACTAAGAAAAGATCCTTGTCCACAGGTGCACCTTCCTGACGACACAGGGCCTTCGTGTAGTTCCCATACAAACTAACGGATATTATCAAGAAACCTTAGGATTAGCAAAAACTTTAAATTTTTACCATAGAATATATTTTTCTTATAATCTAAGTACACTTAAGAAACGCCATAGTAAACTACAGTCAAATGTATACAGCTTCCTTAGAAATAACAACCCAATAAATTGGTCAAACCAATTAGCTTTCATGAATGTTCAAGAAAAACTAAGTGAACTTCAAAATAAAATAGATAAATTAATTAGTCCAACAGAACAAACAAGATTTAAAAGAGGACTAGTTAACGGGCTAGGAAATATTGTCAAATTTATAACCGGAAATCTTGACCAAGACGACCTAGATTTAATAAACAATAATCTCAAATCTATCTCTAACAATCAAGTAAATCTAAATAAGAAAATATCTCAAAGTGCTACTTTATTCTCAAAAATAACTGACAAATTGTATAGAGAATTAAGAACACTAGAATTTAATCAAAATTATACTTTGTCACTTCTTACAAACTATACAACTCAAAACGAATTGCTTTACGTTGCTCACGTGCAAAAAGAAAATTTAGAAAAATTCGAAAATCAGGTGGACATTCTTACTAGAACAATCACATTATCCAACAATAATATTCCTAACTTAGAAATAATAACTTTAGAAGAAATAAAGGAGATTTTCTCAGATTTACTTTCACACTATGATAAAAACACTTTAATGTTATATGACTCACTTCATCCATTTGAAATATTGCAAAATACCAAATTCGGTATAGTTTCACTTAATAATATATTGGTCATGGCTCTAAAGATTCCTATCCTGAATCCTATATCTTACAACATCTCAAGAATTTACCCTATCCCTAACAATCAATCCATAGCATTGATTCCACCAACTCGTTACTACTTGAGCAACAATATCGAACACAGATGGACAGATGACTGCGAATCCACCACTAATATGTTTATATGCAAAACATCACGAGAAGAGAGCTGCAATTTGAATCACATAAGTGATTGCGAATTAACCAAAACTACAGAAGCGAGTGCTTACAAACCAATATCCAGCGGACTCCTAACAAGCTTCTCAAAACCAAAAGAAGTAATCGAAAAATGTCAAAATGCGATAACACGCCATATTATTCAACGAAACAATATACTATTATCATCATGTTCAATTATAATCGATAATAATCTAATTGCAAATACACTATGGCTCAACATAACTCAAAATGCCATTAGTAACGTCACGTTACCATCACCCAATACAAAGGTGACCCTTCAATCAACCCACCTGGATGACATCTCCAAACTAAAAAACGATCTTCACCCCCTAGAAGAGGAAAACCTATTAGAAACCCCAGCGATAGCTGTCGCACACATCTCAACGACAATTATCCTGCTTATTATTTGTTTAATTATATTTACTTGTATATGTCTCTTTAGGCAAAGGTTAAAACAACTGTTATGTACCAAGAGGCATGTGATCAAGTTGGACCCACAAGAGTTCAAAGTCCTACAGATGAAGTCCGAAAACGAATCATACACCAAATTTGACGAGGACGTCAAAATCTAAGATGGGAGGAGTTATAGGACCACACAGTTGGTTAACCTCATGAAATATCAGTGTTGACACCATTTATTTCTATTGAAAAACAAAGACATTATTGATATCGACGTCCTGTTGACGTCTAAACTTAGTATATAAGCCATTTTTTGTAAACATATTATTCATTATAGTTTTGTGGCCGAAGGCTATAGTCTAATTGTATTTTGGGTAGTTAATTAAATTAATTTTTAAAAACAAGTTTCCCGAAGTCAATTATTTAACTAGTATGCAGAATTGCAGAATGACAATTAAATTACTCCACAATATTACCACTCGAATTCTTCACCTATAAATAAATGTTTTACATAGTTGTTAATACAAACTACATTCATTTTACACTTTCCCATATATTAACTAGTTTTTCAAATACGTGCATTAGTAGTAATACTATGCACAGCTGCCTAGGAAACCGACCGTAAATAATTGACGACGACCAAAAAATAGTGATTGACTAATATCTCGAAAATGGGAAAATTTTTATATAGGATATTGATTCTATGAATTGTAGATATTGAAACACTTAATTGATTTTTGGAAAAAAATATATGCATTCCGTTTAAAAAAATTGAGATAGAGCGTTTTCAAAATCCAAAAGTTCAAAGGTCAAATTTGAACACCCTATATAAGTTAAGTTAATTTTGTGTGGTCAGTATTACATGAGGGACCATTAGTAATAGTCACATAATAAACATTTTCGAAAAGTTTAATCGGTTATAGAAAAACAAATGGTTCTTCCAACATCTGCATTTTCACTTTAATTACGATAACTTGGCAACGCCGCAACGGATTTTCATAAACAAAAAACCATTTGACTGCTCTCCTAGAGACACATATAATGGCCTAAGAAAATATAGGGCGTTCCATTAAATAAACCATAAGTTAGGTTTGATTCACTACTTTTGAATCACTCTGTATATGTAAAAGTACGAAAAATAAAAAATTTACTTTACTGCAAACAAGTTTTGTATAAAACTTTTTTTTCTATCTCTAACAGTTTCCGAGATAAGGTATAGGGTCATCTTATGTGGGCCACCCTGTACATGTTTTAATTCACACATTAAATGAAAGATAACAACAGAGTGAAGAAATACTAACATTTTCATATCACCTGATCCTGTGATAATTGATTTGTCACTTAAAAAGCGACAAGAACTAAGAAACCCATCGTATCCAGCTAGTTCCCTAACCATTTTGGCTATTCCATTAGCATCTTTATTATTTAAATCATAAATAGTGCACATATTGTCCATACCTCCACATGCTAAAAAAAATAATAATTAACGCCATATATGCCACATGGATGACTTCGCGCGCAATGGATTAATACATTTACATATAGCTACGAGTGTAGGTATAGTTCGAGTTCCAGAATGATTGTCCGATACGGGAACGCAGCCTATCCTGAATATAATTAAAATTTATTTCCATTTGCTAAAATTACTTTCTTTTTAACTGTCAATTGAGAATTTTCATATTTGACAGCATTTGACGTTTGACTCAGTGGCGTTTAACATTTTTCGTGTTTAAATTGTTTTACTGAAGTATCATTTGCGTTTAAAAGAGTATTTTTCAATACTATACAGTTTCAGACAGTCTTAAATCATGTTGGTAATTTTGTATTTCTTAATATTAAAATTAATATAAGAACCATAAATTAATGTTTTTAACGCTCCACAATTCACAGTTTGAATGGGTTATACTGGTGATACATAGGAATAGAATAATATAAAATAATAACTATATTATTTTTAATAAATTGTCTTTATTTTATTTTTAACATAACCTATATTTACTGACGCACCATGGCATGGAACAAATCAAATCAAACCAGTAAATTCCCTTGCCTGCGCTCATGTTCTAGTGCAGATACTAAAAATAGAAAGGCGGCACATAAAAAATCATTATGAAGCGGCACGGACAATCATTCTGGAACTCTCTGTACTATACATATAAAATCAATTATCTAGCATTTCATCTAAAAAGCAACAGGGAAATAACCACACCCAGTATGTTAAATTATTAGATCATATTTTTATTTTATATTTACATTTCATATTCAAGTCAAATACATTTTATCTGGTCCAAGGTTCAATAGAACAGATTGATAAAAATAATGTAAAGTAGGGATATGCGATACGATCCGATACTTTCCAGTACCGGTACTTTACCTTTCGGTATTCGATATTTTGTACCCGGTATTTTCACATTCGATACAATACGATTTGGTATATTTTTTAGATATCTTATCATCCCAAATATGTGTACGCCCATTCAGTTAAGCAATACCCCACCTATTTGAAACTATTTGAACTGCGGATTGACGTCACGCCTAGGTTCTGTATTGACACTTTACGTGAACAACAAAATGCCCAAAAGTAAACAAAACTCTGCAGTTTTAAAGTGCCTGTCTAGTCTGTGAGAGGAAAAAATCCAAATTTAAATTTTCAGCAGCTTCCCAAGGATGGCCAGAAAATTAGATTTGAAGATGTAGGTATTTTGCGCCGATGCCAACGTTGCCAGAGTTAATGCTTTGGCACTAGTTTAGTACTTTTTCTGAACTAGTTGTCGTCTAATGGTGTCCTGGTCAATTTAGTACTTTTTCTAAATTACTTTATAATAGATTAAAATCGGGCACAACTTTTGTGACCCGCTATAAATGAAGCTGTATTTACAAAAATAATTAGTTAATGACTTTTGGTTGGTAAAACTTCTAATTTTGTTCTTGTAGAATGTAGAATGTTGGAAGAATGACGAATGTTCTGTGAATGTTTGGTTTTCTGCTGTACGTGTTTTCTATTCTGCACAAGCACCACAGATCCCAGTTGTTCTATTATATGCTGTATATCTACAGAAATAATAGTCTTTATTTCTGTGTGTGTGTTTTGGATGGCGTGTTTAATTGTCCGCGTCACCTATTTGTAGACCCACGAGCCGCCACTGGCACAGACCCAAAGAGAGCACTACGGTGTGTTTCTCACCACTACTAACAAGGCCATTGGTTTTGTTCACAGTCAAATTTTTTTCTGGGTTGAAGAAATAATTTCTAATAATTTTTTATTGAACTAGGTAATTAGTTCATGTATTTCAGTAACTATCTTATCTATTATTAATTAATAATTATCTTTTTAAAAATTTGCAAATTTTAGATAATTTTATTGCAAATTCATATATAGGGTTCCCTTTGTTTTTTTTGTAAATTTCATATTTTATATTAGTTAAATTTTTCATTAAGTCATATAACAACTTGTAATTGTTATTACTCCAAGATTGTATGTTGCTATTCAACTTTTGTTAAAGTTGTTTATGCAATTTTCTTTTATGAGTTCGGTTTAACACATTTATTTCATGCAAAACACCTTGGCTTCCTGGAAGAGGAAAACATCCAGACCTTTCAACTCCACCTTTAGAAGTAGTAAAGAAAAAACGCATTGATATCCAGCTTGGCAGTTCTCCGATCAGCAAGATGCTAACTAGCACATCGATATTGTTGCCGGCTGCAGAAAATGCATTGTTTGCTGCACCTTGGGGCTAAGTACCACTCCGAAGCACTCTTCCTAAGGAGATCTGTTGGTGGAGTTTGAATTATTCCTCCAAGGTCAGAGGAATCTATCTATTTTTTTGCGTAAACCAAATAATTTACTTAGTAGTGGTGAGAAACACACCGTAGTGCTCTCTTTGGGTCATTGCTACTATACCAGACTGCTACTATACCTATGTCTGACAATTATTGTCAAATTGACAATGATTGTTAAATTATAATTATAAATTCTTTAATGCAACGCCAGTCGGGGCATATTACCGTGGAGTAGTTGTTTTCGGCATCTTCAAATAAATAATTTACTTGTTAATAATTTCTGTAAAGTCATTTTGCTTGGTAACAACCATGTAACAACTATACATTTTTGAGTATTTTCCATATAAATAAACTGTAATTGATTGTTGATCATAATTTGCAAGTATTTAATGGGCAATTATTGTTCGTCATTGTGTTAACCTGCAATATATAATTATTTTAATTGCTTCATCAAACATTCACTGTTGTATAGTTTATATATCTAATTATTATTTTTTAATATAAAATTATCCTGGCGTCCACAAGATAGTATTAACAAAATAACACTTCTTTAACTGCGATTCTGCACCCAACCGACGAGCTCAGCCGGAGCTAATGTCTTTGGGACTTAATAAAAGCCAATTAAATTTTAACTAGGTTCATTGAACCTTCCACAACCTTGGCTAACGCCTCAGCTGTGTAAGCTTTTGGGCTCAACAAATATATTGTACGCCTTCTACTCCTAGTAACATAATACGATTATGTTACTATTCTATACTATTATGATAATAGTATATTATATAACATAATCCATCCATATATATTAAAACGCGTCGATTCTGTCTCGCTCTAAATTCTGTCGCCTAATCCACAAAGTTTCGCCCCCGGCCTTTCTCCAATGTGTAGGGGTACTTTCGTCCCGTTTCCTACGGGTTTTCCCAATTTAAACGCCTTTTCAAAAAACCTCTACAAAATTTTCGTCGATCGCCGTTCGGTGAGAGAGATGCGACTTGTACCGGCATTTTTCTCGCGCCTAATGGTCCCGTCACGCCCGCCGAAATCTCCCCGCCTTTTTTAATTTTTACGGCTTCGAGAACCGCTCCACGCGAAAGTTCCGTCCTTTCTCTAATCCTTTGAGATTTTTTTTCGAGACCGTACGTCGACTCTTTCCACGTCTATTTCGTCTTCGAAAATCTCGAGTCGCCTCCGTCTCAACTGGTTTCTCATTTTATCTGCCGATGTGAGATTGCACTAACGAGACAAGCACCTCCCAGGAAAACTGTCAAATTAATTAAACTTCAGATAGGTTATAGGTTATTTTCCTATGAGAGATATTGCCAACGGAATCGATAGTATTGAATGCCAACCACTGCTAATTACCAAAATACTGAGGCGAAATGATTTCCCAATTAGAAAATCGGTAAAAATTATTTTTTCAGGTTGACACGTACAGTTTACATACTTAAATATCTCACGGTAAATTTTTGACAAAAGACGCGGTAGCGCAATGGGAAAGTCGTACGATTCAAAACGTGATAATACTGATTTCGCGAGTTCGAGTCACTCTGGGGGCAATTTTTTTTTACTTTTTAATTCCAATTATTTATTAGTATTAGTGTTTAGTTACTCTGTTTCATTATCCGTAGCTTTTATTCTTTCTGCACGTAAAGTTTGGAATTAATTCGTTCATTTTGGCAGTCTGTTAAATTCATCATTTTAGCTTACAAAACTAAATATCTACAATATTTTTGGTCTCATTGATAAAATTGATAATAATGTTTACTGAAAAATAAATTCTACTTTCAGCACTTAAAAAATTATGCTGTTTTACCATCAAGAATAGAGTAGGTACCCTTACAATTCATCAAAATATTAAGAAAAATCGTTTATTATAATTGCATCATCATTCCAGATAGGTACAAAATTTGTTTAATATGTATTTTCTTAAAAATAATATTATTTTAGATACTTTTGACCCCAGGCCGCAGGCCTGGACCCCCGGTAGGGTTAAAAATGGGAACAAAAATCGCGAGAGCGATTTTCTCCCATTTCTAGTAGTATAGGTATTATGTTACTAGTAGTAGAAGGCGAACATTATTTGTTGAGCCCAGAAACTGAACGAAACATAAAATGCTTTATACTCCGGGTGACATAAGTACTATCTTTTCTTCAAGAGCCAAAATTAAAACTGTATTTCTTCAGTCATTTATGCTTGTATAAAATGCGATCTGACGTGACGTTTAATTTCAACCTGACAATTCTGAGAAATGGCCAGAAATGGCTACATGACTCCCTTTTTTAATCTGTTGTTATGGTTACACTTTTACTTTTTTGTACTAGTAAAAAAATGAGAATATTTCTCTACTAGTAAAAACAATAGGCCTTTCCTATAATACGTCTTACATAATATAATGTAATGTAAAAAGTAAAAATAATGATAAAATAATGAGGATAAAAGGATAAAATGAGAAAGAAGTTGAGACGGATGCGACTCGAGATTTCGAAGACGAAATAGACGTGGAAGGAGTTGACGTACGGTCTCGAAAAAAATCTCAAAGGATTAGAGAAAGGACGGAATTTTCGCGTGAAACGGTTCTCGGAGCCGTAAAAATTAGAAAAGGGGCGAGGGAGTCCCGCGAAAAGTCGGGATTTCGGCGGGCGTGACGGGACCATTAGGCGCGAGAACAAACGCCGGTGCTAGCCGCATCTCTTTTGCCGAACGGCGATTGACGAAAAGTTTGCAGAGGTTTTTCAAAAAGGCGTTTAAATTGGGAAAACGCGTAGAAAACGGGACGAAAATACACCCCTACGCATTGGAGAAAGGCCGGGGGCGACCGGTCGCCCTCGGGGATAGCTCCGCGATCTACCCTGAGAGGAGATAGCTTTCAAACTTTGTGGATTCGCCGACGGAATTTAGAGCGAGACAGAATCGACGCGTTTTAATATGAATTATTATACGATGAAAAAAATATACTATTACTCCTTTAAAGTCAATTATGTTTTTATACCAGTGTCTAATATTTTAATCATTTCACTTATACAGGGTGTTTCATAATATATGCGCAGGACTTCAGGATGTTATAACTCGTCCAAAAATATGAAAAAAAGTTTCTATTAACTTACCCTCTAAAATGCACCATTTTAGAGATACAGGGTGTTGAAATTGAAAAAAAAATTTCGTTTTTTGCGAATATCTCCGGAATCATTTATCGTACAGAAAACAGATTTTGTAAGCATTTTCTACTCATAATAAACTATGTTTTGTGCGGAATTTTTTTTTTTTTAAAGTCATAATTGGTGAAGGTTTTGAAGGGGTAGTGGGTGTTTTTCTCCCCAACTTCTACGCTACTGGAAAAAGTACGATTTTGACGTCCATTTGAACCGCCAATGTTTTCTACACAAAAAAGGTACTCTTGGTCATAAGCTCTAAAGTCGATCGTTTTCGAGAAAAATCAACTTTTATGTTGAAAAACATGGTAAATTTTTTGAAAACATGGTCAATTTTACCTTTACGATTCGGGGAATTTTGAAAATACAACTTTTGTATCATTTTTTATTTTTTTTTAATTTTGCAATTATGAAGTTAAACGTTTGGTTTTGTTACATGTTCCAACGTTTAAATAAATTTTATTTAATTAGTAAGGAAATAATTTTATTTCAAAAAATTGACCCTGTTTTTCAACATAAAAGTTGATTTTTCTCGAAAACGATCGACTTTAGAGCTTATGACCAAGAGTATCTTTTTTGTGTAGAAAACATTGGCGGTTCAAATAGGCGTCTCAAAATCGTACTTTTTCCAGTAGCGTAGAAGTTAGGGAGAAAAACACCCACTACCCCTTCAAAACTTTCACCAATTATGACTTTAAAAAAAAAAAATTTCCGCACAAAACATAGTTTATTATGAGTAGAAAATGCTTACAAAATCTGTTTTCTGTACGATAAATGATTCCGGAGATATTCGCAAAAAACGAAATTTTTTTTTCAATTTCAACACCCTGTATCTCTAAAATGGTGCATTTTAGAGGGTAAGTGAATATAACTACTTTTTTTCATATTTTTGGACGAGCTATAACATCGTGAAGTCCTGCGCATATATTATGAAACACCCATTAGTGGGGTGCTGTAAATGTCATATGTAAATTAATGGTATTTTTAATATTTTCGTTAAAAATTTATATTAATTATCCTTTTAATTTCAATAAATAACTATTTCATTGTCGTTGATCGCCTTCATTTTAAACATTGTTTTAACATTGTTTAAATGTTGAAAATTTTAAATAGTAATTGCCGTCATCGAACCCGTTTGGTCTTTTAATCTGCAGAAAAAATGTACTACGTAGGTACAGTAGGTATCTACTTTTACGTTATACCTTTAGTAAAACTAAATATTTTACGACCTTATTCCGACATTTTACAGGTATAGGTTTAGGTACAGGTACAGGTATAGGTTTTCCGAGGTATAGTATAGTTCATGAAGTTATATGACCAACAAACATAAAACAGTATTATTATAATTAAATTTACCACATATAGTAAAAATCAAATCACATAATAACGACATGTTCATATTACACAAAAAATCCTACCGTTTAAATAAAAATTCTTAGAAATAGATGCAATTCAACGATTATACACAGTATACCACCAACAGTAAGTGCATAGATGCAACTAACAGTAAGTTTTCACCATTTTCGCACGGTTTCCACAACTTTCACGGAACGGATAACAAAACCAGAAACAGATAAATGGGAAATGGCGGAGGTCACGTAGGTATGGTAGGTAACTGATGCTCTAAAATAAAATTTATGAATTTTTATTTTCTATGGCAATATAGGTACTTTACTTTTGTGGCAGTAAAGAGTTTTTTAGTAGTTGAAATGTCAACTTTTAAACAAAAATATTTGTGCTGCAGTAAAGTCTCTTTATGATTATAGGAAACAATGTTACTGTTGCAGGGAAATCACCTCAGTAAACAATAAACATAATTATATAATCACAGCATAGAGTACTTACAACTGTAAAAGCAAAATGTACTACAACAGCACAAAAACTGGTAGCAGAAATTTTCTTTAACCCAGTTTTCTGAGTTTTCTGAGTGAACATTTTTTTATTTTTCAAACAGGTTCTTACTTAAAAAAAATCAAATTTCAGATATTTAGTTGGAACAAAGCTATGATTTTGAACTTAAAGTGTAAGTATATATTCGTGTAGCCATAAATTAATTAAAAAATATGAATGAAATGTTCCTTAAATTTAAAAATGCATACAGTGCAGTTTCTGTAGTATAAATTTCTTTACAAAAATTTAGTTTTGAATTGGAATTTTAATTTTATATCAATATCAGTTGTTTAATACAGCAGAAAACCTTTAGCGTTTAAAATTTTTTTATATGGTAATAACCTAATTTGATAAAAACTTTTTTAAGACTGTTTGCTGCCCTTGAAAAATTTGGCATTTTTGCCTGCAGTAAGTTTTTAGATTAATTATAATTTTATATTTAACAAACCCAAACGTAAAACAAAGCTTGGGACTCAACGACCAAGATACCCTTAGTACAGAATTAGAAATAAAATTAACATAATTAAATTTAGGGAATCAGCGACAGCGAACCAAATTATTTTTAAGAGGAAGTAAGATAAATAATGAAGCACTCCAACACTCCAACTGGGCAACTGTTGTTTGCGTGTTGTTACAATACAATCAATTTCAACTAGTAGCCACTTTTTATAATAAATAGTCATGTGCCTATGCAGGTAATATTGTAATATTTAATAATCTTAGAAAATGTACGTATATACTTTATTTTTATTACTTAGGGTGAACTGACTATTATTTCCTATATTTGAGAAATAGTAGATCTTTCTATACTCAGGGTTACTTTTCCTTGGTGAATGATTGAAACTAAAGACAATAACTTCTTTGAAATAATTGAACCTAACTACTTATGTATACCAATTGATGATTTATGTTTACATCCACATTTTTCCACTTTCCACCGGATAATTTCATTTCAAATTTCAACTTTTAATTGTATAGATAAAAACGGAAAACCGGACTCGTGTTTTCAATCATCATTTCTATTAAAAGTACATAATTATAATTAATTACAAAAAACATACTTTTATGTATTATCATATCATAACATATCTAAAGCAACTATTTAGTACTGCTCATGTTACTTACATATTCTGTAAATTTGATCGAATATCGAGTACTTTTTGGCTCACCGATTTTATAATTTACGAATAATGTTTGCGCCATCTACTGATGGAAAGTTATAATATACAGTTCTGTTGTTAAATATAACATGTACCTAAATTTGTTTGCCAAAAACGCATTCTCAAATTCAAAGACGAAATTAAGGATATGACACTGTGCTGCAATCTAAAAACTGTTATGACCTCAGCTCTTCTGATATGACCTAATGGCCATTTCCACCGCATTGCCTGTTAAGTGTAGTTAACTAAGGGCGTTTAAAATTTTAAGCCTCGTTTAAAATAGTACTGTTTTCACCGCTCAATTATTAAGTTTCCTTTGTAAAGTCTACCTAAAAAGCCAATATTCATAATTTTTCGGGTTTTTGCACTTGTCGTTAGCTTCATGCTTATTTCTTAACCTTAAAAGTGCGACGACTGACGACATTTCTAATTGTTTCTAATTCTAGTCTCCTGCATAGATAATAAGATACTGAAAAAAATCTGTTGGTTCTGTATCTGTGTTCGAGTTGATAGGAGATAGGATTGTGATCGGATTAAAGATTGGAAATAATTCCCAAAAAACAAACCCCCATCGGCAAATTTTAGCAATGAAGAGAAAGTATTAGGTACTAGTCAACATAATAGCAAACTATAAAAGTACAGTGGAGAATAAAAAACCAATAATCCAATTAATTCCCCTTCAGTTGGCATTTTAATAAAATTATTGTGCAGTCTTGCAATAGCTTCCGATACCCTCTTAATATTCTTGAAGCTGAGGATATTGTTACTCCAGCATTGTCAGCAATAGCACTGAGGTGACCGGCACTAGAGTAAAATCTTAAGCAACCCAATAATTCATTTATTGGCGATACAGAATTATTACTAAAAATTACAACAACTTTGTTTTTTTTGTAATTTATCACTGATGCTTTTTAAGAACTTACATATCACTTGGAAATTCAAGATCTTCTTCGATTTAGGTCAAAAGGTACAATACCGTTTCTTTGTAGAGCCGGTATCTTATAAAAAAGTTAAATTTTTTTAAAAGTATATTTTTCGAGGAAACCCATACTCTATTATTTCCAGTATATCTAAATCATCATTAAATATATCATTTTCATCATATTCATAATAGTTCATCTTTTTGTTTATTTTTCCAAGTTTCCAGTGGAGATAAAAGCAAATTACTGAATTAGGTTAGATACGACGTAACCATAAAGTCCCCTTAATAGAGATAAGCCTAGAATTTCGAGGGCTTATATTTATGAAGCCTTAAGACATTTTAAGTCGGGTTTAGCAAACGGTGGAAGCCAAATTGTATTTTTAAGGTTCCTTAACACGTAAGCGTAGCTTAAAACAAACGGTGGAAATGGCCATAAAGGTAAACGTCTTACCTACTAAATTTCCTGAATTCGAATAAGCAACACTCATTACCCATGCTGAACGTAAAGGTATAATTTGCATTTTATTGCCAGTATAAGTATCCCAAATAATAAGTTTTCCATCAAGTGAGCCAGTTACACAGTGACGACTGTCTCCACTGTAGTGCACAGAATTAACTTTATTCAAATGTCCCTTCAGTAACTTTCTTGTTATTAGTTTCACTTTCTGTGGCGCACCTAAACTTTCACATACGCCTTCAAGGGTAGCATCCTCTTGTTTTTTTTGTTCTTCCTATAGATTATAAAAACCAAATATGTAAATGTATATGGAAAGTACCTATCTATTACAGGCAGTAGGTCTTACAGCCTCGTAAAATTAATGAGTTCAATATTGCTGATTACTAAGTTGACTGTGAGGTGTTTTTAAGCATATAATTTTATTTTAATAAAAACAAACTTTTAAATTATATATAGGTATTTTATTTACTTTATTAAATATTTTGATTCAAATACAGTTTTAAGAGTGCCAAAGCTGAGGGTACGAATATGCAGAAGATGGCTAGATGAGCGAGGTGGATGTCGAGGTAGCGATCGCTACATCGATGTCACTGTTCACGTCTTTGTAACACAAATCTTTATGTTCTTATGAGACCGTATATAGCAGAGATGCATTCACCAATTCACCCTCGCCACTTACCATGCGGCTTACATCGGTGTACATATCACAAGAGAATGGTTTGTTATTTCATCGCGGTAGAACTCTACACATCACGGTAAATGAAAGCTTAATTGGTCCGCATTAATTACGTAGTACTACTCAAACTGAAGCGAATCGACGGCGAATGACGATTCCTTGGTAGCCCCATATAGTAACCAAAGTTACTTTATGGTAGCAGTGATGACCCCTGCCAGTCAAGTAAGTGTACGGAGCTACTATATTTTTATATTCGTGACATTCTACTATATTCTACTCATGATACAACCAGACAGATATGCCAATCCGCATAGTGACGTCAGTTACGAGGAAAAAACAATTGATAAACACGAAAATAATTATATCACTGCCCATAAGAATTTTCGCATCGCATTCCTTTTTTCCCTCACGAATGACGTCATGCGCAAACAAACGAAAGTTATGAGCATATCTGTGTAGTTGTATCATGTATTCTACTATATTTCTATATCGTCCTGTGAATACACTTTATCATACCGAAAAACTATTAGAACTGTCAGTGTATGATCAAATTGTACAGTATTTTGAAACAAATAATCTGTTTGTAGGCAATCAATCTGGATTTCGTAAAAAACACTCGTGTGAAACAGCGGCTCAATTAACTATTTCCAAATGGAAGCATATTGTCGATGAAGGTAATTGTATTGTTGCAGTTTTTATAGATCTCAGCATCTGAGCATTTGAGACAATCAACCGGAAAATACTCATAAAGAAATTAAAATATTATGGCTTAAATGATACTGCACTGAGATGATTTCAACAATATCTTACTAATCGGTACCAGGTCACAAAGACAGGTAATTCAACTTCAGATATGATAGGTATTAATATAGGAGTGCCTCAGGGGAGTATCCTTGGTCCTTTACTATTTATAATAGGTATAGGTATCTAAATAAATTTTGTTGATGGGTATGACTTAATAAGTCTGTTCCCAGATGATACATTAATTGTGTGCTGGGGTAAAGACTTGGGTGAGACAGTGGATAAAATGAACTCTGGAACTGGCTAACATAGAGAAATATTTGAGTATGAACAAGCTTAAGCTGAACGTAAATAAAACTAAGAGTATGATACTCGGGACCCATTACAGATTGCAAAATATTAATATTGAATAGGATCTATAATAATCTATTGAGTGGGTAACCAGTATTAAATATTTGGGTATAATTATTGTCTTAATCTGAAAAAATTTAATGAATATTAACATAAAAAAAATTCAAAAAAACTATATTTCTCTATTTGCAAAAAGAACTGTTTATCAGTCAATAATTCAACCTCATTTTGATTATTGTTCCACCCATAGACATAAGAAGGGGGAGACAGAATTGTTTACATTTTACGCCGATCAGACATCGTTTTCAATAAAAATCAATGATGTAAAATCTATGCGGATTGCCCTAGATCTACCGCCGGTGTTTGAAAACGAAGAGTATATTAATTATATTTATCTGAATTTTTTATGTGTAATTAAGAAAAAATAATATACTAAATATTTATCTGTGTTTTTTAATTAAAATACATAATCTATACTTTTAAAATTATTTATAATTTTCTAATAACATAAAATTATTATCGTGTTAGGGAAATACTATGGCAATGCTGTACGGCTGTTTTGCTATCAAATGACGCTCTTATGTCAAAAGATGACGTTACAATGTTGCTGTGCTGTGTTTGTGATCTTTTGGGATTTTTTATTTATTTGCAGTGTTTTTTTGGCAGTAGAGGTATTTAGAGCCTTTTATAATCAATCTACAATAGTTCAACAGTGCGTGGTTTGTAAAAAAGTCGACTATTCTAACCCCGGACTGGTATTTCGGCGGTAAGTAAGGTTATGTTTTTTTAGCGTAAGCAGTGGTGTTTTAACTAAATTTTAGGTAAATTATTGCAAAAAATATTTATCTGTTTTGTATAAAATTTTTGGAATTACTGCTTTTTAGACCGAAAAATGATGTAGTAGCGTTGTAATAAAATTATTGTCCAATTCCAGGCTGGATTTCCAGTATTTAAACAGTAAATAATTTTGTTGCAACTATTTGAAATGCAGAAAAATAAACCTATTAGATGTTTGTTATATTTTAATACAGAATATTATTGTTGTAGCTTTCCTGTTAATCCTGAGAGCAGACAAATGTGGATTTTTTAGTGGTTGGAAAAGCTTCCTGATGGAGTTTGGCGTATAAATAATACTGTCAATGTAAATGTTTAAACAAATCCAATAAGATAATACAGAAATTCAAGCTATGAGAGATAAAGTAAAGAGAAAACTTGATCATTGATGATATTGATAATGAATGATTTGCATTCATAAGCTTTTCAGTCAAGAAATGAAGAAAAGGTTTGATAAGAAAAAGAAGTGTTACTTACAAAAAGTGATCTTGTCTTTGAGCTAGTGCTGTTACAGACGGCAAAGAGGTAACTGGAAAATTAAAATATGGCGGGCTGTACAAGGTAACTACAGCTACTGGGAAATAATAGTTAGGAAATTATTCCGTAAAAAGGTATTAAAGGTTACAAAAGGTGTATGGTTGTAAGTAGCAGCAGATAGTTTAAAAAAAATAGATAAATAATTTAGACGTTAGTTCTGATAGTGACTTAAATAGCACAGATGAATTGATTGATTTGCTAGAGTGTTGAAACTATTATTTTATGTGAAAATTAACCCGTTTATTAATTATTAAATTTTTCTGCTATTATTACAATTAATTGGACATGCCATAGAAAAAAATTTTATTTAATTGTTTATTATAATAATTCAAAGCTGGATAATGCCGATGTGTTCCTTTAAATGTTTAAGGATATGTATTAGGTAAAAGTTTATAAAAATAGATACGAGGGGGAATTCGTGAATAGTGCCCACAAAAATAAATATTTTTTTATAGTTGTATAAACATCCAACTATATTTTTGTGGAATGACTGAGGCAATAGTGTATAAATATTAGTGTTTATAAGCTTGGAAATTTAAAGCTGTTGAATAATAATAATAAGGAAATTAAATAATAAATTATATTGATAATGAAATATTTGCATTCATAAGGTTTGCAGTCGAGAAATGTGTGAATAGCGCTTGACTGCCATACAATAAACAAAAGGAAAACCTACAGTAGAGAAATGCGTTTATAGCGCTCTACTATGCAGAATAGTTTGTCAAAAATCATTCATACCTATGTCTTTTAAAATGTTACAGGTAGCATCCGTTTAGGCATGGGCAAAACTTTCTTCGGTGCAATAGAAACACAGGAAGGCCGAATATTAGGACCAGCTGTGTCAAGACCAAGGACAATGAATGAAACACCATTATAAGTGCTTCTGCTGAGATTTTAATAATGATTTTTAGAGTATTGAGAATATATAGGTCCAAGCAGTAATACATGTCTTATTTGCTCCCACACAAATCTAAGTTCTAACATAAATAAACCTTTAAATTAAAACTTATTGTAATGATCCCTAAAAAAAACTGCACACCACTGGTAAACATAACATCGGACGTGGACGCCTAGCTTACAGTATTGCCATTTTATAAACCCATCTCCTTCCAACTTATGTACAAGTGTGAAAGTGTGTATGATTGTAAACAAATGGTGTTTTTCTAATGGAATGTTCTGTCTCCCCTAGTATTATATGTCTATTGTTCCACCTTATTATATCTTTTTGACAAAAATATAATACAATCTTTGCAAAAATTACAAAATAGAGGATTTAGAATTGTTTTGAAGTGTAACAGATTTACACCAATAAAAGCAATGCATGAGACTTTAAACTGGCTGTATGTTGAGGACAGAATATACCTACTTATTTTGTATGATATTTATATGGGTCTATTAGAGAGGCGAATTAATTCCCATCAGCATAAAACTGAGACTCTCAGGGGAGTTTGGATTTAGCACAGAGAGATCTTTGATCATTGCACACTCTATAATCATATACTCCCAAGACCGCTGGGTATCTTTGGAAAAAGACCAAGGATATGCAGTCTTGGACTGCATCCTTCACGAGGTGGACCTGTTGAAACTAAACTCGGCGGATCTAGACCGGAAGGTCGAAAATCACTCCCCCAAGCTAAGCTGTTAGTCACCGTGGCGAGGGCTGAATGATACGAGGGTAAGAGTATCTTTTACGGTACCCTCAGGGCACCAGGCGACACCCTGTTGTAAATAGCCTTACCCCTGCACGCGGGGCTCTACAGGGGTGGACCTTTATAACCCCGGTACTCGTGGGACTTTTATGGAACCAGTAAAAGAACTTAAAACATCTACGGAGAGCTCCTCTGAAGGGGCCTCCTCAAATAGCAATCCGGAGCCCTCTTCAAGGGCTCCCACTAGAGACGGGGAAATCGTGAATGCTCCTCCTACGCTCTTACCTCGGGCTCTGAACGACGTAATCGTTCGGGGTCTGCGAAAAAGAGGGCTCGCAAGGCCAGGCAGGCAACTGCCGAAGGAGGGGCAGACCCTCCACATCGGGGGCTTCCCCCTTAAAGAGGCTAACAGAGCAGGGGAGCTCCTCCGCCAAAGGGGGCCTGAAAAGGGCTCGCGAGGCGGGGGGCCCCCTCTCCAGCTCAACAAGCCTTTAAAAAGGCCCGTGCTAGGGCCACATACAGCCAGGCTGTTAACTCGGCCTTGAGGGTAGCGATAGCCGGGGACGATTTCCCGGCTACGAGGCTCTCGACCGAGTTACGGAATAGTCTGGAGATTACGTTGGCGCGCGGCATTGACGCTCTCCCATTAGAGGGCTCTCTGCCACGCTTCGACGAATTTAGTTTGACGGAGCAGGGGATCATAATGGTCACCTGCCAAGACGATGCATCTAGGGAATGGCTCACCTCTGAAGTAGGAAGGCAGTCTCCTTTCCAGGGGACTGCCCTTCAAATTTTGGAAGGAGCGGCCCTCCCTAGGCTTAGGAAGATTGTTGCCTTCGTGCCGGGCGCGCCTGTAGACGAGAGCAACATTCTTCGGCGCATCGAGCGGTCTACTCCAGAGCTTCAAACAGGGCTCTGGAAGATAAGACAGACAATTGAGGTACCTGGCAAAGGCTCTAGGTTGATTCTCGGGGTGGATGAGGCGTCAGGCTTGTCCATACGGAGGATCAACTTTGTGGGTCATGCCAGTAGACGAGGGTCTCTTTCTGGGACCCGAAGTTCCAAAGGGGAAACTCGGAGGCCGCTGAGCCACCTGAGGCTTCTGCTTCCGCGGAGGTCCGGGCGGAATCTGGGGCTTCGGAGTAACCCTTACCCGGAAACAAAATGGGTACACAGTCAAATCGTGACCCCAAAATACTACGTTTTCCGCAGAGCAACTTGCAACACTGCATCGCTGCGACTTCCATTATAAGTCAGCAGCTCGCGGTAGGGCATACAGATATTGTAATGATACAGGAACCTTGGGTGACCAAAGGCTCTATTAAGGGTCTTAGTCGTAAATGGGGACGCATATTTGTGAGCTCCGACGCGGAAATTCCAAGAGTCTGTATATATACTGCTAAGCATGTTAATGCCATTCAACTAACCAATTTCTGTGACAGGGACATGGTAGTCATCAGAGTGACCATAGGAGGTAGGAGCTTCATTTTTGGTTCAGCATACTTACCCTATGAAGCACAAAATCCACCATCTAGACAGTTCATGGATCTCGTCACATGGTGCAAGAACCAAGGTCTACCGCTGATTATTGGGTGTGACGCAAATGCTCACCACACATGTTGGGGGAGCAGCGACATCAATATTAGAGGCACGGCAATTTTTGAGTACATCAACTCCAATGAGTTGGACACGCTCAATAGAGGCTCGAAACCTACCTTTGTTACAAGAGCTAGGCAAGAGGTTATAGACATCACTGTCAGCTCATCTTGGGCATCACACTGGGTCAAAAACTGGCATGTCTCGTCGGAGGTGTCCATGTCCGACCATCGCCACATCTGCTTTAGTCTAGAGATAGACACAACCCCTACGACACAAGAGTATAGAAACCCAAAACTCACAGATTAGGGTATCTATAAAGATAGTCTATCGGCTAATGTGAGACCTCATTCTAGGCCTCGCACAAACTATCAGATAGAGGAAAGCAATGATATTCTTAGCCGGGCCATGGTCCGAGCATATGAACAGAGTTGCCCGCTAAAAGTTACTAGGAGTAAACATACAGTCCCATGGTGGAACTCTGAGCTCCAAGAAACAAGGAAAGAAGCACGCAGGCTCTTTAACAGGGCCATGAACACAAAATCGAACTTTGATTGGGACCAATATAGAAGGGCTCAACGTCGATTTAAGAGCTGTACTCGGAGAAGTAAGAGACAGGCATGGAAAGACTTCTGCGAAAGCATTGAAGACACCCCTGCCACATCTAGGATTTATAAAATCATGAAATATAACCACGAATCCAGGATCGATGTTCTTAGGCTTCCTAATGGTACATATACGTGCACCACCAAGGAGGCGTTGGAGCACCTCGTGGATTTCCACTTTCCTGGTTCTACCAAAAGTTCCAGCTCTATCCAACACCAGAGGACTCCCCACATAGAGGTTGCAAGTATGGATTGGAGGATGGCCCCGAATGTTGCCACGGTGGAGCGAATTAGATGGGCCATAAACACTTTTGCCCCATATAAGAGTGCGGGTATGGATGGAATATTTCCGGCTCTTTTTCAACAAGGGTCAGAATACATCATCCAGCATCTGCGTGATCTATATATAGCAACATTAGCTCTAGGATATATTCCAAAACCGTGGAGAGCAGCGAGAGTGGTTTTCATTCCTAAAGCAGGTAGAGCTTCTTATGATGAAGCGAAGGCCTTTAGACCGATCTGCCTAACATCGTTTCTACTGAAACTACAAGAAAGGCTCATAGAGAGATTTCTGAAAGAGGGCCCGCTAGTGAGTATACCATTACATAGCTCACAGCACGCCTACCAAACGGGTAGATCTACGGAAACAGCATTGCACTCCGTGGTCTACAAAATAGAGAAAACGATTAGCCAGAAGGAGCTCGCTATCGGGACCTTCATGGACATAGCTGGGGCATTTGATAATACCTCCTACAATTCAATTCTAACAACGGCTGAGGACCACGGATTTCCACCTACCATAGCTAGGTGGATTTATTCCATGCTTTCAAACCGCTCAATTTCTACCTCTCTCAATGAAGTCACAGTTAGAGCGACTGTGAGCCGAGGGTGCCCGCAGGGGGGGTGCTCTCCCCCTTGCTATGGAGCCTTGTGCTCGACGGTCTTCTTCGCAGGCTTAACGAGGAAGGGATTATGACTCAAGCATACGCAAACGACCTTACGGTCTTCATCGCAGGGAAATCTGCAAATACAGTTAGTGAGCTCACTCAAAGGGCCCTAAGAATCATAGAAGAATGGTGTATAGGACAAGGGCTAAGAGTTAACCCCTCTAAGGTCGATCTAGTCCTCTTCACTAATCAAAAGAAGTTGGATGGTTTTAAAAAGCACCAACCATTTTCAATAAGACCATCCAGCGTTCAAAGATGGTCAAATTTCTGGGAGTTATCCTAGACGAAAAGTTGTCATGGGTACCCCACATAGACAGACAAATACAGAGAGCCACCGCGTCCTTCTGGACGTGTAAGAGGCTCTTTGGTAAAATGTGGGGGCTTAATCCGAGAGGCACCTTATGGCTCTACACCTCGGTTATTAGACCCTTGTTTCTATACGCGTCGATTGTATGGTGGCCAGCCGTCCGGCGGGCTACCATCAAGCAACGGCTAAATCAACTACAACGCCTGGCGTGTGTAAGCACGACAGGAGCGATACGCACGGCTCCCACAGAGGCTCTGGAGGCTCTCCTGTCTCTCCCTAAACTGCATATAGTGGTCGAGAGAGAGGCAAGGAGGGCCTCTTATAGGGTCAAGCAGTGGGGGCGGTGGCTAGGTAAAAGCCACGATGGTGGACATACAAGCATTCTTGGGGAACTTGTGGGAGGAGACAGTCTGCTGGACGCACCCAGTGACAGGATATCTCCCACTTATGTGTTTCTCAAACCTTACACAGTAGAGATACCGGACAGGGACGCTTGGCTCGCAAATCCTGACGCTCAGGTCTCGAACGGGCTCGTCTGGTTTACGGATGGGTCCAAGACAGACCAGGGCTCAGGGGCGGGAGTCCGGGGCGTGCGCCCGGGGACAAGACTATCCTTCTCCCTGGGGAAGTATGCCACGGTCTTTCAGGCGGAAGTGTTTGCTATCTCTGCATGTGTGCAGGAAAATCTCAAAAGGAGATATTCTAATCAGCATATCCAGATATGCACCGACAGTCAGGCGGCTTTACGTGCCTTGATCTCCTATAGGATCACCTCCAGGGCGGTCCTAGAGTGTATTAATGGTCTGGCCCAATTGGGACAGAACATCCAGGTAAAATTGACTTAGGTACCGGGTCATCACAACATAACAGGAAATGAGGAGGCCGATGCACTGGCTAAGAGAGGCTCAAGTATACAGTTTACAGGGCCCGAACCAGTGCTGGGGCTTCCGCCTAGTTATGTAGCAAGGTCCATTGAGAACTGGATCAAGGTAAGATTAGAGGAAGAATGGTCAAACGGGACGGGACTGCGACAAGCCAGGCTCTTAATTGAAGGGCCTTGGTCGTGCGCAACTCGATCAATACTTGCGCTAAGTCGTAACAGCATAAGGATTGTCACAGGACTGTTGACAGGTCACGGACATCTTAACAAGCACCTTAACACTATCGGCCTTAGTGACACTAGAAGGTGCAGGTTTTGCGGACACGATGACGAGGACTCCATTCACATCCTCTGTCGTTGTAGGCCTCATAGTCAAGAGACACAAGCATCTGGGCGCAGCGTTTCTCCTGCCTCAGGACATTAGGGAGCTTCCCTTACAACGGGTGTTGGCCTATGCTCATAGCACGGGTCTCTTCCAATAGCTCCCAACTAGCGGCATGCACAATGGGTCGAAAGACCTGAGTGCTGCGGGTGACCGCGCCGCCTATGAACAACAACAACAACATGATATTTATATATAAGGTTAGCCAAAATATGTTCCCAGTCAGCTAGTCAGTTCATTACTTATAATACTTATAATAATATGCAGTCATAATACCAGAATCAAAGAATACTTCTATATCACAAGAACCGGAAATAAACAAACCATGAATTCTGTGTTCTTTAAAGGTTTAAATGAATTTAATGAGCTTCCAGCCAATATTAATGAAAGTACTAGTGTACATCGCCGCGGCGATAGCTCAGCCTGTTAGGTGCTGGGTGGTAGCTTGTGACTAACAGAATGGTATATCGCGCTGCAAGTTCGAATCTCTCCAGGGAAGAAATGGCACCTCTCCCAGGGAATGGTTGTGTGTCTGCGTTTTTTCATGTGTACCCTCCCTCTACACAAGCCTGAGGCTTTCAAAAGGGAGGTTGCCCATTTCTGTGGTGTGTTTTATGTTTTTTTTTTATATACATTTAAAAATAAGTTGCTTGAAGTCATTAAATCCAGAAAATTAACAGTTTTATTGTTGTGAATGGCTCTATGGGTTGGGTGTTTTACTGACCCTTTATGAATGTTTTCATGTTAAGTGCTTACTTGGCTTTATAAATCTTTACTAAGTACTTGTAGTAAATAATCTGTATATTAGGATTTCTATTTAAATAAATTACATTACATGTATTTAATTAAATTTTAAACTGTTATAAACAGCTTAACTGTTGGAGAAGGAAGAGTTAATAGATTTAATATTTAGTGTACCCGCTATTTGGGGGTACATAACAAGCTTTGGCTTGTTATGCGCTCCAACCAAAGCTAATAATTTGTTATTAGCTTTGGTTGGAATGTTTCTTTTTTTAACGTCTTTAAAAATGCAATATATTATGGCAGTTTTTGATAATGTATAGTAATAGCCTAATAACTGGCATGCGAATGTAACAGATCTATTACGACAAGTCAATAAAGGTAGCACCTCCAGTTACATAAATTTAAAATCTGTTCAGCCTATAATTTAGTTCTAATTAAAGACTAATCTGTACCCTTTAAATAAAATTTGTACCCAAATCCACTCTGCTACAATTCGCATTTAAAAAAGTGGGGGTGCTGAAATTAAATCAATTTAGCAATACTACTTGCAACTGTGGAAAAATTAATCAGCCCATAAGAAAGTACTAATTAAAGACTGTACCCATTAAAAAAAATTATACTCACAGACATTTACCTATAGTTCCCACTTGAAAAGTGGTAAACATGAAATGAATCGATTTGACACCTCTACTAGCAGCTAGAGGAAATATAATTAGACCAAAACTGTGTACTATTTTTTCTGTTTTGTGGTGTACTAATTAAAGATTAATTTGTACCCAATAAAAAAATTTGTAGCACTAGCCATTTGCCTATAATTCTCACTTATATATATTGCTGCCATAATTGTTGCAGCTAATTAGTATTGTAGACATCTACTTTTGTAAGCTAAAATTATGAATTTTCCAAACTACCAAAATAAACGAATTAATTCCAAACTTTACGTGCAGAAGGTGTAATGAAGTACATTTTATTTCGCCGTTTAAAAGTAATATTTTACACCTGTAAATAAGTTTACAATACAACGCCGTAAATAAACAACTATACCCGACATAAAATCTATTATTTCGACACCTGAAATAAAAGCCGAATGCGCACGCATCCTTACTTGTGCTGTCCACGCGAATCTAGGAAATTTCAAGCGCTAAGAGTTTAGTTGCTGAGCCGCCGTCCGTGAAACTGGCCGCACTAACATATCACCGCGAGTCCCCAGATCCAGACTGGTACCACAAGTAAGTAAAATATTTTACAAGTATAAAAATCGGCATCGTGAAATTTTCCTAAGTATCAAAACAAATTGGGACTTGTGTATTTTTCGCCGTCTGTCTACTCTATCAAATATTTTCAGAGTCCGTAAATTAGGCATAGTGAAATTTTTATAAGGATAAAAATAAATTGGGACTTGTGTATTTTTCGCCGTCTGTCTACTTGATCAAATATTTTCAGAGTCCGTAAATTAGGCATAGTGAAATTTTTGTTTAAAAATAAATTGAGACTTAGACGATTTGTCGACTGAACCGAATATTCTTCAGAGTCCACAAGACTTGTGGGGACTTGTAATTATTTCCGATTTAGTGGTGTACAAGTATAAACTATACAAAGTCCGAGATTTCACTTCTGCGCATGTCCGAGGTGTTTGTAGAACCATATCCAGCTGACAGCGACTCAGACATTCAGTCTGTGGCCGCATGACATCGAAGCAACACCTGTCCGTCTACACCGCTGCTACCAGGAACTAGAGAGAAAGTGAGTAAACGATTACAAGTCAGTAAATTCGACAGAGTGAAATTTTTATAAGTACAAAAATAATTTTATACTTAAACGATTTTTGTCAACTAAACCGAATATTCTTCAGAGTCCACAAGACCGTGGGGACTTATAATTATTTCCGATTTAGTGGTGTACAAGTATAAAATATCCAAAGTCCGAGATTTCACTTCTGCTCATGTCCGAGGTTTTCATAGAACAATATACAGTCGGGAACGACTCAGACATTCAGTCTGTGACCACTCTGCATCGAAGCAAGACCTGTCCGCCTACACCGCTGCCACCAGGACCTAGAGAAGAGTAAGTTAAAATTTGGCAAAGTTCACAAGCCCGTGTGGACTCTTATACTACTGGCACCGACTCAGACATCCAGTCTGGGACCGCACCGCATACGAGCAAGACCTGTACATCTCCACCACTGCCTACCAGTATCCAGAGAAGTAAGTAAACTAGTACAAGTCCCCAAAGGCATTGGGACTTGGTATAATTTCATTGACTTGTCTGAACGACGCCGAGAATATTACAAGTCGAAATAGGGAGCTACTGCGCAGGTATCAAAAGTTCTCCCACCAGCCGTTCCAGTACCTGCTACTAGCTGATGCCAAAGTATTCAGTCTTCACCGACCGCCCGACAGCAGCAGACGTGCCCAGGGCTAACTAGTAAGGGAGTAAGCTAGACAACGAGTAGGGAATTGTCACTTGGCTATTGGACCGTATATGTTTGTGTACTAATTCTCTATCTCTTTTCAGCTTAATCTTACTTTATTTTCAGCTTCGGTTGCCGGCTACAAAACAATCCGCCCACACGACCTGCTAGTCTCAGGCGACTCGGCCCATTGTTAAGTTAGCGTATTGTGCCTTCAGCCACTGTCACCGCCTGTGAAAACAATTAGCCCACACGACCTGCTAGTCTCAGACGAGTCGGCCTATTGTTCGGGATAGTACTAATCATATATTACTTTTCAGCTTAATCATACCTTCTCTTTTCAGCTTCTGTTGCCCGCTATAAAACAATCTGCCCACACAACCTAGAGTGCGTTCGGATGAAGTTGTTTTACCCAGCTGAATCGTTCACCCGGGTGAATGACGTCACAGAAATGTTACTCATAAAATACGAACGATTGTGGTAAGTGTAATATGGCGGCAAACTTTAAATTCAAGCAAATGCAATCCAGGTTATGTGTAGTTTACTTCGAGTGATTTTTGAGTAGGTACAATAAGATTTTATCTGTTTTATCGTCAATGGATCAAAATCGTATTCATATTTACCAGGCTGTTGTTTCAACATGCACTATTTATATGAATAACTTTATGATGGAAGACAGTAGTTCAAGTGAAGATGATGATGAACAGGTACAATTTTATTTCGATCACGGCCTCATTTGGATAGATTACGGAACTGTTTGTTAGTGGAGTATGAAGTGTCTTCAAGAATAAAACAATTTTTGTTGAAGTTACAATTGCAAATTGCAGTGCAAATGAATGCGAGTGCGAATGAATATTTCAAAGCAATTTTCGTATGAAAAGAGCAACTTCTCTGTCTGTAGTGATGTTTATTATACACACAAATACACAAAATATCTAATTATACAAAATCTCTGACAATGTTAATAACTTATAGACCACATGGTCGCGGTGGAGGGTCTGGTTTTCGGCCCACTCACTTTTGAACCTTGAACCTAATAACTTATAAAATGTCAAAATTCAATTTACTCACATCTGCGCATGTCGTGTGATTATCGTCCTAGTATTAACAAGGGCGAAAAGTTGTTGTATTAACGATTCTCCTCAAATAACCGAACGGCACGCTCGTACAAAACGCCTGTTAAAACTGAACGACTTTTGGGCGAAAAGTTTCATCTGGACGTCGCCCGGACGTTATATCCGAACGGCCCCCTGCTAGTCTCAGGCGCGTCGGCCCATTGTTAAGATAGCATATTGTGCCTTCAGCCACTGTCACCGCTTTTGAAAACAATTAGCCCACACGACCTGCTAGTCTCAGGCGAGTCGGCCCATTGTTCGGATAACATATTTTGCCTTCAGCTACTGGCACTGCCTTTAAAAACAATTCGCCCACACGACCTGCTAGTCTCAGGCGAGTCGGCCTATTGGTAGTATAACTTTAATCATAACTTTCATTTCAGCTTATTACAACAGTCGTAACATAGACAATAGCCAAGCGTGTAAATAATTTAATAATAGTAGCTTGCTTTTATTTGCTAAATGTTTCCTTGTTAATAATTGCTTCCTTACCTGGTATCCACGCACGACCCCCGGCCGTAATTGACCCAGTAGCTTATTAACCGTCGTAAATCACTCCATTTAGCTTGTTGCCACCCGCTTGCACTTTGTAACCAGTGTGCTCACCTCCTGCTTGTTTACCCCGCACGTATGAGATTTAACTAGGAAGAGGCAACCCGTATTTTTAGTAGCTGTGTATATTGTCTCTAGAGACAATATATGTATAAAAGGTTTATTGGTGTATTATTACTATCTGTTGTGTGAAATCTAATTTCCCTATCGACCGACCTGGCGTACCGTATCTTCACTGTAGCTACCTGAGTAGTGGTGTTTCTGCACTGTAAACAGGAACTGGCGCCCGAGGCAAAATAAAAGAGAAACCGAACCGCGGGCACTAACGTGACACTTCCTACCTGTGCAAATCGGGAAGTATCCGTCACAAAAGAATAAAAACCTCAGACAATGAAACAGAATAACTAAACACTAATACTAATAAATCATTGGAATTAAAAAGTAAAATAAAAAAAAGTTGCAACCAGCGGGATTTGAACTTGGAAAATTCTGCACTTCGATGTTTGAAATCCTGCGACTTATACCATTACGCCACCGCGTCACTCGTTATTGTTTGACGCTGGGCTGAGACAACTATGCAAACTGTACGTGTTAACCTGAAATAAGTTTTTACGGACATAATTGGAAAAGCATTTCGCTTCAATATTTTTGTAATCAGAAGTGTTAGGCAGTCAGTACTATCGATTCCGTTAACAATGTTTCTCATACGAAAATAACCTCTCTGAAGTTTAATTAATTTGACAGTTTTCGTAGGAGATGCTGGTCGTTAGTGCAATCTCACATAGCCAGATAAAATGAGAAAGAAGTTGCGACGGACGCGACTCAAGATTTTCGAAGAGGAAATAGACGCAGAAGGAGTGGTCGTACGGACTAAGGAAAAATTAGAAAAAGGATCGAGGAGGTCCCGCGAATAGTCGGGATTTTGGCAGGAGTGACGAAGCCATTAGGTGAGAGAACAAACACCGGTGCTAGCAGCATCTCTCAGCAGCAGCAAAATTTTGCAGAGGTTTTTTGAAAAGAAGTTTAAATTGGGAAAATGCGTAGAAAACAGGAGGAAAATGCACCTAAGCATAGGAGAAAGGTTTGGGGGTGACCTTTGCGATCCTCGCTCAGAGGAGATAGCCCAGAAAGATTGTCGATTTGGCGACGAATTTAGAGCGAGACAGAATCAACGCGTTTTAATATAAATGGATCATCTCTTATCCTTTCCATACGGGTCCCATACTTCCAGGATTGTCCTTGTGATTAGAGGTATTATTAGTATTATTATTCTTGAAAGGGGTTGGAACCTTTGGTGTGAAGACATCATTGACATAGTTTTCCACATAACCCCAAAATACTATACTGCACTCGACCCGCGTCTGTTCTACCATATTTGAGATGAGCCATATGTTTCTTGAATCTAGTTTGAATTGACCTTCTAGTTTATCCAACATACTTTTCATCGCAGTCTTTACAGCGAATTTCGTAAATCCTCAACTTTTCTTAGTTTATATTTTATCTTTTGGATTGTCTAAAAGTGGTTGTAGTTTATTTCCTGATGAGTAAACTACTGACATACCTATATCTTTAAAAACCTTACCAAAACCACGGGTGAAACGAGGATCGTATAGAATAAGTATGAATTTTGGATTTTCTCTTTCATTTTCCCAACCTAATTATTTTATCAATTAAACATACAGAATATCCATTACTCACAGCTATATCCCTAATCAATGCCTTTTTTTTAAACCTCTCCTTATTTAGACGGAAGCCTAATAGACAATGAATTAAAAAATTGAAACTCGCCATTTTGTGTTGAGCACAATGGTGAGAGTCCTTAGAGATATATCTTAAGGTACTGGTATCTTTTCTGTATAATTCATTTATTCTGAGCCTTCATTTCTGCATGCCGGTATGATCTTCAGTTCCGAAAGCAGTGTATCTCTTGCTCCACCGAGGGCTTCTATTATCAGTACCACAAGCTTCACAGTATGTTTTGGATGGAGTCTGCGGAGTTTGAAGAGAAGGTCTTGTAACCGCCACTGCATTACTCTGTTAATATTAACAGTAGCATGTTAATTTTGATTCTGAGTGAAAGGGAGCAGACTTATATCACGGTTGGCCATATCGGGAATCTCGAATAGATTCCAAAGGGGTTCTTTGGGAAATATGGTCGTAGAAAAGTGAAGTTACGTCACTTACCGCTATACTTTGCTTTCTGGTTCCGCACTGCAGCCTGGTAGGGTTCTTGGAGTGTCGCTCAGAGGTTGAGAGGATAATCACACTTCCTCTAATAATTACTCACACACACACACACGCACACAATAAAAGACGTTTTACGCTCGGATGTTCTATATTCAGTAATTAAGACAATAATAGCAAAGGAAAAGTCCATACAGTTTTACCTACAGTAACTTACAAAAGACAATCAAATTTTTAAGAATAGGTACTGAAATTATAACAATACAATAAACGATTAAACAACCTCCAGAGAGTAAAGATCTAGAATTCTGAACCTTTAGTCAGAATCCCGGCTAAATTGTGGCTGAAGACACATATTAGATTTATATTAAGAAAAAATCACCTCTGTACCACACTCGCGGCTCGACCGACTAGTTTGGGAACGAAGAAAGAACTCCAATATGTGATGAATTTAAGTTAATTTATAACCTCGGTTATAAATTAACCGATAAGGGTCAAATCTATCTATAATTGAGTATTATTTTGGCACTTAAGGTGAACAAATTCGTTTCTATCGGGGGGTGGGTGATGCTTAGGATGCAGTGAGATCTCTGGAAACACCGCCTTCTTCCGGGTACGAGGCATTAGCATGTGACCATTTCCCGATCCCTAGTGGGTAATGGTCAATTGCGCCGAGACAAATCTGAATATATTTTACATACAATTAGTTAACATACACTAATCTAGAATTTTCCTCATAAAACCTCCAGTCTCTCAAAACAAGCTCTGGATGGAAGTTGAGACTAACTATGTACTCTAATTTTGCACCAGGAGAAAACTTCCATCTAAAAAACTCCTGCATACCTTATGAGAGTTTTCATTTTACACTTAGCCTATCTAAATTACATGTTAGATTCTCTGAAAATCTCTACGTCTTGCCTTTTGCTGCTACCTTTTCTTTTTAATCATTATGATATACGTATCTACTGATTTTACGGTCTGGTTCTTACGCGAGCCTTGCGGCCTGAATTTCTATAGATCCAACCCTGGCCAAAGCGGCATCCCTCTAATAACCCCAAAGCGGCATCCCTCTAATAACCCTCTGTCGGTTTACCCTGGGTCTGGTATCGTATAGTTTACTTGATGCTGCAATACTATCTATTTCCCAGAACATGTACCACCAATTGCAAAGTGCCACGGATCTTCCAATAATAGCTTATTGCTCGGCTAAAAGGTTTTTCTTTGTGAGCAACGGAAGTTTGTAATAAATGTTATTGCTTCTCTCGCCTGAAGTTCCTAGTTTTAAATATTTATGACCAGACTCTAAAAACGTAAAATGTGAAAATGTGGCGCGATATCCTTTGACTTAAACCGGCTTGCTACAGTCTCGATATTTCGTCCGTTTCTCCACTTCTTTTAAGACAATGTTGGTCTCGGCAAGAGCCGAGAACTCGATAATAAACATTGTCTTGAGCTGGTGGTCGAGGAGGACTACATCAGGGTTATTGCTTCGAATCTGCCTGAGCGTGGGAAATGAGTAGTTCCAATAAAATTCGGCATTTCTCATTCCCCTCAACGGACTCAATATCCCCCGGAGCGTATGGCAGCACTGGTGTTTCGTCTATACGAGTGCCGTAGAAAGTAGTAAAGCACTCGTAAACCGGCATTATGTCTTAGGCCGGTCGTACATATACGCGACACGTCTGCAACATTTTTGATAAGACATGTAGTGGACATAGTGGGCAGTTTTCAAGTGGGAATTATAGCAAAATGGTTATGGGTACAACATTTCTTTAATGAATTAGTCTTTAATTAGTGCACTGTTATGGTTTAATGATATCTTCCTTAGTTACAAGTAGAGGTGTCAAATTGATTTAATTTTAGTTTCCCCACTTTTCAAGTGGACATTATAAGTAAATATAACTATAGATCTAAAATTTTTTAATAGGTACAAATTAGTCTTTAATTAATACCGAGATTAGTACTTTATTATGGGCTGATTAATTTTCTCACAGTAATAAGTGGGGGTGCTACGTTGATTTAATTTCAGCACCCCCACTTCTAAATGGGATTTGTGGCTAAATGGATTTGGATAATTTTTTTTTAAATGTACAAATTAGTATTTTATTAGCACTAACTTCTAGGCTAAATAGATTTTAAATTCATGAAACTGCGAGTGCCACCTTTATTGACGTTATTAACGACTGTAATAGGAAATCCGAACCTGCTGATATGAAGCAACTCCGCTATGTTCGCCTTCTTATCGATGTAAACATCGACCGCGACCTCGATATCCACCTCGGTCATCGAGGCATCTTATCTTAGGTAGGTCCCGACCCTAAGTGGGTAACACTGTCTCCTTGCATAGGTAACAATGGCACACGTGTTACATACATGTTACTAAAAATTTAAAATATCAATTTTTAAAAAATATATGCAGAAATTAATAAAAAAAAACACCCCTGTTCCCGAACTTCTATTGCTAAATTTAGTTTTGTTTTTAAAAATCTCATAGATCATATGCATTATACTTCCTGGTGATTATCTTTATAATCATATATAAGTCGGAAATACTAACGTACTCGGATTATACTTTTTATATGCTAAAAAATTAAGTACGCTTACCTGTAATTTTTTGTAAAGCTCCTCTAATTCTTTCCGTAAAGCGACTAACTCTGGATCATTTTTTGGTGGCATTTTATCAATAAATTTACTTTCAGCTCCAAAGTATTAATACAACTAAAAATGTTTTGAGGACAAACACAATA
This sequence comes from Pogonocherus hispidulus, assembly GCA_963924545.1. Classification (NCBI taxonomy): domain Eukaryota; kingdom Metazoa; phylum Arthropoda; class Insecta; order Coleoptera; family Cerambycidae; genus Pogonocherus; species Pogonocherus hispidulus. The sequence continues at coordinate 35,872,970 of OZ004694.1, read as the reverse complement.
GATAATCCATTTAACTCTAATTGAATAAAGCAAGTAAAGTTTGGAAGATACCTTATAAATGTCATTTTAACCCAATTAATTATGGATTTTGATTTTAATAGATCACATTTAACATAAAGGAAGGCAGTTTTGTATTAGTGAAAGTTCATAGCAAATAAATTTGTAAAGTCGACCTTCAATACATTTAATGAATAGGTATAATGTACAATGTTAAAAAATATTTTTGAAGAACTAGCCTTAAATTTTTTGAACGTATACCTACTACCTACTTATAAAAATGTAGCTTATTTAGGTAGTGTTAGGTGTTGATGAGGTTAAATTATAATATAAACATCAATTTACTCTTTGAATATTAAAATTATATATATATATATATATATATATATATATATATATATATATATATATATATATATATATATATATATATATATATATAATAATAATAATATAATAATATAATAATATTTATTTTACATATTCTATGCTAATACATTTAATACATACGAATTTTTATATCATTTAATTATAATAGATATGCACAATGAACAGTCTTCAACATATATATATATATATATAGATTTATTACGCCGCTGATACAGACCACATTTGATATATGCCGCATACGTTACCAGACCAAAATCGACGTTACCAGACCAGGCAAATGGTCTGGTAACGTTAGACCATGCAATAATGTTCACAGGGGTGGTGGGATACCACACAGAAAATTTAGTGGTGGCGTGAAAAATCGGTCGAATTGGTATTTTTATACAGATTTAGTTTAGACGTTCCGTGGCTAGGTAGCGCTTATGCGGCATCACATTTATACAGAACATGGAGTGATATGAAACCAACTCTCTCAGACCACAGATTTGGCAACCGTGCGTGCTGAATGTGGATTTGGAATTGTAAATAAATATTTGGTACTTGCTTCATCATATCTATCTGTAGTTAAAATATCTGGTGCGGTCTTTTAATTTAGCGTGGCTTCTAAATGTTATTCCTGTAGCCATTTTAAACTACAACCAGACATACAGACCAATTTTAATATATTGCACATACTTTACCAGACCAATATTGATGGGTGATATATTATAAAGTGGAACATTTATATTTTAGTAATAATTTTATTACATAAAATTTTATCTATTTATACAGATTACAACCTACAGGGTATCAGTTACAGTGATACCCTGTAGGTAGGTACAGAGAATTGAAGTTATTAGTGATTTTTTTTGACAAAGCCTGATAAAGTAAGCCAAATGCAGGCAAATCTCTAAAACAGGCAAATTATTAATGATAGTCAAATTTAGTTCCAAAATTTGTCCCCCAAAAACAAAAACTGAAGTAATCCATTAACAGTAAACAACAAGAAGAATCGATAAAATTGTGTAAAATTTGTGTACCATCAGAAGAACTGTCATGGTTTATTCAAAAGAAAAAACACCGCATTCCTGTATTTTCCACATTATTTAATAAATAAATTGACTTCTTGAAATTTATCGGTGGCTTTTTAGTTTTATCTAATCATTTGTAGAAGTCAGTGGTGTAGTCCTAAAATAATTAAAAATAATATGTATTTTTAATTATAAAATGTATCGTTTTGTACATTGCTGCTAATTGTCTTGTAAATCGAAGGACCAGCCTTAAAGTGATTTTGGGCAATAAACAAAGCAAAATACTTCAAGGCAATTTTTATTACTTGTATCTGGGTTGTGCCCCACCAATTTTTAACACTCAAATACAAAAACCACTAGAGTCGCACACTGAAAGCATGTGCAACTCCTCACACTGTCAGCTACACAAACTACACTAGTCAAAGTTGTTAAAATTACTAAAATTACTGTTTATGTAATGAAAATTACTCGTTTTTTTTAAAAGTCTTTTGACAACCCCAAAAAATTGTTTTTTCCGGAAGTCCGGGAATTCCTTGTTTAATTCTCGATTTTATGAACAGATCTACACCTCGATCTGCTTCGGTACACCCATTTGCAATACTACCTATTTGTATTCTTTGTTTATAACCTGGATGATTCAATTGTTTAAAAATTTTTGACGTAATAAAGGTTGTTTGGCTTGCCGAGTCCAACAAAGCCCGACCTACTATTTTCTTCCCCTTGGGGATGAAAACTTCTATTATAGCTGTTGCCAAAAGAATTTGAGTTTTTATTGTGTTAGTGTGAGTAATTCTCGAAATTAATGTCGAAGTGAAATTTTGACCTGAATTTTCACCATTCCTTCCTTCTTTTTCCCTGTGAACATTTGTTTCAACATTTTGACCTTCATTTACTTGATTGATTTTTAGAAAGATGCCATACATTTAACGAAGAACCTTGATTTGAACTTAAACCTTGCGTATTTTTATTTTGTTTAGTACAATATATTTCCATGTCACCTTGACCTTTATTTGAACTTGTCGCATTACTTTGCGAATGCAACACCCTATTAGAAGTCCCTTGTTCCTCATTGACGTGAATTAAAGTATGATGTTTACCCTTACAGATTTTACATCCCTCTGATGTGCATTTCTGTACAGCATGACCGACTGCTAGACAGTTCTAACACAAATTATTTGTTTTTATAAAATCCCTTTTTTGTTAATTGGTAAAATCCCTAAATTTGAAGCATTTGTAAATATTGTGATTTTCCATTTTACAAAGCAAGCATTTTTTCATAACCATCGAATTTGAAGTTACTGAATGGTTGTCCTTATAATTTTCTTTATTTGAAAAATGCACCGTTTTAAACTTGGAGTTAATTTCCCGCACAGAGAGATTTTCTAACGCCGTGCAACGTTTTTCTAAGAAATCAAAGAAATCATTTAAAGTTGGAAACTCCGTCGAACTTTTTTCTAGTTCAAACGCCTTTTGTGTTTGATAGTCCAATTTTTTTGAAAATAAATACACTAAAATAGTATCCCAGCTTTCAACTGGTTGTTTTAAAGCCTTTAATGAATTGAAATTTTGTTTAATATTAGTTACGAATTGTCTCAATCCTTGAGGTTCACTTTTTGCCAAAGAAGGAGTTTCCAACATGTTTTTTAAATGAGTATTGATAACCATTCATTTATTTTCATATCTTTTTTTTAATAGGTCCAACGCTATTCTATAGTTTGCATTAGTTAAAGGTAAATCAGAAATCGGGCTCAGAGGTTCGCCTTTTAATGAAGATTTTAAATAAATAAATTTTTGTACAGTAGATATTTCAGTTTTGCCTTGTATTATCGCCGAAAATAAGTCGAAATAGGCTTGCCATTCCTCATATTTTCCCGTAAAGGTTGGAACATTTAGTCTAGGCAAATTTTCTCGATAATGTATAGAATTTTGATTTTGTTGCCTAGAAATTGTTTGAATTTTACCTTTAAGTTTAGCTTGTAACCGACCTTTTCTTCCATTTCAATTCTATCTTGCTCTTGACTTTCGTCTTCATCCTCTATTAAATTTTGAAGTTCTAAATATGTCTCAAAAGCTTTCACTAATCGTGTTTCGCGAATTGAGTACTCATTTATGTCTATAGTGTCATCTCCCACAACAATATGTATGTTTCAAAATACACCACAAGTATGTTTCAAAAGACCACAGTAGATAAGGGCGTTGTAAATAGTGACCCTTTAACTTCGATCTGGAACGCCCAGTATGAAAGTTGCGAAGTAATAATTCCATATTTTATACAGGAAAAATGTGGGATACTAATTCGATTTTAATGTGTTATTGACAGTTATAAATTGACAGTTGTTAACTTCTAGTAACACTAATGTGATATCAAACTGACCTAGCGCTGAGAGTATCGGCGTTAAAAATTTCATGGCAATTTTTTAGAAATTTACACTTGGTAGTGAATCAGTTTGATTCACCAGGAAGTCATAGAGGAAGAACATAAAACAGAACAGAACTAGAACATAAAATAATTGTACCTAGGAAGGCAACCATTTTCTTGGATGTTGTATCTACCTGTGACACACTAATTTTAAATAATACACATATTCATTAATACACATAAATTCTACAAAGAATTCTAAGCATTTGTCACAAAGGTAGGTACACAATTGTTATAGAGGCATAAACAGGTGGAAATATATTTTTTAGTATCCATAGTAACTGTCCTCTAAAAAACATGAATAGTGATACAAGTGTACAATTACAGTCGAATCATACTTAGTACTCACACTTGTATACTTAATATTACTGAAATAAAACCAGGTAAGTCTATTAAATAAAATTTCCATATTTCTTTATTTCAGATATATTTCGAGTTTAATAAAACTAATTTAAAAATTGTATATAAATAGGTAACATTTTTATACACAGGGTGTATTTGGTCTGCAGATGTAGAAAATAAGAATAATTCTTTCGTAAAAATAAAGCAATTTAGCTAAACTTACCTTAGTCCAAAACTTTAAATTAAATATGATACTGGGCGTTAAAGTTTAAACTGAGATAGTAACAACATTGAGAAGTAATAAGACTATTTTAGGTGACAATAATTACCGGTTGAGTGTAATGAACTCTTCTCCTCCCGTATTATATGGCTTGCCAAAAATTCATAAGGACGATAATTTCCAAAAATTTAAAATTTTCTGAAAATTTTGAAAATTTTTGATTCCTGTATAAATTTGAAATTAGTACCAAACGATAGCTTATGAAAAGTTAAGACAGAAATGTGCAAACCGTTTTGCTTGATCTCAAACCGCTTAGATTTTACAGGGTGTCAAAGTTGCAAAAATGTCAATATTCACCTGTCAATATTTCAAAAACAGTTGAAGATAGGTATAGGGAAGGCTGATGAAAGTCCTACTAAAATCAAGGGTTTAGTTCGAAAAAGCAATAAAAAATATATATTTCCATTTAGAAAAACGAAGTTGGTACCTGTCCAGGAAAAACTGAACACCCTGAATATGTAAATATATTTTCATTTTGTGCAGCTCGGGATATTAGACAACCCTGTAGAAAAAAAATTAAGTTATCTCTTTTATTAACCCAGATATTGGACTTACGCGCACTAGGTGGACACCCTGTATATTTCTTGAAACATCTAAATGAGAACTGTGTTTCTTCAAAACAATTATCCGCTTCCAGTATCCACTTGCTTTATATTTAACAACTGCCTTATGTGAACTCTATTCCTTAATATATGTTATTCCTTATTTGTTTCAATAACGTTAACAAATTTATTTTTATATCCTTTACACTTTGTGAATTTTAGCAAGAAAAATCATACACTAATCAAATTATAGATGAGTTACTAGAAACAAAAACACTCTCTAGGTTTTTGTTTTAATATCTAAATTAAGTCCCACAAAAAAATTTTAAAATTATGCAGTTGCGTATGCACAAAATAATCAGAACAAAAAAAGTACACCTAGTATACCATGTGCTACTAAAATATACTTGTTTTAAATGCCAAGCACCAATTTAAAAATTGTTAATCATCAGTCAAAATTTCACACTAAAATATTAATGTGTATTTCAAAATATGTTAACGAAAGTAATAAATAAATTGAAATTTAATGACCCCTAACTTTGTAGGGTAGGCTCAAATCATTTTACATTAAAAACCTATACACTTACATGAAAGAAATACATTAAATCTTGATAAGGAACATGTAGTTAGGCTTTTTTAGGATTTATGTTAATCATAAATAAACAATATAAATAAAATAAACAAAAACATTTTAACACTGTTATTTTGATATCAACTAAATCATGACATTAACTTCAATAAATTTTCAAATGAAGCAGTCATAGGTTGTTTTTAATAAAATTTGTTTTGCAAAGTCAAAAGCCCCGACACACCTAGAATTCGAATTTATGTTTCGGTTCCGAAAACCTTTCAACATTAATTTTCAAATCATGTTCATTATGTTCAATTGGGAGCACTGCCTAATACGGTTAAACACCCTATACATATTACTTATAGTGGGGCATTACACAAAATTGTATCAATTTAAAGAGTTGTGTGTGGCAAAATATAACACCTTGTACCTAAAATTTTATAAAAAGGATACAGACTATTATCACCGGCGTAATTTTCAAGTGCAGCATATTTCAAATTAGTACCTTGTTTTGTCGAAAAGATAGGCATTACAAAAAGACTTTTAAAAAATTGAAACTTTAACACCGCATATTTTGAAAAGAAAGCGTTCAATAGAATAATATTATATGAATAACGCCACTTAATTTTCAACGAGAAATCATCCCCTGAAATTTTTCGCAATTTATTTACACCCAGCATAAAATCGATTTACATTCTTGTTATGTGCGACTTTTTACAACTTTTATGAAAAATAATTTCTTAGAAGTTTGTTTATTAAAATTTCTTTCTTATTTTTTAGTAAACAAACATGATTAAACACTCAACTAATGAAACTAAAATAACTAATTTCAGTGAAGTGGTTGATTGATTGGAGTTAGATGACTTACAGTAGCAAATTATGTTCTTAAAAATTAAAAATAATTCTTGCCTGTATAGAATAGGTAGGTACTAATAATACAACACCATTGACAGTTCATATGCACAACCTTACTTTCCACCGTTCTCGCACCAGAAAGAATAAACCACTTACAAAAACCTACTTAAAAATGGCAACAGTGCATGGTCTGGTAACGTTGATGTACTATGTAAGTTTGTATATCAGATGGTCTGAAAGTGGGATAGTCTATGTGTGGTCTCCGAAGGTTTACAAAACGTCTGAAAAATTATATTTATTTAAAAAAAATTCCCCTCTATAGTTGCGCAAGATGTTATACTTCAATACATTTTATTTTTGTGATATATACTCTCCCTTCTAGCTTATTTATAGGTGGTGTAAGGTTGTCTGTGCTACGTATGTGGTCTGGAAACGTTGGTTAGATACATATATATATATATATATATATATATATATATATATATATATATATATATATATATACAGGGTTATTCAGAACTTATCCATAATAAAATTTGGGGATGTTCAACATACATGTACAAATGTGGTAGTGCAAAAAAAAAATTTTTTTGGCGGGGTCTTAAAACTATTTAAAAATTTTTCATTGCACGCCGCTGGATACTGGTCCACTGTAATGGAGTGACCTTGGGACTGACAATGCAAACTGACTAGTACAAAAAAAACTTCGGATTCTGAGAGTATACCGACACCGGCGCAAAAAAGATTTGCAGCGTTTTTATTCGGTCGGTTTTAACCAGGCGTTCGAGACAAAAACGTGTTTACTTTTTTTTATCACATTCTTAGGAATGTGGTAGAAAAGTATCAGATGTGTTGAAGTACAGTTGCCCAGCTACGTAGTCCTTTATAATGGTATAACTTTAAACATTGTTTACGGGAAATCCTAAGCCTTTTATTATAAATTTTTTTGGTGATATCGATTTCTTATTTAAGGATGCACATATCCTCAAAGTTTTAGAGATAAGTTCTGAATAAGGCTGTATATAAATATACCTACACGGTGCCCATTATCTATCTCCTTACATGGGTGACTTTGTTAATAGTGGAGATAGAGAATTGGTTAAATTAGCAAAATTGGGCAGAATTACAAGAGGAATTACAAGTGGAATTCAGTGCCTCAGATTTAATTTTAATTTTCAACTTTTCGAGATAATTTGAAAAAACTGAAAATCGCCAAAATTTTTAAACTCGAATATCTCGAAAACTATAAAAGATACAAAAATAATAAAAATATCGTGTGATAGTGTTTTTTACGTGGAATTCATCGGTGATATTGAAAATTTCACAAGCATCTTAGCTTTTGAGAAAAAAAAATAAAGTTATGTTTTTTTTAATGGCAACCATAGTTGGCTATGGTATCAATAAAAAGCTTATTTTTTCTGATTTCAAAAATATAATATTGAAAAAATATAATGTTGAAATTTAAAATTAATCTGAAGGAGGCACTGAATTCCTCTTGTAATTATGCCCAATTTTGCTAATTTAACCAATTCTCTATCTCCACTATTAACAAAGTTAGCCATGTAAGGAGATAAATAATGGGCACACTGTATATCTGAGTCGACCAACAGTGCTTGTGACATCCAGTAAAAATTCGTTTTGACATCCTTAAATTAACTTAGAAATAATTTTAAAAAATGACTTTTTTTAAGTGAAATATGAAGACTAATAGAAAAAGAATATCAACTATACACAAATTTAAAAATTTAATTGTACTAACTTATTGGCAACTAGCCTATATTGAATATATTTTTTATATTTAGAAGATTTTATGACATTGTTTCAAAATATTACAAACTTTGTAACATCTCCTCGACATTGCCAGTTTTAAAAGTGTTATTTAATTGCTTTACAAAGATATATTAATGAAAAAATAATTAAATGAGATGTCTTATTTCCTTTCCTAATATCGCACATAAAAAAATAAATATATAGTTATATAAATTGATATCTCGTACTTAATATGCTAAAATAATCATATGTAATGTTAGACTACATGTAAGATTTTGGTTATCATATATCAAATACTCATATTTCAGGTGTTCCAAAGATTTGGAAAGTACATAAACATTATTCAAGCATAGTCATGTGGATAAGTGAACAGACCTATCGTTATGCTTGTTTTATCAGAGTTCGAGGGACCGCAAACAAACCGCAAAAAATACATCTTATTTTGCTAGGTAATTATAATGTTCCGTGACACTGTCCCATTTTAGCGCCAGTCAATTGGAAATCGAGATTTTCAATGTTGAAACTATCTCCTGCTCTTATACATACCCCATATTAATATTATAACAGAGATGAAAATATAAACTGTATATTACGAAGGCGTAGAAGGGCCACACTATTAATTTTTTTCAAATTCCGACTTTAAACTCGGAATTCCGAGTTTAAAGTCGGAATTCTGACTTTAAAGTCGGAATTAGGACTTTCAAGTTGGAATCCAATTTATTGCACAGGATGTGACTGTTTTAAAGGGCATAAGGTCATATTTGTATGATAACAAATAACGGTTCATAGATATGAAATTACAAGTCACCAACACCCCTTACCCTCGAGATATCTAGAACTATGTTCATTCACTCTTCATAACAATTCAGAACCAATCATATTTATTGTATTTATAATTTATAACATTTCTTATTTTAATGATGAATTAGTCTACTGTTTAGGCAGGCGCATTTCGAAAAATATATTAAATAACATACCTAATCCATAAATACTTTACAGAGATTACAATTTTTATTTGTAGTCTTTGCAAAATATCTCGCTTACTATTAAAGACACACGGACGCTGTTTTTGCAATATTGTGCTACGTTTTTGAGGAACGTGTTTCCCTCACTACAGAAACAGTTCGAAAATCCTATATAAATTTTATTTAATTTGGTAGGTGTGGTGATAAGTTTTAACCCGAAGAATTGCATTGTCAGCCTGTCCCGTTTTCGTTGTCTGCAGAATATCTCGCTTACGCACTTTGTTACTTTCTTGAGAAACAAAAGCTATTACACAGAGAATTCCTGACCGTGACAAAGTGTACATTTCATTTTTACACAGATTCAAAGGATTGTATGAGCCTTTATAAGTTTTTATGCATAAAAAATTATAATTTTTAATTCTTGGTACAGGAAAAGAATATAAAGCTTTCTTTCAAAATTATTCAGAAATTCGAAAATATATAGGTACCAAGCACGGATTTCTTAAAATAAACTGGATCGCTGATTCCTAACTATCATTTTGTCAGTTGTAAGGTGGTCGCCACACTGTGCTAACATTCCATTGGCTAGTTTTCAGCTAATGATGTTGAGGTATTTACAGAGGGAAATTTTGAAAATAGTTTGGTGAGATATGGGCATATGACTAACTAAATATTACTTATATGGATGGATATGGGTATAAAATATGTACACTGTTGTAATAAAAATACTTTAGCAGCGGGTCTAAAAAGTTAACTTAATATAGGGTTATATCAAAGATTTAATTGTATTATTTGTGCATTAGATATGACGAGTAATTGACAGGACTGGACTCAAGAGTTATATTTGTGCAGCAAAGGTACACATAATTTTTTTCTATTTATAGTGCATTTCAAATAATTGGAATCATCTCTTTTTAATTTGACTTGAAATGATTTTCGACAAAGTCGAAATTTATGTACTTGTAAAGACACTCCCTACATGTACAAATCTTCCAATGGTATGTCTGGTAGGTACCTATGTATATTAAATTCATTGACGACACTCTTTATTTCTCCTGTTACAACTTCATTTTTTAAATAAATTTTACATTAGCCGGAATTATAACTGGTTCATAATAGTTACTTGTCTAAACATAATTTAGTAACTAACCCAAAAAACTTTAAAGTAACATGGTTTGTCAACCAAGTATTTGAACCTTGTCTGATTGCAGTATAAAAATTAGTTAGGATCAGTTTTGTATATTATTTTGAGAAATTCTAATATCGATACCTTTTGGCAAAATATCGTAAGTCACTCACTAAATTTTACCTTAGGCTACTTACGACAATTCTGCCACTCTGCCTATTACAGTTCTGTTACTTACGATAAAATGTATGCAGTTATTTAACCGTGAAACATTCAAATACGCTTACATATTTATGGATCCATCTACCTCTGCCAAGATGCATGATACATGTATCATGGCCAAGATGTGTATTTGCATATTATACTTACGATAGATCCATAGTCATTTTCATGGAAAATGTCACTTACGATAGTTTGGCAAAAAGGTATCGATATAAGGTAGGTATTTATCGAAGAATTAGACATATGTTTGTAGTTATTTTAATTGTGGCAGGAGCTGCTCATATAAAAAGCTACGATGAAAGTAGCTGCACGTCTTATCAGTAAAAACGGCACTAAAAAAATATTTTTTAACTGAATGACATCATACAATTAGTAATGTCAAGTAGTTATTAGTCAAATTTATACTTTACACTGTTAAGATATATTAAATATCGTGAATGAATTGGGATAGGTTAATCAGTTATTTTCTTATAAAATTACATGAAGTTTATAATACACAATATGGTAATAACTGCTTTTCTAGAAGATAACATTAACAACTTCAAAACTCAAAATCATTATGATTATGGTAGGAATTTAATAAAAACACATTTAAAATATAATTTAAATACACAATCACATTATAATAGGAGTTTTATCCACACTTATAAAGCATATAAAGTAACCTATTATCCACTACTGAAATAATAAAAAAATATAAACTTAAATCAACCAAATTTAATTTACTTACTAAAATTAACATTAACATTTATATTAATAGACATTTCGTTCTTCGCTTTTTCATATTTCACTTCGTTTCCGTTAATAGGAAGTTTGTAGTTGCTTCTTGCAACAAATTTTGGATGTCTCCTTCTCCTGAGGAATGACTTGAACGAGAAGAACCTTGGATTTTCCTTGCAATACCAAGTTTGTTAGATACGGAGTCTTCAATATAGCTCTCTGCCACAGCAGGGCTCTTCCACCCACCATGCCGCTTGCTGGGTGTAAAGTTGGCACCTTTATTTCCCAATAAAGTTATTGAAGTGCACCCTCATATAGTGGCCAATATAAGCTTCCGCGTTTGCCAAGTTCAGAAACGATGCAACTTTTGATGGAACTTTTGCCAATGTGTTGATTCCAACAGGCTGAGAAGTACATTTTTGATTCTTATAATGTAAAAAGAATCTGTTTTGTGATAAGTTCTTTGGTCTTAGGGAAATACATTTTCTGCACATCTCTACGTCGTTGATAGAAAATCCTTCATTTATAATTTTAAACTTTCGTGAAATGCCGGTCTTGGTATCTAGTATCGAAACAACTAGATACGCGCCAGTGTCCTATACATTAGTGATTTTCAAATTCGTCAATTCGTAGCATCGACAAGCACCAGAGACTATTACTATTACTAGCGCAACCTAAAATGATTCAAAGTATTATTAATACATATTGTCTAAAAAGTTAAGAGTTATTACCTTAATCATAAAATATTCTTTATCACAAGAATTAGTCAAAAATTCTTCAATTTGCACTCTTTCCAAAACTGCAGCCTTTTTCACCTTGTATCTTTTCGATTGACTCTTCAGATAACAGATATCTACGTTTTTAGACTTTTATCGCAACCTTCAACATTGAATACTTCGACCAAATGGATGAAATGATGAAATTGCATGTTTTTTCTTCAGATTAAGAAATAAATAACTTGCACCTTGCACACAGAACTTCATTTATAAACCACAAAACAAAAAGAAAATATAAAAGCAGTGATGGTAACTCAAAAGTGTTACCATCATTTAGTTCATAAAATACCTAGAAGTTAGCACAGTATGGCGGCCGCCTATCAGTTGTTATTTTTAGCTACCCCCACCAGTATGTATTAGCGATCCAGTTTATTTTAAGAAATCCGTGGTACCAAGTGAACTCGATGAACAATGTTGTGACATGATGCTCTAAAGGGAATCTGGTATGTTAGTGGTGGTGAGAAACACCGTAGTGCCCTCTTCTGATCTGTGCTAGTACATCATCTTTACTACCAGTACTACATTGTTCACCGAGTCCACTATCTATGGCACTTTGATGAGCACAGAATAAATGCAAAATCGGTCAATGTCTGGTGGTTCCTCTCGATGAAAGATGTGACGTCTTCCGTGGAAGTGACGGAGTAATGAAATGTAATGCAGTCGGGGCACATAGTCCGTGGGGTATTTATTTTCTGCAAGCAAATAAATAAATAGGATAGTTTTTCTTAACAACGATAAGGTCAAAGCAATAATGGTACCTGCAGAGAAGCAGGTCGCTATCTGTCTGTCAATTAGGCAATCATTATTAGACAGACAAAGAATGAAATGTTGGAAAGAATTTTAATAAATATATAAATTCAATAGATGCTGCGACTGGAAGACGTGCAGTGGGATAACATGTCATTCAAAGTAACGGCAGCCAGTTCAAGCAGTTCAAATAATTGTTTTTGTTATTATAATAATTAGTTCCTCAAAAAGCTAAAAATACGCATTGTAACAATTAACTATAAATGAATGATTGTCTATTTATTTGTAAATAACTAGTTATTTACAAATAAGTAAGATATATCACCGTGCTTGTAATTTCTTTTTGTATTTATTGAAGTAAAAATCCAATATAGCGCCCATAAGAAATACAAAAGTTGTATATTGTTGCCGAAAAACTAGTAGGCCTAGAACATGTTTTAGTATAACAATCGAAAGCTCTCATCAAACTATGTAAACATACCAAATTTCAAAAGTCTACATTTATTTCAAGAAAAGTTATTTGACATAAAAGAAACTGAAAAATTTTGTTTTTTCCGACTTAACTCCCGAACGGTCTAGAATATATTAAACTTGTTTACATAATAATATTTTGATTCAGCATGAAATTGAGCAACTTTTTCCTAATTTTAGCCACGTTGTAACCAATGCTGAACATTAAAATTTTTCCCACCCTGTATAATATATAACAATCGGTTATGATAAGATTTTAGCAGTTATTAACCCCTTTTAACCATTAATTGTGGGTAATTGTTGATAACGAATTAATAATAATATATAACGAATCGTGTTAGAGTTTTAACAAAATACAGGGTGAATCATGTAAAATTAAGAAGTTTCTAACTATAAATTAGATTATTCAAATACAAAGATGGCGCCACGGACGCTAACAATTTTTTGTAAATATCAAGGTGTACCATGTTGCACCTGGAAAGATAAGACAATTATCTGTATTCTTATTTTTGAAAAATGATAATCGGGTTATCCGTTCTTTAGTTACAAGAGTTTCCTGCCTAATCGATTAATGAATAAAACACAATTACAATTTTGATTTTTAAATTTCCCATACTCTAAATCTATACATTTTGGTTAAGATCAGTTTTAGATAAACTCTGATATTGAAATTATTGAAAGATACTACCTAATTCATATTAGACCATCAAATAAATAATAATACAGATACAATACTCAAACATTTTCATGTTTCATTTAATTCTACGTTTAGTACCTACAGCTCTAGTAAAATTATTTACAACAATATTTAGTGAAAACAACCTATTTAATTATTATTCAAAAATATTTAGGGTTGTTTGTAGGTACGTTTATTTTTAATATATTTCATTTAAATCAAACTGGAAACACATTTTTATTATTCAATGAACCTTATTCTTAGGAGAAATTACTTTCTTCAATTGTATCTAATGGGTTAACATCCTTTTTCCAATAAAAAATTAATTACAGTAGGAACCTATCTAGTTAAACCAGAACAACAATAATTAATGATTTCTGTTTACGGATGAATTACCGTAACAAAAATTGAAATCATTTTTTGGTCCACTGATTTCTTATATTTCATACTTTTACTTTTGTGGAAATTCTATCATTTTGATCAGAGATTAGCTTAAAGAAAGATGGTTCAGATGTGTGGTGTAGTAAATAATTTTAAATTATATTTAATGTTTGCATTAAGTTTATGTGCTTTTGGTAAGACAAAACCACTTTCACGATTAACTGGGGAAAATCAGTATTTTCTTTTCAGGAAACTGTAATTTGGAAGGGCAATGTGAAAATCTTAGGGGTGAAGTTAACTGTAATGAGAAAGTTAAAAACTTATATTCCGAGGTTAAAGTAGAAGGTAAGTATGTATTTTTATTTAAGTACAAATTTATCACATTACGTATACTTATAGAGCGCTCGCGTCTCGCGTTGGCTAACTTTATTATTGGAAAAGGTTAGGTTAGGTTAGGAAAGGCAAGGGCTAACTTTATTATTAGAAAAGGTTAAGTATAAAATAATTATATGTGAAAGAAGTAGGTACCTAGAGCAATTAAAAAGAAATCAAAGAAATAAAACTGGTACACGTGGATCGGTTAAAAAGTATTAACAATAAATATAGAAAATTCATTAAATAAAAACTTTTTTATCTTTTGGTCTATATTTTTTGGTTGAATACCTATAAATAAATAAAGAAATATTACCTAGCGCATTTCAGGGATATGGGCTTCAAATTGTTTGGCTAGAGGTGCGACTAAGTCTCAGGGGGCAATAGTCAGGGAGCAATGGTGCAATTTAGTGATGACTGATTGAAATTTGGAAAGTTTGCTGTAGTTTAGTAATTAATGTAGATAAAAGATTGCAATTTGGCAAGTATACAGTATTGACACAAATGTTACGCTATGTGAACGGTCACCCCCTCCCGCACCCCCCCCCCCAGGGGGTGACTCGGGGGTGTATTAGGTGACTTTCTTTTGGAACACATTTTTTAAGGACGCCGTCACTTTCTATGTACCTCAACACATACGGGCGGCTATTTTCATGATTTTTAGATACAAATAAATTTGTGGTTTTTGTGGACTTCGTCGTTTTTATTGAAAACTAACCATCACGGGGCAGTCTTCGTATCTCTGTTAACAAGAGACCAAAAATGATGAAATTCGAGGTACGTGGTATACAGCCGGAGTCTTTGTTATGGCCACCACCGCGACCACCCTACCCACCCCCTGGGGGTGGCTCGTGGGTGGAAGGGGTGAATTTCGAACGGAAAGCGATTTTCAACGTCACCATCGTTTTCTACGTGCCAAAATACGTAAGTTTGCATATTTTCGTGATTTTTTGAGAAAAAATAAATTCTTGCTCTTGTGGACTTGTCGATTTTTTGAAAACTAAGTGTCAGGGGGCAGTCCACGTATCTCCGTTATTAATTGTCCAAAAATGATGAAATTCGAGATGCCTGGTATATAGACGGAGTCTTTGTTGTGGGCACTACCGCGACCACCCTATCCATTCCCTGGGGGTGGCTCTAGGGTGGAAGGGATGAGTTTCGAACGGAAAGCGATTTTCAACGTCACTATCGTTTTCTACGTGTCGAAATACGTAGGTTTGCATATTTTCGTGATTTTTTGAGAAAAAATAAATTCTTGCTCTTATGGACTGTCGAATTTTTGAAAACCAAGCATCAGGGGGCAGTCCACGTATCTCAGTTATTAATTGTCCAAAAATGATGAAATTCGGGGTGCGTGGTATATAGCCGGAGTATAATATGTTGTGGTCACTACCGCGGCCAGCCTATCCACCCCCTGGGGGCGGCTCGGGTGTGGAAGGGGTCAGTTTCGAACGGAAAGCGATTTTCAATGTTACCATCGTTTTCCACGTGTCGAAATACGTAGGGTTGCATATTTTCGTGATTTTTTGAAAACTAAGCATTAAGGGGCAGTCTACGTATTTCCGTTATTAATTGTCTAAAAATTATGAAATTCGAGGTACGTGGTATACAGCCGGAGTCTTTGTTACATCCACCACCGCGAATACCCTACCCACCCTCTGGAGGTGGCTCGGGGGCGGAAATTGTGGCTTTCGACCCAAACGTGGTTTTCAAAGTCACCATAGTTTCCTACGTGCCGAAATATGTTGTAGGTCCCTATTTTCGTGCTTTTATGAAAATGAGAAATTTTCTATGGGGGTTTTTTATATTTCTGTTTTGAAAATGGTATCCTTCACATCACAGCAGCATGGACAAATATTTACCTGCTCTTTCAAATGAAAATAAGAGAGTATAGGTATAGAGATGTATGTATTTATTATACAGGGTGTTAAACATGTGGCAAAAATTCAAGAGGTTATTCCTTGGACTATTCTAAGAATATTTTTTCCTTTGATGATTTTTGAAAAAGCGCTTTGATGCGAAGATATAGGGCGAAAAAAATATGGGTACAACAAATTATCTCTCAGAATTTTCCAAACAGTCTAATTACTTACATTCAAAGTATTTGCAATTCTTCGCGTAGAAGTACCATATCTTCTTCTATCAACATGTCCAGCACATTCTCTTCTACGTCGACCGTTCTTACAGTCCTTGGCCTTCCTGGTTCTCCACTTCGCTTCAATTTTCCCGTTTCTTGAAGACGTTGATGAATACTTTGAAAGATTTTTCTATCGGGAGCAATATGGTTAGGAAATCGCTCCATGTACAGTCGCCTAGCTTCCAACGCATTGCCATCAGCAAGTCCATAAATAAAATGCATGTCAGCCATCTCGGCATTCGTATAGCGAGCCATGATAAAGGACTTCACTAACAACCGTTTACACGTCAACTAGCCAAACGTTAATCAATTTTAATATATGCAACATATACAAACTACAAAAACACAACATACAAAACATACAAAATAATCATTCCGAAGTATCACGGGATGTTGGTAAGAAAAAACTCCTTTTTCTTACATGTCTTTAGTCTTAAAAAGACTAAAAGTAATTGGTGGAGCACAATAAAGTTCTAATGTTCTGTAGAAAGTTCCGCTTAGTATATTTGAAAAACAGTACAAAATATTCTACTTTGTCTAATTGGAAGACATACGAAGTTTCAACTATGTACCATCCTAGCATCTTTTAATTCCAAAACGGATCATGTTCATCAGACATTTAATTACCATGTCCGCTAGAAAATACAAATAAGTAGGTACTTATACTGCAAATAAAAAATCTAGTAAATCGTTGATGTCAATTAAGAAAGCTATAGGCAAGTATTTTTTATTGTATATTTTTAATATTATTTATTGGCTTAGTATTTAACTGTTTACATCTTTCTTTATATAGGAATTAAGCCAAAAAGTTAACTAAGACATAAATTATTAATGAAATTATCAGTCAAATTGATAATTATCAACTTGATCAACAAATTGATAATCATCAACTTGACTGATAATTTCATTAATAATTTATCTCCTTTAGAAAGATGTCTATAGGTAAGTATACCATCTATATTATATACTTAACCTACAGCAGATGTAAAATTGACTACCTTCCGTTGATAGTGCGGAGTGATCGGACCTCACCAGAAATTTTCTGCCGTATAATAAACTGTGATAATGTTCCGTGGCTCTTACTATTGCCAAAAACTCTTTCCTTGTCACACAGTAGTTCCTTTCCGCCTTTCCTAGTGTTTTACTGAAGTATCCGATGGCAACTTCTTCGCCATTCTGAATTTGGGATAGTACAGCTCCAATTCCATTCTGCGAAGCATCAGTATCCAGTATAAATAGTCATTCATCTAGAGGATATGCCAGGATAGGTGCAGATGTTAGACGTCGCTTCAATTAATTGAAAGATTGCTGGCACTCCGGAGTCCTCAAAAATTGTTTTATTCTCTGTCAGCTGCAGTAGCTTGGCTATTTTCCCAAAGTCTTTCACAAGTCGGCGATAATAACTGCAGAGAGTTTGGTGTAGGCCATTCCTGCACTGCTTTAACTTTATCCGGATCCGTCTCTATTCCTTTGGAAGATACAACATGTCCCAGTAAGTTGACTTTTTCATGTAACAGCATGCACTTCTTGGGATTCAGCTGGAGATGGGCATTCCTGAATCTCGAAAAGACTTTTCTCAAATTCGACAGGTGTTCATCGAAGCTCTTGCCAATAATCATGACGTCATCCAAGTAGACTAGACAGGTTTCCCATGTTAGCCCTCGCAAGACTAATTCCATCCAACGTTCAAAAGTGGCAGGGGCATTGCATAGGCCAAATGGCATCACGTTAAACTGGTACAGACCATTTCCTGCTAAAAACGCTGTCTTTTCTTTATAGTTTTCCTGAAGTTCCACCTGCCAATATCCACTCTTCGGATCTAACGTTGAAAACCATTTCGAACCAGCAAGGGTGTTCAGGCGTGTCATCTATACGTAGCAAGGGATAGCTGTCTTTCTTTGTGATGTCATTCAGCTTCCTATAATCAACGCAGAATCTTGTCGAACCGTTCTTCTTCGTCACTAACACTACTGGTGACGACCAGGGCTGCTGGATTCCTCTATCACTCCATCTTCCAACATTTCTTCGTTGGAAGAAATGTTGGAAGATGGCTTCCAACATTTATAGGCTTTTTGTTACCAGTGTTGATGCGATGTTGCACCAGATTCGTTCGGCCTGTAATTTTATTTCTCGCAAAAACATCGGCTTCTTTTTCGATGAAATCTAAAACCTACCTCATTTCCTCTCCACTCAGGTGACTCCAATTTTCCTTAAAATTTCGTAGTAGCTCTGTAGTTGTACTTTTGGTCCCTGGTAAACCTTCGCAGCATCTCGTTACTCGTACAACCGGTTCGCAAGTTCCTAGGGTTTCTCCTTTCTTTAGAGTTACTCTGTTGGTGTTTACGTTAGCTACCCTTACAGGAACGGTCTTCGTCACATCCACTACCCAGATAGCACAAATTATTTATGGAATAATCTGTAAATCTTCTAAAATGATTATTCATTGTCAATATTCCAGTAATATGCTTATAATAAATATACACTTTATATAATATTCTTAAAATATTCATTTTAGAATATTATGAATAGAATATTCCAGTAATATTTATTATAGAGTTAATATATTGTATTCTTTAAAGAATATTCTTGTAATATTAGTTATAGAATATTATGAATCTAATATTCCAGTAATATTTATTATAGAGTTAACATATTGTATTCTTTAAAGAATATTCTTGTAATATTAGTTATAGAATATTATGAATCTAATATTCCAGTAATATTTACTATAGAGTTAATATATTGCGTTCTTTTATAGAATATTCTCGTAATATTCGTTATAAAATATTATGAGAAAAATATTCGAGTAATATATATTAAAGCTGGCACTAGTAATATGCACAAAAAATATGCATTAAATATTCTCGCAAAATATTTTTTTGTGAAATTGCACCAAGACTTGCGGTTGTGTTATAAAACATTCTGAAAATAATATTCGAGTAATGTCTATTGCAGCTAACCAGCAATATATACAGAAGAAACATGCGTTTAATATTTCTAGGAGAATATATTATGCGTTTGATTTTTGTAATATTTTTTGTAAAATATTATGAAACGTAGCAAGGTGTATTGAGGTGTATTGTCACCTACGAAAAGCACTGTCGTTTGCGACTCTACCCATAGATAAAATATATATATACTGAAACTCTACCACTGGACAGCGGTGCTGCCCCCGGTGTCATCATGCTACTCACCACCTCAAGCACGACCCAGACAAAAAATTGTTGTCTGGTTAAATGGAGGTTTCGGCGAAGTTTTTCTTTTTGAATATGTTCCTCCTTCAGAAACACACTTGTTTTCAAGAGCAAAAGAGCATCCTAGCCGGGCTTTTATAGTTTGTGATTATGCCGCTGGATGGAGACACTTATGTCCTACCAGCAGAATGCTGACGTACTTCTCTAAGTGTCTTTGCTGCCTGTGTGTCATTGTGCTTATCTCGTATTGACGAAGCTTAATAGGCAAGTCAGGTTGAGGTGGCAATACACCTCAAGCCACGAGCCACGACCCAGACAAAAAATTGTCTGGTAGTCTGGTGAAATGGAGGTTTCGGCGAAAGTTTTTCTTTTTGAATATCTTCCGCCAAAAAAAATATTCCAGGATTGAATACGTCCTAACCAAAATTGAATCTAAAAATAATGTATGTAATATATTTATAATCTATAATTATCTATATAATATATTTATAGATAATTCTTTGTGTCATTTTTGGTGATCTCGGAATATTTGTTCCCTTATTCTGGGACTAGTGTTGGGCGATACTCTGAAATGTATCGATACTGCGTATCGATTCGTATCGTATTGAAAAATATCGATTCTTGTATCGTATCGAATCGGAAGAATCGATATTTGTAGTATCGATACTGATCCGACTTTTTAGAGTTGAAATTTCTGTTCCAACAATTCAACATTTTACGTTGATTTAAATAATGAATTAGTAGTTAATTATTCTTCTCAAAAATATCTGATTAGAGAATTAGAATAGAATTTCCCCATAATACTATTTAGCAGGTGGTGGAAATAAAGAACAACAAAGTAGAAAACCCATCAAATAATATATTACTGTGTTCGTAAATAAGTTATTCTTTCCAAATATGCAAAAATACAGGTTATCCCATTTAAAACATTAAGTTTATACCTTCATTGAGCCACCCTGTCAAAAAATAATTTTTTTAATTGGGTATTTGTGAAACATCTAATTTATCCACTACTTTACGGAAGCTATACACTAGGTACATAAAATAGGAACTCAAAAATACTTAGATAAAAGCAAAGTGAACATTCCTGAGTTTGACATATTAGAAAACTACTAATTATCGTCTCAATTTAATATTCGATACAGGTTATTCGATACCTACATTCATTGGATCGATCCACTGATAGATCGTAAGGAGAAATATCGATACAAAATATCGAGTATCGTAACTTAAAATATCGATACTCAGGAGTATCGATATGTATCGCCCAACACTATCTGGGACTATTCTGCGATTATTATTTGAATATTTTATAATTATTCTTGTATTATCTTGTGGATTATTCTTGGAATAAGTTTAGGAATATTCTCTAGATATAGAAAAGTGTGTACTTTTCGATATTCTACAAATATTCCCAAAATTTATCTATATAATATTCCAATCTTCCTTTAGAATAATTTAGGTATATTCTAGGAATAGGTTTGTGCTATCTGGGTAACCACCTTGCAATAAGGGCTCCATCATATGTCTGCCATTGTCAGGTTCTAATACGAAGATGTTTGGCTCCACCCGGCTTCTTCTCCAAATGAGCTGTACCGGAATCCTAAATTCTAATTTCCAGGAATTCTAAAGTCTTCATCCACAATAAGTCTCATCCTGTTTATTTTCTCTGATGGTGTTGAGAAAATGATTTCTTCGTTGCCCACTCGTAATAATCTCTTCTCGAAATCAACTGATATGGAACTGCATTCTTTCATGACGTCTAATCCCAAAATAAATTCATCAAGTTCATTTCTACGTTGGTGTTCCCTATTCCAAGGTTGATTGTCGCCTCTCCATATACAGTGATCTCTTCTCCTTTGGCTGTCTCTATTACTGGTTGACGTCTTTGGGTAACCACCGACGTCTTTGGGTAACCACCGACGTCCTTGCTACCGATCTGGTTGCTCCTGTGTCGATGGTGAGGTCACATTTCTGGCTATTAAGGATTCCTTAGGCAACGAGGCTTTCACTGTTACGGTTAATCGTAGACACCTTTATTCTGGGGGCTTGGACATCATTTGCCAGTGTTCGCCCCCTTACACTGATAGGGTGGCGTTTCCCGACTCTGTACGTTGGGAGGTATTGGTGTTCTCCCGCCTGTAACGTTCTTCAGATCTAGAGCGGCGGCAGTTCCTGCAGATGTGTCCTCTTTTGCCACAGTTATAACAAGTAATTTCTCGACGTCTTGTATCCTGGGCATTACTCGCGGTAAACTTCTGTAAGAGAGTCAGCAAATTCTTAACATTTTGGGACAGTTCGTCGTTGTCGCTGCTCTTTTCCTCCGCAATTTTTACCTCCCTAATTTTGCTGCGTCGTTGATTGGAAGCATTCTTCGCCACCTCGTATTCCAATCCATAAATTACTGTTTCAGACAGCTCCTTGAACCTACCCAATCTTAGGGCTTGCTGTAATTCTATATCCCTCACTCCATCGATAAAACTCTGGACACTATAATCTGATTGACAAATTCCTCTGGGGCTTGTGGGTAGGCTAGTTTCACCATCCGTTCTATGTCTGCACCAAATTCTTGGATGGTTTTTTATGTCCCTTGGATTCTACTCTTCAGTTGGCTCTGGTACACTTGAGTCAGATATTTGTTTCCGTACCTCAATTCCTAGGCTCACACAATTGAAGCATAGTCTCCTTGCTTGGATTCTGGAATATTCTGTAGAATTTCCAGCGCCTTCCCTCTTAAAGCCAACACTAATGCGGTCGCCTTCTGGTATTTATTCCATCCATTAGTAGTTGCTGTTGCCTCAAATTGCCTCTTATATATCGTCCATGAAGTTCCTCCGTCCATGTCGGTGGTTTTAAATGACCTTGGACAGCAGATGTCATTGGCTGTACCTTAACCATTTTACTATCCGGGTTGATAGTCTCATTCTGTATTTTTTTAGAATATGCTGTTCTAGTTCTTCGTTGGCTTGTCGAACTTCCTCTCGAACAGCGTTAACTTCTTCTCGAACTTCCACGAACGAATTCCTTCGATGTCATCTTTCGTGCTTTTCTGTAACTGTTCTAGAACTGTTCTCCACTGTTCTTTGCCTTCTTGTCTTTTTCTCTCATCTTCTTGTCTTTTTCTTTCCTCTTCCTGTCGTCTTCGTAGTTCTTCTTCTTTTTCCTCTTGTCGCCTTCGTAATTCTTCTTCTTTTTCTACTTGTCTTTTTCTTTAATCTTTTTGTCTTCTTCGTAGTTCTTCCTCTTTCTCTTCTTTTTTTCTTCGTAGTTCTTTTTTTTTCTTCTTGTCTTCTTCTTTCATCCTTTTCTCGTTGTCTTTTCAGCATTTCCATCAATTCTTTCAAATCCGCCATACTATCGTAATTCATTGAACGAGTTTAATCATAAAACTCAAAATCTTCACTCACCTATCCTTCACTTCTGACACCAATTTCTTACTCCTTTCGGGATTCTAAAGATAAGCGAGACTTTTATACAACAGTACAAATCTTTATTTAATACTTCACACACAATACAACACTTCTTGTACAATATCTAAATAATTACACACCGAAAACACTTTGAAAATGACACTTATTTCACGTAAGTTTTACTTCTTATCTTGATCGCTGCCTGATTAAAACTAACTCCCTACCCGGCACGCCGCGAGCTTTATATGCCAGGGCAATTCACTAACTAATCGACAGACAAGTTATACGAGGGATATTCGATAAGTATTGCTGGTGACATCCAGGAAATGTGGGCAAAAGGGCCTATCTCCCTTATTTGAAGGCTTAGAGGGTTGAGACTTTGCCCTTGGGGGGGTTATCCCTGGCACCCCCAGATGCGGTGTTGCCAGATTGTGCACAATTTCCCTAAGGCTGGGGAAAACGTAGATTTGGCAACGCCGCACTCGGGCACTGTGTCGGTGATCTTGTAACACTATGGATGGATTGTATCTTAGGAAACGATCTTAACCGGCCATTATAGATACATATATTTAAATCAGAACTTTAAAAACTTACGTGTCTTTGGTCATCAATATTTCTCTAACCAATTGAGCCCTTTGCCTTTTTTTATATAGAAGTTTTCGCTTCTCCCCAGACCATCGACGTCTTGGGAGAAGCGAAAACTTCTATATACGGTATGAAACGGTAGCACCTTGCGATTGCAATAAATTTTGCGTTGGAAAAGCGATTTTTCAGTCCACGATAGTTTTTAGGAGTGGAATTCAATAGGTTACATTTTAAATTCACTTTATAATCACTTTCACAGAAATGTTATGGAACAAATAACAGCGTTTTTGCATTAAGGTCGTATTTCCTCTTCATAAGATGTAACCATTTCTTGATTAAATCAGGGCATTTACGAAAACGAAAAAACTTGATGTTTGGGCAGGAATTCCTTTTAGACTGTTTGTCGGAATCGCAACCAACAACAGCACACCGCATTTTCAACAATTTTTTAACCTAGTTTTTAATCATATATCGCCAAAAAACTAATTTAAATCGTTCAAATCACTTTAAAAACACCAAAACACACCATGATAGCACCCGAGAATAGCAACCAGAGAGAAGCGACAATAACTGTCGGCACCTTTGAAGTCTGGGGGCAAAATTTTGTGACCTTGAGTTTAACATAATGACGGATGGCCGGTCTAATACACTGAGAGAAATATTAATGAGGCCTAATAAATGCTATACACTGATAAAAAAAATATGATTATACTGAAATGTAATAAAACCTATATTATAAATATTTTGCCTCATTTATCACGCAAAAAAAGTTATAATGATATATTGCTTTTCATAACAGGAGTTAATGTAAAAACTTCTAATTATTAGAATAAAAGAAATGCATTTTGCCAGTTTTTTAGATAACAAATAAAACACATTTATATATAATATATATCATAGTATATATTTTTAAAAATTCACATGTTACCTACCTACACAACATGACATTACATTAATAAAAGAAACATACATCTATAGTACCTACCTAATACATAAAATACACGAATTATTACGGAGGTAATTTATATATGTGATAAAATTTTTAATTTTCTAACGTTATTTTTATCTTTTTGTTGTATTTTGAAGTCCCTATTCGAATACTTAATTGTATAAAAAATTTTCAGCCTTATAAATAATTTAAGAACATAATCTTTGGGAAATTGAAGACATGGATGATTAAAATATTGTTTGTCCATTAAACTTAATAGTTTGTGCGAAATACCCTGCCCAGTACAAATTTGATCAAAATTAGAATTAAATATTTTTTCTAATTCATATATATATTTAATAAAATGTTCTGGAGGAGATTGCAGTCCACCATATGTATGACTGCTGCTATCAAAAGCTTTATAATGTATTAATAAAAAATTTATATCTAGTTCCTGAAACTCTCGGCCGTAATTTTTACATGTCTCACAGTTCTTGTGGTTCTCTAAAGCCCTCTTTAAAATATATCCACAAACATAACTGAAAGCATTTTGTGTGGGAATACTGTCTTTCCTATAATTATAGTCTGGAAGAGTAATTGCAGCCTGAGATTTTGTTTCCTGGCGGTTAATAACTTCAGTTATGTTTATGGATTTCATATCCATTAATATATCATCCAAGTCATTTGTACAATTCATAGTAGTGCTGTGCATATAATTCTGGCAGAAGAGTTTTTTGAATGCTCGCTGAAATTGTATCGGTGTGGGGTTAATATTATTACCACTTTGCTGTCGAATACTACCGAAAAAGTTTTCTATGCAATCTGTATTTATTCTTCGAGTTTTTAAATATTTAAAATCGAATGTTGATAATCTTTCCCACATTATTTTCACGCTATTTATGGTAGTAGCCCAACATTTATGAAATTTTACTTTATTTGTAATATCTTCATTTTTATTATTAATTATTTTAAGGCTGTTTAAAAAATCTAAAGCTGAATTTAAAAAATCTAATTGAAATTGAGATCCATCATATACATTTTTAAATTTAGCCGGATTTCGTAATGAAAATGAATTTAAGATATCAAAAAGATTGTTAAACATCTCAATCACTTCAATTGTTGCAAAAGCACTGCCAGGAAGTGCGCCCAAGGTAACAAATGTGTTCATTCCACTGGCCACTGTGTGACTTAAAACTTGGCTGGCAAGACTTACTCTCATTTTTTCAAAGCTGGATGGATACAAATGGGAATTAGTTAATTTGGGTGCACACCTGTAAAATTGTTCTCTGTCACATTTATAAAAAGTCTCAATGTATGTCCAACTTGTTTTTTTTTCCATTATAATGGAAAGAGTGTTTCATAAAATTATTTCTAGTAGCTTTTATCAAGTGACATGGGTCAAATATGTAAACAATTTGTTGTTCTTGTACTTGAAATTCTGAACATTCAGAAGTAATTCCAAATAACTTGGCAAGCTCAATAAAGTTTGAGCCCATATCACTTGAAATTGCCTGAACTTTTACCCCAATGCCTGCTAATTTTATAATGCACTTTTCAATTATTGGTTTTAGCTCCTTTGCTTTAAGTGTACTGCCTACAAAGAAAAATGCTAAGGGCTGCTTCCAAGTAGAATATAAACCCCTAGCCATAATGACTAAGGCATTTTTGCATATTGAGGTGTTCTTTTTGTTCTCACCTAAATTTTCAAACCCCACAATTTCATCGGTGCCTGGACAATAAACTATGTTGGATTTTAAAGAAATCTCATCGATGCATAAGACACAATGAGTGTCTTGTTCTAACATTGTTTTTGTTTTCATTTCTAGAGCTTTAAATAGTGCATCATTTTCCAATCCTGGTCCACAAACAAGTCGCTCTGTAATTCGTTGTAAACTTCTTTTTGTTGGTAAGGTTAACATTGTACTAAGAAATTTATAAGCTTGAGGACTCAAAAAATAAAGTGTTAGAGCAAACTGTTTCAACTTCATGGAGTATCTGTGTGAGATCCTCATTTTACCTTTTAGGGCAACATGTGATTTAATGATTTCAGATAAATGTTTTTCCAGAAAGGTGTCACACAATTTGTAAAAATCTTCAACGGTACCACGGCTTTCTTTTTCTCCTTCAAGCAATTTCCTCTTTCTTACTTCTTTCCTCAGGGCTTTTATTTCCTTCTTCATCTTCTCCTTTCTTGGAGTGGTGGCGCTTAATTGAAGAGGGGTTTGGGTGGCAAATGTTGGTGAAGTTAACGGGGGCTCAATTTCTTTATCTTCACAGAAAACCAGTGGTTCACAAATTACATCCCTTGAAGCACTAGGGCCTGAAACTAAAATGAAAAAAAAAACGCGCATCGTGAGTGAGCTAAAAGTGAAACGTCTTTACCGATTCCTTAAGAGAGAGAGAGAGAGAGAGAGAGAGGGATATAAATAATAAATAAATAAACAAATAAATCTTTATTGATCCTTGAGACATATAAATGTACCTATAGTCACAGTTTGATGTTAAAATCACAGAAAACAGATTTACACCAAATTATCCTTAAGAAATTGTTCTACGCTATAATAAGCCTTATAGAGTGAGAGATGAGAGAGAGTTGTATGAAACATATTCCAGGTATTATAAAAAGTATTTACTGGGTGAGTTCGGCATTGCTGTCAGAGCGCCAAATTTAATGATTTACGTTCGGCATTCCACTCCCTGAGAGCTTTGACTACAGTCTGACGCGTTCGGCTTTATGTTCAAAGATAAAATTGAGATCCTCATTTTGCTCAGATTTTAGAGAGCGATATTTCAGATATTTACGTCATCCTTGTTTGGAGATTATGATGCATTCTAAAATGGGACTGAAACTGATGGTCTCTCATCCGCGGAATTACTTTTCCGAATATAAGTCGACCTTTTCTAAAATTTCCATTTCTTCTTCACCAACAGGTTCTCAAAATAATATTTCGTAGCCAATAGCAATGACCATAATTCCTACCTTAATATCCATTTTAGATATAAATAAATATATAGATGGAAATAATAGAACAGAAAACAGTTTGATATCAACGATTTCAGCAGAGACAAAAATTAGTAAAATTTTTACACGATCTGCCATCTGCCATATTTAACCGCGAAAGGCTCAAAAGCGCTCGGCAAATTTCTGAGAAGAAAAACTCTGAAAAAGTCATGTGACTAATGATCTGTTTTTCTCTGCACTATCAATTGATAACAAAGCCGAACTCATGCACCCACTATATTGAGACAGAAACAGCTACGTACAATACTGTCTCTCATTCTAGCTCAGCCCATTATTTGTTTTCCTCAGGTGTTCCTTTGGAGAAAGTTTTTATGCGATCCCAATTGACAATAGATAAACTATAATTCTTTTGAGCCTATATGATGTTAAACTGGTATAAAAAAAGTTATAGCTGAAAAACTTACAATATGTATCCAACGAATAAGACTGTTCATTATATTCATTTAGTTTTATGGCAGGTTCACCTTTAACCAATGTAATATCTGAAAATATAAAACATATTTTAAAAACATGACCTGAAAAATGTTTATATTGTAGGTATATGAAAATAAAAAAGCAGTTACAATTTTATTACAGGGAATTACCTACCAGTATACGCGGCATTAAGTAGTGGTGACATCACTACTTATTATCCAAACAAACTTTTTAAGCCACAAAAAAGGTATTTTCACCTAAAAATAATGGACCAGATTGTTTTGTTGCAATTGCAGGGGAACAACTTTTGTTTGGATAATGTGACGTCACACTAATGTCGCGTACTATAATATATCAACATAATCATTTAAAGCTAATACTTGATTAAACGGATATATAATACAAAATAATATGGATACTAACCTGATAAGATAATCACTTTCTTGGGAGGTTCTTCTGATTTTTGCAAATTGTTATTGTCTTCGATTTCCCTGGTTTTTTTTTTAGGGAATATTGTAGGCTTTGCATTGGGAAGTAAACGCTTCCTTACTGAGCCTTTGGAAATGAATTTTTCCTCAAAGTGAAGCTCACATAATTTATACTTTTTGTGCAACATGGAGGTTTTGGATAGCAAATCTAATCAATAACATACCTCCATCCATAATTGACACCTGCAACAAAAAATATATATGACGCCATAAAATTCACAATCACAACAAATAAAATAAATCTGAATATCCATAAGAGTACAAATGTATATCGTTTTAATATACTATATACTATAACAAAAAAGAAGGGTTATGATCTTGCATATGTACTTACTTTTCTGGATCCTTTGGAAATGAAAACATACTTATTCCTTCTCCTTCTTTTGAATGACACCCACGAAACGCACACGTATTCCCGGGCATACTTATTATAAAGATAAATAAAACAAATTAATACATGAAAGTTCAAAAATACAATTTTTAACTGTCAAACACAGAGAGCAACCTGACAAACAAAACGAATCGGCGAATGCGAATAACAGCTCGAAAAATCAAATCGGCCGTCGGACTAAATTAATTTATTTAGGCCGGCGGCAAACACGTTGCAGAAATGACAGTTGGCCGGCTTACCCCCCACTCCATTGTTTTTGGGCGGGATCGACTTTGTCGCTTCTCTCTGGTTGCTATTCTCGGATAGCACACTAATCAACATAAATTACTCTGTGAGTGACGTCACGAGTCATATTAAGTACCGCCTACTTTAGCGCAACAACCTATCTTCAGTGTGTGTGTATATCGTGGCTTTTAACTTCACTGTCACTGTTCTGTTCTTGTTCTGTGAGTAGTGCCATGAAAAGACTGAAGGTGGTGGGTTGTGTTTTTAAGTTATTTTGTAAATAAAAACATTTGTAATTATTAAAAATATCCAAATAGCTTTAAAATTAATATTTAAAATGTTAATAAATTTATCGGTAATAGTATTAAATATTTTGTTTGTTATTGTTCACTGTAAAGAACCAAGTGGTAAGTGTACTTATGTATTTAATTAAAATTTGTTAGTAGGTAATGTTAGTTATTACATTGTTTATAATTTTGCTTCTTGCTTGATAGCGATATACCTACATGTGTTTTATTGTATCATGAGCGATATGGCTTATGGGCAGTTTGCAGTTTAGCTAATACCGATTAGTATTTCTTTCAGTCGCGTATAATATGGGTACATACATAAGTTTAAACTATCTATTTAAGATTTTGTTTATATTAGATGCCCTCATTATTTGATGTTTACTTACTTAGGTAGGTACATATCGTATTTTTTTTTCAATGTATTGTAACACAAAAACCTGGTATTACATTTCTCGGTAGGTAATGGTTTTCCGTTTTGTACATTTTAGGTCATAGTCAATCGGTTTGTTAACTATTTAACATTATCAGTTAATGAGGAAACAGGCTTTACTGTTTATATCTTCGATGATGTAATTCACATGACACATGTGCATCACAACAGTTCTCGATTGAACGATAATTCACTCACATGAATCTGAATAATTTTCATTTTAAAATCTGAGACGGCTCGTGACATGTACAGAGTATTCGCGTATATTTTGACCCCTACCTACAGGGGTTATTAAGAAAGTTAAAAAAATAAGTTTAAATACAAAAGTAGTTTGGTTTTTCGTTTTTCACGTATTATCTTTTGGCTAGGTCGAAAAAAAAAATTGCATGTCGTAATTTGAGGAAACCAATTGAACATAATATTTTTAAATGTATAATTTTAGACGCTTGGGAAAAAATTTTTCTCTAATTTCAAAAATATATATTTTGTTGACATTTGCACTGACAGTTTTTAAAATATTTAATATTTAATATTTACAATAATAAATTATAAAAAAATATTACAAAATGAAAATATTAGAAAATGTTTAAATAACTAAGGAGGTTACATCGAAAATCGTTAAATATTTTTATTGCTGTTTCGAAAACTGTCAGTGCAAATGTCAACAAAATACAAACTTTTGAAATCAGGAAAAAATGTTTACCGCGTGTAAAATTATATAGGGTTTCCCATTTAAAAATATTATGTTCAAATGGTTTCCTCAAATTTACGACATGCAATTTTTTTTCGACCTAGCCAAAAGATAATACGTGAAAAACCAAACAACTTTTGTATTTAAACTTTTTTCTAACTTTCTTAATAACCCTTGTAGGTAGGGGTCAAAATATACGCGAATACCCTGTACATGTTCCGGACACTAAACTAGTTTACATAAAAATATGCTGGGTGTTTTAAGACATTTTTAATTTAGTAAAAATATTTTCAAATGAGACAACCTGAAACAGAGCTGTAGGAGACCTACAATTAAGGCAAATCTTCAGAAACGAATTTTCGCTCCTTCATATAATAACTTTTTTCTGATTAAAAAAAATTATTACTTAGGTATATTATAAACCAAAAATTCGTTTCTGAAGTAACGCCTCAATTATAGGTCTCCTATGGGCTTTTGAGAAAAACTAATAGCAGTGCTCGAAAGAGCATATTTTTTACATAATTTCTGAACAATTCAAGATGGCACACTTACAAAAATTATTATAAGTATTAAGGAGCGAAAATTCGTTTCTGAAGTTTCGCCTTAATTATAGGTCTCCTACTGGTTTTTGGAAAAAAAACTGATAGCAGGGCTCGAAAGGGCATGTTTTTACATATTCTGTGCAAAATTCAAAATGTCACTATAGTTTTTGAGAAAAAAATTATTATATTAAGGAGTGAAAATTCGTTTCTGAAGTTTGCTACGGGTTTTTGAAAAAAAAAACTGATAGCAGGGCTCGAAAGGGATTCTTTAAATTGAGCATTTGCCGTTTCTGAACAAAAACGTTTCCAACTTCACAGACATCATCCTGATAATTACCGACATTTTTTAATTGTATTCAATTTAAGCCCCCTTTTATTAAAAAGTACTATACTTCCCTATCCTTGATCGTTTTGAGAAAACAGCAATTTAAATTTTTTTTATGGGAAAATAATCTCAACTTTAATAACAAAACTATAAAGTGTCTATAAGTGCTGTAGCAGCACTCATATTTGATTTTTATTATACAGATTATTCTCTATACAGTTTATCAGTTTGTTCAACTTTGAGCCAAAAATAAATGCACATTTTTTAACTGGAACATCATGTAAATAAGTATATCATCACATCAGTTAGATGCAGGAATTAATTGTCTATTAATTGTACTAATATCTTTTTATACTTCGTATAGAGAAATAATAATAAAGGCTTCTATTGCAGAGATCTTACGAAGCACTAACAACAATAGTTAAAGTTCGTAGAGTACGTAAACAGTTCGTACTCGCTGGACTAACCACCGTTCTTCCACTTAACCAGAAATGTATTGAATATTAGACAAACAAAACACACATAAATAATAATATCTAATATTATAATAATAATAATAATAATTATAATACCTCTACCCTCTGATTCTAATCTCAAGGATTAGCCCGAAAGTCAGACTTGTGTGAGAAAGGGGGCATATTATTATTTCGCGGGCCTCATTTGCGCCTTAAGGTACGTTCAGTACGGAGCTTGGATGATAGATCATAGACTGGATGATAGAGTAACTTTTACCAGCGCTGATAAAATGTACAATGTATTTCAATGGAGCCGTTCAGTACGGAGATGTGATACTAGCAGGGAATACATGATACACGAGTGGTTTATACTCGATTATATTTTGCGGAATAGTCAGTTCAATTCTTCTGCGAGCTAAAGTAGGAGTATGGATGCCGAAAAATTAATAAATGAAATACAATTTATTATATATTGTGAAAGAGATGTGTGTAGGTCGCGAATAACAAACGAATTAGCGACTAAATTGCTAAACGACTTTAGCAAAAAATACTATTAGTATTAGGAAAACCGGGCGTTCACTTCAACTAGTGGTCCCCGTTCATCGGATCTATGATGAGTTGCTATAGTATTCATTTTAATTTATTTTTATCATTTTAACAATATTGTAAGCGATTTCTACAAACATAACTTTTAAATGTATCTAACAAATTTTGCTGTATCTACAAAAAACTGTACAAATTTTTCTGTATCTGAAATATGCGTAAATGGGAACCCTGGGAATATTTCTGTAGTTGAAGATATAAATGGTGAAAATCTCCCAGTTGGTGCCTTTCCCTGTTTATGGAATGCACATGATACTTTCTTAATTTTTGTTTCCTTTTGGCGAAAATGTAATATTTCGTTCTTGCCGAACAAAAGTAACCTTCTTTGCTAAACATTTTGAAGTATACTAGATGTTAAAAGCGTTTACGCACATCTCCGTTGTGAACGCCTATCAGCGCTTATATTTTTCACTATTATTCTATCATCATTCATCTATCATCTATGATCTATCATCCAAGCTCCGTACTGAACGTACCTTTAGGCACGACGATGGCGTCAAAGTCGCTGTCGATACGTTTTTTTTTTGTAAATGGCATAGTGGGCCGAGTCGCACATCGTTTCAAAGATATTGTTTTAATTCTCTCCACCCCAGTTGTTGAAAAATTAAAATCGAGTCATCCGTTTTCGAGTTACAAGCGTTTTTATGTCTCATTTGGCGAGTGAAAAGACCACCGTTCGCTCCAAATATTTAAATGTTGTGTTTATGTTTTGTTTGCATTCTCAAAAAACATGTATATATAGGTGTAATCGAGGGATTGTATTGGGGGAATATAAAATATATACGTATAATAAATAATAATAAGTTTTTAGGTTGAAGCAACGTTTTTTTTTAAATATTCTAACTGCCCTGAAGTCATGTGGGGACATATGTACCACATTAGTTTAAAAAGAGCAAATGATTTTAGATGGTATCAGGTCCTGCACCGTCGGCGCGCCTCGTTATTAATGGTTATTACATAGTTTCGGTTTTTTCTATTTCTTTTTTAGACTCCGGAGTATTATGAATATTTTGAGATTAAAATTATAGTAGCAACAAATTGTTTAAACATTCTAACAGGTAAATTCAACAATGGGGTGTAGAAAAAGAGTTCTACAGCTTAAAACAGATGATTAATGTAAAATAACAAACAACTACGAGTGTAGTAAGGATATCCCTATCCTCCATCTGTAAACGCCTTATTAAATAAGGACTGGAAAGAAATTAAGTCAAAACAGCTATTCTCCTGGCCCTGGTTAATGCCACGCCGAAACTTGGATCTAGCCGTAGCATCGCAACTTTTGCGCCGAACCAATAGAATACTTTTATCGCTTCTATCACGCAATTGGTTGATTTTGTATACTTTCGCCTTGAAATTTGACATGTATTTAACCTAATTTTGTGCAGATATTTTGTGCACAGTATAATGCTCTAAAGAAATTGTGTTTATTGTATACAGTCGCATATTTTTGTGATAATTAAGATTAGATACCATAAATACCTAATTCAATTCTGAAGTAGACTACAGTCTTTTTTTTATTTTGTGCTACAGTGACTACAAGTGACTGTATAATAGACAATAGATATTACCATGGATATTACCTAGATACGTTTTGATTTGATACCTGATGATGAATAAGTGCAGTGAGTGTGAAAAACAATTTGGAAGGTTGACCGATTTACGAAAACATGCGTTAAACGGTTTCATAGTTACAAATCTGACGAAATTGCTCCATTGAAGAGACAACAAACACATTTTAAATTTACTTGCCACTGTGGGAAAAATTTTAACCGCACAATAAAAATTTTATTTCCTATAAAACGGCTCGAGAGGGAGAAACAATTTTTTTTTAAATGACGGGTTGAAATAATGGGTGTGTTGATACCCCTTTGACTGCAACATGCAACTCTAGAAGTAAAAATAAAATCGGCAAAGCAAACAAAAATAACAATTTTTTGAAACTTCAAAAATTAAAAACTTGATGTATTGCATAAATGTAGGTTTTATTAGTTTTTTGCTCCCCCTTGAGCGGTCCCTCTTGACTCCACACTCATATTTTCAGAAACTATCCATACATTATATGGATAGTTTCTATAGTAGTAGATAGTATACTATCCAATATAAAATATAAACATTGACCTGTCAGATTTTTTTATATCTGCATGTTATATTTACATTATTGTTTAATATAAAGTTGAAGTATAGAAAGTGAATGGTGTTTTATTTCTTTGTCACCAATCTCAATATTATCTGTTACCCAGTGTACCTACATGATAGAATAAGTATCATATCCAGTGTATCAAATAAAACTTTAAATTTATCATATTTATTATTCATAGTTTCTTTTGGGATTACACCACCTGTAAAATAACCAAAAGAAACTATGAATCATGAAAACACACCACAAATAAGTTACAGACATTATTTATCATATTAATTGTATTAGGTGTATACATAACTTGGTGGATACAAGGGAAGGTTTAATTTAAGGTAATCATAATTTACATAGATGATCATACTTTTTCTGTTATATTCACAATAGATTATAGAATAAAAAGATTGTTCTATTTTAAATTGAACATACCTATATAATGTTATTTAAACAGGTCTGATGATTTAGTTTGATGTTTGCTTTACATTTTTTTTTTTGTGAAGGAAACTTTCCCACCTTCATTTATGTACATATCATCGCCAGAAGATGTTTTGATAGTGTTTCAGCCTTAATTTGATCAGATTCAATGATATTTCTTAAATTGTACCGAGAGTTAGTTTGTTTAGTTGTCAGTATATTTGGATATCGTATACCTAACAAAATAAGTCGCAATAAAAAAACAAGGTAATTTTGTGTTAAAATTGCATAGAATATGTTGTTAATGAGTCCATAAACTTAAAATCAATCAGACCATTATAGTAAACATAGACATGATATGAAAAATAACTTCTTGATATTTGTTAGGGCTTCGTGTTATTAATCTATGTACATAACAGTTAAAAGAATCTATGGTTAGGGTTTCATTTCGTTTTTGTTCAGGCGCGGCAGTATTTAAATGGGCAATGCGTTTTTATTGGCCAGGCGCAATAGTTGCCTTGCTACGGCTAGATCCAAGTCACGCCGAACACTGAATTATAAAGCAAAGTTTTCCATTTTAGGCTAATTTTGCTTTAAAGTTCAGCGCTAGGCACTGACCGGAACGGACGGAAACCGTAGCAAGGTCGGTGCCGGCCACGGGCGCGCGCATTTACGCTACTAAATTACACTGTCACTTTCAATTACCTAATTGCACTGAACCAATGTAGAATTTTATATTAATATTACAATCACATAAAACTTTAATTCAAGCTATAACTAAACAGTAGAAAGCACAAAAATACGATTAAAAAATGCGCATGAATTGCCCAAATCGTGTTACGCACCTGAGCTCTACTCAAGTGGTGAATGAAATCGGGAAAAGACAAACACCATTTTCAATGAGTTGAACAGAGACATTATATCCATTCCTGGCATGTTGGGCGGCGTTGCCACTTTTTTAAGAAAAGTCGTGTTATTCGAGAAATGAGGAGTTATAAAATTTAGTCAGTAAAGAAAACATTTTCGCATTTGACGGAAATATGGGAAACAACCTGACCAACCGCGACAATACTAAATATATTATAATTCAACTACATATATTACAGTAATGGTATTAATAGTACATAGAACATTAATTTTGGGATTTATATCTTCAGTAAAAAACAAAAAAAAAGAGGATTTTCAGCTAGATATATGGACAAATATTCTATATTTCGTCCGAGTTTTCGGACTTTTTCAAGGTTACGTTATAGCCAATATCAATTTCCTATTTTAATTTTATTGTATGGGTTGGTTTTATTTTTCATCTTTTTTATTGTTTAAAAGAATATAATGTAGGTACGTGTAGTTTGAAGAGTTAAGCAGAGAGTTTAGAACCCATATTTAACAACACAAACCAGTATAAAAATCAAAGCAATCCAAATAAAGACAAAATATACATATCGACCCCATATATACCACAAGTATCAGAAAAACTTCAGAAGGAATTAGGTAAATATAATATACAATTAGCTCGCATGTATCTGGGCTGAAAGTCCTCTTTTTTGTTTTTTATTGAAGACATTAAATTCTATTTTAACAGCCAACAACTTTTCCAATATCATATTAATTTTGGATATGAATGGTGTGTATAAAAGCTTTTTGTCCGCCCTTCTAAGATTCATATAATGAAATTATAATGTTCTTTAATGATAATCGTAAATATAAACGTTTTATATAGTATTGTCAAATTAGATGGAGAAATGTGTGACAACAATGCAACGCGATGTTTGTTGATGTGTTACCAGTCAATGCCCTATTAAGCCTTTTGATCCACTATAGAAAAACTACGATTTTTTTTTCGTTGGAGGGTAGGGAGTGAATTTTATCAAAGTCTACATTATATATGTAGGCTTTGATTTTATTATTAGTTCATCTTTATAAATAGCTTGACATTAGGAAATAGGAAATAGTTAGGGATCCGCTTTCCGGACTCTATATGCGGCCTCATAGGAGAAACGGAAATTAGGTTTATAATCGACATCCCGAAAATAGGCCAATCCACTGTTACTTGTAGATGATAATTTTTCTTTGTAGACCAGTGTAACATTTTCATTCAAGACAGTTTCGACGTTTTTATAAAATGGAAAAAGGGACTTGGTAAGAGAATATTAGTATCAATTGTGTGACTACTCATGTTATAAGTGATAACGATGCCGAGTAACGGATATGTAAACCAATTTCAAGGGGTTTAACAGGACCAGTGTTGTCAACAATTTCGCATCATTATACATAGGTACCTATCCCAAATTCGATCAAAATATCAATACACCAGGCAAATTTTAAAGAAATATACGTTAAGTGTGAAGTTTTTGCGGACATTATTTTTTTTGTTGAAAACGATAGCTCTCTTATCATAGAATGTAAATCTAAAAATCCCAAAAAGTCGGAAGTGAGCTAAAGTCAGCATTTAAAAATACATGGCCGCTCGCGTTATTTTTAAGGTGTTTAAAAAGCATACATTCATGTAAGACAAAGTGTTAGTCTTCAGTGATAAGAATGCGGATCTAGATGAACTACTAAACGTTGGTTATAAATTTGTCTCCTTTATGTAACGGATTAGACGGATCCCGAGACATTATAGAAGAACGATATAGGCTTTACAACATTGGTATAGCTAAGCGGACGCTCGAAAAATCTTTTGATTTGGACGTTCTTCCCCCAACGAAAGGTGCACTGAAGCAACATATTTTAAGGTAGTTTCAAATGGTGATTACATTAATAGCAAATATATTTTTTTTATATTTTCAGGACCTATCTTCAAATACAGCAATGGATGGGAAATTTCCTAGCCCCGGTTAAAGGTATTATATGCACAAAAATAAATACAACACATG
Organism: Pogonocherus hispidulus; assembly: GCA_963924545.1. Lineage (NCBI taxonomy): Eukaryota > Metazoa > Arthropoda > Insecta > Coleoptera > Cerambycidae > Pogonocherus > Pogonocherus hispidulus. The sequence goes on along the minus strand of OZ004694.1, from coordinate 35,834,784 downwards.
TTTTAAAAATGTAGGGTTTTATTAATGGAGTCAAAATTTTATTCTTTTTTTTTTCTTAACCAGTTTAATTTATTTACTTTTTATATATCAATACCTAATGCTTGCATAAAATCGAACAATCTCTAAGTAAAAAGTATCCTTATCTAACCAAAACCTTAAGTTTAAAGGACTGGAATTGGATCATCATACTTTCTAATTATGTGTTGTATTTTTATGTATATTGTATACTTTAAATAGCGTGTTTTGTAAATACCGTCAAGAACGGTGTAACAATCCAGGAAAATATTAATAAATAAATAAGTTGGTGAACTTGTCTAATTTAAATTATTTAAAATTAAATATTGGTAAATTTAAGATTATGAGGTATTTTAAATATAAAAGTCCGAATGCTATGGACAATAATAAACTAGCATGTAAATATTTTTTTAAATTTGGGTAAGCCATCATTTTGGCATATTTGATATATATGGTCTGTAACTGTCCAATTCTTTAAACGTAAGGTTTTGGTTAGATAAGGATACTTTTTACTTGGAGATTGTTTGATTTTATGCAAGCATTAGGTATTGATATATAAAAAGTAAATAAATTAAACTGGTTAAGAAAAAAAAAAGAATAAAATTTTGACTGTATTAATAAGACCCCACATTTTTAAAACTTGTGCTGTGTTTATATTTGTGCATATAATATATTGTTCAGATCTCCCGAAATTCGTGGCGAAAACCTTAGAGGAACAAATTTCACAGTAAGAATGTTTAACATCTTCGCGAAATTGAGACATTTTATATTTTTAAGTTATAAAACGAACCATAACAAACCTCTTTTGTTTAATATTTTTTTTTGAAACTGTAAAAATAATCACGTTACAGACGAAAAAAAAACGCACAAAATGCTTATCCCCGTAACGAAAAGCACTCTCTGAGTGACGTAACGCGTCATGTTAAAGATCGCCTACTTCGCACAACATTCTACCTTCTATCTATATATCGTGACTGTAAATATAGAAATGGTTGCCAAAAAAAATGTATATGTACGAGGATCTTTTAAATGACTGAGTTTTTGTAGTTAACTAGAATGTTAGTTAGTGATATTAAAAAGTTAAATGTAGGAAGTCAAAAAAAATTTTAAAAAATCGTTTCCTTATTCGTTTTTTTGTTAGGAAATTTATATTCTTGGTTATATCTAAATTAAAATATCATTTTTTTCTAATGTTTTAAGCTTAAAATCCTGTAAAAAAAATGTTAAAATTGCTCCAAGAGATAAGAAGATATTTCATTTTCAAAAATTTGAAGGGGCGGCCATGTTTTTTCAAGATAACATTTTTAGCTCACAACGGATTTTTTGGGATTTTTATATATTTGTTCCTGAACATAAAACCTATCGATTCCCATTGGAAAATAAATGTCCCCTTAAAGTTCATTGAAAAAGTAAGATTTGCATGGTCTACAAATAAATATTACCTCTATTTATTAATTTTAGTATTAATTTAATTACCATTGTTAACAATACCTAAAAGTATAGATATAATTTGAAACTCTTTTGAATGCATTAAGATTAATATCAAATAGAAAATAATGCTTCTGCAATTTTTTTAAGAAAGTATAATAAAGGAAATATGTGGTCACATAATTTCAGAATAAATTTAAAGAGGTAACTTTCAATCAGTCCAACACTATAAATATACATTTTTTTTTATAATATATCTACTCCAAACACTGAAAAACAAAATATTTTTTCTGTTTGAAATACATTTTTGAGTACTTAAAACCTAATGAATTCCAAAGTTTGTTATCAAATTTGTTAATAATAAATAACGGTTCCCTTAAATTGTGGCATGTTTTTAAGAAAAAGGAAGGATTAATGAATTAATTATACATTTGTGTCCAATGTCTAATTAATTACAATTGACCAGAATAATTAAGCTGAAGTACTGAAAACATTTTGATTTAAACCAGGTATTTTCTAATGGGTTTAAAGGAAGGAGAATATACAGTCTTTTCCCAACTCTACCCATATTGCATACGCATCTGCTCACATATATTTTTGACTCGAAAAGAACATAAAATCTAAATATAAAATTTATAGCCGGGCATAAATATTTTCATGTACATTCTTGATGCTTGAAATTTCTTACCTTCATTATACAATTGTATAAAGTATAGTTCTTTATACAATGATTATACGTACGTACGTACGTACCTACTCGCCTATTAAAAAATAATTGTAAAAAGTAATTTATTTTTTTAGTTAATTTTTAAAGCTTTAATATTGGTAAAAGTGTGGCCAATAATTTAAGAAGAATATATCCAGGAAAAATTATATTTTATAATTATGCATCTATAAAGCTTGCCTTTATTAATATACCACGAGTCTCCCTCATATTATCTTCTTTAACCAAAATCTAACTTTCATATCAGCAGGTTCATGGTTATACCAATTTTTATATGGTTGATGTTCGGAAATGTTAGAGATGCGGCGCTTTCAAAATATCTGCTTTATTTGTTCCATGCTGTTAAAAATACTTTTAATTTTACATATTCAAGAAAAAAAAAAAACTATCTGTAAAAAATTTATTGATTATGGTATTATGGATAACATGGTTAAACGACCGTGACTCTACGCCCTTATATATTTTATCTATGCTCTACGCAGTCTTAAGAGTCGGGCCCCATTCACTAGCGAACGCAGTCGAACAAAATGGTTGCTCTGGTCGAAAGTTCCCTAATGTGTGCCTAGCGCCAACACAAGCACAACTTGGTTGACCGGATCTCAGTTGAGATTGATATCCTTGTTGGGCTCGCTACTTGTTGGTGTGTGTATGGTTCGCGCCAACAATTTTTAGTTGTATTTCATTAGGTTTAAAGCTGAAAGCTAGGTTTTTTAAAAATGACGCAACAAAAAACACAATGAAGTTATTAGTATTAATACATATAAAGAACACACAGCATTGTGGAAAATTAAGTCCGCTGAATATTCAAATAGACCTTTACCAGATAAGGGTTATGCAGCTTTAATTGATTATGATATATCTCAAATGATAATAATGACAAAAGTGAGATACAGGTAAGTGACAAAGTATTAATTCACAAATTCCTATTTATTTATATCATTGTATTCTTCCAAGATACAGCACTAATAGTATTAAAATAATTCATATAATTATTTCTGCTTTGTGTAGCATTGTTTGAGGAATTTTTGATGTTAGTATTTTTCAGTCCACGGATTATTTGAGAATTTTTCTCCAGTCTTCATATATAGTTTGCCCAGTTTCTGTATTGTCGTTATCAACAGAAAAGATACGTATGTAATTATTGCTTTCCCTCCGTAGAAAATTGTGTAGTGTGCAACAAGCAAGCACGACTTTAGCAATTTTCACCGGTGTAAGATTTACTTCAGTTAAGAATACTCTAAATCTACTTGCCAAGATCCCAAAAACATTCTCCACTATACGTCTAGCTCGTAATAGACGGTAATTATATATTCGTTGCTTACTGGTTAAGTTATGTTGGGGAAAAGGCTTTAAAATATTTTCAGGCAAACCAAATGCATCGTCAGCAACAAAAACATACGTTTAAATTTTCAACATTTTGAACAAATTTTGAAATATTTAGTTTTCCTTTAGTTAGCTTCTCGTGGAAAGATGTTTGCTCACTAACTCCTCCATCGGACATTCATCCATTTGTTCCAACATTAACGTAAATAAATTCGTAATTTGCATTAATGATTGCCATTAGAACAATACTAAAGTAATGTTTGTTGTTGTAGTAATATGATCCACTTCGTGACGGACATTTTATCCGAATATGTTTTCCGTCAATAGCCCGCCACAATGAGGAAAATTCCATTTTAATTCAAATTCTTTCGCGATACCCAATCATTCCTCTTCCGTATTTGAAATCTAAAAATATAAATCATGTTTTAGGACAATTGGGATGATCGTCCATCAAAAAGAAAAGCAAATGTATCAAGGAATGAACAAATTAAAGACAAAATATTGAAGAAAGCTTGGGAGACATTAGCTAATGACGTCGAATATAATGCATATGCAGTCACTGTAGCTGCCAAATTGAGAAAGCTATCGGACAAACAGAGGCTCTATTGTGAAAACATTATTAACACTGCATTATTTATGGCTGCTCTGAATCAGCTTACTGAACATATTATATTAACATCCTCGCCGCCCCAACCACATATTTCAAAACCCCTACTAAAACATTTAATATTAGTTCCATTATAAGCAGTCGGCAAAATTCCACACCTAAATCATTTATTAAATTATCATCATTTAATCAAGCAGCAAGTAATCAGTAAACCAATCCAATCTTAAAATAGTGACCATTTCCAATCTCTAAATTATTGTTCCACTCACCCCCAAAACTATAACCTTCCCGAATCGCAAAACTATGACTGTTCGCAATCCCGAAATTGTGACCTAAACCTGTTGCAAAGCTATGACCTTGTCCAATCCTAAAGCTATGACCCTCTCCAATCCCAAAACTATGATTCTTGATTTTTGAACCTAAAAGAATAATTTTAATTTCAGTTTGTTTTAATTTCAATCTGTGAGAGTGAGTAATTATTAAGTGTTAAATTTCTGAAAATAGGGTTTATTTTTATATTTAAAAAAAAATATATATATATATATATATATATATATATATATATATATGTTATCTCACTAGATAATTAATTAACTTTTTAAAAAACTTTATTTATTAACTTTTTAGTTACAATAATTATTAGATACGTATAGGTTGAGTGAAGTGTATTAACTTAACTTGTTCTGCAATTGCGGTCCTATTTATAATGTTTAAGAGGCTGACAAAACAGCGTCAGTCCAAGGATGCTGACAAAACAGCGTCACCTTATCTTTTGGTATTCTAAGAATTGAATAGGAGAATTGCAGAGCTGGTGTCTGTAACACTAGCTTAGAGGAAACTGTTATCTGGTAATATGATATACGCAGGTGTTCAGTAAATACATTACGTCACGTATATCGGTGAATATTTTATATAACAACTTCCCCCTTATTAAAAAAGTTGATTTTATAAAGCGACTTTTACAATTTTCAAAATGATAAAAATTGTTATATTTAAATTATATAAAGCAAATAGCAATAGCTTAAAGTTAGAGTACAATAATTGATTAAAAAAATAGGAATGAGATTGGAAAAAGCAAAATTCAATTGAGCTCGATATCTTCTATTTGTGGATCATCGGCTCGTACGCTGGGTCGTCTTCGATTTGGGAATAGATTGGTAAATCTTTGGGTTGCCTGTCTTGGAGGTGATGGTGGTGGACTGTGTGATGACTGCAGAACAAGGGCTGATCTGCGTCTTTTCCTGCACTTGAAAACCAGGTACAACAATACGATGGCAATTATTAGTGTAATAATAAAATAGGTGAACCAAGAGATATTTTTGTTTACAAATGGTTCATTTATTAGGTCGTCTAAATCTTTGGAATATTGATTTAGCTTATGCTTCGCTATTTCCAAATCCTCAGTATTGATATCGTTTATTTTTAATGGTTTTAATTTTGGCATCTGGGATTTATCTGGAAACTCGTTACAGCATTGGAAGGATATTTCCACTGGATGGATGCTTTTCTTGAAATTGGTAATATTATTGGGGCTAGCTTGGATTTTGGTTGTACCGATGTAGGCGTAACAATTGGAATTTAGTTTAATGATTGAGTTTTTATAGATTATTTCGGATTCTGGGTTTCCTTGTGGACAATTTATCGTTGCTTGGACAGGTTCTGCATTGGTTATTAACCAGGTGTTTTCTTCTAATTTTTGGACGTTGTATCCTTGACTAATAATAAATGAATTTTGACAGTTTTCGGGAAAGGTCCTAGGACTTTTTAAGAGTCTTGCTTCACATATGGCATTGTTGTCTATCGGGTAGGCAAATAGGTCAGAACATAACTTCATATCAGGATAAAGTTGTTTGCAATTTTCTAAATTTGGAATGGGTATGTACATTAAAGAATCATCGTCTCGCGCAATATATTTTTGTGAAATTGATAATAAGTGATGTAATCCTGTTCTATTATCTAAAATTGGGATTGGATATATTTGGTAGGTTTTAAAAGTTTGAGGATCTACAAGAGGTATCTTAAGTACAAAAACTAAATCAGTGTCTGTCTGAAATGCCTGTAGTTCGATTATATCGAGATATTGTGCAATCTTTGATAATCTTATTTGTAATGGAAGATTACTTCTGTGTAAGTTTTGTGAAATTTCTTGTAAAGCGTTAAGCAAATGATCCGGAGTGATAATTGATGTATGGATTATTTTTAACCTCGCAAATGTTATAGAATTTAAGATATCATTCAATGTATCTTCAATAAATGAATAGCTTGCCATGAGTTGCTCACAGATTTCCAGGAATTTAATTTTTATAGTTACGATTTGGTATGAATCTTTCATATCTATAAGTGCCTTTTCAATTTTATTAATATCTTCGTTAAATGTTTCCTCGTCTATTTGTAATTTTCTAATAGTGGTATTGAAATTTTGTATAACCGATGTAGTTACGGATATTTGATTTTTTAGAAGATTTTCTAATTGGTGTTCGTCATTATTAATTTTATTTATGCAGTTCATGTAATATTCTCCATCTTCGGAATCTAGGTTTCCGGTTATTGATTTGAAAATAGTGCCTAGTCCGTTTAGTATACCGCGCTTATGTCTTTTAATGTCGTTGAAAACCGCTTGAAATTTAGATTCTACGGCTTGTGATATTTGGGTTAATAAGCTTAAATGCGTTTTTACTTCGCTCATAAAATCTTGCATGTTCTGAATGGCTGGGTCAATCATGTGAAGTATATTGTCTAATATTTGATTGTTCTTTTCCTGAGCTTGTTTTAGTGAAGTAATGTCTTTGTGTACCAGTAATGTCCATTTGTCGTTTGTTACGATTATGTTTGATTTGTCATGGTAGTAGATTCCTACGGTATTATTTATTGGTGTTATTTTGTATTGACAAATTGCTGATCCGAACAGCAGCATTAATCTGAAAAATAGAATTAGTTTTCAAAATAGGGTTTTAGTCTATCGAAATTGACTTTACTTAATTGATTTGTTTTCGGATTAAATAATAGTGCTGAATTTTGGTATATTTCTCTTATTTCGAAAGGTCCGTTGAATTTATTTTGTAGTTTATCTTTAATTTGTGATTCTTTAACATAGACTTTGTTTCCGACATCGTAATTGGGTCGATTTTCGTTAACCTTTTGGTCGAATCTAGTTTTAGCTTTTTCTTTTTGTGATAGTGTTCGAGCACGTGCCATCTTATAATAATGGGAAATTCGATTGTTAAGATCTCGAACATATTTGGTGATCAATTCGTTTTGATTGTAGAGCGTTTCTGGAGGTCTGCTAGAAGTGTGTCCAAATATTAATTCGAACGGGGTGAAACCGTGTGTTCTGTTCACTGAATTGTTGTAACAGATAATGGCGTAAGGTAAAACGTTGAACGGATGTTCGTCGGGATTTTCGGCTAAATGTACTCTTATCATTTCGGCAAGAGTTGCATGGAATCTTTCTAATGAACCGTTAGATTGAGGATGGGCTACGCTTGAATATGTTAATTTAATATCATATAATTTACAAAGGTCTTTTAAAATACTATTGTCAAATTCACGACCATAGTCGCAATGAATACGTAAGGGCGTGCCGTAATGTTGAAAATAAAGTAAAAGAGTGTTAACAACAGATTTTGCTGTCTTATCGACAAGAGCGTAAGCTTGGGTAAATTTTGTAAGTTCGTCACGAATTGTTAGTGCGTAATTTCTAGTAGGGGATTCGAATATATCAACGTTAATTCGTTCGAATGGTGTTTTGGGGGTCTCGGTTATTACTAGAGGGTTATTATTGTTTTTTCGATAAATTTTAGTTTTCTGGCAAATTTCACATTTCTTAATGAAATTTTCAATGTCCTTTGTTAAACCGTTCCAGTTATATTTTTCTTTAATTCTTCGAATCGTTTCATTGATTCCTCGATGAAGATTATTTTTACCTGAATGGTTCTGATCGATAATAATCGGAATTTGGTCTTGATCAGGGATTGTTACTAAATTTTGGCAAATTATTATTTTTAAATCTTTTTCGGCAAATATAAATGAAAGAATTTCTAATACGGGTAGATCTAAATTGTTTTCTACGTGATAAGTTTTAGAGAGATCGAAATTTTCTTGGTCTCTGTATAATGTTAAGAATAAATGTTCTATAACAGATTCTGGATCAAATGGAATAGGAATAATAAAGTATTTACGTTGCTTTACTGTTTTACTTGATAGGACATTTATTTTGTCGTTAAAAAATTCTGGTCGTTCCTCGAAAATGTCTTCGATAATTTGGTAATGAATGTCTTTTAAATTATTTTGTTGGAAAAAACTAACAATATTTTTATTATCTTTATCGAGTAATTGTTTATTTGAAATTTGTATTTTGTCATAGTCGATAAGTGACTTGGTCTTATATAATTCTACAAAGGTGTAAAATTCATCAACAATTTGTTGGTTGGTTATTTCGTCATTGTCATTGTCTGGTATTTCTTCCGTGTCGTCCTCGTTTGCCGCTAATATTTTTGAATGAAATTGAGAACAGTCTTTAAAATAATTGATTTTGATGCGTGAAAGGGCATCTGCGTTTTTGTTTATCTTTCCCGGTTTGTAGATTACTTCGTAATCATACTCTTCCAATTTAAGGCGCCAACGCGCTAATCGACTACCTGGGTCTTTTATCGAAAATAGCCATGTGAGGGGTCTATGATCAGTAACTAATTTAAATTTTCTACCGTATAGGTAAGGTCTAAAATGTTTCACAGACCATACAATAGCCAATAACTCGCGTTCAATTGTGGAGTATTTTGTTTCGGCTGAACATAACGTACGTGAGGCGTATGCTATCGGTAAATCTTTACCTATTGGTCCTTGCGATAATACTGATCCAATGGCGTATGCACTAGCGTCAGTTGTAAGTATAAATGGTTCGTCAAAGTTCGGATAAATAAGGATAGGAGAGGTGGTCAAAGCTTGTTTTAATTCGTTGAATGATTGGTAACAGTCATTGTCAAATTTAAACGTTACGTCTTTCTGTAAAAGTTTTGTTAATGGTTTCGATAATTTGGAAAAGTTTGGAATGAATCTCCGGTAGTATCCGGCTAGTCCTAAAAATGATTTGATCTGTTTCTGATTTGTTGGTTGAGGGAAATTTATAATTGCATCGATTTTGATTGGATTCGGTTTTACTCCATCCTTTGTGATTAAATGGCCTAAATAAGTTACTTCCTTACGAAGGAATTCGCATTTGTCTGGCTGTATTTTTAAATTAGCCTTTCTTAAACGTTTGAATACTTCGTTTAATCGAGAAATATGGTCATTAATGGTAGGTGAATAAATAATTATGTCGTCCATATAGACAAGACATCTTTCGTTTTGGATACCCAATAAAATGTTATCCATTACTCTTTGAAATGTCGATGGGGCATTTTTCAAACCAAATGGCATTCTAACAAACTCAAAATGTCCATTTTCAACGGTAAAGGCGGTCTTTTGAATGTCTTTCGGATCAATTTCTATCTGATGAAATCCGGATGCAAGATCTAAAGTTGTAAAATATTGACATTTTCCAAGCTGGTCTAATAGGTCAGATATAATTGGGAGAGGATATTTATCGTCAATAGTCACTTCGTTGAGTTTTCGATAGTCTACTACAACGCGCCATTTTTGTTTGCCTGATGCATCTAATTTTTTGGGAACTACCCATACTGGGGAGGACCAAGGCGATATGGATGGCTGAATTATACCTTGACTAAGCATTTTCGACATTTGCGATTTTACCTCATCCTTGTGGATGTGCGGATAGCGATATGATTTTGTAGCTATTGGTTTTGCATTATTAGTATCGATCGAATGTTTGATCTCGTTTGTAAAAGTAAGGTCATCACCGTCTAAGTAAAATATGTCCTGAAAGTCTAAGCATAAATTTGTAATTAAATCCGTTTCCTCTTCATTCAAATGGCCAAGACGAAGTTGGCTTTTAATTTCGTCAGTTCGGTCTTTATAAGAAAGTCCTTCAGAATTTTGATCGTTTAAACTAAAAATCGATTTAAATTTTTGAATTGGCTCAAGTTTTAGGTTAGAGAAATTAATGTCCTTGTCAATTGCATTGGGATTAATGATTGATGTAAGGAATTCGCCATTTTCATTAATGTTAACTAAAGCGTTAGGTAAGCGTACTTTTTCTACTTCCTGCGCTATCAGTATAGCATCAGTGTTTTGTAAGTTACATTTTAGTTTGCATATTTTTTCAGTACGTCCTTCAATTAAAATTTTATTTTGGGGATTGTTATTGATTGGCTCGTTATTTGTTACTTCTTCTGTTGACTCGTCGGTTACTTTAAACAGTGGTACAGTTTTAAAATTAGTAATCAATTGTTTATTTTTAATGTCGATTACACAATCGTAATGTTCTAGAAAATCGGATCCTAAAAGTCCGTCGAAATCAATATCTAGGTCACAAATGTAAACTTTATGTGGGTCACCCATTTTGAAAGGAATTAGTGTGGCTTCTGTAATCGTAATTTTTTCATCAGTAATACCTTGAATGCTAATTTTTTCGGAAAATCGTTGCGGGTAATCTTTACAAGTATTTCTTTTAAAAATTGAAATTGAAGCGCCAGTATCAATAAGAATTTTGTAGGTGTTGGTAATATCTTTGATATAAAATAAATTTTGGCAATTTAAAGATAAGAGCGAGCTTACATGAAAGTTTGCTCCATTGTTGGGTGATTTAATGTCATGTGTTGAATTTGGTGAGAGATTTCGTCTGCCTGGTCTGGTTTCGGTGGGTCTGATAAATGGGTTTTGCTTTCGCAAAAATCCTGAGGATTAGCAGGATAATCACTCGTGTATGAAGAATTAAAAGTATAATTCTCTGAATAGTTTGGAGAATTGTAATCAAAATTTTCTAGATCATAATTGGGTTGTTCGTCATATTGATAATTATCGTAATTATTATAATCACTAAAGTTATTGGATGCTGTTTCATATTGGGTGTCATTCCACGTTTGATAATCATAATTTTCGTTAAAATTCACATAATGTGCTCTTTGTGGATTTGGTCGATAGTTTGGGTTTGGTTGGATAGCTGATGGCCTATTTTGATTGAAATTAGGATTTGGTCTGATGACTGCAGGTCTATGTTGCTGCGAATTATTTGGTGGTTGATTTTGGAAGTTTCTTTGAGGATTTGAATTAGAAAAATTTTGGTAATTAGGTCTTTGTTGAAATTGGGATGGTTGAGGTGCATGAGGATAATTATTATTGAAATTGGTATTTTGTGGGCGAAACTGTGAAGATTGCCTGGCTCGGCATTCATTAAAAGTATGTCCGGGACGTTTACAAAATGAACACATCTTTGTAGCAGGACGTTGTGTTGGTACTTGGTTTTTAGATTGATTTTTATGCGGAAATTTCTGTGATTCGAAATATCCTAATTGTAATTCACGTTTAACTCTGTTAATCGCTTTTAATATAGTTTGCGGGTTTCCTGCCCGAATAATTCTACCTAAATTCGGTTCTAGACCTGTAAGTAAACTTGTCAAAGTCATAGTTTCGATTAGGTCAGATTGGGCTGTTTTTTGTTCACTAGTTAAGCTTTGTTTTTGCACTGCTGCGTGCATTTTCGCGTTGTGCGTTTGAAGACGTGAAATAAAATTTAATGCACTTTCATTACCTTGTTGATTAAATTTCTGTAAATCTTGGATTAATGACGTTAGGTCTCTAGAGTCGCCAAAATGTGCCTCTAGTAATGATTTGATTTCTGCCCAAGTATTTGGGTTGCGCGAATTTACTATTTCGGCAGCTTTACCTTTTAATTTATTCTTGATATGTAATGTTAATAAAATAACCTGGTCATTTACTGCCATGTGCAACGCATGGACGCAAGCATTTAAAAACGTTCTTAAAAATATTGGATTGCCATCGAACTCTGGCACAATAGAAAAAATTTCACTAAGCCTATAAGGCTCGATATGTTCGGGTTCTGTTTCTGTTCCGCTAGTTCTGGTTTCAGAAGGCATATTGATTTATTTTACTTGCACTTTTAAAATTGAAATTTATTTCTTAAATTGATTTTATGTATTAGCAGTATAATACACTGAGAAATGTTGTGATTTTATTTTTAAATAAAATTTATTTATTTAAATACTTCGCGTATTAACAGTATAATACACGGATGTTTAATATTTGTTTGCTTAAAATTACCTCTTGTATATTAGCAGTATAATATACGGGAATGTAGAAAGGAATTATTTAATTGTAAATAATAGAACTTGTTCACTTTCACTTTTCTTAAAATTAAAAATAAAAATACGAGATGATTCTTAAAATGACTTACGTATAAATCTTCATCTGCTTCTTTGAGCTGGGTTCTTTCTCTGAGCGAGAGATTAGGATCTGCCACACCGTTGTCGAAGTACTCCTTGTTCCACTGACACCTTCCCTGTAGTTAGGCACCGCTGCTGGATGTTCTCCTTGTTCTTCAGGTGGTTCTTCGATGGTTAGGCTCCTATACCAGTGTGTCTTCAGATCCTACCGACTGCGCCAAAATTGTTATCTCACTAGATAATTAATTAACTTTTTAAAAAACTTTATTTATTAACTTTTTAGTTACAATAATTATTAGATACGTATAGGTTGAGTGAAGTGTATTAACTTAACTTGTTCTGCAATTGCGGTCCTATTTATAATGTTTAAGAGGCTGACAAAACAGCGTCAGTCCAAGGATGCTGACAAAACAGCGTCACCTTATCTTTTGGTATTCTAAGAATTGAATAGGAGAATTGCAGAGCTGGTGTCTGTAACACTAGCTTAGAGGAAACTGTTATCTGGTAATATGATATACGCAGGTGTTCAGTAAATACATTACGTCACGTATATCGGTGAATATTTTATATAACATATATATATATATATATATATATATATATATATATATATATATATACCTATATTATATATTTATTGAAATGATATATGTTTATTTTTGTTTACAAGGAAAGTTTAATGTGTGTTTTAAGTATTTGTAACATTTTTAAAAAATGTGTATTTTTCTTTTATAATATAAAACCAAAGTAAATAAAAAATTCTTATCAAAAAGTAAATGTTACCTTCATGTATTGTTTTTTTTTTTATTGTCCGATATATAACTACAAAAGTTTCAGGAATAATTCTTCCTATCAATTGTGGTGAAATTCTACTTGAAAACTTTAAACGCTCAAGGGAACGACCAGTTGCCAGGAATCTATTGACACAACATATAATTTATAATTAGTTAACTTTTAAAAATTTATATGGCTCGTATATTATATAAATTATTCGATAAGTGATAATAATTAGATCTTTATTGATCTATGCCTTGCCAGTGGGATGAAAACGGCAGATATATCCATTCTATCACATCGTTGGATAATTGATTGTATATTTGTTCATTATTGGGCTTTTTATGAAATAATAAATTAATATACCTATTAATCATATTCATTGTATTGGCTAGATTATATATTTCCTCCTCTGGGCCTTTTAACATACTGCTATATGGTATTACACTGAAAATTTCACACCTCCGCTTTTTATCCAATCAGGTGTGTCAAATTTAGGTTGTTGCCATGCTAACAAATAAATTTCAGCGAATATTTTTTGACTTGACTGATACAAATGCAAAATTATACTAAATATTTTCTGTCATTTAAGAGATGAGTTTAAAATTGACATTATTATATAGAAACTTGCCACCAGAATCGTGTTGAATTTTATCTCGAATTTCCGAATTATTCTCTATTCCGTAACGAAACATTGAAAATTATAATCACAATTTAAACGTGAAAACACCACAAGTTTTTTGAAGGTTAGACCTGTATTCGTCAAACTCTCAAAATCCCATAAATAAATTATAACCTTCGTAGTGTTAGTTTCATATTTTCATGGCAAAAAATAATGACATTGAAATTCTAAATTAATTTTTCCTCTGTGCGAAAGTTTCTTACCGAATATCTCAAGTGCACAAATTAATTGCCGGAATTTTTTTCGCGGTGGCGAATATTTTTAGAAAATTTATTTGGTGCCTATTTGAGCACGTCCGAAACCGATTCCGGCCCGCCCCGCGGCCAGCAGATAATTCTCTGCTTAACTCTTCAAACTACATTTTTCATATTTACACAATAAAAATGATGAAAAACAAAATAAAACCACCCCATACAATGAAATTAAAATAGGAAATTTATATTAGCTATTAACCTTTAAAAAGTTCCAAAAACTCGGACGAAACGTAGGATATTTTGTCCATATATTATATCTGGCTGAAAATCCTCTAAAACTAAAAACAGTAAAAGGGGAAAAGGAGGATTTTTTTGTTTTTTATTGAAGAAATAAATTCTACAATAACAGCCAACAAATTTTCCAATATCATCCAAATTAAAAATTTAAAATGTAGTAATCAAAGCAAACTTCTAAAGTTTGCAAAAAAAAAATAAATATTTAAAGCATATCTATTATACAGTGGTTTTTGGGGCAAACCTTACAAGTTTGCCTTGATACTACACTTTGAATATTTAATTTGAATACTTCTGTTTCCCGTTTTTTTTTTATTATTATTTTGCAGGTAGTGTAATGCCAAAAAAGGCTACAATGAATTACCTATAATAACAACACAAAAGCTACCGGTCACAAAATTAACTTAAAAAAAGCCTGAATCAAAATCAGACATGTACCTCCTCTTTTGTGCAAATAGATGAAGTTGAAACAAACTATATATATATACAGATTCACAAACTACAATGGAAACGGGTTCATGATTTTCCTACCCATTTAATTTTTTGTCCACGCTCAGATAGATGACTTTAACCATTGTGACATTTAAAAATTGAGTTTGTGATTTCCAATTTCAGAAAATGGTGGTAATATTTACCGCTATTTACCGGCCCCTAATAATTATAAACCCCTGTATACAGCAAATTATACTGTACTCTAACGTATTATGACATAGGTCAAATAATATATGGAGTATTTTCAATCTTATTCATTGTTCAATTTCTTTTTTAAAATATTCAGCACAAGGGCGGATTTAACTTTTCAACATGGGAGGGTATATCTCAAAGAACCACATTTTTAACAACTATTGGCAATTACCTGTGCATTTAGATAGGTACGTTTTTTTTTTAACATGCATGAAATAGCAAATAAAAGAGTTTAATAAAACATCCATAAGTGATCTGAAAAAATATATCTTTATTATACCTACATCTTTAACTTGAATAATCAGAAACTAAAATATAAACCTCTTAGAGAAAATAAAATAACAAATAAAGAAACATAAACATAATAAAAAATTATAACACAACAAATATAAAAAATAACATGCACAACACAAAAAGCGGAACATAAATTATTATGATACAATTAAGACTTATTAATTTTTTTTTTTATTATTAAGATTCTTTGTTGGAGAATCTTTAGAGTTTTAGAGTTGGAGAAGATTTATTAAATGACAAAATCCTTAACTCACCTTTGAAGTATATTTTTGTTTTTTTGCTAGTGTAAAATTTGAATTCATTGGGGGGGATAGGGTAACTACCCTCTCCCCCCCCCCGTAAATCCGCCCTTGATTCAGCATAAATGTAGTAAATGTATGCTGAATACATACAAATTTGAATGTACTGCAACCCCTAATTACTTAAAAATGCTCCTGGATTTCCATATAAAAAGTCCCGACTTCAAATGCCTCTATAGATACGCTTATGGTTGGCAATCAATGTGATCATTGGTCAACCTTATTAATTATCACACAGATTTTGTTAAAGGACGTATAACTATGTTCAGAGGTTATTAAAATATTAACCTCACATTATAATATAATAACAAACAATATATTGAGTTACAAACCTGTGATATTTTTATATTTAATGCAAGCCAAAACCATTTATAAAGTTCACAATTTTGAACTTTGTGGAAAACACCTGCCATAAATGGATTTTATGATTTTAACCAAGTGTTGAACGCGTACAATGTGTAGGGTTACCAGACATTCTGATTTGAACGGGATGTTTGGTAATCGGAACAGTCTTCATTTCGAAGGGTTAGCTCCATGTTTCAATGCCACTCACTATACGTTGGACACTAATTACCCTGATTTCTTATTAAGTCCAGTGAGCTAGCAATGGCAACACAAAACATGTCAACATGAACATAGCAATTTAGAAATCAATATTCGGAGGGTAATAGATTGTTTTGCACAATATAAAATTTTTTATTTAATTCTTGTAATGGGGGACCGGAACCGTACTCGATAATAAGAGGATTACCTACTTGTGAAATTAAATATGAAATTAACATAAATATTTAAAACTTTTAGAGAAAGTAAGATATTCTTTAAGAAAAATGGAAGAATTGAAAAATATAGGTATCTAAAATTAAGTAGACATATACGGGTACCTAACATATAGGTACATAGTTACCTGTTTTTAATTTTTTTCTTTACTTCTAAACGAATCTCTTTTGTTTTTGGTACTTGTATTGATTGTTTTTACGACTTTTGTATGTATTTCATGGAATAGTACGTTAATATATACTACACTATAATAGATTTTTTATCAAAAGTCCAGATTTATAATTTATTTTATTAAACTTTTTTATGTGTTAAGTTTTTTTTTTAATTAATATGCCCGTTTTTTGCATTATCTAATTTGGGGAATCTACTTGATAAAGTAATATGAAAAAATTATATAAAAATCATATAAATTACCTTAACTACGTTTGAACTAAGTTGTTAACCATTATATAGACACAATCAAAAAGTTAGGTAGTCTGTGTTTTCATGCCAGTAATGTATGTACCTAAACCGAAGTAGATCTATTATAATAATATTCCTTTCTATTTTTGTTGCAGACTTATTAGTATTTACAGTAGCTACAGAAGCTAAAGAAGGTTATCTAAGGTATTTAGAATCAACTAATGAGTTTAGTATTAAACCAACAGTCCTTGGATTTGGGGATGAATGGAAGGGTGGTGATGATATTAAAAGGAAACCTGGTGGAGGATGGAAAATTAACCTTCTAAAGCAAGCATTGACACCTTTCAAAGATGATCCAACAAAAATTGTTTTATTTACAGACGGATACGATGTAATTTTTGTAAACAACCTCGATGAAATTCTCAAGAGATTTCAAAAATTAAATGCAAGAGTTTTATTTGGAGCTGAACCATATTGTTGGCCAAATCCTGAGCTAGCCGTTAAGTATCCTGAAGTTACGGATGGAAAACGATTCTTAAATTCAGGAATGTATATGGGATATATACCTGAGATTTTAAAGCTCTTGACAAGAGAAGCTATTGTGGACACTGATGATGATCAACTGTTTTTCACCAAAGCTTACCTGGATGAAGAATTTAGAAACACCATTCACTTTAAGTTAGATCATAAAAGTGAGATTTTCCAAAATATAAATGGTGCAGCAAGTAAGTTTTATAGTTTTTAATTTTAAGAATTTATAAATAATAGTACATCAACTTTTTTTTAGCGGAGCTTGAAATATATACCATAGAAAGTAAAGAAGGGGGTGCAGAGAAATATGGCATAAAAAACGTAATTACACACACAGAGCCAATTGTTTTACATGGAAATGGTGCATCTAAAATTACATTAAATTATCTTAACAATTACATACCAAACATGTGGAATTCAGTAGAAGGTTGCATCAAATGTAAACAAAATAATATTAATCTCAATAATACCCATATATCAGAGTTTC
Organism: Pogonocherus hispidulus; assembly: GCA_963924545.1. Classification (NCBI taxonomy): domain Eukaryota; kingdom Metazoa; phylum Arthropoda; class Insecta; order Coleoptera; family Cerambycidae; genus Pogonocherus; species Pogonocherus hispidulus. The sequence goes on along the minus strand of OZ004694.1, from coordinate 35,816,972 downwards.
CATTAGTTTTTCTTGCTATTTTTATTGAATTAAATACTCCGTTTCTGGAAGAACAACTAGAAAAAATTCATGCATTGGAATACCCCAAAAATAGGATACATCTATTTATTCATAATTCGGTAAGTATTCATCCAAGTTTTAAATGTGTTGATTTAATAAATTTCGGGGTTTACTTCCTATGAAGAATATCTTATCTATCGAAAAGTAATAGACTTCTTAAAAACTATGAAAAGTCGAATAACTTTATAGGTGGTCCGGCAGCAATAGTCAATAAACTATACATTTATTTTTTCCCACAATCATTAGCCCTATAACAGTCCCAAAATCGTATTCCTTCTTGTTTTAAGTGGCATAGTATATTTTTATTGTTTTTCTCCATTTTTGTTATTTTATGGTTACTTTCACAAGCCTTCCCTGTACCTACCGAACCCTAAATGTTTTTGAGATGTTTCGCTTAAAAAAAATCACTACCTACCTACCTTAAAACTATCTGTTTCTTACACTAAGAAAGCTAAATCGAATATCCACAATATCCATAGGGGGCGTTGCTGCTCCAGTAAACGTCTTAAGCTTCTTAATAATGATAAGAAGGACTTTCAAACTTGATTAACCTTATATAGGGTTATGAAAAATCAGTGACAACTTTGGTTGACTGTCATCAAAACTTATTTTTATTTATTTTTTTTTTCTGTTGGAAGATAATGACAATTTTTCTAAATCTTCATGTATCCTTTTATTATCTTTCGAAATCACTTAACTCATTGTGAAGATGATTGTGAAATTCTTAGCAAACCTTCAAATCAAATAACTAATCTGTTATTTATTTGTTGTCAGTCTTAATACTTATAGTGGCTTTTAATTAAGCATTATTCTTTTAAACACAGAAGAAATGGAAAAACATTATGTAAACGCTGACATTCTAAATTTAGTATTTATTCCTAGACATAAAAATCGGCAACTATTCCAGTTTGCTATAAATTACCAAGGAGAAATTAAGAAGAATTATAAGAAATCAAACGTTAAATTTTCTGTAAGATCTCAAGCTCATACGATTTAGACTTCCTATCTAGTTGTAGTTTGAATCATGTATCTTAGTATGCATACGTCTTAATTTTTTTCTTGGTCTTCGAAGAGCTTTTGTTTTCTTAAGATGCCATTGATTTAATTAATTTGTTGCAAAGTTTGTTGAAGTTATTTTTTTTTATGTTCTAAAGAACTAATATTGGAAAACTTCCTATAACTTTATTTGATTGCATTTCTAATAAGAGATTTTGTAATTAAGTGACCCTTAATAGGTTTAATTTCTGTTAATATCCCATTGTCTTTTCATCGAAAAAGGTACCTATATGTTAGGTACTGTCAGAGTACCTAACATAGTTAGCTTAGTTAATCAGAGCGCTGTCTTTTTTAACAGTTCAGGTACAGTATAAACATTTCTGTAGTTTAGAATTAGCAGGATTACAGTACCTGCAACGAATTAAAGTGAATTTCAATAGTAATTATTATAAATGGAATCTATGTACTTAATATAGAAAAATATATAAATAATATTCTTAAATGTAGTTCCAAATAATTAAAGCATAAATTATCAAAGTTGTCAAAATAATTGTTTATAATACAGTAGCCATCCTGGCCTTGAACAACCCTATTGAACATTTAAATTATTTTTGTTTTCATAGGCAAGTGGAAGATTTTCATAAAACCTTTAAGTATTTATTACAAATGTTTATGTATAAGTTAGTGACTTTCAAATAAAGTCGATATTTGAGTGGCATATAAGAGTATACAAGATGTTGTATTTGAAATGACAGGAAATGGGGAAAAGTAATATTATAATATTAATATTACCATATAATTGGTACAATGTTTTCTGATATTAAAACTTCAATTCGCTTAATATTAAATGCTATTTTACTGAATCAAAGATTGAGAGCTGAAACTATTGTAACATTTTTTTATTTGTAGTAGGTACTTTATATACAATCAGGGAAATATCTACTTAATGTAGATGGAGTAGGTGCACTAGTTTGCTTCTTACAAAATTTTAACTTTCAAATATGTCCACTTTATACACAAAATATCTCATTGTATCATTAGAAGATAATAAAGTTTAACGATCGGTATTTCCTGCATTTCAATGCCTACCTAATCGAGTGTAATTTAAAAAATATGTTTTACTTTTTTGCATGATAGATATAATAATATAGTGATTACACTTTCCAGGTAAAATATCATAAAAGTCATGTTAAAAATTTCACAGAAAAATATGGCAAAGAGTATTTATCTCATAAAGAAATAACACCTGAAGATGGTATGGCTGAGTGGGCAGCACGTGATTTGTCCTTGTAAGTATACAAATGTTTATAAAAGACACTTCAAATAGATACATTCCATTGTTGGCTGTCCGAACATTTGAGTAAATTTAGTTGTAATTTGAATTTAAAGGCATAAAAGTAGTTCATTCTAAATTTTATTTTTGATGATGATCTTGATGGTAATTTATTTATTATATCCCGATTAGATTTTTCTCAGAATTGTGAGGGTGTTTCAGGTCCATAATATAAGTAGATACCTATCCAGTCTAGCCGAATTTTTCAAAAATACGGGATTGTGCAGGTAATTACAGGTGGAGTAGTATAGACGTTCACTTTAAAGTGTACAAGTTCTTGGTCTTTCCGCAGATCGGTTTTGTCTCTAAGACGAGTTTCAAAGCACTTCGGCCACAGCTAGATCTATTGTGAATTCTGCTGATTATCATTAGATGAGCATTAGCCTCGTATGAGCATAGCCCTCACATTCGCTCAGACTGTGTATCACAGTCTTGTCTGAATCATCACAGACCTGTCATGCCAGGCTTTCTGCCAGCCGTTCACCGCGCAAATTGACTAGCATGAACTAGGACCTCAAACTGATTTTTGGACTAGATTCTTATCTGAACTGGAGTAGGTCCGAATTGCTCCATAAAAATATACGAATTGGCCATTTTCACTTACCCTACTACCAGATCCTACTAAAATAACAATTGGAAAATGGGTACACAAGTTTCACACAACTGCTTCACCAGTCAGAGAAAACCCAAGAGGACTCGTAGAACTCGTTCTGACCGCACACCTGAAAATGCTGAAAGGGTAAGAGCAGTTGTGCTATCAAGTTGTAAACGATTGGCTAAATGACAATTAGCATTCAATATTTCGAATCAAATTTTTTGTCACGTTGTGATAGAGCTATACATCCAGCCCTACAAAATTCAAGTTGTACAAAAACTTTTGCCTCAAGATATTGGAGTATGGTTTGATTTTTGCAAACGTTGCAAAGGGATATTTGCTGACAACCCATATATCACTGATTACTTGCTGATGTGTTTGATATTCAAAGAATATGATTTGAGTAAGACGGAACCACCTTAAGATTGTCTCTTGGCAAGGGTGGCTGGTGCATAGGCGCTGCAGAACTGCCAAAAATTTCTTATATTTATTTAATTATTTATACATTTAATATGTTATTTTTATAATAACAATAATTTATTATTTTACTATCACTATCTTTGAATTAGCTGCGTGATGTGTTTATTATTGTGTAAACCGAACGTCTCCAACCAGTTTATAATGTCGGCGAAGCCAGTATAACAGACCAGACAAATTTTCTAATTGCTGTCGCTGTATCCTTTACATTGTTTAACTGGTCTCACCTCCCCTCTAACAGCTTAGACATTGCAAATTTTACACTGCATAGTAAGCTGCATTGGTCGCAGTAGTTGCAGCTATTTGCGTATACCTAATAGGATTGTGTTTTTGTGGGTGTACGTAAAATAGTTACTATTTATACAAGGTTATTTAGAACCTATCGAAAATAAAATTTGGGGATGTTCAAGATACATGTAGAAATGTGGTAGTGCAAAAAGAAATTTTTTTGGCGGGGTCTGAAAACTATTTAAAAATTTTTCATTGCACGCCGCTGGATACTGGTCCACTGTAATGGAGTGACCTTGGGACTGACAATGCAAACTAGCTAGCACGAAAGAAACCGGCGCGCCCGGCGCAAAAAAGATTTGGAGCGTTTTTACTTTAAAATAAACTTAAAGATAGATAGACGTTCCAGGTACAAAAAACTTGTTTACTGTTTTTTGTCGGAATGTGGTATATCCGATCTCGTTGAAGTACAGTTGCCCAGCTACGTAGTCCTTTATAATGGTATAACTTTAAACATTGTTTACGGGAAATCCTAATTACTTTTATTACAATTTTTTTGGTGATATCGATTTCTTATTTAAGGATGCACATATCCTCAAAGTTTTTTATATGGGTTCTGAATAACCCTATATATTAAATTGTAACTTATTATTTATATTGACAATGGGATTTAGTTCACGTTTTGATTGATATGAAAAGATTTTTTAAATACCTACACTTAAAAAATTGTAAAAAATTTTATTAAATAAGATAGAAATTTGAAAATAAGACATTATTATTGAAATGGCAGGTGTTAGTCCAGGAAGACTGGCAGGTGTTAGTGTTGAACAGAGAAATTTATTTAAGAAAAAATTGAATTTGTGGGTTTAATACAAAAAATACATGGTTTTGCATTCCTTCAGAACTTTTGGGCGACGATAAAGCATGGAGGTAGAGGTGACATAAGTAAATACACCTGATTGAAAAAATAAAAAACGTGACAACTCTAAAAGCCATTTTCATAACACATTGGAATTAGCTTTATTGGGAACTACTAATATTATAGCTTAGTTGCATCCACCATTAGTGTTGATAGGTTAGTCTTGAAAGGGGTTGGAATCTTTGGTGTGAAGATAACACTGACGTAGATTTCCACATAACACCAAGACACTATACTGAAACTCGACGCGTGTTTAGCCAACCAAATTCACGAAACGCACGTTGAGTGCAGTATAGTGTTTTGGTGTTATGTAGAAAACTACGTCAGTGTTATTGTAATAGGTTAGGTTAGGTTCAAAAGTGAGTGGACCAAAAACCAGACTCTCAACTGCGACCGCATGGTCTATTTTGTAGCTCACACCTACTTATATTTCACCCAACAGGTCCAGCCTCTTAATGAATCTTAATCTTATATTGGCTTTCTTTAGTTTGGTTGTTTGGTTTAGTTGTTACTTTTAAGATGTAGTGGACTTTGTTTGGGCTTATAGCCTGTTTTGTCCCATTTTCCATAAATAAATAAATAAATAAATAATTAAAGGGCAGTTCATGGTTGGTTGTTGCAGGTGTAAGATCTGAAATCATTTCCAGAATGCTGTGACTTTTCGTGTGATCCAGCAACCTTCATTTAGCAACTTATTTTTCAAAAATCCTTTGACGCTGGCTTTTTCCCTAATTATTGGAAAAACTTAACACTATTTCCCATATATAAAAGTGAATGCAAGTCAACATTCAAAATTGAGGAATCTCCATGTTATCTGCAAATTCTAAACTCTACGAATCAATTATTACTCACGAATTCTTCACAACTTAGAAACACTATATAGCTTCTGAGCAGCATGTATTCTACAGAGGACGATTCACTGGAACCAATTTAGCCACGTACCAAGACTTTTTAATTAGTTCCATAGAAGACGGTTTTCAAGATGATGCACTTTATACAGACATATCAAAGACTTTTGACAGTATGTCATTTCTTGCTTATTAGTGAGCTTGCCGCTATTTAAATAATAGACATAAAAAAAAGTTAATATTGGTGGTTGTATAACACGTGAAACCTGTGTGTTATCTGCTGTTCCTCAAAATTCATATGTTGGGCCAGCCTTGTTTTTATTTTTTCTTAATGGTGTAAAAGTTCTTCGTTACAGTAGTTGTCTTTTATATGCTGACGATCTATAATTTTTTACCCGGATCCAATCCGTGGATGATGCCCATAAATTACAAACTGATCTCTCTATCTTCCATCAACTGGTTTAGAACCTTCCGGTTACGACTTAACAGCCAGGCCGTCTTGGTCTTGCTTGGCTCCACTATAAAGTTGCGAGCTTGTCTACAGCTCCCATTCCTTCTCCAGTGTTTACTTAGTGTCTCATGAGCCCAATCATTAAGAGCCATGTTGACCTGCCTTCGTGTAATGCCTAAAATCGATTCTGGTCCCTGGCTGGGTCCCTGAGATTCGAGTTGAGCCACTAGCTCCTCCAGGGTATCTCCCCACTCTTGGACAAGAGCGGATCTTGTCCTTGGAGATGCTAAAGCCTCTAAGGCCGCCTGACTGTCAGAACAGAAATAAATATTTTTCTCCGTACAGTTCCTTACTTCTTCCTTGTTTGCTGCCATTAGGATAGCAAAGACTTCAGCCTGGAAGACTGTGGCATACGAACCCAGTGCAAAGCTTTGCTGCACGCCCACATAAATTCCTGCCCCTGAGAACCTGTTCGCCACACGAGAGCCATCTGTGTAGCAGACCAGAGAATCAGGGGGAATTTAAACTGGTCCTGCTTCCATTTCTCCCTCTCTGGAAATATGACGGCATATTTCCTCTTTAATCTAAGACGATCTTTTGCTTCAGTTACTCTGATGGCAGATATAGGTATTACCCTCTCCGTCATCTGTGCAACTGCCACGTGACCGTTATTTCTTCCTCCCGCCTGCCAGCTTCCTGAGTCCCGCATTCTTAAGTAGGCCGCCATTGCCTCCCTCATTATCCATGTGGAATGTGGTGCAATAAAAAAAAAACTTAAAACTAAATATTGCCAGTTTATCATAAGTTTATCATTCTGTTATGGAAACTTCATTTTCCACATGAAAATGTATCTTCACCTGTTAGAATCATCAGTTATACGGGCTTCAAAATTTAAAAGTTAGGCGAGAAAATGCTTAACTTTTTCTATTATTTAAAACTTTAAATGTCATAATAGACTGCAGTGATTTGCTTTTTATAATTTCTTTGAGCGTGCCCCCTAGAAACACAAGACAAAGGCACCTCTTTTATGTTCGAGCACACAGAACCCAGTATGGATTCACAGCTATAGTAGATTGTATGGCTTGTAGTTTTAATAATATTTTTAATTCACTTGACATTTTTGATATTAGTGCACATTGCACTAGTGTTTTGCATAGTGTTTTGCACATTGTATGTGCAAAAAAGAGACAAATATATATAACAAAGAACTGACAACTGTAGATTTTTTATAATACTGATATAAAGTAATTTTAGTTTTTAGTGAAAGTTTAAAGTAATGTGTGCTTATGGCTCAAACTTGATTTTCTCTGCCACAACTGTCTTGTTGTAAATATGTTACGACAGCCAATAATGGTTAATGAACTGAATAGTAGTTACTTGACGTAAACATCTACTTTATGCTTAGGAATATATTTATTACTGATATTTATTACTGCACCCTTGTTGAAATAAATTATAAATCTTATAATATATTCTACAGCTCGGTAGCATTGATTTTTTTTTTTTTTTAGAGATCAGTGCCTGTTGAAACAATGTGATATATACTTTTCTGTTGATTCTATTGCCCACATAGACAATCCTTATACTCTCCGTCTTCTTATCGAACAGAATCGTACAGTTGTAGCTCCTATGCTTACGAGACCTGGCAAAGCCTGGAGTAACTTTTGGGGTGCCCTTACAAAAGATGGTTTCTATGCCAGATCGAATGATTACATGGATATTGTACACAATGAGAAGAGGTAAGTAAGTATGTATTTTTACAGGTTTTCAGGTTATAAGTTTAGTAAGTCAGAGTAAATTATCACTATTAATATGACTTTTTTTTTCTGGTTTATAGATATGTTTTTGCTACTCATATCTTGTTGTATATAATGTTTTAAAAGAAAATTTGATCTTATTACCTGAAAAATAAGTTGTGGTTCTGTGATTCATTTATTATTATTATTATTATTTATAAAATTACAATCGATACGATGTGTATAAATATGATTAGTAGGTACAATATTTAATCAAAAGCAATACTGAAATCAGTTTTAAAGGATCTGCGATCTATGGAGTACATATTATCAGCTGTACATTCATACACTCCAGCATCCATTTGTGTTGCAGGATCTATTTCCAATTTACTTTTTATCTTATCTACTCCAATTTGCCATTCATGTATCTGTAATCAAAGTATTAACTAAATAAATGTACCCCTTATAATTTCTATGTTTGACATGCTACAAAAAAAAATAATTAGAAATAGAGCTGAGTAGGAGATAAAAACTATTTTTCTTTCCTGTATAAAATAAGTTTTCAAATTCAATAATATACAGTGCAGGACAAAAAGTTATATATTTTTTTTTAAATTGGAACAACTTATCTGCTGATTCAGTCATTAGTACAGGGTGGGCAAATAAGAGAGAACGCCTGCTGTATCTCGGAAACTGCTTATCGGAGAATTTCTGGAAAAAAATTTCAATAGTAAATGTGGCCAAGAGATGTCGCTGGAAATTATTTTCAAGTTCCTGAAATGACCGTTAGGGGCAATAGCATCCATGGCCAACTAGAAAAATGAACTTTTCTCGAAAATTTGCCAAATAAAGTAGTACCGGAAATAAGTAAATAATAATCTAGAAGAAATTTGAAACTTTTTCGTGCAACTAATTTTTTTCTGTCTTTTAAAATAAAGTGGTGGGGGGGGGGGCACCAAACTTTATTTGCTTTAAACGTTAATAACTCGGCTCAGGATAAACGGAATCTACCAAACTTAGTCTCATTAGAAAGGGCTTTTTTTGATGCATATTTAGAGTTATGAAAGCTGATTTTGTGACTTTTATTGTAGTCACTAGAGGGCGCTGTCTGCCAACAAAACAAATAGGGCGGATTTTCTAGAAAATTTCAAATGACACAGTATACTTATTGTCACATATTTAAATAAAGGACAACAATTCCTAAAATTCAGTGAAAAACGCAGCTTTCTATCTCATCCCTAACGGAAGATATTACCAAAAGAATTGCAACTGGAGATTTGTGATGCAGCCTTTCACCTTAGGCATTCAAAATCGACTCGTGATAGCCTATTATTAATAAAATATAAGAAAAAAAACTGTTGCGGAACTGAAAAATCGTTAGTGCTTGTAATTTTTTCAAAAAAATATGATATGAGATAAAAGTAAAAATTATAAAAATTTGAAACAAATTTAAACTGATGCGGCAAAAGCTGACTTTGTAAATGAATTCTTTATGAAATAATGCGGTGGTCCTGAAAACGACTGATTTATTTGGAGTCGTGATGGTCAATGGCCTCTCAAATGTTCAAAATGTCGCCCATTGTTTTGAATACACAGTTCCAACCGTTCTTCGGTAGATGAAACCCGGCTAGGTATATTAAACAAGTTTATTTATTACATAGATCCTACCTAGATATTCATAGATCCTACATAGATCTTACATAGATCCATTCTATAGATCCCCGATTTGACCTGTATGGACTTTTATTTATGAGGGCGATTAAAAAAAACTAATTTACGCAACGAAGCCTACCTACACGGTGTAGGCCTAAGGCCTACAGATGATCGAACGTATTAAGGACAACATTCGCCGTATTCCCGTGCCAGAAGTGGAAGCTGCAGATTCATCTACCCAAGATCGGATGGAACTGTGTATTGAAAACGATGGGCGACATTTTGAACATTTGAGAGGCCCTTGAGCATCACGTCTCCAAATAAATCAGTCGTTTTCAGGACCACCGCATTATTTCATAAAGAATTCATTTACAAAGTCAGCTTTTGCCGCATCAGTTTAAATTTGTTTCAAATTTTTATAATTTTTACTTTTATCTCATATAATATTTTTTGAAAAAGTTACAAGCACTATAACGACTTTTTAGTTCCCAAACAGTTATTTTTTCTTATATTTTATTAATAATAGGGTATCACGAGTCGATTTTGAATGCCTAAGGTGAAAGACTACATCACAAATCTCCAGTTGCAATTCTTTTGGTAATATCTTCCGTTAGGGATGAGATAGAAAGCTGCGGTTTTCACTGAATTTTAGGGATTGTTGTCCTTTATTTAAATATGTGACAATAAATATACCTTGTCATTTGAAATTTTCTAGAAAATCCGCCATACTTGTTTTTTTGGCAGACAGCGCCCTCTAGCGACTACAATAAAAATAACCAAACTAGCTTTCATGACTCTAAATATGTATCAAAAAAAGCCCTTTCTAATGAGACTAAGTTTGGTAGATTCCATTTATCCTGAGCCGAGTTATTAACGTTTAAAGCAAATAAAGTTTGGTGCGCCCCTCACCACTTTATTTTAAAAGGCAGAAAAAAATTAATTGCAGGAAAAATTTTCAAATTTTCTCTAGATTATTATTTACTTATTTCCGGTACTACTTTATTAGGCAAATTTTCAAGAAAAGTTCATTTTTCTAGTTGGCCATGGATTTTCAGGAACTTGAAAATAATTTCCAGCAACATCTCTTGGCCACATTTACTATTGAATTTTTTTTCCTGAAATTCTCCGATAAGAGCTTTCCGAGATACAGCCGGCGTTCTCTCTTATTTGCCCACCCTGTACATTCATTTTAAGAGAAGATAGGGAAAAATGAGTATAATATGAATATATGATTCAAAACAATTTTAACTACATATTTACGCTGAAAAAATATTTTCAAATAATGGGACTGGTAAGGTGCTTACGGCCTCGATTCAGTCTTTTTCCTGAATTCAGGACTTTTTATCACTTTTACAAGCTCGAGAGTAAAATATTTTATACATAAATCTAATACTTTTCCTAGATATTTGGTTTTAAATGTTATATCCATATTAATACCATACTTGCTATTAATAGAGTTATCATAGTAAGCCATGCTCGATTTATAGCGAAACAAAAGATGCTACTAAATGTCACTTCTGTGGTGTCTATTAATGAACAATTGACATAATAACTGTTATTAGTAACATTCGAGTTTTGTCATCGCCCTGGGTTTTTAAGTGAATACATTTTTTGCAATATTTGAGAAGTATTATTGTAAAATTGAAAAAAAAGATTTAATATGTCCGAGTTGTGCTAAAGTGATAAATAAAAATTTAGGACCAAGTATCTCGGAAAGTATTAGATTTAGGTATAAGGTATATATAATAAAAGTTGTTTAGAATCTCAAGTGAAATATGCATCATGTCTATATGGTTGGGCGGCTATGGAGGGTTACAGGCGCTTAATTGTTATGGGGTGGATGAGGCTATGCCGCCCCCTCTCACGCTCGCTGGACCGAGGATGGCCTGGGGCTTTGCCCAACCTGTATGTATGTGTCGCTCCCCCCATTTCTAGATTTGTCTAGATTTGTGATAAGGGAAGAATTATTTGAAGGCGGACCGACCGTCGGCGCAAAGGTTAGGAACTGTATAACTCGAGACGGTACAAACTTGTGGGCAGAAGTAATACAGAGACAATGCATGGAATACAGGGTGTTCCATTTAAAAAAATCACTGTACATGTCGCTGCTCCTTTGTTTTTTTAATGAGAGCGTCTTTAATTAGAGGGTTGAAAAGAGCATAATAAATCACTTAGAAGTACTTTATGAAAAATTTTAATATCTTGACATTTATGAAGTTACTCAGTGTGTAATACAAACTCACACACACACACACACACATATATCACATACATATATAGATATGTATACAGGGTGTCTACTTTAAACTAAAAATTAGTTTGTGAGATATTTTCAAAAACCATTTTTTGTTCGCTCCTTTTGACGTTATTACTTTTGTCAAAATGCAAATCCAGGGACGGCTAGAATTTTTTTTATACCCCTGATTTTCACAAAAACCATTTAGCGATTTTTTTATTTAAAATCTAATACAACAGTGTTAATTAGGGCAAAAATATAGAGGGTGTTCGGTTCTACATCATGTTAAAGTTAAGCAAAATAAGGACTTCAAAGGCACCTGGCGAGTCAAGCGTGCCAAGCAATATACAGGATGTTTTTCTTTACAGTGTCTGTAATTTTTGACTTTTCGATTTTTATGATGGTCAAGTTTGCCTTGGATGTTTTAAACAATGTTACTAAATGTAAAATAAATTTATTTTACATTGTCCTATTAAATATTATCGTAAAAAACTTTTTAATTAAAGGTGCATATTATTCTTTTTTTTTATTAGTCCTATGTGTGCAAAATTGAGGAGTGTAAATCTCTGTGATATTAGCATGAATAAAATCTATCTATCTACAAATTTATGTGCTGTACTGAATGGTATATTTTAGCCTACGAGGTTTATGAGGTTAAAATATGAGAATTGTATATCTGTTTTGAATTATGTTCTAGTTACAATTTTAGATATTAAAAAAGATCCCTAGTAATGAATCAAGACAAACTTTTACTCGAGAACATTTTGAATAAATAATAATATACAGGCCCTACAAAATTTGAAGGCGGAGAATTCCTAGAACAGGGTAGAATAGATTTCTAGGAAATCGTAAATATTGATACAGATCTGAGTGGCGTACTTGGAAAGTGACTACTGAAATAAATTATGAATGATGATTTTTATTAAAAGGTAATTTAAATAATTATTAGCAATAAATGATGTATTTATTATCTCACACAACTATTAAGTATAATTTACAATTACAATAGGTAATATTAATCAATCTGATGCATAGTCACTAACATCGTCATCGGAGGAATCACTTTCGGAATTAGTAATAATTAGCTGTTTTGTGATTATGCCGATATTAATTTCATTTTGTAAGTACTTGTCTTCGGTTTTGATAACATAATCACAGTATTTTCTCCAGTTTTCAACCGTCACAGCGGAAAATTCCCCTTCTGTTAACTTTTTCACGTTGTCTAATTTAAATGTTAGTTTCTCTTTGCTACGCTATTCTTAATCTCAGCTCAAACCATTTCTATGGGGTTTAAGTCTGGATGATAAGGTGGAAGTCTAAGTGGAATATGCCCATACTGACATAAATGATTATTGAATTTATAAACGACGTTTTGTTTTTTATGTTATTTAATTATCTCATACAGTTGTGACTTGTATACGTGAAAAATGTATATTTTTAGCAGTTAACCAGTCTACCATATCACTTTTTATAGAATTACTTGTTGATGCCTTGTCGATTTGTACATTGTAATAAGGTGCATTATCCGTTAACAACTACAGAATGGGATGGTAATTCTCATTTAGCCACTTTTCGTAATTCTCAGAGTTCATATCATTGTGATAATCGCCAGACTTTGATCCAGATTTGAATAAAAAGGCAATCATGTATGAAACCTTTGTCTCCTAAGTGGACAATTAGGTGATTGCCTTTAGAAATGTTTTTACACAAACCATTACCTACTACTACCACCTGATCAACTCTTGGAAATGGTATGGCCAGCATGAATATAAGATTCGTGTAAAAATATAATTGGTGTACCTTGACTTCTATAATATTTTATTTTATCAACATAATTTAGTCGAAGTGCACGTATGTAATTATTTTCTATCAAGAGCTGCTGATTATTCTTAGTTTTTTTTCCACGCAAAACCTAATCCTTTCCCAATAGTCTTAAGTGAAGAATAGCATTAGCCAGTCCAGCCTTATTCAGTGGTTAACTTTGCTTGTAGGTGTGTTAGTGACACGCGACAATTTTCTGTTTTATTAAAATTATATATCATGTGTTTTATGTAATTTTTTCCCACTCCGGCAAATTTGTTACTGTAGACCTCCTTTTACGTTTTTTGGAAGAAGCAATCTTAATCTCACTACAATTTTCTGTTGAAGTTGAACCAATACTTTCATGTATAATCCTCTCAATCGTAATAGCAATTCACAATTATTCTGCATATAAAACAAGTAGTGCACTTAACAATGCAGAAGCACATGTAAAATTAACAACAATATCTAGTCCCTCTACCTGTCCTTTACTACCTAGAATTCCCCTCCAATTGTTGTTACGCCGCTGTGAGTAATGAGCCAGTGCAGAAGGGTTTTCTGGGTGTTATGTACAAACTACTTCCTAGAATTTTCTGCCTTCAAATATTGTACTGCCTGAACTTATATTTACATATGATAGTGACTAGAAGTATTAGTAGATTATGTATTAATCTACCAATATTTCTAGTTCCATGCATGTCATTTACAATTAGTTCATTTTGATACTTAGATTAATAAAATTTAAACCAAGATAGTGTCATACATATTAATGTATGAGAATTTTTCTCCAAGGAGATTCTGTGCTTATAGCTGACTCTCCTTTTTACGTCATGGCCAACTAAAATCTCAACTGCAGTGCAAAGTTACAAAGTTACTTTTCCATGTGTCACTATGTTGTGTGATGTAGGTAGATAGCCAATGGAGTTTTCTAAAATGCCTATTTCCTTTATTTCTGTTTTTGAATAGCCTTTGATAATATCAAGAGTTATTGACAATTTCTTTATTAATACTTTAGACTCTAATTGTACAGGTAATTGTAACGAACAATTTTCATGTTTAAAAAATAGTATTAACGAAGAATGTTAAAATAATCAAAAAAGTTTTTTCAAACAATTATGTAAAAGTTGTTAGTGTAGTACACTTACATGTAAATATTGATGGGTAAATATTTCATTTCCATCTTTATACCATGTAATATGTGGCCTAGGATTTCCTCCTGCTAAGCATAAAAATGCTATTTTGTGACCTAACACATATTCATAATCAAAATGTGATGCCAATGATATCTTAGCTCCCTACAAAAAATAAACAATTTTAATTATTTATGGCGTTAATTGTTCATTCATCATCCTTAAACAGAAATATGTTTGTACAGGTTGTATTTTTAAATGAGATATATTTATAGGGGTAATAGAACTACCTAGTCCTCAATCTGAAATATTTTTTAAAAATCACAAAAATGGCCGAATTATAATTTATGTATCAGCATATTTATTTAGTTCTGAAAAAGGATATTGCATACCTTTGTCATTGAGCTACTGTTTCAATCATTACAAATTTTGTCATTCATTTCTTTTTACTGTATTACATGCATTCAGTTTAGCTTTTCTATGTTAAGATACCGGCCAACACATAATATATCTAAAAATGTTTTTGTTTTAAAATATCCCATGATTTCATATACAATGAGATTTTTCACTTTTGCACTATTAACTTTAGACCTTTGGCTTTTACTAAACGGTAGTTATACGAAAGGGCGTAAAAGTAAACTAGCGCAAGAAATATAAACCAATGCTGGTCATTTGAAAGGATGGATGTTGTAAGAAAAAGGTAGTTTTAGTTTTTAGTAGTAGTTAAAGTGATGTGTGCTAAAGGTAGTTTGGTTGACTTAAACTTTTATTTTTACTTCATGGGTAGTGTGGAGATTTGCTTTTATGATATAATTCCTGTTTTGCTTCACTGTGATGTTTGGAACTATGGATTCCATAATTCTTCATTGTGCAAGGCACATGTAGTTGTTTAATCTAGACTAACACTTTCCAGTGGCAGGGTACTCAAGTTAGCAGAAAAGTGACTTAACAGATAATAATTTTTCATTAATTCATTTTGAAAGAAAAAAAATGAGTAGGTATGTGTTTGCATGGTTAAAAGATTCCACCTTTGTAAATATGTCTCACACTTAAAAATACATCCTGTATAGATTGAAGCACAAAATATATCATCTGTAGTGTACACAACTTTAATTTTTTACCAAAATGGCACAGGAACAAAATTAAAATTAAGAAAAAAAGTTTTAAAAAATGTCTAATGGATAATATATTCAATATTATGTATTGTTTTGCATCTACATTATATTACTCTTATCTTATCATACACAACAGATTGATGTAGAATAAGTAAAGAACGTGCTAGTAAACAATTTATGACTACTTCGATAATATGGCCATTTAAAGAGAAGAGTGCGAGTTAAATTTCAAAGTCAACATTTCTTTTTACATTAATCACATCAAATTTGTCATAGTCATCAAGCGGTTTTATTTTTTTTACGTTTATATTTAGATTATAAGAAAATAAGGTACCTATAAGTGAATAGCAACATCGTTCTATTTCAGATAGCTCTAATAATATTTACATGTATTTTTTAAGAATACAATTTTTTTTTAATGAAAATACTAGATTTTTTTAAATAATTTTGATTTTTGCAATATATATATACTTTTTGGTATACACTAGGTATACTAAATAATAGGGTATATAAATAATAGCAATGTGTATTAATTTACACACTGCCGACACTGTATAAAGTAAGGGGATATTAAAATAGTGCTTAAAATAATGGTGAATGTGCAAAATCGATTACTTATGCAATGTTCATTACTTGCTCAAGCTCAAATTTGTATTGGCGAATAACACATGGGCAGAAAAACTAAACTTAAATCTTAGTTATGCTGAAGTGAGATTGCAAAAGCAGACTGTGAAAGGATGGTTTTGACGTTTTGCATTCTTTTAATTTTTGTAAATTTTTTACACTTAACATTTTCCCATAGTTTGTATGCACATATTTAATAAGACATTGGAAGTTTGTATAGGTATATAGTTGTTACAAGTTGACAGTTGACATGACTCGGAAACTAATTTAAATAAATAACTCAACTTTTAGTTTCAACTACGTCACATTCTATTGATTGAA
The DNA here is from genome assembly GCA_963924545.1 of Pogonocherus hispidulus. Lineage (NCBI taxonomy): Eukaryota > Metazoa > Arthropoda > Insecta > Coleoptera > Cerambycidae > Pogonocherus > Pogonocherus hispidulus. Next base: position 35,800,450 of record OZ004694.1, on the reverse strand, counting down.
AATAATGTCAATGTTAATACTTATGTTTCTACTGCAAGTAGACATCAACTTTATTTATTTTTTTTAATGGAACGCCCTCTAAATAAGTTTGCCCAGAATCTATTTGTACAGCTTAATACAATATCAGGTTACCATTCTATATCCTGCTATGATTTTTTTCAATACATTTTTTGTCAAAATCAGCAAATGTAAGTAGGTTTGCTACTGTTTTGAAATGGGATGTGTTTTATATAATATTCTTTTTTATGAAGCCCTTCAATTCTCAAAAGTGGAATATTATTATTTTGGTTAAACATCCAGAAATCCTATGAAATAAATGATCACTGTAAAATTAAATGCAAAAATGAGACATGATTATTTTTTACTTTTTTTATTTTAATAATCTTATTCTTCAATCAATGTTATTTTTAACATTTTTGTAAACCAGTATAATTTAGTTTTAATACAACCTTTTAACCAGTTGTTCAACTAAATGAGAATGGATACATAAAAAAGATGTAGAACAATAATTGAAGTCACAATTTCTTCATGAATTTATATTTATTGTCATCAATATTTTCAGGACAAAATTATTAAATCAAAATTAACTTCCGTACCTATTACATATTTAAATTAATTTAAGGTCAAAAAATGCAAATTTTCTTTGATTGTCGAAAACTGCTTAAATCCAATATTCAATTTAATAAATATTTATTTTAATATATTTAAAAACAAAAATAAAATTCCTTGTACATGTTTTACTAATTCGATGTGACAAGTGAACTATTTATTTGAAGGAGATGCTGAAAACAACAACTCCATGGGCAAAGTGGCCCGATTGACATTGTATTACTCCGGCGTTTCCATAGGAGTCGCCACATATTTTATTGAGACCAACCACCAGGTACTGACCGGTTTCACGCTTGCCATAGGTAGTAGAATCGATTAACGATTTTGCAACATAATCGCCTAAGGAGCATCGTGAATGTTAGTAGTAGGGAGAAACACTGTAGTGCCCTCTTTGGGTCTTTACTACTATCTGTGTGACATTATTGTCAAATTGACAGACAGATAACGACCTGCTTTTCCGCAGGTGCCATTGTAGCAGTGACCTCTATTGTCCTTGAGGAAGACCTACTTATTTAGATTCTACTTATTTGTTTGAAAGAGATGCTGAAAACAACTACTCCACGGGCACTATGCCCTGACTGGCATTGCATTATTCCGGCATCTCTATAGAAGTCGCCACATCGTCCATCGATTCCACTACCTATGGCACTCTGACGAAAGCACATAGTGACTGGTGGTTGGTCTTGATGAAAGATGTAGTGACTCAATGCCAGTCGAGGCACATTGCCCGTGGAGTAAGTTGTTTTCGGCATCACCTTCAAATAAATAAGTAGGATTGTCTTCCTCAAAGAAGCTATAATGGGGCCTGCGGAAAAGCAGGTCGTTATCTGGCTGTCAATTTGACAATAATTGTGAGACAGATAGCAGCAAAGATCTAAAGAGGGCACTACTGTGTGTTTCTCATCAGTACTAAAAGCGAACTACTTACATATATAGATATATACCTACTTAATAATTGTAAAATTATAATAAAATAATTTTTTCTTCAGAATTTCATGTTACATCAGTTGTGAGGCAACTTATGCGATATGGCATATATTTCGTGTTCAGCCCATTATAAAATGATGATTATTAAATGGATAAAAATATAATTCAGTGTTGGGTGCTATTAAACTGAAGCTGAATTTAAACCCTTTAAAACTAAGATTTATTGCTAAAGATACATTGTTTCATACTTACATTATTATTGTTATAATACTGATCTGATTCTGGATCCCTATACTTTCCAGTTATGGGTAAACCAATTTGAAACTAAAAAAAGAAATCTTATTCAGTGTTCCTTTATGTTAACTTATTAGTTACATCGAATATGATCAAATGTATAGAATTTTAGAAAATTAAAGTCACTAGTGACTTGAGTTTATAAAATGTTAGGGTGAAACTGTGTTACCTTTGACTTTGTTCTGCTTCTTGCTCGACCCCTCCTTGATTCAACATTATAAAATAATAATATAAACACTACCAAAATGAACAAAAAATCAGTTTTCATACTTCCTGGTGTGATGCTGACGACAGAATTTGAAGCAGTGATTGTAGAAAATCATTGCTAGGGCCCCTTTAATTCACAGATTGATATAATTTGTATCAATTGAGGGATTGCACTAGATAATGTTTAGCAACATACATTTATATTTTATTAAGGCCAGTTGCTGTCTGCCGTTATTGTTAATAGAATAATGTTGAGTCCCACAAGAATTTTCCATACATAACTACTTTGAGATTCTACATACATATCCAAACACTTAATTTTTTGCAAATTATACATTCATTATTAAAGATTTTTAAGTTCTGTACATATTTTTCTATTTTAAATTTTTCCTGTCGTTTAAATTTAAGTTTTTAATTAACTCCCATTGGTAATTAAAAACAGTATATTTACTTTTATTACATACATTTTGAGTACCACACCCATATTTAGACGAAATATCTCAAAAGATAATATTTAAAAATCTACAAAAATTGTGATTTTCATTTTTATTCATTTTCAAACAAATATCAGTATTTTATATGCTATTATAACCAGGTGGTGAACTCAAATATGTGATCGGAAGTGGTATTTAACACAAGTTCTTAGTGTGTCAAGTTACTTACATATTTCAATAATGTTTTCCCTATTTTATCATTTTCACTATTTGAATAATGAATAGTAACCGGGTTTATACACAAAAGAGTACATAGATTACTAACATGCAACTCGGCTTGAATGTCAGAATTATTCTTAATCTGACACATTGCTTAGATTATACTCATGGCTTTCATCATGTCTACATTAATATTAGAGATATATCCATCAAAGCTAATATATATGTCATGAAAGAAACATCAATGCAAAGATATAAAAATATTCAGTTGTTCACGTAAATTGTTAACCCTGTTCGGAAGGATGCCATTGTTTGAGTTAGGGATTGAATAGATAGTGTGACTGAGACATGTTCTAGTCCACTATCGTCATGGTAGGAAACATGATCATTTCCAATGATAGGGTACTACCCAATTTTATTGTACATTCAACTATTCAAAAATAAACTGGGTATACCTTGTATGTATATTTATTTACCATTGTAAGATATTTTTGGGAAGTCTAGTATTTATGGTTGACTCAAATATGGATTTTTAAAATAACTTCAATGAAGCGTCAAAAAATGTAAACAACTAAAAATACCTCTGAAATTGGTCACTTTTAGAATAGCACTGAATTTAAAACTCGTATTTAAAGTGCGAGTAGAATTGAAATATATAATAAAAAATAAATAATAATTTCATTAAAAATAAGAAAATTAATGTGTGATAGAAAATATTTTATGAGTAGTTTACCGGATATGTTTACCCCATGGCCAAAATTATCAAAAGTATATTGTGGTAGGAAGTTGGAAAACTTTTAATTAACATGGAAAACCCTGTATAGTATTCTGTAAGAAAAGTGTATGTAATTGTTCGGCTTGTATACTATCGACACTAGAAAAATGTTGTTATAAATTGATTTGGTAGCATATTTACAAACTACACAAAAAGTTGTATAAGATAGCAACATAAAATTTAAAATATTTTTAAAATTAAATATATTAGGGAATGAATATTTTTTGTGAAAGACCCTGAGCCATGTCAGTAATGCAAATTAATTACTATAAAAACATAAACCTATTTCATGTATTGGCCTCCCTTGGGTTGGTTGTGGCCCATGTTTCTCCTAAAGAGCTATACAGTGAGGACATAAAGTCCGTCCCCCCCCCCCTCTAACTTTTGAACCACTGGGTAGATTGTGATGAAATTTGGAACGACAATATATTACTAAATTCTGCATTTTTTGACATATCAATGACAGCTCTGAATGTCAAAGTGACAGCTGGGCGCACAATAGGAAATTTTTTTTAAATGGAAAAGGGGGTCGAGTGGGGACTCATTTTGAAGCTATTTTTATGCTCAAAACATCCCCCAAATTTGAGAACATTTGGTTCAGTAATTTCCAAATAAAAACCAGTAATATCAGTTTATAACAATCTTTTTACCACATAATCTTTATAATAGAACTTACCCATGGAAAATTTATTTGTCAGGAGGTTCATGGAGGTCATTTTCAACATCTTTTGAGGTAACACGTGTTTTCTAAATTTGTTTCTGCCTCTAAAAATTTTTTTTTTTTATGTTTAATTTAAATTATTTCATAATTTTTTAATTTAGGTTATTTTAGGTTAGGGATGGTTTATTGTTATTTGTTTACTTTTAATTTTTGTTCTGCTTTGAATAATTTACAATAATTTGTAATATGTATGCAAAAAAAATGATATAACAGAAATCGATATTACTGGTTTTTATTTGGAAATTACTGAACCAAATGTTCTCAAAATTGGGGGATGTTTTGAGCATAAAAATAGCTTCAAAATGAGTCCCCACTCGATTCCCATTTTCATTTAAAAAAATGTTCCTATTGCGCGCCCAGCTGTCACTTTGACATTCTGAGCTGTCATTGATGTGTCAAAAAATGCAGAATTTAGGTTGTGTTCCGATATTATCCGAGACCAACCAGGATTTCGGTTAACCGAAATATTGGTAAACCTGAAAAATGTGTAATTAAGGAACTGGCTGGTTAATCAACATGGATGATGAATTGTTTTTATTGGGATTCATTCAACCTTAAATACCTTCATATTCCGTGCTTAACTATTACTCTAGTATTCAGTCAAAAAATAAATGAAACAGCACATAATTTGGTATATTATAGTAAGATATAAGTAGTTTATAAGTAGATATAAGTGTAGCTTTCAGTCGACTTGGTCAAGTGGACTACAGAATACAATACAGAAAAGTAGAATTTATAAATATTTATTAGGTATAACTCTTAAAGCAAGAACACCACCCTATCTGCCTTCACCATCTAAACAAAATATAATTAAAATCGTTGAGAGAATTGATATTTCTTCTCTCAACGCTAAAACCTAACCTGCTAACTCTTCGGTTGACCAATGAACCGCTCCCAGAGCACGGTCAATATTTTGACGTTTGGTTAACCTTTTTCAGGTGACCACAGTTCCAAAATTAAACAATTTTCAGGAATTTTTATTTAATGGAACGCTTAACCGGGATTTTGGTTAACCAAGTTTAATATCGGAACACAACCTTAGTCATATATTATTGTTCCAAATTTCATCACAATCTACCCAGTGGTTCAAAAATTAGAGGGGGGGGGGACGGACTTTATGTCCTCACTGTATAATGTGCCATGAAAGAATTCTACAAATTGCATAATAGTGGTTAAGATTTTTGTGAAAACTTTCTTCTGAACTTACAAATGATGTTGTCTAGATAATTATTAGTATAAGATAGGCACTAGTTATATTCCTTTTATTATTACCATTTCTATATGTTTCATACATATGAGGTATAAAATAGGACACACTTGTATGATTTAATTGGAATACAGCCAATATATACAGCCACAATTGTATAAGATTTAAATAGTGTGTGTATTTTTCATTATATTCAAGTTTATTTCTGGATACAGATATTTGAAATCCATTTGCCAGCTTACCATTGTGGCTAGTAGTTGGTTTCCCAAAATTTGGTTGCTAAAGTAGAAACAGCATTCAAGTCTTACTCGTCATGACTATTTGAAAGTACAAAGTTTACATGAAGACAGTTTTAAATGTCAGTTAGTCAATTATCTAAAGGTCCCTGAAGTGGGACAAGTGTATTTTGGGTTGTGGCTATTTCAGGACGAAAATACACCTTTGCATATTAAAGTAGGCATAAACAATGTACAATAAACGTTTTGTTTTTTGCAATGCAAAATATTCCCAGAAGGAATCTAAATAAATTACATAAAATTCACAGAATATTAATGCCTAAAGAAAAATAATAAATTTAGTTTAGGTAGAAGAAAAAAACCAGAAAAAGCAAAATAAATATGTAGTTAAGGTTAACAAATTTTGTTAAAAATTGTTTTAATGTTCTAACTTAAATACATGAAAAAATTCAAAAGATGATACTTTTACTCATACAAATATACAGACAATTTCTGATATAACTTTATTTAATATAACCTCATATAGACCAAAAACACCTTCATTAGTAGATACTTCGCTCTACAAATACTATTTCAGAAATTAATACATTTTTAGACAATTTTAAATATTTAATCAAGAAGTATTAATTTAGTAGTGCCCAATAATATAAAAACTTTCTAAAGAAATAAACAATACATTTAAAAAATATACTAACATTTTCAAATATCTTTTTATGGCATTAATCTGAATATTCTCTTTCTGTATCAGATCCATTTAGGTTAATAACAACGGGGCCTTATCAAAAGCCATTTCCCTGTCCCAGTACTTTAGTATTTCTTTATTGGTCTTCTTTATTGTATTAGACCATATTTCTGAAGTAAAAGTATCCAGTGCTTCTTTTCACATCGTAATAACTTTTTCATCTCTGCCGATATGTTTATTGTAGTATGTTTTCGCTGTAACCCAAATATTTTCTATTGGATTAAATATACAGTGGTATGGTGGAAGTCTGAGAACTTCATGGTTTTTGCTGGTTTATTTTTAAAACCATAAAAATATGCAAAATATTTCAAGATAGACTTTAAAAAACTAAATCTTTTTATTTCGAATTTTTCTATGGGGAACAGACAAATTAGCTACTGTGCCAGCAGTTTAAGTAATTGTGGTTTAAGTAATCCTTCAGCAAAATTAACATTATGCTTTTGTAGCCAGGAAATAATATCTGCTTTCATACAACTGAAGTGGAAAGTTTCTCTTTCAAACTGGTACGGTAACTAGCGTATACTGGATATTTGGTAAAGCACAACTTCTGCCAGTGGATCTGAATAAGTTCTCACCTGAGAAGGTCATCAGCTTCATTAAGAGGCTGGATCTGTTGGATGAAATATAAGTAGGTGCGAGTCACAATAGACCATATGGTCGCAGTGGAGGTTCTGGTTTTCGGCCCACTCAGTTTTGAAGCTAACCTAACCTAACAACTTAATTTCCTTATGACATAAATAATATATATTTTATGAAAGATATTGTGATTAAAACAACCTTTTTCATTTGAATTAAATTTTTTTGACTGTGTTCTTGTCGTCAGATCTTTGTACAGTACTAGGCTCGATTATCCATGTCCCATCTAAGTAAACAATGTCTGGGGGATATTCTGAAAACATGTTTTTAATATATTTTTGAAGAAAATTAATTCGGATCAATATACTATTCGGTAGTTTCATTAATCATCTGCGTGAATTGTCTTGAACATATTTAAAACCTATGTTTTTAATATCTTCCCCCAAGGTAGTCAAGTCTCCTCTATAGATATTCCTTTCTTTTAGCACTTTTAAAAGCACTTATTACTTTTGCTACTGTTTCCAAGCAATTTTATGAGGGTAATACTTACTGTTTCGATACATCTCTTATATAACATTTCGGATTGCACATTGGTCGAAATTATCAATGTCGCAGGCAGGTTTATGCTTTGGACCAGTGTTTTTAGGGGTACTCAATCGTTGCCCATTATTCATTTGTCGTGAAACTCTGTTTACTGACTTTAAACTTATGTTTAAAGCAAAAGGAACGATCTACAATTTAAATATCCAGTTATTTATCATATCACAACAGTAAGTATACAGTAGGTTTGTTTCAATATATGGAGAAACCGGTTCACGAACTGTCGGGAGTATGCTACTTCTCGTACAACAGTTAATTGTAACAATGGGCCACCGTTATCACGTTCTCTTTCAAAATAATCAATAAGTGAAGCTATCAGATTCCATTGGTTTATTTTCAAAAAGGCTTAGGCTTTTCAAGATATAACCTACAATAATAGCTGTATTATTTCTTCAGAAAATGTATTTGAATGCCTACTTACCAATATAACACTAATTTTATTATGATATTTATTATGATGAGTATGAAACAAAAGTAACCAAAAACACCTGTCAAACACTAATCAAATCGAGATCAGGAGACGAGAACCACATATAATGGTGTTGCCAACCTTACATTAACAAATACAAAGCCATACGGTTATAAATCGATAAATAAGAGGTAAAGAAGAATAATGAAAATATATAAAGACGAATCCACTTTTAAACTTTTTAGTTTTAAGCCATTTAATAATTTAAAATAAAGTTGGCAATGGCAAGGGTTTCTTGATGTCACTCGTGACGTGTAGGACTTGAATGCCTGATTCTACTTTATTAAAATATTATTAAAAATATGAATAATCAATTGTTACAAAGACAAAATTTGCTAATATATGTTTTCATTTTCTAAGTTGTTTAAATGAAATGGCAAACTGTTATATACTGCAAACATATTTTTATTAAAATACTAAACAATATTATATCTTACAACACTAATTATATAATATTAATAAACACTTATATACTTATACTTATATATTGTACTTATTTTAAAATAAAATTAAAATGTGTTGAGAAAAATGAAATATCTTGTGAGAATTTACTTAAAATACATGTAAAATATTCACAGCAGTATTTATAAAACATACATAAATCTATGAATTGTATGAATTTGAAATAAAGCAAGTGTGAATATTTTATACAGGGTGATTCTTCAGATCATGCCTGAAAACTTTATATAAAGGAGATATACACTCTTAAAATTGGAATATATACTCTTAAAATAACAAAATTCTAATTTTGTGTAAAAAGTATTAAAGTATTATTAAACACTACTTAGTTGCACAGCTGTACCCTATACTGGCTAATTGCATTCAAAACACAGTGAATGTTTTTCAAACAAATGTTTTGATTGACTGTCTTAGGGCCGATTGTTCAAACATGGTTCACCTTCAATTCTACTGAACTGAGTTCTACTGTTATAGAATCCATTGTTTCAATAATTGTTTCCTAGACATCAGAATTCAGTTCCGTTGATTTGAAGATGAACCATGTTTAAACAATCGGTCTTTAAGATATGAATAAAATGACATAGAATAGTCATAGGCATAGAATAGTCATATTTAATTGAATGTATTGTACATCACTTAAACATTTTTCAGATAAATTTAATTCACCCTGAAGAGAAGTATTAGGCAGTAATAATACCAACTTTAAAATTTTATTGTATATAAATAAAAAATTTGCATATATCAGTGTTTATATAATACTGTTTCAATTAAAGTTTTCAAAATTGTTTGAAAACTATTAATCTATTTATAATAAGAGATAGATTTCAGAATAAACTGTTAAAATTGTGATTACCAAGAAATAATATAACTCTATCACTTTATTTTAGGTTATTTATGGTTTTTAACACGATAGTTAATTATTATAAAATTAGTTATTAATTTGGGAGTATTTCTATTGAGATTTTGGAAATATAAGACATAGAAAAATAATTTAACAAAGATAGTTTTAGACAATATTTTTCCAAATTAAAAATATCTCCCACAAGGTTCTTACTGTTTACATTTTTTATATATTTCGAAACAGCAATTGTTTCATTTTTTCAAATCTGCTTTAACTTTTGTATTTTTTAAATAAGTAAACACAATCTGCCACTTCTCAAATCAACTTTTTTCCTAAAATTTAACGGTCTTTTTAGTTTTCAATTTCAACATTTTCAATATTTTTTTGTATCATTGTCAGGTTAGTTTTTCTCATGGGTGCTCTTTTATATTTTCTCACTTATTAAACAGATGTTAATTTTGGAATATCAATTACTTATATCTCATTTGTAAGAAAAAATAAGGCAGAAAAACTATAAAACTAATTTTTCAAGTCAATATGGTGATGCATCAAAAGATATAAGTACTAAAATACAGTACAGTAAACATACTTTATTTTACATATCTAAAAACTAAAAACCTTTTAAAAGGTTTAAAAGGTGTAAAACTATAAATTTTACAAATAAATAATAAATTTTTTTATTGAATTGGTTTAATTTAAATAATTTATTAAAAACTCAACAATATCTTATAAATAAGGACTTACTAGTTAAATACTAGCATAAAATGCATGATAATATGATAATAAAATGTCAGTAATTCTATACCTACTGTTTTCAAGAAATGCCAAAGAATAAAGAATTATAACAAAAAAATTGCAACATTTTGAACATAAGTAGTGCAAATAATTAGAAAACAAAATTATCATCTATAAGTCATTTAAAAACATCAATCATGATTAAATATTAATGTACTATCCTTAATTTATTAACAAATCATTAACATTAGTATTTAGCAAGTCTTGATAAAACTGGATTTAAATATCACTGGCGTAGTTTTCCACATAATACCAAAACACTATACTGCATTCAACGCGTGTTTCGCCAACTAAGTTGCCATCTGGAGATGATTAAATAATTTAAACATAAAATATATCGATTTATAATTTCAAAGTCAGATAAGAAATGCACTAAATGAGTGGATATTTTAGGATTAGGTGGATATTTGTGAATGATTATTATCTACTTTACTTAAATTTTATTTGAGGCGTAGAATGCGACGTTTTTAATATTAATAGCACATGTATAATGCTAACTTCAACTAATAAAATAAGATTTTGTATGTTTAACTCGTTGAAATTTAATTTAGCGAAAATATAGACAGTTTAATGTTATGTAACCTTAACGACTTTCAAGAAACAGAAGAATCAAGGCATGCTTAAACACAGTGTTTATTGTAATAAATCTTAATACAATTATCTAATTAATAGTCCTCAGCTATACTTACTACTACTAATTATATAATAATTTATTAATAAGTGACCATAACATAATCTGTTCGAAATCCTCTGGAATCAATTGCATATTTATTGTTAGCTTGGCATTCATAGTATCCAGCATCCTTCTGTGTGGTAGGATCAATTTCCATTTTGCTTTTCATAGTATCATTACCTATTGGCCATTCATGTACCTATAATACATCTAAATATCGACATTTATTGGAACAATAATACGAAACTGTTATATAACTTGTTAAGGCATTTTCTATAACAGCTTCGTCTTATCATATACCATCATAGGGGGAGGGTATATATAACAAAATCTTGTTACAAAAATGGTATGCCACTGGTTAAATTAAAAACAACTTTATTGAACCTTGCAATTGATTTATCTACTAAAAAATAGATTTTTCTCTACTATTTTGACTATATTTTTCAATTCAGGCAGTGGTGAAACATTTTTCATTACCAAAAGAAGTCACGTAATATTGGTTGTACGTTACTGGAACTACATATTAAATTATAATTTTGTGTGATACTAGAGCACTATGCGGTGGTGTCACCTACCAAATTTGAAATAAATATATGGGTTCGTTTTAAACTAACAGAAAGAGAAAAAATACTTTTCGGTCCGTTGTACCTGCCGCCAATACTCTGCGCATAGGCCACTGTCAGTTCTAATGGAAGCTGTCTAATGTCATGGTGTAGTAGACAGGTCACGCCCAGGTATGTCTTTTAACTATAAAGCAGACAGGGGCAGAGACTGTATAAAGAATCTTCGCCATCGTGTCTATCGTACCTCCGCCTTCTAGAAGCACTAAGGCCAATAATAGTATCCAATAGTATTAAAGTGCTTGGTGAGATGTTCATGACCTGCTAATAGTCCTGCGACAAACCTTATGGGGTAACGGCTTAGCGTGTTATTGATCGAGCAAGACCAGTGCATACGACCAGGACTTCTCAATTATAAAGAGCCTGGCTTGCCACAGCCCAGTCCCGTTCAACTATTCTTCCTCAGATCTCTTACTAATCCAATTTTCAATGAATCTTGCTACATAACCCGGCAGAAGCTCGAGCATGGGTTCGGGTCTTGTAAATTGAATACTTGAGCCCAGTACTCAGACCAGTTTTACTTCATTGTTCTCGTTCAATAGAGCCAGATCGTTGCACTACAAGGCCACCCTGGAGGAGAGCATATCTGGATATGCTTGTTGAAATATTTTCTTTTGAGATTTTCTTCCGCCTGAAAGACTTCCACCTTGTATTTCTACTTTAAAAAGTTTATGAAACATATAAATGGGAGATATACTATTGCTGGGTGCTTCCACCAGACTGTTTCCTCCCATGAGTTCCTTAAGATATTTGTATGTCCATCATCGTGACTGCTACATATCCACCACCCCCACTGTTTGACCCTGTAAAAGGCTCTCTTTGCCTCCCTCTCGACTACGATATACAGTTTTGGAAGTGACAAGAGAGCTTCAGGAGCCTTTGTAGGAGCAATGTGCATAAGGAGGTTGAGAGAATATTCTCTGATTAAGTAATAATGCAATGCCAGTCGGGGCACATTGCCCTTGGAGTAGTGGTTTTCGGCATCTCCTTCAAATAAATTTAGTTTTCGTTAAATACTATTCACAAGAAATATTAATATATTTTCGTTTCATCATCAAAAGGTTATCACATAAATTACTGTAATTGTGTACGTTTTTTATATATACCGTTCCCAAATCAGTCTGTAACGGTATTGCTGTTTGCAATCAGTATTGCAATCACTAATATTCTAAAGTTTATTTCTTCAATAAATATCCTACGTTTCGTCCGAGTTTTCGGACTTTTCCAAGGTTACCTAATAGCTACAAACTACAAATAATGGTTTAACATAAGTGTTAAAGTATTGCTCCTATCGTGCTAATACACACCAGACATTGTAATTCCAGGGTCGCATCACCCACTAGGCTCGTGAGGCCCGTAAAAAAGGGGGCCCGCTCCACTGCAACATAAATCATTTATTTAGGTACTTTTTTGTTACGTACGTACTTCCCCTCCGATAAGGGCCCGTAATTTCATGCGGGCCTAGGGCCCCAAAGGTTCTAGATGTGGCACTGTGTAATTCATTTAGCCATAGCTTGATGGTGGCTTGTCAGACGGCTGACCACCATACAATCAACGCATATAGAAAAAAGGACCTGATCACCTTAGTGTAGAGCCACAAAGTGGCTTTCAGATTATGCCCCTACATTTTGGCAGAGAATCTCTTGTAAATCCAAAAGAATGCGGTAGCTTTCTGTATTTATCTATATATATGGGGTACCCATGATAACTTTTCGTCTAGGATAACACACAGAGACCTTATTTGTTTGCTGCATGGTCTTATTGAAAATGTTTGGTGCTTTGAAGCTATCCAGTTTTCGTGTTCTAGTGAAGACGACTAGGTCGACCTTAGAGGGATTAACTCTCAGCCCTGTCCTTTACAGCAATCTTCTATGCTTCTTGGGACCCTCTGAGTGAGTTCACTAACTGTGCTTGCTGATTTTCCCGAGATTTTACTACCATAAGGTCATCAGCATATGCTTAAGTCATAATCCCCCTTCCTCATTAAGCTTATAGAGATTAAGCTTATGGAGAATGGAGAATTTGGAGAAAAAGTATTCTCATTTTTCCCTAAATCTAACAAGTTCCGAGTAGAATATTGAGCAGAACTTCAAATACTGAAAATACTTTCCAAATATGCAACATTATGGTTATAATTCTTGGCTAAATTTTCCAATAATTCAAATAAATTGTAGTTTAAAATATTCAGAAAATGCCAAGTTCAGCTGCTGAGGTAAAACACATTCCCCAGATAACCACAGATCCTAACCAGGTATATACACTGAATTCAAGCTGGAAAGAACGGCTCGTTTTCCGTACGGATTTTTACTGGCCCAAACAGGTATGTTATTTGTGGTGGTTAAATACTCCTCTTCTAATGAAACATGCTTCATAACTTTTTTAATAAATCTGGGGTTCCCCTCCCAACGATTCAGGATTCAGCGACAAGAATCTATACTTTTTATACATATCTATGATCAGAGTGCAGTACTCTTAATATCTTGGATCTAGATATTCTAACTATCAGGAGGCTCTTTTGATACTGAAGCTTCTATCACTATCATATAACTGTAAACTGTAGGATACCTACTGTTTCCAGATAGATATTACCTTATTAGTGTTTACTTATTTGCAGAAATATGTTTTATTGTCTGTAATAATTAAAAAGTAAAATAAAAAGCTGCCTCTAGCTCTTAGTGTAGTAGGGTTCGAACTACCGAAATTTTGTATTTTCAGTTAAGAGGCTCTCACCTCTAGACCACACGCAACCCGTTGTCGCGCTCTCCTGGACAACTATCTAAACACATTTAACCTGAAACGAATTTTTACCGATAATTTAATTTAAAAAGCATTTCACTTCAGTATTTTGGTTATGAGAAGTGTTTAGCAATGAGTTTTATTTGTTCTGTTAGTGTCTCATAGTGTATCTTGGGAATATAAAATTCAAAGAAAAACCATGTTAATTCCTAGAGGTTGTGGGTTTCACACCTCAAGAACTTTATTATTACACACCTTTAAAATAGATTGATTCTGTTTTTTTTTCCACCATTTTTTGTCAAAACTAAAAAAAAACTGTCGAAACTTAACTAACAACATTACCACTACGTGGTTATTACCAACCTTACAAAACTTAGATCGGTGTGTCAAAACATTGAAACGGGTAGTGCGTTTGACAGTATGTAGAATTTGCCACTTTTCTACGATATTGCCTATTTTTTACATTATTACCAACATTTTTTTTAGGACGCTCTATATTTCATAGTAAAATAATTGATAGATAGATAGATAGATAGCCCTTATAGGCCTTATATCTACTTTTTCTGTCTAGCCGTTAAAAAATGTTAAAAATTGTGTAAGAAGGAATTAAATGAAAACAATAGTTTTTGTACTAGTATCACTTTTTATTTTATTACAGCAAATGTTCAAAGTGGCTCCCATTAACCATTGCGCAATGCCAGTGTTCAAATTCATCAATTACCTTTTGAATAATATCTGGTGTTATGTTTCGAACTTCCCCCCTGATACGTTCTTTTAATTCTTCGATAGTGTGTGGTCCATTTACATACACTTTGGTTTTTAGATAACCTCACAAAAAAAAATCTACTGGAGTAATGTTAGGGAAGCGTGGTGGCCATTCAAACGGCCCTCTTCTACCTATTCATTGATTTGTGAAAACTTCATTAAGACAATTTCTTACATCGAAGGGAAAATATGGGAGGGGCACTATCTTGTTGGAACTAGACATCACCAGCAGGCACATCTTGCTCATTAGGGTCAGAAAAATAAATTCCAGGGCTGGAATCAGCTCAAAATGAAAAAATCCAAATAAATGTCGTTTTTAAAATTGCTCTCAAAGAAATAGGTCCCAGTATGCGATTGCCTACTATTCCAGCCCCCTACTATTCACTATTTGCGGTCATTGTGTATGTTTTTCTTGCAACCACTGACGATTTTCTGAGCTCCTAAACCTAGTATTTTACTGGCCCAAACAGGTATGTTATTTGTGGTGGTTAAATACTCCTCTTCTAATGAAACATGGTTCTATTTAAGCAAAAAGTTGCTTTAGCAGTGAAAATTATGTGATTTTTTAAGTTGAGTTGTCTTTCAAATAAATTTCTAATTCCTTAGCAAAACTGTAATCTTCTGTCTGTGTCATCTGTCCATAGTTCTTGTAAGATGTTAACTTTGTATGAATGCTATTTTTGAGACTGTTCTGTTCTGTTTTGAGGAGTTCTGAGAAGTGATAAGTTCGACAACTTGAAGTTGGCTGAGATAGATTTAATGGATGAGTTAGGATTTTCAGTACCGATGAGTTTCATACTTTTATACTTCCGGTTTATTCAAACTTTATGGATATTTTATTTATTGTAGCTCGACTAATTATCTGGTTTGGATACTTATTGTGAAATAAGTCACATATCTCCTGTTGACTACGGATTTTATTTCCGCATCTGATCATAAATAAAATTTCAATTCTGTTTTTTTTTAAACGGACAACCATTTTTCAAAATAATTTAAAACAAAAAAATTGGAACTAAAATGATTCACGTTATACCTAAGGTACCTACTCTGGTGAATTTTATATGTTTATCGAGGTGTACATTTTTTGCCTAGGTTTTTTGAGGAGAAAAAGGTTTAAGTAAGTATGGTACGAAAAAGATTAATACATACAGAAAGTACGTTTTTAAAATATAGTAGAGTCCATGAAATAATCAATGTGACATAAAAGACAATTTTTTACATTTTGTAACGGTTATAACAAAAAAGAGTAGGTATAACCTCACATCACTGAATGCTGATTTCGTCTTCAGAAAGAGTATCGTCTTTATCTGTTTATTTCTATATCTATGAAATATAGAGCATTTAAAAAAAAATTCGGTAATGCTATAGCTCCGTCAAACATGGCTCAAAAAAATAGGAAATATAGCAGAAAAGTGGCAATTTCTATACAATAGCTGGCCTGTTTCAGCTTTTTTTTTTAATCTCAATTAGAAAAAAAAATGAATTTTGTTCTATCACTTTAGGACACACTGTATATATTATACACATACTTATAAACTTTTATGCACTTTATAATATTATTATTATTAGTCATTTTAATTGTAAGTACATTTTTTTTGTGTGCACTAAGATGTTAATAAATTCTACAAATAGTCAGTGAATCAACAATAGCTCATATTCTTATGATTTATGTTGACTAAAGAGCTTATATTTATATTAATTTGTTAGTTTTAAGTAACTTGTAAAATTATTCGGCTGAATATATAATGATACAGAACATTAAAGTAAAATATAAGCTAACACATTAAGTTTTTTTTTTCATCCATGTTTGCTGCATATTTTTAAAAATAATGGTAACATAAATGTGCGGTATACCTATATGCAATTATAAGTTTATAAAATGATCTTAAAATGTATTCACCTGAAAAAATTTATGGTAAATTAATTCAATTCCATCCTTAAACCAAGTGATTTCCGGTCTGGGATAACCTGAAATATGTAGATATTAATTTTTAGATTGTGATTAAGTATGTACTATTATTATATAATATTTTATTATATGTACTTTATAGGGTTTTATATAGTTTCAGTCTGGAAAAAAAATCGTTGAATAATCATGTGTTATTTTTAATGAATGCAGTGTTTGTTTTTATGGCGAGAAAATACCAATTCTAGAATATTTGCAACAACAGCAAACCTAGAACTTTTTATTTATATGTATCACAGCACATTTTTCGCACTAATTCACTACAGCCTAGGAAAATATCTGTGATAATCATAAAACTACCTTAAACGAATAACATATATTTAGGGAGATCCTTTGGGCATAATAGCTGCTGAATTTTTGAATGCTAATTTTCTGTAACATATAGAGTTGTGACTTTTTAAAAAAATTCAGGTCAGATAAACTCACCGAATGTTTGGCACAATTAAAGCCAGACCTCTTGACAGTAATGGCCAGGCCAGACTAGACCTGAACCGACCAAGCCAGATTGAAGTTGGGAACAACAACGGGAAAATTACAAAAACATTTTATTAGATCACAGATTGCTTTCCATTAGAGATGGGATTTGAGTAGTAGGTGACAAAATAAGGGAGGCGGATCCGGGATAACCCACGGAAATAAAAAATAATGTAATATTATTGCCACTAGTGACTTTTATAATATTCATAATGAAGTATTTCGTAAGGTGATACTGCACTTTTGTTAACATTACAAATAATCATGTTTGGTACTAAAGTTAAAATAAATGAATTATGTTGATTGTATAAAAAATTTTGCGGCTTAATTTTTCAATAGTAAATATTTATGCTTATATTGGAAAAGATACATATCTAATGGCCTATCCCACCTACATTAATAAAAATTGTAGATGTGCTTAAATAGCAGAGTAATACTTATAATAGTTATTATTAAGTATAATTTTTCAATTTAACGGCACCTTAAATTTTATGTAGTATCAGTGAGATTGGCTCTAAGTGGTCAGATAAATGAGTGAAACACCTCACGTTATTATGAATTGAAATTCCTCATATGAAGAACAAGATATAGTATTTTAAATTTGTTAAGTTATACGGCAAACCGGTTAGCTCAAGTCAGGTCTGAGCCGGTCGAAACCGGCCAAGCCAGGCTCGAACTCTCCAAGCCAGGCCCGAACTGGCCATGTCAGGCTCGAACCGGCCCGAACGCCCAACTCGGCCAGTCGGGCCTGGCCTATTCAATTTCAGCCCGGCCCAGCCAGGTAATACAAAGCATCCGGCCAGGTCCAGCCCGGCCAGTAAAATAGGCACATTTTCCCAGGCCGGGCTTCTGACCTCAAATCCGAACTCTAGTAGCATAGCCTATACTGTGGAAAAGATTTCTAAAAGTTATTAGAAAATCATAGAGGATTTCATACCTTGGATCTGTTAATATTTTTCCTCATTGTTTTATAACTGACAATTAGAGCTGGTAAAAGTACCCTGCTAATATTTGCATATTCAGGACAATCGGCCTTTCAATATCACAAAATAATTTGTTAAAATGTTTATTTACACACAGATGTACACATTTTTACAAATTACCTGAGTACATTAATTTAGAATAATTTTGTTAAACCTTCCTAATATTTCAACGTAAAAATACGTATTCCACTTATTGAAAGACATAATTCTCAAAACATATTATGTTTAAAATTAATAACAATATAACTTTCTAACTTAGCCACTGTAAAACTTTGGTCTTCTATTGTTTAAGATATAGTGCAATAGTACTAATACTACTAAGAGATATGAAAGAATAATTATATAGTGAAAAACTTCTTTTAATATTTGTACACGTTAGTGGGCAGTATCTGAATAAAGGGACTATAATTAAATTTTTGTCCAGAATATTGTTATTTTCCCCATTCAAACAGTTGTTTATGACTTTTAATTTTTGTTGATTGAATAAGCAACAAATTTCTGGTTTCCAATATGATAGAATCATAATAATATTGAAATATAATTCTGTAAACTAATATCTAACAAATTATTGTATGTCTATATTGTATGTATTCAATAAACAATGTATTACATCGAGTTACTATAGGTTTCAGAGGCATTGGAATTAGCGGGCTCTGTTCCTTGAAATATTTTACTCATGTTGGCACCTTAAGGAAAATTTGTTGACAAATAATTGATAAATTTATTGTTGTAGGAAACAGATTTCTCACTTCCTCTGCCACTCTGTTCGTGAGTTACACGGGTAATAGAGTGCACATTAGGATGCTGTTCTGCATATCTTTAACATGAAAGATGTGACATCCGTTACAAACATTAAGACTTTATCTTTGTTATTAGTATACTGGTCAGTCCAAAGAAATTTCAGAGAATTATTTACAAAACTTAGAATGCACTTGTGTCTTGTCGATTCTGTTTATATTATATACAGAAACTGTGCTTGTGTAGCTTCTCCTTTAAGATTCTGACAATAAAATTCACTATATAACATCCACAAACATCAGTTGTTTCATCCACATTGATCTACACATAGTTATTGCCAATTTCTTGCCTCAGGTTTCTTATTGTCTTGAGATAAACTTATCTACATACCACTCCCTTAATGTAGCCTGTGATGGCGCTTACCCTTCCTTAATTGAGTAATAGAATAATCCCAATAAAACAACAAATATTGACCAGTAATGGTTAAAGAGAAAAGCACATTTAAAAAATATTACAAATCATCTGACTTACCCTGTGCCATGCAGAAGAAAGTTATTTTCCTTCCTAACATGTATTCTAATTCAAAATGACTTGCCTTAACTATTTTTGCTCCCTAGAAGAATTTAACAATTTATATAAATCATATTTAATGTAATGACAAACTTACATCCTTATTTTCATAGTAGTTCTTTGACGCTGGATTTCTATGTTGAATTATAACTGGCATTCTAGAGTTGTACAATCGACCTCTTCCTCTCCCAGCTTTGCCTATGTTTAACTAATTATTAATAAATTAAGATTAGGGTATACATTTTTAATTATTTACCTCTTCCACCTCCTCTTGCACTGTGACAAATAGATACACAAAAACATATTAAAAATAATATAATTAACTTATTGATTAACATTTCAGAAAAATACCTGAAAAAATAAAACTGTGATGTTAAATTAGAGTGTATTAAATTCTAAACTTACTTCCTTTTATATTTAAGAAGTCAACTGTATGGCCCAACGGTAAATAAATGTATTTATTTTGTCATTACCAAATTAAAATGTTGAAAAGGGGACACGGTTGCTATTAAAGATATTGGTGTTAGCATTATCTCTATCAAACACCTCGTGATCTACTTTTGAAATGTGTTTGTGGGATAACTATTTATATCTAAAAATATTTTATTTATTATTCACAAATGTATTGATCTATTTGAAAAAGTTGCTGTGCAGCATCATATTATGTTGCTTGTAAAGGGTACATATGATTTATACATGACGACAAGTAACAGGTCCTTACTGGACCTGGATTAAAAATTGTGGTTACTCTAAATGTGTGTATTCTAAATTTTTTCCATGATACCTTATTTTGGATTTGGTTTGAATGATACATTTTAATTCCAAAGAAACAGTGTGCCTAACTCAATGTAATTTTTGAAGGTGTTTAAAATCCAATAAAATTGAACCGAGATCTACTGTCATTTTCTCAAAAACTGAGTTTGATTTAAGAATTGAGTGAAGTTTTTAAATTACCTCTAAAATCTGGTTGCAAAAATAAAAAGTCCAAACAATCCAATAAGTAAGCTCCTATCATATTTTTTTTACTATATCTAATAATCATTTCGCTTTCATAATTGATTTCAATGCAATCAGTTTTTGTTTTAAATAAAAAATAAAAATTTAGTAAAGTCTTGTTAATATTGATTGAAACAGAAAAACGTAGAACGACAAGAAACCGGTACAATTTTATGACTTCCATCTATAGAGGTCTGAAAATATTTTATCTCAATATATTAATTACATTAATATTTCTTTTATTCACACAAACACATGAACGTATGTACCTATAAACATAAAAGATATTTCAGAAACAATGTAACAGTTAATATGTTATGTTCATTTGGCAAGTAACATACTTAGTAATAAACACACGTTACATTAAAAATATTCAAATATGCATGATGGCTCTAAACAAAAAATATTTTTTATTAAAATATATTACTGCTCGGCAAGGACCAACGGAAAGGTATGAATATGTCCCTGCCAGCAAGAGATGAAGGAGGTTTAAATTGCTTTAGGTTAGAGAAGCTATTTTAAAACAAATATCTATACAAAATATAATAAACAAAAAAATATGTATTTCTAACTTTCAATAAATATAAATTCTTGAACAATAAATAACAATTTAACAAACAGAATGGACGCGTAATGGTAATCATGTAATTTGTCTCGAATCAATTTTAGAGTTGGTACTTAATTTTCTTTATATATTATAAATAGTTCGCCTAATTATGTCCCGGATTGCTGTGTCTATTTGTTTGAATTTAATTTTTTCTGTTTTCTTGATACAGAGTGGTCTGTAATGGTTCCGGCTGTAATAACACGACATATTGTGGAGGTTGAAAGTTTGATTAGTTTATTAATTCTGCTAATAGTTTCTCTATCTGATATTTCTCTATTTTTGCTTCTTAGGCAATCGTAAATATTTAAAATAATACGTTAATTTTGAACGTGTAAGACTTTATTTTTGAACTCTAAATCTGTTTCTACAAAATCAGGCTCAACTGTAATATTTTTGTTAATATTCGAGGGTACTTCATTCTCTTCCGTTTCAAAAAGTCTCCAAGAGGCCATATTTGATTGTGAAGGAAAATATCACTTTTTAGTGGTTGAGATACAAATAAATAACAAATTAAAATTTATTTGTATTCTATTTAATATTTAGGTATCACTTTGCACTGCACTGACACTGAAATTGAAAAATTCATATAAAATACCATAAGGGGTGGTTTATTTGATCCCTCTATTGTGAACTATAATAAACTTTTATTTTCAATTTGAACTGTTCTTGAGAAAATGTACTTGATTCTAACCATTCATATTAAGAGTTACAGCACAGCATAGACATGCAAATCAAAATTTGTTAAAAACATAATGATTACTCTAAATAAACATTATACCTACTTTAAATAAATATATATTGTCGGTAAATTATTTGCTTTTGTTATACCTGTCGTTTCTCATTATAAGTATACCAAATAACCAAGACTTTACCAGTAAGTATTAAGTTTTATAGTAATACATACAATAGTTTCAATACGTCTCTTTTTGTTCAATATTCAGCAATTAACTATATTTTACTTGTAGATATTATAATCTTTTTTGTTCTTTCTTATATGTCATAAAATGTACCAACTCTATATAACTCATGTTTTTAAAATAAGAGACAATAAAGAAATAAACAATGATAATAACTTTGATTAACAGCATAAATAACTCATGAATCTGGCCATGGTGACTAAGAATGGTACCTACTTACAGAACCTGGGGGCTGTGATTCTTGAGTTGCATAAATACAAATGAATAGAAAATAGTATGAATAGTTGTTCAAAATGAAAGAATACATATTTCCAATGTAAAATGGTTTAAGAACCGTAATCCTGGACCTTAAGTGTACATTGTAGTTGTGAGTTATCTTTTCACTGGCGAAAAAAATTCAGTGCCGGAGGCATGTAAAGCTTCGACCTGCAGAATCTAGGCCCAATCAGTTATCACTTCTTCTGTAGTACCATTGATGTTGTGAAAATCAGATATACTGTACAAAAAACCAAGGTGCACCAATAGGTGCACTACACTCCTAACAAACAGAATCAGACTCAATGGGACCAAATATTTTATAATGAAGTTATATGCCACAGAATATGCTTGTTTGCAGATCATTCTGTATAACAGAACATTATACGTAGTATTCGTTAAGTGCATAAAATCTAGTAGCTATTGTAATTTTTTAAATTGAGCTTGTAAAGTTCCACAATATGCCATAAAACAAAAACATATTTTTAGATTAAATCCTTGGCCAAGTCACTTTTTGATTTTAAATATACTTATATTTATTGAAGAGGAAAAATGTACTCTACTTTTTCACACCAATATAAGCATTTATAAATTAATACAAAAATGTTCCCTTATTTTTATAACTGTATTGCAGAAATTGATATGATATACTAATATGTGTTTATTTTATTAGTTAATAGTTTATTTTGTGACATTAAAGATTCTAATTTATTAAATCAAAACTGTCATTAATTTTCAGAGGCCTGTGGAATGTTCCATATATAGCAAATGCCTATTTGATAAATGCAACACTTTTAAGGAAATATGATAGAAAACAACTAAACTTTGATAAGCCAAATCAAGATGCTGATATGGCTTTCTGCAGTAATATTCGAGAATTGGATGTCTTTATGTATGTTTCCAATCGTGTTGATTTTGGACATTTGATAAATTCAGATACCTATGACATTACTAGAACTGAACCAGACATGTATCAAATTTTTGATAATGAAATTGATTGGGAGGAAAGATATATTCATAAGGATTATCCAGAAAATTTCAATCCCGAAAAAGAAGATAAACAGGTAAAGTACCTATTCATTTTCATTTTGATTTAGTTGAATAATTATAAGAACTAATAATTTACAGCCATGTCCTGATGTTTATTGGTTTCCCATTGTGTCTAGAAAATTTACAAAAGCTTTAATTAATATGATGGAGAACTATGGGAAGTGGTCATCAGGAAAAAATGAGGATAATCGGTTAGAAGGAGGATATGAAGCTGTACCCACTCGCGATATACATATGAATCAAGTGGGATGGGAAAGCCATTGGCTTTACTTTTTGCACAAGTATGTTAGACCACTTCAAGAGAAAGTTTTCATAGGTTACTACCATGATCCTCCAAAATCTCTCATGAATTTTGTGGTACGTTACCGACCTGATGAACAACCGAAGCTTAGACCTCATCATGATAGTTCTACATACACAATAAATATAGCATTAAATGAAGTTGGTGTTGATTATGAAGGAGGAGGTTGCCGATTTATTAGATACAATTGTAGCGTAGTTGATACAAAAATTGGTTGGATTTTAATACATCCTGGAAGATTGACTCATTATCATGAAGGTTTATTAGTTACAAAAGGAACTCGATATATCATGATTTCTTTTGTTGATCCATAAACTTTTATAAAAATTCAATCAAGCTTTTGTAGTTAGTATCCGACTGTTAAATAATTGCATATGAATCAAAAGTACCTTATAAAAAGATATGTATTAAATTATTTGACATAGTATACGGAAATTTACTATTTAAAATAAAAAAGTAACTTTTTACTTTGAACACTCTTGGCTTTGTTATTTAAAATATAAGCCGCTACCAAATGTTTTCAACTTATATTTTGCTTTATTAACTAATTAACAAAAGTTTACCAAACAAATTACATATTAAATTATATAATAATTAAGGTAAATTTTGCTAATAATATAATACTCGAATATGTTTAGATCTGATTAGATATAAGATGAAAGAATTGACATCTATAATACATTTTATACCAATTGTGCAATGTTGTATATAACTTTACTATGACATGACCAAATAAATATATTTTTACTAACAGTGTTATTAATGTGCAATTAGCTTCATTTTCACACAAGTTCTAGTTGTGGCGTCCACTCAGTTGAGCTGTTCTCAAAAATGATGATCTAATGATCTTGTCTACTGAAAGGAGAAATTAATGCTTTTAGTTTTTCTTATATATACAGATTAGGAGTCCTAATTAGTAGACAGATCCTTGCTGAAAAAGAAATTGCATTTGCATATGGATGCAGAATGCTAAAATATGTACACTATATAATACAATGTATACTTATAATTGATATAATGGCAAAGCATTGAATTTGTCAAAATAAGCTTTATTGTATCAAACTGAATTTAAACATTCAGTTTATCCCAAAACTTGGCTGAAAACTGTTTCAAATTTATCATGCCTTGAAAGATAACTGTTTAATAATGCAACGCTACAATACGTGATTCATGTATTGTAGTGTTGCACTTTTCAAACTTATTCCTTACTCGCTGCATGCAGTCTTCCGTGGTTGTTACTGTGATATGTGATAAACTCGATTTTTAACTGTACCCTAAATAAAAAATTGAGCACTGGACCATTCTTGGTTATCCATGGGTCATAAAAAGGTCTTGTGTAAAAATTGTTGATTAACTAACCACTATGTGGAGGTGTGTAATCATGTTGGTAAAATAGGTTTCTGTGATCAGCCAGCGGCAAATTGTGTAAATAATCATGTTTTGGTAGATATGGAGTAGCAAATGTATCACACGTTCTTGACACTACTTTATCACATTCTCCATAAATAAAGTAACAGATTCAAATAATCTGTGTTTGTATAATTTAAGTGTTCCGGCATTAAATAATTGTTAGCAAGTAGGTGACAGTGACATTAACTTAGCATGTGACCTTAATTTACCACTTGATTGTTTTCTAATGCCGTCATGGCCAACTAAAAGTAACTGAACTTAAAAGCCGTAGAATTATTGCAATAGAGAAATATTATAATGTCTGTAACTTATTTGTGGTGCGTTTTCATGATTCATAGTTTCTTTTGGGATTACACCACCTGTAAAATAACAAAAAGCAAAAAACCAGAAGCATACAAATTAAATATTCAAAGTGTAGTATCAAGGCAAACTTCTAAAGTTTGCCCCAAAAAACCATTCTACCGACAGAGTTGAGGATCAACTCGAAACATATAGAAGAAAGCTAGTTAAGTGTTTAATTTCTTTTAAATTTTATTATAATAACTATTTTATTTACACATATGTTAAAATATGATATATATTATAGAATTTTGTATAAAACTGAAAAACCACTGATGAAATTTAGTTAATGTATTTTATCATACATTATACAGTGGTTTTTTGGGGCAAACTTTAGAAGTTTACCTTGATACTTCACTTTGAATATTTAATTTTTATGCTTCTGGTTTTTTGCTTTTTGTTATTTTACAGATGGTGTAATCCCAAAAGAAACTATGATCAGAGAAATATTTAATTGCCAATATTTCAAAAACTACAAATTTTCCGAATAAATAACCGTATACAAAGTTACCCTTATTTTTAATGCTGAATAAGATAAAATAATAAAAACAGGGTGTTTCCATTTCCATTTGAAAAAATTGACTTTTGGCAGTTTTTTCAATTTCATCTTTATTTTTGTTTTTTAAGCACCCTGTGTTAATAATAATCAAAATATTATGCGATGTCTGTTAAAGTAGGGCCTTTACTACATAGAAACCACCCAAGTTAAATTATAAAGACTATCATACATTCAAAATTGGTAATTATTTTTCGGTCTCCAAACATCATTTTTTACATAAAATTTGAAATGTCAAAAACGGTTAGACTTAGTATAGGATATTATACATACATGAAATGTGTCTAGAATGCGACGTAAAATCCAGAACTGAAATAATATATAGAGTGTCCTATTTAAAATAAGCAAGTTGACATCTACTTCATACATAACCGGAAGTGCCACCTACTAGTGCGAACCATTTTTAAAACTATTTTGAAAATATTTTAGGCGAATTGCCTCCATCAACATTAGGATACTACCAAATTTTCAAAATTTTCCAACGGCTACTTTTCGAGAGATCGATCGCCGCAGTTCGTCTTGGGACACTCTGCAACATATTATTCCACGGTGCGGAAGATGGAAGATATTCATATTTTTTATACATTTCTAGTTATATAAAGAAATTTATTATTTCAATTGCAATTTGGAACTCTTTCATCTTACCTGCTAAATATATTTTTTATTTATTATTATTGTTATTACATATTTGTTTTTGTGTATCATACACTTCTCAATTCTTCCTCGCGGTTTATTTTTCTTCCAGACTGGTTTAGAAACGATCTTGCTATATCGCATGTATGAAGTATGGCTGCTTTTTGTGACTAAGTATATATACTTCCTTCAAGACTAAGGTGAATGAGGTGATTTATGAATGAGTATGGACTCATCACCAATATAATGAATGGAAGGATATGAACTTGTTTCTGTTTCCATATTCTTTCAACTTCTATTGCTAGTTGAAAATATTTTTCTTTCTTTCCTGTATATTTTTTAGCTATGTTTTAGTCAGATGGTATTGCCACATCGATGAGGTAGGTGACCCTTTTTATTTTATCTTGAAGTGTTATGTCTGATCTATTATGGGCTACCGTTTTATCAGTTTGTATGCTCAAGTCCCAGTATAATTTATAAAAGAGTTGTTTTCTATTATAGTTGGTGGTGAATATTGATAATATGCTTGAGGCTCTGATAGCAGATTATATCGCAGGGCTATAATTGCCTGATGAATATGTTATATGTCTATTATTGGTATATTGCACACTGGCTAGTAGTTTACACCGGATGTTATATCTATTGTTGCAGGAAATTGGTGGTATTTCTTGGACCTGACACTGTTAATTGCTTGTAATTATTATCATTATCACTGTCATTATTATTAGTATGATTACTATTATCATTATAGAAGCTTGATCTCTAAGCACTAGCACAGCACCTAAGAGTATTTCTATAAACTACTTACATACTTTTTTCTTTGCACATTTCAGAGGGAATTATATCATATTTCTTTTTACCAGAGATAATAAATAATGTTTTATGTTTGTACATGAGTTGATGTAAAGAATTGTCGAATGTTTTTGAAATTTCGCAGTTTCTGTATGTCTACCTATATAAAATTGGCTATATTTGGGATTTTGCCTGGTAAGTTTGGCCGCCAACTTCACATCGGTATAATATAAGTACTAGTAGCATAGAGTAGTTAATTGATTAGGTACTTTATGGTACTGTTCATTGACTAACTTAGAATTAATAACTTTATCGATTAGACTTATGGTTATCAATGGTAGTTGTGGAGAAATTCACTATATTATTTTCAAAATAAAACAATAATTAAAATTAGAATCGATATAAGATGCATGGTTTTGAAAATTTTAATTTGCTATGCATTTTTTTGCCGTAAGGAAAAAAAAATTTTTGCTCACGAAATAGGTATAGGTATCGATGAAGGTTTATATATTAATTTTGTCATTTCTTACAATATTTTTCATGGTTTATTGAAGATCCACGAGCATTATTATAAAAAAAAAAACCGGATGAAGTATAAGGTACAACATGAAATGAAACATAATATTAAATCAAAAATGAAAGATTTGTGGCTAAACAGGAAGTGATAGGTAGAATAGCAGTTTCGCAGTGCACATGTTTTCAGGTAGTAATTTGAGGCTGAAAATTTATTAAATATTGCAGCAGAATTTTTAATGCTAATCATCCAGAAAAAAATGTAAGCCATCAGTACGTGAAACAACTGATGGATAAGTTTACTGCAACGGATTCATTTTTAAACAAGAAACGCGAAGTAGATCGTCCAATTTGAAATGAAGTACTTGAAGTGACAATTTTGGGTCACTTATTGCAGATGGACAATAAACAGTTGATCAAAGCGGTGTCTCAAGCCAAACCTCCTAATTCTCTCATTTATTGTTTATTTTTCTCTATGTTTCATAATCGGTTTTCTTGTGGTATATGTGGTTTTTAGGTTAATTATGTATGTATTTGTATTTACTACTATTGTTATACTTCTGCAATTATAACACTTACACAGTTATTTTGTAATATGGGCTTTACAGGTTCGTCCTCTGCCCATTTCACTATGTAATAAAAAAAAAAGCTTCTGGCATATCTAGTTCAAATGTTCATTGAATTTTAAAAAGTACATAAAGTTTCATCCATTTAAGATGATGTTGGTTCAAGACTTACATGAAGATGATTTTGATCATCATACCCAATTTTGCGAAAATTTTAGTTAGCGACTTCTACTAACGCTAATCTTCTCTACAATAGGTACATGTTTTTCAGACGAATGTACATTTATGTTGAATGGCGAAGTGAGTAGATACTAATCCTCATTTAATCAGGGAACTTCATACTCGAGCCTTTTTTTTCAAGGCAATCTCGATGGAAACACCTATTTACAATTATTGGAAGACACGATTGACCCTATTTTAGAGATTGATGACAATTTAATAGAAAATAGAATAACTTTCCAACAAGATGGTGCACATCCTCAGTGTACTGTTGCTGTGCGGCAATTTTTGATTTACCATACCCAGGGGACCATTTGAAATCGCGAGTGTAAGTCATGCAACCTGAAACACTAGAGGTGTTGCATCAGAGAATTGTGGAATTAATACCGATTAACAACACCGGATGTCTTTAGTAATATTCGAACAGAATTTGAAAACAGACTGTATTATTGTTTGCAAGTTAACGTAGGTCATTTTGAGCAATACATTAAATAAAACTTGTTTTTGTTTTGCTTCAGCTTTTTTAATTTGAGAGTTGTGTAGTACATAAAATGCTTATTATTAATGGGCATTTTTTTTCTCTTAAATATCTCTACCCCTCATTCTAATCAATATCGTCACAGATAATAAAATAATGTAAAGAAGGATGTCACATCTTCCTTGCCACAATTCCTCTCTGCGGAATCATAAAAATACCGTCCCACACACCCAGATGAAGAAAGATAACGACTATACTTGTTTCGATGCACCCAATGAAGAGTAACAATTGCAGAGGAGAACTCCCTTCTTTAACCAGAGATCACCCTCCAACAACCACCAGGATTTTATTAGTATGGATATATCCCGCCTCTCTCGACAGTTCCCCTGTTCGTTGAAAGTCTCTTTTTGGAGCATTCTTTTTTACTTCAGCATCATTTTTATATTTCTCTATGGGTGGGCCTTCGTGCGATGACTACTTTTAGCTTTTCACTGGACCTTGAAAAAGGAGAAACTATAATCTTGTACCCTTGAAGTAAGTAAGGATCATATTATTAATACCTTTTTCGCTATGCTTGTCGCTTGTCGTTTTTTATATTTCTTTTACGTCTGTCCTTCTTTTCACTAATTTTTTGTGGAGGAAGTTCCCTTGGGTGTTTTGGGAAAAAGGTGGATGAGAAATAGAGGTTGCAGACTAAAGAAGAGGTTTGAAAAAGAAAAGACAAACCTCTCTCTGTAGAGAAACACATTGAGAGAGAGAATTCCCACTTTCTCTAAGAGTTTCATCTCGGGAAAGGATGTCCTCAGTGCCCTTTGGTTCTGTATCTGTCTTTATCCTTTATCCGAATGCTGCAAAAATATATCTGTATGAAGGTCTATTAAGTTCTCTTGCTCTTGTGAAGAAAATGAGAAGGAGAAATATGAAAGCTCCAGAAAGAAGAGGTTTATGGAGAAGAAAAAGATATATATTTTCTCCTTTACGCTTTGGGCGAAAATGTTGAAATAGTGTTAATTTATGGAGGCGAAAATCAATGTGCTCAGCAAACTGCTGCAACATTTAACGAAAGCCATCCAGATAAGATCACATCTTATAGGTATATCCTAAACCTTATTGCCAAATTTACTCAAACTGGATCTGTTGTAAAGTTAAAATATAATCAGCCAAGAGTTTTAAATGAACCCATTCAAGTTGACGTGTTGGTTATTTCGGCATGAATCCTAATAGGTACTTCATCAAATACCATTTCTGCTGCAACTGGAGTTTCCTTAGACTCTGTCTACAAAATTACAAAAATTAATAAATTCCATCCTGATAAAATGAAAATATGTGAAGAGTTAAATGAAGACGCTTTTGACAGAAGAGTTGAGTAGAGAGTTGATTTTCTAGAAATTAAAAATTTTCGATTAAATTTAATCTCTTGGTTAAATCTGAAAGTAATGTCAAATTATAGCTTATGAAAAGTTAAGATAGGAATGTGCAACTGTTTAGATTTTACAGGGTGTCAAAGTTGAAAAATGTCAATATTCACCTGTCAATATTTCAAAAACAGTTGAAATAGGTATAGGACATCCTGCATGAAATGTGTTTAGAATTTCACGTAGAATTCAAAAATGCAATAATATATAGGGTGTCCCATTTAAACTAACGAAGTTAATGTCGACTTGCGGTATAACAGGAAGTGGTAGAAACTGCAAAATAATTTCATCAAGTAGATCATGGCCCACTTTGACTTCACGCTTAATTGGTTCTCCAGATACTTCTAATGGATCGTCACCATGGGACACCCGGTATATGTATACCTATATAGTAGGTATAGTAGGTTTTTAGTAGGTACCTACCTAACCTACTTAAAAATGAAAAAAAGTCGATTACTTACAATTTTATATACCTACATGTATAAGTACCTACCTATATTAGTTTTGTAAATATTTGACCTGTTTGGTTCCTTAAAAAATATATTTATTAGTGAATTTTTTTTACTGCAATTACCTATTATACAATAAGTAAGTATATGTACCTATTATAGAATATTATGTTTCTTTTTACTACTTATGTCAAAACAATAGTAACAATACTTAGGTACTTTGTTTTTATTCTAAGCAATAAATTTGCCAAAATGATTTTCGTTTCATTACATATTTTTCCTTCATCAATAGGTACCACCGACTACCATTAGATTGGCAATGTTTAAACTCTTAAGAATAACGATAATAAAGAATACTATCCTGTATGGTTCCGTATTTGGTTACTTAACGGGTTCTGTACTATAAATCCATATATTAATACGCGTCGATTCTGTCTCGCTCTAAATTCCGCCGCCGAATCGACAAAGTTTCAAAGCTTTCTCCTCCTAGCGGGGATCGCTCCGCGATCCCCGCGGGCGGCCGGAAGTCGCCACCGGCCTTTCTCCCATGCGTAGGGGTATTTTCGTCCTACGCGTATTTCCTACGCGTTTTCCCAATTTAAACGCCTTTTCAAAAAACCTTGTCGATCGCCGTTCGGCGAGGGAGATGTGGCTAGCACCGGGGTTTGTTCTCGCGCCTAATGGCCCGTCACGCCCGCCGAAATCTCGACTTTTCGCGGGACCCTCTCGCCCCTTTTCTAATTTTTACGGCTTCGAGAACCACTTCACACGAAACGTCTGTCCTTTTTCCACGGATTTCTTAAAAGTTTATTTTAAGAAATCCGTGCCTTTCTCTAATCCTTTGAGATTTTTTTTTCGAGACCGTTCGTCGACTCCCTCCGCGTCTATTTCGTCTTCGAAAATCTCGAGTCGCATCCGTCTTGACTTCTTTCTCATTTTATCTGCCGATGTCCGATGCGAGATTGCACTAACGAGATAAGCACCTCCCACGAAAACTGTGAAATTAATTAAACTTCAGTTCCTATGGGAAATATTGCTAACGGAATCGATAGTATCCACTGCCAAACACTTCTGATTACCTAAATACTGAAGCGAAATGCTTTTCCAATTAGAATATCGGTAAAATTAATTTTTCAGGTTGACACGTACACTTTACATACTTAAATCCGTCAACTTCTAAAAAGATGCGCGGTAGCCATATGACTAACTAAATAGTTACTCATATGGCGGTAGCGCAATGGCATAGTCGCAGGATTCTAAACGTCAAAATGTTGATTTCACGAGTTCGAATCACGCTGGAGGCAAACTTTTTTTTTGCTTTTTAATTCCAGTTATTTATTAGTATTAAGTGTTTAGTTATTCTGTTTCATTGTCCATAGTATTTATTGTTTCTGCAGGTAAAGTTTGGAATTAATTCGTCCATTTTGGCAATCTGTAAAATAAAATGCATCAATTTAGCTTACAAAAGTAAATATCTACAATATTAACTTGCTGCAACAATTATGACAGCAATATGCATTGCTGGATGCGGCGGATGCGGCAACATTGCTGGATGCTCTTCTTTCTGCTCATGCGTGCATTGGGTAGCACATGTTCTAATTTCTGTTCATTTGACGTTTCATTCGTTCTAACTTTCAACGATTGTCAACAGTCACGGTTTAGTACACAAACTGTGGGCAACCGTCAGTTTTCGTGAAAATTTGGTGGTAATCGGTTTCGTCTTCTGTTATCGGTGTTATCCACTCCAACAACCTCAAATTTATAGCATGATTCTAGTAGAAATATTAACGATTTTCGTAACTTGACATGCATCATACATCTAATAATTGTGTAGTTTAAAAAATAAGTAGGTACTTATATATGTATATGTGTGTAGTTTCCAAGTGTGCCCGAATAATCGAAACATTTGGAATGTCTGTTTCTAATTCTTATTAACGTGAAAACATCAAAACAAAATTTAGGTAAATATAGACAAATTGTTTGTTATCACATTTATTTTTGTATCTTATCTAATTGGATATAAAAAGTGCATTTTAGAGGTTAAGTACCTATATTTAAGTGTTGTCTTTTATATTTTATAGATACACCTAATTAAAATTAAACATATAAGTAGGTACTTAGCAAGGTATTTCCTGCAGATAAAGCCAATAGTAGATCAAAAGCTATACTTATTTAACATAAAAATCAAAATATCTAGGTAGATGAGTTCTTGTAGGTAGGTAAGGTGGGACTTACTTGCCCGGTAAATATTTACGATTATTGAATTTTTTATTAACATTTTGAAGCATTTGCGCAAGAAAAAATATAGTGGAGTGACATCCGTGGTCATGTAGAACACGTGAGTAATTTTAGTTTCCTTGTAGCAAAGAAGTAGTCAACTGAAGAATGGTCAAAATGCCGATTAGAATTGAACGTTATTTTTTAAACATATCTGTGATACCTAATCCAGAAAAAATAATCAATTATAAGTAAAATTTCTCTTTGAAAACACCATCCGCATCCATACACCATACCAAACATCATCATTATACAATTAAGAAGCCTCATAAGAAGTCTGTGTATTACCTATTACCTATCTACTTAAGTGGTCACTGTATAATTATGTCCACGGGGGATTAACAAGCCTAATCCACAAAAAAAAAAAAAAAAAATTAGCAGTCGAGGCGCAGCCAAGAGTTTACATTTTTTCGAGAGGGTATTTCTATTTTTCGATATAGCTAAAAAATAACAAAATAAATTCTATATATATAATATATACAGAATTTATTTTGTTATTTTTTAAACCAAAGTAGGTAGGTACCCAAATTCTTTACATAGAAAGAACCTTGTCTCATTTTTTATTCTCCTTCCCGGCCATTCTCAATTTTTTCACTTCTTTCTGTCATACCTATTTTGATTTACCTATTTGTATTTTGTATGTTTTTATTTTATAATATAAAATATACTCAGGTTACCGTATATTATACGGTAACCTGAGTCCATAATCATACTACATGTGCGATAATAATAACAAAGGAAATTTCAAGGGAGAGTTCACTTGTTATCTGATCCGCTTCACTCAACCCTTATGTATATAACCACAAGTATAATATATATCTTTATACTTGTGATATAACCCTCTTATATGTAATACCAGTGACTTCTATTAGTCACTGGTAATACCTATAAGAATAAGTACCTATACCGATCAAACTATTAATGAAGCAAATTTAAAATGGGTTATTTGGTTATTCCTGTTATTTATCGATTAATGTCTTTTGTTTTAACATTTTTGTTATAAATCACCCACGGCCGACTTTTATCTAACTGACTGTGGATCACCCCTAAGTTCCCGACTTTTTCAAATCTGAAATACCTACTGTAATTTATTATTATTCTTCTGAACTGATAAAAATAAAAGTCACTCAAAAAACATTAGTTGTTAAAAACATTTTTGTTTATAAAAAAAACGACGTACCTTTTAAGGGCTTTTTAAGGGCTCTTCAGCTGCATATAAAGTCCGCGCCACGAGAGAAGACGTGTCTGGTGTGACCCACATAGAGTTAATATCGGCGAGTCCCTGAAGGTTGGGCGCCTGTGTAGAACTTACACGAGTGATTATTCGTGGTCACAATGTAAAAGTGCGTACAGACATGCAACAAAACTTTGTATCGTAACACCGTCGCCCAACAATTTTTTGTTACGCGTCGAGGGTACGGTGTGTCAAGGATTTTTGCGTATCAATACATCGTTGCATATCCTATGAGCAGAACATATTGTCGTTCCATCTCGTGGTGGAACATCCGTGCGTCATTTCTTGGATGCGACGCCAAAATACCGAAAACCGATGGGACGCCTTGATGTTACTATGTTAGATACGGTGTCACGCTGTTACGCAGTGCCGTCCAAACTAGTTGCGCGACGGTGTTACGTTACGAAGTTCTGTTGCATGCCTGTACGCACCTTAAGGCTACCGCGGCGAATATGTACATACATTGACTTGGGCCGCCAGATGCTGTTCGCTCCGTTCAAAATGTGGACATGTACATTCCAAAGATACTACTTCTCTTCTGGCGTGGACTTTACATTGCACCTCCACCCGCATGAAAATATATTTTATGTCTGTCAAACGTTCTATTTTTGTTACTACATCTGCCTACACTTTCTTCATGAAATCTACAGTACCTACTTACTTTCCTTAAATTATCAACCTTTATTTCTAGGCAACAAATCATTTGTTGTCTTATATAGACTACATATAAACTTTATAGTTTATATATAGTATTTAGAAACTGAGATTGAATTAACTGAAAATTGTAACAGGTGTGTTAAATTACGAGCTGTTAATCCCTAATAAATTAATTTGCATTGTACAAAGTACAAAGTCAAAACACTAAAAAATCTAGAGCCCTTAATTTTGAACAACAAAAAATGGTTAGTTAATGAATAGCCCTTAATCCATAATTCCTGACAGCTTTACTTGCTTATACTTAGTCAAAACCGAGGTCATCAATAAATCTAGAGGCCTTAATTCTAAACAATTGTGTTTTAGGCTTTTCTAATTTAATACTGATGCTGGCAAGAAAAATATCTTGAGAATTAATGGCTCGTAATTTAACATAATTAGTTATTCAGAATTAACGAATCTTGTTTTTAACATTTTAATTAAGTACTTAAAAGGTAAATGGCGCTGTTTGGAGTTACATGGTCATAATTCTGGCTATTGCTAAATAGTACCTAGTTACTAACCGTTGTGAAGTTTTCCTCAGCAAGGGTTTTCGCCAGCAACGGTTTAGGAATCTACAATGTCGATAAAGGCGTATTCATTAAAAAATGCGGCGAGAGATACAATAAAACGTCACTTGTCACTTGAGATGCGCTTAAGCTGTCTCACATGGTCAAATCATTTGTACGCCCGTACCAGTGGCGTAGTAGGTTAGGTTAGGTTAGGTTCAAAAGTGAGTGGGCCGAAAACCAGATCCTCCACCGCGACCATGTGGTCTATTGTGGCTCACACCTACTTATATTTCACCCAACAGGTCCAGCTTCTTAATGTAGCTGATTACCTTATTGGGTGAGAATTTATTCAGATCCTCTGGCAGAAGTTGTCCTTTGCCAATGAGTATCGTGCACAATATGTGTTCTGCCATTTCATCATCTTTTAAGCACAAGCAGCACTCAGCATCTTCTGATAGGCCGAATTTGCACATATGATATTTTAAACGGCAGTGACCCGTGTATAGGTCAATTAAAGTTCGTAGGTGAAACCTGCTTAACTCTAGAAGTTTTTTTAGTTCTTGTTTTTGAAGGGTTTATTATAAACGCCTTCGAATAAACTAATCGTGGTAGTTCCTGCCAGTACTGGAGGATTTGCCCCTCAGCCCAGGTCAAGAGCGTTGCTTTGGCAGTACTCGAGGATATGCCAAGCACCTGTTCTGGTCCGACAAATTCAGAAGCAGCACCCTCCATAACTAGAGAGCCGGCTGCCTCATTCCCTTCATGGCCAGAATGGCCTGGGACCCAGACCAGAATTACTCTATTTTTTCTGCTCAATTGAGCGAGCGCCTGCTGGCAGCTCCATACCATTTTTGAGTTGCAACGATAGGAACCAAGAGCTTTAAGAGCTGCTTGTCTGTCTGAGAAGATTTTTATCGATTTGCGCGTAAGTTGCCTTTGTTCCAGCCTCTGTACACACAATTCGATGGCATAAATTTCTGCCTAAAATATAGTTGCATAACTGCCAAGGGATGAGGATATTTTCACCGTTGGGTTGCAACTATATACACCGGCTCCAACACCCATGGGTGTGTTGGAGTCGTCTGTAAACCAACAACTATCTACCCTCAATAGGTCGGCCTTATTCCGATCCCATTCATCTCTTCCTGGGAAGAGAATAGTTGAAGGTTGGTCGTTGCAGGCATGACATCTGAAATCATCTCCAGGATGCTGTGACTGTCCATGTCATCAAGCAGCCTATTGTGCTCCATGATGTCAGACTGCGGCATGTTAATAGCTGCCTGCTTTAGTCTGTATGTTGCCCATCTGGCCCCTCTCTCCAAATATATGTGAAGAGGAGGTAGGTCCAGTAGGATTTCCAGAGCTGCTCACGGTGTAGAGCTAATTGCTCCAGTTATGGCCAGGCAGGCTTGTCTCTGTAAACCAGAGACTTTGATTTGGTCCTTTGTTGTAATCCTTTGGACCACCAAACTATGGATCCGTATGCAATCATGGGTCGTATGACCGTCACATACATCTAATATATTTGTTTGGGTCCAGTGCCCCAAGATTTCCCATAAATTCGTCGACACGTCCATAAGGACAGTCGTGCCTTGTGGATCATTTTTTCCAGAAGGATCCAGATGGATGGATGAAAAAATAATAAAAAGCCCAGGAAAAATATAGTTGACGTTGTCGAGTGACTATTTAGCCATAGGACTGTCGACTGAGACGTACTCAAGCCGTCCCACATGGTCAAATCATTTGTACGTCCGTATCAGTGGCATAATATAACTGAAATATAAAAAAAAATAATAAAAAGCACAGGAAAAATGTATAAGAAACCTGATAGGAACCTTCTAAAGACTGAACAATTTAAATTATTAAATAAATTAAGGAAACCAAATACCTACAAAAAATAATAAGGGATGAAACAACGCAATCTTTAACTTACAAAAACTTTGCTAATACAATTAATTTCTAATATAACATTATAAATACTGCTGGAATGGTCACCTTGAGCACCTTGAGCAATACATTGTGTTACAAATGAGTCTCCAACGTTTGTGAGCATTTGTTTCATATCTTATTATATTCGTAATACCCGTGTATATAGTAAATTATAATTTTTCATGGATTTATTATTTTTTCATAATTCAGCTACCACGCCACTGGTACGGGCGTACAAATGATTTGACCGTATGGGACGGGTTAAGCACGTCTCAATTGACAGCCGTGTATATATTTTACAAATATATATTTTTTCCATTATTCAGTTACTACGCCACTGGTACGAACGTCTAAATGATTTGATCATGTGGGACGGCTTAAGCACATCTCGACTGATAGTTCCCTAGGTAAATAGACACTCGACAACGTAAACTATATTTTTCCCGGGCTTTTTATTATTTTTTCATTATTCAGTTACTACGCCACTGGTACGGACGTACAAATGATTTGACTGTGTGGGACTGCTTAAGCATATATCTACTGACAGTTCCCTAGGTAAATAGAAACTCGACAACGTAAACTATATTTTTCCTGGACTTTTTATTATTTTTCCATTATTCAGATGCTACGCCGCTGGTACGGACGTACAAATGATTTGACTGTATGGGACTGCTTAAGCATATCTCGACTGACAGTTTCCTAGGTAAGTAGACACTCGACAACGTAAACTATATTTTCCTGGAGTTTTTATTATTTTCATTATTCAGTTACTACGCCACTGGTACGGACGTACAAATAATTTTACTGTGTGGGACTGCTTAAGCATATATCGACTGACAGTTCCCTAGGTAAATAGACACTCGGCAACGTAAACTATATTTTTCCCGGGCTTTTTATTATTTTTTCATTATTCAGTTACTACGCCACTGGTACGGACGTACAAATTATTTGACTGTGTGGGACTGCTTAAGCAAATATCGACAGACAGTTCCCGAGGTAAATAGACACTCGACAACGTAAACTATATGTATTTTTCCTGGACTTTTTATTATTTTCATTATTCAGTTACTACGCCATTGGTACGGACGTACAAATGATTTGACCGTATTATATCTCTCGCCGCATTTTTTTAATGAACACGCCTTTATCGAAGTGGTAGATTCCCAAACCGTTGCTGGTGAAAACTGTTGCTGGCGAAAACTGTTGCTGAGAAAAACCATTGCTGGAAAACCCGTTGCTAACTTCACACCGGTTTGCACAAGATGGATTACACTTAATAATGAACCTCATTCGATATGATTGAAGACAGAATCAGAAACGGAAACGGTAATCAGCGTAGATTACGCTAGCACACCGACTATAGCACCCGCCAAAAAAACTATACCATAACGTGTTGCTATTTTTTGCCCCAAAAAAATCCTAACTTGTGCTGTTCTTGAGAAATATGTTGGTTGTTGTCGTAAGTTTACAAATAGCACCCCAATTTGTTATTCGTCACTTAGAAACACTAGGCCAAAAATTCTTGCCCCTGATTTTGTTGCTTTTCAAGTACTTTCGAAGTTTGTTTAGTTAAATAAAAATGAATTTTTCTATTTTCTTCCTTTACGGAAGATCCGATATTTGTTAGGTACAGTTGTGTAAAATAAAATTTTCTTTCGCTTATAAAGTTTTTTGCCATCGTGCACTACCCGGAATCATGAGCTACTAACTTTTGATAACAAGATCATGACCAACATGTTCAAGTATCTACTGAAGTGCAAAATGGGAAACATGTCTTAAAAATACTAAAACGACTATTTTCTCATTTTTTTTTTCGCTATATAAAACCCGAAAACTTGAGCTACTACTTTCTAATGACAAGGTAAAATCATGACCTAACATTTTCAAGTGCCTATATAGATGCGCAAAATGGAAAACATGACCTAAAATGGCTTAAAAGGTATTTTCTCATTCTTTTAAAACTTATAAAATTTGTTGTCATCGTGCACTACCGGAAACGACAGCTACTACCTTCTAATAACAAGATAAAATCATGACCTAACATTTTCAAGTATCTACAGATGTGGGTGACTTCGTATAAACTACTCGTAGCAACCGTCCGTAGCTTTTTAATTTTTTATCGAAAGGGAAAAATAAAAAAAATTGACATACAGGGGAAATTTTTTCCTTTCCTATCGAATATTTTTATTCGATAAATATTCTCCCTAAAACCATGCGTGCTGAATAATTTTTTGTAAGCACTTGTGATACCTCCGATAATCTACTAGGTATCTAATTATTCAGTTATTCTATTCATTTTCTTCTAACTGTAATGATATCGGGTATTTACCTATATTAGTATCGTTAAATAATCAGTCAATTATGAGTTCTTATTATAAAAAAAGTAGATACGTATTAGTAAATGCAAAATGCATTGACATTTTGAAAAATATAGTTTTTTGCGAAACATCAGTCAGTGTTATATGCGGGAATAATGCCGTTTAATTTTTTAAAATATATTGTATCTAGGTATTTGCTAGGTTTATATACAGGGTGTTCCACGTAGACGTTCTTCCATTAGACGTTTAGAATACTACGCCTACTGGAATACTGAAAATTTATATACGGGGGTAAAGTTTTAGCCCTCTAGATTAAAAACTAGAAGATATAGAACCGATTAAGCGTAAGTATGTTTTTTCTAAAATTTTTGAAAAAGTCGAAATATCTTAGCAACGATTGAGTTTAGGGATAGGGTAGTCTTATGAAACTTACCTTTAAATTTGATGTAGAATCCAAAAATGAAATAAAAAATAGTATATTCCATTTAAAATCAGCGAGTTGATGTCTACTTCCGTTAGAACCGGAAGTGTGACGTCATCGCCAATATTTTTAATCGATAGAAAATTGTGAGAAACCCCCGTATATAAATTTTCAGAATTCCAGTAGGCGTAGTATTCTAGAAACGTCTAATGGAAGGTCTACGTGGAACACCCTGTACATATAAACTTAGCTTATTTCATGATGTACGTCTACATTTCCTAACTGCAAATATTTGCATTTACTCAATATACGGCACGCAATAAATAAAGTTAATTAAGTTTTGTGTTTACCCCGTTGCTGTTTTTAATTAGTCATGGTACAA
Organism: Pogonocherus hispidulus; assembly: GCA_963924545.1. Taxonomy (NCBI): domain Eukaryota; kingdom Metazoa; phylum Arthropoda; class Insecta; order Coleoptera; family Cerambycidae; genus Pogonocherus; species Pogonocherus hispidulus. The sequence goes on along the minus strand of OZ004694.1, from coordinate 35,759,552 downwards.
GTCATGATAATTTCATTTTGATAATAAACGTTCAATTAAATAGAAGGATGGATATTATGCGTTTTATATAGATGTATGTGAACCAATAAATCAATACGTTTGTTTATGTGGTCGTTTACTGAAGTTTTGTAACGGGAGTTAAAAATTTTTGTGATCGAAGTCCTCAATGACATGAAAAACGACAATTCTAACAATGATATAGCAAAGTAAATTTAAAAGTTATGTTATATATATACCGGGTGTTCCACATAAAAGTCATCGGCCTCGTATCTCGGCAACGGAAAAACATATTTTGATTTTGAAAAAAACAAATGATAGAGCTCATCTATGGCTTCGTCACGGAGTTCAACTTGATTTTTTCAGAGCAAATTGGAGATGGCGCTGAAGTCGAAAGAAATTTTTTGTTGGCAAGAAGTTTGTAACCAGGTTTATCCAATACTTTGTTCAATTCTAAACAATTTTTATCAAATGACTATTTTTCAAAAACTTAATAGGTAGTTTCAGAGATATCGGGCTCTTCATTTGGTGAAGCCCCAACTCAAGCGTATTTTAGAGTTTCAAATTATTACCTTATACAATGAAACAATAATTATTCAAGTCAATTTAATAGCTCTTTTTAAGGAATAGTGAAAGAATATGTATTTCTGTAAAATATGGCAAAAGTTTTTTAAATATCTAATTCATTTTGTACATACAGGGTTATTCACGCAAAGCGGGTATTAGACGTTTTTAGGGTTCTGTTAACGATAAAAATCTGATTTTTTTATGGGGAAGGTATTCGATTATTTCCGATTCAATGAAAATATTTTCAGGTTTGCATCACTTCCGATTATACCGGAAGTAGACCACAACTTCGTTATTTCAAATGAAACACCCTGTATATTATTACAATTTTGAACTCTACGTGATATTCTAAACACATTTCATGTAGGATGTCCTATACCTATCTTCAACTGTTTTTGAAATATTGACAGGTGAATATTGACATTTTGCAACTTTGACACCCTGTAAAATCTAAACGGTTAGATATCAAGCAAAACGGTTTGCACATTCCTATCTTAACTTTTCAAAAGCTATCGTTTGATACTAATTTCAGATTTAACCAAGAGATTAAATTTAATCGAAAATTTTTATTTCTGGATAAATCTGATATTAGTATCAAACGATAGCTTTTGAAAAGTTAAAATAGGAATGTGCAAATGGTTTTGCTTGATCTCTAACCGTTTAGATTTTACAAGGTGTCAAAGTTGCAAAATGTCAATATTCACCTGTCAATATTTCAAAAACAGTTGAAGATAGGTATAGGACATCCTACATGAAATGTGTTTAGAATATCACGTAGAGTTCAAAATTGCAATAATATACAGGGTGTTCCATTTGAAATAACGAAGTTGTGGTCTACTTCCGGTATAACCAGAAGTGATGCAAACCTGAAAATATTTTCATTGAATCGGAAATAATCGAATACCTTCCCCATAAAAAAATCAGATTTTTATCGTTAACCAAACCCCAAGAACGTCTAATACCCGCTTTGCGTGAATAACCCTGTATATGTATACATTCAGGATTTATTAGGATTTATTTTAGGACAAGCGTATAAATAATTATAATTATACAAAATGAATTAGGTATTTAAAAAACTCTTGCCATATTTTACAGAAATACATATTATTTCACTATTTCTTAAAAAGAGCTATTAAATTGACTTGGATAATTATTGTTTCATTGTATACCTATAAGGTAATAATTCGAGACTCTAAAATACGCTTGAGTTTGGGCCTCACCAAATGAAGAGCCCGATATCTCTGAAACTATTAAGTTTTTGAAAAATAGTCATTTGATAAAAATTGTTTAGAATTGAACAAAGTATCGGATAAACCTTGTTACAAAGTTCCTGCCAAAGAAACATTTCTTTCGACTTCAGCGCCATCTCCAATTTGCTCTGAAAAAAATCAAGTTGAACTCTGTGACGAAGCCATAGATGATCTCTATCATCTGTTTTTTTCAAAATCAAAATATATCTTTTCGTTGCCGAGATACGAGGCTGAGTACTTTTATGTGGAACATCCGGTACATAGGAGGATTCAAAAGTAGTGAATCATATATACCAAACTTATGTTTTTTTAAATGGAACACCCTATATTTTCTTAGGCCATTACATGCGTCTCTGGGACACAGATTTTAATCTGTGTCAGGGAGACGCGTTGAAAATCCGTTACGGCGATGCCAAGTTATTGTCATTAAGTGAAAATGCAGATATTGGAAAAACCATTTGTTTTTCTATGGCCGCTTGAACTTTTTGGAAAAGTTTAATATGCCATTATTACTAATGCCCCCCCCCCCCATGTAATATTCTCGAAACAAAATTAACTTAACTTATACAGGGGGTTCAAATTTGAGCGTTGAATTTTTGGATTTTAAAAACGCAATATCTCATTTTTTTAAAATGGAATGTATTTTATCCATAGAAGATAACCAAGCCGAAGCAGAAGAAAAACATTTTTTTGTTATTAAATTATTAAATAAATATATAGCGAATCAAATGTAGTAAATTAATTAAATTAAAATTGTTTTACGTTTTTCAGATTCATCTAAATTAAAATGGCCGATGCTTTGTGCATCCTGCTGTTTAGGATACTCTTACCAATTTTAGTATCAACATGTAAGTATTCATATTTATAGATCTGAATTAATTTCAGGAAGCTTTGTAGTTCTAAGTAAATGTACATACAGGACATGTATGCAAAAGTTCTTCATCGTATAGATGTCAAGTGCAATCTGTCATATCCAGTCCCAATGTCATAAATATCCAGTTATGCTTACATTAGAAGAATCGTAATAACTCCAAATTTTGCAGAATTTAATCTTTAATTGTTTAAAATAAAATAAAATTGAGTAAATTATCACAATCCAGCAAACATTATCAACGCAACTGTTTTGGGAATTAATTAATGTGCGTTTTTAGTTTTAGTATTCAAAACTTGAATACCAGTTGGGTTTTGAAAGAAATTGAAAGTAAAAAGAACTTTTACGTTGTATTTATAATAATAATTCTACTTTGGGTTATTTATTTCAGGTATTCTAAACGCTTTTGAAAAAAGTTATTTAATTTTTGAAATTTTTTTTTCTTGTACCTATTATCGATACTAGAGCAAAAAGAAAAACACATGTTGCGACTATGCTCAAATAAATTATTTTAAAAATGAGCCTCATTTTTCGACAACGGATTTTTAAAGATTGTTTTCATTCAAACTCAACAATGTATCACACGTAATGGTTTAACAAGGCTTTTATGGCCGCCGCTAATATCATTGATAGTGGTCATGAACTGGGATGGTTCGGGGCCGAGCAGCATCATCGCTCGGCCCTCCCCATGGGCGTAGGTCTGGATTGCCTTGTAGAGGTAGGCCCCATCTTTCACCAACCCCGATCACGAAAGTAATGGCGATTCCTGGGGTCTCCTTCTGTCCTGGCTCTACCCTGCAAGCTTGGTACGATCTTCTGGCGCTCTTCTGTTTTGTCTTCTTTCTTCGCCTGCTTGTCTAACCACCGGGGGCAGTCTCTCTCGGGCGAGAACGACAAGTGCCGCTCCTATCCTGGGTGGTGATTTGGGGTAGGTCAGGAGTGGCCGTGTAGCCGGGGATGCACCTCTAAAGGAGCCAACTGGCCGAACAAGTGGGGTGACCAGACGGTGCCTTGGGGGAATCGGCCTCTAACGGACGATACACCGATAGGGCACCTTCTATCTTCGTCCTAAGCTCTCTTCCTCAAGATACGTCTGAATGAGCTTCACCATCGCGCAGTCCTTCGATCACGTGTTCCACCAATCTCATGACTTGTTATTCAGGTGTTTTCTCCTGAAAGGGAACTGCTCGCCAGGGATGACTCGTAGTTCGTCGGAGCACTCTTGGTGTCTGGCCAGGATTATCTTTTGCACCACTTGGCTTATTGTCAAAAGTAAGTTGATGGGCCTGTAACTTCCGGGAAAGGTTAGGTTCTTATCTGGTTTTGGAATGAGTATCACGTCGGCTTTTTCGACATGGCAGGAAAATAGCGGGGCCTCAGGTTGCGTTAGTAACAGTTCCCTATGTGGTCGCTCCCCAGCGCCTTGCGGGCCTTAAGCCGGCGCAGGATGTCCTTGACTTCCTTTGCGATGGCGGGGCGAATCTGTCCATGGTCTGGCATCTGTGGAATCCTTCGAATTCGTCGCCTCACATCGTCGGCGTGATCCTCGCCCTCGTTCGACGGGTTGTTCTCCCTACACTGCAGTTCCAGGATGTCAGCAAATGTTTCGACCTTTTCCTGTCTCGTGTATACGAGGCCGTTTTCACCGTGGAACGGTGTTCGTCGGTTGGTGCTCAGAGCTCTCTGGACATTCCAGAACTTCGGTCCTCGATGGTGTTGCCATCTGGCCTGATGATGCTCGATGCTACAATACGGCTTTGACTCTCCGGTTCAGCTGGTTTAGCGCCTGCCTATCCAGGGGAGTCCTCATCCGCTCAGCACGACTATTGGCACTCCGTCATTTCCTAACTAGCTCCTGTACCTGCAAGGTAAATCGCCTGTTAGGTATGTAAGATATCTCACCTGTGTTTCCGTTATGCCGGCTCCCATGGCAGCGCGGATATCATATTCAAGGTTTTCGACGGCGGCTTCGAGCTCCCTCCTCGTATCGATGACGTGATAGGGTGTACAGATCCTTTCCATTTCTGCTCGGAACTGTGCCTAATCGGTGCGCCTTTCCGTGAGGAATGTCTCTGTGGGTTGCTGTCCTTCCAGGATAATAAGGAAGGGATTGTGTGCGGTGGACTATCCTGTTTTTATCTTATTTTTAGCCTTTGGGGGGGAGGCGACTGCTTTTGGGACTGCCCCTGTCTTGAGGGGCGACTGCTTGAACCGCCGGTTGTTGACGCTTGGTTTTTAAGAGCAGTTTTTTATGCGCATGTTATTCATTGTTAATTTTTAGGAGTTTCTCAAACTTCTGCCAGCTTCGTGCCACCGGACTTGATGGAGGGCTACTGTGTCAGAGGCCTCCATCGGGTAGGGGTTCTGCTCATGGCGCTCACGCGGGTCTCTGTCTATCGTATCCCGACCGGTTGTTCTGTCCGCACTAATCGTCTTTGAAAAGACAATTTGTTGTGGGGGCCTCCCTCTTCACTGTGTGACACTGCTTGGGCACTGACACCCTCCTCGGCTGCTCGCTCGAAACTGGCTTTTATAGCCAAAATTTAAAGAAATTATAAATGCGGGCCTGTATTTTGACACATTTTTTCACAATATTCAATTGTTACAATGTTTTTTAAATATTCTATTATTATAAAGCTAGCTTCTCTCCGAATTCAGATACATTCGTTCGGCTTCATTATAATTTCTTCATTGGCACAAAATGTAACACAAAACTTTCTTTCATTTGAAAATAGTTGAATATCAGTCGTATTTTAAGTTATCGTAATGTTCTATTACTCCTTAAAAGAATGTTAAGTATATTGTGTTATTTATTAAAAAAGTGTCAAAATGCAAATCTGTATTTAATTTTCTTTTATATTGGCCTTGAAAGCCCTTAAACATTATTAAAGTGTGATAGGTACATCGTTGCATTTGTAATGAAAAAAAATCTTTAAATTGGTCGAGTCATGTGAAAGCTTATTTAAATTTTACAATCACTAAGTATTCTTTTTGCTTTAGTATCGATGATAACGCCAAAAAATTAGGTATTCGAAAATCCAAAAATTTCATTTTTTCAAAAAAATTAAAAATCAGTAAATCTGAAATTTTGTAAGTGCCATTTTATTGGTCTTGTATTTGTTTATGCAACTTTTCCCATTTCACCTAATTTGTATCTCTTACTTACCATTTCCGCGATGCCCATAGTGGCCATGTTTACTAAGCAAAAATGCACTCTTAGGGTGATAAGGGGTGTTGAAGTTTTTATTAATTTTTTTACGTTACAACGCGAAGAAGTCATAAAATTTCGTTTTTGAATACAGACAAGTAGTGAACTTTATAAAAAAAAATGTATAATTTATTTCCCAACACAAATAATTTGCATTGCTAGTGCCAAATCTTGGTCTTATGCAAGTGAGCTTTTTTAACTTGGGTACTTTTTAGATGCCGATAACCGAAAAAATGTCACTTGTTAATCTGTACTCACAAACCAAATTGCACATAAACCGATTGGCGCGTTGGATAGGAAATTACACTTTTAATATCCTTTAACTTCTAAACGGTGCAATATTGTATATATACAATATTGCACCGTTAATTATTTACAATAATTATATTTTACCTTCAGGAACTCATGGTTACTCATTGGTACATAGATTTCCGAAACACCCTGTATTTAGTTTTTCTTACAAAATTAACAAATTTCTAACAAGATCTAATGTCTACAAATGCTTAATAGCAGTCACTTTTAGTTATGTCGTAATTTTAACCTACTACTATTTATTATACGATTTGCTTACTGTATTATATAAGTAGTGTTAGAGGTCAAGGATATCTCAATGCTAAGTTTCCGAATTTTGCCATTCATAGCAATGTTTATAATCCTGTCATAATAACAATAAATAGTTTAGGACGGCTGATATTGCCGGTCACGTAGTAAAGACGGGATATATAGCGTTCGACCTCCGTCCCGAGCACTTGTAAAATTATCTCTTCCTGTACCTTATATATTTTTTTTTAATAAAACTGTGAATTTTGAAAAGTGGTTTTAACAATTCAGAAGTGGGATGCATTAGTGCCCTTTTGGACGTGTTTTGGTGTGATTAGTGCTATCGAGTGCCGTGTGTAACATTAACTGCATTACCACGGTGGTGAGTACCTAAACCTTTATCTGGCTTATCTGTCTGTCTTTTATTTGTTGTACCTCGTTGTTTTTATAACATTGAGACAATGAGTGAACGCAGGAATCATAGTACACGGCGTTCTCGATCTCGTTTTCGTAGCCGTCGCGAGAAAGATTACCAGAGTTTGCGGAAAAGACTGGACTATTTAGAAACATTGTTTCGTGAATCATCTGCGAGCATCGCAGATTCAGGCTCTCGCGGGTTAGCTATTGCGATCCCCGAAATATCCGCGGCAGCGGTGCCGAGTACGTCGCGCTCGTACACGCCGCCGCCGCCCATCAATGTCACTGTCGGGCAACCTGGACTTTCTTTGTCGGCCCAAACATCCTTATCACAACAAACAACCGCGGCACCTAATAATTTACAAGGACGTGGTTTACACACATCGCAGTATGTAGGTCGCTTGGAACTGATACCATTATTTGACGGTTCGATTGAAGGAATGACTGTAGACAAATGGATCGATAAAATTAATTCCGTGGGCAAGTTATATAATTGGGATGATAATGCAAAAATATTCTGTACTATTGCACGTCTTTCGGGCCACGCTAAATCATGGTACGAATGCCAAACTGAAACGTTTTCTACTTGGCTAGAATGGGAAAATGAGTTAAAAGCGGCTTTTCCAGTTGACAAAGGGATTGCATTAAAACTAAAGGATTTTGTTACCGTTGAGCGGAGACCGAATCAAGATTTAGTTTCGTTCTATTATGATAAACTGCGAGTAGGAAAACATTGTAATCTTCCAGACCAAGTTATTGCTGATGTAATTGTTTCTACTATAAACAATAATCTGGTTAAAGCAAGTGCCCACGCAGCAGACTGCAAAACTACGAAAAGTTTGTTGCGGTTTCTAACTGAAACAAATTGCGTCATCTCAAGCTCAAGCACAAGTAGTGAACGATCTCATTTAAAACGTCAACATGTTATGAAACATGATAGCAGGCATCGGCAAACAAATAAAAATTGTTTTAAATGTGGTAAACCGGGACATCGGGCAATTAATTGCTTTTCGACAAATAATAGCCTCTGTAGTTACTGTAAGAAACCTGGACATAATCGGGACAACTGTTTTAAATTAAAATCAAAGAACGATACTACGTCTGCAGCTAAAATAAATTTAGTCACTGAAGATGACGCTAAATTTCATGTACATGTAAAAGTAAATAATGAACCTATGTCGGCTTATATAGACTTTGGCAGTGCATGTAATCTACTAAAATTGGAGAAAGCTCTAGCTTTAAAGTTATCTATCGATAAGAATAAAAATATCGTTATCCAGGGTTATGGCGGCGCAATTGTACGAACTTTGGGTCAAGTAACGACACATCTGACAGTGGACAATGTAACGCGTGAAGTACCAATTTATGTTGTTGAAAACACATGTCAGACATTTGATTTATTAATTGGGCGTCCATTTACCGAGTCGGCAAATATGTACGTTGTCAAGACAGCAAATAAATTGAATTTTTATGAAGAAAACGACATGCCATTTCACGTCGAAGAAATTAGTGCTAAAAGGAAAATTTATTCCGAGCAAACCACGACAATCCAACCTGGTGTCAACCAAATTGTTGTTAAAGCAGACGTAATTAATGGGGAGGTGATTCCAGTGTTTTCTGAACAAAATCATAATGGATCGCATATTATTGTTCCTGATAAAACAGTGCGATTTTGTAACAATCTAGGAATATTAACAATATTGAACATTAGTCGTGCGAACGTAGTCTTGAAAGAGGGACGTTGTTTGGCACGGGGAATCCTTTCGAGGCAGTCTACAGAATCTGTTGATCCTGATATGACTGAAGTACCTGAACAACCTTCGTTCTTAACTAAAGACGAGAATTCGCGTTTAGATAGTCTGTTACAAAAATACAGAAGATGTTTTGCTGTTAACAATTCGGAATTAGGTAACGTTTCTGTTGAGATGAAAATAACATTAACAAGTACTATACCTGTCTCTTATCGACCTTACCGATTGTCCTACCATGAAAGGGAAGTAGTGCGTAATATTATTGCTGACCTTCTGAATAGCGATATCATTGAGCCAACTGTGTCAGAATACGCTAGTCCCATCCTGCTAGTAAGAAAAAAATCTGGTGAGCTACGGATGTGCGTGGACTACCGACGACTTAATGCCATCACAGAGAAAGATCTATATCCTTTGCCTCGAATTGAGGATCAGTTGGAACGTCTAGCAGGAAACACATGTTTCACGACCTTGGATATGGCCTCAGGGTACCATCAACTACGTGTTGCAAAGGAAAGTAGACCATATACTGCATTTATAACTCCGGATGGGCATTACCAGTACAAGCGTGTTCCATTTGGTTTGTGTAATGCCCCATCAGTCTTTCAAAGAGCTGTTAATGAAATCCTTGGGCCTTTAAGGTTTTCTTATGCTTTTGCATATCTTGATGATATTTTAATTGTAGCAAGAGGAGTGGAAGAGGGATTGCAGAGACTAGAGACGGTTTTGGAAGTATTTGAAAAAGCAGGGATAACTCTTAATAAAAAGAAATGTACTTTTCTTCGACCAGAAGTTGAATACCTTGGGTCTTTGATTAGTCACGGAGAAATTAAACCAACACCCCAAAAGGTTGAAGCGGTTCTAAACTTTCCTAAATTGAAAAATGTTCATGATGTCAGAAAATTTCTGGGTTTAACTTCGTACTTCCGTAAGTACATCAAAGACTACGCAAGAAAAGCGAAACCACTTACGTTGTTAACAAAAGTGGCAACCGTCTGGACTTGGGGCGAGCTGCAAGAGAAAGCTTTTAATTTACTTAAAGCAGAATTAAGCCGAGACCCAGTTTTGGCTCTATATAACCCGGAGTTAGAAACAGAACTCCATACAGACGCAAGTAAGGATGGATTGGGAGCCATGTTACTACAAAAACAAATAAATGGACAATTAAAAGTTGTGGCGTACATGAGTCAACAAACATCCCAATGTGAAGCAGCATACCACAGCTATGAGTTAGAGACTTTGGCTGTTGTTGTTGGTGTTCGTAAATTTCGAAATTATCTCTATGGTAAGAAGTTCACTGTGGTGACCGACTGTAATGCTCTGAGGCTGACATGGACCAAAAGAGATTTAACCCCTAGAATTGGGAGGTGGTGGTTAGAACTGCAAGAATACAATTTTGACGTGGTTTATCGATCGGGTACCCAGATGCGACATGTGGATGCTCTTAGCAGAAAACCGATCGCCATCAATTTCATATACGAATCTGATTGGCTGCAGTGTGCCCAGTCTCAAGATGATGAATGTCAACTAATAAAACGACAACTTAATGAAAATACCGCAGATAGCTCGTACAAATTAATCGAAGATAAAATTTGCAAGATAATTAATAATGAAACTAAACTATTTGTTCCCAAAGATATTCGATGGGGGTTGGTTAAGCAGTATCACGACGAAAAAGGTCACCCTGGCTTGAAACGAACATTGGAAGCTATTAGTCGAAAATATTGGTTCTTGCAAATGAAAGATTTTGTGACAAAGTATGTAAACTCTTGCATTCCATGCTTGTGTTCAAAAACACCAACTGGAAGGAGACGTGGTCATTTACACCCAATACAAAAGGTTGATAAGCCTTTTCACACACTACATCTAGACCATTTAGGACCCTTCTGCAAAAGTAATAATGGAAATAGTTATTTACTAGTCGTAGTGGACGCATTTACTAAATTTGCATGGTTGGAACCTGTCCAGAACACTAGTTCAAAACCAGTTATCAACTGTTTGAAAACCCTAATAAAATTCTGCGGAAATCCAACGCGCATAATAACAGATCGCGGGAAGGGCTTTACAAGTAAAGAAATGGCTAATTTTTGCAAGTCAGAAAATATCAAACATGTATTGAACGCCATCGCAAGTCCAAGAAGCAATGGTCAGGTGGAAAGATTTAATAGGACGATTCTTAATGCTTTAACAGCTTCTGTTGGAAGTGATCAAAATTCTTGGGAGGAAAAGATTCAGGATGTGCAGTGTGGCATTAATACATGTGTAAACTCCACGACGGGTAAAGCACCGTCTGAACTTTTATACGGATTCCGCCCGCGACTTAGGTACGATGTTGATTTGGTAACAGTGACCGCGATGACAGATAGATTAGAAAGCCTTAAGGTTAATAGAGCTAAAGCTTTAGACAATATTAATGAAACTGCGCGTCTAATGACGATTCGTTACAACAAAAATCGGTTAGCTGCAACTATATTTAATGAAGGCGACATGGTTTTGGTAAAGAAAACACCACTTATTCAGGGTTTATCAAGTGGTAAACTCGTGCAAAAATACATTGGCCCAGTTCGAGTGATGCAAGTCTTACCAAATGACCGTTACAGAGTCCAAACCCTATCCAAGGACCGTAGACGTTTTCGAGGGGTAGTTGCAAGTGATAGATTGAAGTTATTTCGAACTCATAAAGTTACTTAAGGGTGAGTACTCAAATAATCTTGACTCACTGTTTGACTACCATTATTTCTTTTGATGAGTTCTCTTTGTTTTACTGTATATTTTTATGCTTATATTTTGCCACTGTTGCAGTTATGCCATTACTTCTTTTTTATGATTATGCAACCAGATGGTTGATGATTTGTTTATGATTATTTTATGTTTATGGGATCCCAACACTTATAATATTGATTTTAATATGGCCTCTGAACTGTGCGCAGTGATTGGTGATTGTCTTTGTACTCTGAAATAGCTTTATGGTTTAATGGATAATTAAGAACGCCAGGGTCAAACTACTGTTGAGAGATGAGCCTTAGTTGTGACTTCAGAGCGTCCTTGTTGAGATCAGTTTTTGCTCCAGAGTAACTTCTGTTGAGCCCCTGTTGACTCCAAAGCTGACGCCTGTCGAGTCCACAGCTGTCACTCCAGACTCAAGCCCTGTGGAGTTCACTACTTTGAGAGTTATGTTGAGAATTAAATTATGTTTGAGTACTCCGGATTTCTGTTGAGGTATAGCCACTCCAGAGTAATTCCTGTTGAGAAGCTGCTCCAGATTAACCTCTGTTGAGACCACCAGATAATCCTTGTTGAAACCATTATTTTGTATAAGTTTAATCTTGTTTGAATATCATGTAATTGTTAGCTTGTATATTTTATTTATTGTTTGTAATAGAACAAGTTGTTGCCGCCGTTTTCTTTCTGTTTAGGTGGCATGGCAGACAGGCCCGGGACGTGCCTTGGTCAGGATGGCCGAATGTTAGAGGTCAAGGATATCTCAATGCTAAGTTTCCGAATTTTGCCATTCATAGCAATGTTTATAATCCTGTCATAATAACAATAAATAGTTTAGGACGGCTGATATTGCCGGTCACGTAGTAAAGACGGGATATATAGCGTTCGACCTCCGTCCCGAGCACTTGTAAAATTATCTCTTCCTGTACCTTATATATTTTTTTTTAATAAAACTGTGAATTTTGAAAAGTGGTTTTAACAGTAGGTACAAACATTGATGTCATAAGTTTAAAAGTAATTTACATCTGTTAATGCTTTTAGGCAATTTATATTGCCAATTGTGACTGAGAACCTAGTGATAATCCTATTAAGTCAATTAGTCATCTTGAGTATTCAAATAAAAAGTATATTATTAAATTTAACCTTACCATCTACTCGCTCGATAAAGTCGAAGAGATTAATACTTTTAGAAAGATTACCTATTTTCGAATATATATCAGATTTATTATTAATTGTTCACAGAGCAAAGTAATTTAATAATAGAATGAATAATTTGAAAATAGACCGAAGTCTGTGGAAATAGAACGTTTCTTCTATGGTAAGAGATTGAACGTAATTTTTTCCTTTGAGTCCTTTAAAACATTATACACACATTTTAAGTGCATACCGAGGTGCATACTAGAAATGTGAGAAAATCGCTATCACAATTTTCGTTCCCATTTCCAGCCCTACCGGGGTCCAAGCCTGCGGTATGGGGTAACCCTTCGGGTGACAAAAGCATCTAGAATAATATTATTTGTAAGAAAACACATACTAAACAAATTTTGTATCTGAAATGATGATGTAATTATACTAAACGATTGTTCTTAATATTTTGATGAATTGTAAAGATACTCTATTCTTAATGGTAAAACATCATTATTTTTTAAGTGCTGAAATTAGAATTTATTTTTCAGTAAACATTTTTATCAATGGGACCAAAAATATATTGCTGTCATAATTGTTGCAGCAAATTAATATTGTAGATATTTACTTTCGTAAGCTAAAATGATGAATTTTACAAACTGCCAAAATAAACGAATTAATTCCAAACTTTACCTACAGAAAGAATAAAAACTACGGGCAATGAAACAGAATAACAACTAAACACTAATACTAATAAATAATTGGGATAAAAAAGTAAAAAAGAAATTTGCCTCCAGAGTGATTCGAACTCACGAAATCAGCATTAGGATGTTTGAAATGCTCTGACAATCCATTGCGCTAATCGCGACACTCGTAAATAACTGACGCTGAAACAGTTAAATACGTGAATTGTACGTGTTAACCTGAACAATTAATTTTTACCGATTTTCTAATTGGAAAAGCATTTCGCATAAGTATTTTGGTAATCAGAACTGAGTACTATTGATTTCGTTAGTAATATTTCTCATAGGAAAATAACCTATCTGAAGTTTAATTAATTTGACAATTTTCGTGGGAGGTGCTTGTCTCGTTAGTGCAATCTCACATCGACAAATAAAATGAGAAAGAAGTTGAGACGGATGCGACTCGAAATTTTCGAAGACGAAATAGACGTAGAAGGAGTCGACGTACGGTCTCGAAAAAAAATCTCGAAGGATTAGAGAAAGGACTGAACTTTCGCGTGAAGCCCTTCTCGAAGCCGTAAAAATTAGAAGAGGGACCATTAGGCGCGAGGACAAACGCCGGTGCTAGCCGCATCTCTCTTGTCGAACGGCGATCGACGAAAATTTTGCAGAGGTTTTTTGAAAAGGCGTTTAAATTGGGAAAGCGCGTAGGAAACGGGACGAAAATACCCCTACGCATTGGAGAAAGGCCGGGGGTGACGCGTTTTAATATATATGGATGGATGGATGGATGGATATTTAATTTTACGGAATATTTGGTAATATGTATAAACATTTTTTTGTTTCTTCAAAAATAAGTAAGTAAGTACATTCTGGAGGTTTTATAATTTTTTGGGCATAGAATCCAATGGTGATATCCATTGGATTCTATTCATTATTAGACAAATTATTTTTGAGCTTTCCTAAAATAGACATTTTATATTTATTTTGCAAGAAAAAATAGGTCAGATATCTTAATTTGCTGCTGTTTTTAAAAATATACCGATAGTGAAATTGATCATTTTAGTAAGCCTCACAAAATTGTAAATCAAATATCTGTTCGACTTACAGGTTGTCCAATTTTTACATAATTTCCTAAGTTAGTAGTGGTTTGTGAATTTGGTTGGGTACCCAGTATGGGCGGATAATAATAAATTACCCCGGCCGAGTATCCGGTGTTTAGGAAATATGACATGCTACAGTACCTTAAAAATACATACTAAACTCGAATTTACTAAAGATTATTACTTTGTTGGAAGGTTAATTAAAAAAATGCAAAAAGGGCGGAAAAAATTATTACACCGCGGAGTAGTGACGATTTTATTTGACGCAAATAACCCACGACAGGTGTGGTGGTTGAGTCAATGAAATCTTTAAAGTTCATAAATAATTCGCATTAGTAATTTTGGATCTTTATCTACATAAAGTAAGTGGGTGCGTCGCAGTAATCACTACCCCTTGCTCCCTCACATCTCTATTAATTATAACCCTTATTTTTTTATCATACTAATAATAATAATGATAATACGTTATCAGGGCGCACTCGCGGCCCCCAAAATAATAATATGCCGCTCCCTCTCCCACACAAGTCTCTGACTTCCGGGCTCATCACTAAGATGAGAATGAGGGATAGAGATATTATTATTATTATTATTATTATTATTATTATTATAATAGCATTTATTTTGCCCAACAGATTACAAGAACCCAATTACAGGACAATTTAAAATAACATAATACATATACTAAAACCGAGACTAAAACCAAGTCAACACCAAAGTTTTTTCAAAAATTATAAACAAAAAATAAATCAATCCACCAAGTATATTAATGTTAAAGAAAAAAAAATAACAACAAAGACGATGAGATTATGAGTTACACAAAGTGAAAATATTGATTATAATTATTAATAGCAACCATTCCAGATATTATAATCCCTACTAAACTTTAATAATCAAATAATATCAGCAGAGTTACCTACATTGAACAATTGAAACAATTAGAAACACAATCCGCAGTTTTACATAGGTATAGCGCAATTAATAAGGAAATAAAAAACATCAAAAATTAAAAAATGTGCTTGTTTTCCACAGAAATATGCAATTTTTATTTGAATTAACTCCACATAGTATGTGTAAAGGCGATCATAATAATACATTAGTTCTAGCTAGTGGTAAACTAAACATCTCAACTTGTCTAGATGAATTTCTTGGAATACGAAATCTAAATTCATTAAGGAGACTAGTACAATCAATTTCATAGTGCATTAATTTAAATACAAAAGTTATAAACAGAACACGTCTTAGTTGCATTATTTCAGTATTTCAAATAAATTGGGTAATATATGATGATCATATCCTCTAGCAAAATATTTACCGTGTAGAAATTTCAGAAATATTCTTTGAACGTTATCCATAAGAATCCTTTGATTGTTGTAATATGGATACCAGATTAAAGAGGAATATTCAAGTTCTAATAAAGGTAGATCTAATAAATTAATAATACAGAATTTTTAGATCGCTAAAGCTTCGACAGTTCCTAGTTACAAACGAAACACATTGATTAATATTAGACCAGGCAAATCTTACTTTTTCAATGAAGTTTAAGGGGACATTTATTTTAAAATGGGAATCGATAGGTTTTATGTTCAGGAACAAATATATAAAAATCCCAAAAAATCCGTTGTGAGCTAAAACTGTTATCTTGAAAAAACATGGCCGCCCCTTCAAATTTTTGAAAATGAAATATCTTCTTATCCCTTGGAGCAATTTTAACATTTTTTTTTTATTTTTACAGGATTTTAAGCTTAAAACATTAGAAAAAAATGATATTTTAATTTAGATATAACCAAGAATATAAATTTCCTAACAAAAAAACGAAAAAGGAAACGATTTTTTTTTCCTACATTTAAATTTTTAATATCACTAACTAACTTTACATTCTAGTTAACTACAAAAACTGTCATTTAAAAGATCCTCGTACATATACATTTTTTTTGGTAGCCATTTCTACATTTACAGTCACGATATACAGACAGAAGATAGAATGTTGTGCGAAGTGGGCGATCCTTAACATGATGCGTTACGTCACTCAGAGAGTGCTTTTCGTTACGGGGGGATACGCATTTTGTGCTTTTTTTTTCATCTGTAACGTGATTATTTTTACAGTTACAAAATAGTATATTATATACCTAGGTTGAGAAGTGAGCTATTATTGACCGAGAAATTTTATATCCTGAGGCACGTAGCGCCGAAGGATATAATTTTCGAGGTAAATAATGGCCTTCTCAACCGAAGTATATATAGTATTTTTTTTACTACTAATAGCCGAATTAACACCAGAAGATTATTTTCATTTTAAAATCATACATTTCCCCTATTACTCAAACATATCGAAATATCAAGTAGGTGAAATGTTAAACTGATGCGTGAAATGTCAAACAAATCAGTTTCAATACAATTTATTATTAACCTAGGTAAATAATGAATTATTATTTACCTAGGTCTTGGTATGAACTACTAATGAACTACTTCTCATTACACAAATGAGGTAAATAATAAGGTTTTCTCATGTTAGTAGTAAAAAAAAAATATTAAATAAAAGATGTTTGTTATGGTTCGCTTTATACCTTAAAACTCTAAAATGTCTCAATTTCGCGAAGCTGAGCTGTTAAACATTCTTACTGTGAAATTTGTTCCTTTAAGGTTTTCGCCACGAATTTCGGGAGAACTGAACAATATAGAGTAAAATTGTACATACACTATTTTGTAGAGCACAAAATATACTACAAGAAAGACTATGGGAGGGCATTATATGCACAAATATAAACACAACACAAGTTTTAAAAATGTGGGGTTTTATTAATACAGTCAAAATTTTATTTTTTTTTTCTTAACCAGTTTAATTTATTTACTTTTTATATATCAATACCTAATGCTTGCATAAAATCCAACAATCTGCAAGTAAAAAGTATCCTTATATAACCAAAACGTTACGTTTAAAGGATTGGAAAGTTAAAGACCATATAGGTACATATATCAAATATGCCAAAATGATGGCTTACCCAAATTTTAAAAAATATTTACATGCTAGTTTATTATTGTCCATAGCATTCGGACTTTTATATTTAAAATACCTCATAATCTTAAATTTACCAATATTTAATTTTAAATAATTTAAATTTGACAAGTTCACCAATTTATTTATTTATTAATATTTTCCTGGATTGTTACACCGTTCTTGACGAAAGTATGATGATCCAATTCCAGTCCTTTAAACTTAAGGTTTTAATTAGATAAGGATACTTTTTACTTAGAGATTATTCGATTTTATGCAAGCATTAGGTATTGATATATAAAAAGTAAATAAATTAAACTGGTTAAGAAAAAAAAGAATAAAGTTTTGACTGCATTAATAAAGCCCTACATTTTTAAACCTTGTGTCGTATTTATTTTTGTGCATATAATACCTTTACCCGGGGCTAGGAAATTTCCCACCCATTGCTGTATTTGAAGATAGGTACTGAAAATATAAAAAAAATATGTGCGATTAATGTAATCACCATTTGAAACTACCTTAAAATATGTTGCTTGAGTGCACCTTTGGTTGGGGGAAGAACGTCTAAATCAAAAGATTTTTCGAGCGTCCGCTTAGCTATACCAATGTTGTAAAGCCTATATCGTTCTTCTATAATGTCTCGTGATCCGTCTAATCCGTACATAAAGGAGACAAATTTATAACCAACGTTTAGTAGTTCATCTAGATCCGCATTCTTATCACTGAAGACTAACAGTTTGTCTTACATGAATGTATGCTTTTTAAACACCTTAAAAATAACGCGAGCGGCCATGTTTTTTTAAATGCTGACTTTAGCTCATTTCCGATTTTTTGGGATTTTTAGATTTGCATTCTATGATAAGAGAGCTATCGTTTTCAACAAAAAAAATAATGTCCGCAAAAACTTCACACTTAACGTATATTTCTTTAAAATTTGCCTGGTGTATATGCCGAGTAAATGAAAATTTGCAGTCAAAGATGACATCTAGGTCGATTACACTTTCACGAGTTCATTTTGTGTACTTTATAAATTCCCATAAAAAATTGTAACTTGTGAAGTCTGGTAATCTAGGCCTCATGATTCTGATGGGTCTTGGACGTGCAATCTATCTGTATAGAAAACTAGGTATTTGTTTTGATTGACTATAAGTTTGTCTTAATTATTGGTATTCTTTGTTTTATAGTAATAATTGTACTTCCTAGTCCGTTACGTCTATTTAAACTGATACTTTTAAAATCTACCTTGATGATTTTTAGAACGAAGGATAGGGGACATATTTTACAATGGCTCGAATATCTTTTTCTTAGGAGTGCTTATACCATCAAAAGATATGGATAGCTCTTTATTTCACATTGGATTATATACAATTGACATAGCACTCATGATGATTTAAAAAATACCATCTAAGTAAATAATAATATGTTTACCACTTCAATATTAAACTATGTAAAATCAGATATTTTGAGTAGTAGTCTACCTCTCAAATTATTTAAGTTTTGACGTAGTGGAAAAATAGTAACGTTTAACTTTCATGGCAATTGCATCTGAAAACAGAAAACGTGCACATGAATTAAATCTTTCCAAGGGTAAATTATTTGAGAAAAAATTTTACTTTTAATTTAATATCATTTGTCCTTGAAATGGGACACTATTCCTACATTTAGATAAAACGTTTTCTCACAAATACATATACAGTGTGAGTCAATAAGAACGAATTCTTTAGTAGCTCCTTAAATAAAGGAGATAGAGCAAAACATTGCACAGGGGACTTATTCTATCACTTTTTTTCTACAATCCAAAATTATTTTTAGATATACAGGGTGCACCGTTGAGCGGTTACAGTATTCAACATTTGTTTTTTATATGGAACACCCTGTATTTTATACGAGATTTTGATTAAGCTTAAAATTCCCTATACATTGGTGCCCCGCTTGCTGGTCTTGTATGCGGGGTTGCCAAGTTATTTCGGTTTTTCTAAAAATTTGGGGAAAACATAACCTTGTAAAAAAATCATAGTAGCCTTGTTTCTGGTATTTAAAGGTTGAGATTAGGTATTTAGATAATCAAACCCTTATACTATAAGCCGATATCATGAAATTATTTGCTTGTACAGGGTGTTTTTTCTAAGCAACTGAAGTGGTCTGAATATATTATGTAAAAACTCGTTTTTCTTTTATGGAACCCCCTGTATATAATAACACCAGACAAACGAGTAATAAATAAGCTCTCAAATGATATATGGTTTGCTATATCTAACTCTAATAGTTTTCAAGATATTCAAATTTATACAAATATGGCAGTGACTTCTTTGTCATTTATTTCATTATTTATTTATTTATGTAATTAACTATTTCAAGAAAAAAACACATTTTCTAAAATTTTTCTTGTTTTGTTCAAAACTGTAGTTTTTTTAACTTTTCTTACTGCCATGAACTATATTTTATATCTCTTAAACAGCCACCGGTATTTCCGTAATTTCAAAAACACATCAGTTAAAAAATTTTATAGGAACCTGATAAACATTGAAAAATATATTTTTTAAATAAATTAAAGAAACAACATAATTTTAAACGTCCACAAACTGAATTCATCAATTTCTAATATAACATTATAAGTACTCCTGGAAGTGTCCGCCACCTTGAGCAATGCATCGTGTAACACGTGTTACAAAGGAGTCTCAAACATTTGTGAACATTTGCCTGTTTACATGTGCAAACGAGTTTCTTATTCTTTCTCTCATATCTTGAGGTGTTGTGGGTGGAGTCTGATAGACCATATCTTTTATAAAACCCTAAAGAAAAAAATCCAATTTATTAAGATCTGGCGATCTTCCTGACCATTGCCATTGGCCAGGAAGATCGCCAGTAGACCACCGCGTCTAATCCACTTGCGTGGATATACCTACCTGATCAGATAATGTCCCACTGCAGGGACATAGTCAGGAGGTGCTCCATATTGCTGAAACTATAATCTGCATACTGTTGCCAGTGGCACATTGTTTAACAGATCTTGGAAATCATTTTCTAGAAAATTTAAATAATTTTGCCCATTTACGTGTCCATAAAAAAAGTATGGCCCACTAAATAGTTACCAACAATCCCACCCCAAACAGTCACAGTCCAGTTGTGCTGAAAATCAGTTTCTCTGATCACATGAGGGTTTTAATCACTATATTTTTTCTTTGGGGTTTTATAAAAGATATGGTCTATCAGACCCTACCCACAACACTTCAAGATATGAGACAAAGAATAAGAAACTCGTTTGCACATGTAAACAGGCAAATACTCACAATCGTTGGAGACTCCTTTGTAACACGTGTTACACGATGCATTGCTCAAGGTGGCGGACATTTCCAGCAGTACTTATAATATAATGTTGTATTATAAATTGATGTATTCAGTTTGTGGACGTTTAAAATTATGTTGTTTCATCCCTCATTATTTTTTGTTAGTATTTGGTTTCGTTGATTTAATTAAAAAATATATTTTTTAATGTTTATCAGGTTCCTATAAAATTTTTTAACTGATGTGTTTTTGAAATTACACAAATACCGGTGGCTGTTTAAGAGATATAAAATATAGTTCATGGCAGTAAGAAAAGTTAAAAAAACTACAGTTTTGAAGAAAACAAGAAAAATTTTAGAAAACGTGTTTTTTTCTTGAAATTGTTAATTACATAAATAAATAATTAATTAAATGGCAAAGAAGTCACTGCCATATTTGTATAAATTTGAATATCTTGAAAACTATTAGAGTTAGATATAGCAAACCCTATATCATTTGAGAGCTTATTTAATACTCGTTTGTCTGGTGTTATTATATACAGGGGGTTCCATAAAAGAAAAACGAGTTTTTACACAATATATTTAGACCATTTCAGTTGCTTAGAAAAAACACCCTGTACGAGCAAATAATTTTATGATGATATCGGCTTATAGTATAAGGGTTTGATTATCTAAATACCGAATTTCAACCTTTAATTATCAGAAACAAGGCTACTATGATTTTTTTACAAGGTTATGTTTTTCCTCAAATTTTTAGAAAAACCGAAATAACTTGGCAACACCGCATACAAGACCAGCAAGCGGGGCACCAATGTATAGGGAATTTTAAGCTTAATCAAAATCTCGTAGAAAATGCAGGGTGTTCCATATAAAAAACAAATGTTGGATGCCGGTTACAGCATCCAACATTTGTTTTTTATAAAACCTTATATGACCATGACCGTGTTCGTAACAAAGAGTTCTTTCAAAATATGTAAAACAATACTGGGTGTTCCATTTAAAATATTAAAGTTTTTATCGATGTAGCCTCATTGAGTCAGTACAAATTTAATATTTGTAAAACAAGTGTAAAAATAAAAGAAAATCGACGTGTCCGAGCGATTTTATAAAAAAATTGTGGTTTACGAGATATTGAATTTATTCTACTTTACGACCACACTGTATATATATACTCGTATATATTGTTCATTATATTTTGAATTTTCAATATCAAAACCGTTAAATATCATTAAATTTATTTTGCTTCACAAAATGTGTTATATCTAACTGTATAATTTTTCCCCAACATGTAACTAACAACGGCATTTTCAGTGTACAGGATTAGGAGCAATTGTGTGTTTTTAAAAATTATAAAATAAGATCACTGGATGACCCATTTCTTATTTATACATGTTGTATCAGCATACCGTATTCCTGAAAACGTAGGAAATATATTCCTATTGAGACGACTTTTATTTATGACAATAAACTTGCACTGAATAACTAAAAATTAGCATATGTCAATGCCACAGGCGCATTGACTCTTTTCTACTTTTACAGAAGTCGGTATTAGATATCATTAAGTACAATTTTTTTAGTTTGCCCTTGAAAGATGTTCAAAGCTGTCATATCACTGAAAAATATAATATTATTTCGGTATAACCTCAGAAGAACTTTTCTCGAGGAAATGGTCTAAAATACTAGTACCTATTTCGGCTTATTAGGCCTTTTTCAATAGAGTAAATGTCTATTACTGTAATAGACATTGACTCTATTGAAAAAGGCCTAATAAGCCGAAATACTAGCATATAGTGTTTTCTATATATTTCTTGGAACATCTAAATGAGATCAATGATTTTTTTCAAAACAATTATTTTCACGATATTTCATAAAGAACCATCCGCTTCAAGTATCCACTTTATGAAATTAAATAGATTTATTCAACCTCGAGTTATAAGAATAGGTGTGCACGGGGGTTAAATTACTTTTAAAAAACTGTAGTTGGGATGAAGGATGTTATGTTACGTAGCCATTACGTAAGCTACTAAATTATTTACGCGAAGAATGCCCGAAATATACCGTATTTGACGGTGCGTTGGTACCAAATTCAAATCAACATAAATCCATAGATAAAGTTAAACGAGAAACGCACCGATGAAGTCATCACCGCAAATATCTTCATATCTTTTCACCTTTGGCTGAGTTATACCACTGACTATTTATATTACTTAAAGGTTATCCTGCCTGTTCTCAGCCTTCAACTTTTGTGGAGCACGGTAATTTTTGACATTTGTGACTTCACGATTTTGCTTGGAGAAAAACAACCTGTTTTTTTATTGTTACAATAAGTACATGTTTTCTAACTTATTTTAAATATTTATTTGGTTTATTTTACCATTTTGTAGTGTAAGGGAAAGGTATTGTATTGTATTGTAAGGGGATGTTATTAATCAATAATAACATCCCCTTTGGGGATGGTCTGATCCCCAAAGATGCAGAAGATTTGGGGTTGCACTGATATCTGGTGCAATTGTGTGTGGAATTATTGTAATTATCATTTGAGAGAATAAAAAACGATGTCGAGTCACACAAGAAGATCAGAGAAGTAAATCACCTTAAAATTATAGTGTAGGTATAGAACAATATAATTCCGTAGAATTGCGTGGAATTTCTTAAGAATCCTTAGAATTTCGTGGGATTCTTAGGAATTCTATAGGATTCTCGAGGGGATTCCTTTTGATTGGCATGTACACGAATTTACACCCGACAATACTTTACCAACCACAGTGTACTAGCAATATTTAATGAGAAATGACACCTAAACTACTAAAAGCGATACACAACATTTTATGCTGTAAAAAATTTATCGAATGGGTGGCTCAGAGACTCGAATGTTCAAATTGTGCACCGTTGAGTGGCCAGCCAGATCGCCTGATTTGACACCCCTAGATTATTTCTTGTGGGGATACTTAAAAATCAAAGTATACGTTACTAGACCGGTTAATTTAGAAGATTTAAAAGCAAGAATTTGTCACGAGATACATCGTATATCTCCTGAAGTTATAGATAATGTCCAAATAGAATTTATTAATCGTCTGGCTACTGTCAGACAGCCAACGGTGCACAATTTGAACATTTAATTTAGTCGATTTTTTACATAATCATTATCATTGTCAGTATTGTGAAAATTAAATTTTAAGATCTTCAAACATTATTTTCTTGAAATTTTTGTTATGTAACACCAGAATTTTTCATGATGCGTATGTAGAATGATACGCTCTTTCAAATGGCGTGGTCAAAATTGGGGGCTATTTAAAAAAATTATCGATGACGTCATATCTCGAACAACGATGACGTCACAAATATGGGTCGTATGTCAAAAAGTGCCTTTTTTAAAAACAAAATCGACGTGTCAGGGGATTTTTTCGAAAACTTCTCAATTTCTAAAATAATGAATTTATTCGTTACTTTTCGAAAGCACTGATGTATGTAATTAATTGGACTATGCCTACTTGCATTCCCAAAAAACATATAGGTACTAAATATTTTATTACAACTATATAGCTATAAGGCAAGGTGCCCACGTAATAAATTGTAAGCAAAATAACAATATATACATATACGGGTGATTCAAAAAACCGCTGTCAGACTTCTGGGACAGAAAGTACATGAAAAATTAAACAAAAAACCCTAATAAATATGAGGTCGCAGATGCCTCTTTAACGAGATAAAGTGCATTAGTTTCTTTAAAATTAAACATTATCTGCGATAATTCCAAAACATTTCTATTTCAAATTTACCACGTGCAGTTAGCATGTAGAGACCAATTATTTGATGTAGTACTCATTATTTTACGGGCAACAGTGGTGTAGAGGCGGGTGCTATGTGAACCTTTTTTAAAATATTTTCTATGCCACGCCAATTTTCGCAAATGAACACAATTTCCGTATAGAGTGGTCCATTATCTATCAAATTGATCTCGTGGAAAATTTAAACACAACCAACAGTTTTTGAGTATTTTAAGTTAAATCTATGGTTTCAATAAATTTTGTCAATAAAATAACGTAAACAAGAAACAGTGAAATTTAAGGGGTACTAATCCCATTTAATGGGACCTAACAATAAGAATTACATATTTGGACATATGCATCCGCATATCCAATGGAACGTCATCTAATTACATATTGAAATCGTTCATCAAAAAATTAAGGTAAGATTGGCCATCCAATCTATTTGGTAGCATCACAGGTTATACCAATAATGACAGCATGAACGTTACATGAAAATGGGGATTAACTATAGAAAAAAATGGGATTTTCTGCAAGCTTGCCAAGCAGCCAGCATGAGAACTTTTATCTTGCTGGGCAATCTTGACGTAATAAATGCTCTACACGTTGAAGGTGCTAAGGGGGCAACTGGTGGTCGTGAAGTGTTCTCCAAGCAGCTGACTGAAATGTGTTTAAATTTTCAGAACTTTGTCGGGTACTTAACATATTATCTTCTATTGCTCACAGGACCCTTTACTCTAATACCAGAGTTCTAGTGTTTTGTTCGTTTAGTTTACCCATGATACAACTACACAGATATGCTCATAACTTTCGTTTGTTCTGCGATGACGTCATTCGTGAAGGAAAAATGGTAATGCGATGCGAAAATTCTTAAGGGCAGTGATATAATTATTTTCTTGTTTATCAATTGTTTTTCCTTCGTAACTGACGTCACTATGCGCATTGGCATATCTATGTAGTTGTATCATGAGTTTACCTGTTTCTCATCCTGTCTATCGATACCATCAAACATTTGACGATCTGGTGTTCTACGAGCAGAAAACATTTCCCTGTTTAGCCTAACTGCTTCACGTGTCACAAAATTTGCTAGCCCATAACAGAGGTGCATAGCTGCCATCTCTTCAAATGAATATTCCTAATTTATACTGTTATTGAAAATTGTGGAAAAGCAAAAATCGTAGAAATGCCCAGAATAAGTAGTTTGAAGTCAATTAGTTAACCATATAGACGTAGCCCACGGAGTTAACGTGGGCTACGCCATAGATAATAAAAGAACAAGATAGTTAACTGATTTATGGACAATACTCATAGATTAGACAATACTGACACCTGATGTTTCATTTTTATTTTTAATGGCTTAAGCCTACTATGACAAACTAAAGTAAATGTAAATAAAATAGGACTAACAAAGTGAATTCAAACTTGAATTACAGAAAAGCTGTTGGTTGTGCCTATCTTTTCAAGCAGATCAGTTTGATAGATAAAGGAACACTACACGCGGAAATTGTGTTCATTGTTGTGTGTCATTGAAAACGTGATTTAAAATTGGAAGTTTGTAAATAGTTATTTGTTTAACTAGTACAAAAAATACACGTATTCGGGACGAGGGAAAGGGTTGCCGGACGACGTGTAGCGGAGTCCGGCAATTTTACGAGTCTCGAAAACGTATTTTTTGTACGAGTTTATCATAATATTTTTTTCCAACCACTTCTAATTACCACCTCCAGTTTACCGATTCCAATATTGAGATATTATCGTCTCATAGTTTTAATTTAATAACTTTGCAGACTTTTTTAAAATACAATTACTGAAACACAATACGGTTTATCAAAGGTAGGCCAGCTGCAACCAATTTGTTCTGTATGATTTACCTAATCTCTGACTAGACTGATGATGTTATCTCCACGGATTTTTTCAAAGGCTTTGACAGGGTTGATCATTAAATAGGTGCTAGTAAGTTAATGAAGGAAAATACTTTTAGGTTGTCAAACAATATTATAGATTTACTTAAAGCCTTTTGTAAGTGGTATATAATGGTTACAGGTCGGTCGTGCGAGACCAAGATCTGACGTTGGTCGAATAAACCTTGGCTCGAGTCCAGGTGCTCTATAATTACAATTACATTTTAATAATAACATTAATTCTTACCTTAATTTATAGGTGATTGATATTAGGTAAGTGAAATAAAAATCTTCCATAACAACAAAACAGTTGAAGATAAGCATAGGAAATGGTATTACACATTACTGCACACTGTATAAAACAAATAGGGGACATTGTGCCTAAAAATCACACATCGACGACCCTATACATAAACTAGGCAATACTAAAGCAATAAAAAGTTAAATAAAGTTTCATTGTTGTAAAATAAAAAAATTTCAAAAGTTGAAATATCTCAAAAATGGTTGTATTTCGGTATAAGGAAACTTATACTCAAATGCATGAAAGTTTATACTATGAAGGTCCTACTAAAATAAATCGTAGAATCCAAATATTTAATAAAAAGGACAAAAGAAAAGGTTCAAGAAAATTATACCAAATTTAATAAAAATACCCTAAAATAGAAGAAAGTTAATATCAACTTCCGGTATAACTGGAGGAGTCGCCATTTAAAAAATATTTCATAGCCAACTATATAGTGCAGTCTACTGGGCTTAAGCTAAAATTTTCAGAACAAAATTTGGACGGATAATATATTAACTTTACTATATTATTACTTCTATTGATCTCAATTAATCACCCGGTATATAATCAAGGGTACAAATTACACGTATTATCAAATAAGTATCTTAAATCAATAACACTTAAAAAACACAAGTCAAATAACACTTAAAGAGTGTTTCAAACTGGATGCAAACTGATATGCTCATAACTTGACCAAATTTCGTTTGTTCTGCGCATGACGTCATTCGTGAGGGAAATATGCTGTCAACATGATTGTCAGTGATATAATTATTTTTGTGTTTGTCAATTGTATACCCGTATTATTATAATTGTGAGGTCCGAGGATCATCAAGCTGTTATTTTTATATTATAGGGTGGTATTTATTTACAGTAGTGCTTCTTATCTCTTCAAATTCTAAAAGTTAGGTTAGACTTATATTCGGTACCTAGGTAGACAGGTACACAGAATGCGCTTTGAATTAAAATAAGAAAGATTGATATTTAATCAACTATTATTTTAGTTTTCCTGTATGAATCGTGTATTATAATTCCATAATCAACGTTTATTTTATTTTGTTATCTTTGTTTACAAGTATTTTATTTAATTTTTCCTCATAACTGACGTCAGATCGATAGACCACGCCCCCATGCGCATTGGCATCAGTGTAGTTGTATCATGGATGCAATAACATTGGTATCTTGGAAACGGCTAGATATAGGTAGAGACAAGGGCAAAATTGCGTGATTTGGTGACCAATAATATACCTCAAAGAAATCAAGGCTGAGATAATTGGTTTTTGAGATATTTAAAAAAAAATCGAAATTTTGGAAATTCATTTTTGTATAATTCCAGGCTTGTTTGAAGAGCTAGTGAAATAAAAAGGACACTTTCTCATAACAACTTTTTACACTCTGTCGAATGGCGTAAACAGTTTTTTAAAGTAACGTTTTGTCTCTTCAGAACCATCATCAACTTAATTTATTCTAATGCGGCCCTAAACCGTTAATAATTTTATCATAAAAATATGGACCAACAATGCGGTTAATTATTAAACTATAGGTATATTGAATTTCCCAGATATCAGAAAATTGGTTGCCTTATACAAATAAAGATTCTCGCTGGCTCAATAGTGATGATTATGCCTATTAAATACACCGTTATTTGTAAAACTGGTTTCATCGCACGACTAAATATTTTTTATAAATTCAATATTTTCTTGAGCTTTAACTGAAACTATTCACCAAATCAATTCTCCTTTGTGTGTCACCATCTTACAAATAATGCTGATGAAGTTTGGTTGACATTTGTAAGGGTGATAATTATTTTTGTTTAAAATTTTTCGTAGCTACACTTTAGTGAAAAATTTGATGTAAATTAGACAAACTGTCAGAGAGAATATCTGGATTTTCCGATAATAAGATCTCTAATGCAAGTTTTTCATTTACAGCAATGTTATAGATCTTCTCTTAATTTTATATTTTTGCAAGTTTGCAAGTTGCAATATTATTTAATTTTTGGAAGTTTCTTGATGTTCATCAGTATAATAAGGTCCTAAATTCTGCTAATCGGATATTAGATTTTACTTTGAGTCGTATGCCTGTTTCGGTTGCAAAGGCGCAAGATATTTTAATTGAACCTGATTTATATCATTCTCCGTTAGATATTGTCCTATCTTTGGACAATAATTCTTTTAAATTTCCAAACAATGTTAATTATTCCTATAACTTCAAATTGGTTAACTAATTTTGATTTGTATGCGAACTTATGTAATGTTGACTGGGAAATTTGGCCGAGGGTGATGATGTCAATATAGCCCGCGAAATGTTTTACGAAATTTTATATTCAGTCTTCAAGCGCTATGTTCCAAAAACAAAGCGTAAATGTTATAAATATCCACCATGGTTTAGTGGAGCAATTATTCGTGAAATTAAAGAAAAAGACATGTTACTTGGCAAATTCAACAGAACAATAACTCCGAGACTTATGAAATATTTGAGAGCTAAATTGAAATGTGACATTGATGATTCCCATAAAAAGTATATATCCGACGTGGAAAAAAAAATTACTCTGATCCAAAGCGCTTTTGTGTCTTTCATTAACAATATAAAAAATTCTACAGCTATTCCCTGTGTAATAAAGTATAAGGATGTCGCTTTACATGATCCACAACAAATCTTTAATGATTTTGGCCAATTCTTTGAATCTGTTTATACAGCTTCGCAAAATAGCACACACACTCAGTAAACTCCGCTGACTACAGTCACTCCATACATCCATCAATTGATCAGATTTGTGAATCGGAAATTTTGATAGCTGATGGTTCGAGGAGTAGGTAAGTAAATCTCCCATCAAAATAATTGGTCGGATAGGTAAATAAAACGAGGAATAAGAACGAGTTTGAAATGGAGGAATATTTAAACAACATAATCTCATTATTACAAATTGACACTAGTTATTTCAACCACTGACTTAATGTCAGTAGAGATTATTAACAAGTCATCATATGTTCTAAGCTATTTATACACATATTCGAAATTGGTATTATTAAGTAAAAATAAATAATGGTTATTAGATATTATTACTAGATGGTTATTATTAGATAATAATGTTGGTTTTGATTTTAGGGGTATAGTTCCATTTGCAAAATTGTTTAGAATTGAAGGATAAATAAAGCTTGATAAAAATATGCAGGGTGTTATATTTAAATTTTGAAAGTATAAGGATAATTTCCGGTTAACGGGAAATGATGAAAAATATACCCTACGCTATCAGATGGTTAATAACATTTTATAAAAAAAGTTCAGAAGAACCTATAGGTAGTCTAATTTCAGTATTAACAGAGATACACCTATGATTCCCTTTAAAAAGTCCTCCCTGTATGCATTCACCATTGGCTTAATTTAAAAATAGCTATAAATGATATATCACAGCCAACATTCCTTGTAATTCAATATTTTTCGTGTATTTCCAACAACTATTTTCAAATAATTACATCAAAGTATATATTTTTAGAAAGCATAAAAATCTTTTCAGTGGTGCCAAAACCTGCTATAGTTTCTATTTAAACAATTATAAATTTGGTTAATAACAATAATTCGAATATGAATAGGTATATAATCGAAGGTAATACAAATTATATGCATTATCATAAGTCAACTGAAAATATATGATTTACAGTAAGTATTACAAAACATTTTTAAAGTCACATGTATACTTTTCCTGTAAAAAAATTGACAACCCCTGGAAACCCAAACGAAAATGCTCCACTCTGTACACTACCTACATTATTAAAAAATAATCATTTATTTAACGAAATATCAAAATTTGATATTTCGTTAACACTTCATTTAATGGACTAGCTTTAAAATTTTTTTCTTATTCTATTATTATTTTATTTAAGCGTTTAAAAGTAATATTCAAGAAATGTGCAGCTTATTTACTTTTATTAAATATTCTTGACAATATTGATAAAAAGAAGTAAAACAAAATTTTACACACTACAATGAAATTGGCTGGAAAATAGATATATTAATTGTTATGCTTGAATTGTGTACAGGGTGGGCAAAAAAGAGAGAACGCCGGCTGTATCTCGGAAACCGCTTATCGGAGAATTTCCGGAAAACAATTTGAATAGTAAATGTGGTCAAGAGATGTTGCTGGAAATTATTTTCAAGTTCCTAAAATGACCGCTAGGGGCATAACATCCACTAGAAAAATTAACTTTTCTCGAAAATTTGTCTAATGAAGTAAAACTACATTTTTAGTAGTTACAGACTACAATATATAACTATTGGAAGTTTCAATCATATTTCTACCTGAACCTGAACTAAAGCTCGTATTATTCGAAGTATTTTTCCAAATAATACGATTTTATTGGACTGTTTCTTCTTTGCCGTTTATTTATTTTGCAAGTTTGACCTTATTTTTAACCGTCTACTTACTAACCGTCTACTTATGACTTATTAACCGTCTACTTACTAACCGTTCTGTTACTAAGGAAAATTTTCATCCATCGCAACCTGCCGTTTTAGAGTCATAACATCCCCCGGCGCGGCGTCAGCAAGAAATGTTTCCGACGTTCTTCTAAAACTGCCCAGAAGGCTCATTGGAACTTGACAATTTTAAAAAGAAACTGGATATGTTGCTTAAAGTATTTATGTCTACTGCCTGAACAGTACTTGCTTTTTGATTAATAAGAAACAAATGTGTATCAAAAGTTTAATGGTCTAATTAGGTGTCTATTCTGTATCACATCCACATCTGTTAAAATTAACGACACTGTTAAAATTTATATTGAATCGGAAAAGAGTATTTTTGGAAAGAATTTTAACAGTTCAATTAAAATTAAGAGACATGGTACAGAATAGACCCCTTAAGAGCAATCCATATATATTAAAACGCGTCGATTCTGTCTCGCTCTAAATTCCGTCCCCAAATCCACAAAGTTTCAAAGCTATCTCCTCCGAGGGGCGATCTCGGAACGATCTCCGCGGACCACCGGAGGTCGCCCCCGGCCTTTCTTCAATGCGTAGGGGTATTTTCGTCCCGTTTCCTACGCGTTTTCCCAATTTAAACGCCTTTTCAAAAAACCTCTGCAAAATTTTCGTCGATCGCCGTTCGGCGAGAGAGATGCGGCTAGCACCGGCGTTTGTCCTCGCGCCTAATGGTCCCGTCACGCCCGCCGAAATACCGACTTTTCGCGGGACTCCCTCGCCCCTCTTCTAATTTTTACGGCTTCGAGAAGCGCTTCACGCGAAAGTTCAGTCCTTTCTCTAATCCATTGAGATTTTTTTTCGAGACCGTACATCGACTCCTTCTACGTCTATTTCGTCTTCGAAAATTTCGAGTCGCATCCGTCTCAACTTCTTTCTCATTTTATATGCCGATCTGAGATTACACTAACGAGACAAGCACCTCCCACGAAAACTGTCAAATTAATTAAACTTCAGATAGGTTATTTTCCTACGAGAAATATTGCTAACGGAATCAATAGTACTGACTGCGAAACACTTCTGATTACCAAAATATTGAAGCGAAATGCTTTTCCAATTAGAAAATCGGTAAAAATAGTTTTTTTCAGGTTGACACGTACAGTTTACATACTTAAACGTCTCAAGGTAAACATTTGACAACAGGCTTGGTAGCGCAACGGGAAAGTCGTATACGATTCAAAACTTGATAATGCTGATTTCGCGAGTTCGAATCACGGTCGAGGCAAACTTTTTTTTTTACTTTTTAATTCCAATTATTTATTAGTAAGTATTAGTATTTAGTTATTCTGTTTCATTATACGTAGCTTTTATTCTTTCTGCACGTAAAGTTTGGAATTAATTCGTTCATTAAGGCAGTCTGTTAAATTCATCATTTTAGCTTACAAAAGTAAATATCTACAATATTTTTGGCCCCATTGATAAAATTGATAATAATGTTTACTTAAAAATAAATTCTACTTTCAGCACTTAAAAAATTATGATGTTTTACCATCAACAATAGAGTACCCTTAAACCCTTACAATTCATCAAAATATTAAAAAAAAATCGTTTAGTATAATTACATCATCATTCCAGAAAATTTCTACAACAAAATTTCTTTAATATGAATTTTCTTTAAAATAATATTATTCCAGATGCTTTTGTTACCCCCGGTAGGGCTAGAAATGGGAACGAGATTTTCTCCCATTTCTAGTATGTTTCTTAAAAATTAACATGTTATTTATTACGGATGAAGTTCTCTCTGCTGTAAACCGACTTGCATGTGTTTCTGTATCGAGGCTAGTAGTTATCATCACTAGGTGGTCCTAGGTGGTCCATTCCTCCATATTCGCCTGTGACACCCACACTAAGAACTACTTACAAGCATAATATATTTAAAAAAATAAGGAAATTATGATTATTTTAGGTTTCACCGTTCTCTCCGAATCCCTAATATACAATTTCCTATTGTCCTATTTAAAATATATTTCATTTGTGGTTAAAGCGGAAACCCTTTATTTTTATAATGGACCTTAGGACATGTGAATTATGTAATATTATATTACTGATATTATGGTGGACTGTTTTTAACAAATTCTGATGAAATCTTGACTAGTTAGGAAAATATAATGAACATATTTATCAATTAATGGAATATAATCAGGGTCTATAGTATAATTTAAATTAGTTGTTTGCTTCTCCTAAATCAAATCAAAGGAACGGTCTTCCTTGTGCTACTAAATCATAATATGCAGCAGTATTCTTTACATCGATCGTTACATATTGCAGTAACTTACGCAAGTTTATAGAAGTTTTTTAATACAGAGTATCATTGATTACATCGCAATTATTTCTTCACACATTACTAGTTTAAGTTAAAATTGTAGGAAGAATTAAGACAATGTTAATTTTTTTTTGAACAATTTAAACATACATACCTAGTACCTAGTACATATATACATATATGTATGTTCTAGAAATGTTTGTATATGTTTATGTTGTTAATTCGAGTCTATTTCTATCCTACCTAAAAGCTAAATATAGTGGATATCTAGTTTTATAACATTATTTCATTCGAAGATTACTCTTTTATTTTATTTATAAAATACAAACATAAAGTGAACCTGATATTTATAGATGGAAAATATTTATAATAAATATTATGATCTGCAGCTTTTGCAATAACATTACAGAAATGTAATTATATACAGTTCAGTAGAAATGTAATTATATACAGTTCAGTGCGGACATAATGGAATATAAAATATTTCTAGTATTGTGCAATTTAAATTTAGCACAACAGTGTTTTACTAATATTTTATGATTATAATCACAGCCAGTTATTTTAAAGATACTGTAACTTCCTCAAGTAAAAATCATCTTTATTATAAACTATAATAGTTATCAAGATTAGTTAAATTCCCGATCTTAAGAATGATGACATACATAAGACATAAGACTTGCATAAACATATGTAATTTTAATATACTATTAGTATCATTATACCTACTTTAAAATAATATATTTCTATAGTACACTATCAAAATATACTTTTAAATGTTTGTGACTTGTACATATATTTCTTGGAAAATTGTATTACTTATATAATTAAAATTAAATAGATCGGTCCAATGGTTATCATTATGTTATAAGTTATAACAAGTAATATGGTAAATATGGTATTATGCTCTACTAATTTTATTATCATATCTCTGTGCTGTGTGACCGACTTTTTTTAGTAGGGTGGTGGCATTTTACCACGAATTCACAGGCCATGAACATGTTATTGTCTAGGGAGGGTCTTGATGTACAGCAATCTGCCTATATTTTTTAATCACGAAGGGCGCACCCTCCAAAAAACAGATATATGGTGAAATGTCATGCTGGTGTATTCATATCGCATTATTACTGCCTTGCACTTAGCAAATTTAATGTGTTTCACCATTATTAAAGTACTTTATAATAATATAATTAAACAATGCGCGGTGATTTCTCGTAAACGTGACCTCACCGTCGCGTCCTCGAATACGGTGCATTAGAAAAATGAACAACGGAAGCAGTTAACATAATTATTATTTATAACATATCATAGTTATTTTTAGAATCTCACTCATTTTTATGTTGGCGCCGAGTTATTTATATTACCCCCTATTTTACTAGAAATTAGAACCTATAAGTTACATTTTTCAAGTGGGCTGGAATATACGAATCGATCTAATCGGTGACTCGGAGTATAGTGTCTCTATCACTTAACCCAGGGGTCGTGGGTTCGAATCTCTATTCCACCAGACAATTTTTAATTACATTATCTACTTGAACAGGGTGTTCCACCGGAAAAGTAGGTACTGACTTAAAAATTTGAAAATTTGGGAGCGGGAGGAAGGGGAGTTAGTTTGTTATGCATGATTGTTTCTACTTACTCATATTTGATAGTATTCAGTTCCGACGAAAACTGCGAAAATAACAGAAAATTGCAATTATCTCTAAGAGTTGTAAACCACAACCCTAATAATATGTATATCGTTTGAAAAATACTTTAAAGATGCACAATATGAACCAGTAGATGAAAATACAGGCTGTTATATTTAAGTTAAAAAAGTTATCAAAACAGCGTGAATAAAACATATTGTATAATATTTTTAAATTTATTATAGTTGTGTAAGGTAGCACCATCCTATATTCATTTCTCATACCAAAAATCAAATGAACATTTGGTTCCTGAAAAAATTCCAAACGCAAGTACTTGCATCTGTCAATTAAGAGTTACAGGAGAACCTGTAACTTCTGGCTATAGAGAGCTTTACATAAAGTGACACTAACATTCAACGCAGAATCCAAAAATGCAAAAACATACAGAGTGTTTCATTTGAAATAACGAAGTTTGTGTCGACATTCGCTATAACCGGAAGCGCTAGTGTGTCCCATCAACTTTGACATGTTGTCAAATTCTTAAGACTAGTACTTTTCCAGATATCGGTGGGACACCCTGTATATTGCTACACTACCGATACTAACACCTCGATAGAGCAGTGTGGGCTAGCATTTCTCGGTCACACTGCCTATTAAGGTATGGGTTCGATCTGCGTTTTTTCAATGTGTACCCCCCTTCCGGGTAGCTTTTGAATTTGGAAATGGGTGTTATCCAATTTATATGGTGTTTTAAATTTTTTTGTAGTTTTTAAATATTAAGGCCTGTTTGCAGAGATGCGTTGTTGGCGTATGTGCCTAGAATGGGAAAAATTTCAGCTTGGTGTTAATGTGACAGATTAACATCAGTGAATGTTTGCCTTTCCCCCTAACTAATGAGGTTTTTCTCATTCCAGCACTGAATGGTGGTTAGGGCTTACCACCTTAAGTCGTTCCTGAGCCGCAATTATGGCCTACCGAATAATAATATGCGCTCCTTGTGATTAGAATGAGGAGTAGATATATTATTATATTTTTGCTTTCCTGAAAAAAGTTCCTGATATGGTGGCGAAGGCATATAGCCTACCTGCATACTGTATGTCTTATTGAGATGTAACATTGTGAAGCAATTAATATAACGTAGAAAATGATACAGTTTCATTGGCGTTTATTGACTTGGTAGTTCCTTTTGTAATGAGGGAAGTATTCAGTTTAAAAAAGTCGTAGTTGTGTTTATATCCTAGTGTAAAATAATAAGGGAAAATAAATATGGGTGGTATAATGTTTATGAATATATGTGTTAATTTAACAATTTTATTATTTTTTATTTTTTTAAAACTAGTTAACTATAACGAGTTTGACTAAACTCTGAAAAATAGAAAAGATTATGTATAGGTAGGTACACTCTAACTACATTATTCCTATAGACGCAGACAATTTATATCGCTTCCGACTTTCTATTATTAGGTTGCTTTTGTTTAATTGTTCGACCATGCAGGAGGTATTTTTATAGATGAGATTCTGTAGAATAAATTTGAAGGTGTAGAAATAGAGTAACTTTTTATCTGACGAAAGGACGATTCATTAGCGATCGTTGAAAGGAATGAAATCGCCCTATAAAATTAAAATCGAAAAAAAAAACAAAATTACTTTCTGCAGAATGATACTTGAATAATAATGAATAATTAAAATCGAAATAAAACAAAATTATTTTCTGCAGAATGAATACTAGTAACACTTTGCAAACCATGGCGCAATGTATGGAATAGAGTGTATCGGCCGTCGTAAGGGATGAAAGGCTCCTAAAATTAGAAATACCAAAAACCAAAAAAAATATTTTGTGACAGAAGGAAAAATCATTGGGAAATGTACGGAATAGATCAGCTTACAGATGAGGTTGAGGTTGAAATCCAAAATAAAAGAAAATTGTTTGAAGAGAAAATGTAAAGAGTAGTTTTTTCATCTGACGAAAGAACTATACTACACATAACTTTGTGTACGGGGTTGTGAAATGTCACTTTCAACAGTACTGAGATATGTAGGACATAGATTACCATGTTTTGGAATGGAAACCCTAAAACTAAAAACTCAGAACTTCAACATATAGTTAAGGTTTTTCATTTTTCTGATGACACAATTCGATTAACAATCACAACTGACACAACAATAATAGCAAATATACGTAATTATGAAGTTAACTGTCATTTTCATAGCTAACTACTAATGGTAATAATAATTTAAAATTAATTTTGCACAAATCTAACAAATGCTTTTGTAACAGCAAAACTGTTAAAGATAGGTACAATGCTAATACAGATCGATGCAGAATTTAATTATACATCAGAATATGGGAAAAAATCGGGGCATTATATTTAAAATAATGAAGTTTTGATTGTTCGAATTTGTGCTAAAAGGAAGTCGAATTCTGAACACCCTGTAGATAATTGGCAAATATCGAAAGCATCAACGTGAAGCCTAAAGCTTCCTTTAGTTGTACTGTTAGTATCATTTTCTTGAATTCAAAAAGAACTGCAGGAGATAATTCAACGGGTCGTGGTGCAAAACCCGAAATTTTCAAAAAAAAATGGAAGTATCTCAAAAACGGCTGAATTTAGGTATAGGGAATAACTTTTTAACCATAGTAAACAGTAATAAAATATTGCACACTAATTTCGGGACACCCTGTATTTCCGTTGCCAACAGCAAATACTCCTAATATCGTCAAATGAATACAAGAACAAGTATTTGTTGTCAGTGGTGGTAAGAAACACATGCTGACAATTATTGTCTAATTGACAGACAGATAACCACTTGCTTTTCCGCAGGTCCCATTATAGCAGTGACCTCTATTGTCTTTGAGGAAGACAATCCTACTTATTTATTTGAAGGAGATGCCGAAAACTACTCCGCGGACAATGTGCCCCGACTGGCGTTTAATTCATACATACATCTGAGGAACGCATAATAAACGCGATGTCAATGTCTGTGGTTCGTCTTGATGAAGGATGTGGCGTCTTCCATGGAGATGCCGGAGTAATGCAAGAGTAGTTGTTTTCGGCATCTCCTTCAAATAAATAAGTATTTCTTGTATTTGGATGACAGTTTTCCTCGTCTTCCGACATGCACCATTGATCCCAACAATTAACACTATGTAAAGCAACAAAAATAAACTAGTTTTACGTTTAATTTTTTTTATGTCGATTTGTTTCTTGATAAACAGTGAGTGTCGTCGTCAGTAAAACAGTTAGCTTTAATAAGTATAAATAAGTTGTAAAACTATAAGTTAAATAAGTTGTACTTATAAATAATAAGTTTAATAATAATAAATAAAGAAGACTCCATAACATGGAGCTTTTAAAGTCCCTGGCTTTTTGTTCAAAATATGTTTTGAATTAATGAATATAATGAATGAAACTAATCAATGAAAATAATCATTTTCATTGATCACTTTAACTCTCATTTCACCACTTTTCGAATTGTTCATAAGCGCTTTCTTCTTCGTTTTAATAGTCTTCATAAGTAATAGTGATTGAATTGCCAACGTCGCCTCATCAAACATTTTCACTAACTATTCTTTATTTTTCTTCAGAGAGCTAGGTTCACAAACGATGCAAACAATATTTGTCTATATAACACGTCTATAAACAAATATAATCAAATTTGATATCCAAGTAAATGAATGCAAAAAACATTTAATTTAAGTTATTTAAAAATTCACATTATTAGAATGTACATTCTGTCAGAATGACAAATGATAAATTTCAACATAAAAATTCAAAAAACCTTTTTGTGGTTCTATGTAGGTACTTAAACTACCTAGTGGAAAAAATCATGTGTGAAGTACGTAGGAAAAGCGTTTTTTTCGTACATCTGTTTTTGATCTCACGCCTGGTACGGAAATAGTAGTAACAAGAGCGGATATGATGTCCATACCAAGAATCTTGAGCACGACGCCGTAGGCGGAGGCGCCCAATCGTTCGAGTGCGATATGGACAATCCCCTCGAGTTGTACAGAGCAGTCCATTTTTTATAGGAATCCAGGGTATCTCGGAAACTACAAGATGCACAACAAAATCGCTTACGCATCCTTGAGCTACTTTTTCTAGTTTGACTTTATGGTGAAATCAGATCGGGTCTACTGTGTTTAGGTTTTGAGATGTAGGGCATTTTTCACATTTTGCCATTTTCGTCAGGGCCCTTTATAATTTTCAAGTCTATCAAAAAAGCCTAAAGGGAAAAGTTTTAGATAATTTTCAATAGAATCCGTTGGCGTAGCCTTTTTTAATTGTATCTTAGATACAGACCAAACGTGTGGTTTTTTTTTTAATACAACACCCTGTATACTTCTGGATAATTTAAAAGGCCTAATTTAAAATATTTATCATGGTTTTTAACATTGAATATGTTGTCCAAAGGGTTGCGGTTTAATTTCAATTGATAATTTTTTATTATAGGCGGTTACAACCATAGACATTATGTCTATGGTTACAACATTCTCTGATATATTTTCTATACAATGTGTTGATGATTACGTCATAAATTTTATCGTAACAAAATTCATATTTACCCTTTAATTTCTGGGGTAATAATGCCTCGTATGTTTTATTTCCCGCTTCTAGAATTTCAGGTGGGGTGTAATTTATTGATTCTGCACTAGAATAACTCATTTTAAATATTTTCTTTGGTAAATTGTAAAATGTAAGAATATAGGTACGCTTAATTTGGCAACTTATGCTCTAATTTTAAATTTAAAAAAGACATTTAATTGTTTCCTTAACGCGCACTGTGATTAGTGGATTTGTGATATCAGTTCAGTAGACTGATATCGTCCACTTATCCATTTAGCAAGTTATAAAGAAACCAGTGAACATTTATTTGGTAATAGGAAAAAACACTTTTGTATACTAGTCTGATAAATAATAAATAGCTATTTTATAGTATTTTTAATTTTGGCGATTTCATCTCTTTCGACGGCCGCAAAGAAATCGTTCTTTCATATATCAAAATTACTCTATTCCGCCATATATCCCAATGATTACACATACGAAATCCACTAACTATAATAGGAAGTGAATACTATCAATTATTACATTAATAGACAATACATAATACATTGTCATTCTTTCTATTTCTATTCATTCTACATTCTATTAAATATTTTTTTATATATTGTTTCTGTTAAGGGGTCGTTATTTTTATTACCTAACATTTTCATGTTATTGATTTTAATTATACTTTCATGCTGTTATAAAAATTACCCATGTTGTAACCCTGCTTATACAGTTTGTCCCAAATTGGTGTTGAATGTATCGAGTTCTTTAAAACTATAAGATAGAACCTGGGAAAAGTTTTAGAGAATTATGTTGGTAACTTAATACCTACGTTGAAATGATTTTCAGAAGTAAAACTGTCATTTTACTATATAAAAATGACACATGAAAGTTGCCTAAAATATACACATTGTTAGACAACTCATATATAATTTTTATATAGTAAAATGACAGTTTTACTTCTAAAAATCATTTCAATATGTACTACAACCTTACGTTGATCTGCTAATCATAACTTAACGTCAAATTGCCTTCCAAAAAGGCGAGAATTACATAATACCAGAGACGTATATGTATAAGTCTCTGATAATACGGAGAGACGTTTTCAATGTATTTTAAAGCATTTTAGTTAATTTTAATCTCCGCTTGAAGCTACCAACAGAATTGTAGTCTTTTTTGGAATTACACCACCTGTAATATAATAAAAAAATAGGAAACGAGAAGTACTCAAATTAAATATTCAAAGTGTAGTATCAAGGCAAATTATAAAGTTTTTTATTATATCATAGGTGGTGTAATCCGAAAAAAGACTACAATGAATCATGAAAATGCACCACAAAGAAATTACAGACATTATCGCCAATATAGAGTTTACTACAACTACTGCTACTACTACTACTTTATTTTACAGAGTAATACAAAAGTTTTGAGCATTTTTGTATCTTAATCGCAATGAATTAAGCAACCTGTGTCTTTTTAAAAAAAATAAATACTAGATAATGTTTTACCCTATTAATTATGGTATATGGTCTAGTTTTACTTCCTATACTATAAAAAGTACCCATGTTGTAACCCTGTTTATACAGTTTGTCCCAAATTGGTGTTGAATGTATTGAGTTTTTTGAAACTATAAGATAGAAAAATGGTAAACTGGGGAAAGTTTTAGAGAATTAAGAATTAAGAATTTCAACATATTAAGTTACGGATGGTAACTTAATATGTTGAAATTATTTTTAGAAGTAAAACTGTCATTTTACTATATAAAAATTATACATGAAAGTTGCCTAAAATATATTGTTAGACAACTCATGTATAATTTTTATATAGTAAAATGACAGTTTTACTTCCAAAATAGCTTTACTTGTATTATACAGGGCTAATCAATACTCGCAACCACAGTTTTCTCAATTTTTATAAATGAAACTATATTTTATGTTAATGTATGAAAGTATTTATTTGTGGCATTGTTTCAAAACACTTCAAATAAACCATATATCATTTTCACAATTTTTTTACTGATTTTTTTAAATTTTCCTAATAAACCGCGAATTTCGCCAATAGCAGTCTCCCAAAATTAGTCGACAGGTAATTTTTTCTTATTTTTAAGAGGCTGCACCTGAGAAACGCCTTCGCCTATTTTAGTAAAAAAGGAAAAATGTCTTTGAGGAAGACATCCTACTTATTTATTTAAAGGAGATGCCGAAAACATCTCGGGGCATATTGCCCGTGGAGTAGTTGTTTTCGGCATCTCCTTCAAATAAAGAAGTAGGATTGTCTTCCTCATAAATAATAGAGGTCACCGCTATAATGGCGCCTGCGGAAAAGCAGGACATTATCTGTCTGTCAATTTGACAATAATTGTCAGACAGATAGTAACAAAGACTCAAAGAGGGCACTACCGTGTGTTTCTCCCCACTACTAACATTCACGATGCCCATTACGTCACGTCGTTACGACGCCAATCACGTCGCAACTCGCAACATCATTCATCAAGTCCACTACCTATGGCACTCTGATGAGCGCATAATAAGCGCGAAACCGGCCAGTGTCTGGCGGTTGGTCTCGATGAAAGATGTGGCGATTCCTATGGAGATAAAGACATTTCTTCAGAACAATCATAGAAACAACCAAATTTTATCTACAATTTTTATATAGGAGGGGTATTCAGTACCTATGACTATTTCCCGAATGAATTAGATTTGTAATAGTTTAAATAATTTTTTTTTTGTACTTGTATTTACATTAAACTAATTTATAAAGAAATTACAATTCTGAAATGTATTGCCACTTTGTTTATTTAATTCGGTTGCTCTAAAAAAATATGACTCGACATATTTTTTACCAAAACATTTTGATAAGAAACTACAAAATGTTAACGGCAATTTGTATGCATTTCGAATATTGTGATACCTTCTTTAGTAAATTAAGCCTAGTGTGTCCATACGATATTACACAGAAGTACTTAATCTTCTTGTGTTCAATAAAGAAATATTGAATATTGATATATTCAAAATATATCATCTGACAAAATTATTCCCGTTGCACAGCGTCTCTGAGATAAAGTACAGGAACAAGTTTGAATTTATATAGATGCAGACCATCGGTTGCCAAAATTCTTGGAATTGAAGCTCTAGAAATATTTAAATCATTTTTGAGGCACGAATTGAGTACCTACACATTCACGATAAACATTAAATTACGAAAACGTTGAATACATTATCTTTATTCCAAGTTACTGATATGGCAAAGTTCTTTCAACATTAATTTGAGCATGTTCTAATTTAATTATGAAAATTCTTTTTAATTTTCTCAATTTGACCAATTTCATGTATCTCATTAAAAAATATACAAGTTCCATTGTACGCCGCAAGTTATAATTTAACCACACTCTAGTCACTGTTGGTGTTACAGTTAACTTACAGGTAACTCTGTAAATTAGTGAGTGCCCTAATGTTCAAGTGACATCAAGTAAAGTTTAAAAAAGGGTTACATTTTTCGTTTTGTATTTTCTTTAGTGTGCAGCTGACTTCTTCATGGTATAGGTTCATCAACCCTTTACTCAATGCATTTGTGAGAAATACCTCCCATTTAAAATATCCAAATAGTGGAATTGTATAGAGCATTCATTTAAAAATTACTCATCCCCATATTATTCTATTAACCCCTGTAGCATTTAGTTATTTCATAATTTCAGTCTCATATTTATTAGCTTTACTACTTTCACCGGTGTCACTTGAACAGGGCGACCAGCGACCTGGAAAATCTGAAAAATCTGGAAAAGTGGAATTTGATTGGTCAGGGAAAAGTCAGGAAATAGTCGGGGAATTTTGACATATTTCTGGATTTTATCTTTTTTATATACATATTTATATAAAACCGTATATTTTGATGATGTTTGTTTTCAGTTCATATGAGTTTAAATTTTTAACATTTTTTTCGAATTTTTTCATGAGACATCGCTGGTGGTTTGTCGGACAGCTCTGATATCGACGATTCGCGGGAGCGCGCAAAAAATTATCGTCGCGGTTGCGGTTGCTGCAAAGTTTATGAATTTCTTATTTATTGGAACTAAAGTATAATTTCAGATTTGAAATACTTTTGTTTTCTGTCGACTTTTATTC
This sequence comes from Pogonocherus hispidulus, assembly GCA_963924545.1. Classification (NCBI taxonomy): domain Eukaryota; kingdom Metazoa; phylum Arthropoda; class Insecta; order Coleoptera; family Cerambycidae; genus Pogonocherus; species Pogonocherus hispidulus. The sequence continues at coordinate 35,716,066 of OZ004694.1, read as the reverse complement.
CTGGAATTACGAGAATATTTTTCTTACTTATTTTAAATGTTTCCTTACATAAATTTGTGAAATCCTAAAAAATAGCTTGTTTGTGCATGAAAATATAAAAATGTTGGTATTATGTTCCTTTCATAGAGGTTAGTCAATTAGATAACGAAATATTTATTCAAATTTTTGTTTAGACCTCATTTCCTATGTGAGAATTCGTTTCCTAAAACCGACTGAATTTCATTTACCTACTATTGTAACAGTTTTTATGCAATGCATATTAGAAATTATAAATGACAAATTTTTGTGTACCATAAAATAATGTACATTTCTTTGTCATTCAAACCATTTAATTACTGGAAGAAAATAAATATTTGCCTGGAGAATCTGGAAAAGTCAGAGAATTTTATGTAGGCATTAAGTGGGTTTAATTAACCATCCTATGTGACGTAACTACAATGCATCTTAAATTTTTTGTTCTTTAATTTGGACATACTTTTATGCGCTATATTCGCAAATTTAATATATCCGGTTTGTGACCTACAGTTATGTAGGTACATTTATTAATAATAATAATAATGACTTTATTAAGGAAACCAGCGAAGACAAATATTTGTAGGTATATATCCAACACGCAATTTCTTTCCCATACTAAAGAGCTAAATACGGGACTGGAATTCCAACTCGTGGCATAATATAGTAAGAGCTGCCAATAACCTTTTTATCATTAAAGGGTGTGGACTTTTACCTTTATTTGATGAAATGAAACGAGAAACAATAACAGACCACTGGATATTAATTTCAATAAAACGATGTCAGAGCAGAGGGTGTTTGATTCAGGCAGAGCTTGGAATTGAAAGCCAACAGATCTAAATAACCGGCATAAATGATTTTTATATTTATAAATTTCTTTATTTTCTCATTAATTACTAAATTACTTAAATATGCTATTATTATATATTATAAAATTTATCGTATAATAATTTAACACTGGTCGCCCACTTTGTTATTTGTAAGTAAATGGTATTACGAAAAAAAATCACAACTTAAACTTAATAAAACTTAAACAACGAAATATTCTCGTACGATCAGATGAGTGCTTCGAAGACATAAAAATCTATAAAAGATAAAATTAAGTTTTATTACCAAAAAGATGTGAGAAGCAAAGCAAAGGGTGTCTATACGATTGAACAGTTAAACACTGAGAAGCTACAGAAGAACCTCATTGAAATTATTGAAAAATCCGATAATGCCCCGTCTACGCCATATCTCTTAGGTCTTGGTAATAACAATTATATATATAATATGTACTCGCAATTCTTATAAATTATAAAAACCATTTACAATAAGAATATTTAATTTAGTTTTGAATCTAGGTAATGGCAATTTCTTAATATTAGACGGCAATCTGTTATACAAACAACTACCTGCATAAATAGGGACACAATTATAAGATACCTTGGAATAAAACAATGCATAATTTTCACTCACTGTCAAGTCACTTAAGTATTAATTTAACTTACAAAGATTACCCAAAATCTATCAAGGATGATTTCTGCAATAATTGATTAAATTGTGCAATTTGAGTCATACCTATAAACTCAAAATTTTACAGCCATACCATTGAAGAAGACAACACGAATTATAATGAATGACACTTCTGATAAACCGCCTGATATCGTGAGCGCATTTGCTACTTCGTTATTTTTCCGAAACGTTTTCTGCCTCTCAAAAAATCAAAACAGCACAGCAGATATATTAGATGAGATATTAGATATTATATATAACAATTCAGAAGTTTGGGTAGAAGTCTTTTGCTAGAATTTATTACAAATTTATTACATTCGACCCCGCCTAGTTTAAGCTCCCTACAGTGAAATCCAAGGGGTGAAAACAACCCCAAAGAAGTATTTTAATTTTAAGCACCCTAAAATTAACCAGGACCAATTTTAATGAACCTAAAACTTGCAAATTCTTCCGAGATATATTTTAATTTATCTCTTTGAAAAATTAAACAAACATTTCATACCCGGGGGTGAAAACCACCATATCTACCCCAATAAGTACGTCCAAACACCGATAATCGAAATTTAAATTAAACTAAATTTTACTATATTGCAAATACAAGCGTATTGCAATGAAACCTGCTTCATATTTTATTACATTTAAATTATAATTATTGGTTAGAGCAAACCGCGATTTTATTACACCTGCCATTTTCGAGAAATCGCGAGTGATCGGCGTGAATCATAAGCTAGCCCTCATTTCATAGGCCGCCCTCTCGTATCTCTCAAACTAAAAAACGTATTGCATTGAAACTTACATCATATTTTATTACATTTGAATTATAATTGAATAGAGCAAACCGCGATTTTATTACCTACGCCTGCCATTTTCGAGAAATCGGGAGTGGTCGGCGTGAATCTTAAGCTAGCCCGCCCACTCGTATCTCCGAAACTACATAACGTATTGCAATGAAACTTGCATCATATTTTATTACATTTTAATTATAATTGAATAGAGCAAACCGCGATTTTATTATGCCTGTCATTTTCGAGAAATCGGGAGTGGTCGGCGTAAATCATAAGCTAGCCCGCCCTCTCGTATCTCCGAAACTAAAAAAGCTACTGCAATGAAACTTGCATCATATTTTATTACATTTGAATTATAATTGAATAGAGCAAACCGCAATTTTATTACACCTGCCATTTTTGAGAAATATTTTGCTCTATTCAATTATAATTAAATTATAATCAAATATGATGCACGTTTCATTGCAATACGTTGTATAGTTTTGGAGATACGAGAGGGCGGTCTAGCTTCGATTCACGCCGGACCACTCCCGATTTCTCGAAAATGGCAGGTGTAATAAAATCGCGGTTTGCTCTAATCAATTATAATTAAAATGTAACAAAATATGATGTAAGTTTCATTGCAGTACGTTTTTTAGTTTCGGAGATACTAGATGGCGGGCTAGCTTTGATTGACACCCGACCACTCCTGATTTCTCGAAAATGGCAAGTGTAATAAAATCGCGGTTTGCTCTATTCAATTATAATTAAAATGTAATAAAATATAATGCAAGTTTCATTGCAATACGTTATGTAGTTTCGGAGATACGAGTGGGCGGGCTAGCTTTGAATCACGCCCGACCACTCCCGATCTCTCGAAAATGGCAAGTGTAATAAAATCGCGGTTTGCTCTATTCAATTATAATTAAAATGTAATAAAATATGATGCAAGTTTCATTGCAATACGTTATGTAGTTTCGGAGATACGAGAGGGCGGGCTAGCTTATGATTCACGCCGACCACTCCCGATTTCTCGAAAATGGCAGGCGTAATAAAATCGCGGTTTGCTTTATTCAATTATAATTAAAATGTAATAAAATATGTTGCAAGTTTCATTGCAATACGTTATGTAGTTTCGGAGATACGAGTGGGCGGGCTAGCTTAAGATTCACGCCGACCACTCCCGATTTCTCGAAAATGGCAAGTGAAATAAAATCGAGTTTTGCTCTATTCAATTATAATTAAAATGTAATAAAATCTGATGCAGGTTTCATTCCAATACGTTGTATAGTCTTGGAGATACGAGAGGGTGGGCTAGCTTTGATTCACGCCCGACCACTCCCGATCTCTCGAAAATGGCAGGTGTAATAAAATTGCGGTTTGCTCTATTCAATTATAATTAAAATGTAATAAAATATGATGCAAGTTTCATTGCAATACGTTGTTTAGTTTCGGAGATACGTGAGGGAGGGCTAGCTTATGATTCACGCCGATCACTCGTGATTTCTCGAAAATTGCAGGTGTAATAAAATCGCGGTTTGCTCTATTCAATTATAATTCAAATGATCAAATGTAATACAATATGATGTAAGTTTCATTGCAATACGTTTTTTAGTTTCGGAGATACGAGAGGGCGGGCTAGCTTATGATTCACAGTGATCACTTCCGATTTCTCGAAAATGGCAGGTGTAATAAAATCGCGGTTTGTTGTAATCAATTATAATTTAAATGTAATAAAATATGAAGCAGGTTTCATTGCAGTACGCTTATATTTGCAATATTGTAAAATTTAATTTAATTTAAATTTCGATTATCGGTGTTTGGACGTACTTGGGTAGATGGGGTGGTTTTCACCCTCGGGTATGAAATGTTTGTTTAATTTTTCTAAGAGATAAATTAAAATATATCTCGGATGAGTTTGCACGTTTTAGGTTCATTCAAATTGAAAATACCTGTTTGGGGTTGTTTTCACCCCTTGGATTTCACTGTAGGGAGTTTAAATTAGGCGGGGTCGAATGTAATAAATTTGTTATAAATTCTAGCGGAAGAACCATCGCCATATCTTATTTAGTTCAAAAGTTACCAATGGCTGGTGTAGGTTTCAATTAAACCTAGGTTGTTCGCTTATAACTAATTTAGGTACGGCAAGGGTAGTAAAATTAATTTTGGTGGAATAAATTTGTAATAAAAGTGTAATAAATTATGGTATAGAAATTTTGGTGGTGGGCCGAAATGGCTGGTGTAGCTTCAAAACACTTAAATGAAATCATTATAAATGAGGGATTTTGATTTTGGCCAATGAAACTAAAAAAGATGTCATCAAACCGATAGACAAATCTGAAAATTAATTCAATTGTGCTGGTTATAGACCCCATTTCTTTTAATTACAAATCTTGCAAAATTCATATAAATAAACTAATAGCTAAAATTGGTTTATTTCTAAGTGCGATTAAGCATCTAAAAAAATCTAGGTACACGACAGCTACTTTATGGCTACCACTAGCGTGTGGATTCTCAATTTAGATAATAATATGTCATCATTACTTGGAGAGAGCCTATCAAAATAAAATAAAAAAATTAGTACGAAAATGGGTGCTTAAAATTATATTAAAGAAGTAAAATTACCTACTCGAATAAGTGGTACCTATACCTACCTAGGTGGTATAAACTGGCGAATGTTCTTTATATTAGACAAACATTTTATATGTACTTACCTTATTTTAGACTAGAAAAAAAAGACCATTAAAGACTATATTACCAAAGTCTACATATATTAGAATATATGTAGAGTTTGATATTAGATACTGTTATTCCACTAGGAATAAGAATAAGTCATTAATAGTACCTATCTACTATTACAAATGTAGTGAAAATTTTGTTCTTGTGCCTTAGTCTTAATGTATAACTGTGTGTTCCCTTTGAACTAAAACATATTCAATCATCATGGTTACTAAGAAAAAAAATAGTTGTTTCAAAAAACGGTAGCCGTGTTTCACTAAATAATGACAAAAAAAAAGATATCCAGTGGAAACTAATAATTCTAAATATGTATATACTTGCCTACCTGACATTTATGACATTCTTTAAATATACATATCTTATACTTACCTACTTAACCATTCCTACGATCTTTGTCTTTTGTTTTATCTTTTACATATTCCATATATCTCTATTAATTATCTTTATGGTTAGTTATACAGTGCGGTCGTAAATAGCCCCCCCTCCCAGCTAAGTTTCCAACCAGATAAGATAGAGACACCGGACAAAATACTCCGGACTACCGGACGATTAAATGGCATGAAGTTTACTACTTTTTAGTTCAAAATTAAAACCGCAGTTTCCAAAGATGGCGCTGGTGGCGCCATCAGCTTTAAAATTTCAAATGACAAGGTTGGTTATGTGTTACCACATTTTTGTAAGGTTTTTTTTTTATGAACATCCCCTAACCAACAAAAATCCCAAAAATCAAACCAAACACTTCCTACCCAAAATAATAAAAAACTCCAAAAAACCACCCCCACCCAAAAACTACCCCTAAACAAAAATGATCACAAAACAACCCAGGCACGAAAAACAACGAAATCAAAAAAAAACCCTAAAATAAAAACCTACCCCTAACTAAATCTTTCCGAATCTACCCCTAGAACATCCTCCACTAAATAATAAAAAATCCACAAACCACCCCTTACCTATAAACCTCCTTGAACGCATCCCCAATACTACAATATACCAACCTAACCAGTACCTAGGGTGACCAGACGTCCTCTTTTAACCGGACACGTCCTCTTTTTAAGGTTCAAATTTATGTCCGATATATATTTACACATTTTATGCTAAATGTCCTCTTTTTTATCAGACAAAAAAATAGATACACTAAAAATCTGAAGTATTTCTAAACAATGCAAGTTACAATAAGCAACTAAATTGGAAATCATAAATTATTTGAAATTCATCATATATATAATACTACTATATGGAGCCTATGTAATCTTTACCATGTTTCTCAAGTGAAGCCAAATTAGAGTAGTCCAGAATCATATCTATTGTCTCTTTCACGGAGAAACTACCAAATACTCATGCGCAGCAAACCGCGGGAATTTTGCTCCATATAGGTACTGTCGAATACAATAAATTAACTTTATTTTATATTGTATTTTATCTACATATAACGGTTTTTCAATCTTGTTATTAGGATGTTCCCGTATTTATCAAGTTTACCAAAAGAGTGGATGCAGTTTGTATTTGAAAAGAAAATTTTAAAAATACATACTTCAGGTACCTATGCGACTTCATATGGAATATTTCCTTCGCACAAAAGACAAAACCTCGACTGAGTTTTTCGTTTCGGCATTTTGCGATATCTGTGGAATGAAATTAATGAAAATGAGGTACAGTATAATTCATATACCTAGTTCACTACATATTTAAATTTACAAAATGTTCTTATATACCCAAACTTGCAGTTGCGACTGTAAAAATACCGTCGAAATAATTTGATGAGCAAATGTCTCTAATCACTAATAAGTCTAATAGGTATATGAACAAAACTAAAACTACAAGTTACACATAAATAAAACACTTCTAAAACTGCCGGCTCTACGAAAAACACAAATTTATTTTCTGTGAAACACAAACATACCTGAAATACAAAAGATAAACTGTGACATAACCACACCACACCACAAAACGCATATATGACAAAACACATACAGGGTGTCCCAGTGTGAGCGAACAAAAATTTACCAGTGTGTAGGCCAGACCAAAATAAGAATAAAATTTTTATAAAAAAAAAATTCTTCGCTGCACGCCTAACGAGTTCCAGGGTGTTATTTTGTAAAAAAAACAATTTTCCGAGATATCTTAAAAACTCGTTTCGTAAATTTAGGTAATATTTGGACAGTGGCGCAGCCAGGGGGGGGCCAGGGGGCCCGGGCCCCCCAAGCCTTCTTCTATGAACAAAAAAATAAAGAAGCATAATCTCTATTAGTACAAAGCAGTACGAAAATTATCCCTTGAAATAAGCATTTTGTAATTAATGCCAATATTATCTAATAGAGGAATCTATACAGGTATATCCGATCGCATTTTCACGTACAAATATATATATATATATATAATCAAAACCTTATTATACCCGAAGGTGTTAAGGTTAATGTTCACGTACAAAACGCAAGTAAAATCTATACTATATATTGTTCCATTTTTTATTATGTTTTGGAAAATATTTTATTTTATTACTTCTATTATATTTTTTATTACTGTTCATTGTTCTGTTTTTTATTTTTAATAAATTCATGATATTGGTATTTATTTATTATTTATGAATGAGGTAACATAATATTTTCCAACCATTTTCTGAAAAGTTTTCCTCGTCCTCTGGGAAGATCGATTCTATTGGCCCCCCCCAAATGAATTTTCTGGCTGCGCCACTGTATTTGGATGACGTGTACATCTATTAAAGGTCATTAAAACTATATGGTGTTTGTTTAACTCTAAACTTTAAAATCATTGCATATATTTTTCTACATAAAGGAATACAGTCCGTACTTTACACTCAATTTACTCGAAAATGGTTGATTTTAGAGCTGTGTAACAAGAGCACCTTTTTTGTTCAGAATTGATAGCCGATTAAGGAAAACTTAGTTAATTCACGAAAAAGTAGGATATACAAGAGTTATGAAGACAAAACCATAAGGAAGAGTAGACCTAGGCCACCACAAGTGTCAAAGTTAAACAAACACCATATAGTTATAATGACCTTTAATAGATGTACACGTTACCCAAAAATTACCTAAATCTACGAAACGGTTTTTAAGTTGTTGAAGTTATTTAAGTTAAGTTATTACGGAAAATTGTTGTTTTTTTACAAAATAACACCCTGTAACTCGTTAGGCCAGCATCAGAGAAATTTTTTATAAGAATTTTATTCTTATTTTGGTCTGGCCTACCCACTGGTAAATTTTTGTACGCTCATACTGGGACACCCTGTATATGACAAAACAAAAGCCCGGTCTTTCTTTACTTTCGCGCCACATTGAAATTCTTGGATTGGATTGGACAACACTTGGGCATGTGCACAGGAACATTTGTCCGTGAAAGAGAACGAAATATATAACTCCATCTCATAAACCGGCTTCAAGAAAAGCTCGAATAGCTCAATATAGTAGTATTATATATATGAAATTCATCCTAGACCTCTAATTGTCACTCTTTCTCTTTCTGTTAACTTAAATCGAATAAAGAGGGCGATGGGAACAAACATGGTTGAAGAATCCCACAAAAGCCGCCCTTATTTTACAAATTTAAGCCGAATATTACAAAATTACAAAGTAATTATTTGTTTTTATAAATAAAGACCAATAGTTTATAATGTTTTGACGAAATAATGATTGTATTTTTTATAAAATATTTCCCACAGCACCTTTGTCCTCTTTTGTTGTTCAAGGAATCTGGTCACCCTACCAGTACCACAAGTATAAAGATATATCTTTATACTTGTGCCAGTACTATTGTTAAACGCGTTAGATGCACAGCAAGCTTATCATCACTACCCCAAGGCAAGCACTGTAAAAGTGGTTAAGTTCTCTATACAACGGCTTGACTTTTAAATTTCATTGACTAGTTCCGGAGTTATGTGCGTTTGAAAGTTATTTGATGAATATGGTGAATAAATAATTTTATCTCCATATTGGGTATATGTAATTTTCGCACAGGAATGCCATTAGTAAAGATTTTTAAATGGATAACAAGTATTTTATTACTAAGACACCAATAAATAATATATGAAAAAATAAAAGAATCAAATAAAAATAAATAAAAGTAATAACAAACAAATTGGTTATAACTCTTATCACGTTAGTAAATGTTCAAATGGTTCTCTTAGCACTTCTTGGCAATAAAATAGTCTATTCTCAAATTCCCTACGGACATTCCCAAATGTTTACAGTTCCAGTTCTTATGAATTTTTACACTAATTCCCTTAAATATTTCCTGCAAATCGGATGGTAAGGAAATCTTTCATTATAAATTCTTTGAGCTTGATATAAATTACGCTCGACTTCGGGGTAAATAAGGACAGTTTTAGTTTTTCTTTCAACGGACGAATACGCAAATACGAACCAATATTTTTAAGTAAATAATAATAATAATAATAATAATAATATCTCTACCCCTCATTCTAATCGCAAGGATTAGCCCGAAAGTCGGAGACTTGTGTGGGAGAGGGGGTGGCATATCATTATTTCGCGGGCCGCATTTGCGCCGCAGGAACGACTTACGTTAATAGGCCCTAACCACCATTCAGTGCTGGAATGAGGGAAACCTCGAAAACCTCCTTAGTTAGGGGGACAAGTCACACATCAACTGATTTTAATCTCTCACATTAACACCAAGTTGACATTCTTCCAATCCTAGGCCATCGCCAGGATGGTTGCCAAGCCATCCCTGCGAATAAACCTTGATCTACGAGTGAACAATTTAATGAAAAATTGTTGTTGGAATGGGAATTAGAACCCACGACCTCTGGGTTGAGCGATCGAGACGCTAAGCCCTGAGCCACCGGCTCGATATGAAAAGATAATACCACGATTACACGAAAGTAAAATACTGTGACAGTTAACAAGCACATATTATTATGACACCTGGTGAATGAAAACAATGCTATTAGAGTTTTATTTCATAATTAGCCATATTCATCAAATAACTTTCAAACGCTCATAACTCTTACCTAAACCTTACAAATGAGGGATCACATGACCACTCTTGTCATTTGAAGTTTTAAAGTCTGCGGTTTTTTCATGATACACTACCCTCTACACTACCCTGAGGGAATAGTTTTTAGAAGGGAGGTTGTTCATTTTTTTGGTGTGTTTTATGTTTTTTTTTTTAGTACCGTAGATTTAAATATAGCAAATTTTTAAGATACATTCCTCAGCGTTTAATTGGTATGTACAATATTTTTCAGTAAGATAATAATTTATAGCAGAGGCATTAAGAAAAATACTCAGAATAATTTCTAGATTATAGAGTAAATACCGAGACTGAGTAAATACTAGAATAATAGATTAAACAACTATACCTATAAAACTAGGGTAGGTTAGTGATGGGTCAATTCCCGGGTAATAAATGTTCGGGAAATTCCCGAGAATTTATCCAAGAATTCTGGATCCGTTTTTGTTAATTTCAAATTATTTTCAATTCAATTTATTCGTGGTAAGCCATAGGCAAGATAAAGTTAACACAAAAGTCAAATTAAAATATAGATTTATATTTAAAATATAAATTAATAAAAAAAATATTTTCAGACACAAAAAACACATTTTCTTTGGTAAAAACATTTTGATGGCCCGTAGCCTACTGATAGTATTAATAGTACTAATATTATAAAATTATTCTATGAATTTTGTGATTTTTAGCGAAATTTATGTATTGCCTACCATTTATAAAGAATTCTGCCATTCGTAACAGATGGGAGAATTATTTCTTCTGATTTCAAATGAATATTGGAATTGGAATAAGCAGTTTTTATATCAACAGAATCAGCAGAATCAATTTTTATAATTTTACTGTTCTTAGTATACGACATTAATATACACAGTGTGTGTAACCAGTTAATGGTAGACATAATTCTCAAAGACGTAAATTTCAATGCATACTGATAGTTGGTACCGAAGTAGATGCAGTTACCTTCGTTTAAAAAATAATGATGTAGCTATAAATTGCTCTTAATTAAGTCGTTTTAATACTGAACCAATCAAAAATAGAGATATATTAATCAATAATTATTATATTCTAATTTAGGTATTAATCATTATTTACACCACTGTATCCCCAAAAGTTCGACCTTTAAACATAATAAAGAAGCGGAAGTTGCAAATAAATATGAAATACATTCTAATTTCAAATTTTGATTTCAGCCTATGACGTCATGTTGTATCGAATGAAAATAATGACCATATTTTTGTAATTCCGTTTCTACCAGAAATAGACGTCGATCAACTTCCTTGTTTGAAATGGCACATCTTGTACATTTTTACACATTTCATAAAGCGTTGTTTTAGAGATATTTTATACAGAGTGATCCACGTAGACCTTCCATTAGACCTTTCTAGAATACTACTAGTAGTGGAATTCTGAAAATTTATATAAGTGGGTTTCTCACAATTTTCTATCGATTAAAAATATTGCCGATGACGTCACACTTCCGGTTCTAACGGAAGTAGGCATCAACTCGCTTCTTTCAAATGGAATGAACCATTTTTTATTTCATTTTTGGATTCTACGTCAAATTTAAAGGTAAGTTTCATTAGAATAACCCTATCCGTAAACTCAATCGTTTTTGAGATATTTCGACTTTTTCAAAAATTTTGGAAAAAACATCCTTACCCTTAATCGGTTCTATCTCTTCTAGTTTTTAATCTAGAGGGCTAAAATTTTAGACGAGAAATATTAAAAGATATCCAAACATCTGTAGTATTCGAAAGTTGATGCAAGTTACACAGGGCGTCGAAAAAACACCGACCAATTGTGTCAAATTCAAATTTCAATAACGCCTTTATTTTAAATACAACACCCTATGTTTTATAATGCTAATGGATATAGCTTTTAATTCTCTTTCAATTGTTATTAGCATTTCCTATACCTACATCCCACCGATTTGAATTGCTGTAAAGTCAGTTTGCCGATTTAGTTGTAATATTTTTAATAATAATACTCTGGTTACACAAACGAAGACTTTTTAAATTTAATTGTCGTTTATGGGGAGTGCAATCGAATTGTTACTAGAACATGTCGTGTGTTTCAAGAGCCCAGATAAATACAGACCACGTGGTCAGAAGACTATTAAAGAATTGAATATTAAAAAAAGACTATTAAAGACTATTAAAGATTTTTTTTTATTCTTAATGTTATTGTTATCATTATGTGAATGCTGAATATTGTAGATATTTATAATAAATGCATATTGCATTAGTTGTGTCAAATTATTTCAAAAAGTACAATTTGAGTTGTCGGGTTCATTTTGAATGTTTTAATGAGTAATATTAAAGTAATGTTAATTCAGAACCAATACTTACCTAATCAAAAATTAAATAAAAAATTTAAACTAATTTAAACCTAATTAAAAAACGTATTCACAATGCTAATTGGTGCTTATTTAAAAATTCCACATGACTATCTAAACAGTGACAATGACGTTTGATACAAATTTCTTCACATTTAATGTTTTTCCCCAGCCAACCTGCAGCTAACTGTCGGATTATTTTCGTTGCAGCAATAATGTCCAAATATCTTCAAATCGGTGGAATTTAGGTATAGGGAATGCTAATACCAATCGAAAGAGAATTAAAAGCTACATTCATTAGCATTATAAAACATAGGGTGTTGTATTTAAAATAAACGCGTTATTGAAGTTTGAATTTGACACAATTGGTCGGTGTTTTTTCGACGCCCAGTGTAACTTGGATCAACTTTCAAATACTACAGATGTTCGAAAAAGTCGAAATATCTCGGAAAATATTGAGTTTAGGGATAGGGAATTCTTTTGAAACTTACCTTTAAATTTGACGTAGAATTCAAAAATGAAATAAAAAATAGTCTTATTCCATTTGAAATAAACGAGTTGATGTTTACTTCCGTTAGAAACGGAAGTGTGACGTCACCGGCAATATTTTTAATCCATAAAAAATTGTGAGAAACCCCTGTACCTATTTAAATTTTCAGAATTCCAGTAGGCGTAGTATTTCAGAAATGTCTAATGGAAGGTCTACGTAGAACACCTTGCAGAAGGTTTGGTAAGGTCTATCTTTAATAGTAAGGGATATACAGTGCGAACGCCGGCTGTGGAACGCTCTGAATAAAAAAATCCCTGGGGGTCTATGTCAAAAATGCTCGAACACGTCAACCTCAGTTTTTGAATGCGCATCTTCTCATGTAGTTGAAATTTGTTTTTACCCCCACCCCTTTTGTGCAATGACGTCATCGACTTTTTTTTAAATAGCAACCCCAATTTTCTTTTACGGATTCTGATTCTATTCGAAATTCTGGTACCAGCAATATTAAATTTAATGTCATATTCATCTGTTAAGTTAGGTGGTACATTATCACTTTTCATTAGAAATACAGATTTGTAACAAATTAATAAAAAACATCTCAAGAGGCCGTGGAGATTATATTTTATTGAATGACAGAAGGCAAAAAACTAAAAATATTCAAATATCAAACTAAATGTTCAAATTGAGCCCCATTTGTTGCTTGGCAAAATGCAAGTCGATGAATAAATTCCTGCCTAACATTGTGTAACATCGCTGATGTAATTGCCCGGATTTCATGTCGAATTCTTTCTTTTAAAGTTTCGATTGAATTTGGCCTATTAAAATAGACTTTACTCTTAAGGTAGCCCCACAAAAAATAGTCCAAGGGCGTAAGATCTGGTGACCTAGCTGGCCATTCTATTGTTCCCCGTCGTCCAATCCAACGCTCAGGAAAGGTATTATTTAGATAATCTCGAACCATAACGCTATAATGCGGAGGTGCTCCACCTTGCTGGAACCACAAAGCATTATCGGGAATATCAGCGTCATTGCGATTCGGATAGAGTATAGCTAGAGCTGGGACGAGATGATCTCTAAGTAGTTCCAAATATTTGTCACCCGTTAGTGTTCCCTCAATGAAATAAGGTCCTAGAATTCTGTTACCAACAATGCCAGCCCACACATTCAACTTTTGTGGATATTGGGTACGGGCCTCCATCATCCAGTGTGGATTTTCAGCTGCCCAATAGCGACAATTTTGTCTATTAACCGTGCCGTTAAGGCAAAATGTAGCCTCATCTGAGAAAATAATTCGGTTGGCTAAATCTGCATCGGCATTGCACCTCTCCGTAATGCTATCACAAAATTCAATCCTTCGGTCATAATCGTCTTCATTCAGCTCATGAACTAATGTAACTTTGTACGGATGCCACTTATGTTTTTTCAAATATTTTACAACTGATGTTTGACTGATTCCATTATTAGCAGCCAACACTCGAGTAGAACTATGCGGATTTTCTTGCAACTCCACTAGCATATTCAGTTGTATTTCTTCGGAAACGTTTTGATGGTGCCTTGAGTCGCTTCTAACATGACCTCTTTCGGAAAACTTTCTTTCAATTTTACTTACTGTGGAGCGCACTATGGGGTTATCATCGGGATATTTAATATTAAATAAAACGCATACTTCTTCTTGTGTACGCTGGTTATCTCCACAACCTCTCATAATCAAAATTTCAATTCGTTGTTTTTCTGTTAAGTAACGAACCATTTTTCACAAACGCAAATAATAGGGGGAAGTAAATAATATAAAGTAACAATGAGTACCTACTAAAATAACAACAATTAGCTCTGCCAAATCGACTCTACAACAAACTGTCAATAAAGTATCTTAACACTTTGCTGTCAGTTTAGCTTATTTTGTTTTATTTGACATAAATTAGTAAAATTTCCACGGCCCCCTAAGATGTTTTTTCTTAGATTGTTACAAAGCTGTATTTTTTATGAAAAGTAATAATGCAGCTAACTTAACAGATGAATATGACATTAAATTTAATATTGCTGGTACCAGAATTTCGAATAGAATCAGAATCCGTAAAAGAAAATTGGGGTTGCTATTTAAAAAAAAGTCGATGACGTCATTGCACAAAAGGGGTGGGGGTAAAAACAAATTTCAACTACATGAGAAGATGCGCATTCAAAAACTGAGGTTGACGTGTCCGAGCATTTTTGACATAGACCCCCAGGGATTTTTTTATTCAGAGCGTTCCACAGCCGGCGTTCGCACTGTATAGGCAATAGAATGTACAGTTTGTGTAAGGTGTTATATAAAGAACATCCTTTCATTACTAAGCTATGGAGGCTACAAGCTTTATCTTATACCAATTATTGCTCACTGCTTTACCATAAGCTGTTCATGTAGCACATTTTTTCAACATATTTCCTTTATTAAATAGATCTTTTAACGCCTTTACCCCGTAAGAAATGCTTTATCCTCATTTTCAATGTGACAGCATATGGTTGAAACCAAAACTTCAATTAGATACGTATCTAAATTAGTTTCCGAGTTACATCTATTGCTATCTCGTCGTTGGACGACATAATTGTATATTATCTTGAAAATTAAATACATACAGACAATATTTATTCTTATATCAATTGTATTTTTGTATAAATTTGTTTCAGGTATAATGTTTCGACCCTCAGGGTTTTCTGCCCTCTATCTACTACTGTTATTGTATCTACCATTTGTTCCTGTACCAACCGAGAAAACAATGTCTGGTCATACAGGTATTTACCTCAAAATACTAATAGTAATATCTTCTTTAACCGCAGTAGGCCAAATAATATTTCAAATTGTTCTAATTGCCATGCCACCATATGCCAAATTTTTGGAGGTAAGTTGTTTATATAAACGCACTCTTAAGTTTTTATTTAACACAACCAAATTATCTTGTTATCTTTTCAGGATAATGCAATTCTTGAAAAAATTTTGCGACATGCAGGTTTCATAAGACTGAATCACATAGATCCTATTTCCGCTGTAGTGTGGCTTTCCCCTGAAGTTGTAATGCTCGCCATATCTGTAGGTTATTTCATTGCAATGAGAAAATTAACAACTCCTATATCAACTGAGGCTTCCAATGAGGAGGGGGAAAATTCTGCAAACACTCAAAGTCAATTAAAATCGAAGACGAAATATCTTTCATATTTAGTAGCAGTTGGTAAGTATGATCACTGAATAGTAGATATTGTTTCCAGACTACCCAAGAAACTCTTATATAGACTATCAAATCCAGTATTCACCACTACTAACTTTTCTATTTAAACTATGATGTCGGTATTAGCAAAGTTGTTTTGTCTTGACGATTTTGTCTTAATTAGTATTTTTAGTACTTCAAAGTATATTTTAAATGCAAGACTGCATACTTTTGAATGGCCAATCTTTAATATACCTAATTGACTACATCTAAAAGTAATGTATTAGATAATTGACTACCTCTAAGACTGTAGCATCACCATATCTAACACATTACCCTTAATTATGTGTGCTTTTAAGCTTATCTCTCTTTCTGTTAGAGTTAGACCCATTGAGCTTTATATCAATATACTTGTAAAAAACTATATTCAAACCTTTAAACGCATACAGGTTGTTCCAATAAAAAATATGGACTTTAATTCATAACTTAATTCAGTAGGTTTATAAACAGTTTAGACCATTAGAACCTATTAAAGTCATCAGAAAAATAAAACATCTTAACTGATCTGGTTCCTTTAATAATAAAAAGATAGTAATGGCGAAAACTTTATTTGATACAGCTCATACAGGGTCTTTCACCTAACCGGTTCTTTATATAGACGTTTAGAGAGTTGATTGGGGTGATAATTTCTTAATTATCAAATTAACAAATTTGTTTGGACTCCTCCATTTGAAATTTGCTAGACATTAGGCTAAGAATATATAGATGACTTTTACAAGGGACTATTGACTATTCGAAACATTGAGCTATCCAGGCATATACAAAAAGTTACCTTATAGCATATCGGGTGCTCAGAATCAAGGATACGGCTAGAGTAGAGCGACGAGGCGTCATATTCAGATAGAGATTACTTAAGCGACAAGAGGCACACAAGACTGCGGTGGCCACAGTGGAGCAACTGGTCGCTATGCGTTTTTAGTTATAAACATGTATTCGGACAGTGAAGACGAAATCCTTCTGGATAGTTTTATTTGCAAATCAGTCATATTAAGGCAAAGAAAGTGTGGCGTTCATAATATCAATAAAAAAAAGAAAAATACTTGGAGAATATCATCAGCTTTTTAAAGAACTTAAGAATTATCCAGAACATTTTTTCAATTACATGCGGATGGATTTAACAACGTTTAATTACATTCTTGACATTGTTGGACCACATGTAAACAAAAATTGGACAAATTTCAATTCAATGCCCATAGGACCCGAAGAGCGATTGGTGGTCACGGTTAGGTATGAATGTAGAAATAATATAAATAACTAGAAATAAATCTGTAACTACTAAACTCAAACCTTTATTTGGCACGTTGGGTAGACAACAAATATATTATTTAAGTTCCAACATAGAAATATAAATAAATATATAAAATATTCTAAATATAAAAATAAACTCAACATTTGTGATGAACAGGTCCAAACAGATTATTGATTACTTGTGAATGTATTGTCTTGACTCTCCTCTATATCATAATTAAACAACGTTCATACTGCAAAGACGCGTCAATGTCGAAAATAAATAAATCTCGTCGCTCGAGAGATCTCGAGAAGTTGACGCATACCTCGTCGTACCACTCTGGCCAGAACACATGCTACCTGTATGTTAAAATCACATAGCGACAAGTTGTGTCTCTTGCCTTTATCTGAATCTGAAGCCTCGCCACTCTACTCTGGGCGTACCCTAAGGTTAAACTTTTGCAAGATATTTTGATTTTTATGGAATATATTTGTTTGGACTCCGCCATTTGAAATTTGCTAGACGTTAGGCTAAGGTTATATAGATGACTTTTACAAGGGACTATTCGAATCATTGAGCTATCCAGGCATATACAAAAAGTTACTTTATAGCATATCGGGTGCTCAGAATCGAGTATTAACTTTGGTAAACATCAAACCCCCAAGAAGTTGTTTTTTTTTTTTATTTTCAAATGGAATGGTGTATGTATACGGTGTCACATGTACAATTTTATTCTCTGTTGATTTGTATGATTCACTACACTTTCTATTACTATATATCTCTTTTAGTTAATAATCAGGTTTATAAAAATTGGCAAGTACGTGGATTAATTATATTGATTTCTAAAGGATGGCTATCAAAATTATATTATAACCAGTTAATATTTTATAACACAAGTTATATAAAATGTTTGTAATTTTATTACAAAAAAAAAAAAAAAAAAATATGACAGAAACTAAGCTGAACAGAGGCACACATATATACAATATTCCATAGAAACTGCTCTAGATTATGTTTTATAATAAAACTATTTTGTTTATTTCAGCATTATTTATTTTATTTTCAGCATTTTTATTTCATTATTATTTCAGCAGCATTTCCTTCTCTCGTGTGCCGAATTTATATTTTGAGACTCTTTTGTGTTCTATTTGTTCCTAAAGATTTAATATTAGCTGAAAGTACACTTCACTTTTAATAAAATCAATAAAAACAAATCTAGTTGGGATAGATCTTCATGATCCGTTATTTATTAGGATTATTGTGCTTAGAAAATAATAGCAGCCATATATAGCTGTTTTTAAAAATTATATTTGCCTATGTATGCCTTTGTTCCTGGTGTTTATGACAAAAAAATAAAAATCGACCTATAACTTGAAAACAAAAAATTAAGGTATCAGTGTTATATTAATAAAATTATAAATTTGTTATACAATATTCACATGTTGTTAATGTCATTTTTATATCATCCTTAAGAAATTCTTTCCAATTATATACTTTCCAATTTTCACAGAGACGATTAAAAAGAAAAGCAAGAGTTACGTACCTATAGGGAACCTTCATACCAATCAATAGAGAATGAAATTATCACCCCGACCCTCCAAAAGTAACAAATCAGTTGTGAAGGATCCTGTGTATATATATATATACATATAATATTTTGCAGGTAGATACTGCGTCCTTATAGCTCTATGCTCAGCAGCAGTATTGAGGCCATCTATCCTTGGCGGAATTTATTTTATTGTATTCCTAGCATCTGCAACATGGTGGGCATGCTATAAACAATTGATTAAGGGTTTTGCAATTGTCCTGCGATGTCTTATACCCATTGTTTTTATCCATTTAAGTGCATTGTATTCATATCAGTTCCAATGGCCACAGGAACTTTTGGAAAAAAATAGTACTTATGCAAGGTAGAATTTTATTACATAAAAAATATTGTTATTCTATAAATGGTTATGGTTCATTTTAATAAAAACTATCCACTAAGTAACTGTATATCACATTATATCAAGATAAATAAGTTTTTATTCGAGCCTGCTCTCAGAAAATTCACGAAGAATGTTTCATTCATCACATTTTAGTGGTATTAAAAAGAAGTTTGACACCTCATTAATCAAGCCAAAGTTTAGGTGATTGAGCTATCCTGGATAGCTCCTTGATCCTGGATATGGATCCTCAATAATGGAATATAGCAAAGAAATAATAATTGCAAAGAGTTAAAATCTTGCAGGAATTTCTGTAAGGGTATATTCGATTTACTCAGCAGCACTAAAATCCACAAGATGAACTCTACAGATCTGGCACAGGAATTGATGGTACTTTTACAGAGGGAAACCTTGGGTATTCTGTTAGAAAATAGTGGAGTAGTTTTTGATTAAAATTGTGAAAATTTTTTTTTAGTATAACCAAATGAAGCCAACATAGTTTTGTTTAGTATATTATTTTGCATCAGAAATGGCTATTTACGACATTTTTCATTAGAGCCGACCTTTTTTATTAAAGAAAAATACGTATAATTCAGGAAATTTGAGTACATGCTTTTTTTATGAATATCATTCGATATCTAGATAACTTGGTAAATCGATTTTTTTTTTGTAAAAATAAATGTTAATTACGAATTAACATTTCATGTAGCCAAAATTTCACCAATCATCAAACTTTTTTATTTGTGGAAATTTTTATATACAAACAGCGAATGAAACAAAGGTAACAATATTGAAAAAGTTTTTAAAACAAAAAAACTTTCAAAGGAGCTCTGTTTTCGAAATTTGAATTTTTATATCCGAGCGTCTTGCATATATTTGGTGTTTCTACCTACTCGACTTACGAGTTAGGAGGCGGTAGGTACCTATAATACCGCGTTTTTATTTGACTACATATTTTATTTAATTAACTGTAGTGGTTCAATAAACATACAGTAGGTATATAAAATTAAATTTAGTAGGGACTACATGCAGTGAAATTATTGAAAATTATGTTTCAGTATAGTTTTAATTAATAATATATGTGTTCGTTATCTGAATCAGGTATTTCGATTAATCCATTTTCACATAATTGGCATTTTAATTCCTCTTTAATGCAACCGTATGTATTATTTTTGCAAAACTTCTCAAAAGAATAAATCGACATAATTTTTCGGACTTCCTTTGGCACTGGATCCTGCGTTAACAATATAAACTCCCAATGCCCTTTTTCAAATTTTCATCCATATTTGGAAGGGTTCTCAATATTAGTTATCGGCAAATTCTACCAGTCGAACCATCGAAGAGAAAATTGTGTCAAATTCTATTGGTGGGGCATTTAAAGGGCAAATATGCTATGTTCGAAACGGGAATAACTATTATTTTTTGATAAAATATAATCAGTTCAGCCTAAAAAACTGCTTTCTTAAAACATTGTCATCTATTTCATACTAAGTTAAGTCGTGTCGAATATCACCTATGTTTATGTGTTTTTCACCTATCTAATTCTTCTCTCTGATTCACATTTAGGAGGCCTTTGGTCTCAATGGGGTCTTTTACACTTCAAAATATTTTGAATAGATAAATTCACCTCTTCTGTACTTAAGGAACATTTTCCACATTAAGAATATTATCAGAAAGTGGCACAGTTTTAGATTTTTCCACCATTGCCATTGAATGTGTAGTACTCTTGCCATCAACTGTTTCTTCTACTGTTCGACGCTCTAGCTGAGTCTATTATTCGATATTGTATAATTATTTGAGATGGATTGTATGAAGCAAATTTACAAATGCTTCAAGTAACTGAAAATACGTTACTAAAAATAATGCTTAAAAAAAACAAACAGCACTCCACTGCTCTTTTATTTAAAGAAAGTGGAGTGTTTATTGTTAGAAAATTATATACTTACCATAGTCTATTATGGTATATGTCAACAGAAATATTGTATACAACACATTTATATAGTACCAGGGCAGTAGAAAGTTATTCTGCAGTGATTCCATTGTACAGATTAACTCATACGCAAAGATTTATTACGTATTTTGCTCCAAAAATATTTAATTTATTACCTACATGCATTAAAAGAATCGAAAATAAAAATAAGTTAAAGAAAGAGTTGAAACAGATGTAAATAATAATTATGATAAATTTAAAATTACTTATGAATGATATATAAATTTCTTACTTACTCGTCTACTGACTACTGTTCCTTATCTCATCGGGAGCCTTTCTATTTTTATTTTTAATTTTTATTTTTCATCAAGAGTCTTCTTATTTTTAGTTTTATTTTTATTTTACTTGTTGTTTCTTAATTGATGTATTGTGATTGTGTACTATACATACACACATTGTCATATTTAATGACATATTTGATATTTGAAAACAGAACAGTCCTTTTAATTTAAAAATTATATACTTATCCAATAACATACCTACTTGTATAAATATTATAAATATCATTTTTTTTTTGTTTTCTTTTCCCACTCTTATTACGAATTAAGCACATATTTCAATTATCAAAGACATTCACACTATATAGATTTTGCTGAAGAGTTAGGTTTAATATTTTGTTTACCAGACCTAACAATTTTCATGTTTTGGATGCTTGTTCAGTTTTTTCTGCAAGATGTATTTAAAACGATTTTTATTTTGCCAAATAAAATCGCTTCTTTATGCTGTAATATTCTTTCACCGCATTTATCTAGTGTTTTTTCAGCCGCTGCAATAAGTGTCAATAATCCTTGTGTTCTAGGATTGTGAACAATATTTTGTCGGGCATAGTAATAATACTATTTCCACAGATGAAACACTCCATGTTCCATTTTATGTTTATTATACATTGAATAATTATAAAAAACTGTTTCTAATATTGCACTAAAATAAAAATTGACACATACAATGCATGCAGGCGTCTAACAAAAGTAATGGAAAACGCGTTGCGCATGAGTGCAATCGCCGACCTTAAGAATTGTCAGTAAAAAAATTCACACAAGAGTATAATTACATTTAAAATTTGATCTCATCTGAAACATTTTCTTACTGTACGCTTTAACATTTTTGGTTTTGGTTGTATGCAGGGGGGTTGGGCTGACAAACCGCACGGCGCTTCAATTTAAAAATTATTTATTTGGAAATCAGGGTTCATACATTTTTTCTTTCTAAAACTTTTTTTAATTTCGATCGCTGCAGGCATACAAAAATTTCTTGAAATAAAAAAGTTTCTCGCTTAATCAAAATTAAGCTGCATAATAGATGATTTCTTATATTAATAGCATTTTTACGAAAACACTAAAGTATTTTTGGAATCGTGTATTACATCATAATAATTGCTGACTTTTCTGGTTTAAAATAAAAAAAAATCATGTCGCTAGATCAATTGGTTAACGATGTATTGAGTGATATATATATATATATATATATATATATATATAAAAATACAGTGAAAGAAAATGCATCAGTTAGGACAATTTTTGTTAATAAAACAAATGTATCCTATAAAAAAATTTTGTAATTGGCCATTCCATCTAGCCAACAACTTATAGAATAAGACTATGTTGTTCTGTTTTGGTTATACTCAAAAAATTTTTTTTTCGCGAACGGAGCGTCTTTTCTCAAGTTTGTTACTCCACTAAAATCACTTCCAGGTAGTATGATTCTGGATAAACAATTGCCACCCCCAGGAGGCTGATTTAAACTGCATACCAGGAATAACTGGTTGGTACAGGAAGGTTATCATAATAACAGTAATTGAGTGTGCTATTAAATCCTTTCAACAATACAATTCACTAAGTGAGGATGGTGTGTTTCCCACTTGAGTAGGAGTTGCTCTACTAAAAAAAGGACTGGAAAGTATTATACCCTACCTCATCAGATTGTTCAGAGCTAATCCGGCATGGTGTTATATCTCAACCAGTTATTCAGCAGTTAGGGTTGTTGTTGTTGGAAGGCTGCATGGTTACCTGCAACACTTAGGTCTTTCAACCCATTGTGCCTGCCGCTAGTCGAGAGCTATTGGAAGAGACCCGTGCTATGTGGATAGGCCAACACCAGTTCTACTGGACGCTCTCTGATGTCCTGAGGCGGGAGAAATGTTGCACCCAGATGTTTGTGTCTCTTGACCATGAGGCAGGCACAGCGATAGAGGATGTGAATGGAGTTCTCGTCATCGTGTCCACAAAACCTGCACCTTCTGGTATCACTAAGGTCAATAGTATTAAGGTGTTTGTTGAGATGTCCGTGACCTGTTAACAATCCTGTGACAATTCTTATGCTGTTACGACTTAGCGCAAGTATTGATCGAGTTGCGTTCGACCAAGACCCTTCAATTAAGAGCCTGGCTTGTCGCAGCCCAGTCCCTATTCGACCATTCTTCCTCTGATCTTTTCCTGATCCAGTTTTCAATATAACTAGGCTGAAGCCCGAGTACTAGTTCAGGCCCTGTAAACTGTATACTTGAGCCTCTTTTGGCCAGTGCATCGGTCTCCTCATTTCCAGTTATGCTGTAATGACCTGATACCCAGCTCAATTAGTTCTATTGAATTCCGTTAGCAATGTTTGTCAAAGTGTGCCTTGGGAATATAAAATTCAATGGATTGTAATAACCCACGTTAATTTCTCATAAGTCAGATGTTATGAAAGATCCGGTATACTGAGCACTACCATTTAAATTATCATCGGCACCATCAACCTAGCAGAGCTCTTTCATTTATGCAGCATGTTAACCCTAATATGAAAAATCAATTGAAGAGAAAAAGTTTATTGGGTTCATCCTCAATGGCAGAAGAATAGAAATTACAGTAGGTATTTATAATTTTTCAAAAATGATTTGAACCTTGACGAGCAAAAATTTTAACTTTTTTATCGAATGACAAAATTACATTTCATAAATGACTTAAAAAATTGTGCTCGATGCATTTCAAGGATTATACTTCCTGGAAGGATACCCGGTCATCCCACATATTTCTGTACCTACTAGCCAACCAAGTCTATCAATAATAAATTGAAATGCATCCTGTCTCTAGACTAATAAATACTACTAATGGCTCACTAATATCAGCAAAGACGCGTTTGCCAGTCGAAGATTAAGCTTGTCAGCGATTAGCGACCATCAGTCCCTGGACAACTTGCAAAACACAATCACACTACTACCCCACTTCATTGCGACATAATTTGCTTACTACTACTAAATTGATCCTGAATTGAATTGTAAACCAAGTGGTGGGAATCTTAACTATGCAATACAGGCTTAGGAAACACATATTCAATAAAATTTGATTTCAGAAGGGGAAGGGGTGAATGAAACATTCTTTGAGAATTTTCTATAAGCAGGTGCTCCCTTCAAATAAAAGTTCAGATTTCTCAGGAGTTTACAAAGAACAACTAAACTATACAAATCCTATATATTTAAAGTGGTAGTTTTTATTAAGATACATTATGTAATTTTTCTTCAGTGCAGTTCACTATATAATACACTATGTGAAATGTTTATCATTTCATTAATAGGTATATATCTTTTTTTGTTTTTTAGATATTTTGGACTTACACAACTCATAACCATTTCATCTGATAATAGTACTGAAGATCCTAGGAAATTAATATATACTGATGAAGAGTGGGCTTCATATATTAATCCGATTGCTCTCTATTTTTTATATTATATTCTAGTTCTTGAAGCAAAAGGACTATTAAAACCAGAGGTACATTGTTATTGTAAAAGTATATTTTTGTTTGAATATTATTTTAACATCTTAATCGGCCCTGTCAATAATTGCAAGTGAAGTTCTGGAGTAATGTAACAGACGTATATGTACATCATTGCCATTAAATAGAAAAGCGTAGGTATATTTTTCCAAATTAACAAAAAAGGCAAGTAAATAAAACTTATTTTGTATTCACATATAAAGTAAAGAACAAGTAAGTGCCTTACAATAGGACAAGCTCCAACTTCAGTAAAGCCCTCGACACGTAAAGGACTAAGATATATTATATAAATAAAAGCGAATCTAAACTAATACATCCTATGATGGTATATGGCACAATATTGGGCAAAACATAATCCGTACGGTATTCTTTGCAGTAATAACGACTCTCTTTACAGTTTTTTTTGCGGTTGATTGGACCATCTATCTAAAAAAGTTAGTGGCAACGTCTTCGTTAATTTAAATGGACTACCCTTCATATTTTTTTATTTTTGTATTCTACATTAAATTCTGAGTAACTTTTGTTAATATTTCCCTATACCTATTTCAAGCCGTCTTTGAGATATTAATTAATTTTCACTTAAAATTGCACAAGAGGTTTGTATTTTACCGGATAAATTTGGATTGTTTAATGGAAAACTGTTGCCAAGCAATTAGACGAGAAAAACTGTCAACTATTAAAAGCGCGACACCAAAGGTTTTTAGATTGACAGTTTTTCCAGTCAAATTGCTAAAGGAAACAGTTTAGAATTTAAACAACACAAATTTATCCGGTATCAATACAAACATCGAGTGTAATTTGGCAGGTCAATTTAATGAATAAGAAATTTAGAAACATATGAATGCAAACTTAATGAAACACTAAAAATAAACATATTTTTATTTGAGCATCACCGAATCGATTTATTGTTAGTGTTTAATAATTCAATAACTTGTTGACAGAAATGTCAAACTATTTATTTTGGCAACGGACACCGCGATAATTGATTAAAAAATGAATAAGTGAAAAAACCACTAGTGCATATTTGTCGCTGTAAAAGTTGCAGGTAACTTTTGTCGCTGTCAAAGTGACAATTGCACTGTGGCATATGGGATTTTTTATATATAAATTAAATTTTCAAATTTATTGACCAAAATTTGTCTTTAAATATGCCTTTCTACCATGAAATAATCAGAAGGTCGCCATATTTCGGGCGAAAAATGACAATATTTTAACCATTTTTCGGTACAGAAATCTTGGAAAATATTATAGATAGAGCAAAACTGATGACATCAATAGAAAATATAAAGATTCAGTTATCAGTTCTAGACATTTCAATTGTTCATAAATATATTTATTTTCTGTAAAAAAGTATGTTCTTCTCTTATATCCAGAAAAAGATACACATTTCTTACACAGCATTAAGAAAATTACCGAAAATTTTACATGCACTTTTTCATAAAGGTCATCCATGTTTGTTTGTCAATCAGGTGAATTTTTAGTTAGTAAACTGCCAAAACTGGTTTGCATATAGGCTCGTTTACTGTTTTATAGTTCAGACATTTGAGGTCAGGTGGTTCCTAAATTTGAAGATATTTTCTCACATTTTGACACAGTTCATAACATGACAGAAATTAGACTATTATGTTGTGTGTTTAGAAATATTTACTTAGTTTAAAAAACTAATTCCATGTTGGGTCAGAAATTCTCAGAATGGAATGAACATTTAGTTTGAAAGTAAATATTATTTTAATATATATATATGAAAGGGGTTACATCTTTCGGCCTTCTCTAAATAGATATACTTATTTAAATAGCAGATGAGTGCTATAATGAATTTAATATAGGCATGAAGATATTAAACTTTTATGGAAACGAAGGAAAGTAATAAAAACTTATTTTAAATTCAAATGTTTTAAAAATATAGTCGGCGTGCTTGTAAGTAATTTCTTTCTGAAAATTGTTAATGTATTAATTTATGACTGTAATGTATTAGTTCATATAAATAGAAAGAGGCCTATATTAATAAAAATAGAGTTGAGGCTGGTCACAAGCTGATGAAACGTTGCAATATGAAAATTTTACTGTCATATTATATAGTGTCAATGGAAGAGTGTTTTTTGTGTGAGTTTTATATATTTATACAGTGTGTCCAAAGCGATAATGTATTGTTATCAGTTATTGTAAGAGATAGAGAAACGGTTAAATTAGTGATGTTTTGTTGAATTTTATGGTGATTTCAAATATATTTTCCATTGTATTCTATCTTTTTTAGATTTATTCGTAATATTTGGAAAAAATAAAATTGGAATTAGGCCATGAAAAATTTAAAACTACTGAAAACAAAAAAGAAGTAGCTTTAAAATATATTTATATATACAAAATTGGAATTAGGCCATGAAAAATTTAAAACTTCTGAAAACAAGAAGTAGCTCTAAAATATAAAGTCCGGCAGAAAAACCTCTCAGATTTTGCTCCGCCAATGTGTGCGAATTAACTATGGGAGAGGGATGGAGTGTGTATTGTTAGTAAAGGACCCCATGCCGTTTTAGTTCCCATTATGAATTGGACAGGTGAGCATCGTGCGTTTGCCATCGAGACATTTATCAAAAATTAAGATTCGGAGATAACGACCCAAATAAATTTTAGTACTTTCTACTCGCTTTGTGCTTGGCAGACGTGCTCCTGTTCCTGGCCCTTCATTTAAGAGTCTGGCTTATCGCAGCCCAGTCCCGTTTGACCATTCTTCCTCTGATGAGAACTGGTTTGGGCCCGGTAAACTGTATACTTGAGCAGAATATGTCAGCTTTCAAAATCAGCAAAAATATAGTCAGCAAATATAATAGCAAGAAAATTGACTTTTGATCACTTTTACAAGTCATTTGAAAAAAGATTATTTCTAATCCACCCTGTATATTACTTCAAATATTTGACTAAAGAATGAGAGACCTTCAGTCCTTGCCTAACCGTACCCTAAAGTTTAACTTGTGATTATTTTGTTGTCGAGGATTTCTTTAAAAACGGATTTTGCTCAATAAATTTGAAAATTAATTAATATTTCGAAGATGGCTTGACATAGGTATAAGGAAATATTAACAAAAGTTACTCAGAATTTGATGTAAAATCTAAAAATGACAAAATATAGAGGGTATTCCATTTAAATTAACGAAGACGTTGCCAGTTACATACAACTGTCAACATTACACTCCCAAAAATATTTTAGGTCGATAGAGCATATTTTGTTACTTGTTACCTTGGTAACCAAATTTTCCAAACGATTGATTGACCGGTTCTTCATCTACTTCTAATACTCCATTCACTCTGAATCACCCTGTGTATATATATACAGGATGTTCACTTAGTACGCAGAAAGCCAATATCTCAGTCAATAAAAGAGAGGTATTTTTTAGTGAAACTATTCGATTTAGCCATAGGGAAAGCTTCAGCAAATTGGTGAGTATTTATTGGTGCTTCTTATTAGCCCTATAAAATACAGGATGTTGAAATTTGAAAAAATTGTTTATTTGCTTTTCAAATTGATTAAAGTTGGCACAGATTATAAACAACCCTGTATAAAGTTTGAAAAATTTCTATGTATTTTCTAAAAGTTCGACTGGCAACTGTAAAAATTATATCTATCATTTAATTTTCCAAAAATATGAAGCTGCAGTTGACTGCAGATTACAGCTTATGGTGTTTGGTATGGTATGATGTTAAAAATATAAAGTTTAAGTACAGGGAAATATGATGAAAGTCCTACTAATATAAGTTACTACCTGTCCAAGAAATACGGAACACCCTGTAGAAGTGAAATTATTAATTTATCTGGCAACATCACAAAAAAAGAGTTAAAATAACTCTTTTATCAAATGAGATATTGGACTACTGGACTTCCGTGTACTAGTTGGGCACCCTGTGTATGCATACGAGATATTTTTATATCATTATGTACAAATATGAATGCTTATTTTAAAAAATATATAATACAGTAATTTATTAACAATAAAAGGGCTCGGAAAAGCTTATATTTGGATACATTTTTCAATATATTGATATCGATAACTTGAGCGGAGAAAAAATGTCAATATAGCGAGTAAAATATAAGAGTTTATTGATAACTCTAAATTTATCAATATATGTATTGAGGACATTAATATTTTTTGTCTTAAAGATTTATAATATCATGTGGCACTACATCTAAACTTCTGTCCAGAAATATACCATTTTCATACTTAAAAAAATCAAAAAAGGCTGGTAGATGACACAAGGGTTTGCAGTACCATACATTTTTTTTGCACTTGCCCCGATATACATTTGATTTTGAGTAATTTTCTAGTTTATGATATTAATATTACGAGATTTGTATTAGATAATAAAATATTATATCTCTGAACCCAAGTAAAACATTTATAAGATATGTTAAATAGAAGTAAGTTCTTTATTTTACTTAAACTCATCCGACAGAAATTTTAGAAATTCTTAACTACCATACAGGATACTTCATGCACTTCATGGTGTGTGGCCTATTAAACATCATAGAAAAAGATGGAAAATAATTTGATCTGAAAATTTGTTTTCTGGTATCGTTATTCAATAAGGATAGTACGAATCTACATGACACTTCCAGTTATACCAGAACTAGTTATAAACTTCGTTACATCAAATCGAATACTCTGTAATCCATTAAAAATATAAACATATACAGGTTGTTTCATTTGGAAACACAAGATTTAGAACTATTTCCAGTATAACTATAAGTGCCACTTACATGTTATCATTTTCATTTTCGGTCTCTTTATAACATCTACTCAACCACTCATTGGGGCACTTCAATGCCTTGTATTTGCTGAAAGTATAAAAGTAAAATCACAGCAACAGTCAAATTTACATTTTGATAAATGACAGGAAAAATAAAAATTAAGCAGGAATCTCACTTTATTTCGCTCTATAATGTCTAATAAACTATTCACGATTAAGTGCTTTGTATTTACTAAGATATAAAAATGAAATTACGGGAGTCAAATTTATATTTTAATAAAGCATTAACACAAAAACAGATATGAAACAGAAATTTGTTTTTATTGCCTTGTAAAGCAGATATTATTTGTTCTATATAATCTATCAAGTTAAATTCCGCTAAATCTGTTGTTTATTGATTGGAAGCTGTTCATTGTGATACATTACTAACCCATCTACTAACATTTCAGTCGCAAAAGAAGCAAGGTCCATTTTCTAGATTGGAGGGTAGTTTTTCCGGACAACTCGGACGTCAGATGTCACAACGTTTATCAAGGAGGCAACTAATGCGTTCTGCTACTACTAAAAAACGTTGGCGAAGTGCTACTCGAAAAGTTCGAGTAAGCATTAGTGATGATGTCAAAAAGTTAGTCATACTGGAGCTCTTACTTCTTTTCCACAATACCATATTTTTTATGTATGTCATATGTTGTTAGTATCATTATTTAGCAAAAATAGCGAGTGATGTAGAGTCATGTAACTTGATCTAAGATTTAATTTATTACTTAATTCTGATTGTATAAGAATTATGTAAAGCGCTAAGATTATAAAAAATAAATTATGATTAAATAATATTCTCTTAAAAAAATATTAACTTTAAATGTTATTCAAAGATCATTGGAATGGAATTTATTTTGTTTGAACTCATATATTGTAGATGGTAAGCCAACGAATAAACTTGTATCGGGACTAATTCTTGAATATTGGATTTTCCTTAAGAGTTTTAAAGTATTAGCGTGAGTTTAAGTTCTATACTCAGTATTAGAGCTGCAATTTAACATAAGAATAATTTTGACAGGAATAGTTAAATGGAACATGCCAGAGAATATAGCTTGCGAACAGACTAGACTTGTTTTAGTGGGTACCTTTTAACATCAATTACACTAAATTAAGTGTGAAAGACTGTGTAAAAATATAAAAACATTTTTACTGATTTTTAACCTTATACTCATTTTTGACCCTATTTAGTTTTATTTATGTAATGAAAAGGCTATTTTAGGGCGTCTCCTTGAAGTTATTTTACATACTTAAAAACTTGGGTTAGTTATACTAGTTTGTATTTATCTTATAAAGAATAATCAAGCGAAAAATTAAGTATCTGTTAAAGGTCTAATGTAATTGACTGCAGTCATCCAGTAACAACCTCCCTAAGAAAATGAACACTTTTTAACTCCCTACAAAAGTAGTAGAAGTACCTACTGCATTAGGTAATTTCCAGGAACTTGCCTTGCATCATTGATATAATAAATTTCCCTTAAAACAAAAATAGTTACTTTTTATTCTAATAATAATATAATTATATTTCTAACCCTCCTCCCAATCGCACTGATTATCCCGAAAGTCAGAGATACTCGAGTGAGAGAGGAGTATTGACATATTATTCTGTAGGTCACATTAGCACTCAGGAACGAATGCGAGAAGTGCCTACTCTAAATAGAGTCTGGCATGATAAATATATATTCTTGAATGTCCAAGTAACCTCTATCTAGATATTAAATAACAGTATAATAATATCTCTACCCCTAATTTTTTAGCCTGAAAGTCTGAGACTTATACAGGGTGTAACTTTGAATGGGGGTCATATTTATATGGGGGCTTCCTTTGAAGTGTAGGAACGCATATCTATAGTTTTTTTTTTAAATTCTGTTGTGAAAATTGAATATTTTTTAACCTTTTTTTCCGTATCGTGATACCCTGCCACTGAACAGCGCTCAACGTGTCTTTAATCCGATCCGAGCCAACCCCACCTAAAGAAGGCGGTGCCCGCTCTCAGGCAGTTGGGAGATGCACTGTTGTCAAATCTCCCGTTAAAAAGCAAATTTCCACACCACATGTGAGGTATAGCTCTTTGGTGCGCTACTTTTATTTAGTGGGTGTTCGCCAGGAGCCCTATTGTCCCACATAAATAAAAATGTAATTTCCTTAAATACAAGTTACTAATAAAACAGTAACATTCAACAGAAAACAATAAATAAATAACGGTAAATGGTAATAAATAAATTTGTCAACTTACCTATAACAGGTGTTCGAAATTATCTCCGTTGCACTCTAAACATGCTTCAACACGTCGCATCATGGAGTGTCGTACCTTATTAAGATCCATATTTTGTCTTATGTGGTCCGCGATATCTTCTTCTAGCGGCGGCACCACTTTCTCCGGACAAAAAGTAAGCCCTAATCATATCCACCTTCTCTTGGTTCGTATACATTTTCTTTTCAGAATATCACTTCACTTCACTGTCGCTAAACACTGAAAATAACAGCACACGAAAATATTTCACCAAAAACGACTTATTAGGTTATACACTTACACTCCACTAAATAATATTTTTAATGTTATTTAAATCATTTCAATATTTCTCGACGTAGGCACAAAATCACTTGCATTCACATCCACATCTCATTTTACACTGAAGAGAAATAAAAATTGTTATTTCTAATGAAACACTTGTGCCGATTTATGTCGACACAATGCGTAGACCCTTTTTTGCCCCCAGTTATTAATGTCAATTGAAACTGTAAAAAAAATTCCGACAAAAGAAACACCTGCACTGTTTGTCCTTTGTCGGAATTTTTTATGCAGTTTCAATTGAGGTTATAAACACTACCCGTGCTATTTAGGAAAAAAAGGACAGATGCATATTCCACTCGGTCAAGGTCAATGTTATAGGGTTTTGACACTGACATAGGTATCTTCTTTAAGCTGTGCTTTAAAAAATGTAAGACATGTTTATTGAAAACTTTAATTTAGTTCTATGAGATTAAGTAAATACATTCATTATTATTTAGTTACAATTTATCAAATAATAAAAATATTATTTTAAAATGTTACGTACTTAAACTTAGTAACGTATCCTAATCAATTTTAACAAAAACTATGGTAAATAACATAGCGCAGATTTGTACAAAAATAATTTGGCTACAAAACTTGCTTCATTTTGTCACATATGATTAATTGTATGGCAACCCCGCAAGCGCCTAGTGTCCTGTCAGAGTATTGTAAACATTGTGTTTGGACGAGGTGATGTTCAGTAGCGCCGTGCACCAGCATTTACGTGCATTTTAAAAAAGTAATTATAACTCGGCTAGTTATTTGAATAAAAAAAAAACTAATTGCAGCTTGGTGCTCAGGGGAACGTGTACTATTACACATAAAAAAATGACCCCCACTTAAAGTTACACCCGGTATGTGAGAGGAGGCGGAATACTATTCAGTGGGTCGCAATTGAACCTCAAGAACGACTTACGTTGGTAAGCCCTAACCACCAATCAGTTCTGGAATAAGGGAAACCTGGCAAAACCTCATTAGTTAGGGGATAGTTAGGATATATCATCTCAAAAATTAATAAACATCTACTTTTACACGTTACACAAAAAAGTTGCCCATAATATATGT
This sequence comes from Pogonocherus hispidulus, assembly GCA_963924545.1. Classification (NCBI taxonomy): domain Eukaryota; kingdom Metazoa; phylum Arthropoda; class Insecta; order Coleoptera; family Cerambycidae; genus Pogonocherus; species Pogonocherus hispidulus. The sequence continues at coordinate 35,682,725 of OZ004694.1, read as the reverse complement.
GTTGAGGCATAAGTCTCTGATTTTTTAAAGTGATTTAACACTAATAATGCACAAATGCTAGTGGACTGTATATTTTAATTTAATGAATGAAATTAGTGAAAAATGAATGTTTTATTACAGAGCACAAAAGCGATGACGTTCCCCATTCGTCGTTATAAGCAGACTGGTTGCGGACTTGGGTTACGATTTATATGTAGAGGAGTGGGGAACTCTCTCGCCGGTACAAACAATAATGTCATGCGGGCATTTTACAAGGAGATACATTTTTTACATTTTAAAACCAAACATACCGCCCACCTTGAAAGGTTGTCTTTCAATTAAATATAAATGATAAATCTATAATGAATGTGAATTTTCTTAAACTAACAATAGACACAAAATTAGGTGATAAACTGATTTTAAGTCATAATTGAGTCTGTGTTTGAGTCATTGTTTAATGGTAGAGGGCACACTTTATTAACGGCACGTTTCACACACCCGTTTGATGTTTTACTAGCACAACGCGCACTGTATTATCACTACCCGGATACACTTCCACTATTCTTCCTACTTTCCATTGAAGTGGGGGTAGATTTTCTTCCTTCAGTAAGACCAAAGATCCTGGCTGAACGTTGGCTGATGCTGATGTCCATTTGCTGCGATTTTGTAGCGTGCCTAAATATTCACTAGACCATCGCTTCCATAAATGTTGAAACAGTTGTTGGATGTAATTCCAACGTGTGAGGCGATTTATTGTAACATTTGTGAAATTATGTTCAGGTAAGGTGTGAAGTGAATCTCCTATGAGGAAATGGGAGGGAGTGAGGACTGATAAGTCATTAGGGTCGTCTGACATTGGCGTTAATTGTCGAGAGTTGAGACATGATTCGGTTTGAACAAGGAATGTATAATATTCTTCATACGTGAATACAGCTTTCCCTGTTATTCTCTTCATATGGTGTTTCAATGATTTCACACAAGCTTCCCATAGCCCGCCAAAAGTGGGTGATCGAGGGGGAATGAAATGCCAAATTATATGTGAATTTGCAGCATAAGATTCGACTTGATTCCAATGATTATGTGAAGATAGGAGGGTGACAAATTCTTTTAGTGTTTTGTTAGCCTTCACGAAATTTGTTGCATTATCAGAGTATATGTTGGCACATACACCTCTTCGTCCTGTGAAACGTTTTAAAGCTGACAAGAAGGCTTCTGTTGTTAGACTTGAAACTAGTTCCAAGTGGACAGCTTTGGTTGTTAGACATATGAATACTGCTACATAGCACGGATATGTTCGAACCTTCCCACGTCGATGTCCTTCTTTAATTATTATTGGGCCAGCGTAATCTATTCCGACGTTTAAGAATGATCTGTAACAGTTGACTCGTGCACTTGGTAAATTTCCCATTAATGGATGATGTCAAAAAGTGATGTCTCTTTGGGTTTGTGTTTAAAACATGTCATGAATTTTCTAGTGATTCTTCTAACCGAGTTACGCCCTGATATTGGCCAATACTTAGTTCTCAATGAGGCTAGTACTACCTGTGGTCCAGCATGTAAGAGTGAAATATGTTCATGACGAATGATGAGTTCTGTTAATCGGTGGGAATACGGTAGAAGCACAGGGTGTTTTTGATCAAATGGAATGTCAGCGTTTTGTAATCTTCCTCCTACTCTTATTAAGCCTTTTTCGTCTAAGAATGGAGATAATGGAATAAGTTTACTTTTCTTTTTTATGAACTTATGTTGTTTTAAGGAAGAAATCTCTTCTGGAAATTCTTCGGATTGAACACACTTCAATAGACAAGTTATTGCATCGTTAACTTCTGTAGCTGTAAAGTTACCCTTGCGTGGATTTTTCTTTAGACAGTTGTTCCTGAAACGGAGACAATATGCCACTGTACGTGTTAGTCTTGTGAGGTCAGAGAATCTGTTTAATATTTCACTGGTCTGTGTGACTATTTCGTTGAAACAATGCCTTGCGATGTTTCTGCATTGCTGTGGTCGGAATCAACTGGTTGGTTGCATGTTATAGGCCAGTTGTGTGCATTGTCCATTAACCAATTGGGTCCTTTCCACCAAAGTGTATGTTTGAGTAGGTCTTGTGGAAACATGCCTCTTGATATTGCATCTGCTGGATTATCAGTTGTTTTCACATGATGCCACTCTTTGGGGTCTGTATTTGTCTGAATTTCTGCTACTCTATTTGAGACGAATGTCTTCCACGTTGTTGGTGCTGCTGACAACCAACACAATACGATTGTAGAATCCGTCCACAAATGACTAGTGTCAATGGGCTTATTCAAGCAAAGTTTTAAGTTTGATATCAATTGTGATAGCAAAACTGCTGCACACAGCTCTAACATCGGTAATGATATTGATTTTAAAGGAGCAACCCTTCCCTTTGAGCAAAGAAGGTGTACGCCATGTTTGTTTCATTGGTCAGTCGTCCTGACATATACACAAGCTCCATAGGCCTTCTGACTGGCGTCACAGAAGCCATGCAATTGTAATTCTTTGAAATGGCTGAATGTGGTTACACGTCGAGGTATATTGAGTGAATTTAGTGTTGGTAGCTGATTTTGCAAATGTGACCACTGGTGATGTTCGAGGGCTGGCATTGACTCATCCCATTCTAATGTGAGCTGCCAAAGTCGTTGCATAACTAATTTTGCCAATGTGATGACTGGACCCAACATCCCAAGTGGGTCAAAAATTTGAGCGATACTTGGCAATACCGTATGTTTGGTATGTTTTGAATTGTGTGTTGGGTTTATTGAAAATTTAAAGGCATCATTATTGGAATCCCATATCAAACCAAGAGTTTTTGCAGACTCTGACTTGTCATGAGGCATTGTGTAATTTTCAATATGAGCCTGTGGAAATGTGAAAATATTTTGACAATTTGATCGCCATTTTCTGAGCTCGAAACAGCCACCTTTTAATATTTTTGTAATTTCTTTATGGAGTTGCATCGCATCTTCTTTGGACTGAGCCCCCGTAAGAAGATCGTCAACATAGAAATTATTTAAAATTGTTTCCGCGGCAAGACGGTATTGTGACATGTTTTCGACTGCTAATTGATTTAGGCAACGAACTGCCAAAAAAGGAGCCGTTGTGGTTCCATATGTGACCGTGGTTAATGTAAAAGTTTTTATTGGATCAAACGCCAAAGTATTTTTTGATACAGTGTATCTGCCGGGTCGACTTGCACCTGGCGATACATTTTTTGTATGTCTGCTGTGAGGGCAACATTGTGAAATCTAAAACAAATTATAATTTCAAACAACTCTCTTTGAATAGTAGGGCCTTTCATAAGGGTGTCATTTAGAGAGACCCCAGATGTTGTGCTGGCCGAACCATCAAAAACAACGCGCAGTTTGGTTGTCAAGCTGTCCTTTTTGCACACTGCATGATGTGGCATGTAATGGCCTGAATGGTCTTCATTGACTGATAACAACATGTGATTTAAACTTAGATATTCGTTCATGAATTGTGTGTATTGAACCTTTAACTGATCATCTTTTTGAAAGCGCCTCTCTAATGAATAAAACCGCTTTAATGCTATGTCTTTTGAATTAGCTAATAGATGTTTGTTTTCCTTGAATGGCAATTTTACACAAAATCTACCATCGACATTTCGAGAAAATGTATTTTGAAAATGATTTTCACATTCGTTTTCTTCTTTTGACATGAGTGACCTGGGACTAATGTTTTCTAATTCCCAAAAGTTCTTAATTTGCATGCAAAGCCTTTCGTCAAGACTTAAGTTACATAATGTAATATTTGATGTGTGAAAGTTATGGTTAGGCGGGGTTTGTTCATGGTGTATTTTACCAGCAATCACCCATCCCAAAACAGTTTTTTGTAAAGTGGGACCAGATTCATGCAATTTTATTTGACCAATAGACAGTAAATCGAGATAAATTTCTGCGCCTATTAACATATCTATTCTTTTTGACATATAGAACTCTGGATCTGCTAACTTTATGTTTGATGGAATTGATAACCGTGAATTGTTGATGCTTACAATTGGTAAATTTTCTGTGACCTTAGGTATTACTAAAAACTTTAACTTTGCTTGATAAGAATTAACACATGAATGAATTTTGATTTCTACTGATTGATAAACGCCTGTGCTATTGTTATTAATGCCTTTAACACATATGTTTTCATGTTTGGGTTTGAGCCCTAATACCTTACACAATTCTGCTGTAACAAAATGGGACTGTGATCCCGAATCTAGGAGCACACGACATGTGATTCGCTCTCCTGAGGTACTGAAAACATCTACAAGTGCAGTTGCTAACAAGATGTGTGAAAATGTGTGATAGGAAAAACAGGATGTATTTGCTTGAACAACCGAACTGCCCGATTGCTCCAACACGCTTGCATTCTTTGTTGAATGAGACTGTGAGTCTGCTTTCTCAGAGGCATTACCTAAATGTAATAATGTGTTATGCTTCTTAGAACATTTTTTACAAGGCCCTAACTTGCACTGACTAGCTATGTGATCAGTACTAGAAATGCAATTTAGACACAACTTAAACTTTTTTACTTCTGTGATTCTGTCCTGTGTAGACAATTTTAAAAACTGCGCGCAAGCATAAAATTTGTGTGCTCCTTTACAAATAGAGCACTCATTTCGAGTAACTTGTGTGACATAAGTTTGTTGCAATTTTTGTGTATTTTGTTTATGTGTTGAATCTGACTTTTTATCAGAAAAATACTGTGGCTGTGAAAACTGATTTGAATTTCTTTGTACGGAATTTAAAAATTTACATTTTTGTTGCAGAAAATCACAAAATTGCGAATATGTTGACAATTCTTTTTCTTTTGAGACCCTTGTCTCCCATTCTCTGAATGTGAATTTATCAAGCTTAGACGATAGCAAAAAAAGCGAAAGTTGTTCCAACAAAACCTCATTTGTGTGTTCCATAGCCTTTAATGCAAGTATATGTTTTTGAAAGTCATTTAAAAATTGTCAACTGTGCATAATTTTCTTTTGGAATGTGTGAAAGTTCAAACAATGATCTAATGTGATTCAAAGTTACTGATTTCTTGTCTTCGAACCTGTCTTTAAGCAACTGTAAAGCTACATTATAATTTTCATCTACTATGTCCAACTCATGTACTACTGCTAAAGCATCCCCAGTAAGTGCTGTTTTTAAATATTGAAACTTCTGAACTTGACTAAGAGCCGTATTTTTGTCTATTACAGTTTCAAATAACCGGTGGAAACTTCTCCACTTTTCATACGAGCCGTCAAAAGTTGGCATATTGATATCAGGAAGCTTCACCTCTGCTGGTTTTACATTACTAGATTCTGTGTGAGGTTTACTTGAATTTAATAATTTAGCTTCCAACTGTTCTATCAATTTATCAGCCTTACCCAAAATCTCATAATAAGTTTGTTCAAAACCACTCCTATCCTCGTCTGTCTCGTTATGATCTACTTCTAGTGTCATAATTATGTCGTCGTATTCTTCAAGACAATTTTCTACTTTCGACCTACGCAATTTTAACTCTTTTAAATTTGAATTGTCCTCGAATTGTGAAAGATAATTGGAAAACCTAGTTATTTTCGATTTTATAGCGCTGCGTTTATATTTTAGCTTCTCCATGTTAATGTTGTGTGAAATAAGGAAAATATGAAATGGAAAGAGATTCACTTACCAAATGTGTTTCAATTTTACCTCAAACCGCCTCTGTGCAAGGTTTACATTGTTGTTTGCCTCGCCCGCGCTGTCCCTCATGCACGAGCTGTGTGTGTGTGCGCCGACCGCCTTGCTTCTCTCGTCTCACCGGGAACCAATCTCCACCACTCGCTGTAACCGCTGATGTGAAGTTCAACTGGAAGCTCTCCGTATTCGCTGCGAACCACGTTAGCCCAGGCTTTTGTTGCTGCGCTGCGACATGTGCCCAAGGAATTGCTTGCTTGCTGTACTGTGGTGTACCTTTTGTGTGAATGCCTGAATTCTCGAGCACAATGTGTGTATGTACTTCGAGAATGATATGGATATGAATAAGCTGTGTACTTATTTATCCTCCTAAATAATGTGTCCACTGTTCTGCTTACTCACAACTACCAAATTAGTCCGATCACAACTGTAGCACGTGATCACTATTCTACTTGTTTTTCACTCACTTTTTTAAGCTTCATGCGGCTCAAGGTCCAATGTTGAGTCATAAGTCTCTGATTTTTTAAAGTGATTTAACACTAATAAGGCACAAATGCTAGTGGACTGTATATTTTAATTTAATGAATGAAATTAGTGAAAAATGAATGTTTTATTACAGAGAACAGAAGCGATCACGTTCCCCATTCGTCGTTATAAGCAGACTGGTTGCGGACTTGGGTTCCGATTTATATGTTGAGGAGTGGGGAACTCTCTCGCCGGTACAAACAATGATGTCATGCGGGCATTTTACAAGGAGATACATTTTTTACATTTTAAAACCAAACAATATGTTATTTATCTTCAAAGGTGGCCATTAAAACTAGTTTTAAGGAACAATTAGTCAATCTACGTTGCGGTGACAGAGCCAGGCCCTTTTTAGAGGCAACCATCAAACCAAAACTTGTCTTATTTTTAATTGGTCATGAGTGATAAGGTCTTGTTGCTGAGTGTACGTACATTTTACAGTCACAGTTTTATTTTAAAATAGACTGAAAGAAAATCCAATTTTCATATAACAATTAATCTGGGTAGAAGTTATATACAGTGGTTCTTAGTCTTTTATAGTTTGTATATGTGAAAGAATAAATATGTCTGTTAATTTTGAGTTGCTATCTCACAAACATATTTGCACAAAATTTCTATAAAAAAACGGTATAATAAAGAATATAAAAATATGTATATAGGGTGGATTTTTTAAAGGGAATCACCCCTGTATCTCTGTTATTATTTAAATTAGACAATGTTATTTGAAATTTTTTTTATTACATTTTTTTAACTATTTGATAGTTTCTGCAAATATTTTTCATAATTTCCTGTTTAATTGGAAGTTACCCCAACTTTCAAAATTTAAATGGAACACTGTATATTGTCATAAATATGGTTAGAGATCTCCCTTAGGAACACATTGATATACCGTTTGATGGGTCTATCTGTCTGTAATACTAAAGGAGATTAGGAGATATGGATCACGAAAGCTGCCATAAGGTCAATGGGTTAGAGTGAGAGTTGATGATGTCACAAGTTCTCGCTCTAACATATTCATCTTATCTTACCTTTCTTGACCCCTATTACCTTTAGTATTACAGATAAGCTCATCAAACCTTATATCACCTTATGTCAAAGTAATCCATTTAAATTTTGAAAGTTAGGTTAACTTCTTGTTAAATCAGAAGTGATGGAAAATATTTCCATTCATCATGAGGTAGTTTAAGAAAGGTAAAAAAATGTTCCAAATAATATGTAACTAGTGTAATTTCAATATTGACACAGATACAGGTCCAGTATATTAATTGACATTGATCAATCACTATTAACTCTTTTCATTCTTATGGCAGAAGTAACAGCTTCAGAAGGCATTCAACATTCAAAATGTGCATGTTCATATTTTCATCTGAAAAAGTTACCCTTTTGATTTAGTTCCTCCTTCGTTTCTTATTATGTTATTTTTAATTTTGTTATCATTTACTAATATTATTTCTTTTAAAGTTACCTAATGCTTTGCTTTTTTTTTTGGTGATTTTTCTAGGATTCTGTAGAAAGTGAATGGCAAACTCAGGTTGGCGAAAACACTCCAGTATGTATTTTGTTCATTCATTTTCAGTTACTAACATATTTTCTGATATTTTTCTTTTTGATTAATTTTTAATTTCATGGGTAACAAGTTTACACACTGTACAATAACTATACAATTTTTAGTTTCTTAGTATCTGTAACTTGCTATTATTATTATTTCACAGTTGATTCAAGGAGTAAGTCCATCAAAAAGATATGGTTCTGGTAGAAAAAGTGGTATTTTTCAAGATTCAACTGGAAGTGTCACAGTTACCGGTGAAAATACTGAAGATATACCATTGGATGAACTCGGTAAGGATATAAGTTTTTAAAATGAAATTACAGAACTGAAGAGCTTTGGTTTCACTCTCATAATTTCTAACTTACATCGCTAAAAGCTGATATTATAAAGTGAAAATAAGTCACAAAATCCATTAACATGTATTTTGTACAGTGATATCCAGAATGACTGACCCTCATACTGATGTTTTTTTTGTGTGGTGCACGTGTTTTTGATACCAATACTGGAATCACGAGCGGAGGTTGGCATATTTTAATGTTGAACAAATAATGACGTTCAAACGTCAAATAAGGTTAGATATTGTTTACATAGAAATTTATGGTAAAATTATAAATTATTTAACAAATATTAGAGTTATTTCATGGATTAGATATAGGACTCATAGGATTATTTTACTTCATTTATTTAGTTTTCAAAGTGGATTGTGAAAATAATTAAATCTTGAAATTAATTGCACCAGATAAATCGGAAAATCTGTGATTAACAAATTAAATAGTCAGTTAAAAAAGTTAAATAAAATTGTATGAATTATAACAGTTTAAAATATTGTATAATTTATTTTTCAAATAATTATGGTGTTTGCAATTTGAATATCGAACCATTACTGTTAGGATAGCTAAGGTCATACCTAAATAGTCTGAAAATCCCTGTATTCGGAACGTTGGGTCTGTCTTTGTGCCTAGTTAATGAGTGTCTTAAGGTGTGTGTCAGAGGGGAGGTACGAAGCTTCCGAGGATAAAGCTAAAAAAACTTACTGTTGTAACAAACTGAATTAAGTATAAATAAGATGTGTGTCCCATAAGCAATAAAACAAGAAAAAATCAGATTATATTAATAAATGTTCTATTAAAAATTGTTCATTTTGTAGTTGCCATTTTGAATAACAACCAAGTGTTTCATTGATGTTATTTTTAAATAGTTTTAACTTAGAATTTCAAAGTAGCAACAGTATTTGTCTACATGATTGAAGCAATCAGCAACAGGTACACGCTATATGTAATAACTAACTCGTATTTTTTCACATTTTCTTGCATATTTTATCTTAGAGTTACATAAAATTAATATGGATAATTAAAAAATGCCCATATTTAAAAATAAGTACCTAATCAATATGATGTCCATTATTGTTCAAACAGGTATTAATTGTTCTTTTCAAATTATTAAACACATTCTGTAAATAATTTTGTGTTATACTCCTAATGTTGTTTGTAATTGCCTCTCAAAGTTCGTAGAAGTTTTTAAAAAACCAAATAAATAGTAGTCTGAGGCCCGGTTTTACAATTGAAAGTTAAACTACGAGTTAAGTAACTCATACCTATGAGTTAACTCGAAGGTATATTTGAAAGTGTTTTTCAATAACAATGTCTGCTTGAGTTAATAAACTTCAAGTTTCCTAAAAAATTTATTAAGTTGGCATAAGTTTTTCGGGATTTTGTAAAATTCCGAACCGTTTATCATCTGTCACTTGCAGAAAAATATTAAATTAAAAGCACTATAACATGACATGACTTTCTATTTGAATAAAGTTCAATATTGTCTTTGTATAAGTATTTAGATACATTTTGATATTTAATGATTTGTTACTAAAAATGAATAAGGTAGGTAGGTAAAAAAACGTTGATAAAATTGCATGTTTCAAAACAATCAATTAATAGACTGATAGGTACCTAGTTGAAAAGAAAACTATAGAACCCAAAAAGTGGAATGGTATGCTGGAAACAAAAAAAAAGTTTTAATCACGAATTGAAATTATTCACATAAATAAATGTTGATAGTACAATAAATACAATATCTTGTATCTTTTCTATAAAATTTTCTACAGTATAAAAGCGTACACAAAATCATACCAAACTCATTCTTCAAAATAGTTTGATATATGTTTAAATATTTCCAGTCTTCTAGCATTCTAATCACTACTATGCATTTATTTCATAATCCATTATAAGAATTTTATATAGAAAATACATAGACTTACTGAACATAAAACACAAGATCTATTTGGTTATATTTAACTTTGACATTTATAGTTAACCCTACTTTCATGTCCGGGTTAATTTAACTCTTAGTTAACTTTAAGCTGGAAGGTAACTTGCACCTGAAAAACATATTTTAATAAATAACCCAGAGTTAACTCTATATTGAAAAACCGGGCCTAAGGGTGTAAGCTCAAGAGATTGTGGGTGCCATCTATTTCGACTAATTATTTGATCATCATAATACTTTAATCAATTCTAAAGTTTCGTTACAAGTGTGAACTGTTGCACCATCTTGCTGAAAGTATCCATGATGGATTTCATCGTCATAAAGTTCTTCAAAAAGTGGTAACAATAGTTGTCGATATATCTGGCCAGTTACATTTTCTTGGAAAAAGCATGGTCCAACTATTCTTCTACGTGACATAGCTACGAAGTTTAATAGAGTGCAGAACTGTTTCACGCAAAATGTGTGAATTTACTGTATTCCACAAGCGATAATTTTGGGAATTTACATACCCACTTACTATGCTTCGTCAGAAAAAAATTTTATATCTAGAATCTCGTCATTCAGATTTTCGTTAAACCAATTACAGTACTGTACACATTATTCAAAACTGGAAGGGTTCCTACACAACACTAATTTTATAAGGATGAAAATGCATCTTTCTTACTGCTCTATGGCACGATCCATATGATAGTCCTATAAATCATTTAGGAATAATTATGAAAATTTTAGAATAAATATTTGTTATTACCTGTTTGGGCAGATAATTGACATAATCGTTTGGTTGCACTTACTCATAAATAGTTGTCGACATTCCCCAAGGTTTCCTCTGTCACAACATACCTTCTGCCTGGAGATTTTCCATTACAAACACTTCCGGTGTTATGGAAGCGTTCTACCAAGCTCAATTTTCATTGTTTTGTCCTCTACGAAAATAGGCTTCCAGAGGAAACTTATCATGTTCTACTGAAAATGTCATGTTGTTAGCCTAAAATTAAAAACAAATAAAAATAATATAACCTACATCCAGCTGTTAAAATATTTGTTTGTAAATAAACTTACGAGGCACTACTATTCTTCCTCACACACATTTATGTGTTCTGTTTGACCCAACGCGGCCATTTCTGACAGGTCATTGGAATGCTTAATTAAGTACAAAATGAAGTAAATATGCAAAATTATCTATCATAAAATCAAAAAATGAGCTACTAATTAATATCATAAATCCAAGATTATGTCGTTAATGTTTTAAATTGTTTGTTAAACAATATCATTATGAGAAATTGAAAATGGTAATATTGCATTATAAAATTACTAATGTACGGTTTTTTAGTATTCAGTACCTGCACATAATTTTGATTGTCTGAGCAAAATACATTTTATATTTTATTACGTTATATTATTATTTATTCACATATTTTGTTAATGCAACTTTTGTTAAGGTACATTAGAAGATGAATACAAGCCTACAGTATTTGAAAACATTATTTTTGCCATGGAATCTGTTCTGCAGTTGATAATTCGCTCATCTTACATTGCTACAAATATTATAATGATGGTAAGTATTTTTTAAAGTTTAATTATATACTTCGTATTTTAGGATGTATATTTAAATAAATTTTAACTATTAATTCTAAATACTAGAAGTCTGTTCCCTATAATAGTAAACCTGTTCCTCCTCAAAAATAAGTATACAATCAGGGGTGGCTAGTGCATAGGTGCTGCAGAGCTGCAGAACTCCCAAAAATGTCTCATATTTGTCATTATTATTATTATTATTTAATTATTTATACATTTAATATATTATATTATTTTTATAAGAATATATTATTTTACTATCACTATCTTTGAATTAGCTGCGTGAAGTAAATACAATAGAAAACTTACCCAGTACAATAATAGATCAGATGAATTCTCTAATCGCTGTCGCAGTATCGTTTAAATTGTTTGACTGGTCCGCATGAGGCAGTTCTGTGCACTGATTTCGACACCAGCGTTCTTTCGTTCGCCACCAAATGTTACATTGCTTAGTGAGCTGCATCGGTTGCGTAACTACAGTTAATTTTCGTATAATACGAGTGTGTTTTTGTGCGCGTACCTAAAATTGTTTGGTATAAATTTATTAATTATATTGACAATGAATTTAATTTACAATTTGTTTTATATTAAAAAATTTTTTAAATACACTTGGGAGTAAAAAAGTAAATGAAAAAATAAATTCAGGACCATTGCCGGACATATTTTGAAATGGTAGGTGTTAGTCGGGGAAAAACATAAACGCCAGTTGAAAAGCGAAATTTATTTAAGAAGAAATTGGATATGTGGGTGTAATACAAACAAAATGTATGTTTTGCTTTCCTTCTGTAATTTTTGGAGACGATAAAGCATGTCCCGAGGTAGAGGTGACAGATTAAGTATTCATGATTCAGGAAATAAAAAAATATGACATCTCTAAAAGTCAGTTTCATAACATAATGGAATTAGCTTTATTGGGAACTAACTAATATTATAGCTCAGTTAGATTCAACTTATTGGATAAATTATTTACAAAAACTCATTGGCACTGACATAAAATAGATATATGTTTTAGTCAAAATTAGAAATTGCATAAAATTTTGTGGAGCATTTGAATTGGCGTTGAGAGGACATTACGAATCTGATATAATGGATCGCAGAATCGAATTAACTCTTAGAAAATAGGCAAAGTCAACATTTGCAGAATCTGCTTTATTTCATCACGAGCCGCCTCTGTATGCAATTATTGATCATCACCTTGAATATGTTATAGGAATTCTTATATATTGATAATTACAGACTATAGAGTAAATAGATTTTTAAAAATCAGAATACATTCATGTAATCAAACAATATAGATTTCTAACTTGAATTTACCAATGTTGTAATTAATAATAATAATAATAATAAATTTACTGTAAGGTATCCTTTGTTTTCTTTTAAAAATGTGTACCTCAGTATACCAGAATAACATTGGTACCTAATATCAATTTATAAATCAAATATTCTCATTCTTATGTACCTATACCCCACTTATTGACAGAAGTAAGTTATGTAACATTAATATTTTTTAGGCATGGAGTATTACCTACTTAAGTTGGATAACCTTTGTTCTTCTAATATGGGCTAACTTGATATGGCTGATACCAAATCAAAGAAAATCTATGCTTTACTCAAGCCCTCTTTTAGTATTTTATGCTATATTTCTACTTGTATCTGCTTATGTTTATTCTATGAATTTAACAGATGATGAATTGCCAACTAAAATTAATGGAGTTAATTTAGAGGAAATTGGATTTGTTAAAATAAGAACTTTACCATGTGTGCCTTTGTATATAAAATGTTTATACACTATTATGTTTTGGGTTACTTTAAGACAGTACATGCAGGAAAGAATGGAAGAAAGGCAAAGTAACGCTTTAGCAGATATGGTTGCCCCATTACACATTACTGTAGGAACTGCAGCAGGTAATGACTATATACACATATTCTAATAACATGTACTAGAAGTTGAATGTTTTGATATACAGTGCTTTCAAAAAGTAACGAATAAATTCATTATTTTAGAAATTGAGAAGTTTTCGAAAAAATCCCCTGACACGTCGATTTTGTTTTTAAAAAAGGCACTTTTTGACATACGACCCATATTTGTGACGTCATCGTTGTTCGAGATATGACGTCATCGACAATTTTTTTAAATAGCAACCCCCTATTTTGACCACGCCATTTGAAAGAGCATATCATTCTACATACGCATCATGAAAAATTATGGTGTTACATAACAAAAATTTCAAGAAAATAATGTTTGAAGATCTTAAAATTTAATTTTCATAATACTGACAATGATAATGATTATGTAAAAAATCGACTAAATTAAATGTTCAAATTGTGCACCGTTGGCTGCCTGACAGTAGCCAAGACAATTAATAAATTCCTTTTGGCCATTATCTATAACTTCAGGAGGTATACGATGTATCTCGTGACGAATTCTTGCTTTTAAATTTTTTAAATTAACCGGTCTAGTAACGTATACTTTGCTTTTTAAGTATCCCCACATGAAATAATCTAGGGGTGTCAAATCAGGCGATCTGGCTGGCCACTCAATCGGCCCCCTTCTCCCTATCCAACGATTCGGGAACAGCTCATCTAAATAAACATGGACAGGTGCTGCATAATGGGAAGGTGCACCATCTTGTTGAAAGAACATGTCATTTCTTGGAAGATCACGTCCCTCTATATCTGGATATAAAGTTATTAGTGCAGGAACGAGGTCGTCTCGAAGAAAATCCAAATATCTTGCACCAGTTAAGTTGACGTCAAAGAAATAAGGACCCAGAATTCTTCCGTCGACTATGCCGTACCACACATTTACTTTCTTGGGACTTTGAGTGTGATACTCCATCATCCATCGGGGATTCTCGGTAGCCTAATAACGGCAGTTTTGCCTATTGACATGGCCGTTCAAAACAAACGTAGCCTCGTCAGAAAAAATTACGTTTTTTACGAAATTATTATCATTATTGCATAGCTCTTGCATTTGCTCGCAGAATTGATTTCGCCGGTCAAAGTCATCTTCAGATAGCTCATGAACAAGGCATACCTTATAAGGATGATACTTTGCTTTTTTGATAATTTTGTGAACTTTGGACGCTGCCATATTGAAATCAGAAGCCAATTGGTTAAGTGTTGAGTGATGATTTTCTTGTATTGCCAACAAAACATTAACCTCATCATCTATTGATTTTAACGGTCGACCAGATTTAGGAAAATCACGAACATGTCCAAAGTTACGGTATTTAGACTCAATATTGCTTACCATGCTTTGGCTAATGGGATGTCGATCAGGATCAGTTTCATTGAACAATTCAACTACTTCTCTTTGGGTGCGCATCCTGTCTCCAATTCCGATCATGCAAAGAATTTCAATTCGTTCTCGTTCAGTTAATTTAACCATTTTTTTTTATAAAATGACAAAGTTACTACTCAATAAACACTTCAAACGCAGTGCTTTTGCCAAACAAAAGATAAGTACTAAAGAAATAACTCAAAAAACAGAAAAAACTATTTAATAAAGTACGATTTCAAGTTTTTATCTGACAACAATAAAAAACATTCTCGGTCGCTAAGGCTACTGTCAGGCAACCATGATTTTTCATGATGCGTATGTAGAATGATACGCTCTTTCAAATGGCGTGGTCAAAATTGGGGGTTGCTATTTAAAAAAATTGTCGATGACGTCATATCTCGAACAACGATGACGTCACAAATATGGGTCGTATGTCAAAAAGTGCCTTTTTTAAAAACAAAATTGACGTGTCAGGGGATTTTTTCGAAAACTTCTCAATTTCTAAAATAATGAATTTATTCGTTACTTTTCGAAAGCACTGTATATTATTTCATTAGCAGGCTGGAGACATACATGTATAAGGGGTTGTAGAATATGAAGTGTGAAACGAATGACAGTATTTTTATTGAAGGAACAAAAAAATAATAGGGTAGTAAATAATAATATAAATTATGATCACAGTAAATAGAATGATATAATAAAAAATACTTAATACTTATTTGTATGAAAATCAGCAGGATGGGTGAACACAAAGGGAAAATTGTATTTTGCATACATAAGTATTACTTTCCACCCATAATTGTTACTTTGCACCCATTACTATTACTTTGCATCCATAAGTGTTACTTTGCACTTATAGTATAGCTGCTGTTTCTTATTGAATCAGATGTGATATCTTTTGGTTTTAGTGGCATTAGTTTGTGCGATAGGGAATGGCAACATATTTACATAGATTGTATAAGGTTATCAACATTGAGTGATTTTGGAATTGTAGGAAAAGTCTTGGTATATTGCTCAATAATTTGGTATGTAACTTGTATATATTTGTCTTAAATTTTGAGAACTAATATTCAGTTTCATTAGTTAGGCACTTAAAAAAAAAATTGAAAAGGCAGTATGCAAAATAGACCTTCTCAACCAACCCCTTTACTAGCTGAACAATTATTATTTACAGGTGATTTTTTTGTTTAAATTAGCCAATCATTTGCCAACTGCAAATTAGTTTTTTATTTTTCCGCTTCATTCCTTTCAATTCCATCAATCCACCAAACATCGAGTCTTCTTTGAGAGTGAGTCCATTTCTAAAAAAAAATCACAAGGAACTGGTGCTAAAAGTGGACCAACTGTGCAACCAACCTTTTAATATTTGGTAGTTAAGAAATCGTCTACAGTTGAATGATGGAGCTTTATGATGAACTCCAGAGTTTATGGTGACTCAGGAAAAATTTCGAAAATTGCATTCTCTCATTAGAATCATTAGAAAATTTTATTTACATATTTATGTATTCTCTCATTATTTATTTAGTTTTTTTTTTTCACATATTTTACATGCAAATCTATGATTTGTAATGGACAGCATAAACTTCTTAACTGTTTTTGTTGAAGATTCCTTTATTGTAAATAATACATTAATTTAAGTAGGCAATTAAGTTTAGCTATTGTGATAATTAGTAACTACCTATTTTGTTTTTTTTTTTTCAGGTGTAAATAAGGAACAAGAAAAGGGCAGCAAAATAATGGAAAAAATTGGACAGTACATCAAAAGATTTTTAACAAAATTTTGGATCTGGATCGTTGCTATAACACTTTTTGCTGTAGCAATCACAGGACAAAGAATGACTGGATTTAGAATTTTATATATGGCTTTATTCTTATTCTTTATATTGTCTTTTCAGGTAGTACATACATATTTTTACTTTTACTGAATAATAGAAAAAGGTGTGCGTTACCTTTTGATGCGGTTTACCTTATAATAATTTACTCTTAAAAACTATTAAATACTGATAAATAGTGCATTCAATGATTATTGTTATTATAAAATACGAGTTATAAAAGATATTAGTATAAAAGTGCATTGTCTAGTTGTAATCTTGAAAAACTATATTTCTAACAGTTCAAGTAGAGTGGCTATAATTTCTGGAAAGTACAAATATTTTTCCAAACAAGAGTATTGATCTTAGGCCTATCTTCAATAATTACCAAATCAAAAAGACTTAATAAATTTTGATTAAATGGTGTGAATGTCCATTTTCCATTATCGTTATTATTTTTGTTAAGTATCTACCTTTTCCAAAGTATTAAAGTATATTAAAGCAATGTTTACATCTTGATGTTTTATTACTATCAGATCAGATCAGAAAAACTGTTTCACAAAGAAAATGTGATTAAAATTAAATTTTAAGTAATCTCTACCCGCTACCATTCATACATAAGTATATTCAAAAGAGAATACATATAATAAATAACAAAAACAATAAAAATCAAATCGACATAGATTTACAACCTAACTATTTAGGACCCATATTTAACAACTCAAACCAGTACAAAAATCAAAGCAATCCAAATAAAGACAAAATATACATATCGTCCCCATATATACCACAAATATCAGAAAAACTTCAGAAGGAATTAGGTAAATATAATATACAATATTAGCACACAGAAATGATAATAGCATAAAAAATAAATTATATTCAAAACTGAAAGATCCAGTGGATAAATTAAATCAAACCCATATTATTTATAAGGTTAATTGCTCAGATTGCGATAGATGTGACATTGCACAAACCCAATAATATTTAAACAAACGTATAAATCAACATAAATTATCAATTAGAAATTCCATAGCAACTCCTAATTCATGCAGCACAGCATTAACAACACGCCGGAAATAAGTTACACAATTTTAATGTTTCGGATACAACTATACTGCATAAAGAAAGAAATACCAAAAAACATATGTTTTTGGAAATAGTTGAAATACAAAACAACAAAAAAACAGTAAATTATCAAACAGATATAGAAAATTTAAGTAACATATATCGCAATCTTATTCAATAGTAATATTTTTTCTTAAACTTCCTGTATATGTCTATCTTTATTCTATAGTGATTTTTTCTTTTAAACATCCTGTATATGTACAAATTGTAAAACCTCTTCTCAATGGCTTTCTTCAGTCATGAGAATGTTTACAGTAACTCTGTCATTCAGACCAGCAATACATGCTATCAGTTCTTAATTACCTGCTCGCAAAAAGAAACACATCAACGGGGACACCAAATACTGATCATTCTCTGTTCAAACTACACGTACATTGCATGCTTAAACAATAAAAAATATGAAAAACAAAATTAAACCAACCCATACAATAGAATTAAAATAGGAAATTGATATTAGGTAAGAAAACACTTTTTTGGATATTCATTCTGTTACTAACCTAATGTAATATTTATGTAAATCCATTATTTTTAGCTATTAGGTAACCTTGAAAAAGTCTAAAAACTCGGACGAAACAGGATATTTGTCCATGTATCTGGCTCAAAGTCCTTTTTTTTTTTTTTTTTTCATTGAAGAAATAAATTATATGTGGAATGTTTTTTTTTTAGTTTTCATTCAAAATATGGAGAAAAATGATGTTTGTCTTTTGGTTAGTGGTTATTATTTATTCAATGATCATTCTAGTGATGGTGTATACATATCAATTTGAGAACTTTGAAAACTATTGGGAAAACCTCGGAGTCCCTAGAGAACAGTAAGTAATTTTGAATATTTATTCACTTAGCTTATGTTCTTATATAAAATAATTTTTTCTAGGCAATATGATATTGGCTTGGAGAAGTTTGAGACAAAGCAGTTGTTTGTGCGTCTAGTAACGCCTACATTTTTTGTGATTATCACAGTTATTCAACTACATTATTTTCATAAAGATTTCATGGAACTTTCAGATCCTAAAAATACCAGCATATTAAGAGAAGATGATTTAAATAATGATGAAGATTTAGATCAAAGTTCTCTACAAGGTGGTGCTGTTATAGAACGCAGTGAAAAAGATGAAACTACATCCTCTTCAGTAAAATTTGATTTATATGAATTAGGCAGTAAATATGTATTAATATTCTGATCATCTTTATATTTAAATATATATGTTTTAGATATGTCAAATTTGCAGTTCCAACAATTAGCAGAGAAGTGGCTTAAAAAATTGCATGATTTAAAAAATTTAATTTATCTGTTCCTGGAATTGCACATGATTAAAGTAGTACTATTATTTGCCATGCTAATATGTGTTAATGATTTATGTGCTTTATATTTTATTATAATTATTCTCATATCTTTGGCTGTAACTCTTGGAAGACCAGTACAAGTTTTTGCCATTTATACTAGTTCACTTCTAGTATCAGTGCTATTATTAGCTCGTATGATTTATCAAATTAAGTACATTACTCCGGGCAACTGGAATGTGACATGTGAGGTAAATATTTAAATTAAATTAATACATATTATTATTTGCCTGGGTTTGAAATTTGTCAATTATTGTAATGTGATAAAATTTATGACAAGAATGAAAAATGTGACTTAGAGCAAATTTATACACTGTATCCAAATAATCTTAGAAATGGTAAGACAAACAACTTCGGTTAAATAAAAAAAAATTGTGTAAATAGAATCCCAATAAAATGACAGTTATGTAGAGAACATTTTAGCTAATTTAAAGTCGTTCCAGGTTTTGATTTCAAAAGTTCTGCCTTGTAACCAATATTTAGCAGCTCCGATTAAATGAGTGCATGCAGTCTGTAGGATGAAAGCGTCTGGCCAGCTGTGTAATAGAGCCGTATTTTTCACCTGGTTTAACCAAGTCTCTGCCACCGCTGGACTTGCTTCTCCACTGAAATTATCAATTGCCTTGCTTAAATCTGGCAT
The DNA here is from genome assembly GCA_963924545.1 of Pogonocherus hispidulus. Lineage (NCBI taxonomy): Eukaryota > Metazoa > Arthropoda > Insecta > Coleoptera > Cerambycidae > Pogonocherus > Pogonocherus hispidulus. The sequence continues at coordinate 35,662,951 of OZ004694.1, read as the reverse complement.
AACATTAAAGTTGTTAATGTCTGTACTTGGACCACTAGCATTACTTTTCTGTTGATTACTCGTCTGTAATACTTTTAACATCTCGGAGTTTTGTTGTAAAAGCGCAGTTACAGTGTTCATAAGTACATTAATACTACTCAAATTGGGATTTGCACTAAGCATGTTATTGTCATTCTCACTTTGGCCTCTATTTTGTTCAGGGGTTGACACAGAAACCACTTCTTCCTCACTACGGCCCGTGTTCTCTCTTCGTAAGTTAAAAGATGAAGACGCCGCCATTTGTCGGTTACAAAAATCGTCGAATTCTCGTTCAGGAAAAGACATCATAAAGTTCCACGTACCTCCGGTTGCTCAGGTAGCCTCTAGGTGTAACCCCACACCTGATAGTTGTAGGGGGTACTATTAAAGGGTTTCTAATAAAAGAACGATTTTCTCTTCTAACTCAAACAGCCACTTTATTCCACCATTTTTCACATACATCTGCCTCGTCCTTCGTCTACATCCCCACTCCTTTTCCTAACCTGTTACCGCCAATTTTTTCCCCTGTAGCTTCTGCCAACCTAACACTAAAAAGTTCCTAACATCTACTAAAAGCGCCAAATTTAAATTAGCTAAAATGTTCTCTACAGTTAAAAATATTCAATATTATTTTGGAACTTTTATCTATTTAAAAAATATATTTTTGGTTTTTTATTTTTTTTCTTATTATTATCAATACTAGAGCAAGAAGAATAACACTTATTCATTACAACTTTATACTTATAATAAGATTATATGGATATACATGGTATCGGCCGCGATTGATATATGAAAAAGTACATACAAGCTGATTTTGAAAATTTGGTTATTTACAAGAGTCAGTGGGTCAGTCGTTTTAAAATATTTTCACATTTCTGGCACTTCCGATATAACTGGAAGTCGACACCAACTTGCTTCAGATTTAAGAGATTAAATTTAATGTAAAAATTTTTATTTCTGACTAAATCTGAAATTAGTGTCAAACAATAGTTTATGGAAAGTTAAGATAGGAATGTGCAAACCGTTTTGCTTGATCTCGAACCGTTTAGATTTTACAGGGCATCAAAGTTGCAAAATGTCAATATTCACCTGTCAATATTTCAAAAGCAGTTGAAGATAGGTATAAGACATCCTACATGAAATGTGTTTAGATTTTTGCGTAAGATCCAGGAATGATCTAATATATAGGGTGTTCCATTTAAAATAAGCAAGTTGGCGTCGACTTCCAGTTATACCGGAAGTGCCAGAAACGTGAAAATATTTTAAAAAGGTAAGCCCCATTGGCCTTTGTAAATGAAACTAAATTTGTATTGTAAACTGAAAATATACTCAAAATTAACATTAAATCGAGCAGAGCTTATTCATATGAATTTCAAAATCACAAGTTTTTACTCCAATTCTCACATCACTTGTGGTACACGTTATTAAATATTTTTTAGTCTGGAAATGATTCACATATAGCAAATAATGCCTATTGGTTTGGTTTTGCTAAAACTAATGGTGTGCCTCAGTTGGTAAAATGGAATATAGCATACATATTAGTTGTTACTTTGTGGTCTGTAATATTAATAAGGCAGCATTATTATCGAGTTTCAAGAGGACGACCAACTACAAGAGCATTCTTTATGTTTCCCAAGATCACTAGAGCGGATGCTGATAAAGATTTAAAAAGTTGTTTGAAATATTTAGCAAATTATGGTTTCTACAAATTTGGTTTTGAGGTACATAATCTTTCATATACCTAATATTTCACTTAAATTTTACATAAATAATTAATTTTAGATTTCAATGATGACTACAGTCGCTTTAATAGGTATCAGGATGGATATGTATTCTGTGTTGTATTCAATTTGGTTATGTGTTCTTTTTTCTATGAAAAGAAGTTTATTATCTAAAGTCTGGATATTTTATCTCATATTTATAGCTGTTTTATTGCCCGTTCAGTACTTTATGGCTGTTGGCCTTCCCCCAACACTTTGTGAAGGTAAGAGATATTTGAAATACTATAAACCTCATCTATATAATATACACCTCATCTGCAACTGACATTTTAATTTGACATTTGTACAAGTAGGTAATTATTAAAAATCTAAGAAAATTCGAATTTTCAAAAAGTATTATTAAATATATATACCTTTTGTCAATGCTTTTGTAAAAATGAGAATAGACACAAACAACCTTTGGCAAAAGAGTGCATTAAAAGCTCACCCTTAAATATGTATACTTCTGTCATATTACATAGAAGCATTCTCAAGCCACAGTGTCCAGTAATAGTTCCATAACCTGTCATCTGATTCCTACATAGTTGTAAGATATCAGTGGTCAGCATTCTCACTAAATTTCTAACTAAGCATTTGCTATAATTTTGTTTCTAAATGCGGTGTCAATAAGATATTAAGACATATTGGGTTTTATTCCACTTGGGTGGATCATGAAGACCCACATCGATGTTTTTGATATTCTGAATGTTACTGATATTGGCCAGTACGACATTTATCATGTAGATTTCTTGCACATCAATGCGTTTGTGTTCAAATTGAACACTGATTGTGATGTACTGTGGTGACTTAGATTATTGAGGATATTTTGTTATTTATTATTGGGCACCCCAATGACCTATCAAATATGGCCACATTGGATCAAACAAACCGTAAATTTGTATAAGGAAGAATAATAGTGACTCCAATTTGATTTACAAACATACATTTTAATTGCTAGAGGTAGGATATATCTTATAAATACATGAAAGTGCATTTTTCCTGCATATTTTATTATATTTTCCTTTTTTTGACAGCTGAATGAAAACTGGCCATAAAACTCATTCCAATCAATATTTCTGAATTCTATCACAATATTTATAGTCCTTAATGTTATTTGAAGATAAAAAATCATTTTAAAATTTCTGAATATGTGGTACATTTAAAAAATCACAAAAACTTACTTCGTTTGTCCCAAGGAAGCCATTTTTTGTCACGTGTTCTGGAATGCCTAATTGTTGTTTGTCTGTTAGAAGTGATAAGATAGTCATGCCCGAGTAGCGTGCAATTATCTGTTAATTGGACAATAATTGTCAGACGAATAGTCTGACGGAAGCACTACGGTGTGTTTTTCACTACTACTAATAGTCATGCTAGTTACATTAAAAATTTCAGGCAACTAATAATACTCAAGTAATGGAGAAATAATTAGGCACCAACAGTTTAGCAAGGGGTGTTGATGTCAATATAGTACTAACTTTGCCTTTTACCCTTAATGCTGAAGTATGAGCTAACCTTGCAATAAAACAGGTAACACTCTATTAGGTTATTGATCAAGCCTTTACTTAAATTGAAACATTTTCATAAATTGCCTATCATTCAATTAGAATGAATAAATCTTTATATACATCCTTCTATTATGGACCGCATTTTGATTTTCTAAATTTTAGGCACTTGAATTTGTTTGCAAATCCTTTTCTGGTTAAAGCATCAGGCTTCAGCGGGGCTTCAGTTTCCTGAAGGAGTTGTCCTAAGTCTAATTTTTAATAAATAACCTCTAAAGCGGTGTGATACATGTCTTTAATTTGATATCCGATCTTAAGTTTTATATGCTGAATTCTCTGTTACCAAAATGTATGTGACTAAAATTATTATTCTATATGGTATCATATTCTGCTAGCCCTAATCTAAATTTTGTTAATGGACTTGATGGATCGTTTAAATTAAATAGATAAAATAATGGTCTATGATCCAATAAAATATCTTAAATATACATATATAGTCGAAATTTTGAAACGGCCCAATAAAATGCAAGTAACTATGTATTACTGAATCATTCTCTTCGGCTTTATTGAAACTTCGACTACCTAACATATGAGTCAGGTTTATTATTTTTGTTTAACAGTACTGCTAGTGTTGTAAATAAGGAAACATTCTCGATTGTGCTTGGAGAACATTCACAAAGCTTCAAATAAATTTGCGCGCACTTTCCCGGCCTAGCATTTTGGAGCACATATTGAGAACTTCCCCTTGAATATGCTCGAAAATTCTCGGCAAAATGCTCACATTGTTCAAATTGTTGCTAAGAGGTAAAAGTGGCAATATTGCAATCTATTTCCCCAGAATCACAGGTGACCGCCAGGCCGCCGGTGCCCTGTAGAATTTATATCTTTCTGTCGTAATAATCTGAAATGTAGAGTAAACAAAGACGACGATTGCCGATATGTTATAGTCTTTATAATCTCAATTGAAACCAGTGGCGGCTCGCCAGGTGACACAAGTGAAGGATGACACGCGCCGCTTCACCTAAAATTTCCTTGTTTGATTGTATCATTTAAAATTATTTTTAATTTCATATAAATTTTGTAATTTAGATATATTTACATTTATAATATAGATAATAGATATATTTATATAGTTAATAAACAGAATAATTATTATAAAACGTTGCGCGCTGAACGCAATCAGTGGTATTCGGAGTATAAGTGGTTGTGTGGAAGTATTTATTTAAAAAAACTTTTTTGAATGCCATGTTTAATTGTGGGTGTAAAAAATTAGGCGTGTGGAATAAGGAGGGATTTAACAATTTTGGGAATGTTACGCGAGGCTGTCATTAGCACGATACTTCTTTAGAACATATACGGTGTGCATTAATGTTCGCAGAATTTAGAAAAAACCTCAATACAATCGAAGACGCTTTGAGGGAAAATTTCAGACTATATATTAAACAATTTAACGATGACGTCCTTTTAAATAGACGGTTTATGCAATTACCTATTCGCACAGTGATTTATTTAGGCAGAGAACAGTTGGCATATCTAGGTCACATTGAATCGGGTTTTAAAGAACTTTTGGATGGTGAATTCGCCGCTTAGTATTTGTCTGCTTCAACTATCATAAAGTTCACAAGCAACAGGCAACTGCAATGACCTTGAATTTGCTTAAAATTTTCATTTCATTTCCGGACTTGCGGACCGCACCTCAGTCCGCAGTCCACGTCACCTACTTACTGACCCACGAGCCGCCACTGATTGAAACTGCATAAAAAACGACACACGTGCGTAAACAAAGAGGCCGCCGTCGAGGTGCAGGTGTTTCTTTTGTCGGATTTTTTTTTACAGATTCAATTGACATTATATAGAGTATACATACCATGAAGGTACTTACTTTGTTTCTACCGATTACAAACTTCTCCACATTGTATCGAACTTTATTTGTATTTACTCTTTTTTATAACCATTTAACATAAAATAGTTGGCTTTTTTTTTAATAAAGGTAAAAATATTGAGAAAACTTGTAATCTTCTCGAGAACATTGAGAAGATTGGGAATATTCTTGAGATTATTGAGAAAAATCAGAATATTTACGAGAATATTGAGAATAATAGAGAAAAATTAGAAACATTGACAAAAACGTTAAATAGCCTAATTTGGCTATGCTGATAATACATTCTCGGGAAATTCTAGTTTCTGCTTGTTTATGCTCGTATTTTCTCGTTTATTCTGGTTTGTGCTCAATTGGCGTTCTCCAAAAATAAATACTCGAGCATTTTCCATCACTAAACTGCCCCTATTGCTGTTTTTAAGCCATCTACTAGGTATAGTAGGTACTATAAATTCATTACATTCTAAGAAATCGGGATAACCTAATACTGGTGGTTTAGTATAAGAACTTCTTAGAGAATCAAAAGAATTTTGATATTCACGTGTTCATTCGAATTTAGCATATTTCCTACTCAATTTAATTAAACATGAAGCTTTTTCAGCAAATTTAGGAACAAATCTTCTATAATACTTTTCAAAAGCTACAAATCATTTGACTTCATAAAAATGTTACCTAACTATCAAGTATTCTCTTAATATTCTAGTCTTTCCTGTATCAGGAGGGATACTTCCACTGTTATTATGTGTGCCAGATACATTATTTCTTTTTAAAAATTCACGTTTTAATGGATTCAGCTTTTGATTTACTTTCCTTAGTGTAGTGCATGCATCGATAAAGTTTTGATTATGTTCATGCAGACTTCTATCAAAAACAATTATTACATCTGACAGCAACAGTCATTATACGTGAAAATGCAGTACAACTTGTTTTAGACCTATTAATTGGTAATCGTAAAGTAATAAATACTCTACCACTAATATCCATTTCGTTCACCATGATTATCAACCTTTTTTGGTACAAGAAGGACTGGAGACTCTGTGCTTCCTCAATTACGCCATCAGCACACATTTGTGAAGTTTGTTTATTAATTTCTTTTTTTTTTTTTGAGAGTGAAAAATATGATATGGTTTTGTATATACTGGCGTAATCTTATCTTTTAACTGGATAGAATTTTTAAATAGATTGGTGTGGGGTTATTATCTCAGGTACTTTTATTTTCTAACATCCAATCCCTCTTTGATAACATTAAATTTAGGTGAGTAAAATTTGGCTGGCGCTAATTATGTCTTATTACACTTGGATTTTGTGACATTTATTTCAAGAAGAACCTCCAGTGTTTCACTATCAGTTTTTGTGTATTTAACATTCCGAATTTTGAAATTCCGAGGAGATTAAAGGAACTTTACCTAGAATTTTCTAAAGAAGAATCACGATAAAGGTTTTCTCTATATCTTCACAGAATTGGATTCTAAGAATTCGCTTTTTGCTTTCCTGATTTGTTGGTTATTCTCAGTGTGGTATAATACTATTCTCACTCATTGATTGTTTTGCCGAACTAAATCATTTGTGTATTTAGCAAATAACTACGAATAGTAAGGACATCATTAGATCCTCCATCTGCAAACGCCTTATTTAAATAAGGACTAAAACAAATGAATCCAAAACAGCTATTCTCCTGGCTATATGCCAAGCAGAGCGCTGAATTACAAAGCAAAATTTGCCGTATTTTGTCTAACACAGTTAGAATCAAAATACAAAAATTCGGATTGCAACGAAAATTACGAGGAAATAATTAGACCACACATCGTAGGATGTCACTAATTGCAGACCGATTTCGACGTTTTTATGATCTCATCGGTGCAATATAAGTGAGCATACCTACGAATGCGAAGACCTGAGTATTTGGTACAATAGGTAAGCCTTGCGTGCGCAAGCCCTAATGGCACCACCTCTTGCTAATTCCCCCAACACAATCCAAATCAATCGTATGGGGTAATCCAATACAATAACGGTGTGTAGAAACTAGTTCTACTACTTGACAGATGGCATGCATATAGCAAATAACTGCGAATAGTAAGGACATCATTAGACCCTCCATCTGTAAACGCCTTATTTAAATAAGGACTAAAACAAATCAAGCCAAAACAGCTATTCTCCTGGCTATATGCCACACCGAGCTCTGAATTACAAAGCAAAATTTGCCGCATTTTGTCTAATACAGAAACAAAATACAAGAATTCAATACACACGTTATTGTATTGGATTACCCCACACAATTGATTTAGATTGTGTTGCGACAACTACCAAGAGTTGATGCCATTAGGGCTTGCATACGCAAGGTTTACCTATTGTGCCAAATACTCAGGTCCTCACATTTGTAGGTATGTCACTTATATTGCAGTGATGAGATCATAAAAAGGTCGGAACCGGTCTGCAATTAGTGACATCCTAAGATGTGTGGTCTAACAATGTGGTTTTTGTTGCAATCCGAATCCTTGTATTTTGATTCTAACTGTGTTAGACAAAATACGGCAAATTTTGCTTCGTAATTCAGCGCTCGGCGTGGCATATAGCCAGGAAAATAGCTGTTTTGGCTTGATTTGTTTTAGTCCTTATTTAAATAAGGCGTTTGCAGTTGGAGGATCTAATGATGTCCTTACTATTCGTAATTATTTGCTATGTGCATGCCATCTGTCAAGTAGTAGAACTAGTTTCTACACCCCGTTATTATATTTATATATTTCTTTGCTCAACTGCGCAGTCTTTATTTTAACACCTAACTTCTTTGCTGGTGCTTAGCTTTGCAAGAGGATAGTTGCTCTGACAGAAGTTTATTATTTCTTCTTGCACTTAAACCAACCATTTTATTGCAATGTCTTTTTATTGTCTTTAAAGTTAAATAGATAAAATTTTAGGTCCTTTTTGTAATATCTGCATCATTAATATCTAGTAATCAATTAGAATACCTATTATCATCAGATAATAAAATAGTTTTCAATTGTTTTCAGACTATCCATGGGATAAATCAAAAATTTTGAGAGCACTACAAGACTGGGCATTCTTACTGGATAATAAAAATCCCCCACCAGCTAAAAAGCTTATTTGTGATTTTGTTTTGCTTTTGATAGTTTCTAGGCAATGGGTTGTATTTAGAATTGAGAAAAGATATGCAGGTAAAAATTATGCTGGTGGTTCGAATGAGAGTATTATTCACCATGCAGAAGAAAAAGACTTCTTAAATCCTGTTCCAGATTTTATTACATATGTAAGGTAATATGTCTCATATGTTAATACTTTTGTTTTATTTTTTGTGTATTGTTACCAGAGCTGAGGCTATTACAGGTAAAGAGTTGATTACAGAAAAATATAGTTGATTACTGATTACACATTTTTTTATTAAAAATTATACTTAATGATTTCCTGATTATTTGTAATTGTAAAGCATTAAGAATAAATTATTGCAATTATGCTTACTTTGGTTATTTTTGGATGATGGTAGCTTTGATGTGAAAAAGGGAGTCAAGGAACAAATTTTATAATCTACTGTAACTATTTAATATCCAGCTCTGGTTATGAAGGAAGGTATTAAAATAAAAGTGTCAGCATTCTATAAAATATAAAAACAAGTTTATTATCTCTCCCTATGAGTATGTTTGGATGTAAACAAACATGGCACTATGTAATGTATTAATTGGTTTAATTTAAAATTCACTTTTAATATTGAACTTCCAAAGCACATTCTATTTATGGTTAGATTATAGTCCTCAATATATATATATTTTTTTTAGATCATATTTGGACATATTCAAGAAAGGTATCCTGTTAAGTTTCCTCTGGATAACCTTGGCTATAGTATTTTTAGCGGGAACAAACCGTATAAACATATTTTCCATTGGATATTTGATAGGTGCATTTATATTCTTATGGCATGGTTCAGACTTCTATCTCCGGCCAATACCAAATATACTTAAACAGTAAGTAAAGACTCTTTCTAAACATATACAAGGTGTGGCAATTAAAAACGAGACTTTTTATTTACAATCGTATAATAAGCGCTACAAGTGACAAGAACCTCAGTTGAGCGAGTTGGACCTGATTCCTCATCTGTGAAGTAAAACAATTTTAATAAACGGTCAATCAGCAAAATGTGTACATTCTGTGAAGAAATGGGACATACAGAAGACGCTTGCTACCGCAAACAGAGAGCTTTAGGTTTAAAACAGTTTTCGTTGGCATGAAAGACTCATTTTTGACATTCAGTCCCATGTGCCACAATAACTAAAGACAAAGTAGTTGTTTCAGTTCCATATGTAGTGGGTACTGGCACTACTTGCATGCACGAGAAGATAGCAAATTTGGAAATTAAACCAAGCAATACATTTTTAACTGGACTGGGAAATTATGTAATGTAAGCCACTGGGCAGTGTACCAGAGTTTTGTTTACACCTTTTACAATACCTGACATTGATTTCATCGTGTTTCGAACAGATCTATCACTGGAGGTAATACTGATGTTATTATTGGACTTGAAAGGAATTAAATTATAGGCTCTTTACTACAACAGCTAAGGGACGTCATTTTAGTAATTTAAGTCTTGCCAAATATTTGAAACGAATTTTTCTAAATTGTTGCTCATATAAATTGCACATTGTGTATGAGTTTCGCATTTGTACGTTGGTCATAGTTTCCAACGTTTACAAATTGTTCTGTCATTTCGGTTCTGACTTCTGTCTCTTGTCACTTCATTTTCTTGTTTAGTGTTTGCATTTCATTTACATTTCGATATTTTGTGTTTTTGTTTATATTATATAAATTAAACATTGTTGATTAATGAAACCATTTTACGAATGGCAAATCATATTTTTACGTTTTAATGTCACAGAGTATTAAATTTTGTCCCCTGGATTCACTTACAGGGAAATAAATCTGTCATCTTCACACCATTAGATATTTTGACGTCACACGGCTCTTGTAGTAAACAGCCTTTAGAAGTAGGACACCCTGGAGCTTATATAGTTCATGACCCACTAAGTGTTACACACATGCTAATTTAACGAAAATGAAATAGACATGTCAGGATTGGACGAACAAATATGGACTGAATTAAAAGAAGTTCTTCGTACAGCGTGATTTCTGATGGCTTGTCTTACATAATTTCCCCGTCCAGTTAAAATTTTATTGCTCGGTTTAATATCCAAATTTAGATCTATTTAGACTATGTGCTACCTTCTCGTGCATGAATGTAATGCCAGTATCCACTAAATACAGAAGTGAAACAACCACTTTATCTTTAGTTATTGGGGGCAAATGAGACTGAATATCAAAAACAAGCCTTTCGTGTCAGTGAAAACTGTTTTGAACTCGAAGCTCCCTGTTTGTAGTAGCAAACGTCTTCTGTATGTCCCATTTTTTCACAGAATGTACACATTTTGCTGGTTGACGGTTTAGTAAAATTGTTTTGCTTTACAACTGAGGAACCAGGCGCAACTCTGTCAACTCAGATTCTTGTCACTTGTAGCGCTTTACAGTCAGCGTGTTTGTGTCCATAATGATCACATTTTCAATATTTACCGGTAAATTTGAGTAGTTTAGCACTCGTGTAAGGAAGAAGGGAATTTCGACATCGTTTTTGAAAACTCGATTGATCTGAAGATGGTTGCTGTTTCCGAACGGCATGTTTGTGAGCATCACAAATTACCAGTAGTTTGAGCAAGTCTATCTCCCACGTCGGCTCTTTTGACAAATTCTGCATTTGACCACTACATCCTGACACCTCATTTTCAAGAAGACTAAAGAGTTATTTCCCAAGGACAATTAGGGTAGAATCACTTGATCGTAACAAGTTTAGCATTACCATATTCTAATGAGGCAAAATTTGTACTTCGAATGGCTAGTTGTTGTTGTTGTTGTTGATAAGCGGCGCGGTTACCCGCAGCACTCAGGTCTTTCAACCCATTGTGCCTGCCGCTAGTTGGGAGCTATTGGAAGAGACCCGTGCTGTGCGCATAGGCCAACACCCGTTGTAGGGGAAGTTCCCTAATGTCCTGAGGCAGAAGAAATGCTGCGCCCAGGTGTTTGTGTCTCTTGACCATGAGGCAGGCACAGCGACAGAGGATGTGAATGGAGTCCTCGTCATCGTGTCCGCAAAACCTGCACCTTCTAGTGTCACTAAGACCGATAGTGTTAAGGTGCTTGTTAAGATGTCCGTGACCTGTCAACAGTCCTGTGACAATCCTTATGCTGTTACGACTTAGCGCAAGTATTGATCGAGTTGCGTTCGACCAAGGCCCTTCAATTAAGAGCCTGGCTTGTCGCAGCCCAGTCACGTTTAACCATTCTTCCTTTGATCTTACCTTGATCCAGTTTCCAATGGACCTTGCTACATAACTAGGCGGAAGCCCCAGCACTGGTTCGGGTTCGAATGGCTAGACAAACAGGTATTCTGGTAGCAGGAGTGCCTTGCTCAAAAAAAGTGACTTCAAAATCCCTGAAACCTACGTGCAAGCAGCTTCCACTGTTTATAAAAGTGGGCCACCTGTCCACGGAGGGCGTCCACGGCTTTTAACACAATTAGTGTCAGACATACTAATTTCTTGCTGGATGCGTGTTTTGTTATTCATCCATTCAACTATTGAAAATAGACTGTCATTAGCATTAAAAGACGAATGCCAAATGTGCGCCAAAGGGATCTGGCAACATGAAGCACATATGTAGACACTGCTAGTGGGCTACTCGGAACGAAAGGGACTAAAGTATGCTAAGCCACCGTTGTGGACAATACTTACATCATTTGTTATTAAAATTGTGCATTACTTTCTTGGTACATTTTCCCGTTTTTAACATTTGGTCATTGACAGTACTGTCCGGTTGAACTAAATCAGATTGACTTTCATCCGGCACTTGTTCTTCAAAGTTGGACATGATTGCCTAAGGGGCATCGTGAATGTTAGTAGTGGTGAGAAGTACACCGTAGTGCCCTCTTTGGGTCTCTGCTACTATCCGTCTGATAATTATTCCCAAATTGACAGACAGATAGTGATCTGCTTTTCCGCAGGTGCCATTATAGCAGTGACCTCTATTGTTTTTGCTGCATGCAACGTCAGTCGGGGCACACTGCCTATGGAGTGGTTATTTTCTGCATCTCCTTTAAATAAAAAGAAAATCCTATCTGGTAGTTGATCTTAATGAAGAATGTGGCGATTTTTATGGCGATGCCGGAGTAATGCAACGCCAGTTGAGGCACATTCCCCTGTGAGTAGTTGTTTTCGGCATCTCCTTCAAATAAAAAAGTAGGAATGTCTTCCTCAAAGACAATAGAGGTCACTGCTGTAATGGCACCTGCGGAAAAGCATTTCGCTATCTGTCTGTCAATTTGACAATAATTGTCAGACGGATAGTAGCGGAGACCCAAAGAGGGCATTCCCCTGTACTTCTCACCACTACTAACATTCGCGATGCCCCTTAGGCAATCATATCGCTACATCATTCATCGATTCCGCTACCTATGGCACTCTGATGAGCGTATAATCAGCGCGAAACTGGTCACTGTGTCTGGTAGTTGATCTCAATGAAGAATGTGGCGATTTCTATGGAGATGTCGGAGTAATGCAACGCCAGTCGAGGCACATTGCCCGTGGAGTAGTTGTTTTCGGCATCTCCTTCAAATAAAAAAGTAGGAATGTCTTCCTCAAAGACAATAGAGGTCACTGCTGTAATGGCACCTGCGGAAAAGCAGGTTGCTATCTGTCTGTCAATTTGACAATAATTGTCAGATGGATAGTAGCAGAGACCCAAAGAGGGCACTACGGTATACTTCTCACCACTACTAACATTCAAGATGGCCCTTAGGCAATCATGTCTCAACATCATTTATCGATTCCGCTACCTATGTTACTCTGATGAGCGCATAATCAGCGCGAAACCGGTCAATGTCTAGCAGTTGATCTTGATGAAGGATATGGCGACTTCTATGGAGATGCCGGAGTAATGCAATACCAATTGGGCCACATTGTTCGGGGAGTAGTTGTTTTCAGCATCCTCTTCAAATGAAAAGTAGGATTATCTTCCTCAAAGACAATAGAAGTCACTGGTATAATGGCACCTGCGGAAAAGCAGGTCGCTATCTATCTGTCAATTTGACAATAATTGTCGGACGGATAGTAGCAAAGACCTAAAGAGGGCACTACGGTGTATTTCTTACCACTACTAACCAAAAATTAGTGTTAAAATAACCTCAAATAAGTAAGTAAGAAGGAGAAAGTAATAGAGTCATCAAAGAGTAAACCAATTTATCTTTTATGTACCTACATAAAATTGTGATCACATCAAAGGCTATAGAAATTTGCATGCATAAAACTAAAATCTTAAAGATATCATAAGTAAGAAGTAAATAAGGGCATCTTAATAACATTATGAGAGAAATAAGAGTACTTACTGTTTAAATTAAACGAAAAATCCATTCCACAAGTTTAGAACAATTAAGAATTAAAGAAAAAGGATTGGAAGAACTTTAAAGTGTTTAAAGACTTTTAAATTATTGTTTAATAATCAAAAACTGAACATTTATGTATTAAATTTAGTATATCTATTCTAGACTGATCACAGGCAAATCAGTATAACCAATTTAGGGTGTGTTGTATCGTCTGAGTTTACTTGTGGGTGATCTGGGAATCAGCTTGATCGAAGATCAAGCTACAAAAACGTGTTGTATGGTAACAGAACAACGTTGATCCATGGTTTAACTAGCGATAACGGAACCGGTGGAAAACATCTGGTTAACTGAGGATCAGTAGAAATTTGAGGTTATGTACATAGTTTATATTTGTCATTTTCCACGAAAAACTAGAATTTTTCGTGAAAAAACAAATCATTTTGAAAAGTGGGATGATAAAGAGTTTCTAGAAAGGTTTCGATTATCAAAAGACACGGTGAATCTTATAGTAGAGGAAATAAATGAAGATTTATCTTGCCTTAAAAATAAGTAAGTAATTATATGTACATTGTATTAATTTAATATATCAATAGGTATACTTATACTTTATTGTAGAATTTAATTTGTTTATTTTCGTTCTAGCAATTCAGCTTTACCACCTGCTGTAATGTTATTAAGTACATTGCGATATTTAGCTACTGGAAGTATATTGCAAGTTATAGGAGACTTTGGTGGTTTTGACAAATTGACAGCAAGTCGGTTTATAGCAAAAGTGGTTAGAATTATTGCAGGGCTTAATAAGGAATTTATTAAAATACCAGAGTCTGTAGAAGAAATGCAAGCTATAAAAACAAACTTTTATAATGTAAGCCGCTTTCCCAATTGTATTGGTGCGATTGACTGCACACACATAAAAATTCAATCACCTGGAGGAAATATTGCAGAAGTTTACAGGAATCGGAAAAGTTTCTTCTCCATAAATGTACAGATGGTGAGTGATACTAATTTAAAAATTATGGATGTAGTATGTCGCTGGCCGGGATCAACCCATGATTTTTCTATTTTCAATAATTCACGAATAAAGGTACGAATGGAGAATAGAGAATTTGGAAATAGTGTACTGGTAGGAGATAGTGGTTATGGTATCAGAAATTATCTTTTAACTCCATTACGCAATCCAGTGACTAGAGCGGAACAATTATATAATGAGAGCCAAATAAGGACAAGAAATTGTGTGGAACGCCTATTTGGTGTTTTAAAAAGACGTTTTCCAGTATTATCCAATGGCATTCGTCTAAAATTGGAGGCGGTTGAAGCTGTTGTGGTTGCCTGCTGCATACTACACAACACTACATGTGAGAGGGGCGAACCTGATCTTGAGCCAGATGAAAATATCGAGGAGGCCATGCAGGAAAATATTAATCCTGACCTTATCCAAGATGATAATGTAAATAATAATAATCTTTGTAGGCACAATTTGATTAATAATTACTTTCAGGCATTAGTGTAGAAAGAATTTAAATTAAAAATAACTACCTAATTATACAAAAACTTATTTTACTTTTTTTGTGTAGTGAGAAAAAAATATATATATAATTATACAGAGTTTCGGTATATTATTTCAAAAATATAAAAGTTTATCAAAAAATAGCAAAAATAATTTTTAACTCTTTTTATTCAAAATTTCAATTTCTAATTTTTTCTTTTGTACATCTAATTTATGAAGTTCTTTCATGTGTTTTATTTGTAGTTCATGTTTTTCACTCTCTTGCTGCATCTTTTTGTAAAGAGCTTCTTTCATAAATTCTAATTTTAATGAATTTTGTTCGGTAACGTGGTTCTCCGATAAAACGGCAATTTTCTTTTTTGCACAAGCTTATTCTTCTATCCTGCCTCTCAAAGACACTTCTAGAAATAAATCTGTTAAATATTGTTATGAAATTAATTTGTTGCAGAATATTACCTTCTTTCCTTTTCCTTTTTAAATTATTTGAGATTGGAGCTCGCAGTTGAGTGGGTGTATAATTTGCCCAGTTAACGCTGTCTCCCCCTTTAATAAGTTTTGAACCAGATGGTCCACACTTTAACCCAAAGGTTCACCCTTTGAGCCAGATGGTTCACCCTTTGACCCAGACGGTTCACACTTTGAACCAGATGGTTCGCCTTTTGACCCACATGGTTCGGTATTTTCATCAATTTTATCTAGAATAATATAAGTAATAATTTATATATGTATATTAAATTAATTATATTTTAAATCTTACTTTCTCCTTGAACAAAAAATGTGGGGTTTTGGGTCCAGTCAATACTAATTTGTCCATTAACTTCGTCGTTACTTATATCTTACAACAGAAAAAATTAAATAAGTACCTAAGTATGCCTATTGACCAGTTTATTAATTTATGCAATAATAAATATATAAAAAAGCAGATTTTACAAAAACTTTACTCGCCTATATTACCAACCAAAATTTCTTCCGGTAAATGTGCAGTGCTGTCTTGACAAGTGCTGACATCACCATCAAATTCGGATGACATGCCTGTGATTTGTGTTCCAATTATTTCCTTAAAACTTATATCCACAGGAGTGTCTACTGTATCTTTCGGAGTTCCTCCGCCTGTTCCATATGCATACCTTTTTTGTTGCGCAAACTTCTCCTTTGTTCTTTTCTTCAAGTTTCCATATTTATTTTTTAAAGAACTTGTGTCTCGGTACTGTTCTCCTGACAAACTGTTAAATTCGTCAGAAAGTCTTACCCAAGCATCATTTTTTATTTTGTTTGACCCAGTGTCTGTCCTTTTATTTTCAATTATTCCTGCATATTTCTGTTGTACTAAATTTACCAAAAGTTGTTCTTCATTGGAAGTAAAGTTAGTAGCACGTTTAATTTTGTCAGCCATGATTAACTAAAAATAATTATTATATGTACGTGAGGTATGAAATAAATGTAGGTACCTACATTGATTTTTTTTTTAAATTAAGTTTTCTTTATAATGCACTTTACTATTTTATTTAATAAAAAAGTAACTTACCAATATTTAAAAAAAAGTCACAATAATTATCAAGAATATAATAAGTACAAAATATTGTAGCCCGCACGAACTACGATTACAGTACAAATGATGGAAATAAAAGAAAAGTTATTGCATTTCCGCAAGGTAAGTAAAGTCATGGAATTCCCTTCGACCATAAATTGTTGGGAATTCCCGCATTATTTTCATATGTTTACCAGGTGTTCAGTACGTCCAATAGCAGGCTAGCGAGTATAAAATCAATAAGTTTGCCCATGCGCTTTAGCGTTCGCAGAATAGCCAACACTACAATAAAAGGGAAACAGACGGATCACTTGAACTTGATCTGACTGAAGTCCATACAACAGAATACTGGCTGATCTGAGATCAAACTTTGATCTCCAGTTTCGTGATCCGTCAGTTAACTGCCTGCGATACAACGCACCCTTAGAGTATTAAAATTTCACTAGTTTAGAAAAATTAAAATTGTAGGTATGCAACCAGAAATGTAGTTGTTAAGTTTATGTTTTGCTAGTAAGAGAATTGAGACAACAAGTTTAATGTTTAAACACATTTTGTTAAAAAGAAAACCTTTGTCTGTTTCAAAGTAATAAAAGGAATTGTTGTTAAAGTCCAATTGTTAAGTAATTTCCAGTTTTATTTATTTATTGAAAGAAAAGTATACTTGGCATCCTTGGAAAGAACTATAGGCAGAAGATCAAAATTTAAGCCATACAAAATCTACATCTACATTATGTTTTAAAAATTATATCAGCTAAATGTCCGCCGCGGCTTCGCCTGGTGACTCGAATCCTGGAGATCCAATTTTCGATGACGTTATCGCATAGAAGTGCCTCAATTTCACCAATGACGGGTCTGATGTTGGCCTTTAAGGCGGCAACCGTCTGTGGTTTGTCGGCATAGATACGAGATTTCACATAGCCCCAGAGAAAAAAATCCAGTGGCGTTAAATCGCATGATTTCTTTTCGTCCAAAATTAGGATCAATCTCCAACTGCTCTAGCGCCCACTCAGCGAATGCAAGCCGCTGTCTATGATCGTTGGGCTTTAGTTCTTGGGTTAATTGCACTTTATAAGGGTGAAACCCTAAGTCCTTATGCAAGATTCGCCAAACTGACGTCGAAGAAAGACCAAGTTCTTGAGCACGTCGTGAAATGGATTGTTGTGGACTCTGACGCACACTTTCCCGGACTGCAGCAATATTTTCAACGGATCTTACGCTTCGCTGACATACAGGCGTTGTCTGATCTAACAGTGACCCGGTTGCTTCAAATTTATTTATTAGACGGCGAATTGTGGACTCTGAAGGACGACCATCGACACCATAAATTGGCCGAAGTGCACAAAACGTTTGCCGAATAGAACATTGATTTTGATAATAAGTTTTAACCATTTCGAGGCGTTGTTGAATCGTATAGCGTTCCATAATGAAATGTAAAGACTAACTGAATACGTCTGTCAAAGATACAACCTGTCTGACTACCGACTTCATCATACGCTGTTGCCAAACATCGAGCGTTCCTATTGAAAAACCCTTTATAAAGCAAATTTAATATACTTATAAACTACAAATAATTAGAAAATTAGAAATGGCTCTGTGTAATCTGACAAGAGATAAATACTGCTACAAATAAAAAAAAGACGAGAATTGAGAATTTAATCAGCAATAATACATATTTCAATTTACGAAATATGTTTTAATTATGTTTGAACTTGTTTCACCTATACAGCTACTAAGACAGTTACATAGGTTTGACAGACTTTCCCCAACAAATTTCGTTCTATAACAAGGGAAAAAAATCTCACCTAGGTAATAACTGACTTATCATCACTATAATGAAATTATAAGTTAGCTAATTGCCAGTCTAAAAGAGTCCTAAATTCAAAATAAGTTTAAATTAGTGTAATGCAGTTCAATTACAATTTCTATAAAAGGTATTAATCAATAAACATTTGAGCTTTTAATCCATAATAAATAAAAATAATGTCTATAACAGGGGTGGCCAAGCTCCTTGATAGTCCGAGCCATTTTTACTAATATTTATGAGGGAGACAATGGCGGCCTACTTAAGAATGCGGGACTCATACCGGTCATGCGGCAGTCGCACAGATGGCGGAGAGGGAAGTACCTATATCTGCCATCAGAGTACCTGAAGCAAAAGACCGTCTCAGATTAAAGAGGAAATATGCCGTCATATTTCCCCGAATGGTTCTCGGGGGCAGGAATTTATGTGGAGGACAGGGGCGTGCAAAAAAGCTTTGCACTAAGTAAACACTGGAGAAGGAGTGGGAGCTGTAGACAGGCTCGCAACTTTTTAGTGGCGCCAAGCAAGACCAAGACGGCCTGGCTGTTAAGTCGTAGCCGGAAGGCTCTAAACCAGTTGGTGGGAGTTTTAACGGGTCATTGCAGGCTTAGAAGACATCTATCATTGATGGGTGTTGAGGGAGACCCTATCTGCCCAAAGTGTGGGGAGGGCGATGAAACGCCTTCCCACTTCTTGGCAGAGTGTGCGGCTTTCGGCAGACTGAGACACGACGTCTGGGGGGCCGGGGAGTTGCAAGGGGAAGAGGTTAGTTCCCTTGAATGGACCGACATTCTGACCTACATTAGAAGGTCGGGTAGGTTCAATGAGGGAAGAGGTGATGAAGCTAGGTAGGGACGACAGGGGTAGGTAAAAAGGGCCCGCTTGCGGCCTACTTGCCAGGTCTTGGCCGCCTCACTGCTACTACTACTACTACTACTACTAATATTTATACTATGCCGAGCCATACTATGAAACAAATTTAGTTAACTTACCAAAAATTCCAGATTACAAATTATATCCGTAGCAAAAGTGATACAAATTGTTTCCTCCCGAGTACAATGTCAACTGTCCGTTGCAATGAAAGTTTACAAATTCAAAATCGGTTTGGAGTCGGTCGATTACGGACGATTACGCCACTGTTTATGTTCGTTCGCACAGTTTTCGATGAGTCATATCATTCTTAACTTGGACAGAAATGAAATTTGTTACAACGTTGCACTTAGTCTTTCATATTTGTCGTCAGTAATTTCAAAGACATTTTGAAACACATACGGAACGATAATAATTTTTTAAAATATAATAGCACAAAAATTAAAAGGGAACTTGGGTACATTTATCGAGAGCCACAAATAATCCTTCAAGAGCCGCATGTGGCTCGCGAGCCGCAGGTTGGCCACCCCTGGTCTATAACATAATCATAGATTATGTTGCATGTTGCATTGCTTTTTCAATTTTACATTATATTGATATGATCTGTTGTCATTCTTTGACTAAGATTACTCAAATTTTGAATTGATCGAAATTCAATTAATCCAGAAAGAAGCTGGATTACTTGTGAAAAAAAATCATGTGTGCATACATATGAAAATTATTGAATGCAAATAGTGATAAAATGAAATCATAATAATGATTTTGTGATTATTTTAATATTTTCTTATTTTTTGCAAATTTTAGGTGGCAGTGGCTTTTAGGGTACAATGTGGCAGTGATTTTTATAAAGGCTTTCTTCCAAATATTGGGCTGCATTTTAATTGAAGAGATACCTATAAATTGTTGTTGGCTTGTTCAACTATTAGGTATTGGTTGTGTTAGAAAATTTGGAGGTTTGGATTTATCAAATATAGATGATGGTGGTACAAGTCGTGAAATTTGCAAGGTACCAAGAGAATTTATAGGAATTGCGTGGGATGGTATATGTTTTGGATTACTAATAATTCAGAGGCGAATTTTTAATAGTTATAACTTCTTTCACATGGTTGATGAAACTAAAGCCACTAC
Organism: Pogonocherus hispidulus; assembly: GCA_963924545.1. Classification (NCBI taxonomy): domain Eukaryota; kingdom Metazoa; phylum Arthropoda; class Insecta; order Coleoptera; family Cerambycidae; genus Pogonocherus; species Pogonocherus hispidulus. The sequence continues at coordinate 35,642,527 of OZ004694.1, read as the reverse complement.
AATTTTAGCATCAAGAGGTATGTTTACAAAATAGTGCTAATAATTGTTACAGTAATGGTTTGTTTTTGGGGAATATTACACCAGAACAAGCAACACAAGTTTTTATAATTGTTTGAAATGGTTTGTTTTTGAAGATTAATGCACAAGAACAAGTAACAAGTTTTTGTAATTGATAATCTTGAAATAAGTTATTAACTACATTGTATATTATCTCTCTACTACTCTACAGTAAAATTCATAATTTTTTTGTAATACCGTCCCCTATTTAATACAGGGTGGGCCAACGGTGTGACAAAGTACGATAACTCTGTTATGGAAAATACTAAAGATATTAAGGTTACATATACCCCCTTCATTTCAAACTGTAAGTTCAAAAATTATGAAAAAATTCAGGTACCCTACTTATTGATGCATGGTGAATAAAATACCAAATAAAGAAAAATATCTGTACTAGTTTTTGAGAAAAAGTGAAAAAACCTTGAAAAAAGCTAGTTTTTATTTTTTCTCTAAAACTAATCGACAGATTTTGATTAAAATTTTTGGGATTAATATGATTTCTATTGCAAATACCTCTAATTTTAAAAAAAAAATTTGTACCTACAGTTTTCGAAAAAAATGGGTTTTTAGTAAAACAATGCTTATGACAAAACTAATATAAAGAAATTCTAAGATTTAAATGTATAATATGATACCATAGTCGTTTAATGATGGACAGGGCCAAAAATGTTTAAAGTTTTTAGAGATCTTTTTAAAATAATAAATAATAATTGATCAAAATCGCCTTCAACAATAATCAACCAGCACTTGCTGTCCCCTGTTGGTCATCTTTGCAATCTGAAGTCTTGAATTGCATAATTGCCAGATCACGTCGGCACTTTAAGACTGGTACGGAGGTAAAATCATGAAGCTTTAGAGAATACAGTGGAAGTGATGATACGCATTATATTGTGCGAATAATTTTCAATAATTTACTCAATTATCATTTAAATATTTTTAAACGAAAACATACTGTTAATGGAATATTTATGAAATAAAATTTTAAAAAATGGTACTGTCAGGGTTCGAACTCTGGTCGGACTGGTCAAACACATATATTTTAGATTGCTAAATTTTATTAGACCATAAAATTGGTGATATATACACGGCGTCCCACCGGGAACCGCCTCCATCTATATATGGCAAACTATAATTAGGAAAAAATTGAAAATTGGGCAGTGTACCAAAGTCACTGGGGGCAAGCGATCTAAAATATTTTCAAGATGGCTGCACTTCCGGTTATACCGGAAGTAGGTGTCAACTTGCTTATTTCAAATGGAACACCCTCTATATTATTAGATTTTTGAATTCTACTCAAAATTTTAAATATATTTCATGTAGGATGTCCTATACCTATCTTCAACCGCTTTTGAAATATGGTGACGAGACATTAAACATATTTCAGAGACTACTTCGATTTTAATTTTGAAAATTTGGGCAATAGTGTTTTCGGACATGCCCTCCTCACCTTACCTCACCTTTCTTATTAGACTATTCAGAGCTAGTCTGGCATGGAGCTATATACCATCCAGTTGGTCCGCAGTGAGGGTGGTATACATACCTAAAATAGGTCGAATAGACCTATGCCCCAAATCGCTCAGACCCATTAGCCTGACATCATTTCTGTTGAAAAGTCTGGAAAAGGTACTGGACGGACACATTAGGACGAGTGTGTTAAGCATTCATCCTCTTAATACCCACCAGTATGCCTATCAAACCGGCAAGTCAACAGAACTAGCCCTCAACAACTTAGTCGCTAAAATCACCCAATCTCTGCAGAGTAGGCAAATTGCAGTGGCGGCCTTTCTTGACATTGAGGGAGCGTTTAACAATGCACTGCCTGACTCCCTATATACAGCTGTCACTGCTAGGGGAGTCGACCCAACCATAAGTGGCTGGATTCGGGCTATGTTAGAAAATAGAACTATAACGACGTCCCTTCAGGAAGAAACGGTCAGATTTAGGGCCGCAAGAGGGTGTCCACAAGGGGGGATTCTTTCCCCCCCACTTTGGTCACTGCTTGTGGATGACCTGCTGGCCATACTTTCTGTGTGGGAGGTTGAGGTTCAAGCATATGCGGACGATCTAGTCATTTTAATCAGAGGAAACTCTGAAGAGGGAATTTCCCTCACCCTCCAAGAGGTACTAGAGACAGTACTGAGTTGGTGTAAGAGGGAGCAGATGTCTGTAAACCCTCACAAAACGGTAATTGTACCGTTTACCAAGAAAAGGAAGCTGGACAACTTAAGACCTCCCTCCTTACTTGGTGAAATAATTCCATTTGCAGAGGAAGCAAAGTATCTGGGTGTAGTACTGGATAAGACGCTTAATTGGAACTCCCATCTGGAAAAAATGATCCACAAGGCACGACTGTCCTTATGGACCTGTCGAAGAATTTGTGGGAAATCTTGGGGCACTGGACCCAAGCAAATATATTGGCTGTATGTGACGGTCATACGACCCATGATCGCATACGGCTCCATAGTTTGGTGGTCCAAAGGACTACAACAAAGGACCAAAATCAAACTCTCTGGTTTACAGAGACAAGCCTGCCTGGCCATAACTGGAGCAATTAGCTCCACACCGTCAGCAGCTCTGGAAATCCTACTGGACCTACCTCCTCTTCATATATATTTGGAGAGAGAGGCCAGATGGGCAACATACAGACTAAAGCAGGCAGCTTTTAACATGCCGCAGTCTGACACCATGGAGCGCAATAGGCTGCTGGATGACATGGAAAGTCACAGTATCCTGGAGATGATTTCAGATGTCATGCCTGCAAAGACCAACCTTGAACTGCCCTTTCACATTCTCTTCCCAGGAAGAGATGAATGGGATCGGAATAAGGCTGACCTATTAAGGGCAGATAGTTGTTGGTTTACAGACGGATCCAAAACACCCATGGGAGTTGGAGCCGGAGTATATAGTTGCAACCCAATGGTGAAAATATCTTCATCCCTTGGCAGTTTTGCAACTATATTTCAGGCAGAAATTTATGCCATCGAATTGTGTGTACAGAGGCTGGAACAAAGGCAACTTACACGCAAATCGATAAAAATCTTCTCAGACAGCCAAGCAGCTCTTAAAGCTCTTGGTTCCTACCGTTGCAACTCAAAAACGGTATGGAGCTGCCAGCAGGCACTTGCTCAATTGAGCAGAAAAAATAGAATAACTCTGGTCTGGGTCCCAGGCCATTCTGGCCATGAAGGGAATGAGGCAGCCGACTCTCTAGCTAGGGAGGGTGCTGCTTCTGAATTTGTCGGACCAGAACCGGTGCTTGGCATATCCTCGAGTACTGCCAAAGCAACGCTCTTGACCTGGGCTGAGGAGCAAATCCTCCAGTACTGGCAGGAACTACCACGATTAGTTCATTCGAAGGCGTTTATAATAAACCCTTCAAAAACAAGAACTAAAAAACTTCTAGAGTTAAGCAGGTTTCACCTACGAACTCTAATTGGCCTATATACGGGCGACTGCCGTTTAAAATATCATCTGTGCAAATTCGGCCTAGCAGAAGATGCTGAGTGCCGCCTATGCTTAGAAGATGATGAAACGGCAGAACACATATTGTGCACCTGCCCTGCTGGGGAAAGGATCAGATACTCATTATTTGGCAAAGGACAACTTCTGCCAGAGGATCTGAACAAACTCTCACCCAATAAGGTGATCAGCTACATTAAGAAGCTGGACCTGTTGGGTGAAATATAAGTAGGTGTGAGCCACAATAGACCACATGGTCGCGGTGGAGGGTCTGGTTTTCGGCCCCCTCACTTTTGAACCTAACCTAACCTAACCTCCTCACCTAAAATAATCTCGTCCACCTAACGCTTCCGGTTATACCGGAAGTTGATGTCTTCATTATTTTAAATGGAACACCCTGTATATTATTGCAATTTTGAACTCTACGTGATATTCTAAACATATTTCATGTAGGATGTCTTATACTTATCTTCAACTGTTTTTGAAATATTGACAGGTGAATATTGACATTTTTCAACTTTGACACCCTGTAAAATCTAAACGATTTGAGATCGAACAAAACGGTTTGCACATTCCTATCTTAACTTTTCATAAGCTATCTATCTAGATAAAATTAGTATCAAACGATAGCTTATGAAAAGTTAAGATAGGAATGTGCAAACCGTTTTGTTCGATCTCAAACCGTTTAGATTTTACAGGGTGTCAAAGTTGAAAAATGTCAATATTTCAAAAATGGTTGAAGATAGGTATAGGACATCCTATATGAAATATATTTAAAATTTTGAGTAGAATTAAAAAATCTAATAATATATAGAGTGTCCCATTTGAAATAACCAAGTTGACACCTACTTCCGGTATAACCGGAAGTGCGGCCATCTTGAAAATATTTTAGATCGTTTGCCCCCGGTGATTTTGGTACACTGCCCAATTTTCAATTTTTTCCTAATTATAGTTTGCCATATACAGATCGAGGCAGTTCCCGGTGGGACACCGTGTATTACGCAGTAAAGAAACTAGAAGTGAACGCATCTGTTGGTGCTGATAAAATACCGCCCTACATGTATCGTATGCTTGTATCGACTTCTATATTTCCTGATTCCTGGAAGGAAGTTAGAATTTGTCCTGTCTGCCTACCTGCCTGCAGAAATATCCCTATTTCTGTGCTTTCTGTGCCTGCTAAACTGTTTGAATACATAATGTATCAAGTCATACAAAACTCAATTCACAAACAAATATAAATTCATCAACATGGTTTCATGAGGAACAGATCCACTGTAAGTAATTTAAATAATGTTACTCAGTATATATCAGATGGGTTGGATAGTAGAAATCAGGTAGACGTGATGTACATTGATTTTCAAAAAGCTTCCGATACAGTGTCACACAGCCTACTTCTTTGTAATCTCAAAAATGTATTTGGATTTCATGGTAATTTACTTAAACTTATGAGTGATATTTACACAATAGAAAACAAAATGGATACTCCTATGAATTGATTGTTTAATCCATTGATTAAACAATTGTTACAATTGTACATAGATCAAAGTAGACAGCATTTTGAAGATCTGCTGTGATATGTTTTATATTCTTTCTTCTTTTCTTCAATACACTTTCTTTTGTCTTTTGTAAAAGTTAAGTAAAGTTCTTACAGTAATAACGAAACTCCGAGTAAATGGTATTTGAAAATGGACATTTCGTAGACAGCCTCCAGTTCAACTTTAGCCACCTATAAATGATGTGACTAAAATAAAAACAGTTGGTGTTCCTTATGTCAAGCAGTCAACAGAGAGTAAAGTTCTTACAATAATAATGAAATTCCGAGTAAATGGTATTTGAAAATAGACATTCTGTAGACAAGCTGCGGTCCAATTTTAGCCACCTATACAGGTATAGGTGACTAAAACTAAAGAAATTGGTATCTTATATGTCAAGTAGTCCACAGAGAGTACATTTTTTTTTAGGCGTTTGTTTCCATTTATGGCTTGGTTGATGGTAATTTTTACAAAAGTATTGAAAATTAGAGAAAATTGTAAATATCTCAAAAAAATTTTAACATCAACCCTTACAATATATATATATATATAAGATTAAGATAACTTCTGTACTCTCTACAACTCAAACTAATTTTAAAAAAATTTTTAAAGGATTTCATGTATTTTCTATAACGATAGAGTTGTCGAAGTTTCTCACACTATACATATACAGTGTAACCTCCATAATCCGGACAGTCTAATTCGGGCCTCCAGTAATCCGGACATTGAATTTCAAAAGTGAACTTCAAAAGTCATAATCCGGACGCATCTCTTTAATACGGACACACGAGCTCCGACTTGTTCAAACTCGCAGGCTTCGATCGACGTTGCAGTCGATCGGATCGACGATGCAATTTTGCTGACAGGCGAGGATATTGTTACGGAAACTACAAGAGAAATAGAAGACAATGATGATTATTCATCTAGCAACAATGATTGCTCATAAAGATTGCAAAGTTGTGTATAAAAAAGCTATAATATCCTTTAATAACTGTATTCAATGGGCATCAGAAAATAATGCGGACCATGATGAGGTCGTAGTTCTTCACAAATTGAAGAATATAGCAATTAGAAAGAAGCAGAATAAAAAAACACTATTATTACAGGGCTTTTTAAGGCACAACAAACTTAGACCTTAAATGTATGTTTTTAATTTATTGGTACCATATTTGTTTACGTACATAGGTAATATGTACAGGGTGTCCAAAATAAGATCGTCTATCCCCTAATCTCAGAAAGTATAAAAGGTAGGGAAAAATGTTAAATACGAAAGTTTTTTGTTTTTACCTGAATTTTTCATTTTTATAACTTTCTTGAATACAGGTTGTTCAGTTTCTCTGATCCAGACATCAACTTTCTTTTTTTAAATGGGACACCCTATATTCAATTACGTTTTTGAACTCTCCTTAAAATTCTAGGTCGACATTGTTAAGAGTACCCTATACCTATCATTTACTGTTACGAAGATATTAGCATTTAAAGAAAAAAATCTGTAAAAAACACCTGCTCAAAAAATCTCGGCAAAACAAATAAGACATCCAAAAAAAAGGTAAATAGGGTTTATTTCGTAGACAATTAGACTCAGAAATTACTTCTATGGATCGATATTACCTGATTAATATACAGGGTGTTTTTGACAGATGGCTCAAACATGTATATGTTAAAACTCCAGAAAATCGAAAATCTCTTATGGAACACCCTGTATATTATTATATTTTTGGATTCTCTATTAAATTTTAACCTTACTCTATATAACGTTCCCTATTCTTATTTTGCTTAGTTTTCAAGATTTTGACGAAAATGTGGAAAAAATGTCAACTATTAATCATTATCGACTATTATTAAAAATATATCTACTACTATTTGGTATATTATAGTTAGTGTGCCTTAATACTGATTAAGAATATATTATTTTATTAAAGACTAATATTTTTTTATTATTTCATTAATTAACTAATATAAACAAATCTATGTTTGTAACTTGAACCACAAATAACTAACAATAATGAACAAATAACAATAAAAATAATAAATTAAATCAAGTGTCCTATATGTCCTCAATTTTCAGCTATGCATGATGTGTATATAACTGCTAGTTTTCTTACAGCGCAATCACTTTGATTGAGCGCTTCAATTTCCATCCCGATTTTAATCTTTAAATCATCAACATTATTACTCTGAATTTGATAAACTCAGGCTTTTAATGTATCTCATAAAAAGTTATCAAGTGGAGTTAAATCTGGGATCCTCGGCGACCATGGGATATTCCCGTTTGACCCTATCCATTCCACAAATAGTTCTTAATAAAATTCTTTACAACTGCAGTATTGTGGTATGGAACTCCATCCATCTGATAGATGATCTGATTGGCATCTTCTTCGGCATCCAATAAAGGTAAAATGCAAGTTTGTAATGAATGCCATTTCCTGATATTTTACCTAAGGTACCTGGGACCATTTAAATATTGGCCAAGAAAGACAGGGCCTAAAATGTGTCTTATAAATAGCGCACCAAACATTTTCGTCAATAGCTTGAAAACTAAGCAAAATAAGAATAGGGAACGTTATATAGAGTAAAGTTAAAATTTAATAGAGAATCCAAAAATATAATAATACACAGGGTGTTCCATAAGAGATTTTCGATTTTCTGGAGTTTTAACATATACATGTTTGAGCCATCTGTCAAAAACACCCTGTATATTAATCAGGTAATATGGATTCATAGAAGTAATTTCTGAGTCTAATTGTTTACGAAATAAATCCTATTTAACTTTTTTTTGGACGTCTTATTTGTTATGCCGAGATTTTTTGAGCAGGTATTTTTTAAAGATTTTTTTCTTTAAATGCTAATATCTTCGTAACGGTAAATGACAGGTATAGGGTACTCTTAACAATGTCGACCTAGAATTTTATGGAGAGTTCAAAAACGTAATTGAAGATAGGGTGTCCCATTTAAAAAAAGAAAGTTGATGCCTGGATCAGAGAAACTGAACAACCTGTATTCAAGAAAGTTATAAAAATGAAAAATTCAGGTAAAAACAAAAAACTTTCGTATTTAACTTTTTTCTCTACCTTTTATACTTTCTGAGATAAGGGGATAGAGGATCTTATTTTGGACACCCTGTACATGTGTGTTCATAATAAAATATGTATACATATGTACATAGTTCATACATACATACCATACATATATGTACATATGTAGTTTTATGTTGAAATTTTTACCTATTATGTAGACCTAAATTCTAAGCTGTTTAAAGAAGGTGGGAAGTGTGGCGTGTAACGCTAATACTAGTAGTTTATATTTTTTAAACATAGTTAAAATAGTCTTACAAAGCATACTAATGTCAATGCAGCCAAATTGTTACTAACACTTGATGGCAGTTAGTGAGCTTTTTACCCAAGCATTGCTAATAGTCAGAGCAAGTGACAAGTGACATATGTTTCATGTGGATGTACAAAATGGCGAGGCAGTTATCGTGTTCAGAATCAGTAAAATAGTGGATTAGCAATTATCTAACTTTTATTATTGTTACTTTTGTTAAAATTATTACTGTGAGTTCAACACAGATTCACAGAAAAATGCTGCCAATGCAAAAATTTGGTCATTAGTAGAGCATGGTAAAGTGTCAGCGCACCAGGGGCGTGTGCCTCTGTTACTACTGTAGCGTGAGAAGGAACATTCAATATCTATTGACGTAATATATGCATAATTAAAACACCAGTACAAATTTCGCGTAATATGGTAAAATCTGAATTTTTGTGTAACACACCTCGAATTTTTCGAGAACGCAAGGAATTTTTGCGCCCATTACAATCCGTAGTAAATTATCCACGTGTCCACTATTTGTAGTGACGCCATTACCGACAATGCACTATTTTGTAATTTTTCTACTGTCATGTATTCCGTGATATTTGTTGTAAATAATGTCTACATCAGTTTTAACTCACCTATCTTGAAATTTTGCTTCTCTTCTTTTAACAGCTGCAGCGTCATCACGATTAAACTGAAGAACAACTGCTTTAAGTTGTTAGAAATATTGCGAATAGTAAAACGCTGCCTTCAACCATGTATCCCATCATGTAAGAATCACTTCTGGTAATTCAGGAATATCCAGACACTCTTTGTGAAATTCACGAATACGCTTGGGAGATTTGAGAAAAACTTTTTTTGTATTTGATATTAATTTATTTACCTCCGGAAAACATTGTCGAATAGTCTCTGCCAAGAGATGACACGCATGTACTTTACACGTGATATGAAGAACGTTTCACCTGTGTTCTTGACGAGATCAGTACTTGATTTGTTGCAAGTTCGAAGTGTTTTAACATGTTCAGAACCACCTTCGTAATTGTTGTGCTATCTGCTAGTACACTCCCGTAGTCGTTTGATAGCGAGTAATAGGGACACTGTCGCTTTGTGAGGGTGGAGTACACGTACTATGACATTTAAAATATATATTTTTTTTTACAATCGGTCATCTCGTCTATACATAACCATAGCCGTTGATTTTTAACTTCGATTTGATCTGGTTTCCACGTTTTCTCGTGCAGATGATGTATGTATGGCTTCGTACTGTTTTTGTAGTTGGTAACGGGAACTCCGGGTTGTATATGTATTCCAAAAAGACCGAAAGGCTGGTGCATTAAGTAAGGTTACTGGTAAATTACAAACAATCAACATAACCAATAGATCAAGAATAAATTGTTTTTCGTGGCAGGTTCTATTTTTTATTTATGTATTTGGTAGTATTTATATGTTTTTTACAGTCGGTCTTGTACCAGCACAACAAATCTTTTTCGCAGACTTTGCCCTGTATTGTATTGGCACCATTGTTCTATAAATCCCGAAAGTCGCGGATAAACGTTTTCACATTGTCAGCATAGGGGCGTTTTTTCACCTTTTGCACACTAGACATTGTAGAATTAATTAATAAATGATATGTTTATAATTCTTACTCAGAACTGTATTTAATACTCATTAAATACAGTTAATTATTTGAACGTATAACATGGCCAAAAATTCTTCACAACACGAGCACATGCTTCTACTCGCAAGCAAACTAAATTCCACAAACTATAAACTGACCATCGTGCACAGCTGTTGCGTCCTGTGCTGCGCTACTGAGATGTCGATTTGATTTCCATGCTCTACTCATTAGAACATTCAGCTGCCTAGAAAACACAATTTTAACATTCCACTACCATTTTTTCAAATCTGTACAGTTGACCTTTACATTGTAGAATCTATTAGTGTTTTCCTTCTTTTGAAAAAATTGTTATATTTAATACAGATTTTATTAGTAATAACTATGTGATGGAGATGCATTCACTTATAGGTACATATGATAGGATACCACTGCTGATTTGTTCTAATTTTTGTATAAATATAATTATAAAGAGTAGTAGTAGAATTTTTGTTCCCATCACTAAAGTTAGCTTTTTAACAATTTTATTATTGCAAAAAACAATACATGTTTTGTAATATTGTAGTTATGACTGCTAATATATACTACTTACATTATATAATTATAGGTGCTGAATTAATAGAAGAAATGAGATTGAAAACAATGACTGATCAGGAAGAAATGGAGCACAGAATTTTGGAGAAAATTAAACAGAAGATGGACAGGATTAAGGCCAATCAACAGAAAATGCAAGGTGTCGGTTATAAAGATAAATCTCAGCTGGGAGCGGGTAAGTTAATGGAATAAACCACAGAACATTTTTTAATATATTTATATATTGACTTACATTTTAGATATATATATATATACATATATACATCAAGATATTAGACATATTTCAGAGATTACTTCGATTTGATTTTGAAAATTTGGGCAATAGTGTTTTCGGACATGCCCTCCTCACCTAAAATAATGGCGTCCACCTAACGCTTCCGGTTATACCGGAAGTTTATGTCATCTTCGTTATTTTAAATGGAACACCCTGTATATTATTGTAATTTTGATCTCTTCATGTAGGATGTCCTATTCCTGTCTTCAACTGGTTTTTTGAAATATTGAGATTTATATCGACATTTTGCAACTTTGACACCCTGTAGAATCTAAACGGTTTGAGATGAAGCAAAACGGGTTGCACATTCCTATATTAACATTTCATAAGCTATCGTTTGATACCTACTAATATTAGATTTATCCTGAAATAAAAAATGTTGGACTAAATTTAATCTCTTGGTTTAATCTGAAATAGGTATCAAATGATAGCTTATGAAAAGTTAAGATAGGAATGTGCAAACCGTTTCGCTTGATTTCAAACTGTTTTAGATTTTACAGGGTGTCAAAGTTGAAAAATGTCAATATTCACCTGTCAATATTTCAAAAACAGTTGAAGATAAGTATAAGACATCCTACATGAAATATGTTTAGAATATCACGTAGAGTTCAAAAATTGCAATAATATACAGGGTGTTCCATTTAAAATAATGAAGACATCAACTTCCGGTATAACCGGAAGCGTTAGGTGGACGAGATTATTTTAGGTGAGGAGGGCATGTCCGAAAACACTATTGCCCAAATTTTCAAAATAAAAATCGAAGTAGTCTCTGAAATATGTTTAATGTCTCGTCACCATGGGACACCCTATATATATATATATATATATAAACTCAAAACAATAATTCAAACATACACTAGTGTGATTTACTGTGATTACATAATTACAAGGAAAAAAATGTTTTTGACCCTTTTATACTCGTGTAAATAATTTTATAACAATGACCTGCATTGCTTGAATTCTTGTTTTGTCCATATATCTAAATTGTAAGTCAATTACTGTCAAGTAGTAGTATATTATTGAACTGTGTTATTTATCATAAATAGATAACTTAATTTCTTGGGAATATGGTTCAGGTATTAAAAAAAATAAAATCAGCTTATTTTCATGAACGTTTCACTCTTGATCAGGAGCTTTTTCAATAACGAATTTTTTTATTATTTTTTTATCCATTATAACATGTTCATACATCTGTAAAGTACAAAATGTTTTATACATTTATATAATGAATTTATAAAACATAGTTTAACAAATAAATATGGAAATTGTACTTATGATATGAGTAATTCTAACATTTATAGATAAATCAAAAATTATTATTGTGAAAAATGTCCAAGTAAATATCTAAAATAACAGATGTCAGACTAAAAAACAAAATAATTATGATATTGTTTGTTGATTACATGATTACATCTCTTATCCTTGTAGTGACTTTGATATAAAAAGTCATCAATAAAGGACATCTTTTATTTTATTGTTTAATTATATTATTAAAACACTTGCTTGTGATGAAGGTTCTGTTGAAAACAGAAGGTTCTGAATGAAAAATTTTTAATTGAATAAATATGACCAACATAGGGTCATAGAAACGAACCTATGAAAACTTTGACAAAATGAGGCAGTGCAGGCAGAGGGCACATGTGTCTGGTTTTACAAATATTCATAAATTATTTATTTTATTATCTAATCAGGTTATCACAGACTTGACTTGAATTTTTTGTCGGTTTTGTCACCAACACAATTTCTGCAATTTTTTTTAACGTGAATCATTTCTAGACTTAATCTTTTATTATAATTATGTTCTTTTGCAAAAATGTTTGTTTTTTCAAAATTACAGAAATTATTTTAATTTTTTACATGTTTGTTTAGTGCTGTGGAACAATTCTTGGTGTATTTATGATCTTTTATGTGATTTTCAAGTACAAATTTTGACAAGTTGTACCGATATATTGGTTATTTCAGTTATTGCATGGAATCGAATAAATGAATGACAGTTTTTGAAAAATGAAGTTTTGCTTTTTAATGAAGTAAAATTTTATTTTAATTAACTAAACAATAAAATAAAAGATGCTCTTTATAATAAAGGACTATTGATGTCTTCTTAAATCAAATTCATTTCAAGGATAAGAGATGTAATTAATAAACTATATCATGATTATTTGGTTTTTTGTATGTCATCTATGGTTTTATGTATGTACTTGGAGATTTTTTATTTATCTGTTAATGTTAGAATTACTGACATCATAAATACAATTTCCAAATTTACTTGTTAAACTATGTTGTAAATTCATTATATAAATAGAATGCATAAAACATTCTACTTTTTAGATGTATGAACATGTTTTAATAATGGATAAAAAAAATTGTCATTCCAAAAGTTGCTGATCAGGAGTGAAATGTCTATGGAAAGAAATTTATTTTCTTTTAATATCGGAACCGTATTTCCAAGAAATTAAATTATTGTTTGTAAAAACATATTTTTTGTTATTTAGGCCATAACATTGATTATTACCATATGTTTGAAATATTCCATATTTATGTAGCCATCATAATGATTGAATTTTGAGCGTAACTTAATTTCAAATGTACAATACTCGCCAGCTTAAAATCGCCACCTTCTGAGAAGTTCTCTTTCTGACACCCCCTCTACCAAATATAAATTTGTCTACACAAGTAACATCCAATTGGTAAACGCAACAAATAGATATGTAGCGTAACATATTAGAGGAGTGCAACATTGTCAGGTTACTAACTAAGGTATAAATAATATCAGAAATATATTTTTTCGTATACTTCATGGAAATGGAGCATATTGTTTAATCCAAAATCGTTACGAAAAGAGGAACTTTCCTTGTTAGCAACAGTTTTCTTGTTAGCAACATTTTTTTTCATTCATTTATTTTATTAGAATTAATTACTAAAGGCAGGTTACAGTGGATTTAAGTAAAAAACACACGGAAATTGTGAACTACTATTTTATTTAATTTACTTTCGATCTTCACAGCATAAGAGCTCATTTATAAGTAACAAAGAAACGCTAACTTGGTGGTGTCGTTGGGAGCTAAAAATGCTGATACAGCCATATTTTATAAATGAGAACAGTGTGACGCCTGTGAGGCGAGATTGACTTTCAGTTAAACTTAAACAAATAAGCGAATACAATTTTGCTTTATTGCATTTATACATTAAAAAAACCAACACACCCCCTCAAAATTTTATGAGCTCATACTTGCTGTTTTATGGGGAGATTACAATCGAAGGTCCAACATTTGTTGCAAGGGCCAAGGAAAACCCCTTAAAAACTTGGCCAGACCTTACACTAAAATAGGTTTATCTAATTAATATGTTTTTCTATTAACCCTATTTTTTCTCTCAACTCCTTGAACTGATGTGCTGGTAGCGGTTTCGTCAGTAGGTCAGCTTCCTGAAGACCTGTCGGCAAATATTTCAAACAGACAGTATTGTTCTCTACTTGTTCTCTAATAAAATGGTATTTAACGTCGATATATTTAGAACGTTTATGATACACTGGATTATTTGCCATTGCAATACAACTTTGATTATCTTCATACAAAGCTACTGGTTCTGACATATCAACATTAATACTTTTTAACAATGACTTAATCCATAATGCTTCCTTGACTGCTTCAAATACAGCCATGTATTCAGACTCAGTTGATGACGTAGCAACTGAATTTTGTCGTCGTGTGATCCATGTCACTGTACAATTTTTGAACAATTTAAATAAACACCCTGTTGTACTTCGACGATCCAATTCATTACTTGCCCAATCTGCATCAACATAGCCTGTTAAGATTTGTTCGTAATTATCATTATGTTTATATATTAATTTTAAATCAGTCATTCCTTTTACATATCTTAATACCCGCTTTAAGCATAACCACAGTTCTTTATTACATTTATTTTGATAACGACTCAGCAGATTTACTGCAGTACACAGATCTGGTCGCGTACAAAGCATGGCAAACATTAAGCAACCTATTAAATTTCGACAAGGTGCATCGTAACTATCTTCTGAATTTAATTCTGAATAGTTTAATTTTACAGGCAATGGTGTACTGACCGGGTTGCAATCGCTCATGTTAAATTTAGTTAAAATTGATTTCAAATATGCAGTTTGATCAAGTGAAATTTCAGATTTAATTCTTTTTATTCTGATTCCTAAGAAATAATTTATTTCTTTTAAATCAACCATTTCAAATTGTTTCATTAAAAATTTCTTAAAATCAGTCATTGTATTTATGTCCCTAGTCGCTAAGTCGTCTACATATAATATTACATAAATGTTTTTCAGAACGTGACCTCTATTTAGGAAATATAAACAATGATCAGCTGATGAATTTATAAAACCTTTTTCAATCAACACGTTATTAAAACATTCATACCAGCATCTAGCACTCTGTTTGAGTACGTATAAAGATTTATGTAATTTACATACTACATTATTACAACTCCGTCAGGCACCCTCATATAAATATTTTCGTTTAATCTGCCGTTAAGAAACGCAGTTTTAACGTCCATCTGATGGACTAATAATTCATGCTGAGTTGCCAATGCAAGAATGCACATTAATGTACTAATACGCGCTACCGGCGCGAATGTTTCGTCATAGTCTATTGTTTTTCTTTGGCTAAACCCTCTTGCTACCAAACGGGCCTTATAGTTTACCAAATTACCATTACCATCGCTTTTTATTGCAAACACCCATTTACAATCGACAATATTTGTATTACTTGGCTTTTGTACTAGCGTCCAAGTTTTATTACGCTCTAATGAATCTAATTCATTTTTTATAGCTTTTTGCGAATTATGCCTAAAAGGATGTTTAGCTACATTTTGATAACATTTTGGAATGTCATTTGATATTGCATCACCTATCAAATTTATTTCAAAATCATGGTCTTTATACGAAACAGTTGGTTTATTTTCCAACCTTTTACTTCTCCTCACAACCGGCTCATTATTTAATTTCCTCAACTTATTCGAAGAAGTACATGATGGACTTTCATTTTCACTACTGGTCGAGCTCGTTTTTTCTGGTTCAGGGACGTCCTTTATTAAGGATGTTTGACCTTGAGTGCAATTTGCAGGGACAACTTTTTCATTAAGCGTTTGCTTGCACCTTTTCTTGTCCATTTGGCCCGGTGTGAGATTTTCTACAGATTTATCCTCAGCAGCACCCCCTGCTGAAATATTTTCTGCACCTTTTGGTACATTTTCATCTGTATTTACTTCAGTATTGTTATTGACCATGTTATCAAGTTCTTGTCTTGATATTTTGTACGTAATTTCGTCAAAAATTACATCACGTGCAACTATGGATTTTCCAGATTCCGGACTATAAATTTTGTATCCATTTGGCACATAACCCACGAGAATTCCCTTTATTGATTTACTATCGAATTTACTTTTTCTCGTTTTATTATGTACATACGCCGTACATCCAAAAAGTTTTAAATGACCTAATTTTGGTTTTACATTATGCCACATTTCGTACGGTGTCTTATTTAATTTTAACGCTTTCGGTGGTACCCTATTCACCAAGTAGGTAGCAGTTAAGACTGCTTCGCCCCAGAAGCGTTTATCTAAACTCGCACTGTTTATCATCGCACGTGCTTTTTCAGTTAACGTTCGATCATACGTTCCGCTAGTCCGTTTTGTTGCGGAGTGTATGGCACCGTCAGATGGTATGTTATTCCTTTTTGTTTACAGTATTCTTTCATCTCACCCGATAAATACTCTCTACCGTTATCACAATATAAATTAACCAACTTTATATTAAAATGAGCTTCACTTTTTGTACAATAATTTTGAAAACAAGTAAAGACTTCAGATTTATTTTCCAACAAATAAGTTACGGTATAGTGAGTGAAATCATCGATAAAGTTTACAAAATAATTCTTTCCATCTAAAGTGGATGGTGTAATTGGCCCACATACGTCAGAATGTACTACAAATAGTGGCCTTCGTATGTATTCTTTATCTTTTAATTTTGCAAAAGGGAGACGTGCTTGTTTTCCGCTAATACAAGCTTCACATAATGAATCAAAAGGATTTATATCTTTTAAGCAGATATTATCAAAAGCTAATTTATTTACTTTAATTTTAGTAAATTTTTCTTTGCTTATGTGACCCAAACGTTCATGCCACAATTTATTTTTATCAACAATATTAGCCTCAGCCACGTGGCCCGCAGCCCGTGCTTTATTGTGCGCATTTTGTACTATTAATTCTATAATATACAAATTTTTCATGCGCTTACCTTTCATTAATGCCATGTCCCCTTTTTTGACCTCCACTTGGCCAGTTTCTGTGAATATCACCGACATTCCAGCTTCCTGGATACGCCTCACTGAGATGAGGTTGGTAGGTACATTTGGACAGTAGAGGACATCTTTCAGCTCACCGTTATACCCAAGGGATGTGGTAACCTTTATTCGGCCGATGTGTGTTGCCTCAATGACCATTCCCTTTTTTGCTATCGTTATACGAACTGGTACCATCAGCTTTTTGAGTTCAGTGAAGAGACTCAAATCATTGACAATATGCTCTGTTGCACCAGAGTCCAACACGAAACATTTGGATGCTTCTTCATTATACGAATTTTCATTACGTATCATAAAGGCAAACGGTTCTTCAATCACTACTGTTGATACTTCAGCCTCATGATTGTTTCTTCACTTGTTCTGCCTTTCATACGTTTTTAAACTTTGTTTGTAAAAATAACAATCACGTTTTAAATGATTTTTGCGCCCACAATGGAAACATTTTTTGACTTGCTTATTTTTAAACATAAGCTTATCTCGGCTGTGCACTTTGTTCTTTTTCC
This sequence comes from Pogonocherus hispidulus, assembly GCA_963924545.1. NCBI lineage: Eukaryota > Metazoa > Arthropoda > Insecta > Coleoptera > Cerambycidae > Pogonocherus > Pogonocherus hispidulus. Next base: position 35,624,834 of record OZ004694.1, on the reverse strand, counting down.
AATTTGCATTTGAACTGGAGGCACGCAAATGAAGAGCTTTCATACTGGTATCGGCATTGTCTCGTTCTAGAAATTCCTCATGTTCTAATAGCATTCCTTTCACAAGAGCTAATGTTATTTTGTCGTCTGTCATGGTTTTGATTGCAGCTTTAATAGGCATATAACTTGATGGTAGTGAGTTTAAGGTGTACCACACTTTAGTTGTTTCAGTTACTTCCATGCCACAAGCCGCTAAATCTCGGATTATTTCCTCCATGTCTAACATGTGCCTTTTTAATGACGTACCTGGCTTTAATTTACAATTAAATAGTCGATCTTGAAGACATAGCTGGGTCGACACTTTTGTGCACGCATATAAGCTATCAAACTTTTCCAGGATCTCTCGAGCTGTCGCACGACCTTGTGGAATTTGTGAAATAATTGAATCATCCAAATATTCAATTAATGTACCTCTGGCAAATCTTTCCCATTTCGTCCACTCCTCGGTGACTGGTGTTGGTGGATCTTCATTTAGCACTTTACTAGCACCTTCTTGCTCAATAATTTCTGTGAGTCTAAATTTCCACATCAAATAATTTTCACCGTTAAATAGTTTGAGATTACGTTTTACACTCGCACCTGATTCACTCGCCATATTTTTTTTTTTTTAATTATTTCACCTTTACGTTTTTGTAATTATTTTTATTCACTAGTACTAGCACACAGTGTCTGGGCCCATAACCTAAAGGCAGGTTACAGTGGATTTAAGTAAAAAACACACGGAAATTGAGAACTACTATTTTATTTAATTTACTTTCGATCTTCACAGCATAAGAGCTCATTTATAAGTAACAAAGAAACGCTAACTTGGTGGTGTCGTTGGGAGCTAAAAATGCTGATACAGCCATATTTTATAAATGAGAACAGTGTGACGCCTGTGAGGCGAGATTGACTTTCAGTTAAACTTAAACAAATAAGCGAATACAATTTTGCTTTATTGCGTTTATACATTAAAAAAACCAACAATTACAAATGTACAATTACTTAAATTATTAAATTTTATATTAGAAGCTGAAGAAAGCGCTTTTAGGAAGTTCTTCACATTCTCCGTGGACAGAACACTCGACTTTTTTGCTCAATAATTGTCATTTTGACGTTTGAGATAGGCTAGCAATTTTTTATAGGCAGAAATGTCTACGTTTTCGTTTATTTGCAGAGTATTTTTCACCATTGAGTACAGTGACCAGAGTGTTGAAGCTTTAAGAATTTTCACCTATAACAATATTTCTAAATTAATACTTAAACATGAGGAATCATAAATAAAACAAACCTTTTCACAAAAGTACGCAATTAGAATGTCTTCACTGGCTCCTTGCACATCTTTCTCGTTCCTCCAGTGGCAAAACTGTTGGTAACTTTTCTCATATTTTGCTCTGGACTTTACAGGTAGTAAAATTGACTCTGCTTCTGATAATAATTGAGCAATCTCCTCATTATATTCATTTAAGCAATTCATTTTACGTGAATGTGACATGAAAACTTTTGCATAAATTGTTTACATGTTCGCATGTTTATTATTGCTATGGCCACAAATGCTACCTTGATATATTAGAATTTTTCATAATTTTTAATAAGTCTTCAAATTACACTAATTTCCATGAAGTACACGAAAAAATAGCATGTTTAACTCGTTAAGAAAAGTGATTTTTCCATTTTCGGGTAAATTTCCTCCACTCGCTCGCTAACGCTCGCTCGTGAATAGAAACGTTTACACTCACTGGAAACAATCACTTTTCTTAACTTATAAAACAATCTACTATATATCTTGTATTTTCTACTTAGTTATTTAAATTAAAGTTACAGATATTCTTGAAATAATCCAATAGAAAATTAACCACTTACTTCATTGCGCCTCCATTTTAAAAATTATATTCTCTATTGAGGCTGGTATTTTTGAGCATTTTATAAATCTGGTTATTTTAATAGTAATTTTATGTATACAAATTGTCATTTAAGGTAACAGCTGTTTCAATTAATTTGGCAATTGCCTGAAATCGGCATAAAATGTGTAAGTAAAAATGCCACAAACTATAAAAACATCACAGTCAATGCGTTTTTAACTTAATATTTAAAGACATTTGCTTTTTTTTTCACTCATCAGTAATTATATGTTGGACAGGTTTGGATATTGAAAAGTCAATATAAATTTCAACTGCTTGCCTGCCGTTCGTTGATATCAATGATGATGGTTGAATTGATAATAACACAATGTATTGCTTGCCGCTATATATTTGAGCACTAAAATAGATATACAAAATAATTCAATATATTATAGCAAAATTAAACATTAAAAAAAATTAATGGCCAATAGTCATAATTCGTATTTTTTTGACAGAACAGCATGAAAAACATTGTATACAAATAATATTATGGATGTTTTTATTTACTGATTTTTTTGTACGCTTATGGTAACTTCACCTACCTGTGGAAAAATTGTTGATCTTCAGGTTGAAAATGGGATTCACATAAAACATAGTATTTCACCCGAGATTTTACCACTGTTCATTCACTCAGACATAAACTTTTATATTAACACTGAAATTAACAATACTCGAACAAGATTCCAAATAATAATTGCGACTATAATTCTCGAGAACTCAAAATACACGAATTGACAGTAACCAACGTGCGCAAAGTCCACATGTTGCAAACAGCTAATAGATTTATCAGTATGTTGGAGGAGTCCACTTCATTGTCTAGTTAATTCTTATATCTGTGGTATCTACTACAAATTTGTAGTTTTAAAATGGATCAAAAAGCAATATTCAGAGTGTCCAGCCATTAGCTTAGACGATGTCTCAGAAACTACTTGCACGATTTTTCTGAAATTGGTTGGTTTTAACTAGACCCTATTCATTATCTTCAATTCATCCCTTCAATGAAGTATTTTTCCGGAATTCTGGAAAATTGGCTACATCACCCCCATTTACAAATCAGGGAGTAAATTTGACATAATAGTTGCTGAATTCAGCCTGAATGAAATTAAACTACCTGAAATTCAATTATTTTGACTGCTACATAACCACATAGAATTAATAATTCTGTTTTCCCATAAAATAATTTAAGTTTAAATAAAAATTATAATGCTTTTCATTTACTCAAAGGTGGTGGTATAAAGTAACTAAATATACTTTAATCCTATTATTTTAAATACCTATTTTATTATCATAATGAGTTTAAAATTAATGTGTTTAAAAAATCATAGTCATATTTGTTTAAGTATTCATTAAACAAGTTATAAAATGTGGAACCTTTAAGCAGAATAAATTCTATAAATTGGATAGACTCCTATAAAAATTTATACTTTACTTGGAGAAGTGCCCTCGTAGGTGATATAAGGGTACATTACGTGACACGTCATTGGAAAACTTATTTGAGAGATCTATAATGCATTTTTTATTTTTTGAATATTCCAAGAAGTTTAAGTGACTATAAAGTGTTTAGAAAATAAAAACTTACATTTTAAGTTAATCACACTGTTTAATATAAAAGATGTTCAATGATATGTTGATGTGGTTCTCAATATTTTGTCACATTATTTTGTTACATTTACTGGCATTTGATTTGTTCTATTACAGTTACATTTGTAACTTTACTCATCAGGAATCCCCATGATAATTTTTTTCTAAAATCTTCTAATTTTATTGTTACATTTCACGTAATTTACTTATCTATTGATTAACGTTCACCATAGGATTTTTTCAAGTAAGTCAAAATCTAAATTCATTTGATTCATTTCAAAAGAAGATGATTAATCTTGCTCCAATGAAATTATCCACTTGATTACCCACCATCAGATTACCCAACCTATATATTGCAATCTACTAATTTGTCTAATTTTACTAGCTAACTATTAATGAATATATTAGTTTTGTTCATTAAGTAAAGTAAATGAGTATTTTTAAATTACTTAAAACATAATCTATCAAGTTTTCAATTTAGAATGTAGGTGTATCTAACTCAGATGGCTTTAATTAATTTAAAACATTAAACATCCATTGAACATCCTGACATCTTGATTAAAATATGTCAGAATATTTAGTTTTACAAAATGATATTAGCTTGGTCAGTAGTGGTCCAATGATGTCTATTTTCTTTAGAACGCCCACCACTAGCTCGATCTACATCAGCCTCATCGTGTACCTCTGCCACCTCTCAGCAGTCTACTCCTGCAGGTTATCATACTCCTATTGATGAGGAAGAACCTGCACCTCTTACCCCTCGTAGCTCTTTAATTCAGCCACAAGCGCCACCTTCTCCTTATTCTGCTGTAATGACTGTGTCTTTGGAGGGCTATTTAGAACCCCAAAGAATGTCATTTTCATCACCACCTAATTCAGAATTAAACCCTAGACCTACTTCTCCTGATGACAGTTTTCCTGTATTTTCTCCTCCTCCTTATGATGAAGCGCCTCCCTATGTAGAGGTAGTGAGTGAACCACCAACAATTGTACAGCGAAGGCAGAGCAGTATTGGACCTCCTTGGATGCAAGGAAGTTTTGTGACACCTAGACAAAGCATTATATCGTATTCTTCACGATCACCCTTAAGCCACCATGAATGTAATTTGAAATTATCGATATTTGTTGCATTTTTCAGTGAATGGTGCAGTACATATATGCTTTAGTTTCTGTTTAGAACAGTAGAAGTACTTATGATGTAAATGAAGATCAATATATATATTTGTTCTTCTTCTATGAATTACTGTATAAATTGTTACTGTACAAAATATGCACAATATACATTTTTACTTTTTATTTTATATGTATATATATGTAAAGTTCCTAAATTATATTCTTTTGACCTGTGCTTTTTATATCTTGTATAAATTTTATTTGATTTTTTTGCTTGTAGATTCATTCTTTAGACCACAATATAGAAGGAAGCCTCCAGTCACATACAAGCAGGGTAAATTCCATCATTATCCACTGACTACTTTGTTAAAAATTGCATGCATATAAGAGTGATTGGACATACCTTTAGTGCCATTACCAGGGAAGTTAGTCTACCTTTTTAAAAGCTAACCAAATTTACATTTATTACTAAGAATATTTACCCTTAGTACCTTTAATTTCATTATAGTAAAATAAGGTGAAAAATTCAAACTCTTATATGAATGAGATTCTGTTATGGTATTATATTTTATTAGATTTATTAGAGAAAACGTTTTATATTAATACGACCTGGTTACACTACTAAACTTTTTGCTTAGTTTTACAATTTAAGTAGTTCTACCTGTGTGTTTACTTTATCCTATTTTGGAAAAATAGAATGCAAAGCATTAATTTAATAATATATTATCACAATATTCATAATGTAAAGTACTTTCACTTTAGTAATAAATGGTACAAATAATAAAACCTTTTATTAGTAACTAATTATTTCACTACTTTATAAATGTTTATGGTCATGTATATTCTATTTTTTCAAGCTAGACATGTTATCTTGTTGAAATTATGGTATTCAGTACCTACCTAGTTATTTGTGTTTTTAGCAATATAATATTAAATATGACTATGGTTACGTGAATGCCTATATAGTATAAAGTAGGTATTATACTAACAACTTACATAAAAAGTGTTATCCTGTTTAATTGGTAATGGTAATGAGAAAAAAAATTCTTTCAGTATTTTCTGTCTCTAAATTGTTTTCACTCGTGTTCTAACTTCTGTTCGCAAAAGGATATTTGGATGTAAAAAATAAATCTTAATTTTTATCAGTATAACAACCTTACATAAAAAGTGTTATCATGTTTAAGTGGTAATGGGAACAATTTTTCGTTCAGTATTTTCTACCATTTAATAATTGTGTTCAGTACTGTTCTATTTTGCAATTGGACATTTGAATGTAAAAAATAAATCTTTAAATTTATGAGTTCAACCATGTTTCTGTATTATTTATTTACTTCATCTGAACTACAACATATCAGGAATTATCATACTTTATACAGAGCTTAAATGAAAATGAGTCACCCTGAATAACTCCGTTACTGTTTTGGCTTCAGAGAAATTCCGAAAGTTGAAATAAAAATACAAAAATTACTAAATAAGATGTTGAAAATGGCCACCATTAACTTCCATACAATGATAAAAAGGATATTCCGCTGCTCTCCTTACATTGTGCAGAACTTCAGGTTTATTATTGGTTATTATTATGGTATTAAATTTATAAACTTTTATCCTTGCTTTTATCAGTGTCTTTAACATTATATATAGAGTAAAGTATTCCCTGTTATGTTGTAGTTCTGAAGAAAGCTAATATTGCTGAAACGTTGATGAAATCATAAATTTAGTGTTATACAATTCTAAATAGAAATTAGTGAATAATAATTTTGATCTCTGAAGTTAGGACAGTTCAAGTATTTACCTACTCTTGACTTCATAAACATGAATCTGCTGAAAAGATTATGAGATTTCCAAAGAGCCATCAAATTCAGGAATGGCTATGCTTGCTATATTTATGCTTGCCTAAAATAAATTGATACTGCACATCTCTAAATTACCCATTAAAATTAAATGTATTGCAAAGAATTATTTAAGTAAAAATATTGCTTAGATTAACTACCTTTGGCTTGTAGATGCATGGTTGTTGCATAAAATTGTATAAATATGGCTGAAACCAACCATGAATTTTATTTCTAATGAATTGCAAAAGCCATAAGTTTTTAATTAAATAAAATAATATTTTTTTCTTTGGATACATAAAGGTATATTAAATATGGAAACTATTGTATCTATTTAGAAATCTATTGTTTCTGCAATTTATTCGAAATACAATTACTGATTTCAGCCATATTGTTAATGTTTTATGCCCATCCTTCAATAAAATTGTTATCTCCTAGCATGTGAAGATTCCTTATGTCTAAAATATTACTGCTTATATTAGTACTGTAGATATGCTTTGCTGGTTTTCATATCATTAACACATTTGTAAAAGTAGAATACCTTAGTTTACATAAAGCTACTTAATTAATCTTACCAGAAAGCATTCGTTGGAATGGCTCCATAACTTTGATAGTCCACTATGTACTGAAAATATTATGTTTGAACTATTCTTAAATGATAAGAATAAAGTAAATAGGGTGGAGACCATAAGATATTATTTTAGGACATGATACTAAGAAAAGAAAGACATACTATATTATTATGTCTCCTTTATATGTTTCAACAATATGTAACATCAGCTTACAACAACTTGATGGGCACTATGTCTATTACATAGGTACAGTTTTCACAGAATGTCTTTCTGGGGATATTGCAAAATGTAGTTAAAATAGATTAAATCATAATGAGTGTAAAAAATAAACATTGATTTATGGATAAAAATATAATTAAATTCTTTCCTATCCCAACTAAGTACATTCTTTAATGTAAAATTCATTGGAACAACTATTGTAATATGATTCATTGTCTATGTATATTTTCTGGAATTATAGGTACCTACATATGAGTATATCTATGCTTAAAATATCATATTTATTTTAATTTAAAATAGATATAATCAAATGGAATATTTAATAAAATCAAATTTACTATTGTAGGTAATATACTACTCTTAATGTGAAGAGTTTTTATATTTGGCTAATTTGTAGAGGTATTGGAGTTGTTGGAGCCATGTTAAAGAAAATATAAAAAATATTGTTTATTAATATACAAAGCATACTTTTAGTGCATCATCAAAGATAAAATTTCCTACAAGTATTTAATGATTAATGTTTGGTATTTAAATAGTACTTTGTGTACCTAGGCGGGAAAGTGAACATTTTCCTGGCTGACTGAAGAAATGGTCAATCACTCATTATGATTTAAAGTGTATAAATATTAATTTGTTATTTTCTAGTCATTCTGCATATAAAGCATGTAATTATCTTGCACGTTAAATATCAAACTTAATAATCAAATTTTAAGGGATTTATTTTATTTCATAGCTATTAGGTCTGGTGACTACTACATGTTTGATGACTTTGAAGATGATGAGATAGATCTCCTACCTGAAGAAAAATCAGTTGAAAAACAAAGTAAAATTGGTGAAAAACCAGATATCAGTGAGGTATGTAATTCTAATATTAGGTTATTACTAAAATAAGTGTTTCTTAAATTCAGATTTTGTTAATTGTAATAGGTATTCATTCTCTTAATGAAAATATAAAAGTTATATATCTAATTTTTATTTAAATTACAAACAGAACTAGTCACTAATGCATAATGATTATCTACTTATTTTAATCAGAATACTTTGAGGGTATATAATTGCTTTCATATTGGAAATTCTAAAATAATGTATTACTTTAGTATGTATTGTTATATATTGAATTAGTAACAAAGTGGATTTATAGTTATTAAGTACTGCCATGAAGACAGATGTTAGTACTGCTATACGAAGACATTCACAATTGGGATTAAAAAGGCAATTTAGTATGCCACTATCACAACAAAAATCTGCGCGATCACAGTTATCAGCTGCCTTTTCTGCTCCTCCCACAGTGAGTTACTATTCTAGTAAAAAATGAACACTTTTACAGTGCCAGCACGTTTTGTTTGCTTAATAATTATTATTAGCAGCTTGATTTTAATTTTAATATGTTGCACTATTTTCTTATGTCTATAAACTCATCTTTATACTGTTGTTTTGAGGACTAATATAATATTTAAAATCTTATGGTCAAAAGAAAATAATATTTAGGTTGCCACATCTTTTTACAAATTATACTAGAGCTAGACTTACGCCAATGAAATAAAAATTGTCGGATTGTTTTTTACATTTTTAGATTTATAAATAGGTCTTTATAAAATTAAAAGTTTCAACATTTTACGCTATATTGGGTCCTAAGGAGAACCGACTGCCTAGCCTAGTTCACCATAAACTTAAAATATTTATTGTCGTACTTCCAACTATTTAGAGCATCCTGTCCAGTTTTCTCCTTTGTATTAGATTCCACAGTCTCGATAGGGACTCTTCACATAACTGTTTAGCCCTTGGTATATAAATATGTCTCTTCACAGTGGCACAGTATGTACTGACTTTTCTTCTTAGCAGAATATAATATGTATATTACTCGGTTAGTGTCATTAGACTTATACGCATACACCGCTTTCCAACTAATTTTAAATATGTATTTCAAAAATAATATTTAAAAGTAGTAGAAGAAATCTAAGAAGAAATTATAACAATATAGGTACTTTTTAATGACCTTCAGATACAGCATTAATTTAAAAGAAATAAAATTTCTGAAATGGCTCAGTAATGTATTTTTATCATCAATTACCTACCCAGATAGCACATATATATTCATTGGATTGCCACTTGGAAGTTTTTTAGATGTCCAGTGTAGATGTCCATATATCATTCCAGTTCATTCAGTGGATACTGAAAGATTTTGTTCCAAACCAGGCCCATAGTAAATCTAAACACAGTCTAATATAGACACAACATGGATTAACTTTGTTTTAGTAATAAAAACTTGATCCACAACTGCCTCTTGCATCCTTAGTTAAAGGCGATAATTTACTGATCTAAAATTATAACAAAATTATTAATTCCAGTATGATCCATTGGCAATTCATTATGCCTTCATGGACTGATCATCTAATACACTTTTGATCATTATGAAATTCATTTACATTCAAAACCTTAACTAAAGGAGTATAATAAACAAAAAAAAAACAAGTTACCTATTCAAGAAATATTTTGAAATTGAACGATTACAACCAACACAAGCAATATACTTAAATATATCTAATATATGACTTTTTCAAACCAATAGACTCGTTTAGTGTTTAGTGGTGATATTTTTTTCACAATATCCTCTGGATTTGTCAATAAAATGCTTGTATATGTAATAATAATGTTTTTGTGGTTCGAGGAGAAGTACAAGCAACTATGAAAAATGTTCTCTTAAAAAACGTTAAACATACACAAAACAAACTTTTACACGGCCATATAATACAGAATAAATAATGGCGACAAAGGTTAACTTGTACTTTATTTTGCGCATGCGTCATACAATTCAAATTATTTATTTATTCATTCCTCTGTACACTACAGCGAACCAATTGGTACCTACATAACTTAAAATTACTTAATTTAATACAACATGAAAACAATAAATAAAGAGACACAAAGTTATATGGTATTATGAGAGCCTTAAACTCTAGGGAGAAAAACTACCTTTGTTTTCAAAGTAGGTATTGAAAATAATATAAAAAAGAGTTAGTTAAAAATATTGTTTTCAAGCCATATGATCTGTTATAGCCGTGAATCCATACTGGGTTCTGTGTGCTCGAATATAAAACAAGCGCCCTTGTCTTGTGTTTCAAGAGGCACTCTCCAAGAAATGAAAGAAAGCAGATCAGTGCAGTCTATTATGCCATTTAAAGTTTTAATTAATTGAAAAAGTTGAAAATTTTTTGCCTAACTTTTAAAATTTGAAACTCGCATAACTGAATTCTAACAGGTGAAGCTCCATTTTCATAGGGGAAATAAAGTTCCATAACATATAGGCGAGCCGGTGGCTCAGGGGTAATGATCGCTCAACCCAGAGGTCGTGGGTTCAAATCCCCATTCTACCCAGACTTTCGGGCTAATCCTTCTGATTTAAATGAGGGGTAGAGGTATTATTATTACTATTATTATATTTTCTAAATTTAACCTGAACTCTCTCATCCCAATCAATATGGCACGCATTTATAGGGGACCAAATGAAACTATTATACTCAAGAATACTCCGAACTAAGAAAAAGTATAAAGATTTTAATGCATGTGTGTCATTAATATAGAAAGTATGTCACCTTATAAAACCCAACATTCTGAAAGCTTTCAAGGTGATGATATTGAAATGGTTAACAAAAATAACATGTTTCCAATAATTAGGGAAAGCCAACGTCAAATAATTTTTGAAAAATAAGTTGAATAGGATTAACTAACGAATTACTGCAGTATTTGAGGAAAATTGGAGAAATCCCGTCTGGCCCAGCTGATTTTTTAATATCTAGTTGTTTCATCTTTGCCAAAATTTCTTCTGTAGCGAAGGAATGCTTATTTAGGATAAAAGGTATATTTGTAACAAACTACAAGATTTGTTTCATTATAGACATTGAGTTAGATGTTTGAGAACTTGTTGGGAAATCAATGGATGTATTCCACTAGCTGTAAACCGAAAGAGCTTTTCTACTAGCAGATCTACCAAACATTACGGAAAAACCCTGCTTTCAATGAGTCTATTCTTTTTTTTTTTCCTTGATGTTTACATTGCCAGTGAACAATAATTTTTGTTTTTCCCTGGTTGTCTTGTAAATTAATTTCATTATAGTCAACCATTGCCTCCGGAATATCTTTAAGGGATTCTTTTAATTTTTGAAAATATTCTTGGAATTTATTATATCCATATTTTTGTTGTACCTGTGTTAAAGAGAGTTTACTTTTTTTAATGTCTTCAAGAGCTGTATTAAACAGCTCCTCTGAAAAGTCTTGATAACTTGGTTTATATGCCCATCAATTTTAATTTTTCTGGTTCTTTTAATTTTTGAAAATATTCTTGGATTTTATTATATCCATATTTTTGTTGTACCTGTGTTAAAGAGAGTTTACTTTTTTTAATGTCTTCAAGAGCTGTATTAAACACCTCCTCTGAAAAGTCTTGATAACTTGGTTTATAGGCGTCCATATCTCCATGCTGTTTTTATGTTTTCAACCTAATAAAGAAAAAAAATATATGAAACTATCAGATGTCAGAAAGTTAAATATACTTTTCTTAACTTGCTACGTATGCTAACTTTTCTTTAAATATAAATTTTAAAAGAATTGTAACTGCAAATCACAACTGCAGAAAACAACTTTCAGTATTTATGGGGTACTGCATCTGGACTAATAAAAAATACTTTTATTGGGTCACAATATGACAGTACAAGCACTTACCTCAACAATCTACTGCCGCCCACTCATTTCCGCGGTTGACTAGACATTAAGGCAAGCTTTCAAACGAATTCTAATGAGTTCATAATGAGGGTCGTATTTTGATAAACAAAAAATACAGTTATTTGGTCCCAAATAATGGCGCTGCCTTAAGTATGAAGTCTTGACTATACTATTTCTGGGTTCATATAAACTGTAATAGTTAACCTTTTTAAGTCAGCACACATTTGGACAATCTAACGTAATGAACTGAAGAGATTTTGTAAGTTGCCACTTTGATACTTTCCTCTCCTGAAGCTCTAAACCATATGTTACAGTGTAATGTTCATCTCTTTCTTTCCTCCTGTTTTTCAGCTAAAAACTTTTTAAAAAATACCCATACAGACATAATAAAAACAAAAAGTTTACATTAGGCATCAATAATGCTGCCTAATATGGTTCAAGCAGCCAATCATTGTCAATGAATGTGGTAAAAGCTAATTTCAGATACTGAAATAACTTTGCACTATGGATCCCCGGTTAATTCCCGTTCTGGGAACAACTGTAGGTGAACACACAAATTTTTAGTAACGTTGCTAGTTTCTTTTCATGAAAGGGTTAAAGTTGTCATATGGAGTGTATGAAACTATGCAATTTCATGATAACTTTTAGATAGCTCTAGGTATTAACAGAAATATTGTAAACTGGTACTAGCAATACTGACCTTTTGATCTTGCATGTTGAATTGACAGTTAAGAATATTCTGTTTTATGTTCCTGTTGAAATATCTCTTTTCCACAAAGTTTCTATTACACTTTTATATTCCTTCTCTTTGGTTTTTCTCATATTGAAGGCCAAGTCTTTTAAAATTCATGCTGATTTTTCATCCTAAAATAATTTAGGTCAGATAGTATTTTTTGTATTACAGAAATCATAAAATTGTTAGGCATTTATGGACATTCCATTTATATTTAACTTTTTTGCTATTTAATCTTTTCCTAAGACACAAACATGAACTACAAATTTTATACTGATTACCTTTGTCTATAGCTAATATAACTAAAATTGTATACCATTTACAAATTTATGTAAAATTATCGGTTTAAATTGCTTCTGTATATACAGCTTAATGTTAATTTCATAAATTAGTTACTGTATCAAGCAAAAATGTACTGTAAATGCTTTGAAATTGATGTGAGGTTATCCAATGGTGGCTCGCCAACTGAAGTAGGTAAAGTATTACTTCCTTAAAAAAAAATGAATGTTGATGTTGATGTTTTATTAAGTAACTCTGTTTATATTAATTCATCCCTACCAAAAAATTATTATTTGGATAAGGATTAAACGAGCAAAGTGCATTACAAGAAAAATATGGCAAATTTTGCAAAGATTACAATGCCACTATTTAAAATACCTCTTAACTTGGCATATTTTTGAGAAAAATCCCATTTTCTGATTGCTCATAGCAATTGCGACACCTAGCGGTCATCCTACGAACTTGAAAATAATTTCCAGCGATTTCTCTTATCCGATTTACTTATTAGAAATTTTTTCCCAAAGTTATACGATAAGTAGTTTCTGAGATACAGCCGGCGTCCATTCTTATTTGACCACCCGGTACTTACCTTATTTAAAATACTTTACCTATTTCTAATTCATGAGCCAGCACTGGAATTATCAATGGTAAACATTTTTTCATTCAAACGTTAATTTATTTTCAATTTCTTCGCATAGATTGAGGAACATGAGCCAAGAAGTGTAAGAATTCGAGAACTTCCAGAAGATGAAGATCCACAGCCTGGTACTAGCAAGGATGAGGAATTTAGTGAATTAACTGAACCTAGTAAGTACTTATGTAACATGTAAATTCGGTCTATTCAGATCAAATTAAATTTTGTTTATTTGAAGTAATGAAAGAGCTATTTTCCATTTTAACCTTAAGACTGAACAATAACTGCTTCTAATTTACCTCGATCATGAGGTGATATCAGTTTACTCTTACCTAGATAATTGCCGTTTAATTAATTTTAACCCGTTACTATTCGTTATCTCTCTAGAAAATAATTTTTGATTTTTAAGTATTAATACTTATTTCAGTATACTGTGAATTTGTGTAAAACACATATAGAAGGAAACTTTTAACACTGATCGTACAATAGCTTAAATTACACTTTCTTCAAATTTTTTCCCTCTCAATCATGAGGTGATATCAGTTTACTCTTACCTAGATAATTGCCGTTTAATTAAATTTAACCCGTTACTATTCGTTATCTCTCTAGAAAATAATTTTTGATTTTTAAGTATTAATACTTATTTCAGTATACTGTGAATTTGTGTAAAACACATATAGAAGGAAACTTTTAACACTGATCGTACAATAGCTTAAATTACACTTTCTTCAAATTTTTTCCCTATGGTCTAATTTATGCTTGAAAATACAATTCTGCATCGTGCAAAGAAGATACTTATTTATATTTAATTTTTTTAAGTAGGACATCCAGCAATTTAGTATGGTGTTGGATAGAGTTCCCTATTCTAAGTTCCGTAATGCCTTATTTTTTTAAAGGCCTACAGAGAAGAGAGTTTTATTAATTTCAAATTAGCGTTGTCTTGGAATGATTTTCACATTTATTGTCTACAAAACTTATAGGCTAACTTTTTTATTTTTGATTATACTCGACTTTTGAAACATGAAATTTTTTCAATAATTTTTACCAACTAGTGTAACTATTTTAATACCTACATAATTTTACTGACCCACTTTGAAAATGAGATTTTTACATTAAAGAATATTTTTTTCACTGAGTGTGGTGTAAAACTAAAATGGGTTAACAGATTCCCATATTATTTACCATTATTTTTAGTTATTTATTATAACCAAAATGGAATCTGATCCATCAAATATAATCAGGCATCTTAATTATATTAAAGAGTGGCCGTGAAACCAATATGTGAATTTTGGTTCATGTTGCGAATACGTCTAATAGATGAAACATATTAACAAAACTATATATCTAAGATCCGTAGACTTAAAATCACTAGATTATTTTGCTAGGGTCTTAAAAATGAAAGTATACAAGATGTCAACCGACAATTTTTTTTATATAATTTTAGATTTAGAATTGT
This sequence comes from Pogonocherus hispidulus, assembly GCA_963924545.1. Classification (NCBI taxonomy): domain Eukaryota; kingdom Metazoa; phylum Arthropoda; class Insecta; order Coleoptera; family Cerambycidae; genus Pogonocherus; species Pogonocherus hispidulus. The sequence goes on along the minus strand of OZ004694.1, from coordinate 35,609,780 downwards.
AAAAAACCCTTTATTTTCAATGCAATCACTCTTTTATTATTTTATTATTAATTTTAATAATATATTTTTTATTACAGAAGATACAATTGGCAGGAAAATAATAAATTCTTTATTGTTTATATGGGCTTTTATAGAGAGTGCAATGATTAGTTTGACTAATTGTTTGAATAGATACTCTAGAGATTACAGATATGTTTTAAAAGTATTGGAAAAAGAAAAAAAGATCTTAAAGGTGGGTAAATGATTATAAAAGTCAATATTGTGTCATAATCTTTTTTTAAATTTAAGGAAAAGACAAATTACAATGTAGGACTAAGACTTGGTTCTAGCAGAGTGTGGCAACCTGCTGGATCATATCACACACTACTAAAACAGTCAAAGTAAGTACCAGTTCAACATTATTTCTATAAGATAGATTTTTTAACTAAGATTTTTGTAATTGTGATAAGCACAAATAGATTTTAGTAGTAGTAAGTAGACAATAGTTATTTTCATTATCTAGTGAAGGATCTCCAGTGTTTTCGATCTCCACTACAGGAATATTCAGTCCATCAGATTCTTATAGAATAACGTTGGTTGCCGAAAGGTCTGTGTTATTTTGGTTTGACCACTATCAATATTTTATTTTTATGTGTGTGTCTATCCTTATTTAAAATTATCTTTAGTTATGGATACCTGAAGTATATTATGATATTTAGGTTTTACATTTTCTTAATTTTTTTCCTATTTGTGCCAGCAGGTTTTTTTTTTTTTTTTGATAAAATATTTTATCTTCCATTCTTAAAACAGCACCTTTATTTTTCAATATTAATAATTTATAACTATTATGATAGTAACTTGTGGGGCTTGTGTGATTTAGGATGCCTTCAGTCCAAAACAGTGACAGCGAGGAGAAACCTCCAAATAGTGAAGAAAGTGACACAAAGGCATTGGCAATGCCTTTACCATATTCTTCTGATCAGGAGAGGTATAAATATTAAACCTTCAGCCACATTTTTATTTTTCTCCAGTCAGAAAAATGAGAAGTTTTTATAAAGCATTTCAACAGCTTCTTGCAATAATCTAATAATTTGTAACTAAAGTCATTAGTTGAGGGCCAGCAGAATTGTTATTATTTAATTCTTACAAAATAGGTATCAAAAATAAACATTATGTTTTAGCATTGTAAATAGACAGTTTTACACAATCATAGAAATTATTTTTGTTTTTTATTTAATTAATGTATGCGTCTAATACATAAAATTATCAAAACTTATCAAAATAAATTAACAACAATAAATTAATGAAGCCATGGTTAGATTTGGAGTCATTAATACTGACTCTAATTTTTCAAGGAAATTTTAGAGAATCCTGATTAAATTTTAATTTACAAAGTTAATAACAGTGTGTGTGTGCCTGTTTTTTTTTATTCCGTATGAAAATGATAAGATATTGTCACATCATATTTGTTTACAAAAATGTTAAAAATAACATGAATATTTACACTGCATATTAATAATATAGGTTCATTAAAATCATTAGATATTGGTATAAACAAATAGGTAATCAACATTTTGAACTACTGAATGATCATTAGATCCCACAGACTGGGGTGTGATTCCAGAAACGGATTTTATGTACCTACCTAATAAATGTACTACACATTCAGATGTCAAATATCATTCTTTCTGACAGTATTATTATAATGAATTTCTATATATTAATCAGTAGTGGTGATAATAAATCGTCGAATGCCCAGAAATTTCTCGATTGACACACACAATAACTACCACCTGTTTCTGAATTACTTCTAATACGTCGTTTGTACAAATAAAAAATTATGTTTTTAATGGACTCTACAGATGTTCACATTTTTTTGTCCACGTTAATAATTGTACCTACAGTCCCAGCTGATGAGAGTATAGATATTCAGTATCAAATCGATACTATACTATAACTTGAAGTACATGGTGTCACATCTTCGGAATATTTTTACAAGTGCGACAGTTTCATACTGCTTCGTAAAATGTGGAGGGATTGAAGTTGTATTAATAATGGGTTCAGTGTCCTTTGGCACTTTTGCACCAGAGATTGGTGTATTTAGAATTTTTTTCCCCGTGAGTTAAAGTATAAACAGTTTCCTCCCAGACACACTAAGCGATGGACGGCAAAGAAAAGTGAAAGACGTTTTAATATGGTTTTATGGTACTTATGTTTGTTGATGTAATATGTCACATTAAAAGATACAAAAAGATATTTTACACATTTCAAATTACTGGAATAACTATTGTGTTGTGTGTTTAGTTATAGTTATTTAGTTTAGGTAACTAATTCCACGTTGAGTTAGAATGGATTGAACATTTAAAATTTGCAGATAAACATTATTTTAAAACATGAAAGGACTTATATCTTTCAGCCTTCACTAAACTGGTATTCTTAAATTTATAAGTAAGGGCAGAAGAGTAATAAAAGCTCCTTACAAACGTAAATGCTCTAAAAACATAGTCAGAGTCAGGGACTGCTCGCGATGAAATAATGTAGGTGTTTTGCAAATGTTGACTGTACTCATTTTGTAAACATTAATTCGATTCTACAATCGTTGTATAAGATTCGTAATGTCCTCTCAATGCCAATTCAAAAGTTCCGCAAAATTTTATGTAATTTATAATCTTGAATAAAGCGCATATCTATTTTTTTGTTACATTGTACATTATATGAAGCGTTCAGTCCGAAGATATCACTTTGAGAATACCACGTAGTGCGCCTCTGGGTGGTTGCCATGCACCAATGTTTAAAGTCAAGAACTGGTATCCTGTCCCACCCGGCTTCACCACCTAATCTTATGCCTAGATGCTCGTCATTTCTTTAAAGATTACACTGACCGCTTGTGACTGCGACACGAGGGTTAAGGGTGGGAGGGAAGTGATATCCTCGGACTGGACGCTTCATATAATTATGATTGAACTTTACTTGAGGTAAGTTCGTTCGATCATATAATTATATTTCGTGTCCAGTCCTTTGATATCACTTTGAGAATACAACGTAGTTGTTTAAAGATATAGTGTTGCAGTCACTGAATACTATTAAGAATGTATAACCAAAAGATCAATAAAAGAAAAACAATATTTATGCCAAACTTAAGAAGTCTTCTTACAATAATAATTGAGCATGTGTAGGGATATAGGTACTAGGTATAGCAGAGTTTACAAAGTGAACACGTATTCGTTACAGGACTAAAAATATAAAATCAAGTACTCAAGTACCCTTGGCAGTAAGACTTAGAACAGCTTTGGCGAAATCATTCTTGCATGAAAGAGGACGGTTGTAAAATCTTGCAAATGTTTCACTGTGTACAGTCTATCCAGCAGTTTTGCAAATTGTAAATTTGCAATTTAATCTGCTGATGGTGTGTTTGATAGCTTTTATATAGGGCTTCTTAGTAGTGATGAACAAATAGTCATGACGGATACTTCTTAAATGTTCAGTCCTAGCTATGTATTGTTTTAAAGTGGTAGCCATGCAAATAGATGGGTTTTCCCTAAAAAAGGGTATATGCGGTGTGGGCTGAGTTCTATTTACACCTGTCATTTTAATTGGATCGATGATTGTTATTTGTATGCCCTCCTCAGATTCATAAATATTTGACGAAAGAATCAGCGACAGCATCTGTATTCTACCTCCTGTAATTAGGGCCAATAGAATAACCAGTTTTTGAAAATGGACTGGAAAGGAGGGTGGATCCAGCCTCAAGTGAGATATGCGTTTTAGGTATCTCTTAATGAATTCGATTGTCCCTAAGTTTTCAGTTAGGATAAGGGAGAGTGCTGAACGAAGGCAATTGAACTTCCATATTTGTAATTATGTTTGTTGATAGGCACTTATCAGATCAGATAGCCTTCCTAAAATATACGCAGTAACTGCAGATAATTAACGTGGCGTATTTTGTCTAACTCTGACCAGTAACCATGAGTTTTTTCTCCTCCTGAGCAGGCACCCCAGCTTGATAAGGAGGCGTCAGTGAAAATCTCGATAGTGAAAATATGCGTAATCCACCATTTTAGATCATCATTTAGGGAGGCAGGAATTGATGCATCGAAATTTATATTACGGTTTAAACGGGGCAGATTTTTCCCTTTCCAATGCCTTTGTATAGAGCCAGCCATATTTCACTGGTGGACATATTGAAATAAGGATACCAGTAAAACAAGCAAAGCAAGCTCTTTGATTTTTGTGGTGTTTTTGATTCTAAAAAAAATAGCAAAGGCTCTTATTTTCTTTTTCTTTTCGAGAGGTATATCGATTTTCAAATTTTTACTATTAAAAACAAAACTAAGAAAAGTCCGTGATGTGCAAGGGATTAATCAACTTTTTTCGTTATTTACGATGAGCTAGTTAGGGTAGTTATAACTGTGTTAGTATTGATTTGATATTCTACTGTTGAAATCACCACCTGTCACTATTATGATGACAGGCTATTTATCAGCGATTTCAGACAACAAAATTTTGAAAATTTCAAAAATATGTGTTCCAGTTCAAGAGGTTGTTTGAAATAAATATTACATAAAATAAATTTATAATTAAATTCACGAAATAAACAAATAAAAAAGTGGTCGGATTTGTGTAAAATGGTGACCAAGTAATCAAGTAATCTTTGAAAAAAATACATAAACCTCCACTACCTAGTCACCTTTCCCTAGTGGTATTTGAAATTAAAGAGTTAAAGTTAGCAAAATAATCAGCCATGACAGAAAGATCACTAGGCAAGGCAGTCAGGTTTAAACACGGAATATCACACCGTAGAGTTTCTTCAACTAAATTTTAAACATGTTTATAGCCATGATAGTTCCAGAAGGTTATCTGAAGTTTTTTTAAGATCCAATGGCTGACTTATTAACTTTGGCAGAATCTTTATTTGGTGATTGAACTTCTTCATAGGGTCTTTTCTGGTTGCTACGTACAATAGTACGTTGTATGTTAAGATATAAATTTTAGCATTAACGTTTCTCCATTGCCAATTCGTTGATTAAGCTCAAAGTAAATTTTAGCAAGTTTAACCCTCTGCCTAGGAGTATAATCATTTTTAATTTTTACATTAGGATGTTTGTTCAAATCAAGTTTATTATTTCTCAAAACAGAAATGGCCTGGTGACGACAGAAAAATTCAACCTTCATTGGGCACGAGTTTGTATTATTAAGTTTCCCCAACCAGATTGCATTCGTAAATTCTGGAAGGTTAGAAGGGCAGCATAGCTAATATCTCGGATACTGTCACAGAAACATCAACAGTGTTATCAATTCCATATAAAATTACATTTTTCCATGTATTACTTAGCTTTCAATGATTCGTTCTCCTCTATCAAAATTGTAATTCTTTGCATGCATGAAAGATCATCAATCTTTCTATTATGTTCAGTTAGTAAGGAATGTATATCATCCATACTTGATGTGAGGTTTGATAGTTGTGACATCAGCATATCACTACATTTTTCTTTTTTCACCTAGAAGGTCACCTAAAATATCACTGTATCATTAGATTTGGTATAAAAAATATCAGATGCGTATTTGATAAAATAAAATTAATATAATAATATCTCTTGCCTAGTTGAGGATAGTTAGGACCTGACAATACATTGCAAATTGCAATTTTACTTCTATATTATAGGGTATAAACTGCCAATGGAAGAGTGTTGTTAGTTTTATATATTATCATAAAATGGAGCTTTAAAAAACAATTAAATGGAAACGTCATATTTTGTTTTTTTCTCAAAAGCATCTTAAAAACAAATAAATTCTTTCTCGATTATTTTGCTTCATATTGTTGGCCATAACATTGTTCAACTGTGCCTCAATTTAAGCAAGTGTGTATCCTACTGAAAATTTCTATCTTCTCGGGAATTTGTTTTATTTGAGTATTTTTTTAAATATTCTTGAATCACTCCATATCATACAGCAAGCAAATAGTATTAGTAATTTATATACCAACTTGACTCTTGAACATCAAAACTCTTGAATGTCTAACATATAAATGAAAAATGGTCCGCGATTAAATTGGAGGTAGTAGAAAAATCTTCAATTGTGGTGTTTTTGTTTTTACTTATACACGATTTGTGTCGAATTAGACGCTGTAGCATTTGGTTTTTCCAAACCATGAAATTATACATTTTATTTTATATTTAGCAGTTTAGTACACACCAGGACATCTAGCGGCGAATAGGCAGTGGTATTCTAACTTGGCACTTGGATTTCTTTTTTAAAATAATAGCACTTCATATAATACCGAAGTTTCGTACATATTTCATAGTGTTGTTCTGTGATATTCTTTTGTTATTCCATGAATTAGGGATTCTGTGATCATGTTCTGTGAAGGGGTTTTTTTTGAGAATTTCACAGGGAACTCTGGCTTTTTCTTTTTATAAGCGAGATGGGCAAGTAGTCGGTTGTTTGCTAGAGCTATTTTACATCCGCAAGGGTTGGACTTCATGTATACTTTATTGGATTTTTATACATAGTGTTAGTCGACTATGACTACGAATTATTATCCCAGTCGGATTTGTAAGTAAATTCTTCACAGGTATGTCTATATTAAAAATTTCATATCTCCACGTGGTTCTATATACCTTTTAATTCTTTTAGCTGCCGCATTGCCGTTCCTGACGTACTTTCAGTATGTTTCTTAAGTTTTTAAAACCCTCTTTATGCAGAGGTGAGTTGAATTTAACTTTTCGTTATATTACATAACTATAATGGGATTTGTATTCCAGGGTTTTAGGTTAGAGTTTTAAGATTCAAGAGTCTTGGACTACCTTGTTTCCTGGGTAATCTTTAAGCAAGAGGATGATATCTTGTTTGCCGTTATAAATCTGGTTATATAATTTTTTTTGGTCCTGGTTTAATTTTTTATGTATAACCTGAAGTCTAAGTTGGGGATGAACTATTTATGGTCCTGAGAATTTTGAATACTACCTGCCTTTTTGCCTGCTGGAGGTGTTAGGATAAATCTCAGTTGGTTATCACCGCTGTCCGAAGCCCTGTTTTGATGGTTACGTTACCGGATGGTCAGATAAGCCTTACATATTAATTCGTTTCAAATTTATTTAGTAATTTAAGTATATGAGCTTCACTCTTTCAAATTTGATTAGTAATATAAGTACATGAGCTTCACTCTTTCAGAATTGGTTAACCTTGTAAAAGGATCTAGATTCTTGATTTCCCTAGAGATCTCAATTGTAATTCTATACAGGGTAAACTGCCTGCTGTAATACTTGAATATTTTATAATCTACCAGTGGCTATAACCATTAAATAGATCATATCTCGGACCATATACTGTGTAGTTTTATTTGTCGAAAGAGGTACTATATTTTTTATTTCAGCTCGCTAGTGTTAATTTCTAATTTGGTACATATCACTCAGAGGTACTCCACTTGCCTACCAATTAAACCAAGGGTGGAGTGGCGCCCAAAATTGAGAGATTTGTTGATTCTTATAAGAAAACACGATTGACCAAGTGAACCTACGACTCATGCTCTAATAGGCGAACAGCTGCCGTCCGCTGTGTAACATAGGTATTATCTTCTCACAAAAAAACAGAGAGAAATACGTTGCAACGCAATTGCCATTATTAATTAAAACAAGTGTTATTTTTACCGTATATTATAATTTTTATATCGGGTTATTCAGAACTCATCTCTAAAACTTTGAGGATATGTGCATCCTTAAATAAGAAATCGATATCATCAAAAAAATTTTAATAAAAGTAATTAGGATTTCCCGTAAACAATGTTTAAAGTTATACCATTATAAAGGACTACGTAGATGGGCAAGTGTACTTCAACGAGATCGGATATACCACATTCCGACAAAAAACAGTAAACAAGTTTTTTGTACCTGGAACGCCTATCTATCTTTAAGTTTATTTTAAAGTAAAAACGCTGCAAATCTTTTTTGCGCCGGTTTTTTTCGTGCTAGCTAGTTTGCATTGTCAGTCCCAAGGTCACTCCATTACAGTGGACCAGTATCCAGCGGCGTGCAATGAAAAATTTTTAAATAGTTTTAAGACCCCGCCAAAAAATTTTTTTTTTGCACTACCACATTTGTACATGTATGTTGAACATCCCCAAATTTTATTATGGATAGGTTCTGAATAACCCTGTATATAAAATTACTGATAAGAAGAAACATTTAAAAAAGGCTCCTAAAAATACCAGTCTCAATAGAGAACATGACTTTTAAAAAGATGGTTCAATGAAATATTACCTAGTTAATTTTACATTATAGTGTAATTATAAAGAGTAATTTATAAGTAGTATCAGAGCTCTGTCACTATTCATCGCATAAAATAATCTTCAACCGATAAAATGATTGCGTATAGAAATTTAATATGCTGTTCCTTACAGACAGTGATCTTGATTATAATTTCATGGACTCTATATGAGGTGCAACGTGATTAGCGTATTTAAAAAAAAAGCAACGTGATTCGCTAATTTCGAAACATCAAGGTTGAAAACTGGAGCATGCGCACTTACATGCCGACAACATTCTGTTTTCGTGTATGTGATGTAGAGATTGTGATTTTTGTAAGCAACTTATGTTTGATGATTATTGGAATCGGAATAACATATATCGGGCTGACAGATAATGTAGGGTGGAGTGTGGGGACGGGAGAATAACTAAAACCAGTTGTTCAGAGTTTTCCGGTCAATTTAAAATTGAAGGGAAGAACCTGCTAAAGGCAGGTTCTCATTACAACATCATCCGTCAAGGGTGTAAGATTTTTCTCTCTCATTGGGCCATGAGGGGTATTGTCTTACTAAGATATGGCACCTTATGCGAAGCCAGTTGAACTATCCTGTGTTTAGAAAATTTATTGAAAACTATATAAATGAACAATATGCTCAAAGTAAGTTAGCTACAGTGATAATAGTGTCTTTGCTGCAAGTAGCTAGTCTTTATTTTTTCAGTATTTGCAGTGAATATGGAGGCAAATATGTCTGGCTCTCTTTAGGTAATACGACCACTGCCAGTAGTATAAAACTTTGCAATATGTTGGTGGGGGGCGGTGGAGGAATTTGTACGGTGTGGAGTATATATATTGAACGCTGATTTTTCATCTGCAAGAGGATATTTATGAACAAATTGTGCTTCATTTAAAACAAACTTTACTTATGTATGTTTATTACACACTAAATACTTTGGTATTATTTGGTGTGTCTTTCGCAATCAACAACAAAGAAGCTATTTCTATAAGAAATAACTTCTCTATTTGCATTATAAAGAAATAAGATACTATTTCTTTATAATGGAAAGTTTTACATAGGAAACCTGTACATCCTTCAATCCGACCTGTTATTTACATCATGAACACCTAATTCACAGGGTCTAATGATCATAATATTAACTGTGTTTTATTAATATTGCTGTGTAATACTCTTTAAATGTTTTCAATAAATTTTTGAATTTAGTTGTGTAAAATAGCTAGATATAAAGCAATGAAAACTATAATTTTTCTATGATATAATAAACCTATTTATACTTTTTTGTTTACTCTCCTATTAATAAATACATATACGTATGCTCAATCCATTTTAATTGATTCAGTTAGAGTAAGAGTAATTTCTTATACTATCACTAATGTAATGTTTTATTCTCAAATTTCTTTGACTAAACATTTGTTTTTGAACTCTATTAACTTATTTACATGAATGAAACAAATCCAGATATTTTTAAAATAAAATTAAACTAAACGAAAACATTTTTTATCTATTTTTTCTTTTTTATTTATTTTTTCTAATATCAAGGTGTGCAAAAGAAAACAACCTCATACGCATTTTCAGTAGCCAATAAATTAGTGATGTTTTTTTGCTAGGTAATTAGGTTTCAGGATATAAGCATTATTCAGATAATAAGCTAGATAATTATTAAGTTGGAATAAAAAATTTCGCAGTGTAGCAGAACAACATATATGTGGCAAAAGAAGTTGGTGTGTGCGTGGATAAATACAAAGGGTACCTTTGATGCACCTGCTATAAATCTATCAAAAGAATAGCAATCAATATTTCAGCATTTAACACCAGAATGAATTCAATCCCAGCCAAAATAGTCCTTAATATTGCTACAATGGGAACCGAGTGCTTTAGTATCATACAACAAAATGAGAATGATTTTAATAAAAGGTTATTAACCAACTTAATAGAAAATGTTCTTACAAAGGATTTGTGTCTAAAAGATGGTGTAATTGTCAATTAGACCGAAACAGTCCCTGGATTATTCACAAAAAAAAACTGAATTTAATAGCTCCCAAAATGTATGATACACAAATACCTTTTGGCAGTGAATTAAAATATCTAGGTGTTATCCTCGATGAAAATCAGACTTAAAATATACATCTGGAAAATCTTCAGAAAGACCACAGTCATATTAACATAGAGAGCCATGCTCCAAGTTTTTTTGTAAAATCTGTAATGCACCCATTAACCCTACTGTTTAGTTTGTTATTATATAGTTATAAGTAAGTGTAGTGACGTGTTAGCTAGGCAATGTTAGTGCGGGGAAACAGAAGGAATCGGTTGGAGGCCGGAGACGAGAGCCCGAGGCGATCGGTGGGGCAGTCAGGATTAAGCAATAGAGCAGGTGTGTTATGTCAGCTGAGAGTCGACCCAATTAAGTTCATAGCATCAATACAATTGATGCTGGTGTATATAAAGTATACGTTATACGATGGTACGAGAATTTAAACTAATATAACCAATAATTGTTTTGAAAAAAAACATAGATCTCATTTAGATGTTCCAAGGAAATATATAGAAAACACTATATACTAGTATTTCGGTTTATGAGGCCTTTCTCAATAGAGTAAATGTCTATTACTAAATATTTCCAAGCTGTTTTAGTTATTTATCTGTTTACGATTACCTACCCCGATTGATCCTACCATCTGGTAAAGCCCAAGTTTTTAGTACCTTTTCTAAGAAGGGCGAAAGTGTAAAATCTATCTCATCATTCATAGTACAAGGATTTATATATTTTTATAGGAGGGGATTTATATACAAGGATTTATATACGTAGTATAGATTTTACACTTTTACCCTTCTTAGAAAAGGTACCAAAAACTCGGGCTTTACCAGATAGTAGGATCAATCGGGGTAGGTACTTGTAACAGATAAATAACTAAAACGCACTTGGAAATATTAAGTAATAGACATTTACTCTATTGAGAAAGGCCTAATAAGCCGAAATACTAGTATATAGGGTGTTTTCTATATATTTCTTGAAACATCTAAATGAGATCTGTGTTTTTTTCAAAACAATTATTTTTACGATGTTTCATAAAGAACCATCCGCTTCTAGTATCCACTTTAATAATATAACCAAAGCTGATTTACCCTCTTTGAGCTTGTAAAATTATTAACTGTGCAGAGACTAATAGAACCGCAGGAACAGCTCGGTTGCCGCCGTGGTCGGCCACTAAACAACTTATCAAGGAATGGTACATTGTAGATGCTGCATGTTGTAAGCCGGATATTGAAGGGGACCATGAAGTAAGGTGTAGTGCTCCACTGATATTCCTCGTTTCATATGGACAACAGGTTAGACTAATGATTCCCATGTCAGTTATTAATAATCAACAACTTTTATGTAAACGATTATCAATAGATTGTTTGATAAAGGTGCTAGTACATCTATTTCATTATACCTGTACCCACCCCCTTTTTATTAACATAAATTATTCTTTAAAGAAAAGAAACAAAAATTACATACCAAAGAAAAGGCTGTGCAAACTAAGTTGCTAAAGTTGCTACCAACGTACATGTTTTGTAGTTACAGGTGCAATGGGGACTTGTCCAACAACAGTAATAAAAGCCTGAGTAATTTACCCCATTTACTTATTCATGATGCAGTTATCAGTTCTTACAGGAGTGCCTGCACTTCAACCATAAATACAAATCAGTATAAGATGTGTAGCCTTATCCCCAAGAGAGTGATTAATTATAGTTCTGAGATTGGCTGGTTTCTTGTAGCAAGTACAATAAAACAAGCAAAATCTGAGCACTTTTACACTGAAAACTCAATGTGCACTTTATGATCAGACTCAATGTCCAAGTTATAACCCTGCAAGTTAGAGTTGAACCAATATTTGATTTTGTGATTAACAACTGGCAAATTTGGAGTTGTGGAGGACAAGTACTGGACAGTAGATCACTTGTTTAATTCAGAACTGGATTAAACATGGAGGAAAGTGGTGGGGGCATTTACTGCCCAAACTCTAGGGGTATCGGCAACCCTAACTTATAACCTTATCATCTCTCATATATAAATATGTTATGTACATTGGACGTAACTAGATAAGTGGTAAAAGTGTCATTAGTGTGTATCGACCCTGATATACATAATTTATTGCTAGCTCTACAAATTAATATTATTTTATGTGTCATCACAGTGGTACAGTGATTATCTGTGAAAAAGATGAATTTTAAATAAAAAGTCAAAGTCATTTCAATATAAAAAAAAATTATCCACAAAGACAATATCCAATATTGGTTTGGAATCAAGTGGAGAAATATGTAAGGAATGAAGTAGTTTATTTTACTATAGATACACAGTATGATAATCTAGAAATTATAATGTGCAAGTTTATCCTCTATTATTTGAAAATTTTACTATTCTATACTTTGCAAATAATTTACAATTAAAATTTATAACAACGGAATTTAGTGTTATCTGCTAAGGGGTGGAACTGTGTCTCATATATTTACCTAATTAAATTATTGCTGCTCAACTGAAGATAATATGCAAAAGTAATTAGATCTTACAAATGATGTATTGCAAGAAGTTGTAAGAAAATTAATTTTATATGATGAAACACTTCTTTTAAAAAACAGTTTAAGAATTGATTGTTATTATTAATGTTTTAATATGCTGTATTAAAAGAAATGTTTGAATGACTGCCAGTAGTAAAGTAGTCTGGCTGTTATGCCTGTATATGTTGGCTGTAGGCGCAAGGCGAGTGTTCTCACGGTTCCTGAAATTCGTATACTGGCTCCAAGTTTGGAACGTGGATTAGACTCTCCATGTTCTTCAAGGTAACAGGCACCAAGCTATGATGTCGTGTGCTTTTGGCTTTGTTGATCTTCACAGTTTTATGCTTTCTTCAGTTTCACAAAATCCACCATCATTTAAGTATTAACTGCAGGGATTTTGTAAGCTACATATTATTGTTTCTAATAAATTGGTTATTTTATTTTACACAATTTTTCATACAAACTGTCGCCCTTTACAAAAATGAATCTATTTTTACCTCTTGTATATATGATTTCTTTAAATATTCTTTAAAGTTCATAAATGTAAATAGGTAATACCTTAGAATAAATTGAAGGGATGTTTGGTTTAACATATTATTCGTCAAATGTCTAAGCTGGCAGGTGTTGCTACTATTGTTAGTTCCTTGCTAGATCGACACATATTAAATTTGCATGTCACGGCCAAAATCTTTGTTGTTTGTACATCAAATGAATGAATGTCTTTAATATTTTCCTGTATTATGTTACTATGGAACAGTAATAAAGTGCTGCAATTTAGTGGACTTGAATTCCAGTGATTGTAAAAGAAAAAGACATAAAACATTTCTAGTTTGACATAAAACGGTAAGCTGATCTTACAGATTCCAACGTTAAAGGATCCCTCAAACCAGAGCGGTACGGCGGGAGTGGGATCGGGAGCGACTGCAACGCGGGACTAAAGTATGTGGCGGGACGTCGCTTAGGTGTAGGTGCTTAGATATCCCGCCACATACTTTGGTCCCGCGTTGCAGTCGCTCCCGATCCCGCTCCCGCCGTACCGCTCTGGTTTGAGGGAGCCTTAAATGTAGTAGAATTTGTTCAACATTTAACTACTTTATTAAGCATAGTATGTCATAAGTAAACCTACCAACGTGGAAAACATAAACAATCCTGACTAGATTCTTTAAGTGGACATACATTATAATTATTGCACTTTATCAAAATTATTTAGTAAATAAATATATGATAGAATAAAAACAAAAAATATTATGTGTAGGTTTCAAAGAGGATTCAAAATAAGTGATCGTAAAGTCTTTTACAGCCAGTAAAAAAGAAAACTGATGTTCGAATCCCCATTCCACCAGAAAATTTTTAATTAAATTATCTACTCGTAGAGCAAGGCTTATTTGCAGGGATGGGTTGGCAACCATCCCGGCGATGGCCTAGGATGGGAAGAATGTCAGCTTGGTGTTAATGTGATAGATTAAAGTCCGTTGATGTTTGACGGTTGTAGCTAATGAGGTTTTCCAGGTTTCCCTCATTCCAGCACTGAATGGTTCCTGAGGCGCAAATGCGGCCCACGAAATAATAATCTCCCACCCCCTCTCCCACACAAGTTTCGGACTTTCGAGCTAATCCTTGTGATTAGAATGAGGGGCAGAGATATTATTATTATTATTATTATTATTATTTTCTTTTGGAAGTGATATAACTTTGTTATCCATATTCTTCTATATATTTCTCGTTTCATGTTTTCTTAGTGTGAAGCTGGGTGTAACAACTTAAGATGTCTAAGCTTTTAATATAAATAAATGGGTATTTATTATATTTAGAAATAATAAGATATCGGGGAAATATTAATTCCCTGTATATAATATAATAACCGGGGAAATAATAGCAATAACTAAATATTTTTGTCACTACATTATTCAGTGTCCCATACACTTTTTCTTCAGTTGCGAACAGCATTTTCAATACCTGTTTCGAAATGGAATATTAATGGCTGCACATATTTACATACTGTTGAATATCGATTAGCATAAGAAATGTTATAGAACTAGAGAATTTATCCACTTCATCAAAATAATATATATATTTGAGATTATTTCTGCTTATTATTTCTCTTCAAAGTATTAGACACATGTGTACATATCTTGTATAAAACTATCAACTTAATTCAGTTTAGAATGTTTCAGCATTTTTTCATAAATTATTTGCTTGTGAGATATTGAATTTATTGAATTATAAACAAAAAATTGTACATTTTTACATTATTTGTTCTATGTTTTAGGGATACTACACCATCTCCCCATCTACATGAATATATTGAGGAATTATCTTCTAAAGATCAACCCACCATCGTTAAATTGCTTCTAGCTATTTGGTATATAATTATGAGCAGATCAGAAATACTATGTTACTTTGTAATATTTTTAAATCAAATTAAAACTGCTACTTTTATGTCATTACCTCTTCCAATAATGGTATTCTTTTGGGGTTCCCTGACAATACCAAGACCATCCAAAACATTTTGGGTTACTATTATAGCATATACCGAAGTTATCGTATTGATAAAATGTCTATTCCAATTTGATATCATGTCAGGCAGTAGTAATCGATTTGATCGGGGATACACAAGAGTACTAGAATCAAACCCATTTTATCCTCCTAAAATTATAGGAACATATCGTCAGAAGAATTATGCTTTATGGGATCTGTTACTTCTACTGATTGTATTTTTCCACAGGTAAATGCATCCTTTTTACATTAATATGGAAATATGGTTATTCAAATATAATTATTTTAAACTTTTTTTTAAATTATTTAATCAAAGTTTTTGTATGTGCAAATATTTCTGAATTTTTTTATCATTCTATTAATCTAATTGCTAATATAAAAAATATTCTAGGGTGCTTTTGAAATCCATGGGAATTTGGAGTTCCTCTGCCCCAATGGCAGCTGCTTTAATTAGTAAAGGTGATTATAAATTAGAAGATGGTCAACTTGTTCCTTTAAGCTCAAGTTCACCAAAAAATGTTACTGAGTAAGTGCAAGAAAAACTCTATTGCCCTAGCTGAGGAATTGATTTATTTTCAATTTCTTGTAGAAAAGATACATCTCAATCAACATCCAAAAAGAGTCAATCTACGTTACCTGATGACGATAATATATTATCTGTTCAAACTTCTGAAGCAGACCAAATGTCACATTTACCTCAAGCATTTCAATTAGCGTAAGTAATTAAATTTAGTTATACAGATACATTGCACAAAAAATAGGGACACGTAATTAGTGTTATAAGTAGGTACGTTATATAAAATTATAAGTTAAAAAGTATATAAGTGTTTATACTTATTTCTTCAAATTTTTATAAAAAATTTATGCTGTATAGAATATATACTGAATTAGGTTTTTAATTTACATCGTATTTACTGGAAAACTAATTACCAGGAAACCAGATTACCAGATCTATATAAAAATTCTGATTTGTAGTTTTAATTTATAACTCATATTATTTTAAATTTTGGTTTATTTATATGTTACATAAATAATTTTATGTAAAAATCTCTTATCAAAACTAAAACTAAGGAAGGTACATTGGGATTAAAGTTTGAAATTCTGGAACTGGGGATGTTGGTGTTGGTGATATGGCACACATATTATTTGTTTAAGAAGTCCAAGTTTATACAGGCGTTGTTGCTTTCTAAATCAATGCATGTCATTTTGGCCCTGATCTTTATTGTTTACACATCAAATTAATTAATGTCTTCGACAATTTCCTGAATTATGTTACAATGTAACTCTAATAAAGAGTCTTTTTATTGCAAGACAGATTTGGTGGGCTGGAATTCCAGCAACTGTAAATATATATTCAAAGGAGACGAATATAAAAAATTACCAGTTATATGTTCCATTTCTGTATGATCATTTTTATAGAGGGTGTGTATATCATTCCACCGCACCTACTTAATAAATATTTTCTGTTATTTTTTAACGAATACGATCCTTATGTCTAGTGCAACATTGTTACTTTATTTGTGGCTTTAAAGACTTTTAACAGCTCCGTGGCAAGCAGTTAAATACAAGCAAGTTTAGTTTCCCGCATTTGACAACGGTTCAAGTCTTGCTGCCAGAAATGTTTTTCTAATTGCTTCTATATTCAGTCACTGCACATAAAACTGATATCTTTCTTAATATATAATGAGTACCACAACCATACTGTGTAAATGGCTGACAACCTACATTTTAATTAATAAGGTTTTCCAGATTACCCTTATTCTTGTACTATAAGGTAATTAGTTATAACATAAGTCATGTCTAAATGCACTTACGTTGTGCGAAATAATAATAATATGATGCTTCCTCTCCCACATACGTCTCTGACTTTCAGGTTCATTATTATATTGAGAACGGTAGAGGTATTATAAAGATGTTTATTCACAACCATATATGCAATAAGATTATTAATGACCTTTTAGAAGTTTGAAAATTAGTCATTACTAACTGTTGCTACTGTCCAGGTCGGGAAGTGATCACTTTCCACCCAAGGGTGGAAAGTAAAACATCTGAAAGATACGTGATGTTTGTATTTTGAGTGACGTTAATTTTTACAAGGCATCAGTCATCAGAAAAACCCTTATATTTTATATTTATTTATACAGAATCATTTTACAATAAAAATAATTTTGGATTTTAGTTTTTTAGCAAATACTAAAAAAATAATCAACTGCTGTCAGTGTGACAGTCAACAATTTATGCCCCCTTTATTAAATAATAATGTCAGTGTCATAGAAACGGATTTTCACTGTCTTCTAAATTGAAAAGTAGTATGAAAAATATGAGTGAATAAATGGAGATATTCCCGTTTTCTCGTTTTTTTAGAGATGGTTGTGAATAAAATCGTATACATACCTCGGCGGAAGGTTTCATTCCTGTCTCGCACTATAGCTCACCTCGGTGCTACGCACCTCGGTTATCTAAACAGCGCTCGACAGTAATGAAACATTTTCCGCCTCAGTATGTAATATACTAATATTTTTAAAAAATGTCAAATCCAGAAGTTGACATTTTTGCAGATGATTTTTTTTTAGATTATCCAACCTATTGTAAATTATAGAAGAACATAAATGCGTGTTTCTGCAAAATTGGCTATCAAGATTTCATTATAAACTTATGTCTTATAAAATAAGCCTTATAAACTTTTTAACCAAAATAATTTCAAGGTCGTTGCATTTCTGGTTCTACTAGAAGTTGCTATCCACTTTTTTTTAAATTTTTATTTTACTTGTTGATCTAATGGAAGTTTCATAGGACTTCCCTATACCTAAATGTAACAGTTTCCAAGAAAATTAAGTTTAAAAGAAGTAGCTTCTACAAGCGTTCTATTTGAATCATTGCGCTATACAGGCATACATAGAAAGTTATCTAATAGCATACGGAATGGTAAGGATTTAGTTTACCAACATTGATGAACTTCAAACCCTAAAAATGTTGAGGAAAGGCACATAAATATAAATTATAGAAACTGCATGCTCCATATAGTTCCATTCACTTATTCCGAATTTATATAAATTTTAAATTTTGGGAGGCTATTTGCACTATTTATTTAGACTTCGAGATTTACTACCAGCTGAGCATACACTTCGTTATTAATATATCCCCATATGAAGAAATCAAGTGGGAACAGATCTGGTGATCTCGGAGACCATCTCCGTGGATCATAATTTATTAGTTTTATTGTGCAAAGAAATTAATGCCTGCCATATAGAACAGTTTTTATAATATATATTTATGTGTTCATTTATTTTTTTATGAAAATATTAGTTTATTATAAAATATTCATTTGTTATGTATTAATGTTATTTTCCTAGCCATTCTATAGAAATCATTATAAGTAATTAATCCCCATATATTTTCAATTTTCACAAAAATTATTAAAAACAGAAAAACTCCAAGAGATAGGTATGAGGAACTAATAACTAATACCAATCGATAGAGGATACAATTTTATATACTGTACTGTAGAAATATGCAGGGGATTTTGGAAAAAAAAAGAAACATTTATGGAAGCTTGAAGTTTACCATAGGTAATAAATTCCCTGTATGCACTTAAATAACTGTGTGTGCTTGGATAGTAAAATGGTTCAAATAGCCAGCTTGTAAAAGTGATTTCAAAGTGAAGATCCCATTTCCATAACAATCAAAATGTCTTGGAAAAAGTTACATTTAGGTATGGAAACCTTATGAAATTTCCACTAAATCAACGAGAATAGTTATAGAGAATAAAGTAGAATAAAAAAATGAAATAAAAAAGTCATTCTCAAAATTAAAGAGCATACAAATAAATAAAAAGCATACATGTTATGATATAACGAGATCAGTATAAAAGGTATCTTAATAATGCAGGCGTATTTAACTGAAGTTCAACATAATCAACGGATGCATCTGTTTAATTATGTCTAACTGTATATTTTATAAATATATTATTTCTCATATAAACTATATCATATCACAGTGACAACAGCAGTGGAATGAATCCCAAGGTACCTCCTTTATTTATCACTCCCTGTGAGTTTGTTAGCAATAGAAGATGAAAATAACTCGATAATTAATATTTACGTGAAAATGTAACTATATTAAACAGTTTGAAGTTATGATTATAATCTAATTATATGAATATCTATATTATATATTGTTATTTTATATTTTAGGACTTCTAAATATGCAGAATCTTTCAAAATGTTTATATATCATCTTTTGGATCCAACTTCTCGAGTTGCTGCAGATGTCTATTCTTTTATGTTTTTATGCGACTTTTTCAACTTTTTTGTTATTTTAATAGGTTATTCATCATTTGGTGTAAGTATACATTTTATAAATTAATAACTAACAATTCTCTCTTAAGTCACTCATAAAGAGACAAACAAACTAAAAATTCATGACTTCATTCATAAATTCATATTTCTTTATATTTATGAAATTGTAGGGCTATTCCTGTTGGCTGTATTTTAATTATTTATTACTCTGATAAACATTTAAAAAAGTTATTTCTTAAAAATATTCTTGTCTAGACAAATAATCTCAACTCAAAAAGAACAAATAGGTACATTTAAAAAAAATTCAACTCACAATCTCAACTCAATGTTTTTATACTTACGTGAATTTGTACCTGTTTTGTAAAAAAAATGTTAGTACCATATTCACCTGTAGCAAGTTACTTCGGTCCTTGACTGAATAATGAACAAGTAACGCAAAATAATGTACAAAAAAAAATCTGTTCTCATTAAGATACTTTGAGATCTTTCAAGCTTGAAATCAATGTCTGCTTGAAACAAGCCGAATATCAGAATATTTGAGTAAAACCTATGATAATTCTGGTAAATTTGGTTGTGTGACCTGTAAATTTTTTAGTCAACATTTTGGCAAAATCATATTTTGTAGTTTCTTCTCCAAAGTGTAACAATAGTTTCCTTAGCAATATTTCTCATAGTGTGCCTTAGGGAATATAAAAATTAATGAAATGTAATAACCCATGTTCATTCTCATAGTAAGATGACATGGGAGACCCAGTATACATGTTTACATATTTTGTATTGAATTTTCCTTATATTTGGTAGAAATTAAACGCAACTGATCTTTCCATTTACATGTATTATTTTATGTATTTGCATTGTTTTCAAAGTTTTGTATGAGTATATTTTTTGTGTGTACATCTGTATTTAGAAAAATCACAGTTTTTATTTGACCTCAACATTGAAAAATTTGAATTGTAAATAAAAATATTCATAAGAGATCTAGGGATGAATATTTTTAGCCACCACCATATATTAAATTATTATGAAGGCGTAGAAGGGCCACACTATTAATTTTTTTCAAATTCTTTCCGACTTTAAAGTCGGAATTCTGACTTTAAACTCGGAATTCCGACTTTAAAGTCGGAATTCTGACTTTAAAGTCGAATTTCCGAGAACAATGCAGTTCTTCGGGTTAAATCTTATCACCACACCTATCAAATTAAATAAAATTTCTATAGGAATTTCGAACTGTTTCTGTAGTGAGGGACCTGGAAAAACACATTCCTCAAAAAAGTAGCACAATATTATAAAAACTGCGTCCGTGTATCTTTAATAGTAAGCGAAATATTTTGCAAAGACTACAAAAATTGTAATCTCTGTCCAGTTTTTATGGATTATGTTATTTAATCTATTTTACGAAATGTGTCTGCCTAAACAGTAGACTAATTCATCATTAAAATAAGAAATGTTATAATTTTAAATACAATAAATATGATTGGTTCCGAATCGTTATGAAGAGCGAATGAACATAGTTCCAGACATCTCGAGCCTAAGGGGTGTTGGTGACTTCGACGTGTTGGTACAGCGAAACGATTTAATATCTATGAACTGGGTTATTTGTTTTACAAATATCATCCCTATGCCCTTTAAAACAGTCACATCCTGTACAATAAAGTGTATTCCGACTTTAAAGTCGGAATTTGAAAAAAATTAATAGTGTGGCCCTTCTACGCCTTCGTAAATTATTAATAATTTGGTTATTTTAAATTATAAAGCTAATATAATATAGTGTATGTTTTTTCATACTTTCAGTCCCAACAAGATGGTGGTGTGTCATCATATTTGCAGGATAACAGAGTTCCTCCACTTTTCCTTTTCATGTTGATTCTGCAGTTTATGCTTATAGTAATTGATCGAGGAATATATTTGAGAAAAAATATATTGGGAAAAATAATTTTTCAGTTTATACAAATTTTGTTGCTACATATATGGTTATTTATACTTTTTCCTATTATCACTGGAAGGTAATTTGATGTCCAATAAGGAAAATTATATTTTTTGATAACTTTATTTTAGTCAATTCAACACTGTACTGCCACCACAGATGTATTATATGGTGAAATGTTTCTATTTATTACTGTCAGCCTACCAAATCCGATGTGGTTATCCAACTAGAATTCTAGGAAATTTCCTCTGCAAAGGATATGGATATGTAAATATGTTTCTGTTCAAAGGATTTATGTTAATCCCATTTTTGTTTGAACTTCGCACTTGCATGGATTGGATGTGGACTGAGACGTCAATGACTGTTTTTGATTGGATTAAAATGGAGGATATATTTGCACATATTTTCCAATTAAAAGTGAGTATATTCATAATTAATTATACATCTAGGACTTCAATAATTAACTTAAATGAAAATGCATGTAAAAAGTCGAACGCCCTTGTTAGTCTGGAATATATAAGAAAACTCTCCTACTGGAGTAAGTATACACTGGTACTATCTTAACATTGATAGAGACTTGAGATATGTAGTCCAAGGCTGATTTGCATTCATAATTACCTGATTTTACACTTCTCAATTTAATGAAGGTCCGTTATCTATCATAAGTTTGTTAAAGTCAAGCAGAACACATTTGAAGATATTAGAGAACTAAATCCTTCTTATTCACTAGCAATGAGTAGTTGAGACTATGTTGAAATGCATGTCAAAATACATTTTAAAATCAATAAACTTGATATAATATTCTCTATCGATGCACTCATGAATAAAAATAATGTGTTAATATCATAAATCAATTCCTTTCTTAAAATTGGTATCTGCCTACAACAATGTTACTGTAAAGACATCAGCTGACCACTTATTTGATAATAGTACACACCACTTACTGTTACCTTTGTGATATCTAATTATTGTATCTCCTGTTTAAACTATGAAGTACATTTTTTATCATTTTAAAAATGGTTATAAGTACCTATCAGGTGCTTAATAATTATTTTATTTTTTAATGATAAAGTATTCATTGTATTTCACTTTTCAATAATAAATTTTAGCTTAGTTTTATCATTATTCTACATAATTTTGAATCGTGAAGTAGAGTTATATGTTCGTATTCAGATATATCTGAACTGTATTCAAACGTTGGTATTAATCAAATTCCTGATTATGATTAATGATTATATACTTAACTAAATCTGTTAATATTATTAATTGACAATTGTTTTATCGATTTTAAAAATATAAATAATGGTATAAGAATTTCTTGGAAGAAATCTTTTGGTTCAGAAGTCACCTCTTGTATTTTTTGATACAGTGTAACTTTAAGTTAACAAAACCAATATATGCAATACATTTCATATGTCATTCCTAGTTTCTTGAAAAAGTATTATAACAACACTACACTAAGTAGGTGTTTTTAGAAAGAAGATGTACTCTTTTTTAAACCTAGAATTTCAGAGACTATTACTACAAAACATATTTTTATTTCCTTGTGTCTCTGAAATCATTGAATTGAAATATTTAGAATTTTCATACTGAGTAGGAAGGTACCTACTTCTCAAAATCATTTTGAGAAATAGGTAGGAATTTTCAGCAAGTTTTGCACAATTTTATAAACACCCCGCGCAAATTATGAGGTATGAGGTTCTGAGATCCTAAATAAGCTGATCAAAAATAGTATCAATCTCTTTCTTTAAAAAATGACACCTATTATAATAAAATTTCGTTTATAAAAAAATACGTCTTTACATCTGAAACAAAAAGAATTTTGAAAATCTGTCACATCACTAACAATAATATCTAGAATTGTCATATATACCTATTATTATTTATTTACCTGATCATTATATCCCTATTTTTATTCTCAGGATGTGGAGGTATAAATTTGTTTCATGCCGGAACCAACTATTAGGCCAGAGCCACAATAGACCACATGGTCGCGGTGGATGGTCTGGTTTTTGGGCTACTCATTTTTGAACATAACTTAACCTAACCTACTATCAGGCCAGAAATATAACGTGTTGAGTGTTATTTTTCGTTTTTTGCTTATAAAGTTGAAAATAGCTGTAAACCAATAGGTTCCTGTGTATGACAATTGATGCATGTTTTACAGTTTTCATAGTTATTTATAAAACAAATTCTTTAACAGTTAATATATTATGTTCTTGCTTGGCCGTCCATTTCTAACACTGTTTTAACTCTTAATTTACTTACAATTATCGTCAGCGAACTACAATTGTATAAACATATATTATTATAATTATTATAATAATAATAATAATTGACAGATTATATGACAGACAATAGACCTCTATTGTCTTTGAGGAAGACAATCCTACTTATTTATTTATTTGGAGATGCCGAAAACAACTACTTCACGGGCAATATGCCCCGACTGGCTTTGCATTACATCAACATCTCCATGGATGATCCACATCCTTCATCAAGACCAAATACCAGACAATGACCGGTTTCGATCTTGTTATGATCTCGTCAGATTGCCATAGGTATCGGAATTTCCGATACCTATGGCAATCTGTTATTGCCATAGGTCTATGGCATAGGTCTTTGGTCTATGGCAATCTGGTATTGCCATAGACCAAATGGTATTTGGTCTTGATGAAGGATGTGGCGACATCCATGGAGATGTTGATGTAATGCAAAGCCAGTCGGGGTATATTGCCCGTGGAGTAGTTGTTTTCGGCATCTCCAAATAAATAAATAAGTAGGATTGTCTTCCTCAAAGACAATAGAGGTCGCTGTAATGGCATCTGCAGAAAAGCAGATCGTTACCTGTCTGTCAATTAGACAATAATTGTCAGACAGGTAGTAACAAAGACCCAAAGAGGGCACTACGGTGTATTTCACTGTATCTCGCCACTACAAATAATTAAAGTTGATATTCAAATTGCCACCCAAACAGTTCTTGACAGTTTCCTAGTCGAAATAAGAATTTCTAGAGAACATAGCGGATAGTGTCTGCTCTTATGGCCCTAATTTTACTCTGTAGATGGCCCCATAAGAAATAATCAAGTGGGGTAAGATTGGAGGATTCGGCAGGCCACTCAATAGCTCCTTTCCTACCAATCCAACTGTTCGAGGAAAATTTAGTCTAAGTAATTATGGACCGTCACTGAAAAGTTTGCGAGAGCACCATCTTGTTGATACCATAAATTATTATTTGGTAAGTCGGGATCTTCGTGATTTGGGTAGAGAACGGCCAGGGTGGAAATTAACTCATCCCTTAAAAAATATAAATATTTTTCAGCGGTTAGTGACCATTAAAAAAAAATTGCCCCAAAATGATTGTCAATAATTCCAGCCTAAACATTTACTGTTACAGGGAACTGAGTGGGCCTCAATCATCCAATGTGGATTTTTTAAAAAGCTCAGTACCAATCTGCAGTTCTGTCGATTGACTGTACTGTTAAGAAAAAATGTAGGGTCGTTGGAGAATATTATCCGGTTTATGAATTCAAGATTAGTATCACAATCGATTCATTATAGTCTCACAGAACTGCAGTCTATGATCAGACTCATCCTCATTGAATTTTTGTACCAATTTATACGAATGCCATTTGTACTTTTTGAGATTAGCTACCGATTTTTGGCAAATGTTATGGTCAGCAGCCAGCTCTTGTGTCGTTGTATGGAGATTATCCTGCGCAGTCAATAAAATATCTAATTGGACATCTTCTTCTACTTTTGGGATGACCAGTTCCAGGAAGGTTCCTAACATGCAAACTATAAAAAATTTGTTCTCGACTTTAAACACTGTAGACCTTGTAATGGGCTCTTGTTCTGAATACTTATTATTAAATAGCTCACACACTTCTATCTTGTTTTCTAGTTTGCTTGCCGTAGCCAATCATCATCAATATTTCAATTCTTTGTTTTTCACTTTTATTTTCACCACTATCTTATAATAATTAACACAATTTGGAAATGGCAAACCAAATTGCACGAAACAATGCAGAATTTTCATAATTTAAGGGAAAACTTCAATTGTTTGCATTTTGAAGCAAATCATGACTAACACAATTATAATCACTTCTTTTTACTTTAAACTCTGTTATCTCTGTATTATACACTATTGTAATATGTCGTGTACTGTGTAGACATTTCATTTGTGCTCTCGCATTTTGCTATTCTCTTGGTGAAGGAGGCTGAAATAATTGGTATTATAGTCGACTTTCTGTACAGTTTTGGAGTGTGATAGTGAGATTTTGTAACAATATTATTTATCTCTCCATCATTGGGAATTGTGGTAAATTATCATTCGGTGGATACCTGTGAAGTTTTTAGTTCTATCACGTCTATAAAGTAGTAGTCTACTATGGCTAAGAAAAGGAAACAGGAAGATGTCGAAGATCTCATACATAAAGTCTGCTTGACATTTTATATAAAACTTCAAGCCACCATTGAACACACTGTAAATAATTCTGTACTAAAACAGCTGTGGCTCTCTTAAAATCGGAGGTAAGTCAGTTTGTGTAGGTACCTTGTATAGACCTCCAAGAGCTGATCTAAAAAACTGCCTTGAAGAATGAGGAGAATTTCTTAGTTTCTACTCTGCCTCTCTTTGATTTGATATTTTTCAGTGGGGACTTCAATGTTGATATATTAACGGAATCCCGTAGTAGGAAATTATTTACTAAAGTACTTAATAAATATAATACTACTTAATAAATATAGTATTTGTCAGTTGGTAAATCAACCTACACATCATTCTAATACTAACCATACACTTCTTGATCTACTGTTAATGACAAACAATAAAATAATGCAAAATGTTGACGTTTTTGATATGGTGGATACTTCGAAACACGACCTTGTTACTTGTACAATTAAAATTAAGAAAGAAGAATTAAAACCATTTGTATGGATGTTCCGAGATTTTACAAATTTTACTTATGAGGCTTTTTTAACAGATCTCCAATTAACAAATTGGTCGTTGATATATTCACATAACAATATTGATGATATGGTCAATTTTTTGAATAGTAATGTTATTAGACTTTTTGATTTACATGCACCATTCAGAACAGTTAGGATAACAAAACCACCAGCACTTTGGATAACCGAAAATATCAAACTAATGATGAAATTACGGAATAAGGCTTTAGCTAAGTATAAACAAAGTAGATCTGACGAAGCCTGGCTTGCATATAACAGCTTCGTAATTTTGTGAATCAATCATTACATTGTGAGAAAAAGGCATATTTACAACATAAATTTAAAACGAATCCAAAAGATTTTTGGAAAACTATTAAATATCTGAGTAGACAACGTACACACACATCACTGACGAAATTTAATTTTGAAGAAATCAATAACTTCTTTATTGACAGTATACCAGCAGCTAATAACTCTTTACAACAAGAAGGTTACACTATCTTAATGTTGTGATGTGATAAGGTGAATAAAATAATTGGGTCACATAAAAGCAATGCCAAAGGTGTGGATGATATTAGTCTTAAAATGCTTTCCTTTTTATTTCCTGAACTGTCGTCTGACTATTTCACTTATATTATAAATGTCTGTCTTTGATTAGGTACGTTTCCAAATACCTGGAAAAGGTCAAATATTATTCCTATAATAATTCTATAGAATTATCTCATTTCCTACTGATAAGTTTACTTCCAGTAGTGTCGAAAATTTTAGAAAAAAATAGTTAATGAACAGGTATAGCAATATGTTGATTCTACGAACATTTACCAGCTATGCAATCAGGCTTTAGACCAAAATATGGGACTGAAACGGCTTTATTAAAAGTAACCGACGATATATATCATGCTAATGATAAAGGTTGGGTTACATGGTTCGTCCTGTTGGATTTTAATAAAGCATTTTGACACGCTCAATCACATCTTATTATGTCAAAAATTATTATATTTTGGATTTTTCGAAAGTCACAAAATTTGTCCGTAATTATCTTCTACAACGCTACAAACGGGTTGTTTTAAGTAACAGACTTCTCGCAGTTTAGACTGAAATCTCGCGGTGTACCTCACTGCAGTATTTTAGGACCCTTACTTTATATATTGTTTACGTCAGACTTCCATACTAGATTAAAATCATGTAATTTGCATCTCTACGCAGACGATTCTCAAATTTACTATTCTTTTGATATACTTAATATTCTGACAGCAGTTTCTCAAATAAATGAGGACTTGGATATCATTTACAAAGTATCGCGTGTTCACTCCCTTTTTCTTAATGAGCAGAAAACCCAAGTTATGTTATTTGGTAGGTACCGGAAAGATGCTGCTACTCATGGTTGTTTTGAATTGCGTATTAATAATAAACCGCTCTGGCTTACAAACTCTTGTAAAAATTTGAGGTTGTACTTAGACGACGATCTAAGCTTTGCTAATCATAATAGTCATTTAGTTAAACGCTCGTATACTAAATTGAAACCAATATATTATATTTACATAGGGATTATCTAAACACTGAATTAAAATTCATCTTTGTGAAAAGTTAACTCATACCTTTCATATTGCAATATTGTATACTGGCCTGCTTTAACACAAAATAATAAGCTTTCTTTGCAAAAAATTCAAAATTCATGCCTGAGATAGATACTGTTTCAACCTGCGTAAGTTCAATCACATTTCTCATAAATACAGGTTAAGATTGGATGAAAGATTTCGAATATATATGGCTTCTTTGGTATTTGATGTTGGGAAATTAGAGGCACCTTCTTACTGTATAAAAAACTAATTAAGATGCATGATGTCCACACTCGTGCCACAATACATTCCTCACGTTATATCATTCCTAAGTATTCTACTACCCAGTTTCAACACTCATTTTCCTATTTGGCAATAAAAATTTATAACAATATTCCCCAGAGTTTCAAATACTCTTGTACTATTTCTAGGTTTAAGTATAAGTTTAAAAAATATTTACGAGACCAGTAGAAATACATTTTGTAATCTTGTAGTACAGACATATTATTATTATTGTTTAATTTTCATTATCCCATAATGATGGTTATGTGGAAGATCACGTTACACGTGAACTTCACCATCTTATATAAATTGTTATTGTTGTTATTCTTTTTGAAATTTAATAAAAACACTATTATTATTATTATCTCGAAAAATATCAATGTCAATATAATAGTGTGGCATATCACTGAAATCGCTTAACTACGATGTCAAAAATATGGGTTATCATTTAAAAAAATCGACGATGACGTCAGGATGAAAATAAAAGACAATAAGCAAGTGGCAATTACTTGCAAGATGCACTTTCAAAAGCAAAAGTCCCAGGATTTTTAAAAAAATTCAATATTTTTTTATCGAATTAGTTCCATCCTTTTTAATCACAGTGTTTATATACAGTGTGTCCATTTAGTACTCCCTTCTTCTACTATTATGGTTTTATCATAAAAAGCACATTTTAAAATTAGTGACACATGTACAGGGTGTCTAAAAAAAAGTGTGGTGCTGAAAAGTATATATTTTTTAAATGCAACTACCTATATATTTCTGTGGCAATTGAAACCTCCTTAGGTTCTCTCGTCAACCTTAAATTTTTTTTGCGTTTGATTGCAGCGTTGCAAATTTAAGTTGTCAATCTTTTCTTTCATTTACTAACATAACTGAGACATAAATGACTTCATTTTAAATGCAGACTACCCTTTCCTGAAGAACAACATTTTAACAAATGTTTATGCGTTTAATCAAATTGGAATCAAATAGGAGAAATGGAGCGAAACCCACAGAGAAGATGTCCACCTACCTTGCACTTGGCTCGCCGGCTCTTCACCCAGGGTTTAGAATTAATTCACCACGTTATGCCATAAAACCATATACATATAAGCTTCACCACGCGGCGGTTCAAGGGAGAGTGCGTTTTTAATTGTGTTCGCCTTTCTCTCGCTTTCGGTTTTTTCTCTTCCTTGTTTAAGGCAAGAAGGACGAAGTCTCTGTTGGGTCAAAATGCGCGAAAATATGCGGTTTGAATTTTGGGACATAAACATTCCGCCCACCAAAAGAAATATTATATATTTTTTTTTCTCAAAAAGATTTATTTTACTAAAACTAACATTGCAGACTCCTATAACTAACTGTACAAAAAATAGCAGTACTCTACTGCGTAGGCAGAGGGCATAATTTGACCAACGGGCGGTCAATCACACCCTTTGAGGTGCGTACCTTGGCTACTCGAGGTATGCCATCTCTACTAGGGTAGAACTCTAAAATACGCCCGCAGACCCACTGTAGTGGCGGATGCAAGTTGTCCTTAATTAAGACATAGTCGTTGACATGCGGAGGATGCTGAGGGGTATTCCACTTAAAACGCTGCTGCAACGTGTGAAGGTACTCAATATGCCATTTTTTCCAAAAATCTTGATGTAGACGCTGCATTAATTGCCAGCGATGAAGGCGATTAAGCTTTAGAGAAGTTAAATCCTCATCAGGAGGAGAAGTCAAGGGCTCTAACGTTAAAAAATGGCCTGGGGAAAGAATCTCCAGATCATTGGGATCACTACTTTGCTTACATAGCGGCCTCGAATTCAATAAAGCTTCAATCTGGGTTAATACCGTCGTTAACTCTTCGAAAGTCAGAGTTTGGTGTCCTATGACTCGTTTAAGATGGGTTTTCATAGATTTGACCCCAGCTTCCCATAATCCTCCAAAGTGAGGAGAGGAAGGAGGGTTGAAATGCCATTTGATATGGGAACCTTCGGCAGCCGTTCGACAATAGGATAAAAGTATCTTATTTGCCCCTACAAAATTGGTTCCTTGATCGCTGTACAGGTCACTGCATCGACCTCTTCGAGCAACAAACCTGCGAAGGGCAGCAATAAATGCCTCAGAGGATAGGCTAGATACCACTTCTAAGTGAATAGCCTTTGTAGCCAAGCACACAAACAAGCAAACATATGCCTTGTCCGATCGAGAGCCACGACGACGTTTCTCAGTAATAAGAAGCGGACCAGCAAAATCAACACCCGTATGGGAGAAAGCTTTTACTTGGGATACTCTAACCATGGGCAAATCACTCATATAGGGTTCTAAGGCACGTGGCTTCGCACGGAAACAACGATAGCAACGAGATAAGACATGATTTATCGCCCGACGTGGAGACAGGATCCAAAATTGCTGACAAAGTAAGTACTGCATCGTACTCAAACCAGGATGTAGGTGTTTCGAATGTACAAATTCAATAACTAATTCTGTCAAGCGATGTGAGCGAGGTAAACACATAGGATGTTTCGCATCATATGGTAATCCGGAATGCTTAAGTCGACCGCCCACCCTGAGCACACCTTCACTGTCAAGAAAGGGAGCTAATTTTTGAAATAGTTTGAAGCAGCGGTCCCCATTTTTTACATTGAGGATTTCAGCGTAAAACACTACGTGTTGCACCGTTCGCACTATTACTTTCAAGGCATTGTATAATTCTGACTCAGAAAAGGATCCTACTTGACGATTCTCAAGATTCTGAGAACACGAGTTCTTTATGAATCGTTGACAATACGCGATTATTCTTTGGATTTTAGCTAAAGACGAAAATTTACGCAGTAATATCTCTATCCAATCACATGAGACCACAGCTGTGCACACCACTTTCCTTTGTTCACATTCTACCTCAGTGGTGACCAGAGGTGACTTACCCCCAAACCTCGAACGGGGCCAGAAATCGAGAGAAGCCTTCAACCAGGGTGGACCCGCCCACCATAAGGAATGTGCACATAAGGCATTTGGCATCAGTCCACGAGATGCACAATCTGCAGGATTATCACTCCCCGCCACGTGATTCCAACAAGTAGGAGGTACCCGTTCCTGGATGTGACTCACCCTATTAGCTACAAAGGTCTTCCACTTGTGGGGAGATGATGAGATCCAAGCTAAAACCACGGTGGAATCAGACCACGCGAATATCTGATCAATGGGAAGAGAATCCTTGTAGGTAGAGACTACAAATTGTATCAAATCTGATAGTAACACCGCTGCACACAATTCCAACCGAGGAATGGAAACTCTTTTTAAGGGAGAAACCTTTGATTTTCCACACACCAAGTACACCCGAAATAGGTTATCTTCACAAATTTGTCGAAAGTAAATTACAGCAGAAAAACCTACTTCCGAGGCATCACAAAAACCATGTAATTCATTTCGTCTCACTTTAACTGGACTTACTAGTAAACGAGACACAGTAATGTTTTTTAAATCCACAAGTTGAGATTTATACGCTGACCAACGAGTCTGAAACTCCGAAGATGGTTGTTCATCCCAATCCAAACCCTGTGTTCAAAGACACTGCATGAAATGTTTTGCCAGAAGAGTGAGAGGGGATAGAAAACCCACTCTGATTTTGGTCGAACCACTTTCCGGCTTAACAACACAATGATGGGGTATGTAGTACCTCGACTGATTTTT
This sequence comes from Pogonocherus hispidulus, assembly GCA_963924545.1. Lineage (NCBI taxonomy): Eukaryota > Metazoa > Arthropoda > Insecta > Coleoptera > Cerambycidae > Pogonocherus > Pogonocherus hispidulus. The sequence goes on along the minus strand of OZ004694.1, from coordinate 35,577,833 downwards.
CCCAGGGGAATTCTCTATACGACACATGTGATTTTGATCCAAGTAATCTCGCATGAAGTTTGAATAGGCTTCATATAAAGGAAGGTTTTTTACAAGACGACGTTCCAGAGACATAAACCGCCTTAGCGCAACATTGTAAGAATTTCCTAATTCGTTTGACTGATCACGAAATGGCAACTTGACAACAAACCTGCCAGAGGAGGACCGCTGATGTGTTTGCACAAAGATGTCCTCACAATGTTGATCTTCAACAGACCACGAACTACATTGAGGAATTTCTTCTAACTCCCAAAAAGCTTTAAGAGTAGTATCCAAAGCTGGACATACTGAAGTACAGAATGAATTCACCGTATTACCTGAACACGTAAGCATTCTCCCAAGTATCACCCACCCAAACACAGTATTGATGACACATGGTTTATTAAGACCTCCCCTTCTTAGTCCGGGTCGTAATATGTTTGCATACATATCCGCACCTAACAAAATATCTATTTCCCCTGGGTTTCCAAAAGTAGGATCCGCAAGTGAAAGATTTTGCAGATGATGCCACTGTTGACTATTGATAGGCACTTGAGGAAGATCTCCACATATCTTTGAGATGATAAGCATTTCAATGTCAAATACAGGCTCAGGCCTTCGACATGAAGTAATGCTACACATGACTGTACCCAAGTTTGAGCACGTAGTCATCTGATCTAACCCTTGAATAGGTACAGAGGACGACGATTTTTGCAACGAAAGTCTTTTCGCACATTTACTGGTAATGAAACTCGATTGACTAGCAGAGTCAAGAAGTGCTCGACATTTTTGGAAATTACCTTGATGGTCCTTAACATTTATTAAGGCCGTGGCAAACAACACCGAAGATTGTGTCACAATTGTACTAGTCATCACGTTGACCGATGGGTTCTCCGCTTCCTCACCACTCCCTTTTTCCGCATTAGCCTCAGACCCTGTAGGCTGTTCTGTTGGAAAATGCAAGAGACTGTGGTGTCTTTTGTTACACACACGACAACTGTGTTTCGACGCACATTTAGCAGAGGAATGCGACACCGAGAGACAATTATAGCACAAGTGTTTAGTTTTTACAAAACTATGCCTTTCATGAGGACTCAGCTTCAAAAAAGCATCACAAGCAAATAACAAATGATGTTTATCACACTTGGAACAAATAGGTTTGTCTGTCTTTGTTACCAAAGATACAGAGGAACTCGATTTACCTTCTTTGTTATTAAATTTTCCGTTAAAATTAAATTAAGCGTTTCCAACGCTTTACATTGTTTTTGAAGAAAATAATACAAGTCCTGAAAAGTCGGAATTTCGACATCACTGAACTCAATCTGAAATCTGGTTCTTAATTTATGATCTAATTTCTTTAAAAGCCAATTGAATTTTGTAAAATCCCACCAATCGTAATTAAATTGATCAAGGGCAGCTATATTGTCATTAAAGGTTGATAACAAATTTCTCAACGTCGCGGGGGAATCACCACTGACCTTTGGCGCATTAGCTACTGCCTTCCAATAATTATGGAACAAAGCCCTTTTGTTCTGAAATCTGGATTTTAACGATTCATATGCAATGATATAATTTTCCGCTCTCATCGGTAAATTTTTCAAACATTTTAATCCCTCTTTCGTTAAATAGGCTTTTAAATACTGAAACCGCTCGATATCCGACAATGAATCATTTTCGTGTATTAACGTATTGAATGTATCAAAGAATGTAGGCCAATTTTCTATGTTACCATCAAACTGATGAATTTCTAACTTTGGTAACTTTACCCTTTGCGAAACGCTCCGTGACGTTCCCCTCACCACCACCTCATCATTGACGCTTTCACGTTTAACACCCGCATCTACGCTTGCATTCACCACCACAGAAGTTATGTTATTACCTTTTTCGCTTGCCATCGACATTGGATTATGGTTATTTTCACTTGCCCCCAACGAGGACGAAATATGAGAACGTGCCGAATTTGGCGGGCTATTGCTCTTTCTAGACTTCGTTTTCAACAATTCGTTGTAAATTGATTTAATTGAATATTGCACGTCATCAAATTTACCCTGTATTTCATGCTGTTCTTCCAGCTGAGAAGAATCAAGCAACGATACAATTTCCCACTGCAAAGTCTCAAATGACTTTATTAGGTTATCTAAAGAATCAAATCGAACCCGAAAATCGTCGAAAGCAGCTTCGTCTTTTTGCGTTTGGGCATGTTGCGCGTTCTGCAAGATGTTTTGCACCCGTCTGATAACAATCTCACGTTTGTTTGTTAGACTTCTAATTTCCCCATCCATTTTGTCAGAAACAGAAATACAGCAAACTACAAATTTACAATACCTATACACGTCGTGTACAAATTTTTATAGTTAAGACAATCTATTCTAACGTTAAAGTTTGTAGCAAATCTATGACAATTTAATATACGTGGCAACACCGCAAGAAACCTTACTATGCGTAGGCCAGGCCCACAAAAAACAAATTCCTAAGAATGTGTTTAGCACGTATACAAAAAACCCTCTACTTGGAACGGAGAAAAACCATCCGAATCACGGCATGTAAATCTAAAACTTTTCACAAAAGTTAGAGGAGGCTGCAATGTATCAATAGTCACCACAAATATGACTTCAATATCACTGAACAGTACTAAACACATAAAATGAATATGAATTATTGTAAATGGACTGTATTCAATTAAAGAGCCTTTCTTATACGGCTCGAAGGCCAAATGTTTATGCGTTTAATCAAATTGGAATCAAATAGGAGAAATGGAGCGAAACCCACAGAAAAGATGTCCACCTACCTTGCACTTGGCTCGCCGGCTCTTCACCCAGGGTTTAGAATTAATTCACCACGTTATGCCATAAAACCATATACATATAAGCTTCACCACGCGGCGGTTCAAGGGAGAGTGCGTTTTTAATTGTGTTCGCCTTTCTCTCTCTTTCGGTTTTTTCTCTTCCTTGTTTAAGGCAAGAAGGACGAAGTCTCTGTTGGGTCAAAATGCGCGAAAATATGCGGTTTGAATTTTGGGACATAAACAACAAATATTCCATAAAATTTATATCCAACTTCTGGTCAGGTAAAGGGTAAGAAATTGTCAGTATATCCTTTAATTTGCTATATTTTAAAATCTATCAGAGATAAAGGTATGCTAATTGGTATCAAAATAAAGATAATTGAAAACACTACTGAGATCTTTTATAAAATACAGGATGTCGTATTTAAAAGAATTGCAAAAAATTCATTTGAAATTGTAGATCTTCAGAAGGCAATTGTGAACACCCTATATAAGAAATCTCAATTTTAACACTAGCTTGGTCTACAGTGGGCTTGGCTAGGCACCACCTAAATTTTTACTAGAAACAAAGAAACGAAGGAGTAAATATGCAACTTTAAATAAACAGTTGATTTTGTTAAAAAAATTCTTAAAAATATAACTTGGCAACGGTGCAATTAAACGAAAAAAAATTTAAGGATGACGAGAGAACCTAAGGAGGCTTCAATTGCCACAGAAAAATACAGGTAGTTGCATTTAAAAAATATATACTTTTCCCCATCGCACTTTTTTTAGACACCTTGTACATGTGTCACTAATTTTAAAATGTGCCTCCTTCAACTTCATTGACGTTCCCCCGATCAGATTTTTTTGCCCCAGATTAGGATAAAGCCATAGGAGAAGAAGGGAGTACTAAATAATAATAATAATATTATTATTTTATATATTATTATATATTTAAAATGTGACTCCTTCAACTTCATTGACGTTCCCCCGATCAGATTTTTTGCCCCAGATTAGAATAAAGCCATAGGAGAAGAAGGGAGTACTAAATAATAATAATATTATTATTATTATTATTATTATTATGGCTGTAATGGCATCTGCAGAAAAGCAGATCGTTATCTGTCTGTCAATTAGACAATAATTGTCAGACAGGTAGTAGCAAAGACCGAAAGAGGGCACTATGGTGTATTTCACTGCATCTCGCCACTATAACATTCACTATGCCCCTTAGGCAATCACGCCGCCAGATCATTCATCGATTCCGATAACTATGGCAATCTGATGAGATCATAACAAGATCGAAACCAGCCATTGTCTGGTATTTGGCCTTGATGAAGGATGTGGCGACATCCATGGAGATGTTGATGTAACGCAATGCCAGTCGGGGCATATTGCCCGTGGAGTAGTTGTTTTCGGCATCTCCAAATAAATAAATCAACTTTAATTAGTTAAATTACATTAAATTTACATAAATTAAATATACATAAATTAAATTTACCGACCAATGAAATGATTACTAATATATTTCATTTGAGTTTTCTTTTTACTTTAAACTCGGTTAATTCGAAAAATATTAACGTCAATATAACAGTGTGGCATATCACTGGAATAGCAATTTCAGCAGCTATTTAACTACGATATCAAAAATATGGGTTATTATTTAAAAAAATCGACGATGACGTCACAGGATGAAAACAAAAGACAATAAGCAAGCAGCAATTATTATCAAAAAAGATACACTTTCAAAAACAAAAGTGGATGGGTCCCAGGATCTATCATAATTGCATAAATGAAAGTGCATCGTTTCCATTAAAGAATTTTTAGAGTGAGGAACCATTTTTAAATTTCAAGAAAGCGAATGTTGAGGTCTTGTATTTAGATTTGGCCTAGACTGACTGGTCATGTTTCTCTGCAACTTCCGAGATAAATAATTCTGTTGAACTATTCTATAATATGCTAAATGGTATCTTAAAAACACATTTCCCAGAAAAAAAATCCATAAAGTTCAGGAGATGGTTCCTCAGATGGTTTTCCTGAGTTATTCAGTAATGGAAGTTGAAAAATAAAGCATATAAGAATTTTAAATCATTAGTCTCCACCAGACTATGATGCGTTCAGAGTTCTAAGATCAACTCTTAAAATGAAAGTCAAGGATGGCTATGCCAAGTTTGTATCTGTAGCCGATAATTTCTTAAAAACCAATCCCAACCATTTTTGAACATTTATGAATTCTAGAAAAAGTTCTATGGGAATTCCATTTGCTATGTTAAAAGAAGATGAAGAAATAGTTGATCCGCAGGAAATAGTTAATAATTTTGCAAATATTTTCTCCAAAGCATTTGTACCCTAGGGTCATGGCGCTAACAGCTCTTATCTTCCAAATATAAATACGTTGCACTTAATGACTATATCGGAGTCTGACGTTATAATAGCAAAAAAAAAATAAAGAATGTGTATGGGTCCAGATTTAATACCGTTGTTCTTAGTCAGGGACTGTGAGATAATTTTTTGTAAACCTTTAGTCACTCACTTTGTTTAATCTAATAGTCGCCGCAGGGACATTTCCCGACCTTTGAAAATTAGCAAGAATTACATCGGTTCACAAAATGATTTTGCTAATTATCAACCTACAGCTATATTAAATAATGTTTGTAAGGACTTTGAACATGTTATGCATAGCTTTATTTTACATAATAATAATAATAATGTCTTTATTTTGAAAATTGTATAAAAATGATTTCATATAACACAAGGTGGAGTCTAGCCAAAGGCTAGACAAAGAGACATCATGTCTGTAACATAATAATACCCAAACAACATGGTTTTATACAGGGACGGTTTTATAATGCGTAATTCTAAGGATTTTACTAACTTATCTACATTTGTTTAATATATTTTATAACTCTTGTTTAATATATTTGTGAGATTAAGACTTGCATATGGATAAGGTACTTTGAGTTGGTATAGGTGTCAATTAATTATTCTTATAAATTAATATATAAATTCTAATTTATAATTTATCTAATTCTAATTAAGAATTTAATTTAATTCTTATCATGAAAAATTCTTGGTTGTTATATACTTAGATGCGTATTTACAAAAGTAGAATAAATATTCCTGTGGTTTAACGTTAAAGTAATCATTTGCTTAAATAATATCTCAATGCTGTGTTGCCAACCCTGTCTTATCAAAATTTTCAAATTTCGTTCATATTTAGGTATTCTATAATTATCCACATACTAAAGAAAACATCTAGCTGACAACCACAGATATGTATATAAACATAAAATATTTATTTCATTATAGTGCTCAAGAAATATGGAAGACGAATTTCCACAGCCGAGAGGTGAAAAGAAAAAACCTTTGGCGAAATATGCCATGGGAACTATTATTTTGGCGATCATAATTGGAATTATTTGGTTCCCACTAGTCTTTTTCTCTTTAGGAAATGCAGTAGGGGAACCCAATATACCTTACGATGTAACATTAGAAATACGTATTGGACCATATGAACCTGTTTATAAAATGTCAGCTCAAAGTAACTCTATATTTGCGTAAGTACAATATTTTTTATGATCCGTTATTTATTATCCTCTTTAAAAATATTATATTTTATTCTCTGAAATTATTTAAATTATTTATACATAAAAGAAAATACATTTATTGTCTAAACGGAAATAATTTTAAAATTACATAGATAGACAATACATCAAACATAAACAGTGCTCCGGTAACCCAATATCGATTTGATTAAATTATGAATTACGTGATAATAGTCAGGGTGTGTCATTTAAAATTTTCAAGTAAAATTATGATATTCGAAATGTATCAGTCTGTAGAGCAAATGATTTAAACTTTTGTTTAAATCGTTATATTTTCTTGAATAAAAACAACAATAAAGTTCTTAATTTATCTTATGAGAAAATGGAAGTCATATCTCATTTAAATGGAAAGCTACAATAATGCGAAGTAGCAACCTTTTTCATAGAAAACTTGCAACAACGTCGCCACATGTAAATTTAAATATATTAAGTGCTATATTAAACGGTTCAGAAAAGTACTCTTGAAAGGGTGGAACCTTTGCTGTGAAGACAACACTAAAGTAGTTTTCCACAGGATACAAAACACTATACTGCACTCCACGCGTGATTCGCCAACCAAGTTGGCATCATCTGGAGAAGATTAAAACTGAAACAGAAAAGTACGCCTAATTAAAAAATCCCAAAAGTATATAGGGTGTTTCACATACAAAATCGGTTTGGCATTTTAATATTAAACACCTTGTATGTGCCAAAATAATTTTAAAATATGCACGCCACTGGCATCAATGTCATACTAAAAATTATTATTCAAACTTTAACTGTATAGGTGGTGTGGTCCGCATACACACTAATGGCCCACCCTGGATATATGTATATAATTCTCCTTAGATTCCTTCTTGAATCTTTGATTTTATATATATTTTTTATAAAATAGTTTCTTGGGTTTTCAAATGGAACGAACTATTTTTTATTTCATTTTTGGATTTTACGTCACATTTCTTGAAACTTAAAGATAAGTTTCATAAGAATACCTATCTCTAAACTCAATCGTTTCTAAGATATTTCGAGTTTCAAAAATTTTGGAAAAAACATACTTACGCTTAATCGGTTCTATCTCTTCTAGTTTTTAATCTAGAAGGCTAAAATTTTAGACGAGAAATACTAAAAGGTATCCAAACATCTGTAGTATTCGAAAATTGATGCAAGATACACAGGGCGTCGAAAAAATAACGACCAATTTTGTCAAATTGAAAGTTCAATAACTCGCTTATTTTAAACACAACACCCTATGGTTTATAATGCTAATCGATGTAGCTTTTAATTCTCTTTCGATTGGTATTAGCATTCCCTATACCTAAATTCCACCGAATTGAAGATATTTGAACATTATTGTTCCAGCGAAAATAATTCGACAGTCAGCTGCAGGTTAGGTGTGAAACAAAAAATTTAAATGTCACTTACCGTACGTACTTATTTAGCAAAGTTGCAGTCTTTGCTGTAAAGTGAGTTTGCCAATTTAGTTGTAATATTTTTAATAATAATGGCATACTCCGGTTACACAACAAAGACTTTTTAAATTTAATTGCCGTTTATGGGGAGTGTAATCGAATTGTTAGTAGAACATGTGTGTTTGCAGAGTCCAGATAAACACAGACCAATTAAGGACATGGTGAGAAGACTATTAAGGAATTGAATATTAAAAAAAGACTATTAAAGACTGTTAAAGAATATTATTTTTTTTATTCTTAATGTTATTGTTACCATTATGTGAATGCTGAATATTTTAGATATTTATAGTAAATGTATATTGTATTAGTTGTCAAATTATTTCAAAAAGTACAATTTGAGTTCTGTCTGGTTAATTTTGAATGTTTTAATGATTAATATTAAAGTAATGTTAATTCAAAACCAATACCTAATTAAAAATTAAATAAAAAATTGAAACACTTATTTAAACCTAATTAAAAAACGTATGCAAAATGCTAATTTGTGCTTATTTAAAAATTCCACATGACTATCTAAACAGTGACCATGACGTTTGATAAAAATTTCTGTACATTTAATGTTTTTCCCCAGCCAACCTGCAGCTAACTGTTAGATTATTTTCGTTGCAACAATAATGTCGAAATATCTTCAAATCGGTGGAATTTAGGTATAGGGAATGCTAATACCAATCGAAAGAGAATTAAAAGCTACATCCATTAGCATTATAAAACATAGGGTGTTGTATTTAAAATAAGAGAGTTATTGAACTTTCAATTTGACACAATTGGTCGGTATTTTTTCCACGCCCTGTGTAACTTGCATCAACTTTCGAATACTACAGATGTTTGGATACCTTTTAGTATTTCTTGACTAAAATTTTAGCTCTCAGGATTCAAAACTAGAAGCGGTAGAACCGATTAAGCGTAAGTATGTTTTTTCCAAAATTTTTGAAAAGTCAAAATATCTCAGAAACAATTGAATTTAGGGATAGGGTATTCTTATGAAACTGACTTTTAAATTTGATGTAGTATCCAAAAATGAAATAAAAAATAGTACATTCCATTTGAAATAAGCGACTTGATGTTTACTTCCGTTAGAACCGGAAGTGTGACGTCACCAGCAATATTTTTAATCGATAGAAAATTGCAAAATGCACATCCATTGTGCATTTTACAAATGCCTAATGGAAGGTCTACGTGGTACAACCTGTGTATATAATAAGTTACAATCATATATATGTTTCATTTGAAACCCATTAATATTATGAATTCATTTTTAGATTTAAAGAAGGAGACCTCAATATATTCACATCATATTATAATGGTTATAAAGCATCTGAGACATTTTTGTCAAATTATGAAGCTGCTGATATCGCTGCGGTGAAATTAAGTGTTGATTCAGCGAATATTTGGACTATATCCCCACCTGATCGAAGAAGAATGGTGTCTGAAATAAATTCTAGTAAGTTTGTGTACAATAATTTGTGAATATTTGTGTACATGTTTATTTCTTGGGATCACTCTAGAATATCGATGTCCCTTGTACTTTATATCTGTCATAGATGTTAGTTGGTTAATAACCTATAGGTAAATTTAATTATCCTTGAAGTTACAGTAAATTGACTGTCATTGAAATTTGGCACCATCTTAATTCCCACCTTTTTCTTTATATTCTCAACAAAGGTTTATATGGCACGCTTATAGGTAGGTGGGACTTCAAAAACTACTATAAGTAGTACTTATTACACATAAAGAAGGAATATACAGAGCATTCCAATGAAAATGAGCCACCCTGAATAACTCCGTTATGTTTTGTTTCCAGAGAAATCCCGAGAAAGGCCGATATTTGCTTAGAGGGGGGCATATTTTGCTACCAAATTTGACATGGCAACATGTACCCCCTTCCATTCTCAGCACAAATGTCAAAATTTTAAATAGGGAATAGGGGCCAAGTGACCCCTCATATGAAAGGTCTAATTCTCTTTTCAACCATATAAATATGTTTGATATTCATTTGTCATTTCGCGACTAAATCCATCAATAACTTTTTTTTGAATGTACTATAGACCACAGTATTTAAGAATGATTCGATATAAAACTCTTGAACTTCAAATAAAAGAGACTTCCAAATGACATTTTATTATTTGAATTATTTTATAGCGTAATTGGTACACCAGTAGATATTGATTTGTTGCTTGTTAATTAATGTATTTAAAAGATAAAGTTGAAATGAAAATACAAAAATTATTAAATAAGATGTTGAAAATGTCCATCATTAACTCCCATACAATGATAAAAACGAGATTCCGCTGCTGTCCTTACATTTTGCAGAACTTCAGGTGTTATTTGTCAACAGTGAACGTTATTCTTTCTTTTAATTCCTCTAATGGTCCTGGTTGTGTTTCATACACTTTTGATTTTAGGTACCCCCATAAAAAAATATCAAGAGGCACCAGGTCTGGGGATCTGGCCGCTCATTCTATAGTACCTCTCCTACCAATCCAATGCCCCGGAAAGTTGTTATTTAACCACTGCAGCTGCACTGCGGTTTGCCGAAGTGCAGCTGCATAATGGGGAGGTGCCCCATCTTTTTGGGAAAAAAATCATTCTCTAATAGATATCTTGCTTTATTAGTTCAACAATTTTTGGTTTGATTCCATTTTCCAACAAATTAAGGTACAATTGGGTATTTAATTGCTCGTCGATAAAAAATGGTCCAACAATGCGGTCATCAAAGATTCCTGCCCACACGTTTACTTTTTGAGGACGTTGAGTGTGCGTTTGACGTATTCATGCCGATTAGTATCACTCCAATACCTGCAATTTTGTCTATTTACTTCCCCACTTACAAAGAATATACACTCATCCGAGAAACAAATGTGTAAAAAATTTGCATTAAGGTTAATTCTTTCCGGTTAATATTTCGCAAAATTGAATACGCCTGTCAAAATCATCCTCGTTTAACTCATAAACAAGTCTGATTTTGTAGGGATGAAACTTGTGTTTCTGAAGAACTTTATGACGGTTGAACGTGAAAATCCAGATTCTTGGGATATCTTGGAGACAGACTGCATGTTTTCCATTAAAGTCACATGGCCTATAATACCAACTGCAACATTTTCATCATTAGCGATTCTGGTAGGATTATGTTTCTTGTTATTAAGATCCAGTTGTCACAAACTTGTTCATAAGTTTTAAAACATACTTGTGCCGTACATTTTTTCAAGGATTATTATTATTGAAGATGCGAGAAGCGGCTCTGGCACAGTTTCCATTTTGATAATATAAACGTACTATTTCAATTTGTTCTTGAATAGTATAGACCAGGGATGCTCAAACTGTCGATCACGATCGACCGGTCGGTCACGATCGACCGGTCGGTCACGAGAGCTTTAAGAGTCGATCGCGGAAAAATGTCCACATTCCCTCAACTAATTAAAAAATAACTGCCTTCCCATCGGTCACTCGTACGGCGACACTGTAATAATAATAAAAAATGATACCCTACTCTTACTCTTTCTTTTAAATCCCGAGTGCGATTTAGAACCCAATTATTGCGCGATGAAAGTTCAAATTACTTCATTGCTATTGTGATTAAGCATCATTAAATAAGTCGAAATCGTGTGCATTGAATATTGACTCTTATGTTAGTTGAATTAGAGTTCAGATTTAGTTGTCTAGTCTAGCATATAGTTCTTTTCATATAATATTATAGAATGAAAAAACTTTTATATTGCCGACAGTCCAGCCATATTGTCAAATATATGTCGGCGAGTTAGTATTCTCCTAAAAATTGATTATTTTAATAAATTTCAAGACTGAGATTAATAATGCAATTATTCTTGTAATAAATTAATACAAATTCAGCATATTCTTATATTTTCAGAACATGAGTTAATGTTTTAATCATAAGTAGCTGAATAAATTAGTATCACTCAATTTAGCTATTATTCATTTAGGGAACATTTTTAAATATCGGCAACACGGTCGGCAGACTTTGACATTTTTTATGTTTACTGTAAGCCTCAAAAGAAGTATACTTGTTTACATTAAAATTTAATGTAATGATTTCGATAAATTTAATGATTAAATCAATCATGAGTCATTTATTGCCTGTTTGTTATCACAATTGTGTCAAATCTCAGTGGATTTAATAATTTTTATAGGGCTCAAAGGGGATCATTTGGCCTCAGCGATGGTCAGTCTTTCTGTGAAACTCAATAACTATAGCTAGATAGAGCGATCTAGTGTGAAAAACAGTGTTAAAAACGTGTTTGCATTTTAAAATTATTGTACTTAATTGTGTTAACTATAACTATTATTTTACCTGTGTGTTCAGAACAGCGTTTACGTAATAACAGTATTTAGGTACCATACAAAAAGGGCACGGCGAAAAAAAAACGTATCATTTTAAAAGTGATTGGGAGGAAGAATTCCTGTTTGTTGTTGTTGTTGTTGATAGGCGGCGCGGTTACCCGCAGCACTCAGGTCTTTTGACCCATTGTGCCTGTCGCTAGTTGATAATTGTGTTTGTTTCATTTGTCGAGCTTCATTTGGATTGCCTAAACGTGGGAACTTAGAGAGGCATTATAAAACCCTGCATAAAAACTATGAAAACGATTTCTCAGCAAAGACTGAGTTAAGAAGACGAAAAGTAAAAGATTTGAAAAGTAGTTTGAATGCAGAGCAACCCATATTTATTAGACCGGCCAAAGAATCAAAAGCTGCAACAATTGCATCTTTTAAAATTACTCATATACTGGCAAAACAAGAAACCATTCGACGATGGGACAGTAGTGAAAGAAGCGTTTCTTGAAGCGGCAGAGGTATTATTCGGAAACTTCAAAAATAAAACAGAAATATCTGCTATCAAAGAGCTTCAGTTATCTCGCCCGACTGTCACTAGATGTCTCGAGATCATGAGCAAGGATATGGAAAACAAACTGAAAAATGATATCATGGAATATATATATACTTTTCTTTGCAGTTTGACGAGTCCACCGATATAACAGATACTGCCCAGTTGTGAATTTTTATTGGGATGGTGTTTTCTGACTTGTCAGCTAAAGAAGATTTTTTAACAATGATTCCTCTGAAAGAGAAATTCGCAGTAAAGATATTTACGACACTTTTTTAAATTTTGTGAAAAACTACGAGCTACCGGTTTACAAACTCATTTGCATTACAACAGATGGAACCCCAGCCATGACTGGCAATCAAAATGGGTTTGTTGTGTTGTGTTGTGTCGAGTTAATGATAACTTTCTTTTGTTTTTCTCATTCCATTGCATCATTCATCAACAAGTTCTATGTTCAAAAACACTAAATATGAAGGATGTTATGAACATTGCTATAAAAATCGTGAACTCCATCCGTGCCCAAAGCTTGCAACGACGGCTGTTTAAAGTACAATTGGAATGTAGCGAGTCTGCTGAGCACACTAATTTACTTCTGCATACAGATGTAAGGTGGTTGAGTCGTGGAAAGTTTTTAGAAAGGTTTCAAGAATTACTACCCAAAATAATCTCTTTTCTAGATGAAAGAGGTGATAATACCAAATACCAAGATACAAGATACAAAAGAATAAACGCTTTTAAAAGTAAATTGCAGCTACTGATTAATCAACTAAATAGAAAAGATTTGAATAATTTTCCGGCTTTGAAAGCAAGGACAAGTTCTCAGTTAAAATATAATATTTACGAGACAGAACTAAAAAATATTCTGAGTGAATTTGAAAGACGTTTTTCCGATTTTAACAAATTGACAAATATTGTAACTTTCATGAGCTTCCATTTTCTTGTATGCACTATTTACATATATTAAGTTTCCATTTCACCATTATTTTTGGGCATACTGTTACAAACAATCATCTTCCAAATTCTATTGGGGTAGCATTGATATTAATACTTCCAACATGATGGAGCACCAGCGCATAATTCCCGCGAGGTAAAACAATACTTACATGAACAGTTTGATAATGTTATAGGAAATAGAATGGATATTGACTGGCTAGCTCAAACACCTGATTTGACCCCCTTAGATTTCTTTCTTTGGGGGTTATTAAAAGATAAAGTTTATGTGACAGCTCCTGTAGACATAGATGATCTAAAAGTCAGGATTCAAGATGCAATTAGAAGCATACATGGGGATATAGTAAATAAAGTTTTAAGAAGTATCCAGAAACATTGCTTACTGTGTATCCAACAGGATGGTGGTCATTTTGAACATTTACTTCGTTATAATTAATTAATAATTTCTGTTCTATTTTCTCGAAAAATTCATTTGTTCCATAGCATTCTTGATGTGACAATATTTTTTTTTTTAAAAACGATTATTACTTTCGTTAGGATAAAATATGGACTGTGTTATATCAGTTGAAAGAGTAAAAAGAGGACTTTCGATTAATGTCGCAGCACATATCCATTACATTAAAAAATATATATTTTACTGTAATTCTCAACCATTTTAAGAGACATGTAAAAAGTAACAAGTTCATGCCATTTTACATGAAAAATACTGCTAAAAACATCTGAAGCATTTTTCTGTAACTCTTCAAATGAACGAGCTACAAGGGACAATAGGAAAGTTGGATTTTTTGTTTTTCTCAATAACTTTTCAATCTTCCTATGTGTCATTTTTTGCCTTGCCATAGAATTACTAATAGGAAACTGCACTAATAATTTGCTCATTTAAGAATATTTGTATTTCTACTAATAAAAAAATTACCCATGCAAAGGGTCAAGAATGTCGAATGTCGAGGAAAATCTTATTTTTTGTTCTAGTTCCATAGCATTCTTATGTGACAATACATTTTTTTTTAAAACAACGGTTATTACTTCCGTAAGGGTAAAATATGGGCTGTGTTATATTAGGTGAAAGAGAAAAAGGGGACTTTCGATTAATGTTGCAGCCACCTATCCATTACATTTAAAAAATATATATTTTATTGTAATTCTCCTCAACGATTTTAAGAGACATGTAAAAATTAACAAGTTCATGTCATTTTACATGAAAAATACTGCAATATGAAATACTGCAATACTGAAAAACATCTGAAGTGGGGGGGAAAATATAATAGTAGATATACTATTATATGACTACACGAAACTCTGTCTTATTCTTAAATATTAACACGTTAATCGTCATGTGACCCGACATCTGAGTCTCAACAAAATTATACCACCAGGCCCTGTGACCCATATATCGGCTTCACGACTTGCTTTCGTTCTCGGCTCTGTGAATCGCCGTTTAGTTCTTGCTTTACATTACTTCATATGGGATATTAAAATATGGGGCCTGGCTGTCCCAAACAACCTTTGGCCCTGGGATTTTTTTGTTTTTGATGTGACAAATATGCATAATAAAATATTCGAAAGAAAATCGTACATTATATTATTAGAAACAAAGTAAAATTTTATGTGCTGAAGCTGGTGAGTTGACTACAGAACGAAATGAGGCAGCCAAACCAGCTGAAACACATAAATCTTTATTTTTCTTTGATTAATATATACTATTTTATTTTCAAACTATAACATTAAAAATTACACTGATATTTTTCGATTTATTTGCAAGTCAATGTGACTGTTTCGAGCGTACAAACAAGTCAAAACAGGAATTGGAAGCCTGCATAATGTGTGAATCGTGTTCGAGTCACGGGGCCTCACACATACATGGGCTCCGAGAACCAAACGTTGGTTCACATTTAAATTTTTTTTTTTTATGAAAAAAATATCTCACAAACAATGTTTGTAAGTTATATTACATTATTTCAAAATTATCAATAAAAATATCTCTATAGAGAGTTTGGGCCTGTGGGGAAAAATTTTACTATTTGATGTGGGCGATTAACGTGTTAAGAATAAGAAATATTCTAAAATAACTTAAGTTGTTACAAAAAAAAAACAGGAAACAAATATTTATAATTCTATTATAAGTATCAAGGCAAACACCTAAAGATGGCCACAAAGATACTGTACAAAAGGTAATGAAAACTATTATTGAAGAAATAAATTTATTAATGGGTTTTTTATTTGCACTAATTTGTTCATTTAAGCATTTTTGTATTGCTACTAATAAAAAAGTTACCTATGTAATGGATCAAGAAATAGGGAACCCTGTGTGTGTATATATATAAGTTTAAGTTGCCCCAAGAAATAAAAATGTATTTAAGAATTTTGTATAACAATTTTGTGAATTGTATTTTAAATTCTAGCAAGTGATCTAAAAGTTAGGCTAGAGTACAAAGTGTCTCATAAAACTAGTAACCCAGAAGACTCAGGAATCATACCTGATAATGTAGAAATTACTATACCTCCTAGCATAAATGGAACTCCTAGCGAAGTTCGTAACAATTTGCTGAAAATGTTACAAGGACAGAATGTTACTTCTGTTACATTGTTTAAGTACATCCTTCCAAAGTTTTTAAAGGTGACAAATAGAGGCACTGCAGCACCAGTTGATCTTCTTATGTTGGACAAACCAGGTAGGAAAACATTTATTTCGCTTAATAATTGATATTCTTTTCTCTAGTTTCTTTCATATTTGAGGTGGAAACAGAACTGATATATACAGGGTGTAACTTAAAGTGTGGGACATATTTGAAATACCTGTGAGTGTGGGTGGTACCTCTCAATCATAGGAATACATTGAAGTTTTTTTCAAAATCTTCCATGAAAAATTAAATCATTTGATCACTTTTTTAAACTGGTTTTCTATTAAACTGGGTACCCCGCCACTGGAAGGCGCTATTCTGGGCCGTTAGGACCGCGCGCATCTGAGACAATCACGGACGGTAAAATGTGTAGTTGCCAAATGTCGCGATTCGACTGAAACATGAGGAATTTTATTGAGAAAGCAAATTTCCACACCACCCATAAGGTATTGCTATTACTTTATGTTAGTGGGTGTTCGCCATAAACCTTATTTTTCCATATAAATACAAAATAAATGTTCTATTTTATTCCGAAAAAAAAAAAAAAACGATAAAGTATCAACTCAGAATTTCCAACTATAACAGAGTGTGCTATTTAATAATAACAAACAAAAATATATTTTCTTTAACTGTAACAAACAATAAAGTACGTATTTGCTCTAACAACAAAAATGAATAAAATAATCTAATTCTTACTTATCTAATTAATATCTTTCTTCATATCAGGTACTGGAAATGTCCTCCATTATTAGCTAAACATGCTTCAATTCATCTCATCATAGAATGTTTTACGTTTTCTAGACCCATACACAGTAGGGATGCCGATGGGTACCCGGGTACCCGATAACGACTCGCTACCCGGTTCTCATTTTAGGTACCGATAACCCGTTAAAAACCCGATAATCCGTTAAATACCCGATAACCCTTTAAGCACCTGCACTCGGTCGCCCTCTATGTGACTCATATTCATATGAAAACTTGTTTTTTTGCGGTTTTGTGTTGGCGCAGATTTGGCGGAATTGGAAAATATTTGCTATGTTGATTGCTGGGTTGATATTGCGTAATAGATAAATAGCGGGTAACGGGTATACAGGGTTATTAACAGGTAGCAGGTAATTAACGGGTAGCGGGTAAATACCGGGTATTGAAAACGGGTACCAGGGTAGTAAAATTAACGGGTATCGGTATCCCTAATACACAGTCACTGCAACTATAAAATAAACAATTCCCTTAACACTAAACACCACCAAAAAATTATTTCGAACTACAAACACAGAACACGCCTAACCAAACGTCTCTTTAAATTACACAAAAATCTTTTTAAATTTTACTGAAAAGTAAAACTATTAATTGAGCACAATTGCAAAGCTACCGTCCCGCAGGTATCTTTTGTTTTCACTAAAAAATAACACTGCTTTATACTTCACATTAGAGATATTTTGAAATACCTCATTTTTAGCACATCATTATAGCAATCGTTGCACTAAAAACATATTTTTTGGCAATACGTATGCTCAGAATGACGATTACGATCAAAATCTCTATTCCCTTAATCCCTGACCCATATCAAGAAATAAAATTAACACACGGGAAACAATAAAAAGACGAAAATAGGCAATCTGTAATGCAGCTAGTTTCTTGGTAACCTTTATGGTTAGCCTTATAAATATTCTGTGATGGGTAGTGTCTCTTGACTTTCTTGGTTCATATTAATGCCGAAAAGTTAGTGACAGTGACTTTGTTGTGTGTCTTTCGCGAATAAAGAACTAAGTTAATGCTAAATGTTAATGCAACTTAAAATGCAGTGTTACAAAAAGTAAGTTAGCTACCTAAAATGTGTAAAGTTTTGTATCAGTGGGCATGCCTAAAAAAAGACGATAGATGTTAACCTATCTTCCTTGTTCATTACAATAGGTAGGTACCTGTCTAAACGCAGAAAACGGTAATTCATTGTTGCCTGTAGAATTGAATATATAAGAAAGCCTAATGTAAAATAGCGTATGCGATTTTCGGTGCAAAGATGCTTATGGTTTGTTTTACACCGCATATTATAGGCGCCTGCCTGATCAGATGTTTTGCTTTAAAGCTACATATCTTGTTATATGCTGTCAATAGATGTAATTCAGAAAAAGATAATTATTTTACCTAATAAAGAACCATAAAATACCAAAAATAACTTAAGAAGAAATGTACCTCTACATTTATCATTTATCCATTTTCTTAGGCGCATTGATAGTGCAATACAAAACATTTAAAAGACAATACTGAGCGCACCTACACAACTGACCGGTGAAGGTTGGAGTTGAATGTCAGTTTCTGCCAGCAGCGCCTAAATAAAATTTTAACTGCAAAATTTTACAAAAATTATGACAGTGCCATTTTCGGCAATATAAAAAAAATAAATTCGGATTAGCATTCTTGGCGACTAGGACTATTACCCCTGTAAATATGGCCCATGCTTAAAGCTAAGCTACCCTGTATATAAGTATTAAAAATATAAGGAATAAAATGTATATTAGTTATTTGTTTAACTAGTATAACAAATGTATGCATGTTTTATTGTAAGAGTTATATTTTATTTTATCCAAACACTTTTAATATAGTTTGTAGTGGCGAGATAACAGTGAAATACACCGTAGTGCCCTCTTTGGGTCTTTGCTACTACCCGTCTGACAATTATTGTCTAATTGACAGACAGATAACGATCTGCTTTTATGCAGATGCCATTACAGCGACCTCTATTGTCTTTGAGGAAGACAATCCTACTTAATTATTGGTAGGAGATGCCGAAAACAACTACTCCATGGGCAATATGCCCCGACTGGCGTTGCATTACATCAACATCTCCATGGGTGTTGCCACATCCTTCATCAAGACCAAATACCAGACAATGACCGGTTTCGATCTTGTTATGATCTCATCAGATTGCCATAGGTATCGGAATCGATGAATGATCTGGCGACATGATTGCCTAAGGGGCATATGTGAATGTTTGTAGTGGCGAGATACAGTGAAATACACTTTTCGGCATCTCCTACCAATAATCAACTTTTAATAGTGTTTTAATTTTTTTTTGTTGTTTATGTTTCTGATTTTTATGTCATTCACTATATTAAGGTAGAAATACATATACATTTTTTTGTTACTTAAATGCTTAAATAAATAGTATATCGTTGCACTGAGATACTAAACAGTACTTGGAATATTTAATATTTTGTCTGTTCATTATTAAACGCTGGATTAATGTTAAAACGTTTACACAGTTTTAAAACTCTAGTCGTTTTTTAATCAGCATGCAACAGCTTAAAATTTTATCATGTTTTGTTAGTAGTGGTAAGGATGTTATTTGACGTTAACTGTAATCCCAATAAAAAGTGAAGGTTTGAGGTGAAGGATTTAAGGTGATATGTTTTTTTGTTATTTTTGATTTTATCCACATACTTCTATTGTCACACTGTAAAAATTAATTATATGTATGTGTGAAATGCACAAGTTAATAAAAACTGTTCTTGTTATCTAACTTACCTGTATTTAAGTGATTGATTATATCCTGACTCTCGTTAAAAGTTATTTCTTTGGCATTTTTTCTCAAACTCCGTGAAGTAAATCCAAAAGACAAAAGCATTTTAGGATTTTTAGGTTATAGAGAAAGATAGGAATACTTACCATAATATCTTACCATTCTACATAACAGTGTTAGCTGTTTTAAGTTTTTTTTGCTTAAATCATCTAACAACAGAATGTAACAATTCCTAATCGAATAGCTTAAAATAGCTAACATCTAAAATTTTAAGCTGTTGTAAGTTGATTAAAAAACGCCTTTTATGTACAGGGTATTCACGTATATTTTGACCCCTACCTACAGGGGTTATTAAGAAAGTTAGAAAAAAAGTTTAAATACAAAAATTGTTTGGTTTTTCACGTATTATCTTTTGGCTAGGTCGAAAAAAAAATTGCATGTCGTAAGCTTGGGAAAACCAATTGAACATAATATTTTTAAATGGCACAGATACATTTATATAAGTGATATAATCATTAGATGGAAAATCGGAATGGAATTATAGTTATTTATGTAACAAGTGCAAAAAGTAAGTGTTTATTGCACGCGACGTGAAATTTGTGACGGATACTTCCCGATTTGCAAGTAGGAAGTGTCACGTTAGTGCCCGAGAATCGGTTTCTCTTTTGCCTCGGGCGCCAGTTCCTGTTACAGTGCAGAAACACCACTACACAGGCAGCTTCAGTGAAGATACGGTATGCCAGGTCAGTCGATAGGGAAAATTAGACTTCACACAACAGATAAAAATAATACACCAATAAACCTTTTAATACATTTATTAACCTAGAACCTAAAATGGGTCAAAGATGCAAACGGGGTGGCAATAAGCTAAGCGGAATTACCTACTGCGGGTTAACAAGCAACGGGGTTAGCTAAGGGCAGTGGCCGTGCGTGGATACCAGGTGAGGAAGCAATCATTAAGCAAATGCTAAGCAATGGGTTAAACACACTAACTACTAAATACAAATACGGTGACACTTGGCTATTGTCAGTTATATCTGTTGTAATAAAGCTCAGGCTGAAAATAAAACAAGTTATGGTTAAGATACGGATAGTAAAGAAAACAGAAAGCACCCCACTACTCACATGTGCAATTCAACAACCACATGAGCAGCGTTCGGAGCCGTGCTTTAGAAACAGAGACAGAAGGCACTCCACTACTCACATGTGCAATTCAACAACCACATGAGCAGCGAAGTAGAAAGAAAAACAGAAAGCACCCCACTACTCACATGTGCAATTCAACAACCACATGAGCAGCGAAGTAAAAATAAAGACACGACAGCTGTAAAGAAAATATGATTAATACACAAATAAATACAATAGCCAAGTCAATATTTCCTGTCCGGTGATTAACTTACTTCCACACAGGTTCTCGGCACGTCTTACTAGCGGGAGCGGTCGATGTCTACTGCCTAACTTGGGTGCTAGCTAGGAGTGTTATTCCCTAGGCACTGAGTTCACTGGCGGTGGGCAACTCTCGATACCTGCGCAGTAGTTCAGCTCACGGACTTAGCTTTATATCGAAGTCTGTCGCACAAGTTGAAGCGGTGACGGGCTGGACTGGAGCTAGACTGACCGCTTGAATCGGTCGCTGTTACCTTTAAGTCCCTATCGGAACCTCGGACATGCGCAGCGTGGAAAACGGACTTAGTATAGTTAAGGCGTAGTAG
The DNA here is from genome assembly GCA_963924545.1 of Pogonocherus hispidulus. NCBI lineage: Eukaryota > Metazoa > Arthropoda > Insecta > Coleoptera > Cerambycidae > Pogonocherus > Pogonocherus hispidulus. The sequence goes on along the minus strand of OZ004694.1, from coordinate 35,556,357 downwards.
ACAGCAGCTGAATTTTTCCCAAGTATCAACGCCTTTGTGGACTTGTAATATTTACTTACTTATTCCTGGTGTTGCTAGTAGCAGTGGACAGGACTGCTCATGGCGACAAACGGTAGGCAACTCTTTGTCTCAACTGTTCTCAGTTCGATGAAGGGGCAGTGAGAACTCGGACCGGCGCAGTAGTGAAATCAGCGACTTAAGCAATTTCCACTCAAGTCGGATTTGTGGAATTTAACAAATTTTACTTACTATTCCTATAGTGGAGATGGAGGTGTTGGCTGAACTGCTCTTCACTGGTGCGGCTACGGACTGACTGTAAATCTCGTGCGCTGCTTAGGTAGTCAGCATGGGACGTGAGGATTCGAGTGCGGTCGGATGTCTTCGAGTCAAGACGGCGCGGCGTGATACATTATATTCGCTGGTTAATATTTAATAAATGTCGTTTCCACAATATAAATATTTTACAGGCGGCGGATATATTTAAATATATATATGAAATGAAATGTGCTTCATTACAAATTGTCCAACGAGGCCGTCAGGCGGAGTAAACAAATCAAACTAACACTTCATCGAAAAAATTCCATCTATTTTCAATTCGTTTTTAAAATTAAACTGAGAAGTTAAATTGTGTGTTCTAACCTGTTCTTAGCCGTTCCAAAACTCGCCAGATATTGGCATCCTCACAAAAGTATCCTACTTTGTGAGCCCTAAGAAGAATTAAACACACGAAAATACTGGTTTTCTTGAGATTAAAGAGATCAAGAGGTCCCAGGGTCCCGGTAAGAAAATTGGTATAGAATCCAGACAATCGAAGAGCAAGAAGCAGGAAGTATTCTCCCGTCTCAAAACACCTGTTCGCTGTCTGCAGAGCAGCTGGGCCTGGTAACAAGGACGACATACTCAATTCTCATTGGCTACTGGTGATTTGGTAAAACTTGCCATTTCAAGGTCAGATTGTTTTAATTTGGTTTTATAGGCTTTTTACTATGCTATTTTTAAAATTTGTTACATTTATATTCATATGTAATTAAAAAATAGTTCTTCTTATACCTACCTGTTTGTTCATATTTAAGTTAAAACTTTATTGTGAAATATATAAGAAAAAAATAGTGGAACCATTAATTAAACAAAGATCTAGTTTAAAGGATCTATTACTAGAATAGAAACTTTCATTGAGAAAAATAAGGATATTGATATAGATGTAAATCAATTCAAGTTAAGGGAAGTAGTGACGGACAAGAACAGGATAGAATAGAAATGAAATTAAAATATTATACAGTGTATTCAGCTCTAAAAATTAAAATGCAGTCACTAAGAAAAGCAACCCCATGATGTCAAGCTACTATTTCACAACAAATCCCACCTGTTTGGTCTCAAAGCATGACTTCAGTAAAATTGACTAATTAAATGTCCCTTCATTCAGTGGAAAATACGAAGATTGGACATCTTTTATAGATTTATTTACTGCATTGATTCACAATAATTTTCAGTTAAAAAACGTTCAAAAATTTGTGTATCTCAGATTTGCGCTTAAAATTACCAACGAGAATTACTCTGAAGCTTTAAAAATATTAAAAGAAAGATATGACAATAAAATAGTAATTATAAATAATCACATTAAAGACTTACTAGAAGTTCCCCAAATAAATAGATGTACTGCGAATAATTTAAGGGATTTTTTAACTCATGTAAAGCAACATCTAAATTCTCTAGAATCTCTAAATATAAACACAAAAGATTGAGATATTTTATTAATTTACATTTTTAGGCAAAAATTAGACTTTAACACACGCAATTTTGAAACAAAATAAAATTCAGAAAATTCAAGCTTTGATTTAGACAAAATTCCTAAAAAAAAGAAAAAATGTTTTTCATCAAGAAGTAAAAGTTTATAATGAAACTTTATTTGAAAAATTCTCGTGTTTTACTAGACTTCAACAAACTATTGCGTATTGGTTTAGGTTCTCGAATAATTCGAAAAGAAACCTCAATAGAACATATGGCCCGTTAAAATTAAATAAATTACGCATTTCTTGGCTATAATTAAAGTAGTGCAAGAGACTTATTTTTCTCAAGAATTATTTCAATTAAAACTAGTAAAGATATTTTAAACAACGATATAGCTTCACTGAGCCCCTTTATCGATTAAGATGAGTTATCGCCTACTCTTATCGTAAGATAAGAGTAGGCGGACGTCCAGTAAACGCTACCATTCCTTTGAACCAAAAATACCCTATTTTACTCCCTGTTAAAAGTCATATAGTTAAATTGCTACTAAGGAAGGAACATTTAAAATTGTATCATACAGGTGCGCAAAGAACTTTAGCAAATTTTCAACTTAAATATTGGCTGATTAATGGTTGGCTGGTTACCTTAAATAAAGCACCTAATAAAGAAATGCATTACGTGTCACCACTTTAAAGCAGCTTCGGCAAAGCACTTTATGGGTAATTTACCCAAAGGCAGAGTTTTATATATGTAGAGCCTTTCAGAAGGTCTCAAGTAAATAAACAAATTCGATAGCAGTTGTCATTAAGCATGTAATAATAAAACGGTTAGTAAAAAGGCAAGCAACAAAATAAAATAATCAGGTAGTAAAAGCCAGACGATGAATTAGCAACAAGCAATAACAACCAGGAGTAGCTCAAGCAAAATGTTATATTAATTATTAACAGGAAAATCTTGGTAGATATATTGTACTGTACCAGCCTCCAGCCGTATTCTACTAACGTACGCTAGTGAGCAACGTCAATAGATCATAGGAGGATTTAGTAAAACTCTTCAAGAAACAAAATACACATTCACCAGGCTTTTGTACACCCGTATTCTGGAAACGTTAGACTGGTATACCCTACCAAGCAACTTTCCTAATGTTAATCGCTCATGGAGGAACCATTGCCAAGGTACACCTAATGAAACACAAACCGGAAACACTACAAGCTTAACATGTTATAATCCGGACTGACACTACGGAGGTGGTTACCGTCTCTAAGCCTTTTGCTCAAAGTCTGAACGAAAAATAAGATGCAGCTTTCCGTAAAGCACAAGTCTCCCAAGTCAGTCGCTCTTTAAGGGAAACATACTATCATTCAGATACAGGTTATTTTCATCCAGACAAGTTACAAATGCACACAATGCTACTTCGCCCAAGTCTATCGTTCTTTAAGGCGACCACAGCTATGTGTACCTGAAGCTTGCTTCCCAATGGCTGGCGGATCAGAACTGTGTCAGTAGGATTATATGCGCAGGAACGGAGCTAGGTTGGAACAAAATATGTACTGCTTTGCTTACAAATAGTTACTTACTCCTCTTGATGATCTAAAACGGAAACCTACAATGGACCACTACCAATTAAAAAGGAAAAACTTGCCAACTTATCACATATGTTATTCTACATACTGCTAAATTATATAAATTTGTATGACAGTCTGAAGAGTGACTAATTAAGACTTTTATAATACTACAAAACTCAATGATCTGTTTAAATTAAGTTAATAAACATGGTTTTTACTTTCACTTGTACTTTATTTTTAATCGTAAAACATTTTAATCACCATATTTTTACAAAATACCGTAACCGATGTGGATATAAAACGTTTTATTAAAATATAGCAACTAAATTGATAATTCCCTATTATGTACATGATTACTTCAATAATGTGTAAAATAGTGTTATGCACACTATAGTCAATCATATTAAGTTTATAAACACTTTACTTATCAAAACAATCAATAACAAAACTTTTTTTATTTATTTCCCGACCAAATGGTATTTGGCACTTGCAACGTTGTTTCAGCATAGCATTCAATTAACAATACCTACAAATTCATAACAATAGAATTTAATAAGTAGTCCATGTTATTTTTTTAATGTTGTTAATTCTGTTTTAGTGGAAGAAGCAAAAAAATTTAGAAATGTAACTTTGACTTTGCTTCCTTTTGGAGGGCAAGAATGGTGGCAAATCCATGAGGTTTGCAACGATACAAACTTTGATACATTTCTCAGGGGAATACCGTATCAAGATTGTAATAACTCTATAATATTATATACATTCAATGATAAGATATTCCCACCAACATTAAATTTCCTTACTGGAGGAGGGTAAGTATATTCATACTTATTTATATAATTTTTTTTTTGTAAATATTACCTAACCAGCAGATGTATAATACACTTTTCGTATTTATTTATCAAATACATACATTACTATATAAAATGTACAGTCAGGTGTATGTTGTAAGTTACACTCAACAAGTACATGCAAGATGATGTGTAAAAAAATGGAGATCCATTTTTTATAAAAAGTTACTATATTAAGTAATGATTATTTATTTCTTTGTAATAATAAAAATATAATTAGTATTGTAATGTAAATACTTAATGTAAAATTTCAGGATTATTGGTCTTTACACAACGCTTGTATTGGTGGCATCACGGGTATTAAGAGGAATGTTTGCAGACCAGTGTTCTAAAATTATGTTTGAAGATATGCCTAATGTAGATCGTGTCCTTCAGCTTTGTCTTGATATATATCTAGTAAGAGAAGCACGTGAATTCGCTCTAGAAGAAGATCTATTTGCTAAATTAGTGTTCCTATTTCGATCTCCAGAAACCCTTATCAAATGGACAAGACCTAAAGAGGAACTTGGGGATGATGATGATCCTGAAGCTGAGGGCCAATAGAATAAACAAGAAAAAGTCAATATTTTTATTTTTTTTTAAACTTCCGCTATACGTACAGGAAACGTTTATAGAAACCGAAGCTATGGGTGCATATGTGTTAATAATCATTTTTTATATGTAACTTTAATGTATAGGTAGAATAGATGTTTTATTTATTATATTATTATTTCCATTTACATACAAAATGCTGCTTAGGATATCACCCATCTACAGTGAAGAAAATACATTGTAATAATTGTTATTAATTTTAATTTATACTGGATAGTTTTAAGGAAACATGAATGAATTTTAATCCTAGTCCTAAAGAGAAAACTCAGGTAATAAAAATGTGTTTAAAATATGTAAGAGTTTAGCATACTAAATTTATCTTGTTACTTTTTTTGCTACTTTTATATTATCAGATATAATGGTAAATATGTAGGTACCTAAGTGTATGTTTTCTTCAGAACCATTTTAAAATAATTCTTTTTACCTAACTTACTTAATGTGAATGGAACTGTAGAGTAGTTTGGCAATTTCCTGGTTACACCAAGTTGAGATAAAAATTTAAAAAACTCAAAATCAAACAAGGTATACTTGAGCATTTCATACCTCAGGCAAAAAATGGCACACCATTATATTAAAACACATTTTTTTTAATGTATCGGTAAATTTTTTATTAATGATCATGCCTCAAATTAAAGATAACTTGGATAACTTAAGCAGTAAAGTATTAGTATTTGCTAACTATAGTCTTCATGTTCAATATATTTTAAAGCTTTAAAGATAGTTAAAATGTCAAACCAGCATGAATGCAAGCAAATTTAGTGAAGACACATTGACACTATTTTATTTATTTAATGAACATAAAACAGTGTGATCAATGTATAAGATAAAAATTATAAAATACATTAATACAATTAACCAATTATAAGTTCCTGAGTATATTTGTCACATATTTACGTATATAATGTGAATGTACACAGAAGTATATACTGCATTACTAAATGAGGGTCAACCCAACATCAAACAGACCAATTGTTTTGATCGATTAGATCTTTGACCTACTAGATGGCCCTCAGAAACTTATATTACAGTTTATCTACATAACATTTCATCTTACTTTGTTGCTCTTTCCCATCTTAGATGGCATAACTTACATCCTGTAATACCCATTATAATGGCACAGAATTGTAGTATATACTCTTTCGAAATAATCAGTATGAATTACGCTAATTAAGTTTCTCTTTAAGTCAATGACTTTACTAAGCATCATAAGTCTTTTAAATTATGTATAAACAATTTAATTTATAAAAAGGTTTACCCATTAACAAATAATAAATAATTATATAAAATCAGTACGGAGGCTTAATAGGTCAAAATAGCTGTCTGTCATTTAGTGCTGGAGGACTTCTGTCTATATATGTATACAATAATAAAAATGCAAATATTTTCAAATATTTGCTAAAATGTTAACAATATCTATGAATAATTGAGTTTTAATTTTTTTGTTGAAATGTTTAACTAAGACAGTGGAAAGGAAAAGGTACATCGGGGGCAGAGCCGTAATTTACCACCCTATTACCGGAGAGACCAAAATTGACAAATGAAAGTTTCTGCATATGATAATAGGCTACATATTACATATAAGTTTTATTAAATTCTTTGTTAACATCTAAGCAGAGAAATAAGTTTAAAGAAAAAAATTTGAAATTTTAAAAAATATATATTTATGAACATATTCAAGAATATAAAAACTTTCTTTAAGAAAATAAAAAACAAAGGCTAAATGTATTATACTGTATAAAAGTATATTAACATTCATATAATAGTATATTATGCAACAAGTTTTATAAACACCACTTTAGTCACGAGTTTTGTTAGGCATGAGCATAGCGACTGTTTAATAAACATGTGTCTATAGTAGTTTGTAAAATGAATTGCATATTATACTTTTCTGACACTTATTGATATCATGATTTTTTCGGTAACAAAAAACCCGTCGCTTCTGCTGCTGCTTCCCTAATTACAGAAGATGTGTCCCTGAAATCTTGATTTGAATCCATTTTTGAAAAATAAGAAGAAATGTAATACACTTAAGACTGAATCCCAAAGTGATAAATGTCAAACTAGATGTGACATAAGTGACTAAAAAGCCGTGACGTGACCAAAGAAACATCAGCTCATGGCTAAAATAAAATATTTTTTAATTTTTAAATGTATTTAAAATGACAATGCATTACTTGATAGTGCGTTATTTGGCATTTTAGAAATAATAAACTATGTTCACTTCGATGGGCATGCCGGGAAGCCTGCTCGGACCTCTCCTATTTATCATCTTTGTAAACAACATTTGAAATATAATTTCAGATAAAAATTAACAGCATTATTCTAGTGATACCAGTTTAATTAATTCGAGGATACATGAACATACTGGAAGTCAGTAATGCATAAATAAAGTCTGTAAAACGATGGTTTTCTGAGAACAAATTAATATTAAATAAAAAGGTTACTGACTGTATTCTATTTAAAACATAGTTAATTGGCCCTCTACAAGCAGAGGGACGTTGGGAAGGTATTTACCATCCCTGGGCGACAGTTGAAAGCAAAATTAAATCCCAAATATATAATAAAAAACTGATTAACCATATATAAGAGTATGGATTGTTAAAAACATTCTGTTGCCAATGTACTGGTGAAGCAATTCAACAGCCGGTATTAGGAACATTATGCAAATTTTAATTATCTACTGGTCAGATAATGTGTGTTATTATTGAATGCCACATTCATGATTCTTGCAGGTCGTTCCTTCAACAATGTTTGTGCTAATTCAATATTTGTTACATGTATACTTCATGTATTACTTTTTGTAGTTGAAAAAATTAGAAAGTATTATCCAGGTGTAGATCCATTAATAGCACAGAACAGAGCAGTGTTTCTGAATCTCCAAAACGTATTCGGGAATTTCATAAATAGTGCCCTGGTATTCTAAAACCTCCACAACTGATTCTTGCAGAACTTAGTTAAAGCCAGTGTGTTATTATTTTCAACGTTCTCAGAAAACAAAATTGTTAATTTTACAATTTGATGTTAGAAAATCAGCTGCTATTCGGGAAAGTCAAAGATTTACAGATGCTTCATAACTCTGATCTTCATAATTAAGTAGCAATGACGGATGCTATAACAAAGTACTTCTTTATTAGAGGCATTATTGTAAATAGTAGATGATGTAAAATAGTGCTACAGACAATATACATACAGATTTTCTCCGTTGCGGACATCCCTGACTGAAACCGCTGTGGAGACATACCGAATGCTGCAAATGTTTATCCGAGCTCATTCAGATTTTTAATATTTACCGTGTAAGCATTTCACAATATTGTATAAATTAGAAAATGTATATGCATTTACGTATGTACAGCACCGATGCGATTCCTATGTCGTTATAATTAGTACCTAGAAAATTACATAGATACAAAAACCCAAACATCATTTGTGATTCGCGTTAAATTCTCAAATAGTACTTTAAATGTATAAATTCATGCTAGGTGACAGGCAATATTGCCACACGCAGACCACAAATTCGTGCATAATGTAAGTCACGTATTGGTTAATTTTTATTTAAGGCCTTTTATAGAAAATACTGGGTGCTCTCAGTGCCCACGTAGTACCTCCTTTGCCATAGTCTAATGTTTAACATATCTACCCTGCCAATTATAAACAGAACTATCAATTCGATATTACAAAACCATCAACCATTGAATGTATTTATCTGCAAATATTCTACATAAATTTGTATAAAAATATTCTATTTTTAAAAAATACTGTTAAGCATAATTTCAGATTGTACCCTGAATATAAAAAAATATAAATGTTGGAATTTGTGACTTAATAATTTTTTATTTCTTCTTCACTTATAATCACATTTTCGACAAAGAACAGCATACATATAAAGGACATGTTTCGACTTCATCATTAATGTCAACGCTCACTGATATTACTGAATTGGTTTTATGTGATGTAATATTTATAAAAATATTATTATGTATTGTTGTGAAGAATATACATATTATTTTATAAAACAAAAATAATTCAGTAACTTTCATGACATACAGGATGCCAAAAAATAGGGTGAAATGTGGTGTTTCTTCCATGATGACTCAAAGACTCTTTGTGAAAAAAATTATAAGAAAATATAATTAAAATCAAAACTTCCAAATTTTAACATTTATATTAGTTACTGATGACGAAATAAAATAAAATTATAAACAATTATAAAACCTTTTTGTTAAATCTGAATTTATTTACAAGGCAGAATATTACATAAAAATCCGGGAAGCATGTCACTCTACTCTAGTTGATAAAGTGAGCTTGTCTTATAAAAAAAAGTTGTAATGTACTTTTTCTTTTTTAATTGTGAGTTAAGACTATATTTCTAGTTAAGTATATTTTTAATGCGATTTTTTAAATGACAATGATAATGTTACTATGTGTTTTTGGAATTTAAATTTTATAATAAAAGCCTATATTTAATGTATTTTATTAATTACATATTTTTGTACAATCAGTTTTGGAAAATTCTGATAAAACTGATAAATCTTCATTAATGAATCAAATGATGCTAGTTTAGGTACAGAGTACTAGGCGACAAAAATAAACACATACTAGAAGCATACCTCTAATCCTTCCCGTAACCTTGATGCTTTGTTAACCTGAGATTCTATCCTGAAACGGCCAGTGCTGTAGCGTCTCGAATGTTAGTATGTTCACAGCGAATTGTTTCGTAAGTATTGGGTTTATAAAGATATTTTATTTAGTTTTTAATTATAGTGCCTTAAGTTTCGTTAATTTTAGTTAAAGGGTTTTTACGATAGATAGGATGCCGTCACATTTAGTAATTAAGTATAGCCAATAGAATAATCCTAAATTCCTGATTTTTATCACGTTAACTCTCGTCAAACTAGAAAATTTTATGGTTTTCAGTTTCAGTATAGCAGCACTATGCATGGTTGCCTTGGCACTGAATTAATATTATTAAAATTAATAAACGAATTAATTAGAATTAATTTGACGTTTTCGGGACTCGATAGCAGCTTTGTTTTATTTTATTTTTGTGTATTGGAATCGATAGAAAGCATATAAAATGATCTTTTCAGAACTAATATTTTGCGTTGTGCAATGCATTAATATGTCGAAACATTTGTCGAGTCGTGCTCAAGAAATGGTAAGGTTTTTAATAGAGTATTTTTGAAAGGAACGTGAAAATGGAGGACGACTTGTTCCACTTACCCGCTGCAAGAGAAGTAATTGTAATTATTACACCAATTATGAACTGTATTTCAAATACCTGATAAAACTGAAAATTTTATGTTGTGTTTTTGTTTCTGTATTTTTTTCAGAGAGTTGCAAAGGCTTTACATCTGACTGTTGCGACAGTCAATAATGTTGTAGCCAAGCATAATAGAGGTGAAGCACCTAATAGTCCATCCAAAAACGTCAACGGAAAGAACAATTATTGTAGATGTTGATGATTTTAATAAGACCGCAATTCACAATGATATTTATGAAATGTATAGAGACAGTTAGTTGAAATATTATTATTAAGGACTTGGACTACCAGCAGTAAAGAGTCGCTGGAACTCCTGCTGGAAACACACTTCCCGGGAGAGGGTGAAGCCACGATAGCACCCATGGTGGAGCCAATACCCCAGGGGGATTGGCGTTTTTCCGAGGGAGTGATCGAGGATGGCACCATAACCTGGGTCGCAGGGCCGGATGGGATCTTCCCGGCGCTATTGCAGAAGGGCTTGGATATCCTACCATACATAAGGAGGGTCTTTTGAGCCAGTCTAGCGCTGGGATATGTTCCCCAAGCCTGGAGAGCAGCCAAAGTGGTCTTCATTCCGAAGGCGGGAAAAAGGGGACTACACGACTGCGAAATCACTTAGGGCAATCAGTCTTACATCATTCTTATTTAAGACTTTATAGAAAATTGTAGATAGGTTTTTGATGGAAGGGGTGTTAACTAGACACCCTATCCATGAGAATCAGCACGTATACATGCGAGGGAGGTCCACAGACAGCTCTGCATAATGTTGTGCATAAAGTGGAAAAGGCACTTCATTTCAAAGAGGTTGTCCTAACAGTGTTCTTCGATATAGAAGGAGCCTTTGATAGGCAAGGTGTAGGACTATCTGTGATACCCTTCAGGCCAGAGGAACACCAGTAACAATGGTCAGATGGGTAAGATCAGCGCTTGAAGATAGGAGGGTTAGCGCAGTCTTAGGGGACTGCCACCTGGACATGGGGGTTAGAGGGGCGGGCTGCCCGCAAGGCAGTTGCCTATCGCCCCACCTATGATATCTTGTGATGGATGGTCTCTTGAGGCGCCTTACCTCCCAAGGTTTCTATACGCAAGCTTATGCAGACGACGGACTAGTCCTAGTGGCTGGTCGCTTCTTAAACGTGGTCTGTGATAGAATTCAGGTAGACTAAAGGATAATTGAAAGGTGGTGTAGTGAGATGGGTCTGGCAGTCAACCCTAGGAAGACTGAAATGATCCTTTTCACAAAAAGAAGAAAACTAGAGGAATTCAGGGCACCCACTATGTATCAAGAACCTCTGACACTCGTGGGAGAGGTGAAATACCTAGGGGTGACCCTAGATAGTAAGTTGACTTGGGGGCTACATGTTGACAAAATTATTCAAAAGTCAACGGCCACCTTCTGGCAACTAAGACAAACAGTACGCAGGAATTGGGGTCTCAGTCCTAGGATGCTGCACTGGCTATAAGCTACGGTAATTAGACCGAGGATCCAATACGGTAGCCTGGTCTGGTGGCCAAGCGTGGGCCGGGTAACGGTGTCCAAGAAACTAACAAAGGTCCAAAGACTTGCCTGCATAGAACTTACAGGTGCTATGAGGATGACACCTACAGCTGCCCTGGAAGCCCCGCTAGGGCTGCCAAGCCTATCCACATGGATAATGAGGGAGACAATGGCGGCCTACTTAAGAATGCGGGACTCATACCGGTCATGCGGCAGTCGCACAGATGGCGGAGAGGGAAGTACCTATATCTGCCATCAGAGTACCTGAAGCAAAAGACCGTCTCAGATTAAAGAGGAAATATGCCGTCATATTTCCCTGAATGGTTCTCGGGGGCAGGAATTTATGTGGAGGACAGGGGCGTGCAGCAAAGCTTTGCACTAAGTAAACACTGGAGAAGGAGTGGGAGCTGTAGACAGGCTCGCAACTTTTTAGTGGCGCCAAGCAAGACCAAGACGGCCTGGCTGTTAAGTCGTAGCCGGAAGGCTCTAAACCAGTTGGTGGGAGTTTTAACGGGTCATTGCAGGCTTAGAAGACATCTATCATTGATGGGTGTTGAGGGAGATCCTATCTGCCCAAAGTGTGGGGAGGGCAATGAAACGCCTTCCCACTTCTTGGCAGAGTGCGCGGCTTTCGGCAGACTGAGACATGACGTCTGGGGGGGCCGGGGAGTTGCAAGGGGAAGAGGTTAGTTCCCTTGAATGGACCGACATTCTGACCTACATTAGAAGGTCGGGTAGGTTCGATGAGGGAAGAGGTGATGAAGCTAGGGTAGGGACGACAGGGGTTGGTAAAAAGAGCCCGCTTGCAGCCTACTTGCCAGGTCTTGGCCACCCCACTACTACTACTACTAAAAAGTAAACACTGGAGAAGGAGTGGGAGCTGTAGACAAGTTCGCAACTTTATAGTGGAGCCAAGCAAGACCAAGACGGCCTGGCTGTTAAGTCGTAGCCAGAAGGCTTTAAACCAGTTGGTGAGAGTTTTAACGGGTGACTGCAGGGCTTAGAAGACATCTATCATTGATGGGTGTTGAGGGAGACCCTCTATCTGCCAAAGTGGGGGGAGGGCGACGAAACGCCTTCCCACTTCTTGGCAGAATACGCGGCTTTCGGCAGACTGAGACACGATGTCTAGGGGGCCGGGGAGCTGCAAGGTAAATAGGTCAGTTCCCTTGAATGTACCGATATTCTGATCTACATTAGAAGGTCGGGTGGGTTCAATGAGGGAAGAGGTGATGGAGCTAGGTAGGGGAGGACAGGGTTAGGTAAAAAGGGCCAGCTTGTGGCATACAGACACCCCATACCACTACTACTACTATTACCTTCTCTCTTATGATATGGGGATTTTGATCAGCCCAAAAATGACTATTTTGTTTAATGAACTGCCATCCATTGTTAAAATTGTTTAACAGAGCTTCGTGATATTCCAACCTCTCGCTCAGCTGCACGAATTGAGCTTTTTGGATTTACTTAAAAATAACCCAAAACATTAATTTGATAATCTTCTGCTTAAGTTACTGGTTTCGGAAACTCCCTCTTTGCACAGGTTCTACTTAATACTTTGTTACATTACATTCTTCTTGTATAATAAATAAGTGTAACTCTTTCAGGGGCAGAAATCTTCGAATAAAGAAACCCTAATGTGGGCAGACTAATTAAAAGTAAAAAAAAAATTATTTTTAAAATTATTTATATTCCATAACATAACTTTAATACATTCTGATAAGAATTTTAAAAAACCTAACTACGTTTTTTGAAAAAAATGGTGGTACATTTCCTGTACCACTGCGCACTTTAGTGCTTATGATATGCTTGGAAACAATCTTTTTGTTTTCCCATGCACAATGGTACACAACACGTCGAACAAAACCAGTTGGTACGTATTTAATTCTCTTTAGTATTACACAAGGTACACCGTCTTCTAGTGGAGTATGTTGGTTGATGATTAGCTTCTGTAAGTCTTCTTTCTGGGGGGCAAAGGGTTTGTGCTTTTTTATGGTAATAGGACTATTTAGACCGGAGATTCGTTTTTTTCTGTTACAGATATAAGATATTCCGCTACAGCTAATCTAAAGTCCTTCATTGTCATCTTTTCAAGATTAAGATCCTTGTATATAATAAAGGCGTTAACAATACAAGCATCTAGAAAAAAGGAAAATATTCTATGCCACCATTTATGGCTTTTTCTGTCAACTTCATAAGTAGATTTTATTTGGTCGAACTTATCGACGCCATTCATATATTTGTTGTAGTCAATTAGAAGTTGTGGACATGGTACGTCCTCGACTGTTCCGTCTTTATTTTTTCTTTTTACTGTAGATATATCCTGACTGTCATGATAGTTAGAAAGTAAACACACTGCTCTCTTATACTTCCATTTGACAGATAAAAGACCATTGTCGCATGTATAAGAATCAAATTCACCCCGTTTCATTTTGTTGTCTTGTAAAAATTTTGGTAAATATTTTCTCGTAGAGTTTACAGTTCCACAAGCAAATATTTGTTTTTCTTGAAGATATATCATCAAGGGTATGTTATTAAAAAAATTATCGAAAAATAGGCAATGGCCTTTATTTTCCAAACCCTGGCACAACGTCTTTATAACTCTGCTGCCCAAATCTTTTTCGACAACATCACCTGCCTTACCAGTGTAAATTTCAAATTTGTGACAATATCCACTTTGATCTGCCAACATTCAAACCTTATACGCCCGCTTTACAGTTTTTTTAGGCATATATTGTTTTAGCGTCGATCTTCCCTTATACTTGATCATTGATTCATCTATAGAAATATTCTTTGAAAGATGAAAGCATGTCAAAAACCTATCTTGTAAATGATTTATTAGAGGTCTGACTTTATAGAGCTTATCAAAGTTTGGAGTATCGCGCTGTGGTTGTATGGAATTATCATTCAAGTGTAAGTTGGCCAAAATCCAGCTAAAACGTTTTACTGGCATAAGTGAAGATATAAACGAATCGTGAAGTAATTTGTTGGAAGACCAGTAGTCCCTATAACTAGGGAGCCTTTTTACGCCCATTATTAAATTTATGCCAAGAAAAAATTACACATTAGAAAAACTTGGTCAACAGATTTGTTCTAGGAGCACTATAATAAAATAATCCTTGTTGCCTTAAGTTATCTCTTGAAACCCGAAAGAAAATGTTGTTTAGAAGTGTAGAGCAGTCCATCTTATTGTTCAAAAGGTTTTATAAATACCGTATTAAAGCGATATTACGCCGTACTTCCAGTGCCTCTAGGTTAAAACGGTTTAATAACTCTATGTGATTAAAACCAATAGGTGGATAGAATCCATCTTGTGGAAATGCTAAAAATTTAAGGAATTTTCGTTGGACTGACTCCCACCTTTGACAATGTACGTCATATATCGGGTACCATATAATAGACCCGTATTCTAGCTTGGATCTAACTAGTGAACAGAATAAGGTTTTGAAAGTATGTACATCACTAAATTCTCTGCAATTACGATATATAAAGCCATATATCTGGAGTGCACTTGATACCACATGTGCTCAATAAAACTAAAATTCTTATCTAAAGTAATTCCTAGATCCTTACAAGATTCAACACAACCAATGTTACTATCATTAATAGTATTACGGAAGCTCACCTACCTTGTTTACAAGCTTATCTATTTCGTTAATTTAGTTCTTATTGTTTGTACTTTAATATTGGTAAAATCTTTGGGTTGACATTTCTCATCTCGAATTTTCGTCTCAGTGATAGAATCATTCCATTGTAATCCGGAACTAGAAAAGAGTACTCTCGAACCCTCCAGAAGCTTAAAAAATATATAAATACCCGCGGATTCAACTGGGGGGGAGAGTTCAATCTGAAAGCTTGTGTGCGATATATTGAAACGTCAACGTGAAGATTGAATATAGTTGACAGTTGTGATTACAGTTATATCTGTGAGTTATATCGAGAGACAATAAAGATTGTTGTTGTTTTGCCGGAGAGTTTGAGTTTAAACCTATTTGGAGGTTAAGCAAACGTTACATTGGTGTCAGAGGTGCGACGTTCCACGACAAAAAGAAATTGTCAAATAGTAAGTGAATACCAGTTACCAGATCAACATCGATAAAAATGGATGAGACATTGATACAATTAATGGAAATTATGAAGAAAAACCACAAAGAATTAAAAAATAGTCAAGACGCATTAAAAAGTGAGATCAAATATGACCAAGAAGAACTATAGAACAGTTTAGAGGAGCTAATGAAAGAAAAATTAAAAGATTTTGAGGAAACTGTCGAACAGGAAATTAATCAATTGAAGAATCAGATGCAAGACGAAGTCCTAGTTGTGAAAGAAAGTGTGAGTACGTTGAAGTGTGAAGTCGAGGAGATGCAGAAAGAAGTCAACAGAAACTCAGCTGTCCACAACAGGAGTTCTTAAAGCTGAAGGTAGTTCTGCATCCTCGAGAGTCAACCCACCAACATTTGATAGAAAGGTACCATGGAGCACATACCTGGGCCGAGAGCGAAAAGGTGATATCATTAACAGTGGCTTTAAGAGGTGAGGATATGGAAATCTTAAGAATGATGCCTGAGGAGAAACAAACCATTATCAAACGCTGAAAATTGCTCTCGAAATGAGGTATGGTGAAGCCCACATGCAACATGTTTACCAGGCTCAACTAAAGGGTAGAAGGCAAAGCTTCGAAGAAAATATTCAACAATATGAGGCAGATATAGCACGGATGGTGAAGCTAGCTTACCCCACTGCCCCTGCAGATTTCCAAGAGCAATTAGCAGTAAGTAGCTTTATAGATGGACTGCGAGACCCTGAAATCAGTCAGGCGTTGAGGTTAGCTAGAAACAAAACCATTTCAGAAGCTTTAGCGCAGGCGCTAGAAATTGAAGCTGCTCAACAAGCATCCAGGCGAGGTCAAGGCAGAGCAAGGCAAATTAAGTATCGATCAGGTGAACAAAGTAGTAACATAAATATCGAGGTTTTGCTGAAAAATGTTCCAAGATTTATTGAGCAACTTGCAAAACGAACAGAATCAAACCGACTCTGCCACATTTAGCAGACATAGACCCATCCGATGCTGGAATTGCAGTGGCGAAGGGCATCTCAGGAATCGATGCCCTTATAACACATCTGATCAGGACCAGGGAAACGCCAACTAGCCAGCTTTGAGGGGTGAAAGCTGGTGAGGTGCTACCAAGCCCCACAAACCATGAAGATCAAGGTGACCCGGCTGCAGAACAACGGTAACAGCTTGGTAGTACCAGGGCAAATATGCGGCCGGGAATGCGAAATGGTCCTTGATACTGGCTCAAGTCACACCATAGTAAGGCCGGACATCGTAGCTCATTGTAGAATTCAGAAGCCAGATAAAAACTTCATCCTGGAAACAGCAAATGGGGAAGTCCTACCAGCCAAAGGCATCCATGTGGCCAATATTTGTTTGGGAACAAATACTTTCCAACAAGACATGCTAGTAGCCGACATCACCGATGACGTTAATTCTTGGTCTGAATGTCATGACTGAGCACAATTTTGTTCTGGATCTTCCTCAGCGACTACTTAAGACAAAAGGGGAAGAAATTTTAATGGATTTTCCTGAAGTTAGAACACTACCGATCAGAACCGTTGAAACATTAGAAGACATTGTGCTACCAGCTGCCTCAGAAGTAACCATCAAGGCAATTTGTAACAGTCCCGTAGCTGTTGAAGAAACAGTAATTCTAGAACCAAAGCAGTACAGCAACCTTTCTAAAAGAGGAATGTTAATGGGAAAGACACTTACATATAGGAAGAATAACTCAGTGTTGGTGAGAATGTTGAATCTAAAAGACTACCCACAAGAAGTCAAGAAAGGAGAATCCTTGGGAGTTTGTCAGACAGTCGACATGGTTCTCAAGAATGTGGAACTACCAACAGCACGTTGCAATCTTGGAACGCTGCCGGAAATTCTGCAAAGTCTTGTTAACCGAACCAAGTCATCATTGCAACCGGAAAATGTTCATAAAGTAGAAGCCTTGTTAAGGCAGTATCAATATGTGTTCTCACTAACGGAGAATGATGTTGGAAGAACCGATCTAGTACAACACCGCATAAATACCAGCGGAACTGCTCCAATTAAACAAGCTCCAAGAAGAATCCCATTGGCCAAACAAGAAGAAGTATCAAAATTGCTGATGGAGATGCAGCAACAGGGAGTCATCGAACCATCCCAAAGTCCATGGACCTCTCCAGTAGTTTTTGTGAAGAAGAAAGACGGCTCTACTAGATTTTGTGTTGATTACCGAAGATTAAATGATGTTACCAAGAAAGACAGTTATCCGTTGCCAAGGATAGATGACACGCTGGACACGCTATCTGGGTCTCAATGGTTTCTACTTTAGACTTAAAAAGTGGCTACTGGCAAGTCCAACTTCATGTTGAAGACAAGGAAAAGACAGCCTTTTCAATTGGGACAGGTTTGTGGCAGTTCAACGTTATGCCGTTCGGACTTTGTAACGCACCAGCCACGTTTGAAAAACTGATGGAAACAATCCTGCGTGGAATGACATGGAAAACTTATCTTGTCTATCTTGACGATGTTATAATATTCGGTAAAAGTTTTGAAGATCATCTAAAGAATGTCCAGGAAGTCTTTAAAAAATTGAGAGAAGCCCAACTGAAGCTAAGTCCCAAGAAATGCATGCTCTTCCAAAAGGAAGTCAGGTATTTAGGACACATTATTTCTCCAGATGGAGTCAAGACTGATCCGGAGAAAACCGAAACCATTCGGAAATGGCCAGTGCTGAGAGACAAACATGAATTAAGGAGTTTTCTAGGACTTTACACCTACTATAGGAAGTGTGTGAAAAATGTTGCGGAAATTGCCAAACCTCTGCATCGACTTACCGAAAATATCCAACCATTTATGTGGACTGAACAGTGTCAAGAAGCTTTTCAGAAACTGAAAGACGCCCTGTGTTCTCCCCCCAACCTGTCATATCCAATGCCTGGAAAGACGTTCATCGTAGACACCGATGCTAGCAATACTGGAATTGGAGGTGTACTATTGCAAGTAGAGGGAGGTCAAGAGAAGGTGATTTCCTACTTTAGCACAGTCCTTTCCAAGCAAGAAATGAACTACTGTGTGACTAGGAGAGAGTTACTTGCCATTGTTAAAACAGTGGAGCATTTTCACAAGAATCTCTATGGTCAGCTGTTCATTTTGAGAACCGATCATGCTGCATTGAAGTGGCTACTGCAATTCAAGAACCCGGAAGGCCAAGTGGCAAGGTGGCTTCAACGTTTGCAAGAGTACGACTTCAAAATTGAACACCGAAGAGGACAGAGCCATCGCAACGCTGACGCTTTATCCAGAAGGCCATGCCCTCCTGATTGTAAACACTGCTCGCAACAGGAAGCAAGGGAACAGGACGAGTTTCATTGCCGAAGAATTACCATCCAAGGCCCAGAAGATCAGGATAACAAAAGTCTTGCTAAAGAACAGAGAGAAGATCCTGAATTTGGCTCTATATTCCAACGGAGAATAAATAACATGGATAGGCCCAATTGGCAGGATATTTCCAATAAATCTCCATCTCTGAAAAGGTACTGGGCACTATGGGACTCCTTAGTTGTAGAAAGCGGCCTACTAAAAAGAGTATGGGAGAGTCCAGAAGGCAAAGAAAAGAAATACCAGACAGTATTACCCAGGACCAGGGTTCCAGAAATTCTCCACGCGCTTCATAGTGGCATCGGTGGTGGACATTTCGGAGTCAATAAGACTTTGAACAAAGTCAGAGAGCGATTCTCGGCTTGGAAGCCGTTCCGATGTGGAAGAATGGTGCCGGCGTTGTGAAATGTGCGCTTCTAGTAAGCTATCGATGACTCGAAGTCGCGGACAGATGAAGCAGTACAATGTCGGGGCTCTATTCGAAAGAATAGCTATTGACATAGCTGGCCCATTTCCCCGAAGTGACTCAGGAAATCGTTATATCTTGGTAGCTATGGACTACTTCAGCAAGTGGCCAGAAATATATTCTATACCTAATCAGGAAGCAGTCACCGTAGCAGAGGTCCTATTTGAAAACTGGATATGCCGTTATGGAGTTCCGAGAGAAATCCATTCTGATCAAGGACGGAACTTCGAATCTGAGGTATTTCAGAATGTTTGCCAACTACTAGGTATCTCGAAAACTAGAACAACACCTCTTCATCCACAATCAGATGGAATGGTCGAGAGATTCAATCGAACCATTGAAAATTTCTTGAAAACTGCCGTTAATGAAAAGCAGACCAACTGGGACACCTGCCTTCCTCCATTTCTCTTAGCATATAGAGCGGCAGTTTACGAAACCACTGGTAAAACACCAGCCAGTGTGATTTTTGGCAACGAATTACGTCTACCGATAGACTTCATTGCAAATAGACCAGAACATCAGGAAAATATCAGTGACTATCTCAGCCACCTGAAAGATCGAATAAAGTTGGTACATGAGGAGGTACGAGAAAAGCTGAGAATAGAAAGTGACAGAATGAAGACCCGTTACGACTTACGTGCCAATAGTAGTGGGTTTCATGAAAATGATAAAGTTTGGCTGTACAACCCAAAGAGGACTAAGGGCAAATCACCTAAATTACAGAGATCTTGGGAAGGCCCTTATTCGATTGTGACCAGGTTAAACGATGTCGTGTATAGGATCCAAAGAAATCCTCAATCCAAAATGAACATTGTTCACATAGATCGACTGACGCCTTATCAAGAACCCCATCCGGACAATGGAATAACCTGATCGAGACGATCAGTTCTGAGAGGGGGGCAGTGTTACGGAAGCTCACCTACCTTGTTTATAAGGTTATCTATTTCATTAATTTAGTTCTTATTGTTTGTACTTTAATATTGGTAAAATCTTTGGGTTGACATTTCTCATCTCGAATTTTCGTCTCAGTGATAGAATCATTCCATTGTAATCCGGAACTAGAAAAGAGTACTCTCGAACCTTCCAGAAGCTTAAAAATATATAAATACCCACGGATTCAACTGGGGGGAGAGTTCAATCTGAAAGCTTGTGCGCGATACATTGAAACGTCAACGTGAAGATTGAATATAGTTGACAGTTGTAATTGCAGTTATATCTGTGAGTTATATCTAGAGACAATAAAGATTGTTGTTGTTTTGCCGGAGAGTTTGAGTTTAAACCTATTTGGAGATTAAGAAAACGTTACAATAGAATAATCGTAATTGATGGGATTAGTTTTTCTGGTAAAAACTGTTTTACACTGTTATTTTTACTGTTTATTAACAACTCAATATTTCCAATTGAGTTGTTAATAAACAGTAAAAATAACAGTGGCCCTAGATTAGAGCCTTGCGGCACACCTGAAGAAGGGATGAATGAACGAGAAATATAGTTTTGGTACCTAACCACAAATAATTGTATGTCCGTTAAGTATGAAAAAAACCAAACCGATGCAACTTCGCTAGTAAAATAGAATGATTTATCTGATTGAATGCCTTTTGGAAATCGGTAAAAATTACATCGACTTGCCCTCCACTGTCTAATGTTTTAGAAATATATTAATACAGCAAGATTTGATATGGTAGATCTTCCCTGCATAAACCCATGTTGATGTATGGATATCAACTTTGTGGAACGGTAAATTTCATTATACAATGAAGATTCAATAATTTTCGAAAATATGCACAATAGTGAAATAGCTCTATTATTTGTGATATTATTTTTACTGCCCTTCGGTAAACGTAGGCCTTTTTCCAGAGGAAAAGAAATTGAGAATGCTTTAGAATACAGTTAAACAAGACATATAAAGGTTCAACGAGTACATATGCACAGTCTCTTAAAATAAAGCTTGGAATACCATCCGCACCCATAGTGAAGGAATCCTTAGAGCATCGTAGTTTTGCTAGTATATCATCATGTTCGATAGTTGGATAAATTATGGGTACACCAAAACTAGTTTTATCATCAAATATAGCGGGATCCGTTGGTTGAGGTTTTATAAAGATGTTAAAGTATTCGCCAAATGCATTTACTATATCGGTAGGGTTGGAAAAGTCGGTGTTTTGAAAAGTCATAACAGATGGGATACGTGACGTGCCTTTTTTCTTCTGGTTAAAATTCCAAAATTTTTGGGGATTATCAGACAAACCTTTTTCAGTATTCTTCATAAAAGTTTTATAAGCCTCGTTGATAAGACGTTTACAAGTGGTACGATGTTGCCTAAAGGAATTGTAGTGATCGGTAGTTTTGTGTAGCTTATATGTTATATGCAGTAGATTTAGCACGAATTAACTTCCTAACGTTGCCCGTAAACCAAGGCGGATAATGAAAACGGGGTATTTCAGAATAGCTACATCAAACAAACTGTAGTTTTTCATAAAATAAAGAGAAAATCTCCTTCACATTATCAGAATGCAAAATGAGATCATATAATAATGGGAAGTTTGCCTTTTTAAAGTTGTAAGCGTTGTTTGGGTATTTCATAAGAAACTGTGTTGATGTTGTTCTTTTACTGCAGTAAGTCGAGAGATAGGAGTGGTAACGATCTTCATTAACTAAAGGATATTCAGATTTTTCCACTTTACATTCAATATTAGAAAACACAAGATCTAAAATGTGGTTGTTGCAATTAGAGATGTTGTTGTATTGATGAAAACCATAGAATTGCTAAAGTTATTAATAAGAATACTACTTCTATCGGCCATATCTGGAGTAAAATTTGGTGCATTAAAGTCTCCCACAAACAATACCTCAATATCACTCCTTAAGCATTCTACCAAAACCATGGCATCGAGGAATGTCTCCAACTCCTGAGGGGAAGTTCGAGGTGAAATATACACAACAAATATTGATAGCTTTTTGTTACATAGGTTACTAACTTTGATTCCTAAAACATTAATAATAGTAGTGTTAACTACGCTGTTAGATAGATTCATTTCAGCACAGCTAAAAGTGTTTCTAACAGCAAGAAGAACTCTTTCGCCTTTTGATAAACCTGTGGATGTTACGCAGCGGTCTTTACGATAAACTATATATCTGTCGGAAATAATTCGGAGCTGCTAATATCAGGAGTTAGCCATGTTTCTGTTAGAGCAATAAAACCCCATTCATTAGCTGAAACGTTATTATAAAACTTAGTGACTTTAGAGCGTAGACCATTGAAATTTTGGTAATATAGACCGGGGCTGTAATTGGGAAAAGAAACTAGTTTAAATTATCCTTGACAATTTTAGAAACACCATGAAAATGCCGACTTATTATTCTGGTCTCACCATTATCTCTGCGAGTGTTCAGTTCCTCTTTGAGTTGATTAAAAAATTTATTTGTCGTGCCGTTCAGTCAGTGCCATCAGAGGAGATGAATATATTCTTGTAGATTTCCGAGTTGCGTAGTTTCTTACCATTACGAATAAAACTCATGACTTCAAGTTCATGGCGAAGAACAATTTTTATTGGTCTGTTCCGGTTCAAAGTGCGTCGACCAAACCTCTGAATTTTTAAATCGTCGTTTCTGTAATCAGGTACAATGCTCTCTAAGACCTTATGTAAAATTTCCGAATCATGTAACGTGGCTTCTTCACCGGTACTAACAGAGGGAGGCTCCACAACTCCAAATATGAGAAGATTTTGCTTCCTTAGTTGTCGTTCCATAACCTCATTTACGACTTCCTCAAAATCATAAGAATCGGTCTGTTGTTGGTCCCTTGTAAAAGTGATTCTTAGTTCTTGAAGTTGAGATTCAAATTCCGCTTTCAATTTGTTAATCAATATAGTTACCTCATTCTGCATAGTTGAAACCATATTTTTGATGTCTTTGAACTGAGACAAATTAGTACTGCAAGAATTACAGACGACCTTAATAGCTTTGGATCTAGCCCTCTTTAACTTTATATCAGATTCAGACAAACCTACGCACTTCAAATGTAAAGATCCTTGACAAACATCACAATGAATAGCTGAAGAGCTACTTGATTTTAAATCAGTATTGCAGTTTACACACGAAGACACTTACATTCAATAGGGTTAATCAAAAAAGTAGGTGTGCGAGTAATTTACAAATTTATAACAGGATTACAAAACTTGTGCACCCAAGAGCGTATCAGGGTGACTAACAGTTCGACAAACAATAAGGGCCAGGGAGGTACAGACAAAAGGATGTGTAACACAGGAATTTAAAACTCACAGTATTTCGCCTCGCAAGGCACAATAAAAAACAAATACAAACAAAACAACAGAGTAGTTTGCCTTCCAGAAAAAAAATCACTGATAAGTCTTAGGTTGATAAAATAATCAGATATAATATTTCTGGAGAATTGAAAATGTTAACTATACAATTATAAAATTAGTGCATTAATTGCCTGCAAGTAAGTCAGTCGACAAATTATATATCAGCATTGGTAAGTAAACAAGTTAGAAGCTACTGAGAAACTAATAAATCAATATGTCTCACTTAAGCAGAATACGGGTAAAAAGCCAGAGCGCACAATAAATGACACAGCACTTACTCGTTCTGTTGAAGTTCTGTACAATAACAAGTACATTACAATTCCAAGGAAATATGAAGACTATATAGAAATAAACCGTCAACAGATTTACACTCTTAATATTACTCATAGCATACAAGTACAAGCACCTACTGTAGAAAATAATACAAACTAAGACGTTTATTATATATCTATTAGAATATTCTGAATAATTTGGAACATTTTTAAATTACAATAAATAGTACTAGAACTTATTCCCATGTTTGTATTTAATCTAAAAAGAAAATGAGGAAAATTAAACCTATACTTAAATTTTGGAAATACCTTTCTAATCTGTCATAACTTCTTCGAAATGTCTTTTTCCATTTATATACATCATTGCCTCTTCGTAAGTAAGAGGAATTACTTTATTAACTACCTCAGGTACTTCATAAGTGAAATGAAATGTATTTGATGTGAATCTTTCAACGCTACTAGGATTATAAGCTTCAACATATAGCATCACTTGAATGAAGTTCAAATGGGTGTAAATAACATGAGCATGCATTTCTATTAAAGAATTAATAGCTATTGGTTGTTTGAAGTTAATATCACTAATACTTTTTAATTTAGGACGATATTTGCTATATCTATAACCTAGTACCCAAGATAACTCTACTGCATGACGCATAATAAATCCTCCAAAAACGGTATTATGTAAATTAAGATCTTCTGGATGTGCAAATACTATAGTTGATACTGTACTATCTTTCATCCATACTGCCCCAGGTGGCAGGTGTCTTTGTCTGCCTTCCATAGTAGTTGTATGTGAATACAAGTCATAAATAATTTTTTGTTCCTCATTATTAGGCATAACTTTCAATATGTGCATTTCTTGAAATTTAATTCTCTTTTTCTTTCGATCTTCCCCTCCTGAAAGTATTTTCTTTTCTCTATCAGTTGCAGGTTCTAGTGCATTTATTATTGCCGAACTTGTATTAGTTGAATTTCTCGCAGCAAGTACAAACAATGCTCTTGT
This sequence comes from Pogonocherus hispidulus, assembly GCA_963924545.1. Lineage (NCBI taxonomy): Eukaryota > Metazoa > Arthropoda > Insecta > Coleoptera > Cerambycidae > Pogonocherus > Pogonocherus hispidulus. Next base: position 35,531,381 of record OZ004694.1, on the reverse strand, counting down.
TATTCTATTCCAAACATCACGGGTTCTTTGCTCAAGCCACACAACCACTTCTAAAGATGATTTTCCCACCCAGCTTACATGACCTGATATCTTAATATCCTCTTGTGGCTAAAATTTATATTTCTGAAATATAGTAGGTACTCACAATACCTATGTCATGTGAGGTAGGTTTTATGATGAAGTAATAATATATAAGGTGTTCTATTAAAAAACTCTATATTATATAATAATGTGAATATTTTAACATATTTGAATAAAACGTTTCTCACAAATAGAAGATTTGATGTGTCTGCCTCTAATAGAAAATGGATATACAGGGTGAGTTTTCAATGGATATTTCTTCAATAATTTTTCTGTTCCTTAAGATTGAAAAACATTTCTTTGAGAGGGGTTTCTTTTGTGCCCTTTTTAAAAATATAAGCGAGGGTATATCAAGCCTATGCCACAACTAATGTTTTTTATTTAAATATAAGCTCCCTATATATTATTACATTTTTGGAATGAGCAAATGATTCTAAGTGAGAAATATAATCTATAATATCTAATATCTAAACCCTAAACTAGTTTGAGATATTTAACTTTTTATAAAAAATTTAACAGGTAGTAGATATAAATATACAGGGTTTCTCATGGTAGACGTCCGTTAGAAGTTTTCGTGGTTAGAAAAAACTTAGAATTCTGAATTTTTGGACTCGAGGGTTATTCAAGATTCTCTTTCATTTTAAAATATTTTCAAGGTCATATCACTTCCGGTTATACCGGAAGTCGCCATTAACTTCCTTATTTGAAATGGAACACCCCAGAAACGATTGGGAATGGGTATAGGGAAAGTTATAGCGAATCGATGCATAATCAAATTCTGCATCTGACCATCTAATAATATACAGGGTCTCTCATTTGGAAAAACGAACTTTTTGTAAGTGTGGATAAATCAATTGTCAGTGTGGATTTCTAAAGTCTCATTCTTGTGCTTCCATCTACCCCAGAAGCACTTACTACTAGTCGAAAATGGGTAAAAGGCGTAGTGTTGAAAACAAGGCTATATCTTTCAAATTTTTTAAAAGATCAAGATATCTAAAAAACAGTTGAAAATAGGTATAGGGAAACCTGATGAAACTCATAACGAAATTTTCTCGGAAATCTAAAAATGAAATAATATACTGGGTGTTCCATTTCAAATAAGGAACTTATGGCGACTTCTAGTATAACCGGAAGTGATAAGACCTTGAAAATGTTTTAAAATGGAAGAGAATCTTGAATAACCCTCGAGTATAAAAATTCAGAATTCTGAGTTTTCTCTAACCACGAAAACTTCTAACGGACGTCTATCATGAGAAACCCTGTATATATACATATATATGTACTGACACATAGTGAAACTCACATAAATATGTGCAGTATTAGATAATTAATAATAATAATATAGAAAGTCTGATAAATCAATAGTGTGGGAAAATGTTATCAGTATCGTCTAAGACAGCTGTCAATTAGTTTATTGGTAGTAAGATAAGCGGTAGCACTATTTTCTCCAAAACCTTAGATAAAGTTTGTAATATATTTACAGGTCTAAAGTCTGTCAGTTCTGATATAAGATTTGCCTTCTTTGGTACTGGATAAATAAATGCACCTTTCCCATACATTTGGGAACTCCTCTGTGGATAGATATTTATTTATAATAAATGGACAGTATTCAGAAATTTTAGAAAAAAATAAATCTATTATCTTTATATATTGGAAAAGCTATTGGCTGTTGAAATACAATTTATTTTGAAGCGAGCGCATTGCTCAGTCTTCTGAAAATGTAGATTACCGATAGATGGTAGTGCGTTTCGTCCCGACACACCCATTGGACTCATCAGTTAGGTTTCGGTTGTGTCTACCTTATACGCCTGAGATTGGAACAGGTGGAAGATGTATTTGATCCAATTGAAATTCTGTAGCGGTGAGATGTAGAGCGGTGCGCCCAATGGATGGAACCGTGTCGGTCGCAGGTCGCTATAATTTGTTCAATAAAAAATAACAAAAGAGGACTTTCAGCCAGATACATGGACAAATATCCTACTTTTCGTTCGAGTTTTCGGACTTTTTCAAAGTTACCTAATAGCTAAAAATAATGATTTTACATAAGTATGATAAGTTTACATAAGTATTAAATTAGATTAGTGACAGAATAAATATCCAAAAAAGTGTTTTCTTATCTAATATCAATTTCTTATTTTAATTTTATTGTATGGGTTGGTTTCTAAAAGAGGCTCAAGTATACAGTTTACAGGGCCCGAACCAGTACTGGGGCTTCCTAGTTTTGTAACAAGTTATGTGGGTTATGTTAACAAGTTGCGGCCTAGTCATGTAAGAAGGTCTATTGGAAACTGGATCAAGGAAAGATCAGAGGAAGAATGGTCGAACGGGACTGGGCTCCGTCAAGCCAGGCTCTTAATTGAAGGGCCTTGGTCAAACGCAACTCGATCAATATTTGGGCTAATTCGTAGCATAAGGATTGTCACAGGACCGCTGACAGGTCACGGACATCTCAATTATCACCTTAACACTATTGGCCTTAGTGACACCAGAAGGTGCAGGTTTTGCGGACAAGATGATGAGGACTCCATTCACATCCTCTGTCGCTGTGCCTGCCTCATGGTCAAGAGACACAAACATCTGGGCGCAGCATTTCTCCTGCCCCAGGACATTAGAGAGATTCTCCTAGAACGGGTGTTGGCCTATGCGCATAGCACGGGTATCTTCCAATAGCTCTCAACTAGTGGCAGGCACAATGCGTCGAAAGACCTGAGTGCTGCGGATAACCGCGCCGCCTTCCAACCACAACAACAACAACATGGGTTGGTTTTATTTTGTGATTCATCTTTTTTTTTATTTCTTAAAAGAACGCAATGTAGGTTCATTGCAGGGTTAAGCAGAGAATGATCAGTACTTGGTGTCCCCGTTGATGTGTTTCTTTTGGAGAGCAGGTAATTAAGAAGTGATAGCATATATTGCTGATCTGAATGACAGAGTTATTGTAAACAATTTCATGACTCATGAGCATTAGACTTTAGTGTTCTTAATACAGTGTTTATTTTTTCACTAACTTCAGTGAACTCAAAATTTTAATTGTGTAAGTGAAGCCACAAAATACTTGCTTTGTATCTGTCCTAAGTTTATACTCTAAATATACCTTTACACAACTGTTATAACTGTGAGCTTCAAGTTTGTGACCACTGCTGTAAGCCTTGTGGTGGACGATGCCACTAAGTTTACTGGGCAGTAACGTATATCAAGTCCTGGTCTATGTTGATAACTTGGTCAAGCTAGCTTAGGGTAAATTAACAGCACAGCGATGAAGCATTTGCACAAGGCCCTGAATATGTATAAGAGAAAGTTAAATATTAGACCTAAATCGACCATAATATTCACCAGATGATTGTAACTTGAGTCATTAGGACCACTTATACTTATGCTGGCTAAAGGAATTGTAGGCATCGGTAGTTTTGTGTAGCTTATATTTTTTATATGCAGTAGATTTAGCACGAATTGACTTGATAACGTTGCCCGTAAACCAAGGCGGATAATGAAAACGAGACACTTGAGACGAGGGAGAATATTTCGGAATAGCTACATATATATAGCTACATATATAATAGCTATAGCTTTTCATAAAATATAGAGAAAATCTCTCCACATTATCAACATTTGTAAGAAAACTCCAATCAGTATGCAAAATGAGATCATATAATAATGGGAAGTTTGCCTTTTTAAACTTGTAAGTGTTGTTTGGATATTTCATAAGAAATTGTGTTGGTGTTTTCTTTTACTGAAGTAAGTCGAGAGAGAGGGGTGATGACGATCCTCATTAACTAAAGGATATTCAGATTTTTCCATTTTACATTCAATATTAGAAAACGCAAGATCTAAAATGTGGTTGTTGCAATTAGAGATATTGTTGTATTGATGAAAACCATAGAATTGCTAAAGTTATTAATAAGAACACTACTTCTATCGGCCATATCGGCAGTAAAATTTGGTGCATTAAAGTCTCCCACAAACAATATCCCTCATATCACCTCAATCGCCTCACAATATCGCCTCAATATCACTCTACCAAAACTATGGTATCAAGGAATGTCTCCAACTCCTGAGGGGAAGTTCGAGGTGGAATATACACAACAAATATTGATAGCTTTTTGTTACATAGGTTACTAACTTTGATTCCTAAAACATCAATAATAGTAGTGTTAACCACGCTGTTAGATAAATTAATTTCAGCACAGCTAAAAGTGTTTCTAACAGCAAGAAGAACTCCTCCGCCCTTTGATAAACCTGTGGATGTTACGCAGCGGTCTTTACCATAAACTATAAGCATATCCGTCCGGAAATAATTCGGAGCTGCTAATATCAGGAGTTAGCCATGTTTCTGTTAGAGCAATAAAACCCCATTCATTAGCTGAAACGTTATTATAAAACTCAGTGACTTTAGAACGTTGACCATTGAGATTTTGGTAATATAGACCGGGGCCGTAATTGAGTAAAGAAACTAGTTTAAATTATCCTTGACAATTTTAGGAACACTATGAAAATACCGAATTTTTATTCCGGTCTCACCATTATCTCTGTTCAGTGAGTGTTCAGTTCCTCTTTGAGTTAATTAAAAAATTTTATTTGTTGTGCCGTTCTGTCAGAGGAGATGAATATATTTTCTTGTAGATTTCAGAGTTGTGTAGTTTCTTACCATTACGAATAAAATTCATGACTTCAAGTTCATTGCGAAGAACAATTTTTATTGGTCTGTTCCAGTTCAAAGTGCGACGACCAAGCCTCTGAATTTTTAAATCGCAGTTTCTGTAATCAGGTACAATGCTCTCTGAGACGTTATGTAAAATTTCCGAATCATGTAACGCGGCTTCTTCACCGGTAATAACAGACTGAGGCTCCACAACTCCAAATATGACAAGATTTTGCTTCCATAGTTGTCGTTCTATAACCTCATTTAAGACTTCTTCAAAATCATAAAAAGCGGTCTGTTGTTGGTCTCTTGTAAATGTGACTCTTAGTCCTTGAAGTTGAGATTCAAATTCCGCTTTCAATTTGTTACTCGATATGGTTACCTCATTCTGTATAGTTGAAATCCTAGTCTTGATTTGATTTGAACTAAGACAAATTAGTACTGCAAGAATTACAGACGACCTTAATAGCTTTGGATCTAGCCCTCGTTAATTTTACATCAGATTCAGACAAACCTACGCACTTCAGATGTAAAGATCCTTGACAAACATCACAATGAATAGCTGAAGAGCTACTTGATTTTAAATCAGTATTGCAGTTTACACACGAAGACACTTACATTCAATAGGGTTAATCAAAAAAGTAGGTGTGCGAGTAATTTACAAATTTACAACAGGGTTACAAAACTTCTGCACCCAGGGGCCTATCAGGGTGACTAACAGTTCGACAAACAATAAGGGCCACGGGAGGTAAAGACAAAAGGATGTGTAACACAGGAATTTAAAACTCACAGTATTTCGCCTCGCAAGGTACAATAAAAACACAAATACAAAGAAAACAACAGAGTAGTTCGCCTCCCAGAAAAAAAAAATCACTGATAAGTTTAGGTTGATAAAATAATCAGATAAACTGTTTCTGGAGAATTGAAAATGTTATCTATACAATTATAAAATTAGCGCATTAATTGCCTGCAAGTAGGTCAGTCGACAAATTATATATCAGCATTGGTAAATAAACAAGTTAGAAGTTAATGAGAAACTAATAAATTAATAATATGCTCTTAATAATTGACTCACTTAAGCACAATACGGGTAAAAATCCAGAGTGCACAATAAATGACACAGCACGTACTCGTTCTGTTCAAGTTCTGCAGTAACTTTTCTGTGAATTTCTCTCTACAGCAATTTCAGAGTAGATGTGTCCGTGATCTGATAAAGAGGACTGATTTAGCACCTGCCACTTTGACCCCTTTACTCCTAGTATAGCAAATTTTCGTATTTTCTATGATTATGAATTAACCGGTATCCTTGTATCAATGTTTATAAATATACAATATGAAAAATTTTACTTAATGAAAATATTCATGTTCATTTACATTATAAATAATGAACATTTACAGTATAAAACAGCTGGCATAATCAGCTGTTTTTATTTGTAATGTATATTTTAGTGTTACTGTTTTAAGTGTTACTATTTATTTTATTTATGGAATGGTAACAAGCAAATTTATTATTTGGAAATACTTCAAATAAGAATAATGTAAACTACAAAAAGAAATCAGACATGGAACGTTATAATTAGCTTCTTATCCCCCTATAGGTCTTTGTGATGTCTATTAGATCACAAACAATCTTAATCCAGCATAGGTGTTCATTTGCTTATCTTTCCAAAATTTTTATGAAGTGTAATTCCAAGGAAATATGAAGACTATATAGAACGAAACCGTCAACAGATTTACACTCTTAATATTACTCATAGCATACGAGTACAAGCACCTACTGTAGAAAATAATACAAACTAAGACGTTTATTATATGTCTATTAGAATATTCTGAATAATTTGGAACATTTTTAAATTACAATAGTACTAGAACTTATTCCCACATTTGTATTTAATCTAAAAAGAAAATGAGGAAAATTAAACCTCAACTTAAATTTTGGAAATACCTTTTTTCTAATCTGTCATAACTTCTTCGAAATGTCTTTTTCCATTTATATACATCATTGCCTCTTCGTAAGTAAGAGGAATTACTTTATTAACTTCCTCAGGTACTTCATAAGTGAAATGAAATGTATTTGATGTGGATCTTTCAACACTACTAGGATTATAAACCTCAACATATAGCATCACTTGAATAAAGTTCAAATGGGTGTAAATAACATGAGCATGCATTTCTATTAAAGAATTAATAGCTATTGGTTGTTTGAAGTTAATATCACTAATATTTTTTAAGTTAGGATGATATTTGCTATATCTATAACATAGTACCCAAGATAACTCTACTGCATGACGCATAATAAACCCTCCAAAAACGGTATTATGTAAATTAAGATCTTCTGGATGTGCAAATACTATAGTTGATAATGTACTATCTTTCATCCATATTGCTCCAGATGGCAGGTGTCTTTGTCTGCCTTCCATAGTAGTTGTATGTGAATACAAGTCATAAATAATTTTCTGTTCCTCATTATTAGGCATAACTTTCAATATGTGCATTTCTTGAAGTTTAATTCTCTTTTTCTTTCGATCTTCCCCTCCTGAAAGTATTTTCTTTTCTTTATCAGTTGCAGGTTCTAGTGCATTTATTATTGCCGAGCTTGTATTAGTTGAATTTCTTGCAGCAAGTACAAACAATGCTCTTGTTATTCTATTCCAAACATCACGGGTTCTTTGCTCAAGCCACACAACCACTTCTAAAGATGATTTTCCCACCCAACTTACATGACCTGATATCTTAATATCCTCTTGTGGCTAAAATTTATATTTCTCAAATATAGTAGGTACTGACAATACCTATGTCATGTGAGGTAGATTTTATGATGAAGTAATAATATATAAGGTGTTCTATTAAAAACCTCTATATTATATAATAATGTGAATATTTTAATAAATTTGAATAAAACATCTCTCACAAATATAAGATTTGATGTGTCCGCCTCTAATAGAAAATGAATATACAGGGTGAGTTTTCAATGGATATTTCTTCAATAATTTTTCTGTTTCTTAAGATTGAAAAACATTTCTTTGAGAGGGTTTTCTTTTGTGCACTTTTTAAAAATATAAGCGAGGATATATCAAGCATGTGCCACAACTAATGTTTTTTATTTAAATATAAGCTCCCTATATATTATTACATTTTTTGAAAAAGCATAGGCTTCTAAGTCAGAAACATATAATTAAAGCTATATCTAAACCTTAAACTAGTTTGATATTTAACTTTTTATAAATATGTGAAGTATTAAATAATTAATAATAATATAGAAAATCTCATAAACCAATAGTGTGGGAAAACGTTATCAGTATCATCTAAGACAGCTGTCAATTAGTTTATTGGTAGTAAGATAAGTGGTAGCACTATTTTCTCCAAAACATTAGATAAAGTTTGTAATATATTTACAGGTCTAAAGTCTGTCAGTTCTGATATAAGATTTGCCTTCTTTGGTACTGGATAAATAAATGTACCTTTCCCATACATTTGGGAACTCCTCCGTGGACAGATATCTATTTATAATAAAGGGACAGTATTCAGAAATGGTAGAAAAAAATAAATCTAGTACCTTTATATATGATATTCGAAAAGCTGTTGGCTGTTAAAATATAATTTATTTGTTCAATAAAAAACAACAAAAGAGGACTTTCAGCCAGATACATGGACAAATATCCTACTTTTCGTTCGAGTTTTCGGAGTTCTTCAGAGTTACCTAATAAGTCTCTGCTAATAGCTAAAAATAATGATTTTACATAAGTATTAAATTAGATTAGTAACAGAATAAATATCCAAAAAAGTGTTTTCTTATCTAATATCAATTTCTTATTTTAATTTTATTGTATGGGTTGGTTTTATTTTGTGTTTCATATTTTTTTTTTTTATTTTTTAAAAAATGCAATATGTACCTAGGTACATTGAAGGGTTAAGCAGAGAATGATCAGTAATTCGTGTCCCCGTTGATGTGTTTCTTTTGGAGAGCAGGTAATTAAGAAGTGATACCATATATTGCTGATCTGAATGACAGAGTTATTGTAAACAATTTCATGACTCATGAGCATTAGACTTTAGTGTTCTTAATACAATGTTTATTTTTTCACTACTAACTTCAGTGAACTCAAAATTTTAAATGTGTAAGTGAAGCCACAAAATGCTTGCTTTGTATCTGTCTTAAGTTTATACTCTAAATATACCTTTACACAACTGTTATAACTGTGAGCTTCAAGTTTGTGACCACTGCTGTAAGCCTTGTGGTGGACGATGCTACTAAGTTTACTGGACAGTAACGTATATCAAGTCCTGGTCTATGTTGATAACTTGGTCATACTAGTTTAGGGTAAATTAACAGCACAGCGATGAAGCATTTGCACAAGGCCCTGAATATGTAGGTTGACAGATACGAGAAAGTTAAATATTAGACCTAAATCGACCATAATATCATTCACCAGATGATTGCAACTTGAGTCATTAGGACCACTTATACTTTTTGAAGGGCGAGTAAAGCTATTGGGGAAGGGTAGTATATTAGACTCAAAAATTACCAGAAGATAGGAATATCAGATCCTTAATCAAAATTTTAAAAATACATCATAGCATATATTGCAAGCTAGGTACATATTTTTTAGAGATTTACTAAAAATCTACTACTTTAGTAAAAATAAAGTTAATAAATCGGAAAGCATTAGGCACATAGATAAAGAAAAATATAGAATGTATTTGAATGATGCACGAGATGAAGATCACCTGTAAGCCGCCATTTTGATGAATTTTTAAAAGCGGCAAATTCAAATGTAGACAAATTTCTAACATTTTATGTTCAGAAGATTTCAAAATCACGTTTTATGAGATGTGATTTTCAGATCCATTAAAAATAGACTAGAATTTATACCATACTATGATATACTAACCGACTGGTTAGTATATTATGTGATTTTGATTGTTTCCTCTTCTATCTAAATTACATTAGATCCAATAGCACCTAATTCGCAGGATACCACCTGCTGTTATAACACTTATTAATATTATCTGTCCAACTCTGAAATATGGACACTGATAAGAAAATTCAACAATATAATTATCGTTGCTTAGAAAGCTACAACTTACCTGCTGATATCTATGATAAATCATTAATAAGATGACTTATTAGATTACTTATTTGAAGGAGATGCCGAAAACAACTACTACACGGGCAATGTGCCCCATGGAGTAGTATAAAAGTACATTATAAAGACCCAAAGACGCAGAGGGGCACTACAGTGTATTTCTCACCACTACTAACATTCACGATGCCCCTTACACAATCATGTCGCAACATCATTCATGGATTCCACTACCTATGGCACTCTGATGAGATCATAATAAGCGCGAAACTAGACAGTGTCTGGTGGTTAGTCTCGATGAAGGATGTGGCGAGTTTCATGGCGATGCCGGAGTAATGCAACGCCAGACGGGGCACATTGCCTATGGAGTAGTTGTTTTCAGCATCTCCTTCAAATAAATAAGTAGGATTGTCTTCCTCAAAGACAATAGACGTCACTACTGTAATATCACCTACGGAAAAGCAGGTCACTGTCTGTCAATTTGACAATAATCGTCAGACGGATAGTAGCAAAGACCCAAATAGGGCACTATATTGTGTTTCTCACCACTATTATTATTAGATTAGTTATGTAATTGGTAACTTACTTTGCCATCTACATTGACTTTTGGACCGCTTCCACGTAGAAAAAACTTTATGTGGTACCAATAGTGAATAAGCAATATAGAATGAAACTAGTTCAGAATATAAGTTGTAAACTATCACAAATTTACTACATGTACACAGTGAACATTAAAGGTAAATCAATAGTACATATATTACTCTTGTATAAGACAGTTTATTTTTTTATTTATTTTATTTTTATTTTAGTATACACCATCGTAACAGTACTTAAACCAATTATAGGATGGGAAAAATATCACAAAATACAAAATACATCACTTATCAATAAAATTACCATTAAAAGTATATATAAAAGAAAATAACTGAATTTACAAAATCACAAATATATAACGGACTAAGGAAACACTTTTTTCAGAGAATTGTAGAAACAGTTGGAAATATCAACGCTGTTCTGCAAGCTGTTACAAATTGTTACACATAAAATATAACGGCGAATATTTAAGAATATTAGTGCGTGGCGTAGGAAGGTAAAAAGTATCATAGGAGCACGTTGCTAGCGTAGGAACGTGAAATCTAAAGTTTACAAGTATCTGAGGACAATCAATTTTGTTATTTAAGGTTTTATTCAAAAAAATTAATGATTGAGATTTCCTACGATTTTCAAGATTCAGAACAGAAAATCTATTAAACAGATCATTTTGAGATGTTCCAATTGGGGGGTATTGACCATCCAGTTTAAAAGAAACAAACTTTAGAAAACGCCTCTGAATCTTTTCCAGACATACTGTATACATGTTGTATCCAGGTTGCCATACTAAAGAAGAATATTCAAGTTTGGATTTAACAAGTGCATTAAACAACAACATCAAAGTAGTTATATCACTGAACCCCTTAGCATTACGAATAACAAAGCCCAAACTCTTATAAGAAGTTTTGACAACTTCATTCACATGCAAATTAAAAGTCAATTTACTGTCAATAGTGTAATTGTAAAGAATCAGATAGACTTTTTTCGTAAATGTCATAACATTACATATAGCAATATTCAAGGGAAGATTGTTTAGAGTGCACCAGATATTAATTTTATTAAGGCATTTTTGAAGCGTAACGCAATCTGAACTAGTGTGTATGGCACTGTAAATTTTGACATCGTCAGCATACGACATATAAGATACATTGATATCCCTGATTATGTCATTCAAAAACACTACAAAAAATAGTGGGCTAAGGATCGAACCCTGGGGCACTCCAGATGTTACTAAAAATTCATCAGATACCGTGACATCGTGACATTCAACATACTGTCTTCTATCAATCAAATAAGATTGGAAAAACTTCACAAGTGGAGTAGATACTCCTGCCTGTTCGAGTTTTTTAAGAAGAATAAAATGATCTAGCCTGTCGAACGCTTTCGAAAAATCTGTATATATAACATCCACCTGAGTGATATTGTCCATACATTCAGCAATGAATTGAGTGATACAAAATAAATTCGTCGTTGTTGACCTATTTGCCATGAAACCATGTTGATGAATAGATATTTGTCTTTGAAAGTGTGGATATAATCCACGCAATGCAATTTCCATAACCTTCGCAAAGTTATCTATTATGGTAATTGGCCTATAGTTTTCATATTGCCTTCATCTCCTTTCTTAAATACGGGGCAAATTCGAGAGTTCTTCCAAACATTTGGAAGCAAACAAGTACTTAACGCCAAATTAAATAAAACAGTAAGAGGCACAGCCAGAGCATTAGCACAATAAAAGCAGGAATATTATCACTATTGGACTATTATAGGACCTTTGGTATGTTTGGGCTTTAATTTCAAGAGAAGATAAATAACATCATTATCATTAAATTGTGAAAAGTGCAAATACTGACTACCAATCACTGATCCGTTTGATATGTGACTTGATACCGTTGGCTTCATAAAAGTTGAGTTGAAATAGTTACCAAAACCATTAACAACATCCTGTATAGTATGTAAAGTTTCCCCATTATACGTTTGGAATATCAGAAGTAGAACTTTTCGACTTAATATAGCCCCAAAAAGATTTAACATCACTTGTTATGTTATCCTGCTGCCAATAGTTTTTCTGAGCAAGGCTAATGTCTTTGTTTAGTTGGTCTCTAATGCCTTTAAACTCATTATATACAGCAAACTCACCTGTTATTTTGTAGTGTCTTAGCAGCGAAGATTTTTTTTTATATTTTTTATTATGGTACCATTAAGCCATAGAGGATATTTATTTTTACTACTGCGAGGAATATATTTAGGTACATACATATCAAGTATATCATAAAATTTAGTATAAAATGCATCACATGCTAGATTTATATCATCAAAATTACTTATGGTGGACCAATCACAGTTTAAAATTGCTTCATATAATAAAGAATAGTTTGCCTTACGAAAATTGTAATGCTGCTTATCTGATGATAACGTATCAGTAATAGTTTCATTCAGTTTGGGAAACGATATTATTAACGCAGGATGATGCGCATCTTCTTTTAGGAGAACATCGATGGATTTACTAACTCGGCTCTGATGGTTAGTGAATATTAAATCAAGAAGCCTGTCGTTACTATTTACTACATTATTTATTTGAGTTATATTTAAAAAGTTAGAAAATGATTCAATAGCCAGAGTACGAGCAGTGGAGCCATTACTATCCAGATTTTGCTTATATTCTGGCACATTAAAATCTCCAATTATAAAAACCGTGCTGCCAATAATATCATTAATATCCAGAAACAACTCAAAGAAACGCTAGTAGTGGAGTGCATTAAGTGAATCCGGTATATATACAACAAAAAATAAAAGAGAATTATGATTCACATCAACTTTAATGCCAACTATATCAATTTTAGGAATTTATCTGCGTATATAAATGTAAGTTAATTTCAGTACAATGATATATTTGCTAAATGCTATTAAAACACCACCGCCTCGTTTAAAAGCAGTCTCGATGAAATTTCTATCTGATATAAAAACGTTAAACCTATTACAAATAATTTCGGAGTCACTGGTGCGCTCATCTAGCCAGGTCTCAGTTAGAGCGATAGCATCAAAATTGCACGCATACATGGAGTTCAGAATGGTATGTGTTTTAGTGTTCATTCCGCGAACATTCTGATAGTAAACAGTAAAAGAATGTAAAGGTTTCTCATCAGAATTGACAGACTAGGGCAAAGCAGGTTGGCCGCCCGACACACCAGCGGTCAAGGCATTTAATTGCTAAATATAGAGATTAGATTTAAAATCGTTAATATGTTAACAGTAAACCGAACATTCATTGCTCCATGCCGCATGATTAAAAGCAATAGTGGAGTCTTTATTTTTTCTTTAAATTTAAGGCAATTAATGCACTTAAGGTTTATGGCTGTGGCTTCGCAGTCCTTTAGTTGATGTTGTTCCGCGTATCGAGGACAAACATAGTTTCCAACATTGCACTTATCAGCATGATGGTTAAACCCACTACATTTAAAACACTTCTTCAAATCAATCGAGTCATATACATTACACATATCAAACCCAACGAACAATTCACCATTCCCTTTAGCCATTATATTGTTATAAGAGACAGTATCGACCTGCAGGACAGCCTGTTAAACATATTTATTTTTCTTAGTCTGCCATATTCTCAACACTCTGCAGTCAGAATCAGAAGCCTTAAAAAATGTTTTATTTTGCAGCTTAATATAGTTTACCAAAACATCCTTCGTCAACTCTTCAGACAACCGACCACCCGAATCCTGGATGAATACTTTTGACATCTTTAACATCATATTTATCATTAAGTTTTTCACTTGCCAAAGTTTTAAATTTTGATAATTCATTCACGTTACTGCATCCGATGACTATTCCACCATCTTTTATGTGTTTGACATTAGAAATATTTATCTCTTAAATAAACTTAAACATTAAATAATGTTTAAATAATGTTTAAACATTATTTAAACAAAATATATTTTGTTCTCCTTCGTTTGATAAGTAGGCTTGATGTACTTGACGTACACGAGCTGCACATAATTTCTTCTCGGGTGAAGATAAAGTCAATAATATACTACTTCATGAGGCTTACTACAAAATGAACATAGCCTATGTGTATTTAAATTTAATGTAAAAATTCTTGTATTATTTACATTTTAATCAAACTTTCTAGATAAAACTTTACTTCAAACAGTAAAAAGAGTACCTATATTCATACCTAGTATTCATTTTTCTCTTTTTATGATCATTTTCATCAGACGATAATAATGAACTGGCATCATTTCTTTTAGATGTAGAGGCAACTTTTACTGTTTGACAGGAATCCTTGATTTTCTAGATTTTGAGAGGGAACTGCACACTTTTTAAGAACGCGTTTTTCCCCTGACTAAAATCTGTCTCACGGAAATGTTCTGTACAGATATATTTTGTTGAACCCCACTCTAACTCCGGTCGACTAACTATTTCCTTAAATATATTAAATTCATCTCCTTTTGGGATTCTAGAAATATAATTGTCATATTGTTTTTGCTATTAAAAACTGTTGATAAGAGTTATTTAAAACTTTCTCCAGTACTTACAGTTATAAATTTAACAGCAGCTAAGAATCGTAATATTTAATTTGCTTATCCATTAATAAATATAAGTGCACATATTTCCTTTACCTGTGAAATGTTAAACCACTTTGAGGAAGTATTAGTCGACGGATATTTTTACACCTAGGAACTAAACAAGTCATTGTTAATTCTGAAATAAAAACAATTATTTTTTTCCTTTATTTTTAATAGAACTGGTCTATAGTATTACTTATTACTATGTATCAACCAAGACTACAAAAAATAAGCTTAAAATCTATGGTTATTATTTACAATGGTTAACTAGTTCTTAAGTCTCTTATTAATACACAGGATACACACTTAATGATCAGTCACTTGGTTCAATTTTATCAATTTTTACTTAATTTAAATAGAACATGATCAAATGTATCATTAATGTTCTGATCATATCATCATATCATAAGACATCATCCTGTAAATTGTATCTTGAGAAATAATGTGAGAATAATAATTACTATAATTAATGATTGTAGGACATTCCGGACGAAGAGCTGAAGTGAGCGGACATGTGACTGAGAAGTCGTGATAAGCGAACGAGAGCAGAGTGCAGGATTTTTGATACCTATCATTCCCAACCCAAAAGTAGGTAAGAAATTATTATTCATTATTATATATATCAGCATCACCTAATATCCATAAGAAGTATAGTTAAATGAGATCCTCATCGGAGGGACCATCAGCTCTCTCCCCCCCCCCAAGAAAAATATGGAAACGACAGGAATCCCAAAAACCAGAATAAAATTAGTTTATGGACAAAATGATCTAAGTCCATATGTTGTATATATTGAAGCTAACGAGGAATTGTGAAAAAAATTAGGTCATTTTAACTCTTTAAGCATAGCTAGAGAGATATTTGAACTTAACTTTGAAATCAAAAAATAGACAAAGAAGGCAAAAACAGAATAAGTGCAAAATTTAAAGATTATCTATCCACAAACTACTTTTTAAACAACCAGGAATTAACAGAAAAAGGTTATAGTATGTTTATTCCATCGAACATGGTAACACATAGAGGGGTGGTTAAATTTGTAACCAAAAAAATTCACCGATGAAGATCTCTTAAAATACTCACAAGTAGACAATCATAAAATCTTAAATGTCAGATGTTTGAACAGAAGAACAATGAATTAAAACGGAGACAATATTCGTTCCCAGGGTAACTGTTCTATACACAATAGCCGGGAAAATAATTCCCCCAGTATGTGAAGATATGCTTACTCTCAATGTCACTGGACTCTCAATGTCAGCCTACAAAGCTCCAATAATCTTGTGCTACAATTGTTTTAGATACGGTTATACCTAAAAACAATGTAAGGGTAAAGTTATGTGCAAAAATTGCGCAGAAATACCTGAAGAACCCTGCAACAACATAATAAAATGTTACAACTGCAACAGAAATGACCATCAGTCAAATAACAAAAACTGCCCAAAATATACTTGGCAAGTGGCAATCAGAGAGAAAATGGCTTTTGAAAATCTCATTCTCAATCATTCTTTGATGCAAACCAAAGAATACCAAAAATTAACCAAAGAAATATACGTCCTGTAGAATATCCGCCCTTAGGGGATGCCAGCGACCAACAAGAGATGAGCATGGATCACATACACTTAACCCAAAATAAAACAGGTTATAACACAGTCACAAAAACCCAAAAAAAAAGTGAAAAATGATGCAAAGTGCAGGGTATAATATAACAATGCACAACGAATGTCTCCTAGCACCTAATGTTAGATATAGAGAACAATCAATATCACCGATATTCATTCAATCAGCCAATGGTAGCACAATGACGGTAATACAAATCATTAAATCACATTCATTAAAGAAATAACAAACAGTGCGGCAAAATTATAGAAATAATTAATTTCATAAACATAATAAATAACGCTGGATGAAACAAATGCTTAGATAGAGACAGACCTAATACATTTACAAATGACAATGACAACTTCTAATAATCCAAATAATAACACTCTGGACATTCTGCTGTGGAATATCAGGAGTGTTAACTCAAACCAACATAATCTAATATATCTGATTAATAAACATAACCCGGATATAATAGCGCTAAATGAAACATGGTTGTTAAAACCTAAATTCAACTTTCACATTAAAAATTACAAACTAATTAAAAACAACAGACAAGCTGGGTATGGAGGTGTACCATTCCTAATCAAAAATAAAATAATATATGATCCAATTAACCTAGAGGTAAATTTTTTGCCACATGAAATTCAGACACTAGCCATTAAAATTAACAATATGACTATCATAATATCTATTGTCCATCAGACAATAAACTAAAGCAAAATATTTAGAGTCAATTAGTAAAATATTTTAATATGCCATGTCTAATATTAGGCAATCTCAATGCACATAACCTATTATGGGGAAGCACAAAAAGAAACCAAAATGGTATCACAATTGAATTTACTCTAAAAGATCATGAGTTAGCCGTTTTAAATATACTTTACGGTTGTCCACCAACCCGAATAACACCACCCGGGCAGAGTGACAGTGCTATATATGGTAATCACATCATCACGGGTTCGTCACTACATGCACAACATTTCTGGTCATCTTAGACTGCGGCAATAACGACCATTTTCCCATCAGGTGCAGAATTAATATCGCAGGTGAATGCGTTATCAAGTCCCAGAAAAAAGACATTTTAAAAAGCTAAGTGGACACTATACCACATCTTATAATAATGAGCTTCGTCAGATATCCATCTCTTTCGATAGAACGCCTAGGCAATTGGACTATCTTAAACGCGTGAAAGCGGAACTGAAGCAGCGACAGGATAACGGCGAAGATAATTTGAAGATACAGTATGTTCGTGGTGTTCCAAGAATTACGGCTTTAAACTAAAACAGTCCAGCAGTGCTATTAATTTAACTTTTAGATACCAGAATATGCGTGGCTTAAATACCAAGTTGAGTCAATTCTATCGCAGCTCCAGTGTTGACTTGTCTGACTTTATTTGCTTAACTGAAACATGGCTATCTAATGGTGTGTCTAGTTCCGAACTCTTCCCAGGCAGTTTTAATGTCGCCAGATGTGACAGAAATTTTGAATCAACGGGCCTGTCATGTGGAGGGGGAGTCCTGATTGCAAGTAGAACCAATTTCTCTGCCAGTGCTATCGACCTGTCTGAATTTAGAGTAAGTTTTCCCGCGATTGACATTGTCGGCATTAAGTGCGGCTTCCGTCAATGTACTCTCTTTATATTTGTGCTATATATTCCTCCGAACACCACTGCTTATACACTGGAAATGTTCATTGATCAATTCGAGCAATATGTACATAACTTTGACAATATTGTTATTGTCGGTGATTTCAATGTACCTGGTTTTACGGCATCCTTGGATGATCCTAAATGTAGAGTTCTTAAGAGTTTTTGTAATTTCCTGTCAATTGATCAGTATAATAATGTCACTAATGTTAATGATAATATACTAGACCTTGTCTTGTCAAAATCCAGTTGTGAAGTTGCTCGCGAAAGTGTTCCTTTCGTCACTGAAGATTGTCATCACCCCGCTCTTTTTTTTACGTGTGAATTACGCGCTCAACATCTTCAAAAGTTTCCATTTAATCCACTTCATAAATC
This sequence comes from Pogonocherus hispidulus, assembly GCA_963924545.1. Taxonomy (NCBI): domain Eukaryota; kingdom Metazoa; phylum Arthropoda; class Insecta; order Coleoptera; family Cerambycidae; genus Pogonocherus; species Pogonocherus hispidulus. The sequence continues at coordinate 35,512,795 of OZ004694.1, read as the reverse complement.
ATATAATTTTAGGAAAGCAAACTTCCCCGAGCTTTATAATACAATGACGCATGTTGACTGGTCTTTCTTGAATGCATTTCATAATGTCGATTTGGCGTGCGATGCCTTTTATACAAAATTATATTCCATAATCGATGAATATGTACCACAATATGCTACAAAGACGCATAAATATCCGATTTGGTACAGCTATGAACTTAAACAAACAATTCGGCAAAAAGAACATTTCTTCAGACAGCATAAAAAACATAAAAACTCGTTTTATTTTAATAATTTCAAGAAGTTAAGAGCCAGAGCAAAAACACTCGCCAACATAGATTATAAAAATTATTTACTGACTACAGAAGGTAATATAAAAGCAGATCCAAAAAAATTCTGGAGTTTTATCAACAACAAAAAAGGCACTAGTAGGATTCCCGATACAATGCACTACACTGACAACAATTCACTCAATAACCCCGCTGACATCGTCGAGTCCTTTAAGCATTATTTTGAGAGTGTTCTGATTCGATCAGGTGCCACAGATTTTGAAAATATTAGCAAAAACATGGATGTTAACCTGCCCTCAGTAAATATCAACTATTTATCTTGTGATGAAATAATAACATCAGCAAAAAAACTCAAGGACAAATTAACTTGCGGTCCGGACTTGATTCCTAGTTTCTTTGTTAAGGATTGTTGTCACGTGTTAGCGCAACCATTAGCTACATTGTTTAATCTGCTACTTAAACAGGGCAGTTTTCCTGATGTTTGGAAAGTAGCAAGTGTCTGTCCCATTCTTAAGAATGGTGATCCAGTTGATATAACTAACTATAGACCCATCACTTTATTGTGCAATTTTGCGAAGGTTTTTGAGATGTCCCTATACAGTCGAATTTATCCTCTTTTTAAAAATATTATATCACCTGTACAGCATGGTTTCATGGAAAAAAGATCAACTAACACAAATCTTGTTTGCTTTAACCAGTTTATTTCTAATGTCATTGATCATCACGGTCAGGTGGATGTATTGTATACCGATTTCTCGAAGGCCTTCGATAGGATTGATCATAACATACTTTTGCATAAACTTAAGAATTACGGATTTTGCGATAACTTACTAAAGCTCTTTTCGTCTTATTTATCATGTCGTTTCCATTATGTCACATATAGTGGATACAACTCGAGTCACTACCTTATTACTTCTGGAGTACCTCAGGGCTCTAATTTGGGTCCTCTACTATTCTCTATTTTTATTAACGACATTACTACTCTTCTCAATTGCAATCAGTTAATCTATGCGGACGACTTAAAACTGTATTTTTCTATATCGAGTATAGATGATTGTGCTTTCCTTCAAAATGATTTGAATGCGGTTGCGAGATGGTGTGATCTGAATAACTTACATTTAAATATGTCGAAGTGTAAAGTAATTTCTTTTACACGTAAATTGAATCCTATACTTTTCAACTATGAAATTAACTCAGACTTCTTGATACGTGCAAAGTCCATCATGGATTTGGGTGTTTACTTTGACGATAGGTTAACATTTTCGGAGCACATACAACGTATAGTTTCTTCTTCTCTTAGGATGTTAGGTTTTGTGATAAGGCAAGGTCGTGATTTCCTCGGTAATGATGTACTGTTCAGGTTATTTTATGCATATGTCCGCTCCAAGTTAGAGTATTGTTCACTTGTTTGGAATCCTATGTATAATGTTCATATCAATCTCATCGAGTCGGTTCAAAAAAGGTTTTTAAAATTCCTCACGTTTCGTTCAGACAGAAGATATCCTGCAAGAGGCTGCGACTATAAACTTTTGTTAACTCGTTTTAATTTTGACTCACTACAATTTAGAAGATACTTCCACAGTCTGAAATTTTTACACGCACTCTTGCATAACCATATCGACTGTCCTGATATATTAAGCCAGTTAAATTTTCTAGCAGTTAGATCAGCCAGTCGTGTTCCACTAACATTTTATTGTTCTGCTGTCGACACTAATCTTGGATTAAAGTCTCCCATTAGCGTTATGACACGTAGCTATAATGGCATTTGTAACTCCTGTGATGTCTTTAACTGTAATGTAAAAAGTTTACATAATGTTTTTAGAAGCGTTAGTCAACTTTAAATTTTGATACTTTAATTAAATCGAATTTGAGCACTTACTTGTATATACATGTTTTTTTTTTTTTTGTTGTGGTTTAAGTCACACTGTAGGTTTGCATACACGTATTTTTTTTCACTTTTGATCTTTTCATGTTCTTTTATATTATACTTTGTTCTGTAATTGGTGTTTACACTGTTGGACAAATACAATTATTATTATTATTATTATTATTATTATCTTGGTAGAAGATAAATTTAATAGTTTAGCAGATCAAAACAATTATTGCTATAATGTATTTTAAGATAGCATCAACACAGCGGCAGGGTGTTCCACCGGGAACCAACTCGATCTATATATGGAAAACTATTCATAGGAAAATTTTGAAAATTTGACAGTATACTAATGTCGGTGGGGGCAACTCGCCTAAAATATTCTCAAGATGGTGGCATTTCCGGTTATACCGGAAGTAGGTGCCAACTTGCTTATTTTAAATGGAACACCCTGTATATTACCTCATTTTTAGATTCTACGTAAAATTCTAGGTAGATTTCATGTATCATGTCCTATACCTAAGTCTAAGCGTTTTTACATTATTTAAGTTTTTATGAGAGAAATGACGTTTGCAGGCCCGAAAGCAGTTATCCATTTTTCTTAAAAGGAAGCCTTTATTATTTAATTTGGGGTGGGTTCCTTGTTGGAAAGAGCCTATTTTAATAGAATTTTTATAATATTTCAATAACTATGAATACAGGGTGTTCAAAAAAATAGGTTAAAAAGAAAACTGGGAAAAATGCAAAAAATCTATTTTTTCAAATGGGAACCCCCAAATTTTATGGTTTTATCTTATTTAGCATTAAAAATAAGAGTAAGTTTATGTATAGTTGTCTATCCCGAAAATTCTTAGTTTTCGAAATATTGCCCGTTTAATATTTTTATTTGGTAATTTTGCTTCGTATTTTAAGTTCAGTTACTCTTATTTGGCTGTGACAGCGTTAAAACACAATCAAAATAAATGCTAAACAATGTATTAAGCTGTCATTCGCCGTTTGCAAATTATAAATAATCATGCCGGGGCGCTTAAGTTATACAAATGAAGATTATTTAAACTTGTTTATTATTTATGGAGAATGTGATAAAGTTATATCAAGAACATGTGACACATTTGCCCTTCGATATCCACAAAAACAGAAACCATCACGATTTGCTGTTAAACAAATTATAGAAAATTTCAAGAACTTTGGATCCGTCAAGAAAATAGTGGAAAGAAATAAACCTCTCCTTAATAATGAGAATATTGAAATAGCTATTTTGGGATATTTCGCCGCTAATCCGACAATGTCTCTAAGACAAGCTGTGTTAGAGTCAGGATTATCCAAAACAACAATTCTTAGAATTTTACGAAAACATAAATTCCATCCATACGCATTTTCCATAGTTCAACATCTGAGAGATACTGATTTTCAAAGACGAGTGGCATAGGTACTTAATTTAAAAAGGAAAACACTAAAAATAGGGAACTTTGAATTTAAAAAAAATTATTTTTTCAGTAAATGTTCAAATTGATGTCCTTGACATCCTTATTGACTCAGGACTTAGATTTCTAAATTCATTTCTCACTCGCTGCATACAATCTTCCATCGTTGTTGTGGGAGTCTTATACACTCGATCTTTAATTGTACCCCAAATAAAAAAATCGAGCACTGAGAGATCTGGAGAGCGGGGTGGCCAAAGGAAAGGACCACTGTTGGCTATGCATCGATCATCAAAAGCATTTTGTAAAAAATTATCGATGAGATAGCCACTATGTGGAGGTGCACCATCATGCTGGTAAAACAAATTTCTTTGAACAGCAAGCGGCACATTTTCTAAATAGTCTGTTTCAAAATTTTGGAGAATATTCAAATAGCCTTCACCACCTTTGGAAAATTTTCAAAATTTTCCTATGAATAGGTTTCCATATATAGATCGAGTTGGTTCCCGGTGGACCACCCTGTATTTCAAGGATAAAGACAAGTAATACATTAAAAAAGACCTGGGGAATTTGAAAACTACCTTGATGGGAAAAGGGACACAGCTACAGGTAAAGATGAAATCTCTTACTCGATGATAAAGAATGATGAAGTTATTCAATAACTATATTTCAGGACAAAATATTTCCAGTGAATGGAAAAAATATATTATCTGTCCCTTCTTAAAATCAGAAAAAAATCCAAATAAACCTGAAAATTATATAGCGATAGCACTGGCGTCATGTCCAGAAAAAATTCTAGAAAGTATGATCCAAGTCAGATTGGAATGGCTAATTCAAAATAGCCATATTCTTCCGCACTTACAAAGTGGATTCAGAAAAGGCAAATCAGTTACGGATAACTTAAGCTACATAACTTCATAAATACAGTTGGGATTTAGTAAGAATCAGGAATCAGTACACAGTAGCAACATTTCTAGATATCTCAGCAGCATATTATAATGTCGACATATACCTATTATATGACACCCTCACAAAACTAAAAATACCATTGTATATATATATATATATATATATATATATATATATATATAAACAGATTATAACAATACCTACTCAACAATATTCAACAAATTAAGCAACTGAGAAATATAGGTACATTAAGGATAGGACAGATAATATACTAGGGCCGAACATAGGTAATATAGGATTAGCTCAAGAGTCACCTCTTAGTCCACTTCTTTTTAACATATACACACACATATAATATCCACGAAAATATAAAAAACAATATCAAAATTATTATGTATGCAGATGACATAGTAGTCTTAGGGTCAGGGTACAAAATAGAGTTTATTATAGGGGAAATGAATAAAACACTATAACAACTAAATATATGAAATTAAATTTCTAATAAAAATATATACAATAATTAATCATCCTTTGTAAAAAATTCTAACTGCACCTCCTCACAAAAATACTGGATAAGTAAAGACACTTTAGTTTTAATTACATCATTAAATTACATACTACCTCACATAACAAAATTGAAAAATGACAGCAACCTACCATGCTTACTATACGAATATAACTACTTTATTGAACCAGTAAATTACACAGAACTGAATTTAAAAATGCATTAAAATAACACCAAAGAATTTTATAGTTTACTCAATGAGTTATACCCGGGTCACTGTCAAATCTTTGTTGATGGATTATTAGAAGCATTAGAAGAAAAAGTAGGATAGGAGGGTATGTATCAAAAACAAAACTTTCCTTTTATAGAAGCCTGACAAAACAGACGACTATATGTACTGCAGAGGTGATCGCTATAAACAAAGCATGCACACACTACATAGAAAATAATATAGGTAAAGCCATAATCTTTTCAGATTCTAAACCCGCATTACAAAAAAATTACTCGAAACACTATCAGTAAGGAGCTAGACCTAGACTATATTTCGATCCTAACCAAAAGGCGTATTATTGAAGCCAAACAAAACAATTTAAACATAAAATTAGCATAGATGCCTGGCCACACATGTATAACCTGTCGAGTAGTATGTACTACTCGACAGGGCAAACATAACTACATAGGTACATTACAAAGACATTCATGGAAAAATGGAAGTGTTATTGGAAAAATAAGTTTATAAATAAATTGAAAATGGTATAATTCTATTCAAAATAATTTACCAAATAAACCTTGGTTCCATAAATATCCATATAAAATAGAAAATACATAACAGCCATCATTAGGATGAGAATAAGACACTGTCTAATAACAGAAAAATATAAATCTGTGATTGGTACAGCTGAGAACTTATATTGTGAATGTGGGCAAATAGGAGATCTCCATCATATATGATTTGAATGTCCAATTACAAAAATACAAAACTACTATTTATATTTTTCACTAATAAATTTATGCAAACTACAATCCCCTGTAAATGTTAACATGATCTTAACCATAACCTCACATATGAAGGATCAGTCACCATAACAAACTTTTTAAAGTACGGTCACATAGAACTTTAAAAAAATACAAGATGCACAACTGCTCATATCATATAGTATATGATACCCATCCTAACAAAAGAATAAAGTAAGAAATTAAATGAAAACATAATAAAACTGCAGGTATATAGGCTATTCTTCAACGCTCATACATAACATATCACCACATGAATATCACACTAGATTTCAAGCTGGCCCTCACTTACAAAAAAACTGTTACTTTTCCACAGATTTCCCTCCTTTTTTCCTAAACTGGGTACTAAAACCAAGGGAACATTTCGGGTGTGTAATACTCCGCCGTTGCCCTGGAGCGAGAAGAGTCTAAATCCTTTGTTGTGGTATCTGTTCACTAACCTTAAGCCGCATAACGAGAGTAAAACAAAAACATGAAAAAGAAGAGAAAGAGAATTGAGAAGAGAATCCAAAGAAGAAGATAATGTAGGAGAAAAACTGCAATGTCTGTATAGAAAAAAGAGGATTAAATATTATATAACTTGAAATAGAAAAAAAACATAAATTCAATTCTTTTTTATTATTTTTGCAATTAGTCGAAACCCAGGAGATACTACACTTTATGTTCTTTTCACATGCCAAGGATATGATATATGATCTGTCTGTATAATATATGATGAGAATCTATGTGATACATTTTGAAAAGTGTATGAAGCCGTGTTCACATTTATACAAATATGGATATAATCAAACAATGCAGATATTGATGATAACAGGCAACTTCAGTTAATTTGTCCTATTGACGAAATAAGTTAAAGAAATGGCATCTCAGTGTGAAAATGAGTTCATATATATATTTGGCGACATATGCCAAAGTGCTGTCATCTCTCCAAAATTATAAAAAAAAAAAATTATGAGATATAAAGATATATACATTGATAAGACATTGCTCTACACTTTTTGTTATGTACATAATGCTTGTAGACTTGCACTGTATCAAGAAAATCTATAGTGCATGTGATCTTTGCTCAACCTCCTTGTTTGTCTGCTAGTTACTCGAAAACAGTTGTGTTTAGCATGTAATGTATAGTAACATGTATATATAATACATGTAATATGTATTGTATGTCTTATATGTAGAAAATGTTATGAATCGCTCCTCGGCACCATCATTCTGAATCCTATTTTTATTATCATTTTTAATAATTGAGTTGCGGTGGATACTTAAAAAAAATAGAGAAAAATCAATTAGTAAATGTTCGTTCTACGGTACCTAAATATTAGCAAAGAAAAACATGGTTAAGTTCAAAAGTAAGTGGATTGAATACCAGACCCTCCACCGTGACCATATGATCTATTGTGGCTCAACCCTAATTGTACTTCACCCATCAGATCCAGTCTCTTAATGAAGCAGATCACAGTCTCTGATCACATTAGATAAGAACATATTTAGATCTTCTGGCAGAAGTTGTCCTTTGCCAAATATTGAGTATATGATCTTTTCCCCAGCAGGGCAGGTACATAAAATGTGTTCTGCCATTTCATCATCTTCTAAATCAGCTAACTTCCATATATGTATGTCCTCTGCTTCAGCACTATTTTGGGTGTGAATTTCAGCTTCTATCCCTATATATAAAGAGATTATTAATGATCTCTTTATAAGGTATAAGCCTCGGAGTTGTTACACAGATGCTGCTCTTCATCAGGGCAGAGACCTTCTCCAAGATTAATGTGATGCTGCTCTTGTTGGTGCTTTTTCTTTGAGGGACAAGCTGGTGATTTTCGACTATCCGAGGCGACAGCTTCTTAAATGCATGATTCTGACTTGGACGCTCCCAGCTAAGTTTGTAGTCATTATATCCACATCGTTCCAGAGTATACAGGGTGTCCACCTAGTGCGCGTAAGTCCAATATCTGGGTTAATAAAAGAGATAACTTAATTTTTTTTTCTACAGGGTTGTCTAATATCCGAGCTGCACAAAATGAAAATATATTTACATATTCAGGGTGTTCAGTTTTTCCTGGACAGGTACCAACTTCGTTTTTCTAAATGGAAATATATATTTTTTATTGCTTTTTCGAACTAAACCCTTGATTTTAGTAGGACTTTCATCAGCCTTCCCTATACCTAACTTAAACTGTTTTTGAAATATTGACGGGTGAATATTGACATTTTTGCAACTTTGACACCCTGTAAAATCTAAACGGTTTGAGATCAAGCAAAACGGTTTGCACATTCCTATCTTAACTTTTCATAAGCTATCGTTTGATACTAATTTCAAATTTATACAGGAATAAAAAATTTTCAAAATTTTCAGAAAATTTTAAATTTTTGGATAATTCTGAAATTAGTACCAAACGATAGCTTATGAAAAGTTAAGATAGGAATGTGCAAACCGTTTTGCTTGATCTCAAACCGTTTAGATTTTACAGGGTGTCAAAGTTGCAAAAATGTCAATATTCACCCGTCAATATTTCAAAAACAGTTTAAGTTAGGTATAGGGAAGGCTGATGAAAGTCCTACTAAAATCAAGGGTTTAGTTCGAAAAAGCAATAAAAAATATATATTTCCATTTAGAAAAACGAAGTTGGTACCTGTCCAGGAAAAACTGAACACCCTGAATATGTAAATATATTTTCATTTTGTGCAGCTCGGGATATTAGACAACCCTGTAGAAAAAAAAATTAAGTTATCTCTTTTATTAACCCAGATATTGGACTTACGCGCACTAGGTGGACACCCTGTAGAGTTCAAGATTGTTGTCAGTTCAAGATGAAGGTTACTACTTGCAAGCTTTCAAGTTCCTACTAACCTTATCCAGATTGTATGGCATGGATTTGTTCCTGTAATAAGGCGTTGCTAGTTCTCTCATATATTCTTCTAGCTGTTAATAACAATGTGGTGTTGTATCCGTAGGTATTTTAGGTATTTTGTCCATTCTTGAGAAAAAAATTGGTTTTGTTTGGACACCTAGTCACATTAACATTTATGGCAATAAGTATGCACATGCTGCAACTGTAGAGGCAACTAATAATACATATCAGGGCAATATTCCTATACGAACTGATAATGTAAAAGGGTAGTATATGCACAGTTGGAATCTTGATGGCAAGAGTACTGGAATACCGTACGTATAAAATTATAAGTTAAATCACAAATTCAATAAATGGTCACCTATTTCTTTATTGCAAAAAAGAGAATAAACTGTCATATCAAGACTGTCAATGAGACCCGCAAATCTGACCCATGTAACACATAATTATTAACCCATAAAAGCCTACCGTCTAAAAATCATACTTTTTTTTAACGTATTTTATAATTTTTTTTGTAGACCGTGCAACTGATTATTTTTTGCATCTAATATTAAAGGTATATTTTGACATGTTGGTAACACCACTTTAAATTATCCGATATCAGTATAACCAACCAACATGGCCAAAAAAATTTACAAAATATGAGATGAAGTAAGTAAATTTTATATAAAACCCTAGAATTTTATTCTATCTGCATGCATGTATCTGCATGAATATAAGATATTTTGTAAAAAAAAAGATAGTTTAGAAATAAGGCTGTTATTATATTATGTCAATAATTCACCAAAACAAAATATGTTAGGTTAAAGTTCAACTTATGAAAATTCATAGGATAGGTGTTTATGAGAAGTAGCTTATGAACTGTAATGTTGCCAATTATATAGCTACTATATAATTAGTTATTGAAAATTTTTGTCGTTAATATTTATTTTTTTAAATTTTGTTTAAGAAAGTGAAAATATAACTTTACATATAAAATTTTCCCTTTTTGGGTATTTTTGTTCTATTTGATGTTGAATTGTGAAGTATTATAACAATATATATTATATTTCAGATATTATACCTGTTATAATATGTATATTACGTTCTTTACAGAAAACCCTTTACGATTGAGGAAATAATAGAACTCTTGGAGAACTCTGTTAATGAAGATCCGCAAGAAGCTGAAGCTTTTGATGTTGCTGTTTTACCTCCGGATGTAAATAATACTTATTTATTTATTATTATTTATTTTGATATAATGACATTGCCGATGACGATCTTGTTGTGGAAGAGAATAACATACGTTTGCTGGGAAAGGGGACGCAGTATACATACACCATCAAATGAATTACGTCCAGAAAATATGGAAGAATCTGCAAGTGATTCAGGCCCTACGGAAAAGAAAATAAGAAAGGCTAAAGGGAAAAACTGCCCAACCAGTAGCATCACACCAAAAGAAAACAAAAAAAAAAAAAGTAAATTATCCAAGAAAAAAAGAGTGTGAATGGGTAAGCATTCGACTTGAAGAAGAAAACATGAATCAGGTTCACCTAAAAATAAAAAATAAAATGCGACATTTTCCAGCAATAATTGAAGAATTCATCCAGAACCTCTAGATCTGAATTGTTTAAACTATTTTGGCCAAAGGAGTTTATTGAGTATATATGCATTGAAAGAGAAAAAAATATGCCAAATATAAATATGGGGATAATTCGTTTTCTGTAACCCCAGAAGAAATATATAAAGTTGTTGCTATTTTGGTATTATCTGGATATAATACTCTACGACATACCCCAATGTATTGGGAAACAAAAGCCGATGTTCAAAATGTTGCTGTAACTAACACAATATCCAGAGAAAATTTTTTCAGACTTTTTCGGAGTCTACATTTTAGTGACAATAATACTGCAGATGAAAATGATGCCACGCTGTCACAAAGTAAGACCATTATTAGACCATATGTGTTTGATATTTGAAATCTATGCCTAGCCTTTACCATTAGTTTGGTCACTCAACGAAGCTAAGGAGCCATATTATGGCCACCACCATATGAAACAGTTCATCAGGGGAAAACCAATTAGATTCGGTTTCAAATTTTGGTGCTTGTATAGACCTGATGGATACTGAATTCAATTTAAAATATATGAGAGTCGAGAAGACCGAACTCAATCCATGACTGTACGCGAAAACTAAGAACATTAATCTTACAGGTACAATGCGTAGTGACAGAATAGAAAAAGCCCCATTGAGAGATTTCAAAAAACAACAAAGGGTATCAATTCATGGTCTAAATGAAAAACATAGTGGCATTAGTTTATTCAGATAGCACGACAATAACCAAGTAACTCTTGCTACGATAGGATTGTTGTTTGGAAAGTAACAACTTGTAGCAGATATAGTGGAACCCATAAAAGAAAAATTAGACGGTTTCCAACCATCACTTATAAAGGAATATAACAACGGAATGGGAGGTGTAGACCTATTTGACCAGTTTCGCTGACGATACAGAATAAAAATCAGAAGTCGAAACTGGTACTGGCCGATTATCAGATTTTATATCAACACATCCATTGTTAACGCTTGGCTACTCCATCTATCAACTTGTACATCCACGAATTACTCAGTTAGACTTTCTAAGAGAAATTGTGATTCCTTTACTGACCACTTCTTCGATACCAAGGCCACGAGGAGTTGTAACACGTAGAACTGGAAATGTTTAGCAAGATGTTCAATTCTATAAGTGTGAAACACATGTATGTTCCAAATGCAATGTAGGTTTACATATTGAATGTTTTGCTCTCTACCACAATAATATGTAATATTGTTAGTAGTGGTGAGAATCACACCGTAGTGTCCTCTTTGGGCCTTTGCTACTATCCGTCTGACCATTATTGTCAAGTTGACAGACATATAGCGACCTGCTTATCCGCAGGGGCCATGACAGCAGTGACCTCTATTGTCTTTGAGGAAGACAATCCTACTTATTTATTGGAAGTTGTGTTGCATTACTCTCTGGCATCTCCATGGAAGTCCCCACATCCTTCATCGAGATCAACCACCAGACAAGCGCGGAACCGGTCAGTGTCTGATGGTTGATCTCAATGAAGGATGTGGCGACTTCCACGGAGATGGCGGAGTAATGCAATGCCAGCTGGGGCAATTGCCCATGGAGTAGTTGTTTTTGGCATCTCCTTCCAATAAATAAATTGAGTTGTTTCTGAATTTGTCGTTTTAATTTTTAGCGAAGTTAGTGCTACCAAAGCCTATCGTATGAAATTTTAGAATGTTATTTTTTTTTTAGAATATATTTTTTACCTAATTCTTTGCAAAAATGTGTTTTTTACACAATATTAGATAAAACCTAAAAGGAAATAAAAATTATGGTATTCAAACTAGTTTCAGGTTCTAATGGGTTAAGAAGTTTTTGGCGAACATATGAAGGACCAAGAAGAATATTTACTCTAAGGCTGTCCCACATACGAAAACCAATGTGAAATCATTCAAATATCAGAAAATTTAATTTGTCTGAATTCTTCAGTTGAAAATCTACAAGGCAATAGATTTCTTAATAACTACTAATTATTTGAATAAAATAATTTGGATTTTTAGTTTTAATTTTCTCATTATATTTGACCTATAGAAAATATATACAGGGTGTCCACCAAGTGCGCGTAAGTCCAATATCTGGGTTAATAAAAGAGATAACTTAATTTTTTTTTCTACAGGGTTGTCTAATATCCCGAGCTGCACAAAATGAAAATATATTTACATATTCAGGGTGTTCAGTTTTTCCTGGACAGGTACCAACTTAATTTTTTTAAATGGAAACCTATATTTTTTATGGCATTATCGAATTCTACGTAAAAAATTAGTGGGACTTTGTGCATAACACTGCTATTGAAATATTGATAGTTTTCGAGATATTTGACTTTTAATATTTTTTTCTTATGTTTCGTCACTTGTAATAGTTGACATAATTATGGTTGTATGACAGCTAGAAATTATTTTTTTTCAGAAACTGTAGAGTGAAGATGGCTCTTTCGAAAAACGTATCAAAAGTTGACCTGCGATATACAGGGGGCAACAGAAATCGTGCCAAACCTGATGGTTTAAAATTTAAAAAATCTCGACTTTTTCAAATGGAACACCCTGTGTTTTATGATTTCATTAGATGCCTTTCTGTAGACTCTACAATTTTATAATAGCTTTCCCTATACCTAAGTTGCGTAGTTTTTGCAAACAACCCACTTTTATGAAAAATACCCGATTTGCGCACTCCTTTGACGGAAAAAATATTGTAAGGCTATTTATTTTTATAAAATGTATTAGTTTACACTTCTTAAAATAAAAATAACTGAAAAATTTAGATAATTTCAGTTTAATAAACAAGTCTTTATGGAAAGTTACCATTTATTTGTAAATAAAAGTAAAAAATCATAAAAGCTCTACATGTAATTAAGAATTAGCAAAACTGGCGTATGCTTTAGAAGAAGTTCATGGGAATTATTTGCTAGCAGCACGTATTTATAGAGATTCCCACGTGCTGACTGTTTTGAAAATGTGAAAGAAAGATTTGAAAGAACAGCAAATGGGAATTATGAGAAAACTACCAGGAGACATGGGAGTAACAACGATAATATTTAGTTTAATGTTGTGGTTTCTGCTGTTGAAAATCCAAAAATATTAGTATCAGAAAATCAGTAGAAATCTTGGAGTTTTCAAAAGCTCGACAAATAAGATATTGAAGAAGAAGTTTCATACGTATCATATTGAAAACCAAACGGTGTTACCGTAGTTAGAAAAATTATTAGTCAAATGGATGAATATACATAGAGTATTGAAAAAAGAATACGCAATACTCATACAAGCAAGCTAACCTAAAGTAAATGCTCAAATTTGGATCTTTTCTTTCAAGTCTTGCATATCCGTTGGTGGTACTTCGTATACTCGCTCCTTGATATAACCCCACAAGAAAATGTCCAGAATATTTAAATCAGGCGAACGTGCAGGCCAAGGAACTGGACCACCACGACCTAACCACTTATTTGGATATACGTGGTTTAGGTGTTCTCTAATCTGAAATATGAATAGATAATAGGAAAAGTACTACAACAATAAAATAATCACAGTCACGCCAAAGTGGAATGTGGAGGGGCACCATCATGCTGAAACCATTGTTGAACCAAATAATCAGCGGGCATATTCTGTAGCTGTAGAAGGGGAAGTTCGTTTTGCAAAAAATGCAAATACACATTGGCATTTAAATTACCTTCAAAAAAGTACGGTCCAACAATATGTTCTCCACAAATTCCAGCCCACACGTTCACTTTGAAACGATGCTGATTATCTAGTACCCTCAATAATCTTGGATTATTGTCAGCGTAGTGATGAAAGTTGCGACGATTGGGTAAGCATGTGTTTGAAAATGTTGATTCGTCAGTAAACAAGACATTCATAAAAAAGTTTGGACTTTCCTGAATTTTATCCAATGCCCAGTGGCAAAATTGCAGGCGGTTTAGGTGATCTTGAGGTAACAGTGCTTGATGGTTTTTAATATGATACGGGTGAAAATTATTCTTCTTCAGTATCTTGTTTGTCAAGCTTTTGGAAACTCCAAGATTATTACTGATTTTCCTGACACTAATATTTGGATTTTCAACAGCAGACGCCACAACATTAAACTGAATATCGTCATTGTTACCGTCATGTCTCCTGGTAGTTTTCTCATAATTCGCATTTGCTGTTCTTTCAAATCTTTCTTTCACATTTTCAAAACAGTCAGCACGTGGAAATCTCTGTAAATCTGGATTATTTGCTTTGTAAATACGTGCTGCTAGCAAACAATTTCCATGAGCTTCTCCTAAGGCATAAACCATTTTCACTAATTCTTCTTTTGAATAGTTCATTGTATGCACGCTTAGTACTTACTCTAAACTCGTACGTGAATATTCAGTAAAAGAAGAAATGACATGTAAACTGATTGTCACAAATTTTATTGCGTGACAGACGCTCACTGCGTTTTTCCCGAGAAAGGAACGAGAAAGGAGAAAGGAGAAAGGTATTTTTCATAAAAGTGGGTTTTTTGCAAAAACTACGCAACTTAGGTATAGGGAAAGCTATTATAAAATTGTAGAGTCTACAGAAAGGCATCTAATGAAATCATAAAACACAGGGTGTTCCATTTGAAAAAGTCGAGATTTTTTAAATTTTAAACCATCAGGTTTGGCACGATTTCTGTTGCCCCCTGTATATCGCAGGTCAACTTTTGATACGTTTTTCGAAAGAGCCATCTTCACTCTACAGTTTCTGAAAAAAAATAATTTCTAGCTGTCATACAACCATAATTATGTCAACTATTACAAGTGACGAAACATAAGAAAAAAATATTAAAAGTCAAATATCTCGAAAACTATCAATATTTCAATAGCAGTGTTATGCACAAAGTCCCACTAATTTTTTACGTAGAATTCGATAATGCCATAAAAAATATAGGTTTCCATTTAAAAAAATGAAGTTGGTACCTGTCCAGGAAAAACTGAACACCCTGAATATGTAAATATATTTTCATTTTGTGCAGCTCGGGATATTAGACAACCCTGTAGAAAAAAAAATTAAGTTATCTCTTTTATTAACCCAGATATTGGACTTACGCGCACTAGGTGGACACCCTGTATGATTAGCCAAGCCAAGTTAATGTCAAGTGTAGACAAGATAGGGATTTGACAAATTTTCACATTAGAATCATTAGAGTAGTATTAAAGCTCAAAAAGCCTCTATAAATTTATAATTCCTGTTGAATTACATAGAATCGGTATGTTACATGTTTCTTAATTTATTCCTGAATAATCTTTGCTTATGAATACCTTCATTGTTACAAATTCCAATTCAAAAAAGATTTATTTAAGTATAATTTTTGAAAATATGATTTACCTACCTTTGGAATATAACCTGTAAAGATAATTTTGTCAACTAGAGCTGTTACAATAGTGTAGGGGAATGGAGTACCCTCTGGTACCTTTGGATTGAGTATATGTTTATATGCCACCAGCACTACAAAAAAATATAATATAAATAAAAAAAATTATTTTGTACCCATTTATCACTTCATTCATGTATTCATTTGTTTTCAAATTATATACAAGGTGTTCGACTTGAATCACTTGAGTTTTAAATGGAACATCATCAACGTAATTAAAAAAAAAAAAAAACAAGATTTTTAGATTGTAATATTCGATATTTACCTTTTGTATGAAAACAAAAGAAAATGAATTGAAAAAAAAATTTGAAATTGTCAAAATAATAGTACACAGAAAGTAATTATGAGAAAGATTGAATCAGACGAAAATACCACAAACCCAGTCTTCATTTTAATATCCTCTTCATAAATGATTACACTAATTATTATATAAGTTGAAAGACACAATAAGTAGTATCTTATTTTTAGAAACATTTCTACAAAAAATAAAACGCAGGACTCTTTCAAACTTAAATCCCCGTGTTCTAATAAATTAAGGTGACCACCTATTCTGATTTAACCAGAACTATTCTGTTTTTGAAAACTAAGTTCTGATTGTAAATCGAAGACAGTAAACATTCTGCTTTTTTAACGCTGTTCTGTTTTCTGATTTTTAAACCTACAAATATTATAAAATAATATCAATAGAATAGGCACTTAGTTAATACAAAAAATTATATTAATTTTGCAATTTGCAATATTTATTGACCAATCGTGCAATGCTGCAACATCACGTGTTACACAATTAAGTATTGAAACATTAGTCATTATTAATTGTCAAAAGTAATTTTGATCAGACGTGCATTGAATTTCACAACATGCTTAAAAAAAATGTAGAACTAATAAAAAAAATTCACTCGCAAGAAAAATATAGTTTTAAAAAATTGTAAATTATTGTACTTACTTATGTTATAATATAAATATAGGTATATAGATAATAAACGTTAACGTTACCTATAAAAAAAAATATTTTTTGCGTTCTGGTTTTTATTTCAGAACAGTTGGTCACCTTAAATAAATACAAAAAAATTGGGATCCTATATTTTTATTATTTGATTTTTTTAATACAACAGTTCCCACGTTTCTAAAGATTTGAATCTCGAAAGATAGTTGTTTTATGTATAAAAATACTACTCACTACTTACATCAATACAGAAGTTGATGAGTCCATCTTTAATAGTAAGGGTGATACATGAGTTGGATTACACTTAATTATATTTTATCAAATAGATTCAGTCTTTTAATGAAGAAAAGCCTGATTAATCGAAAACTTATCCAGATTCTCTGGCAAAAATATTGTGCTTTGACATAATAAAATATTAATTATTAATTAATTATTAATTATTTGGGTCTCTAGTGACAGTGGCAAAATGTGTTCTGCCATTGTCACTATTCGATTTTTATTTTGTTTTACCAAATCAAGTTTTTTGTTTGTAAGTATATTAAAATTTTCATTAAATGTATTTTATTATTCTGATGGACCACATACAGGGTGTCCACCTAGTGCGCGTAAGTCCAATATCTGGGTTAATAAAAGAGATAACTTAATTTTTTTTTCTACAGGGTTGTCTAATATCCCGAGCTGCACAAAATGAAAATATATTTACATATTCAGGGTGTTCAGTTTTTCCTGGACAGGTACCAACTTCGTTTTTCTAAATGGAAATATATATTTTTTATTGCTTTTTCGAACTAAACCCTTGATTTTAGTAGGACTTTCATCAGCCTTCCCTATACCTAACTTAAACTGTTTTTGAAATATTGACGGGTGAATATTGACATTTTTGCAACTTTGACACCCTGTAAAATCTAAACGGTTTGAGATCATGCAAAACGGTTTGCACATTCCTATCTTAACTTTTCATAAGCTATCGTTTGATACTAATTTCAAATTTATACAGGAATAAAAAATTTTCAAAATTTTCAGAAAATTTTACATTTTTGGATAATTCTGAAATTAGTACCAAACGATAGCTTATGAAAAGTTAAGATAGGAATGTGCAAACCGTTTTGCTTGATCTCAAACCGTTTAGATTTTACAGGGTGTCAAAGTTGCAAAAATGTCAATATTCACCCGTCAATATTTCAAAAACAGTTTAAGTTAGGTATAGGGAAGGCTGATGAAAGTCCTACTAAAATCAAGGGTTTAGTTCGAAAAAGCAATAAAAAATATATATTTCCATTTAGAAAAACGAAGTTGGTACCTGTCCAGGGAAAACTGAACACCCTGAATATGTAAATATATTTTCATTTTGTGCAGCTCGGAATATTAGACAACCCTGTAGAAAAAAAAATTAAGTTATCTCTTTTATTAACCCAGATATTGGACTTACGCGCACTAGGTGGACACCCTGTATATGATGATTTAGAGAATGCCTCACAACTATATGCAATTTACTTGCAATCTGTTATTCTTTATTGAAACGATTGTTTCACTTGCGGTCAACATGATAAGAATCTATCATGTTGACCGCAAGTGAATTCAAATCCAATAGCAAAGGATAGGCCATTTTTCATTTTGGGATGAAGATTGTCTCAGAAAAAGAAATCGAAAAAGGCGGTTAATGTTTTTATATCTCTCTTAGTTCAACAGTTGTCCTATAATGGTAGGTATAGGTAAGCTCATTTGGCCACCTGGTAGGTACCTATACATATGGGGTAGTTACATTGGATGCAAATTGTAGTACAAGTGCTGGTGCCATGAAAGTTTTAAGATTATAAGTAAATATAAATACAATGAATTTAGCTGCAATCTAACTTTTTGAAGAAAACCTAATTTAAAAATTTATAACCACCACTTGCTACTTTTTCGTGTTACTAAAAATTATAAATGCATGAACATGAACAGAATAAGATCCAAAAAATTTACCGGCAAACATATCCATATCTTCAAGCAACCTTCCTATACGAACATGGCTCAAAAAAGAAACATATTTATCTTGCAATTTCTTATCTGTAGAAAGTGGAATTAAACCTACTATAAAGCTATCCTGCATAGATCTTTTAGGTAATTCCTCTTGTGATTTAGGTAGGTACTTTAAAAGAGGCGACTTGTCCTTTGGAGTTAGGTAATAAGCAGAATCAATCCCCATTTTATCTGCCACAGTAATTTTTACTAAAAGAAAAAATATTTTTTCTTTCAGTTAAATTACTTGGTATACTTTACAATTTTTTATGGAGATAAAAGTGTCTTCACTGTTGCCATTGCTCATATATGCTTTGGTACTAAAATTATTTTTATATACTACTTTTCCACGAATTTGTATCAATTTTATTAGGTACCTGTTTCCTATGTAATATAAAAGCCTTTTAAAATTTAAAACTTTTGGAATAATTTTTGTAAACATTTCTAATAGATAGTTAAAATACTGACGCCCCTGTCATATAATCAAAGTTCTTATACTCTCTGACATTTTTATTTTAAATCAAATACGTTTCCATTTGAGATTTGAGTACTTCATTTGTTTGTATTTTGAATTGTCTTAAATTCATAATTCATGCTACAACCATAGATAATCATAGAAAAAAGATATAAATAAATATCCTTTTTCTATGCATAGATAATAAAAGAAAAGATACAACTTATGGTCTTAATTCAGTATACAGTCAGTAGCTGGATTCGAAAATTAAGATTGACGATACGTGACGTGTATTTTATTTACTATTTACCCGATGATAGGGAGCGCACAAAACAGAAAAAGATAGGGAGTTAGTTAAAGCAATACATCACTAGAAAGTTAGAAAGAGAAGCAAATATTGTGTTTTTGCATCGAATCGTAGAACGGATTCCCCTTACGCTAAAACACACTTAGCAGCACTAGGAACTTGTTTTCGTCGAGTCGTCCGCCGAATCGGCCGCTGCCTCAACGAATGGTGTAATGCAAATTAATTGAGCTGTTCACACTACAATCACAAATTACTGAAACAAGTTTTCTCAGTAATTTGTGACTACAATGCGCGGTGAGAAAACGCTATATTCACCACCGCGCATACCGTAATTCGCCGAAGCATTTTTATTTCTTCGTGCGGCGCATGTTTTTTTAAGTTTAAATGAATCTGTTCACACATTCAAGCGTTTTTCTAGCCGTTTGTACATTGCATTTTATTTGATTGCTTTCAGCGCAAACTGGTCAAACCGCTTACAACAAACCGTAACTTGATAAAATGTTTCAATGGTAAGTATCTGAATATATTATTCATAGACTTAGTTACTAAGTCTATGATATTATTATACAAATTTTGTTTCTTTTTGTGTTTTGTTTTCATTATTCATTATGTCTACAAGGTGCCTTATAAAAAAAGCCGCAAGCTGTAACTCCGCCATTCTTTAGCCGATTAATAAAAAAAAAATTGATGCTTCAAACTCGTACCAGTGTCTGCTTTTTTCAGCATTAACTGCCCAGATAGCACAAATTATTTATGGAATAATCTGTAAATCTTCTAAAATTATTATTCATTGTCAATATTCCAGTAAGATGCTTATAATAAATATACACTTTATATAATATTCTT
This sequence comes from Pogonocherus hispidulus, assembly GCA_963924545.1. Lineage (NCBI taxonomy): Eukaryota > Metazoa > Arthropoda > Insecta > Coleoptera > Cerambycidae > Pogonocherus > Pogonocherus hispidulus. The sequence goes on along the minus strand of OZ004694.1, from coordinate 35,492,446 downwards.
AAAATATTCATTTTAGAATATTATGAATAGAATATTCCAGTAATATTTATTATAGTTTAATATATTGCATTATTTTATAGAATATTCTTGTAATATTAGTTGTAGAATATTATGAATATAATTTCCAGTAATATTTATTATAGAGTTAATATATTGTATTCTTTAAAGAATATTCTTGTAATATTAGTTATAGAATATTATGAATCTAATATTCCAGTAATATTTACTATAGAGTTAATATATTGCGTTCTTTTATAGAATATTCTCGTAATATTCGTTATAAAATATTATGAGAAAAATATTCGAGTAATATATATTAAAGCTGGCACTAGTAATATGCACAAAAAATATGCATTAAATATTCTCGCAAAATATTTTTTTGTGAAATTGCACCAAGACTTGCGGTTGTGTTATAAAACATTCTGAAAATAATATTCGAATAATGTCTATTACAGCTAACCAGCAATATATACAGAAGAAACATGCGTTTAATATTTCTAGGAGAATATATTATACGTTTGATTTTTGTAATATTTTTTGTAAAATATTATGAAACGTAGCAAGGTGTATTGAGGTGTATTGTCACCTACGAAAAGCACTGTCGTTTGCGACTCTACCACTGGACAGCGGTGCTGCCCCCGGTGTCATCATGCTACTCACCACCTCAAGCACAACCCAGACAAAAAATTGTTGTCTGGTTAAATGGAGGTTTCGGCGAAGTTTTTCTTTTTGAATATGTTCCGCCTTCAGAAACACACTTGTTTTCAAGTAGTGCATCCTAGCCGGGCTTTTATAGTTTGTGATTATGCCGCTGGATGGAGACACTTATGTCCTACCTGCAGAATGCTGACGTACTTCTCTAAGTGTCTTTGCTACCTGTGTGTCATTATGCTTATCTCGTACTGACGAAGCTTAATAGGCAGGTGGTTGAGGTGGCAATTGGCAATACACCTCAAGCCACGAGCCACGACCCAAACAAGAAATTGTCTGGTTAAATGGAGATTTCGGCGAAGTTTTTCTTTTTGAATATCTTCCGCCAAAAAAATATTCCAGGATTAAATTAAATACGTCCTAACCAAAAATGAATCTAAAAATAATCTATATAATATATTTATAATCTATAATTATCTATATAATATATTTATAGATTATTCTTTGTGTCATTTTTGGTGATCTCGGAATATTTGTTCCCTTATTCTGGGACTATACTGCGATTATTATTTGAATATTTTATAATTATTCTTGTATTATCTTGTGGATTATTCTTGGAATAAGTTTAGGAATATTCTCTAGATATAGAAAAGTGTACTTTTCGATATTCTACAAATATTCCCAAAATTTATCTATATAATATTCCAATCTTCCTTCAGAATAATTTAGGTATATTCTAGGAATAGGTTTGTGCTATCTGGGTGACATCCAACTTTTTATTTTTAAATGAAATACATATATATTTTGTTCTTCATTAGATTCTGCTCTTTTTCCTGAATTCAAGGATGTATCAAGTTGATGAGAAGGTAACGTTTTGTGGATAAAATGAAAAAAGTACTTTCATATCAATTTCAACTTTTACCTCAATATTATCGAATTAGCCTTGAAATACCTATCTTTCATAGCACAGTACTTTTAAAACTGAAATAGCATTTTTCACAAGTTTTTCATGGCTAACTCGATAATTATCATAAAAGTTGAGATTGGTTCGAAAGAAGTACCTATACTTTACTCATTTCATCCACACAATTTTATTCAAATATCAACTTGTAATGCATCGTTGAATTCAGAAGAAAGTTGAATCCAAGAAACAGAAAAAATACATATCGTTCCATTTAAAAATAAAAAGTTTACCATAGGTGATGTTGGAAAAAATCAATATTGGTATCAGTTTGTAGTGTTTTTTGAATAATTAATTTAATTTTTTTAAATCGGATAAAAAGTGGCGGAGTTACAGCTTGTAGTGTTTTTTTATAAAACAACCTGTATATAATGTAAAGCACAAATGTTAGTAATGCATGAATCTAATATTTCCTAAATATAAGGGTAGTATATTAAAAGTATGTTAAAGTAATATGATTAAAACATAGCTCTAATAGTTATGATATATGTAATTTAACATAACTACCTATATTGTTTTTATAATCTTATATAAATATATTCTTACGATATTTAAAAAATATTACCAATATGTTAAACGTAACAAGAAAATGTTAATACTATAATATTCAAAGGATGTTACTGTAATATTTTGTTTTTAATAATGTAACATTGTAACATTCTGTACTGGGACATAATCTGTAACATATATGTTATATGAACGTTAAGATTATTTATGGAATAATGTTGCATGTAACAATGTGATGTTATTGTTGTATTAACACCATATTTTCATGTTTATACTGGGTATGAGCTGTCGTAAAACGAAAATAATATGGAGAAAGAATATTTTGAAGCCAAATATATCCATAATGGTGTAGAATTTCAAACCACCTCATTCGATTGTCAAACCAACGGAATATAAAATAAGATCGTTCAGCAGACTGTAATCGCCGAATAAACGTTTTGCGTTTAAAGCGTAAACATGTTACACACCGTTTGCTGCCTGCTGAACGCGGCCGTTCTTCTTGTTCTAATAGACAGCTGACAGCTAGCTGTTACTCTTATAAATATTCTGTGGCTGTTACTATTTAATTTCCTATGCAGCGACCCAAGAACCCTAAACAAAGAAGAATCAATTAATTCATAAAAATTTGAAGGTCATTTTCAACAGATTTTTCGTAACACGTCAGTGGATTCCCTATTGCCAAATTGGCCTCTAATTGCAGTTTCAAACATTTTCAGTCAAAATATCCAACCCAATATTATTTCAGAGACTGTATTAATGCAATCAAATGTGATTTTAAAGTACTTATATGTGTTTTACGATATATATCTTACGATTTGAAGTGCGTTGTGCAAAAATCGTTGTTGATTTGACAACTGTGATAACTTGTGTTTTGTTAATCAGTGCACAGATTACTATGATATGATACAGAAATCAGAAATACTTTGATATCATGACATGACTGATGACAGTGATGACCACAGAATATCTATGTGGTGACATTCCAAAGACAACCGAGACATTCTACATGACAATGTGATATATATATATATGTTATGTTAAAAGGTTAAAGCTGTCAAATTAAAACAAAGAGGATATTTAAATTTCAAATCTCCCGCTAAAGGGAATCCACTGACGTCACATAAGTAATAAACAAATGTGATTGGCTGTTACCACGGATTTCTTAAAATAAACTGGATGGCTGATTCCTAACTATCATTTTGTCAACTGTAAGGTGGTCGCCATACTGTGCTAACATTCCATTGGTTAGTTTTCAGCTAATGATGTTGAGGTATTTACAGAGGGAAATTTTGAAAATAGTTTGGTGAGATATGGGCATATGACTAACTAAATATTACTCATATGGATGGATATGGGTATAAAATATGTACACTGTAGTAATAAAAATACTTTAGCAGCGGGTCTAAAAAGTTAACTTAATATAGGGTTATATCAAAGATTAAATTGTATTATTTGTGCATTAGATATGACGAGTAATTGACAGGACTGGACTCTAATGGCCGATTGCACCGTTGTCCTGTTAAGTATAGAATAACTAAGGACTTCTTAAAGTTTAAGTATAGCTTAGTGTTATTCCTATTGCACACTCCAAAATTAAACAGTTCATAGTTAAGTGGAGATTCCGTCTGGCAACATTGCAAATTTAGCCCATAAATGACATTAGACAAGCAGAAGCAGTGGCCATGTCTGTATTGTCTGTATTCTGTCAGTCACAAAACAGAAAAAGACTGCCAGTTGTAGTCGTAGAGAAGTTATTTTTTTTATCGTTATCTCTGGTTGCAGCACTTATAGGCATTTTTATATAATTTGCACTTAATCTGCATAAGGCTTCTGATACCCAACAAATTATACGTGAAGTTGTAGGAACATGAATACCCATAAAATTGGCTACACTGTTCAAGTGTCCTACACTTGCATAATATCTTAAGCAGGTCAGTAATTGATTAATGGGAGATACACTGTTGCTCCTAGGAATAATAAATAATATTACAATATGGAATATGTGGCTAGAAGGAATGGCTTTTTGAAACATGTAACTGCACCCATGTTTTTTCATGGGCATAACAGTAGTTAATGGCTAGGTATACCGGTATTACAAATCATTGGGAAACTCCAAGTCCTCCTCAATTTCCACTAATAAATTCAAAACTGTGGGTTTTGTTAGTCGACATCTTCTAAAAAATGATAAGTTATCCAGATCCAGAAAAAGCTCCGACCTGTCATATATTCGTCTTGGATAGCCAAATTATATCACATCTAGAATGTCCAAATCGTCGTTTAGCATGATATCTTGATCCATTTTCGATATTAAACAAATTGCAAATAAACAAACATAGATTACACTTTGGCTTATTAAATATAAGGCTAATTTAAGCTCCCAACTATGAGGGCTTAACTTTAAGTAGTCATAAACTCCACTTAACCAATGGTGCAAACAAATAAACAATTTTAAGCCTGGCTTAGCTTAAGCCTGCCTTAAATATATACGGTGCAAACGGCCATAAGAGTTATATTTGTGCAGCAAAGGTACACATAATTTTTTTTTATTTATAGTGCATTTCAAATAATTGGAATCGTCTCTTTTTAATTTGACTTGAAATGATTTCCGACAGAGTCGAAATTTATGTGCTTGCAAAGACACTCCCTACATGTACAAATCTTCGAATGGTATGTCTGGTAGGTACCTATGTATATTAAATTCATTGACGACACTCTTTATTTCTCCTGTTACAACTTCATTTTTTAAATAAATTATACATTAGCCGGAATTATAACTGGTTCATAATAGTTGTCTAAACATAATTTAGTAACTAACCCAAAAAACTTTAAAGTAACATGGTTTGCCAACCAAGTATTTGAACCTTGTCTGATTGCAGTATAAAAATTAGTTAGGATCAGTTTTGTATATTGTTTTGAGGAATTCTAATATCGATATACCTTTTTGCCAAAATATCGTAAGTCACTTTCACTAAATTTTACCTTAGGCTAATTACGACCATTCTGCCACTCTGCCTATTACAGTTCTGTTACTTACGATAAAATGTATGCAGTTATTTAACCGTCAAACATTTAAATACGCTTACATATTTATGGATCTATTTACCTCTGCCAGGATGTGTATTTGCATATTATACTTACGATAGATCCATAAAGTCATTTTCAAGGAAAATGTCACGATAGTTTGGCAAAAAGGTATCGATATAAGGTAGGTATTTATCGAAGAATTAGACATATGTTTGTAGTTATTTTAATTGTGGCAGGAACTGCATATATATATAGCCACGATGAAAGTAGCTGTACCTCTTATCAGTAAAAACGGCACTAAAAAAATATTTTTTAACTGAATGACATTATACAATTAGTAATGTCAAGTAGTTATTAGTCAAGTTTATACTTTACACTGTTAATGGCCATTTGTACCGACTGTCACTTAAGTAAGGCTTAGCTAAACGGAGCTTAAATTTTAAGAAACCCTTAAATTACTTTAGCTTGCACCACGCAATCATATGTTTGGCTTTGTTAAGCCAAAGGGCCCTTGTACAGAGGCTACTTTATTTAGGAAATTTTAACTTTTAAGGTTATTATTCCTAGTGTCTTTTACTTTTATCAACCACAACCACATCAAAAATATTATATATTTTTTTAATTTTACCTATAATTTTCTGCATCTAATTCGCTTTTGTGTTTTTGGTTTTTCAAAGAAATATTTTTGTTCGAACTAGGGCTTCGTACTTGGGAATTATTGCAAGAAAAAACGATGTAGGATAATAAAAAAGCAAAACGAGTAAGATCCGCCAATTTTTCTGAAGAAGAAAAATCTTTGCTTTTAAGCATAATTTCGAAATACAAAGATGTAATTGAATACCAAAAAAACTGATGGAGTTTCGTAAAAAGGCTTTTAAGGCACAATTATAGAACTAAAATTATAAATACTGTAGATATTATTGGCATTAACAATGTATATTTTGTGTAAGTATAGGTACTTACTTGTAAGTAGCATACTCCAAATCTTCTTCAATTAGGTCCAATAACTGAATAACAGTTTGTTTAAACAGTCGAAACCTTCTGAAAAACGTTAAATGGTCTAAACCTTCAAAAGGACATGCCTGTACATATACTTTTCTAGGAAAACCATAATCGATTATTTCTAATACGAGTATATCCATTTCATCTTCAAAAATTTCCATATCCATGTTTCAATTTACAAATTTATTTAAAATTTTAGAATATATTCATAGAATTTATAGGTTATGTTACATCACTTAAATTTAAGTTTACTTTAAGCCTGCAAATTTGGGGGCTTAGTTAAGTAGAATTTAAGGAACCGATAAGCCTTGCTTAAATATTGGTGCAAAAGAAATTTAATTTTTAAGTAGACCTTAGTCCTAAGCTCTCCATAAAATCGTCGGTGCAAACGGGCATAAGATATATTAAATATTCTGAATGAATTGGGATACGTTAATGAGTTATTTTGTTATAAAATTACGTGAAGTTTATAATACACAATATGTACTGCATTCTTTTCAATGGCTTGGGCAGCTTAGAGGAACTCGGAGCTGTTCCGCAGCATGTTCTTTTAACCAAGTGCGCGACGCCCTCCACTGCTTTCCCCTTTCCCCTCAAGCACTACCATTTTTGCTGGGGTTTGGCGCTCCAAAATATTAGTGAGGTTAGATTAGATCGGTAGAAACGTAGAAACATCAACAAACTACTGAATTATACTGAAAATGGAAAATAATCACAGTAGGTATCAGAATTTCATACATATAGAGTAAAAACGTAATTACTATTTTCATTTTGTATTTAGGTTAAGTAAACAAACTGGCAAATATCCCCTAAATTCATGTTCTTTTCAAGGGCTCTCTATGGTCCGCCACGAGTTTGACGCCCTGGGGCTCGGCGATCTTGAAAAGAAAACGCTGATTGTAATAACTGCTTTTCTAGAAGATAACATTACCAACTTCAAAACTGAAAATCATTAAGATTATGGTAGGAATTTAATAAAAACACATTTAAAATATAATTTATACACAATCACATTATAATAGGAGTTTTATCCACACTTATAAAGCATATAAAGTAACCTATTATCCACTACTGAAATAATAAAAAAATATAAACTTAAATCAACCAAATTTAATTTACTTATTAAAATTAACATTAACATTTATATTAATAGACATTTCGTTCTTCGCTTTTTCATATTTCACTTCGTTTCCGTTAATAGGAAGCTTGTAGTTGCTTCTTGGAACAAATTTTGGATGTCTCATCTCCTGAGGAATGACTTGAACGAGAAGAACCTTGGATTTTCCTTGCAATACCAAGTTTGTTAGATACGGAGTCTTCAATATAGCTCACTGCCACAGCAGGGCTCTTCCACCCACCATGCCGCTTGATGGGTGTAAAGTCGGCACCTTTATTTCCCAATAAAGTTATTGAAGTGCACCTCATATAGTGGCCACTATAAGCTTCTGCGTTTGCCAAGTTCAAAAATGATGCAACTTTTGCCAATGTGTTGATTCCAACAGGCTGAGGAGTACATTTTTGATTCTTGTATCGTAAAAAGAATCTGTTTTGTGATAAGTTCTTTGGTCGTAGGGAAATATATTTTCTACAGATCTCCACATCCTTGATAGAAAATCCTTAATTTATAATTGAAATTGTAAACTTTCGTGAAATGCCGGTCTTGGTATCTGGTATCGAAACAACTAGATACGCGCCAGTGTCCTGTACATCACTGATTTTCAAATTCATCAATTCGCAGCATCGACAAGCACCAAAGACTCCAATTATTAAGCGCAACCTAAAATAATTCAACGTTTATTACTTAATACATATTGTCTAAAAAGTTAAGAGTTTTACCTTAATCATAAAATATTCTTTATCACAAGATTTAGTCAAAAATTCTTCAATTTGCACTCTTTCCAAAACTGCAGCTTTTTTCATCTTGTATCCTTTCGATTGATTCTTCAGATAACAGATATCTACGTTTTTAGACTTTTATCGCAACCTTCAACATTGAATACTTCGACCAAATGGATGAAATTGCATGTTTTTTCTTCAGATTAAGATTTTAGTAATAAATAACTTGTACCTTGCATACAAAACTTCATTTATAAACCACAAAACAGAAAAAGATTATAAAAGCAGTGCTGGTAACTCAACAGTGTCACCATCATTTCGTTCATAAAATACCTAGAAGTTAGCACAGTATGGCGGCCGCCTATCAGTTGTTATTTTTAGCTACCCCCTCCCAAGGATTGTTAACTGTTTACAGGATTGCTCGATCGCTCAATTTTGTCATCCGCCTTTCTGACGTCATCGAAGATCTATGTAATCGAATTGTCGAAATATACCTATTTTGTGTTTGTTATATTTCACATTTGCAAAAGAATTTTCGTATTTGAATGATTATTAATATTATTATTTATTAAAGTTTGTAATAACAGTATAAAGTGTACCTATTTCTACAAGTTCGAGATCTTTGGATCTTTGACGACGTCACAATTATGGATTACATTGTAGTATAGGGATCGAGCAATCCTGTAAACAGTTAACAATCCTTGACCCCCTCCAGTATATATTAGCTATCCAGTTTATTTTAAGAAATCCGTGATCACATCTTAATGTTGAATTTACGAAAGCGCGTATTGTTTCTCTTCTCTATACTAAAACCCCATCAGTAGAGGTGTGGACAAGTGGGGACAGAGAGTTGGATTTCTATTCTTGGGATTCCAATTCTCTTGTAGGGACCCATCATGGACTCATAGTCTTTGTGGGGATCATTGGGCGCATTCAGGGAAACATAGCACTCCAGCGCTTCAGCGCTTTACCGCTTCACGTTCGCTGAATCGACATTTTAAACGCAAGCTTAAAGTGACATAATTTTCATTAATTCATATTTTGTAATTATTATTAATAATAATTAATATTATTCATAGATATTTTGTGCGTAAACCCATAGACGTAAACCTAAACTATATTAATTTGATCGCTTGAGCGATCCAGAGGGAAAAATATATGCTTTACCGCTTTAATAAAGCGCTGCAGCGCTGTATTAAAGCGCTGCAGCGCTTTATTAAAGCGGTAAAGCATATATTTTTCCCTCTGGATCGCTCAAGCGATCAAATTAATATAGTTTAGGTTTACGTCTATGGGTTTACGCACAAAATATCTATGAATAATATTAATTATTATTAATAATAAGCTATTTGAATAAAGCGCTGAAGCGCTGTGGTTCCCTGAATGCGCCCATTATGCTATGATGGGATTTCTTTTAATCTGTGATGGTGACATATACGTCTAGGACATATACTCTGTGGTCAGTGTGGAGGGGACAGAAATACATGAAAAATGATGAGAAATTGAAATTTCCATAAAATGAAAGATGGCCACGCTTTATGTTGACGAAAATTATTTTCCTGATTCTATAAAAAATAATGACAGAACAGAATGGGTGCCACTTACTTTAACATTAGTAGAGTATCCGAGGGGTATGATATCTTAGTGAACATAGATTTGTTTATTCATTTATCCAACTATTTTGGTTGTCTTCAGGGGTTTCTATACTAACCCTGTTATTTTCATTTTAAAAGTTTAGGGTGTTTAATAATGTCCTTTTTGTAGGAGATCTAATAGGAAAGTTTTTGGCCCTAATTAGTTTGGCTCCTTTCGGAATTGGATCGGGCTTTATAGCGTTAATTCTGTTTAGACGTGATTTACATACAGTTGAGTAAATTTGTATTTGTACTTACAAATTTATGTTAATATAACAAATTATTTTTAGATTACTTTTTTCTTGGGTACATTATGCTCAGAAGCACTTAACTACTTATTAAAACACACTATATGTGAAGCAAGGCCACTAAGACGAGAAGATGTTTTTGTTGAGTATGGAATGCCGTCATCACATGCTCAATTTGTTTGGTTTTTTGCCACCTATGTAATTTATTTTGTTTTTATAAAGTAAGTAGGTATTTTTCTTTATAAATGTATTATAATTTACTAAATTTTTACTTTGTTTTAGGTTGCATCATATGAATAACAACACGATAATTGAAAATTTGTCAAAATTTTTAATAATTTCTTCATCACTATTGCTGGCTCTTTTGGTTAGCATAAGTAGGATATATTTGGAATACCATACAATTTGGCAAGTTTTATGGGGAACAATTGTTGGAATATTATTTGCAACATTTTGGTTTGCTTTAACATACTTAGTGTTTACACCTTTATTTCCACAGATAGTGTCTTGGTAAGTGGAGCTAAGCGGTGGTTGGTAAGAGATTTAAGTTCAGAACACCATACAGACACACAAATTTGGATTTTTTGTAAATACCATCCAAAACACGAATTTTAATCAATAAAATGAAGTTAATACAGGAAAACATGAATATATAGTAGTTTTGTAGAAATTATGTCAAATTTGTGTCTCCCATCATGAAGTATAAAGAGGAGTCCGAATTTAATAGGTTTTGCCTGATAAAATATCTACTGAAAAAGTATACATGGTATTCAGTTATTCATTTGTTTCAATGGCACTGTGGTTGGCATAATCGTTCGTCTATCTCTTTTATTAACGTTTCTGTTTCAAAATTGACAATTATTATTGACATTTGTTTTTCTAAGAAGTTGGTAATTATCGTATCGGAACTTTGTCTATGAATTGTAATAATAATAATGCATGTGTAATGAATCGCGAAATAATACTTTGTGATAATAAAATAGTGACCCAATTATTTATTCATTACACAAACTCAATTTTACGTTAAATGCCAATGTCGTGGCGAGATGGATGACGTTGACAGTTTGTCACAACAACTATAAAGTAAACAGCGCAACCAGTTGGGCTAAATTTCTACTAATTTCATTTGTTTTGTCCATTTATTTGTGACCATTTTGAATATAGAGAGTTCGGACTCCTTTCCTTTATACTTCACGACTCCCATAGTACTTGACAGAATTTTGTAACAGTGTTGTCAGATTGTGTATTTATGTTTGAGGGAGTAATTTGATTAGTAAAAGTAAATTTATTGTAAATACGAGCACATAAATAAAATCAACTTCTTGACCCCAACATAGATCAAAGAGTAATCAGAAATTTTGAAAAAGAATTAATGTTCCAGAAGATATCACTGATGTAGTTTTCCACATAACACCAAAACACTATACTGCACTCGACGCACATTTTGCCAACCAAGTTGGCATGATTTGGAGATGAATAAAACTAAACCTATGCTAACATTGTGTCCTATTTATACCTAAAATATTTTTCTACGGTTCAGTGAACCGTAGCGACCGCTCAGTGAACCATCGTGACTGATCAGTGACTTACTAACCAATAAAGCGGGCTATAAGGGATTGGACCTGTCACCATTCATACTATTTTTATATTAGCAATTTGCAAACTCAAAAGCATTCAGCTGTCTGGAAGTTGTCAGAATTCGTGTCAGTCAAATTTACATTTGAAATTGAAAACTCTGGACAACTACCATTCTTAGATGTATTAATAATTAGAAATAGTGAAAATAAGTTAGAATTTGACTCCCTAAGGACTCTCACCATTGTGCTCAACACAAAATTGCAAGTTTCAATTTTTTAATTCATCTCGCCTATTAAACTTCCCTCTAAATAGGGAGAGGTTAGAAAGAGAAAAGGCATTGATTAGGGATATAGCTACGAGTAATGGATATTCTGTAACTTTAATTGATAAAATAATTAGGAAACGTAAATTTAAAGACACTTCGAAATTCCTCGACTTTTCAAAATGAAAGAGAAAATCCAAAATTCATATCTATATGGATATGAATTTCTGTGGTTTTGGTAAGGTTTTTAAAGATATAGGTATGTCAGTGGTTCATTCAATAAACTTCAACAACTTTTAGGCAATCCAAAAGACAAAGTTCTCAAATATGGTAGAACAGATAAGTAGTGTCGCCCAACATGCGTTTGAGAAGAACCATAGAATAGATAGTAGCAATTGAAGATTAATTAGGAATATAACAAATTCCAGACAGAGAGTTTGGAAATTGCTAAATGTAAAAATAGTATGAATGATGACAGAGGGCCAATCCCATATAACCCGCTTTATTGGTTAGTAAGTCACTGTTCACTGATCCGTCGTGGCGGTTCACTGAACCATAGAAATAGTTTAGGTATAAATAGGATACAATGTTAGCATAGGTTTAGTTTTAATCATCTCCAGATGATGCCAACCAATCTCCAGTTGGCGAAACGCGCATCAAGTGCAGTATAGCGTTTTGGTGTTATGTGGAAAACTATGTCAGTGATATCTTCACAGCAAAGGTTCCAGAAGATAGAAAATATTTATTTACAAAAAAAGTCAGTTAAATATAATTCAAACCAGCCATATTAGATATTTGGCAGCAATATTTTAGATATTTGGGAAATGGAAAATAGAAATTAGAAAATATCATGGAATATTCACATTTTTCATAAATAAATAAATAAGAATATAATAACCTCTTGGGCATTTGGGCAGTAAAAATGAAATGACCCAATTTTTTCCCCTAACAGTATGCACCCCAGAAATTTTATTTATATTTGATATGTTTCGTATCTATACACTACGTCTTGTAAATAAACTACAAAATCTGTGTTTGGTTTTATAGTTTTGGCACTTTTATAGAGCACCAAATGTCAAAAATAATAAATAAATTTGAATAACCTTCATTTGAGTAATTTAAACGCGCCGGCATAACTACAATAGTAATCATTTATAATAAGTGTAAATTATACAGGCACAACACACAACAATATGTATTTGACATGCCAAACTGATTTTATTGTTTTTGAAATGTTTATGTCCATGGCAAATTTGATACCATTCTAGATATGATGAAAACTGCAAAATAGTAGAAATTGGTAAATGTCTCCAAAAGTAATAATCACAACCCTAATAATGCTTATATGGCTTGAAAGAGGAGTTTCAATGTGCACAAGACAGGGAACAATACAGGGTGTTCAATTTGAGTTTGAAAAGTTATGGCTGTTTGAAATTTCCAAAATGTAACAATGAAAATGGAACACTTGGTATAATATTTTTGAAGATATCGATACACCATAATTTAGTGTCACTTAAGTTCTATAGGAATACAGAAAATCAACTTAATATCACTTTCTGGAAAAAGTTGCGGACACTCTTGCGCACCATAGCATACATCAATTTTTTTCTTTAAATATTAATATCTCAAAATGTGTAACTTGTAGCTATAGGGAATGTCACATAAATTGATTCTAAAATTTTCCTTAGGATTAAAAAATTCAATAATATACAGAGTATCCCATTTAATATAACGTCCTACTGAATTCCCTAATTGATGTTCATGTTGACTTCCAGTATAACCAGAACTCTGGAGAGTTCTACATGTTTTGGTTGCGTTCGCCCTAGAAACTTTACCTTGTTGCCAAATTTTCATATATTTCGGATTAGTACTTTCCTAAATATCGATCGACACAGTTCCTGGTGAGACATCCTGTATATACAGTCTGAACCAAATTTGATTACCACTTCAGAGATATCAGAAACTATTAGAGCTACAAGATTTAAATGGGGAAAGTAGTCCAGAATTTAATGTTGATCAACATTCCGCTGAGGAAACGATTGAATTTTGTTTTGTTTCGATTTTATTTAAAAAAAACTTGAAATTGTTATTTTTTTAAAAACTTTGTAACTTTTTTATTTGTGGTCCAATCAAAAATAATCTTGAACTGTTTTGTTGATGATTTCAGAGAAAATAACTAACAATATTTTTTCTTACGGGAGTCATATTGGATTTTATCATTTCAATTTCTAATGTCTAATGTCTAATTTCTAATGTCTAATTGTAAATTGAACAGCATATCTAAAGGAACATGCAAATATAAATCTACAGATTTCTTATGAAATCACAAGGTATTTCTTACCTGTTGGTTTCCTCTACAATTAGTCAATTAGAGGATCATCAAAAAATAACTCGAAGAATTGTAAAATATTATCAGGATGACCAACAGTCTGAATACCAGAATTCGTGGTGAATGGAAAATATGTCCACGGTATATCCAATCGCGCAGTGTCATCTCTCTCATTTTCAGTTTCAGAGTTAGTCTCTTCATCGCTGCTTATTTCAAAATTACTTTCAAACGAACTACCTAAGGATACGTCAGCATCTGAGAGTAAAATATCACTCTCATTTGAATCGCTATCGGCGGCAATATATTTTCTCTTAGACATCGTGATACACTAGCATGAAACACTCCTCAAAAACTGAAGCGGAGTAAATTTCAACCTGGCTTTATATGTAATGAAGAAATGGTGGGGAATTATAGGAACTACCATAGGCGGATATATTCGAATTATCCGTGCTAAGGCCCATCAACATTTATGAAACAAATATATCCGTCATAAGCGGTGTTGGAGAGTTTTTAAATCACGAGTATATTTGTCATATCCACCTAAGAGGTTAATAAAAATATCTTGTCATCTTTCACTTTCCGTTCTTCCACTTCTCTCTTCACTGCTAGGAATATTTCTTTCTGTTATGGTGTTTGATCACTAGATAAATTGCACTGAAGTATTTTAACCTTTTACCTTTTTCCTTTTTGTTTATCAGAATTAATCATCAGCACTATCTAGTGGCACTTTTACTGATCTCACTTTATATTTTCTTTTTCCCAATCCTACATTTTTAATGTGATATTTAAGTATGCAACAACTTATTCAGTGCCTTTTTACTCTTTGGGTTGCTTGTGAGTGTTGGGTTTCTGGCAGATTATAAATAATACCTAAGACTTCATCCACTATTATTTCATTTTCTAAGGATGAATCAGCCTCTTTATTTTTTAATTTGAAATATCTTGAAGTCCTTGTTCACAATCTTCATAAAAGAATTTCAATTTCGTGATTGTAACTGTAGACATTTTATTTCAGTACCAGTTCAGTACACTGATCACATTTAAAACTTGATTTGTCTTCTGTAACTTTGCTCTAATTTGCATTTAATACATTTTTCGTTTCCTTTATAATACAAAACATATTGTAAAACCGGACCTATGTTTCTTTTTAGATTTTTCTTGTACATTATAAATATGACTCCACTTTTTCTTTTATCATAAACCTTTTTTCGGACCTACTTTATTTGTATATAATTTGACAAAGTTTTAAAGTCTCTACACACTGAGAAATGCACTTTCTCTGATAAACCACTTGATAAATCTCAAAACAAACAACACAGTATTTCATTAGATCTCTTATTCTATTCCAACTGGTAATGATAAAAATATGATACCTATTTGATATAAATAAAACTTTGGTTAATTTATTGATCTCAATACAATAATCAACTATAACTAAATAACTTATATGTGGCATAATTTTCTCAAAGTTTCAGTCTAGCTCAGAATGACTACTAAGGTCAAGGATATATCTGGTTACTTGATAAGGCTAGGGAAACTTATATTGTGACTGATATTTTTTATAGTGTAATTTTGTGATTAAAAAAAAATCTAATGGACATACCTACCACTAATACCTACCACCTAAGATAGTAATAAGGAAAACGGAAAGTACGGATTACTATTTAAAATGAAGATTATATCTTCAGTAGTATAGATATATATATAGATATATAGTATAGATATAGATATATGAAGTATAATATACAGAGTGTTAAAATCCTTCGTGGCATGCTAACTTCAAGTAATATTCAAATGAGAGAATGATATAGGGTTAATGTATATAATTAATTTACATGTCAAGTAAAATTTAACGACTATAAACAATTAAAGACACTTGATTTGTGGATATGAAGAACAAAAACACGTGGAAAAAATGAAGTCTTCATTAAAATGGCATTGTATGCATGTTTATGATGATGTAATTATTGTTAATTTCTATTACTATCACAAAAGTTACACATTTAATCACACTTTGTTATTTCATTCTTGATTTTGGGGAAATATTTTTTTTCTCAGCACCATCTAGACAATAAAAGAGTAACAGAGTATTTCCTGGCTTGGTCAATAATTGTTTGAGTTTCTAGATATAAAAATACTCCCTAACAAAAAAATCTCTCCATACTTATCTGTAATGTTTCGATATAATCAGGTATGCTGCTACTTCAGATGTGAAATATCTGAATTCATACAGTGAGGATTAAGTAGATTTTCATTTTTAGTTATTTCTCCCCTTCTATATTTTTATTTGATCAAGATCATTTACTTTAATGTAAAAATTTCATCCATGAACTTTAGGTGAGATATGAACAAAAGTTTTTGTAACAAAAAAATGACGTATGAACTATTTTTAAATCTAAGCGCCGGCGGTTTGTTAACCTAATCGGCCTCTATAGAAAGTAAGACATAGATAACTGCAGTAAAAGAATATTACAGTTTAGAGAAATTATTTTGTCTGAAAAAATAACATCGTTTTCCAGCATCTTGCAGAAAAAATTATACAAGTATTCAAAACATGAAAATTGTTGGGTCTAATAAAGAAAATATTAAATCTAACTCATCAGCAAAAACTCATGGTGTCAATGTCTTTAATATATTGAGTTCAATTTGTAATAAGAATGGGAAAAGACAATAAAATAAAAATTATATCAGAAATAGATACGTTGGATATATAATTTTGAGATTAAAAGGAATGCTCCTTTGTATTAAAATGTAGGTAGCAACAATCATACATATTACATCTACATATAAAAAAAGGGTGGCAAAATTTATTTAAATATTATTTATCTTAGAAGATGAAATGGGTACAGAGAATGACCTTCTAGATTGGGTCTAACCAGTCTATTTTGGCATTAGGCAACAATTTGCAGAGGAAACCGCTCTATTTAATATGGATGACAAAAAGTTAACGAGGAAAGGATTTGTATTAATAAGTAAACTGAGAACATATTTTACAATAAACCAATATTTTTAATGTTTGTAAAAATAATAAATTTGTTAGGCAAGGTACACATATTTTAATGTTTATTTTCAAAATATTTCAAGAACTGAAAAAATGTCAATTTCTAACTCTTGAATAGGTGATTTTAAAAACTTGCAAACGAGGTAGGTACTGCTTTATCATTGTTATATAAGCATATATTAATATAAGCAGTATATCACTAAAACATAACTTTTTCATTTACATTTTGCAATTTCTACGTGTTTTCATTATCAAAACACTAAATTCTTAATTATAAAGTGTTTTAATATATTTTTTATTAGTAGTTGCAAAAAATTTCATACCTTATTCATTTAGTAAAAGTGCTAGCCTTTTAATGGTATAAAGTTTATGTTCAATAAAAATTCATTCAGAAGGAAAACAATTAATAAATTATACTTATACAATACATAAATAAATTATTAAGTAAGTGTTTTGTTCAGAAGATCGGTAGTAAAGGTTTTATAAGTGAGATTCAGATCTATGATCAGATTAATTCTGTTAGCTAATTTGTCATACCCGTGAAATTGACAAAATTTGTTTCTTTCACCAGTAGGACTTAAAATTTTTATTTCTTTCAGGAAAATCTCGGAGATACTTTTATTGAGAGATACAACATTAATTCCAAATGTTTTATGGTTTGAGTATACAAATACAAGGCAGGAAGTGCGAGCGAGAAGTAGGAAGCTAGTAAGCATGAAATCACAATGACATTTACTAGATAACGGTTTCAATTTTATTTTACCACACAAGATGATCAGATATCTTAAAACTTTTATTTACTGGCCGAGAAAACGGTAATCTAAAAAGAAACTGTTTAAAAGTAAAATATTAACAATCAATAATTATTTTTATAAAGCAGCTTTATGAAAAAAAAAAACCAATTGTGTGTATGTATCTATTCTTGAATGTATCTGAGAAACTGTCAATTTTATAATTGTTGTTAAATGTATTATTACCATGAATGATATTTGAATTGATATATTGTGTTCATATGTTTCTATTTTATTAATATATTTTGTAACATTTTGTTTATGAGGAGTCATTTTGTATCATTATCCAAAAAGAAAAACTTAAATGTAGCAGACCTGTCCTGGGTCTGACAAAGTTTTACCTTGTTTTTAGTGATCTCTGATGCCATGTCTTAATATTATATGGTGGAAAGCAGAATAAAACTGTTAAATATCAGATTTTATACAGATATAGTTCTTGGCGCTCATAAATCTTCTGTATACTCTTTGTTTATGGTGCATATGGTACTGATGTTCTCAGACCTTAAATTTGGCACCTGCCAATATATTGTTTATTTTTTCTGTGATTGGACTGTTCCAGTGCATTTATATTTGTAAAATTGATTTTATTAATATACAATTTTTATTAAATATATAAATTAATAGGTATATAATCAAATCATAGCTTATTCAATTTCTAATATCAATCATGTGGAAAATGCCAGAAAAATGAAAATCACACCATATTTAAAGGGATGGTGGCTGTAAGATCTATCGCATTCATTTTTCAATTCGGCTACCTAGCTAAAAATGTTCAATTAAATTGTTTCCGAGAACTGGTAGAGACTCCAGTATAAGCTGTCTAATTGTAAGTACTGTACTGTAACACCAAACACATCATCATGCCGCAAACACCGTCAAGTCTTCGCTTAAGGTATGTTGCATATTAAAAAAAATAATAAATTACGTATGGTAGGAATATAAATATCTTTTATATAGCTCGTATTGAAAAAGGTGCAAACTAGCATCAAAACGCCTACGTAATAAATACAAATTTTTTAAAGGAAATTATTTATTTCAAAATTAAAAGGAAGCATTAACCCAATAAACAGATTCAAATTCAGGTGTATGCATAGAGATCTTGGAAATGGTAAGAGACACGAAGTCGGTTAAATGGGGGTAAAGTTGCGCATTCAGGGGATCAACATAATAGCTGAAAAATATCAAGGCTAACTTGATTCGTTTTTGAAATATTTGAAAAAAATTTTTGGAAATTCATTTTTATTTCAAATGCTTCGGTAATGTGGAATTTCCAATCTATCGCCTCGGAAAATATTTATTAAGTATTCAGATACCTCCCTTGTGGTCTGTCATGTTGGAGCCATATTTTATTACGTTCCGCTAAGGATATATCATCCAAGTATTCTTTCAGAGTATTTCTCAAAAACTTAAACAATGCTTTTTCTCAATGCTTTAGCTCCAGTTAGGCAGAGGGACCTTATGAGCCCTCAATTAATAATGCCAATAAAATAATTAACAAATGTATCGAATAAGAGGCGGGGGGCACAAATTTGAACATCTATTATAAGTTTTTTTTGTTGTTTTTATTGTTATTTATTTAAATTTTCTGAATTTAAAATGCATTTTTAGTTTGCTAAAATTGAAAAAGTAAATTGATTATGTTGTCATACCTTTTGCAATTTTGATATCTAATAAAATAGATACCTACCTATCTAAATTTACATTCTGTTGCGCATTTAATTTTTGGTTAATAACTATATAAGTTTTGATACAAGACCGATAGGTAATGTTATATGCAACATGATCAGAAAATCAAGTGCTGTTAAAAGGACAAGATTACAGGATTCCCATTTGAATAAGTGACTTATTGAGACGTCATATCACTTATTTAAATTCTCCATTCACTGGCATTAATGTATGTACTAAAAGTGAAATATAAAAATAGTTATTAAATTCTGAACGTGTGACTCTGCTTTTTCAACATTGCCATGCTTCAGAATTGTTCTTAAATTAATATGAAAGATACAGGGGGTGACAATTTAAATGGGGCACGTATATTAAGCTGAAATTATATTCTTCAGAGACATGTTTCTTCATCTAGTAGCCTAAACCACATATGAGGCAGGGAAGTAAATATATATACCATTTTATTTCAAGTTTTTCTGGAAAAACCTCTAAAATTAATGTACATATGATGTGTAGAAATGGATATGGTCTTAATAAACCTTTAAAATTATTATAGTGTCCACATAACGACATATCCTATATCACTTACCTCGAGCTTGGTGTATCAACAATAAATACCTAGTTGGTAGTTTGCTGGATACCAGGCATGTACCAAGGCATGTTTATTTAGAAATAACTCAAATAATCTAACTGGAGATCTTGAAAAGAACACACTTGAAATAAATCTAAATTATTTCATGGGAGATATAGGGTAATAAATTTACAAATGGTACAAGGACATTAAAATTCAAGGAGACGATTAAGGCAAAAAAGACTACAAACAAGAGAAACCAATATAGGCAGTTGAATTTAAAATACAGCTACTTCTGAACACAATTTTTATTCTTAATTATTATAGTTAGACATTTGTATTACAGACTATGTTTATTTCGTCAATTTCAAGCCAGCTTGAAGCCAAGTGGCTTGAAAAAAAAGTATTGGAACAAAACGTGCAAGTCAATATTAAAATATTGTAGGATTGGCTTGACTCAGGACTCAGGCTGCTTCAGATTGCGATATAAACGCGATTGGATTTAATCAGATCTAACTGCAGAAGTTTATATTCTTCACGTACTGAAGAATCACATGTAATGATTGAAAAACTTCTTTAGTGATCCTGTGAACACTAAAAAAGTAAACTTTACGATTATATTATTAATTAATTAATTATACGATTATATTATTAATTAATTTTGAGGTTAGGTCATTATAAACCACACAAGTGCAGGAATACGGTTTCAAGTAGGATTAAATAGGGGATTCAATCCCGTCTTCATTTCTACGAGATAAACACTTAAGATAGAGATTCGGTTACAACCGGCTTTAGTTTCAATCACACTTGAAATTGACAAAATAGACATAGTCATAGACAAAAAACTTATAGATACCTATTCTGTGGACAAAAAAGTCTATTACTATTTTGGCTGTCTGATGGAGTTTATCCCATATGTAAATGGATTAAAATCTACTTTAATAATCTTCCCCATTTTTGTAAATTTTCAAATTGAGAAAGAATATCTCAATCCTCATTCATCACTCAAACAAAAATTTTTGTTCAGAAAGAAGTCTTCAATGATACTTAATATTTTAACGATTCTAGAGAATTTAGGTTGGATGTATTAGTGTAAGAAAAGTAAGCCTCTATAAATATATTATAACATAATATAACACCATTGGAGGCATTAACATATTTTTAAAATTCTATTATACTGGCTGTGTAATATGATTTGTATTTTAATATATTCTTTTTGAAATATCTGTCAAATTTAAGTACTTACTTGAATGTAATTATTTCAGTCTGTTAAAGGCATACAAAGTAATTTTGTTCCCACATGAAAGAATTTAAAAACATTCTTCATTTTTTTATTTCTGATAAGACTGGGTTAAAGTAAATAAGTTATTTAGGAAATGTTTCATAATTTCAGTTTTAATGTAAAATTAGAAAAATGTATCCCTTTTTTGTTATTTCTAAAATGCCATGATTTCGGTTGTATTGGAAATGGACTTTAAGACCTGTGGTGACAAGACGGTTTAATATGTACAGTGTGTTCAACGTAAAACTGACGCCTCCCCCGCCTTATTGTCTTAATTTTAAACTTCATATACCTATGCGTTTTTCAATGGGTAACACCTTCCAGAGGTTATCTGCATTGAAAGTTATCGTGAGTCAATTGTTTTTCGAGATATTTGAAAAAAACGAAAAACCGAAGAATTTGTTTTTGGCCAATAACTCGCTAATGGTTAATCTGACACTTCTAAAAATTTAACATTATTAGTACACTTTTTAAAGACGGACATTTTGGCATAAACAAAAATTACAAGGGACTTTTTGTTTTTCTGTTATGAACCACAACTTTGCTCTTTCTTATGGTCGTTATTGGATTTTTATATCATATTTTAAAGCCAAAAATTCTCTTTCCAATGATGTATCATAAGCCTATAAAAGAATTTTTAAAATTTGTTAAATATTGAAAAAATGATTTTTTTACAAGTTTACTTTAGAAGTTGGCTGTGCCATGAAATGTAAATATTTCCCGTTCTGTCACCAGTGTCATACAAAATGACTTATGAATTGCGTTAAATGAAAATATGGGGCTCACAATTTCTCAAATGAAGAAAAGTTTGATATGCTTACACTTTATTTACAAACTCACAGTATTGCGAAAGTTGCATCTACTAGATATTTGGAATTGTATCCAGAGGCAGCAACCTTACAAAACATAATTACAGGAGAATTATTACTACTTTATTGAATTATGGTGCATTTGAGAATAAGAGGAACAACTATGAAAAAGATAACCATGATATTGATATGAATATCTTTAGTCTAATAGTAGTAAGTATTAAAAACAACCAGAACTAAAAAATGAAGCATCCATAATTAAGCATTATTAGGCAAATGCTCAAAGTGACGTCCATTTGCATTACGACACATTTCACAGTTCTTTAAAATCTTTCTCATAACTCTTCCTAATGTGTTTCCGTTTAAGAAGTTAAACGCTTCTCTAATTCTAGCTTCTAATTCATTTCTATTAACGGGTGGTTCAAATTCGTAAATTTCATTTTTAATTTGTCCCCACAAATAAAAATCGAGTGGCGTAAGATCTGGGGATCTTGCCGGCCACATAACTGGTCCATCGTTCGCAATAACATTTTGCCCAAAACAATGGGTTAAATATGTTCTAACTTCTACAGTATTATGTGCCGGACAACCATCCTGCTGAAACCACAATCTTTGAAATTCAGCTGCATTGGGTACAAGCCTTCTAATTGCTGGAATTATTTCTTCTCTTAATAGGTTTAGATATCGGTCCCCATTAAGGTTGTAATCGAAAAGAAACGGACCAACCAAACGATTTCCTAAAATAATTATACATTAACATGATACATTAATAACTAGCTTATTTATTCACAATATCATTAATGAAGATAAAAATACCTAAAAGACCACACCAAACGTTAAACCCGAATCTAGACTGCGATCGTCGCTGTTCCATCACATGGGGATTTTGGATACTCCAATGATGTCTGTTATGTTTGTTAAATACCCCACAATTAGTAAAACGGGTCTCGTCGGACCATATTACCAAATTAGGGAACTCAGGAACTTCTCTACATTTTTCTATGTACCACTGGCAAAATTGCAATCTCCTATCATAATCACCTTCGCGAAGACCTTGGACAATAGTAGGCTTGTAAGGATGATATCCATGTTTTTCAAAATTTGATGAACGGTAGACTTCGGGATGTTACTTTGATGCTGAACAGATCTTACAGATGTTGATGGACTTTCAGTTATTATATTAAGAACGTTTACGTCACGATCATGGTTATCTTTTTCATAGTGGTTCCTCTTATTCTCAAATGCACCATAATTCAATAAATTGGTAACAATTCTCCTGTAATATGTTTTATGCGGCTGCTGTCTTTCTGGATGTAATTCCAAATATCTGGTAGATGCAATTTCCGCATTACGGTGAGCTTGTAAATAAAGCGTAAGCATATCAAACTTTTCTTCATTTGACAATTTGTGAACTCTTTCCATATTTTCACTTTATAAAAACACTGACACGTTAACTCTTTCTAAGCAGTTTTATTTGACACTTGTGACAGAAAACATTTCATGGCACAGCCAACTTCTAAAGTAAACTTGTAAAAAAATGATTTTTTCAATTTCATAAATTTTAAAAATTCTTTTATAGGCTTATGATACATCGTTGGAAAGAGAATTTTTGGCCTTAAAATATGATATAAAAATTCAATATGACGACCATAAGAAATAGCAAAGTTGTGGTTCATAACAGAAAAACAAAGAGTGCCTTGTAATTTTTGTTTATGCCAAAATGTTCGTCTTTAAAAAGTGTACTTATAATGTAAAATTTTTAGAAGTGTCAGATTAACCATTAGCGAGTTATTGGCCAAAAACAAATTCTTCGGTTTTTCGTTTTTTTCAAATATCTCGAAAAACAATTGACTTACGATAACTTTTAATGCAGATTTGAAATCAGCATAAAATTCTCTAATGCCGGGTTTCCACCGAACAGACAGGACAAAAACAAAACACGAACTGTCCGTTAAACAGAAAATTCAAACAGTTTTGTTTTCAAAGTGTTTCAAAACTGTTGGGTACCCCAACGGACTTTGTGTTTACACCAGCCACGGACAAAATCAATAAAAACTGTTTATGTTTTGTTTAAGTTTTATTCAGTTTACATAGAGACACCGGACGTGTAGTTGTGAAAATGTGGCGCGCAGCTACTTTGAGGAATCAAGATGACGATTTATTTTTGCTAGGAGTTGCATATTTTATGCTTAAAAAGAACAAAAGCAAACGTCGATTTTGGATTAGACCATCTTTAAGGAAAAAAGAAGATAATGTGACTTCTAAACTATTGCAAGATCTCAGAGAAGATGATATAAGTATAGGAGGTGAACTTCGATCAAGTTTTAAGAACTTTTTAAGAATGTCAAGCACAGATTTTGAAAATCTATTGTGTTTAATTGGCCCTATTATTAGCAAGAACAACACCAACTACAGAGACTCCATCCCAGCACAGGAACGTTTTGCCATCACATTGAGTTTCCTAGCAACAGGAGATTCGTACCATAGTTTAATGTTTTTATTTAAAGTTTCCGTACCATCTATATCAAGAATTGTGCCAGAAGTATGTAACGCTCTGATCGAAGTTTTAAGGTACACGGTTAAGGTAAGCATATAATAATATTAAGAGTTCATATTTTAGTTGAAGAATGCTT
The DNA here is from genome assembly GCA_963924545.1 of Pogonocherus hispidulus. Classification (NCBI taxonomy): domain Eukaryota; kingdom Metazoa; phylum Arthropoda; class Insecta; order Coleoptera; family Cerambycidae; genus Pogonocherus; species Pogonocherus hispidulus. The sequence continues at coordinate 35,467,662 of OZ004694.1, read as the reverse complement.
TATTCCTAAAACTAAAACGGCTCATTGTAGATGGGTGATTGTAACTGTATATGGGAAGAAACTGATGCACGACTTGACGGATCATCAGAGTATTGTTGGGAACCAACTGTTGTTTCAACACTCGGCGGGTTGGAATATTGCCCATTGTTTCCAATTGTAGTCACATGAGGATATGGACGGAAAGTGTTGTGTGATAGTGGTACATCATATGTACCAATTTCAGCCTCGTACAAGAGGTTGCTGATCTTGTTCTGAAATCAATAATAAGTAGATAGTCATTCGAATTGATTTTGGGACACATATTACCTGTATAGTGCTTCTGGCATATGGAGTTTTTAGGTTCCTTATTTTTGCGGCCATAAGATCCCCAAATAGTTGAAACTCATCCACCGCTGGAGTTGTTGTCCTCATCTGGTAAATATTTCGCATCATATGCAGAACTTCAGTTGATTCGGATTTTGGAACTTTTGTAGCAGGTTTTTCTTTCCTTTCAGGTTTTTCTTTTATTTTTGGTGTAGAAATAGGGATTTCGGATTCTTTTTCATGTTCGACTTCATGAGCAGTTTCATTATCCACATCATTCACGTGGCCATCTTGATCTGTAGAAATTATTGCCTCTTCATTGGCAACACTTTCAGTTTCCTCTTCTGACGAAGTATCACTGTTTGCCTAAACAAAAGTTTCTTTTAGAAAACCAATCGAGATCCATGCATACAGGGTGTCCCATTTCAAAATACCACCCCCCATTAACTTTTTTATTAATTAACTTTTTGAGATGGGGTTTGCGCAGGTAAATACATAGGACCAAGAAGTTTTTCAAGGCAGAATAGAATTAGAATACAGAAAGGACAAAACTCGAATTTTTTAAAATTAAACCTTAAATTTATTCTGAAAACCCCTGAAAAAATAAAAAAACAATACATTTAAGGTTTAATTTAAAAAAAATAAGAGTTTTTCCGTTTCTATATTCCAATTCTATTTTGCATAGAAAAAACTTCTTGGTCCTACGTATCCACCTGCGCTAACCGCATCTCAAAAAGTTATTCAATAAAATAGTTAAAGGGGGTGGTACTTTGGAATGGGACACCCTGTATACCGTCTGACTAATCATATTGCCATACTTTTAAACATACAGAAAGTCGCCAATATGTCCAGCCACTCGGTATACGTAGTACATATATAGCATGAAAATATTGTCCGTATTCAAATCCACAAAAAAAGGGCGGATCAATAAGATTTACAATTGTTGTAGATACCGACTACTGCAGTTGAATGGAAAAAAGTTGCAGATGACTTCAACGCAAAATGGAACTTCCCGTTGTGCCTAGGTGCTATGGACGGAAAACATGTCATGGTGGAAGCTCCGAACTTTAGTGGTAGTGAATACTACAATTACAAGGGATTTTTCAGCATTGTTCTTTTTGCGATTGTAGACGCTAACTATAAATTTCTGTATGTTAATGTTGGATGTCAAGGCCGAATTTCTGACGGAGGAGTCTTCAAAAGTACCGCGTTCCGGAAATTAATGGAGGCATCTTCATTAAATATACCCCCTGAAAAAACCCTTCCTGGAAGAACGAAGACCATCCCTTACGTAATCGTAGCTAATGATGCATTTCCATTGTCTCCGAACATAATGAAACCATATAGTGGACATCATGAAAAAGGGTCTAGGCAGCGAATCTTCAACTATCGGTTGTCACGAGCCCGTAGAATAGTAGAAAATGTATTTGGAATTCTCGCAAGTGTATTTCGTGTATTACGTAAGCCAATTTTACTGCAGCCGGAGAAAGCAGATAAAATTGTGCTTGCCTGTGTGCATTTACATAACTATCTAAGAAGCAGTCCTACATCTAAAGCAATGTATAATCCGCCCGGTACCTTCGATATAGAAGATTTAGACAACGGAAGAATAATTGAAGGGGCCTGGAGAAAGGACTCTCAAAATATGGGATCGTTGTTGCCTCTGCGAAGAAAACCAAGGAATGCATGTACGGAAGCAATGGAAATCCGAAACGAATTGAGTGAATATTTTGTATTAGAGGAAGGTCAAGTCTCTTGGCAGCTTCAATATTGTTAATTATAGCACAGTATATTGATATTATTATTATTATACAGAGCCTGAACGAAGATAATGTGTTTACTAATAAACTTTAAAAAAATTTGTACAGAAAATTGGTTTGGTGTATCTTTTAAAATAAAGTCACAAAAAAAGAAAAACTAAAATGCTAATAATCGATTTTTCTCGAAGTACTCGGAATATTGTAACTTTCGTACCAGCATAAAATAATGGTCATAAAATTTAGCAACTTTGCCCCAATTTATTATTATAGTTTAGGATATCTCTCGGCAGAATCCAATGGTGAGGATCGAATTTGAAACACCCCGTATGTACGCTACCGATCACCTCCGCACATTATGACACATCCTGTAGATAGGATTCCTTCGAGACGAGATAAGGCAAACTTTTTTTAAAAAATATTCTAAATGATTACCAAAATTAACTTAATTTTATTTCACGTCATTAATATTTTTCTCGTCTCGCCTCGAGCTTTTCTCGAGGCACTTTATCTAGTCTCGTCTCGAAATTCGAGACAAAATGCCCTCGAGACGAGACAAAACGGCATACTATTAAAAATCTTTTTGTGAGGTTTTGGATGAAATAGGTACTTACTTCCATTAATGAACTTTCATCAAGTCCAATTTCTTCTGTTCTTCTGGGTTTGTTTTTGTCTCGGAGGAAAGCCATCAAATTATACCCAAACCATTTAGGACGAAAGGAAGAAGCTGCTCCAGACTTTTTAAATTTTTTGTAATTGCGCCTCTCTCTTCGGTACTGCGAGTTAACATTTGCCAACTTTCGCTCAACTTCAGCGGTGGACACGTGACACATTTTCCCTAGTTCTATTAAAGCATCCTTTTTCTTAATTCGGTTTTTGTAGTCCGCGTGTTTCGCATCCCACAAGCATTTAAAATTCCTGTAGCCCTCAATTAGGTTGGAGGTTTCTTCCGCTGTCCACACTTTTTTAGAAGAATTCTAGAAGTGCATATACTTGATTGTAGGGGTTATTATTTTGATATCATAAAATAAAATACTTACATCAAACATTGCGACTTGTTCCTTTCACGCACGAAATCAGACTACCACCAAAGTCACAACAACGAAAATAAAAACAAACTGGTTCGAATTTGAAGGACGTTTACAACAAGCAGACAAACATTTCTAGAACACACGGAGCCTTTGAAGTTACCGACATTCGCCGGGACACTGTTTGTGTTCGTAAAAACTCCATTTACGGACTAAACAAGTTTGAAAACATCCTAAAAGTTCTAGAACAGTTCGCAAACAGTTTGCGGACTTGCGGACTGTCACAAACGGACCGAGTTCGTGTTTTGTTTTTGTCCTGTCCGTTCGGTGGAAACCCGGCATAAAACTTTCCCCATTTGAGCGTTTTCCTATCTTTTATAATAACTGAGATCCCTATGTAAAGACTCGAATTTTGGACAGTCTGTATTGTTTTACATAAAGTTATGTAAAGTTAAGTTCTCTTTAATATGATATACATAATAGTTGATGTTACCATTGGGCGCATTCAGGGAATCGCAGCGCTTTATTCAAATAGCTGCAGCGCTTTATTAAAGCGGTAAAGCATATATTTTTCCCGCTGGATCGCTGAATAGTTCCATCAGGCGATAAAATTAATATAGTTTAGGTTTACGTCTATGGGTTTACGCATAAAATATCTATGGATAATATTAATTATTATTAATATTAATTACAAAATATGAATTACTGAAAATTATGTCACTTTAAGCTTGCGTTTAAAATGTCGATTCAGCGAACGTGAAGCGGTAAAGCGCTGGAGTGCTCAGTTTCCCTGAATGCGCCCATTGTTTTAGATGTTTGTGATTTTCTTCGGCTTTCAAGGACATTTTGTAAAAATTACCATCACGTAAGCCATGGATGGAAAACACCGCCTAAAAAAATCTTTTTACCCACTGTTGACTATTTGACATAAGGGATACCAATTTTTTTTATTTTAGTCACTCATATAGAGGAGGTTGTCTACAGAAAGTTTATTTTTAAATTTCATTAACTTGGAGTTTCATTATTACTGTAAGCACTTTATTTAATTTTTTCAAAAGGTAAAAAGGAAGTGTATTGAAAAAAGGAAGAAAGAATATAAATAAAATATCGTAGCAGATGTTCAAAATACCGTCCACCGTCATCTATAGTAGTGGTTCCCAACCAGTGATCCAAGGACCACAAGTGGTTCATGGTCATCTTCCAGGTGGTTCGCGAGACTGGGTACGGGACAGCCACACCACAGCTACAGCCAATGTTGCCAGACGGTCAAGATGAAATAAAATTATCGTATCCGATCGCATCCACAAGAACAAATTATCGTATTCAATTACTCTTATTTATTTGGGTATTATGCCACTACTGAAAAATACAAAAAAATTAATAATCAACCTCTGGGGCAATGAATCAGTGAAAGGTTGGTTTTTTTGTAAAATATGTTTGCCTAATCCAGAAATCTGACACTAACAAACAAATTAACAATATATAACATTAAACACATCACTTAAAAACGTTTATGTTTCGAAAACTTATCTTTTCATTATCAAAACTTTTAAGTTTGACTGCCGTACAGAATAGTATGACAGTTTGTAATTTATTTTGTATCTACTTGTATTTACTTCCATTGGCATATTAGATACTAGTTGATTTTCATTCTATTTTGACTTACCCATAGACAAATATGCCTATGGATTTACCTCGTCTTTAAGAATTGATAACCAACAGCTATCAAAATTTATAGAAATATTGGAGACACATTTATCTCCATTTAATAAAATTGTCGCGGATTCTTTAAGTTTTCTTTTTATATTGTTTTGTTCTTTATCTAAAATTTTAACTGACTCCCACTGTACCGTATTTCCATTTTCCCAAACGCGTTCCACAAATTCTTGACTTCAAAATCTTTCCTTTTAATATAATCTTAGTGTTCTCCGATTATATAACTGGGAGTCAGTTAAAATTTTAGATAAAGAATCAACCAATATAAAAAGAAAACTTAAAGAATCCGCGACAATTTTATTTCACACAATTTGACATGTTGAATTTGTAGCTTCGAGGTTCAGGAAATATCAACATAGAAGGCGCCACAAATATTTTTGTATTTGAAGATATACTGCACGCCTTTATCGATAAAATTGGCTTTGTGGATTGATAAGATCCAAACAAAAAATTATTCGGCCTTCCCCATGCTAAAGAAACTTGTTGATGATAAAGGCAGTGTGAATATAACGTCGGAAGGCTATCAAAGTTTTACCTATCACTTAAAAACTCTCAAAGAGGAATTTTCTCGCCACTTTCCTGAATTCAATGCGGCCGAATCTAATGTTATCCGGAGTTATTAGAAATCCATTCAACATTAAAGCTAAGGACCTATCTGATGATATGCAGGAAGAGGTCATCGAATTGCAGAATGATGGCACTTGCAAAGACACCTTTAATTCATGTATAAGCCTCGAGGAGTTTTGGTGCAAGAAAGCTGTTTCTTATCCGAAGCTGCGTGAAACTGCTTTAAGATATCTGGTGATGTTTTCCACAACTTTTCTTCGTGCCCAAGGATTCTCAGCGTTACTTTTAATAAAAAATAAAAACGATATGTGTGTAGCATTAAGCAGCATCAACCACAAAATTTCTCTGCGCCTGCAAATGCATCCTCAGAAATCTCATTAGAAACCGTTTTTACAACCTAATAATAGTTTGTTATATTTTTAAGAACGTTTGGGTCTTGTTTCACAATAAAAGTTTTATAAGAAATTGTATTTTTATAATTATATAACACATAGTCCCTGAAGAGCAAAGTTTTGCTTTAGTGGTCCGTCATCTCTCAAAGGTTGGAAGCCACTGATCTATATGCACAATTGCGTACATTGCTCAAAAGAGTTATTTTGGAGAACATCTACATGAATAATTTGGAAAACTTTTCTGATTCTATTTTTCATATTTCTTTAGTAGTGGGAAGTATAATATTTATTTACTTATTTTTGTCAGAAAGCAATCCATCTCTCTGAAAATTAATAATTTAGATGTAAATCAGTCACAATAGGAGTGACTAATTTAAATTTTTTTAGATTAGGTTAACTCGATGGTAATTTTACCAAAAGTTGTTGCTCTAGCAACTCCAATATTTTTACCAAAAGTAGGTACTCTAACAGTAACAGTCCTGTTCCAATGCAAGATTATGGGGCACTCGGGGATAATTTATTCCGTTATCTTTCAAGGTCATAAAAATTCTCTTTTGCCCTAAGTGGACAAAAATTTTAGATGTTTTCATAAATTCCTTTATTATTGTTTTCATGTTTTGTAATAACAAAAAATAATCTTTAGATACAACCAGTTTGTTATTTTTGGCTGATGTCGGTTTTTATACATTAAAATGCTGACGTAAATAGAATTAAGCCTAGTTATATCTTTTCTCTATTTTGTGCATATGTGCACTTCACCTTTTTGTGTATTTTACTGACGATATCATGATATGATGAGTAAAGTATGTGAGTGACCTTACTTCGTGGTTGAGGTTATTGGAAGACTAAGAAAAATTATGTAATTTTATATTTATTGATTACAAAAGAAGGTGTAAATATATTCAATTACATCTGCATTTTATTATTTTATTGTAATTAGTTGTTAAATTAGTTCTTACTCTATTAGTCATCTACACTACTTTCATCTGCATCTCTTGAATTTTTCCTATATTGTTTTGAAGTTGTACAGTTCTGATTCTTAAGTGCAATAGATTCTTCACTTTCAGATAATTCCTCTACTGATGTTAATCCCAACTGAAAATTATAAATATTGTTTAATTTGGATTTTGAGCAAGAAAATTATCTAAACATACATAACACTTATGAAAAAATCATTACCATAGTATACAAGGAATTTATATTATAAAATTCCTTGATAGTATACCAAATAAGTTACCTAGGTATTTTAATCAGTATTCATTATTGGTCTAAGTATTCAATAACATCCTAAACAAAGTGTAGTATGATGTAATATAAGTAGAAAAATTTGCTCTTTGATGAGAATGAAGTATGAATAATGTTCGCAATAATTATTTAAAAATTATTTTTCATTATCGGCCTAAAATATTTTAGGCCGATAGAGCATGTCTGGTTATCTTAGTACCCAAATTTTCAAAACGATTGGTTGACCCATTCTTCTTATTCTTCCAATACTCCATGATTCACCCTGTATATGTACATACATACTTTTTGGTGAAACCAGTGGGGGTTTTATCATAAGAGCTGCGAAGCTGCAGAACAAATTTTTGGTAATTTTCATTTGGTATGAAAATGATTCAAACCATTACCTAGTTTCAAAAGTTCGAGTATTCACTCCTGAAAGTTGTAGTTAACTATTGCCTGCCTATTTATGGATGAGTTCACCTAAATTTAAATATTTTCCAAACGGAAACTGGAGCTATCAAATTAAAATTGTGGTTGGTTGTTTTTATTTTTTTTTTTTAAGGATTTGTATTTGCAGTTTTACATCATTTTTTATTTACATATAGATGAATACCCTAATAAATGAACATCACCCACCAGTAAACAAACACATTCTACGAAAAATAAACTATATTATTAAGTTCAGTCAATAAAATTACAGCCGAATATGTGGTTGGAGTAATTTCATCAGTTTCGAGTTGCTGCAGCACTTTTAGTTCTTTATTCTTTTTCTAATGGCACAGACACTAACAATTACAAATATTTAAATTGAAAGGAGATTATGTAACACATCCTAATATATAAGTAGTCCTATGTTCTTCAGTTATACCTATATGTTTCTAGGAATTAAGTAAATAATTATTTATTACTAGACTTGTAGATATGGTTTTCAAAGCTCCTTGCATTTTCTCATTTACATATGAAATGAAATCTTATCTTATCTTATGAAATTCTACCCAAATTTATAAATTCTCTGAAGATACGTACCAAACCTTTGGTCAGATTACCAAACCCATTTTATAATTATTTAACTATTTAAAAAAATTATCCAAAATTTAATTTGGCAAAATATTAGCAGATTTTATTCATGAGTCATTATTATCATTAAGTAGTTCCTTAGAAGGACATTGGTCATATTTAAGAAACAAAAGTGGCAGAGAAATCGCTGGAAATTATTTTTAAATTCCTATATTTGCCTTTAGAGCACATAATATGTATGGCCATCTACACAAAAAAAAATTCATCAAGTTAAGTTAGAGCAAATTATTGCAGTTGTAATCCTGCATAATTTTGCTCCTGCACTATTTAATATAGCTTTTCAAATAAGGAGATAGGAGGAGGGAATATCTTTTTTTAAAAATGCTCGTAACTTCGGTTTGGTATAAAGTTTGGTAACTTAACCAAATTTTGCAAATTTGGTTTTCTTAAAGAGACCATTTTTTGATTAATCATATTTTTCCCTTTTTCTTAAAAATTTTTATGGAACGATGTACCAATTATACAATTTAGATTAGGTAAAAAGTAACAGGATAATGAAGGTATTTGTGAAAACTGCAGGTTTTTATCATTTTACCTGGACTTGGAGATATGGACCAACATATTTGAGTAGATGGGAGATGAAAGTTTATTAGTAACGTTGTGAAATCCATTAAAATATTTAAAAAATATGTTCGATTGAGAGCAAAATAATGCTGATAAATTAATAAAATACCTAAGAAATGTGTTCTAGGAAAGACTAGGTAAGTATTGAACTGAGCGACCACATCCAAAGAAAATGAGTAACCAATTAAAAAAAAGCTTCCCAATAAATATTTTCCAAAAAAAAACAAACAAATTTATAAAAATAATAAGGCCTTTTGATTTCCTAAATGCTCATCCTGTTTGCCATAATTTTTAATGCACTGCAAAAGTTTATTCCATGTAGAATCTACAGCAGTCTCTTTTTCGGCTCTTGAAATGCCAAAAATTGCTTGTTTTTTTATTTATAAAATCATCTCTTCCTAGTCCTTGATCGAACCAAATCCTTCGGCCTTCTCCATAAAAAAAATCTAAATTAGGCGTGGTGATCTTGTTGACCATGGAAAGACTTCCCTTGCCTATAAACTTTCCATGAATCCGAGTGTTTAAATAATCTTGAACATTTCTTAGGAAATATGGCGAACACCCATCATGTTGGAAAAACATATTCAATCTTGTTTCCAAAGACATGTCTTCAGAGGAGGTAGGTAATTGATGGTAATGCCAGCTTAATAAGAACCTCTAGATATTGTCTTAGCAAAATAGCTAAAAACTCATTAAATGTATCACTATACAATGCCTTGCCACAGAATGTACAAAATTTAAATGAAAATAAATTTAAAGCAAAATTAAAAAACTATTTCTTTAATAAAGAACAATAACAGAGGACTTTCAGCCAGATGCATGGGCAAATATCCTACGTTTCGTCTGAGTTTTGGGGCTTTATGATGGTGGAGTCCACGAGCCTATCAAAGTCTTCTAGAAATGATTTTCGTTTGCACTTTCAGATTAAAAGCTAAAACCAATTAGATGATTCTTTAGATTCTTTTCTCCTTAGAACTATCAAAATCCCAAAGGCGTCAAAAAAAGTCCTGTAGGGGGTGAAATGTGAAAATTACCCTAAAAATGATTTTTGGATATTTGGAACTAGAAAAACAGCTGAATAGTTACACATAAGTACCATTTACCTCAGAACACTGGAAATATAAAAAAAAAAAATTATTGATTATTCCATAAAGCACGGTGTTAAATGGGAGAGCTTAAGACTTAAAGCGCTCTGGTGAAAAGTGTCTAAATATTTTAGTCATGCTCCACATCTAACCTACTGTAACATTTTTATATGTGATCCAATTAAAAAATACCCTTTAATAACATTGTAGAGCAGAGTTTCCCGAGTCTGTAGGATATTTCACTTTTTCATTTGGATGATTTGCAATTTTTTTACGAATTTTTATTCGAGCGCGCGCATGGGCCTGACTAAGGTCGAATATCGCTTGCGTTATCCACAGTCGCAGATCATTATCGTCGAATATCACTTATTTCTCTCTTGTGTGGCTGTTTGATTTTTGTTTAGGAATAGGGCGTTGAAGTGATATTTTGTATGGATAAAAGGACAGGTGATTTTTTAAAAAATAACTGATGAAATGATGAAATCTGGATAAAAGTTGGAACAACAAACAATGTACGATATACGAGTATAGCAGTACATGAAATTAATATAAATCGCTCCACAACTGCTAACAAAATAGAATCATAATTTGGTCAAAACATTATAAACTATTGGTCTTTATTTATAAAAATAAACAATTACTTTGTAATTTTGTAATATTCGGCTTAAATTTGTAAAATAAGGGCGGCTTTTTGGGCTTCTTCAACCATGTTTGTTCCTATCGCCCTCTTTATTCGATTTAAGTTAACAGAAAGAGAAAGAGTTACAATTAGAGGTCTAGGATGAACTTCAAATAATTTATAATTTCCAATTAAGTTGCTTATTGTAACTTGCATTGTTTAGAAATACCTACTTCAGATTTTTAGTATAATTTCTTGTCTGATAAAAAAGAGGATATTTAGCATAAAATGTGTATATATATATATACCTGATATAAATTTGAACTTTAAAAAGAGGACTTGTCCGGTTAAAAGAGGACGTCTGGTCACCGTAGGTGCGATTTAGGTACCTACAAGTCAATTCGTCGGCCTTCGGAAAAATATGTTGGAAAATGTATTTATTGTACCATGATTTGCTAAGTAGGTACTATTGGGGCTTTGAAATTAATTGGAGATATATTCAAACAACATAATATGCTTCAATTTGCTGTCACGTTATATACAACTTCAGATACCAGTTGAATAAGTCATTTACGCAGCATTATGGCTTCTTCAAAACCTATAAACAAACTACTTCCCATCGACGATAGTCTTTATCAGCACTGTAAATACATACATGTATTTACAATTTTCCGAATAAGATGAAAATAACTTTCCCTTTTTATATTTAAATATCATGTCTCAATGTTTCTAATATTTTGGAAAAAATAGACTTATCTTAGATAGATAGACTTAAATAGACTTAAAATAGACTAATTAAAAATGTACTTTTCTCATTAGTTGCATTTCAACTATTTTAAACAAAAATGAAAAATATTTAAAACCCAGACAATTTATTAATTTTATATTATTTAATATTCATTTAAATAAACAAAAGATAAAATGTATATCAAAGCAAATTTATCATCATCTTCATCAGAAAATATCGGGACATGTGTCATTGTTGGTTGGTAAGGATTTGTAGAATTCCCAAAATATATCTGAAATATAAGGTATTAGTTGCATTAGATTAGCTTTCTTTCTTTTTTTTTTAGAAATTGGAACTGGACTAACATTAAAATGGATTTCCAGTTTCAGTCTTTTCTTAATTTGAAGTTCATTTTTTAGGGAATGGTGAATTGGTGTATCCGTACGTTTTCTTGTCTTTTCAATAAGTGTATTATAAGTAGTATAAGTGGTATTAAAAACTTGTGATTTATTACTTTAAGTATTGGATGCGATTTTAAGATAGAAAAATACATTCCTATCAAATGAAAATTTTTATTTTCCTCTGGATTCCATTCACCTATACACACTAATTTTACACACTGTAATATTTAATACTATGCATTAAACGTCATACAAACGTTGTATATGTATATGTAATATGTAATACTACGTTAATATCCGAAAAATTTTGTGGACGATTTGAGATATGTTATCTTTTTTTGACAATCACAGAAAATTTTTATTTTTATACGAAAGGATAAGGTGAGTTATCTCTACAGGAACATTTTTAAGGGACTATATTGGCTCGAAATGAACCTAAGTTTAGTAACATTTTTTACTTAAAATGCGATATCCCCTTTCGCCCGGAAGAAAGATTTGATCGTGTAATGCCGAAATTTCAACATATTCCAATTTGACCAAAATTGGACTTATCTCCTTTTTCCCGGACACCACAGAAGTGTCGACCTTTATACGCCAGAGGACGTATCGGCGGAATTGAAATCCGATTAAATCGTGCCCCTAATTATTATTATTTATGATTTTCATGTTACATATATGTATTTGTGTATTATAATATATAAATTTAAAAATTATATTTATGGTACCTGTTAGTTTTTCATATACTATTTCAACAATTATATACTTAATTTTAATAGATCTGTTCTTGCAATACAAGCAGTCCGGAATGGTCAGAAAGTGTCAAAAACAATCGCCCAACAAAACTGTTCACAGACGTTAAACTGACAGACATTAAAAAATGCACTGTCCGCATGTAAAAAAGTAAAAAACTGGTGTCAACCATCAGAAACTTCTGCAAGAACGGACCTAATCTTTGCATAAAAGAGAAATAAGCGTCATTCGACCTTAATGAGCTCCAACTCTGGGTAACGCAAGCGATATTCGACCTTAGTCAGGCCCATGCGCGCGCTCGAATAAAAATTCGTAAAAAAATTGCAAATCATCCAAATGAAAAAGTTAAATATCCTACTGACTCGGGAAACTCTGCTCTAGAATGTTATTAAAGGGTATTTTTTAATTGGATCACATATAAAAATGTTACAGTAGGTTAGATGTAGAGCATGACTAAAATATTTAGACACTTTTCACCAGAGCGCTTTAAGTCTAAAGCTCTCCCATTTAACAACGTGCTTTATGGAATAATCAATAATTTTTTTTTATATTTCTAGTGTTCTGAGGTATATGGTACTTATGTGTAACTATTCAGCTGTTTTTCTAGTTCCAAATATCCAAAAATCATTTTTAGGGTAATTTTCACATTTCACCCCCTACAGCCACCCCGTACAGGATTTTTTTGACGCCTTCGGGATTTTGATAGTTCTAAGGATGGGGAATCATCTAAAATTGGTTTTAGCTTTTAATCTGAAAGTGCAAACGAAAATCACAATTTGAGCCTCCGTGGACCCTACTATGAAGGTTAACTAATAGCTAATATCAATTTCCTATTTTAATGCTTTTTTTATTATTTATCAATATCCATTTTCCATTTTAGTGGTTTTGTTTTTTGCAGAGAATTTCTGCTTAACTCTTCAAACTACACGTACCCACAGTGCATTCTTTTAAACAATAAAAAAAGATGAAAAACAAAACCATTAAAATAGCAAATTGATAAAGTCCAAAAACTCGGACGAAACGTAGCGTATTTGTTCATGTATTTGGCTGAAAGTCATCTTTTATTGTTTTTTATTGAAGAAATAAATTTTAACAGCCAACAACTTTTCCAATACCTACCATATTTAAAAAACTTTAATTTCAACAGCCTTTTATTCAGTACAGGAATGCATGGCTGCCCTGAACCATGAGAATCTATTTTAAACTTGAAATGTTGAAACAGTCACACTTTAATTTTCTTTTTTAATGTGTATAATTTATATATTACATGATTGTGTAAATGTATCTTTTTATTTTGTACTTCACGTTGTTGTATTGTGATGTAAAATATCAATTTTGTACTGAATTGTTTTTTTTTTCTGTAAGACTTACCACAAATGTTTTGTTATATAATGTGGTCAATAAACACTTATACTATACTATAGGTATAATTTTGGATTTCTTGCGCCTAGTGGTGGACAATAATACATGTTAGGCAAGTTAACACACGCTATGCAGTAAAAGCAGCTTCATCTGTCCAAAGCATTTTAGATATAAATTATTGGTCTAATCTTTCTTTCTGTCAGAGTTTGATGAAGATTCATGTGATATGGGTGCAATCTTAAGAAAAAAGGCATGGATATAGCTGCAGTTATTTTATATCATAGAAAATTTGAAAAACAAAAAAAAGCTAATACTTTGGTAAAAAATTAACTAGTAAATTTATAAAGAGTATGACCCAGTGAGGCTTCGACAGTGCTTTTCACGCATAAGTAATTAATCCACTGATTTCTTTTTTGCCCTGTATGATCAAGAGCAGTATAATTTACTGTGCTACCACTTAACAAGTAACATTTCTATATTTGTTCAAATAATTAATAAATTAAGGTAATCGGTCTTCAACAATCGGTATAAACGTAAATATGTAAAAGCCTATCTTAGTATTTAAATATATGATTTTAGATAACCTGATACCTTTTAAAATATTATGAATGGTACTTCCAGCAATTCTCAACTGCAATGTTATTTGACGAATAGTTATTATGTGAGGATTAACTTCAACGTTTGCCAAAACATTAATATTTTCTTCTGAACGCCCTCGTCAACATCTCCTATATAAAGGATGATAAATATTCTCAGGCTCTTCTAGTCATCTATATCCGAAAAAACCTTCTAAAGGTTTGTGAACTGAATGTATATCTTAAGTGTCATATCATGTATAGTTTAAAGCCGGTTTTTCAAGCCGTATGACTCCGGCCGCACGGCGTACCTCATATTTTTAATACTATTTTATCCATTTGTCCAGTCACAAGAAAGATATAAACCTGCAGTTTTCATTGAAACCGTCATTATCCTGTTACGTTTTATAGCTTAAAACGTAATAGGATAAGGATATCTATAACTGATATACTTATCAATATTTATCATTCCATTTAAAAATTCTTAGAAAAATGGAAAAATGTGTTATTTTTTCAAACAGTGCCATCTACCGATCAAAGTAGTAATCAAAATAGGTTTGTTCGTTAAAAATATAATTACATGAAGAAGTCCTTCTAAGGAGACCAAATTTGCTAAATTTAGTAAAGTCAAATCAAAATTACAAGCATTTTTTAAAAAAGGCATTTTCCCTCCTTTTGCTCCAGCAAAAAATGCAAGAGCAAAATTATGCAGAATTTAAAACAAATAATACATAAAATTTACTGTCTACAAATGAAATATAATATTAAAAAATGTAAGTAGCTATAATTTAAAATTACTTTTGAAAATTGATTAACTCTGTATTTTACCCTTTTGCTATTTAGTTTTTTGCAAGGCTTCAGTAATGCTAAATTAGGTTTTTTTCCAATAAGCATTTTAGTTACATCGGAGGTAGACACTTCCCGATTTAATATATTTTGAAAATTTAACTCCTCACTTTTCAGCTCTGGAAAAAGGAGTAGCAAAGGAGTGCTTTCTTCGTTTTCTAATTCAATAACTTTTATTTCATTTTCTATATCAGTGAAGCAGTTCGTATGTTCAATATTTTCATCCTTTGGAATTGTAAATTCTATTCCATTCCATTCTGATTCATTTGAAGCAATTGGTATGTAATAGTCTTCCTCGTAATTTAAGTTAGTGAGACTGGTATCCTGTAATTATATATTTTATTTTGAACTGTAAAGTTAAAATATTCATCATACAGGAGATATACGGGGTTTCCTCACTTTTATTTTTTTCTTAGAAGCACCTTGACTTTTATCTTCCATAAGATGTATCATAATATAAAATATTTTTTAGTGAACTGTGAATTTTTATGAAAATGGAAACATTTTAAGAAATTAAATGTCGTTGTGACATTGTGAAAAATCAGATTATTGGAAAGTAGGTACTGTATGTCACAGGTTATTATAACATCTTTTACCTACCTAACTATTAATAATTACCTACATCAAGTAAGTAAAGTGTACAAGATTCAATCTCACTTTCTGTTGATGCAGTTTCCTTTGGTCACTTATTTAAATTTTATTTCGTCACATTTTTATAAACCATCTAAAAAAAATTTTAAGATGAGTCAAAATTAAGAGGTTCTTTAAAGGGCATATTTTTATTATGAAAATAATAGGGAATATGTGTCCCTAAATAATTAATGTTTGAGATAAAAGATGGTCAAATTTGTAAAGAAAAACTAATAATACTTTTTGCAGAGACTAAATCTAAAAAGTATAATTTTGAAAACATTTAATTTTGATTTTGTAAGAATTTGATCAGATCTAAAAGCATCTTTTTTTCTCTATAATAATTTGTTTTCCCATTTTCACTCAATTTTTTTCTAGCATTTATAGACCTTTGTCAAAATGATTTTTTGTTGTATTGTTACAAAAGGCAATTTTATATTTTTAATAGTTTAATTTTAGCTTTACTGACAATTTTCATTATCAGACAAGAACCTTGAAGAGTATACAGGGTGTGCTCAAATTAGTCAGTTCTATGGTTAAAAAGGAGATGTTTCCTTCATACAAACACAGGTCAAAAAATGCATCCAAAGGCTACTACACTCCTACATCCTAGTGCCAATTTTTTCTAAATAACTCCGAAACCAGTTGAGATAAATTTATCAAAT
This sequence comes from Pogonocherus hispidulus, assembly GCA_963924545.1. Lineage (NCBI taxonomy): Eukaryota > Metazoa > Arthropoda > Insecta > Coleoptera > Cerambycidae > Pogonocherus > Pogonocherus hispidulus. Next base: position 35,451,374 of record OZ004694.1, on the reverse strand, counting down.
TTGGTACCTTGCCTAAGTCTTATATGCTGAATCCGTTGCTGTAAATAAAATTTCAGAATTTATATCACATACATAACAAATGGAAGGAGGGGTAAATATTACCCCAACTGGTTTGTGCTTTGGCTTTTCAACTTTTGATTAGGAAATATGAAATTTCAATATTTTTTACTAAAAAAAGATACTTACACTCGATTCATATTGATAGGATGCATCGTTTTCAAGCAAAATAGGTTTAACTTGTGGTAACTTTTTTGTTGTAAGTTTTCCCTGGTTTTGTCATTAAAATATGAAATTTTAGAGTTTTTTACGTAAAAAAGGTACATACTCTTGTTAAACATCGATAAAATGCACATTTTAAGGAAGCATTTTTCAACCCATGTTTATGTGAAGAAAAAGTCCCCTTTTTAACCATAGAACACACTGGTAAAATATTGCACACTTTTTTCGGGACACCCTGTATGACAATTTTATCAATCTCAAATATTTGTTTTTTTTTACTGTCAACAGTTTACCATATAGCAAGCAAAGTTTATTTTGCTTGGATATATTAAATTTTTTAACCATCCAAATATAATAAATCGACAACACTGAAGGGTTTATTTGAAGGAGATGCCGAAAACAACTACTCCACGGAAATGTGCCCCGACTGGCATTGCATTACTTCGGCATCTCCATAGGAGCTGCCACTCATTCATCGAGACCAACTAACCAGGCACTGACCAGTTTTGCGCTTATTATGCACTCATCAGAGTGCCATAGGTAGTGGACTCGATGAATGAGGTTGCGATGTGATTGCCTAATGGGCATCTAACAACTAACAACACTGAAGGGTTTTTAATTTGCATTGAAGATCAGTTAATTTTAGTTTACTCTTGCAAATATTATATTACTTTAATTTCTTCAGTGGCACCATTGAACTTGATGTGGTTTAAATAAAAAACAACACCTGTTAATCTATTATATAAAGTAGCTATCTATTTAACCAGATGTAATATTTTTTGTTAATCTGCAGAAATAAAATTTAGTTTAATAAGTACTAAGTACTTATTAAACTATAAAAATAAGTGGAAAATCCTGTACTTATTCATAATTACATAGTGAAATCTGTGATTTAATTTAAAGCCTAGGAATGTCATGAATAGAACTGGTAGAATCAATTCTGCTAAAAGGGACATGTTAAGGACATATTCGCAAGAACAGTTCCCGTGGCTGGTTCCTGGGAAAAATGGAGGGGTTTTAGTCGGAGTAGCGGCAGACATCAAGATCCTGGTGCCAAGCGGTTTCCCCTCTCACAAAAAAAAAAGGTACCTGTGTTAATTACAGTGAAAATACTTCACAAGCAAATTATTGTACGCAAAACAAATTTATACGGAAAATATGTTGTGTATGTTTTGTACGCAAAACATAAATTATTTTGTCTGCATGAAAACTGAAAATTATGCGGAATAACTTTTTGTTGGTTTACACACATCTTAGAATGAGTTTCTTATCTAATGGTATTATTTTATTGTTCTGCACGATGCTATGAAAAAACAATATTTATATTGTTTGACGTTTTTTCATATCGGCTCTGTTGAGAGTTCAACCTTCGTGAATGAATAGTGAATAAGTGGGAATAAAAAATATTGACCAAAAGTATGCACAGTATCAGGAGAGGGGAGGAGAGTTTAAAGACGATGACTGGCCATTATGATGATTACATCAAAGGTGGTACTGTTCTCCTTTTTACTTCATATAAATACACTCTTGTTACAAACCCTCTCTGAAGAATTCTACAGACCGGGCTGTGGGTAACGTGGGCCGAGGAACCTGCAAAGCCGGAGCTCGTAGCCCAAGAAATTTCTGGTTAGGATCCTTTGGTCGTGGTGTCGACTGTACTGGAGTCCTTTCGGGGAGATGTATGTAGAGTCCCTATTAAAATTGAAGGAGATGAATAAAATGACCGATTTAACAAAAAAAAACAAATTGTATTACGAACTTTCCGATTTTTATAATTTTTACATTAATAAAGTTGCTATTTGACTCTCTCTCTCTCCCCAGAGAATCTCTAGTACTCAAAATACTCAAAATTATACTTATCAACTCTGCTGGTGCACCACACTATATTTTATATCTGGAAATTATTTGAATTTATTTAAGTTTCTTTTCCAATTTCACCAAACTGTTATAGAAAAAAAAAGTAATTTAATAAAATTTAGTTAAATTCTTTTGCGGTCGATGTTAACTGTTCTACGTCTCGCACTATTCTCTCCCGATGTCTGGTCACTGAATTCTCTCTTTCATTCGATCGTGATCTCACCGTCCGCGTCTCCAGACGCCACTCGGCAAAATCTTATCGCCGTTGCATCCGCTCGCTGCAGTCCAACTGTTAATAAAATATGTAATACAAGGTGATGGCACACTCTAATGCTTGGCTCCCTGTTTTACATGTTAAAAGCAGGCAGAATTCTGAAGCAACAGTACCCTAATTTGCACCATATTACCATATTCTGTGATACCTGTATAGCTCACGGCTTAAACCGACTGGCAGAGGTGAGAAAGCTGTTCTGGAGTGAATTTATTAACATTTGTCAAAAAAAAAATCTAAAAAAGACACCAATGTAAGTTAAACATTTCAACAACATAGTTAAAAACAGTTTGAGTTACAAGAACCCATATTGATACTGCCACAAAATGCTTTGATAGACAATCATTTGGGAAATTGAAAATTGGTTGCTCCCTCAATAATTTCACACTGTAAATATTGTATATATGCCTCTCCGAGTGATACATTGCTCATTTTGTTTAGTCATTTTACAAAAATAAAAAAATCTGGATTTAGAAAAATTTTAAATCACAAGCTAGCTACTGTTTGAATGGTGAAAATAAAACAATATTCCAGACTTAAATCAAATTTTAGTGCCTTTATTCAGGTACTGTCCACTAACCTCAACAGACATCCTCGATATTAAATGAAAGACGGCACTTTACGATGGCTAACTTAAGAGATTGCTGATTGATTAACGGCTAACTTAATCTTAAACAATGTTTTGTGATGCTGACTTATAACATTACTATAGGTTTAACAATATGACTGTACACTAAAGCAGTCTAGTAGTTTATAAAAATATGTAGATGTGTGTAAATAAACTTTTTAACAATTATTTTATGTATTTTATTATTGATATTTAAGCCGATTGTCCTGAATGCCAAACACTGTTAACCAGCTCTAGTCATAAAATATCAAGTCTACTTAATTTAAATGATAAAATATTACAAATGTAAAAACCAGTTTCATAGAGAGATACAATTTTCCAGCTAACATATTATTGACAGCGTTAAAGTGTTTTTTCAAATATGATTAAATAAAGTGAATTGTAAATATTTACGTACCCAGTCACACACATTTTTTTACAGTATGACTATTTATTAATTTTCCCTGGTGTAATTTGTAGATTTGTTTTACAATAATGGGTAATTTTACACTCAAGTTATTTTGTGAAGGAGAAATGAATTTGCTTTGATTTTAATATAGCATTTTTAAATACTATATTTTACTAAAAACTATAGGAAACATCACGCCCAACAGTTTATACCCCCTACTAATTTTGGTTTTATCTGATATTTATCAAATATGCACAATCCAATAGATAAATCTTATAATTGCTTTCAGCTCACTTTCTCTTAGGAAGCATTGGGTATATCTCCATCCTGTATTTTCAATTAAAATTTTGACACTTCTTGCAGAAGCCCTTATACTAAACTGCTGTGCAAAATTCAAGGAACACCTGAAATTTTGGTCACATTTTCACATTGTATATCTTCGGTTAGAATTAACCGATTTGGATAAAATTGAAATGGTTTTGACGGAAAATTCATTGGTAATTTATACAGGGGCTATTAATTACGAAGTAATTTGTATCCTATGATGTACAGGGCGTTATTCAACCCCCTTACATTTTTACAAAAATTTGACAAGCTCCCAATTCTTTCACAGGCGCTGTGGATTTTCTTTTATTACTTACATTTTATCTTTAGGCTCATACCCCCAGACGTTTTTGCCAGTTTTGATCTAACGCCGTTCTTTATAGATATACGAATTTTTTCGAAAAAAAGACAACACAACTTTAGAATTACAGCATAAATTAAAATTTCTATAAGGACAAATTCTCTATAAAGAACGGTGTTAGGCCAAAGTTGGCAAAAACGTCTGGGGGAATAAGTGTGTGGATAAAGTCAAAGTGGTTAAAATCTATAGGCTAACCGTAACTGCGATAAAAGGTGACCAAATTCTCGGTTCGTGCAGATACTCGCATTTTTTCGGTATTTTGACATACCCTGTATAGATTTAATTGGTAATTAAAAACAAATGTAATCCTTACGCACTATTACAGACACCAAACATGCAAACTGCCAAGTCTCATTCAATTTATGCGGTAATTCTAAAGTCGTGTTGTATTTTTTCGAAAAAATTCGTATCTCTATAAAGAACCGCGTTAGGCCAAAGTTGGCAAAAACGTCTGGGGGCATGAGCCTGTGGATAAAGCCAAAGTGGTTAAAGCCCATAGACTACTCGTAACTGCGATAAAAGGTGACCAAATTCACGGTTAGTGCAAAAATTCGCATGTTTAGCTACTTTTTGACGTCCCCTGTATAGGTGTAAATGGCAATTGAAAAGAAAGTTTATCCTTACACATCATTACAGGCACGGAAATGAAAACTGACAAGTCTCATTCAATTTATGCTGTAATTCTAAAGTTGCGTTGTCTTTTTCGAAAAAATTCGTATCTCTATAAAGAATGGCCTTAGACCAAAACGGGCAAAAACGTCTGGGGGTATGGGCCTAAGGATAAAATGTAAGTAATAAAAGAAAATCCGCAACGGCTGTGAAAGAATTGGGAGCTTGTCAAATTTTTGTAAAAATATAAGGTGGTTGAATAATCCCCTGTACATCATAGGATACAAATTACTTCATTATTAATAGCCCCTGTATAAATTACTAATGAATTTTCCGTCAAAACCATTTCAATTTTATCCAAATCGGTTAATTCTAACCGAAGATATACCGTGTGAAAATGTGACCAAAATTTCAGGTGTTTCTTGAATTTTGCACAGCAGTTTATTATTCTGAACAATCTGAGCAACACTTAACTGAATTTTGTATGTATACCTAATCACAAATAAAGTATAATCAGGGCAAGTAGAAGATAAAAAGAACAATTATGTATAGTCTAGTGCTACACATAGATTGCTTAAATTTGTGGTCTTGCTATAAAATTCTAAACTAGTATTACTACTTCACCTTCTAAATTGATTATGGATGTGCTCATTTAGTTACATATTCGTCCAGTCCTTCACCATATGGCTATAGCATGATGCTGCAAAACTGTAAATTATAAAAAATGTCTAGCAATTTAAATTCCCAGTATAGATGCCCAACACTAGTTACATATTTATAATAGGGATGCATCGAAGCTTCGATTTTGCTATTCAGCCACTTTCGGCTATATTTGTATTAATTCGAAGATATTCGGCAGAAGCGGACGCCAAAGTGAATTCCAGAAAATTCATGTTTGGATTTGTTATTCATTTATTTCACAATATCGCGTTAGGGATTTTCGTCGTTTGCTTTATAGTTAAAATTAGTGAGCAGTGAAAATGAGAATTGCCTTTTTGGAAGCATTACAGCATTTCCTCAGAGATACTATTTTCCGAAATGGGAAATATTTACGAAGAAACTGGAAATAGATTACTGCCCAGAAATGCTGAGATTACCTACTATTTCTACATCACAATATAAATAAACTTAATTTTGAGTATTAACTTGTTAATTTTGTTACGAGCAAATAATATAGTTTTTTTATCTTTAACTTTGTTATATTTTACACCTCACCTGAGAGTCCACTTTCCTATCACATTCCATTGAATTTTATATTAGCAAGGCACACAATGAGAAATATTGCTAATGGAATCGATAGTATTAATTGCCAAACACTTCAGATTACCAAAATACTGAAGTGAAATGCTTTTTTAATTAAAATATCAGTAAAAAATTCATTTCAGATTGACAGGTACCGTTTACGTAGTTGTCTTAGTGCGTGTATTAGAAATGTAATAGCCCATGCTATTTCTCATTAGTCATATGATATTCGAAACCCGGTATACAAGACTGGAAAACTAAAAATAAATAATTAAGTATGAATCAGCCGAAGCTTCGGTCTAACGGATAACCGAATATTCCATATTCTGTTATTTGGCCAAAACGCCGCTTCGGTGTATCCCTTATTCATAACCTGATAGTTATTATCATCTTCATGATATTCTTCTTGAACCGTGATACGCTTAGTTAGACCATGTTGCCACTGTTGGCAAAACATTTCTGAAATATGCTTTTGAATGTCACAAATATCTGTAAATGGAGTTTCTTTCGGGCTGTTTTAATTTTTGAAAACAGTCAAAAGTGATTAGAGCCAAATATGGTATTAATAAGATGGGATAGTCGAACTTTGTGATTTGGTTTAGAGTCAAAAAGTGGTTAGTGCATCTGGAACTGTTATGATACATGAGCCAATTATTTGACCAAATTTGGGAAGATTTTTACCCACCTCATATTACCCACCCATTATTCACTCTTACACGCGCAGTCTACACTTACGCAAAGGGTTACAAATCATTACATATATACGTTTAGAGAAATAAAACTAACCAAATATAATTTCAATTTAATATCAACAATTAACTTAATAACAAATTTAAATATTATTGAATTGCATAAAACTTTTTTATTAATATAATATATATATATACAGGGTGCCCATTATCTATCTCCTTACATGGCTAACTTTGTTAATAGTGGAGATAGAGAACTGGTTAAATTATCAAAATTGGGCAGAATTACAAGAAGAATTCAGTGCCTCCTTCAAATTTAATTTTAAACTTTTCGTGATATTTTGAAAAAACTGAAAATCGCCAAAATTTTTTAACTCGAATATCTTGAAAACTATAAAAGATACAAATAAAATAAAAATACTGTGTGATAGTGTTTTTTACGTGGCATTAAGCGGTGATATTGAAAATTTCACGAGCATCTTAGTTTTTCAGAAAAAAAAAAGTTATGTTTTTTTAAATGGCTACCATAGTTGGCTATGGTAACAATAAAAAGCTAATTTTTTTCTGATTTAAAAAATATAATATTTAAGAAATCGTATTTTTCTTCGTTTGTGTACATTTCACAATAACTATTTTAAGATGAACATTTAATGTGACTTTAGTATGATCTGACATTTATATTTTATTGTTGTTTACTGATCTACGTTTGTTTTTTGTTGGTTTTATAATGTATAAATGCAATAAAGCAAAATTGTATTCGCTTATTTGTTTAAGTTTAACTGAAAGTCAATCTCGCCTCACAGGCGTCACACTGTTCTCATTTATAAAATATGTATCAGCATTTTTAGCTCCCAACGACACCACCAAGTTAGCGTTTCTTTGTTACTTATAAATGAGCTCTTATGCTGTGAAGATCGAAAGTAAATTAAATTAAATAGTAGTTTACAATTTACGTGTGTTTTACTTACATCCACTGTAACCTGCCTTTAGGTTATGGGCCCAGACACTGTGTGCTAGTACTAGTGAATAAAAAAAATAATTACAAAAACGTAAAGGTGAAATAATTAAAAAAAAAAAACTATGGCGAGTGAATCAGGTGCGAGTGTAAAACGTAATCTCAAACTATTTAACGGTGAAAATTATTTGATGTGGAAATTTAGACTCACAGAAATTATTGAGCAAGAAGGTGCTAGTAAAGTGCTAAATGAAGATCCACCAACACCAGTCACCGAGGAGTGGACGAAATGGGAAAGATTTGCCAGAGGTACATTAATTGAATATTTGGATGATTCAATTATTTCACAAATTCCACAAGGTCGTGCGACAGCTCGTGAGATCCTGGAAAAGTTTGATAGTCTATATGCGTGCACAAAAGTGTCAACCCAGCTATGTCTTCAAGATCGGCTATTTAATTGTAAATTAAAGCCAGGTACGTCATTAAAAAGGCACATGTTAGATATGGAGGAAATAATCCGAGATTTAGCGGCTTGTGGCATGGAAGTAACTGAAACAACTAAAGTGTGGTACACCTTAAACTCACTACCATCAAGTTATATGCCTATTAAAGCTGCAATCAAAACCATGACAGACGACAAAATAACATTAGCTCTTGTGAAAGGAATGCTATTAGAACATGAGGAATTTCTAGAACGAGACAATGCCGATACCAGTATGAAAGCTCTTCATTTGCGTGCCTCCAGTTCAAATGCAAATTGGAAAAAGAACAAAGTGCACAGCCGAGATAAGCTTATGTTTAAAAATAAGCAAGTCAAAAAATGTTTCCATTGTGGTCGCAAAAATCATTTAAAACGTGATTGTTATTTTTACAAACAAAGTTTAAAAACGCATGAAAGGCAGAACAAGGGAAGAAACAATCATGAGGCTGAAGTATCAACAGCAGTGATTGAAGAACCGTTTGCCTTTATGATACGTAATGAAAATTCGTATAATGAAGAAGCATCCAAATGTTTCGTGTTGGACTCTGGTGCAACAGAGCATATTGTCAATGATTTGAGTCTCTTCACTGAACTCAAAAAGCTGGTGGAACCAGTTCGTATAACGATAGCGAAAAAGGGAATGGTCATTGAGGCAACACACATCGGCCGAATAAAGGTTACCACATCCCTTGGGTATAACGGTGAGCTAAAAGATGTCCTCTACTGTCCAAGTGTACCTACCAACCTCATCTCAGTGAGGCGTATCCAGGAAGCTGGAATGTCGGTGATATTCACAGAAACTGGCCAAGTGGAGGTCAGAAAAGGGGACACGGCATTAATGAAAGGTAAGCGCATGAAAAATTTGTATATTATAGAATTAATAGTACAAAATGCGCACAATAAAGCACGGGCTGCGGGCCACGTGGCTGAGGCTAATATTGTTGATAAAAATAAATTGTGGCATGAACGTTTGGGTCACATAAGCAAAGAAAAATTTACTAAAATTAAAGTAAATAAATTAGCCTTTGATAATATCTGCTTAAAAGATATAAATCCTATTGATTCATTATGTGAAGCTTGTATTAGTGGAAAACAAGCACGTCTCCCTTTTGCAAAATTAAAAGATAAAGAATACATACGAAGGCCACTATTTGTAGTACATTCTGACGTATGTGGGCCAATTACACCATCCACTTTAGATGGAAAGAATTATTTTGTAAACTTTATCGATGATTTCACTCACTATACCGTAACTTATTTGTTGAAAAATAAATCTGAAGTCTTTACTTGTTTTCAAAATTATTGTACAAAAAGTGAAGCTCATTTTAATATAAAGTTGGTTAATTTATATTGTGATAACGGTAGAGAGTATTTATCGGGTGAGATGATAGAATACTGTAAACAAAAGGGAATAACATACCATCTGACGGTGCCATACACTCCGCAACAAAACGGACTAGCGGAACGTATGAATCGAACGTTAACTGAAAAAGCACGTGCGATGATAAACAGTGCGAGTTTAGATAAACGCTTCTGGGGCGAAGCAGTCTTAACTGCTACCTACTTGGTGAATAGGGTACCAACGAAAGCGTTAAAATTAAATAAGACACCGTACGAAATGTGGCAAAATGTAAAACCAAAATTAGGTCATTTAAAACTTTTTGGATGTACAGCGTATGTACATAATAAAACGAGAAAAAGTAAATTCGATAGTAAATCAATAAAGGGAATTCTCGTGGGTTATGTGCCAAATGGATACAAAATTTATAATCCGGAATCTGAAAAATCCATAGTTGCACGTGATGTAATTTTTGACGAAATTACGTACAAAATATCAAGACAAGAACTTGATAACATGGTCAATAACAATACTGAAGTAAATACAGATAAAAATGTACCAAAAGGTGCAGAAAATATTTCAGCAGGGGGTGCTGCTGAGGATAAATCTGTAGAAAATCTCACACCGGGCCAAATGGACAAGAAAAGGTGCAAGCAAACGCTTAATGAAAAAGTTGTCCCTGCAAATTGCACTCAAGGTCAAACATCCTTGATAAAGGACGTCCCTGAACCAGAAAGTACGAGCTCGACCAGTAGTGAAAATGAAAGTCCATGTACCTCTTCGAATAAGTTGAGGAAATTAAATAATGAGCCGGCTGTGAGGAGAAGTAAAAGGTTGGAAAATAAACCAACTGTTTCGTATAAAGACCATGATTTTGAAATAAATTTGATAGGTGATGCAATATCAAATGACATTCCAAAATGTTATCAAGATGTAGCTAAACATCCTTTTAGGCAAAATTGGGAAAAAGCTATAAAAAATTAATTAGATTCATTAGAGCGTAATAAAACTTGGACGCTAGTACAAAAGCCAAGTAATACAAATATTGTCGATTGTAAATGGGTGTTTGCAATAAAAAGCGATGGTAATGGTAATTTGGTAAACTATAAGGCCCGTTTGGTAGCAAGAGGGTTTAGCCAAAGAAAAACAATAGACTATGACGAAACATTCGCGCCGGTAGCGCGTATTAGTACATTAAGGTGCATTCTTGCATTGGCAACTCAGCATGAATTATTAGTCCATCAGATGGACGTTAAAACTGCGTTTCTTAACGGCAGATTAAACGAAAATATTTATATGAGGGTGCCTGACGGAGTTGTAGTAAAAACAAATAATGTAGTATGTAAATTACATAAATCTTTATACGGACTCAAACAGAGTGCTAGATGCTGGTATGAATGTTTTAATAACTTGTTGATTGAAAAAGGTTTTGTAAATTCATCAGCTGATCATTGTTTATATTTCCTAAATAGAGGTCACGTTCTGAAAAACATTTATGTAATATTATATGTAGACGACTTAGTCATAGCGACTAGGGACATAAATACAATGACTGATTTTAAGAAATTTTTAATGAAACAATTTGAAATGGTTGATTTAAAAGAAATAAATTATTTCTTAGGAATCAGAATAAAAAGAGTCAAATCTGAAATTTCACTTGATCAAACTGCATATTTGAAATCAATTTTAACTAAATTTAACATGAGCGATTGCAACCCGGTCAGTACACCATTGCCTGTAAAATTAAACTATTCAGAATTAAATTCAGAAGATAGTTACGATGCACCTTGTCGAAATTTAATAGGTTGCTTAATGTTTGCCATGCTTTGTACGCGACCAGATCTCTGTACTGCAGTAAATCTGCTGAGTCGTTATCAAAATAAATGTAATAAAGAACTGTGGTTATGCTTAAAGCGGGTATTAAGATATGTAAAAGGAACGACTGATTTAAAATTAATATATAAACGTAATGATAATTACGAACAAATCTTAACAGGCTATGTTGATGCAGATTGGGCAAGTAATGAATTAGATCGTCGAAGTACAACAGGGTGTTTATTTAAATTGTTCAAAAATTGTACAGTGACATGGATCACACGACGACAAAATTCAGTTGCTACGTCATCAACTGAGTCTGAATACATGGCTGTATTTGAAGACGTCAAGGAAGCATTATGGATTAAGTCATTGTTAAAAAGTATTAATGTTGATATGTCAGAACCAGTAGCTTTGTATGAAGATAATCAAAGTTGTATTGCAATGGCAAATAATCCAGTGTATCATAAACGTTCTAAACATATCGACGTTAAATACCATTTTATTAGAGAACAAGTAGAGAACAATACTGTCTGTTTGAAATATTTGCCGACAGGTCTTCAGGAAGCTGACCTACTGACGAAACCGCTACCAGCACATCAGTTCAAGGAGTTGAGAGAAAAAATAGGGTTAATAGAAAAACATATTAATTAGATAAACCTATTTTAGTGTAAGGTCTGGCCAAGTTTTTAAGGGGTTTTCCTTGGCCCTTGCAACAAATGTTGGACCTTCGATTGTAATCTCCCCATAAAACAGCAAGTATGAGCTCATAAAATTTTGAGGGGGTGTGTTGGTTTTATAATGTATAAAGACAATAAAGCAAAATTGTATTCGCTTATTTGTTTAAGTTTAACTGAAAGTCAATCTCGCCTCACAGGCGTCACACTGTTCTCATTTATAAAATATGTATCAGCATTTTTAGCTCCCAACGACACCACCAAGTTAGCGTTTCTTTGTTACTTATAAATGAGCTCTTATGCTGTGAAGATCGAAAGTAAATTAAATTAAATAGTAGTTTACAATTTACGTGTGTTTTACTTACATCCACTGTAACCTGCCTTTATTTTTCATAGCTTACTATGTTCATAAATTATTTGTTCATTACAGTAAACAAAAGAAAAGAGAAAGGTATATTAAATATTATATTTTTTAAATCAGAAAAAAATAAGCTTTTTGCTGATATCATAGCCAAACTAAGGTTGCCATTTAAAAAAAAACTTTATTTTTTTGCTCAAAAACTAAGATGCTCGTGAAATTTTCAATAACACCGCTTAATGCCACGTAAAAAACACTACACACAGTATTTTTATTTTATTTGTATCTTTTATAGTTTTCGAGATATTCGAGTTTAAAAATTTTGGCCTTTTCAGTTTTTCCAAAATATCTCGAAAAGTTAAAAATTAAAATTAAATCTGAAGGAGGCACTGAATTCCTCTTGTAATTCTGCCCAATTTTGCTAATTTAAACAATTCTCTATCTCCACTATCAACAAAGTTACCCATGTAAGGAGAGATAATGGGCACCTTGTATATATATATATATTTATATATTTATTAAATAACATTAAAGCTTTTTCTATAACAACAGACAAAATAATTGCACATTTTTTATAGAAAATTGACCAACATTATTGCATTATTTAATATTAATATAATAAAGAATATCAGTTTATAAATATATATAATGAAAAACTCAATAATAATAATAATAAAAAAAACATATTTCTTAAAGGATCGATGCTAATAAATATTAATGGGAAAATATGAAATTATTTAGTGGGTATATCCACACAATATATTATATTGTCTTTGAAGTGTTCTTCTGGAATGACTATTATTCAATATTAAAAATTATATTTAAAATTCCTAAACTTTTGTTTCATTTACACATTAGATTATATATGTATTACGGAATCTGAAATATTTTTATATGAATTATATCTCAATTTTTATACAATAATAATTGCTTATTTCTGTGAAACACTACACCATTACAAATATAAAAATAAAATTACGTAAGTATATCCAAAAATGCCCTTGGAACTTTGCCTTGTTGGCTTCCTTGTTTACCCATTACATAATCTTCATTTGATATTTCTCTTATCAATATAATCTAAAAAATAAAAAATATATTACCTATGTAAAAAGTGATCTTTAACCACACAAATAAATCTATTTCCAAACGTACTCTTAGATATTTTCAATCCAACACATATGAAAATTAAAATCGATCTCGGGAAATTCAAGACCATGATCAACACATATATCATATGACCGATATCAATTGGTGTCAATACATCGTCTATTTTTATCCAGGTTTGTCAGTTGTTTAGGTGGGTTTGGTAATTATATCAGACTGCTTTGATTAATCTACATCTTTTGTTTATAATAGTTAGAAGTAAATCTGGATTGCCGGATATTGAAGTCTGATCGATCCAAAGAACACCAAAACACTATACTGCAAACGACGCGCATTTCCCCAACCAAGTTGGTATCATCTGGAGATGATTAAAACTGTCATCAGTTTTAATCAATCATCAGTGATCAGTTTTAATCTTCTTTAGATGATGCCAACTTAGTTGGCGGAACGCGCGTCGAGTGCAGTATAGTATTTTGGTGTTATGTGGAAAACTATGTCAGTGTTATCTTCACACCAAAGGTTCCAACCGCTTTGAACGATCCAAAAAAAATAATTTGCTCGAAGAATTTTCGCCAACTAAAGTCCGTATAAAATGTATACAAAGTTCACTGACCGCCTAAAGGAACAATCGCTACTGTCACATGCAATTTTCAAATTTCTCAATATTCAATTAAAATATCAAATTCCACAAAACAATATACAAGAGTTGTATATATTATTTATGAATGTCATAAAAGAAATACAATAATTTAGTATAGGCCAATATTTTAGCTATTTTTACATTTACTTTGAAAATATTTCGTCTACTTTATTATGACAATTCTGTAAACATTTATCTTAATAGTTAAAAGCGGCAACGCCACTCAGCTCGTTCTCGTCAAACAGCATATACCTCTTGTTAACTTATAGGAAATGACATGCTATCTTTTTTCATTCGGCAGAATACATGAGTGCTCTGGCCTGGCAATGGTTGGAAATGTTTCGCGCGCGTTTTTTATTGCAATTATTGTCGTTCGGTTATTTAAATAAGTATTAAATAAATATTATAGTAAATATTTTAATAAATTATTCGACATTGGTGCAGTACAACTGGAAATAAGTGATTTAATAGTGCAACCCATATAAGGAATACGTAAGTATCTACTTTTTACTATAATAGGCAAATCGTTTGACGTTAAGTATAGAGTTGAATTTTTCAGTAATTTCAATTTCCATAAGACGTGTGTAGATATTCACGATTGTGTCGTGCTGTTTTACTGTGATCGTGATACAATATAATATCAGTGAACGATGGAAAGTATTTCAGGGCCGTCATCTGCCGCAGATACAAAATGTGGGCCCTATCAAAAGGTAGCCGAGAAGAAAATTATTTTACGAGTATTTTACTGCATGCAGAGAGATCATCCTCATCGCGACAAGGATGAATTAGTGGATATGTGTTCGGATTATACAGAAGCATCAAAGGCAAGCATATACACACTTTTAAGAGAAGAAAAGATACATGGAAGTGTACAGCCATCGAAACTAAAAAGCGGTCGAAATAAGATTGTAGTGGAAGAAGATGCAAAAAATGCGATACGTAGAATGGTCCACGGTTTCTTTACAAAGAACAAATTGCCAACTTTAGATAATAAGGTGCTGTAAAGTATAAGAGAAAATGATATTATACCTAAAATGTGCAAGGCTAGTCTGGCAAAAATTTTGAAAGACATGAATTTTACGTATGGAAAACTAGACAGGAAGAGTATTCTCATAGAAAGATATGAAATAGTTGCTTGGCGGATGGATTATCTTCGAAAAATAAAAATGCTTCGAAACGAAGGGCGGAAAATTTATTAGACTGATGAAACATGGGCCTACGAAGGATATACTGTGAAGAGAGTCTTTTATTTCGTTTATTTAACGTTGGTCTATTTCCGCGACTAAGGCCAATCACCGACGGCAGGAGACGAGCAACCCCCAACTTGAAAATTTTGCCGAACCCCCACTTTTTATAGCAGGGTAGGGACCTTTTACTTGCCTATCATTTCAGGGATATACGTTTTTACATCTTATCCAAGGCATGGTACGTTTTCTATGCAAACCTCGCCTAAATTACAGGCCTATGTACAGGCCACTAGAAGATGCGGGCAGGCACCGCGGGACTTCCCTGCATGGTCACCCATCCAAGTACTAAACGTGGCCGACTTTGCTTGGCATTCATATCGATAATATGAACACCAAGTTGCTACCATGGCTTGCCCTTGTGAAGAGAGTCTCGTAGGATGGAAACATGAAAAATGCACGGCAAGCTGTGATTGAAGGCTGGACAACTGGTTTAAAAATGCCATCTGGAAAAGGTCGCCGTTTAATCATAACACTTATTAAAAGTGATAGTGGATTTTTACCTAATGGAGAATTGATATTTCAATGCAAGAAGACCGGAAACTACCACGAGGAAATGAATTCCGAAGTTTACGAGAAATGGTTTGCCAGCCTACTTAAACATTTGGAATCAGGCAGTGTCGTTGTTATGGATAATGCCCCTTATCATAGCCGAAAATGTGAAGAAACACCCCAACAATCGTGGACAAATTATTGCAAGTTGCTAAGGTACATGTAGTCGCAGTGTTGAGATTATCTCCTTATCACTGCAAATTGAATCCCATAGAATTGATCTGGGCACAAGTAAAAGGGGAAGTGGTAAGGAATCGAACTTTTAAATTAGCTGACGTAGAGAGCCATCTTCGAGGAGCAATGGAAAAAGTCACAGCAGAAAATTGGCAGAAGTGTATTAATCACTTGATGAAAGAAGTACAGAGAATGTGGGATGTGGATTTTGCGGATAATCAAGCCATAGAACCCATTGTGATTAATATTGGAAATGGTGATAGCGACAGTGAAGATGAAGTGGAAAGTGACAGAGTGGTTTTCTAAGTTTTGTTAACAATATGTGATAACAGTGATAGTGGTGAGTTATAGTGTTAATAAAGTGAAAATAGTGACGAGTGGTAGAAATAGTGATACGGAACTGAAAATATCAAAATGTTTTCAATTATTACAAATGGCGGTCATAGTGATGGTGATGCTAAACATAGTGATATTAATTACCCGTTTTTAAGGTATTGCGGTTGTTTGTTAATTTATTATTCCTTCGATGATTTTCATTTGTTTTGATATTTTTTGTTGAGAATTTTTTGCTTTATTTTGGAATGTAATTTATTTTTGTTTCTTGTGGGAAATATAGCTACTGGCGAACCACCCACTAAAAAATGGTGGTAACGCGCCGAAAGCAACACTTCATGAGTGGTGTGGAAACTTGCATTCAATATCAGCTGTAGTGTTTAAAGTATGCATATAAAAACGTTCTACTTTGGACCCCCTCAAAAAAAATGCCTACGCCCATGACTAGCGCTGATCTTCGCCGTTTTGCCGGTCAGTGAACTTTATATACATTTTATACGGACTGTACTATGATTAATTTGGTTTTCAGAGATGTTTTATTTACTTTTGCATTTGCACTTTTTGTTCAACATTTTGGCAATATTAATGTTTCTAGGGCTTACAAAAATTAAGGAAAACATACATTTTCGTACATATATGTAGAGTAAACCCTTTTAATTTATTTAAGAAAATGCCACATTCCCTTACGTTTAGTTGCCATAACATTAAAATTTTAAATTTATGAAAAAAACCAGTCTGTTTCTTCGATTTCGTTCATTTATTGCCGATTTAGTACCTATATATTTAGTTGCGTTTCTTGAGTTAACAAAACATGTTAGAAATTTAAGACGTTTACAATAAAATTAAATACAGTGTGGTTACATAAAGTTATTTTTACTGTTTTTTAAGTTAAATACTTGGATTCAATTTCTTTTTTAAAATTTCTGAGGATTTATTAGTTTCTTTAAGTCAATTTCCATTCAGATGTGTTATGGTTTTTGGTTTAAAAATATTTATGAATTTAAAAGTGGATTTTTTTTGTAATAAGAAAATTATGTAGTAACACAAGCGATAATTATAAAGGAAATTTAATGCCCATAGTGACATTTGATAATAATTTTAAGTGACAATCATTAATCTCTAAATGATAACTGATAATAAGTACTGATTGATATATAGTGTCAGTTTGTGTTAGCATTTTTATAAAATCAAATAAACTCAGTTAAACATATGTTCTTCTTTAATTTTTATCTATATGTATGTAATATGTAACCTTGCTATTAATTTAGACAAAAAAATTAATGATATCTAAATAGGTTCCTATTATTAGTCAATACAAGTTTATAACTCCTATTACCTTTCCTATACCTAAAACTCATGCTTTTCGAGTTAATAAACCTTTCATGGACCAAAGTGCTATTGTAAGAGATTTCAACAGATTTTCTTAAAGAGTGCTTTGGCAATTGTTTTACAATGATAAATATGTCAAATTTAACACCTATTGCTCATGTCTAACAGTTCGTAGTACATACTAGCTGCCATTACTATTACACGATATACTTTATGTGATTGGTGAATGCAGAGGAAATTGTCTTTTGGCATTGCAATCAGCACTTTCCTCAAATAAGGCAAACCGCTTAACCAAATCGACTGTAACAGGAACTTCTCTGACAATGTGCTTTTTTGCTTTTTGCAATGTGCTTTTTTTATGGACGAATCCACTTTTCATAATAATGGATTATCAAATATTAAGAATCGTCATCATTATGCGGATAGCAATCCCATTTAACGCCTACATATTTTCAGAATAGATGGTCTCGTTATTGACTGGGGTGGATTATTAGGGCACTTTGTCATTGATCCACATTTCTTTAATGTTTCTTTAAATGAGGAAACATTATTATTTTCAGGGTCATGATTTACCAAATTTATTGAAAGATGTTCCCCTCAACACGGTGCAACATTTGTAGCTGCAGCATGATCGCGCTCAACCACATAATTTTGGACACATAAAAAATTTGCCGGAAGATGGGTTGGCAGTGGCGGCCCTGTTATAGGTCAGCAAGATCTCCTGATCTTATCCCATGCGACCTGTCAAAAATGGTGGCTGTGGGCACACAAACAGTAAAAATATTATACTTATACGTGACTGTTGATCATTTGGTGGCCTGATTGTGCTGTATTTTGATTGAATTAAATCATATTGAATTTTCTCAGACGAGTAGGTGTATTTTTAAACAAAAATGCCTGCTAAGTGCTTGGTAATCTATTGTGGAAACCGTTCCAATAGGGACTCCCAAAAAGTGCAGATTTTCCGATAATAAACTGTAAAAATTCACTCTGTATCTGAAAAACCAATAACATCCACAAAACTTCTGAAAAAGCACCGTTTAATCCAGTTTAATCACACTAAACAATCACAAAGAAACAAAACACTCTACACTGTTTGCCCACAATGGGCATTTTATGTCATGTGGTTTGGAATGCCTAATTGTCTACACTTTACCTTCAACAGTAGAAAATATGCCTGGGCACAAAATAAATTTAGTAAATGTGAAACAGTCATACCTTATGCACCATTAATTTTGTTTAGATGAAAATGGTAATAATATTGAGCATTTACCGTAATTTTTTTGTTATATCTCCCTTATTGTTTTTTATATGTTCTTATTTGTATTATACTCGTATACGTATGTTTAGTTTTTTAAGTACTGCCTTTAATTTGTTCTTGAAATGTTAGCTTTACATCAAATTAAATCATATAACAAACCGGTAGATACTTTATTAGCTATTTAAGATTAGCATTATAAATATTTCATATTTCTAATTTGAATGATGAGCATGTATGAATTATAATGAGTTTAATGAGAGTAATAAAGGGGATATTAAATAATTGAAAAAGCATCATTTATACGTGTGTGGTAACTAACGACTAAGAAATTTGAGGAACTAACAGTATAAGAGGGCCTACGAAACATTTTTTCATAATATTTAATGGCAAAATAAAAATAAGTTCTCTGGTCCATAAAAAGTCGAGTAACTTGAAAAGTATGTGTTTTAGAAAGTATGTGTTCGAAAGAGAATTAAATTTCCAAATCCGATGAATTCATGGAATGTGGGGAATTTCATGTGAAAAACATGACTTATTCGCATTTCAAATTTTAAAAACTGTGACACCAACAGCCTATGTAATTTTTTTAAGTAATATAGCAATATTTGGGTAGTATAGCCTCTTTTAAAAAACTAGTGAATTTGAAGATCAGCAATTGTCAAAAATACGGAAAACAACTGAATTACTCAAAATATGTTGATTTCAAAATGCGATATGTAATAATATAAAGGTGTTCCATTTATAACTTTATCAATATAGCTGACAAAAGTGATGTATTTGTCAAGAGCGATGTCGAGATCATACAATAAGTGTACCGGGTGGCCAAATTTGCTTGCTATTATAGGACAACTCGAGAACTAAGAGAGATACAAAAAAATTAACCCCCCTTTCTCGAGCTCTTTTTCTAAGACAAACTTAATGCCGAAATGCAAAATTGCCTATCTTCTTTTGTTTTTGAGATATTAGCGAATATTCGATTTTTCAAATTTTCGATGCCTGCGCATATCTCGGTTATTTTAGATATTAGAAAAAAACAACTTATATGTTCTTCAGACACTTTTTTAAAAGGAATGCAGTGGCGTAGACAATATTTTAATAAGTTGATAAAATTTCGAGTTATGACATAAACTTGTATTTTTTTAAATGAAAATCATAGTCGGCTATGATTCAGTTACAAAGATAATTTTTTTCTCTTTTCAACGATATATAATATGTGTGGTTAATTTATTCGGCTTCACTATTTTTTAAGGAATCTTAGAATTGTTAAGGTTATTAATAGCTGCCATTTTGTTTTGGCATAGTGGCCGTAACTTCACAGTAATAATTGTTTCTTATATAATGTTCCAGCATGTCGAATTTTTCATAATTTTGAAATGCCATTCTTGAAATTTAAAGGTAGGTATTCTAAAATTTCTAGGAAACAACTATTCGCAGATCAATTATTATAAGCGGTATAAATTACAGACACAAAGTGATAAATGCAGTTAGAACTGTCAATACTTAAATTTCAAACAGAAGATATACGTCTACTACGCGAAAACGAAATGGGAGCTATTAATAATCTTAAAAAGTCAAAGATTCTATAAAAAATAGTTAAGTCGAATAAATTAACCACACATATTATATATCGCTGAAAAGAGAAAAAAAATATCTTTATAACTAAATCACATAGCCGACTATGATTTTCATTTAAAAAAATACAAGTTTATGTCATAACTCGAAATTTTATTAACTTATTAAAATATTGTCTACGCCACTGCATTCCTTTTAAAAAAGTGTCTGAAGAACATATAAGTTGTTTTTTTCTAATATCTAAAATAACCGAGATATGCGCAGGCATCGAAAATTTGAAAAATCGAATATTCGCTAATATCTCAAAAACAAAAGTAGATAGGCCATTTTGCATTTCGCCATTAAGTTTGTCTCTGAAAAAGAGCTCGAGAAAGGGGGGTTAATTTTTTTGTATCTCTCTTAGTTCTCGAGTTGTCCTATAATAGCAAGCAAATTTGGCCACCCGGTACATGATAATAATATATCTATCCCTCATTCTAATCAAAAGGATTAGCCCTAAAGTCTAAGACTTGTGTGGGAGAGGGGGCGGCATTTGCGCCTCAGGAATGACTTATGTTGGTAGGCCCAATCATCATTCAGTGCTGCAATGAGGGAAACCTGGAAAATCTCATTAACTAGGGGGACAGTCAAATATCTACCTATCCCTACAAATAAGCCTTAATCCATGAGAAGACAATTTAATTAAAAATTATCTTGTGGAAGGGAAGCGATCAATATGCTATACTCTGAGCCACTGGCTCACCATGACTATGACATTTATAAAAGCTCATAGTTACTTGAGACATTAAATTCTAACAGTTCTTTATCACACCACTCTGCAAGACTAGGTTGTCAGTTGGTAATAATTTTTAGGGATCATCTGTAAATTGAATCCCAAACAATTTTAGATTGTCAATATATAAAACATATTTATACATTATTAATGAAAAGTAAACATAAAACTGACCATAGATTTAATCCTTGAGGTATGCTAGATAAAACACAATTTTGTATTTTATGCAATATAGAATGCCCTATGAGTACTCTTTGATGGAAGTACCTACAGTCAAACCATTAAAGCTAATACACTATCACTATATCTACATATACATTTACCTCATTCGCAGTCAGACTTAATTCAGTAGAATCCTTAGCTTCATAATCGTAAAGAACTCGAGCCTTCATCATACTATTTTCGATTGGTGAATCATCATTTTGTATGGAATTATTGGGAGTGGAAGGAACACCTGATATACTACGGATTTAAAAAAAAAAACTATTATCTATAAAAAAAAAGAATTGTCATGCTTTTGATTAATTAAAGGAGTACTTGATATGCTAACTAAAATTATATATTGCGTAACTAGTATCAAAAGTGCTTTGCATAAAAATAGTACGTCGTGCTTGTTTATGTAAAATATAGTTATTCAAACCTAGCGGCGCTATCATGTAGAAAGTTAATGTACCACCAAGGTTGATAAATTTGATTGGTTATTTCTGTAAATACACAAAATTTCATTGGTAAATGCACATATAATCTGACACAATATATCCTTCTGCTGTCCATTTGTACTAATGCAGTTGAATAAATGTATGCTTCTATAAACCAGGGTAGCACATACATTGAATTTATGTGCTTATTGCACACTCAGTACTTTTCCTTGAACGATCTCAACAGTATTAATTATATTAAAAAATATTAGATTATTTGTTAATCCATAATAATCTACAATTTCTATAAAAAATGTGTAAGTAAATAGATATGTCACACTTGGGATTATATTTTTTTCTTAATATGTCATTGTTAAAAGTGTAGTTTTAACTTCAATAAAATGGAAGAATAAGGAAGTTTTTAAAGAAAGTATACAAAATGATATATTATATAGCAGATTCGTGACATCAAAATATACTACAAGCTGTCGTTAGTCAGCTTGTGTACAGGGTGATTCACTTTCGAGTGTGTAACATGGGTATCTCGCTTATTACAAAAGATAGACTGTAGGTTTAAATTCGGCAAAGTTGCGAAATTTTGTGCTCAATAAATTGGCGCAAAGAAAACCCCCATATCTGCTTTTGTTTTTGAGTAAGGGGCAAAAACAAATTTTTTCCTGTTTTCGTTTTCTGGCCATAACTTCTATGTTTTTGAAAATATTGGCTTATCGTTTTCACATTATTAGGACACTTTCTTGAGACAAATACGATGCCGTAAACTGTTTTTTAAAAAAATGTCACTTCTATTGTAAATTATCGTCAACTTTATTTTTTCTTATAGGCGCCATATTAATTTTTCTCATATTTGAATAAACCGATTTTTTCTGAATACAACAATATAATATATGTTAATATTTGCCTAAAATATAAGGGCATTATGAAGGAAAATAGGTATTTTTTTGAACATGTCTAGTTAGCCATGGCCATGACAGTCAATTCTTGACAAACCACAAATGCCACTTATAATTTTTATAAACTGCATCTGTGGAGTACTTTTACATTGACTAACGATTTATTCAACCGAAGAGAAACAAGATATAGATATTTATTACAGATGTAACAAAAATTTAAACAGAACAGTTGAAGAATATTTAAACACATATCCTGAAAGACGACAACCATGCAACTATATATTACTACTACTATACTATACTACTACTACTACTACTATACTATACTATATTACTAAACTGCACTGTAATTTAAGAAATTATGGCAGTTAATATATGTCTTGCATGGTTGTCGTCTTTCAGAATATGTGTTTAAATATTCTTCAACTGTTCTGTTTAAATTTTTGTTACAT
Source organism: Pogonocherus hispidulus (assembly GCA_963924545.1). Taxonomy (NCBI): domain Eukaryota; kingdom Metazoa; phylum Arthropoda; class Insecta; order Coleoptera; family Cerambycidae; genus Pogonocherus; species Pogonocherus hispidulus. The sequence goes on along the minus strand of OZ004694.1, from coordinate 35,428,179 downwards.
CTGTAATAAATATCTATAATATTTTGTTTCTCTTCGGTTGAATACATCGTTAGTCAATGTAAAAAGTACTCCACAGATGCAGTTTATAAAAATTATAAGTGAAATTTGTGGTTTGTCAAGAATTGACTGTCATGGCCATGGCTAACTAGACATTTTCAAAAAAATACCTATTTTCCTTCATAATGCCCTTATTTTTTAGGCAAATATTAACATATATTATATTGTTGTATTCAGAAAAAATCGGTTTATTCAAATATGAGAAAAATTAATATAGCGCCCATAAGAAAAAATAAAGTTGACAATGATATACAATAGAAGTGACATTTTTTTAAAAAACAGTTTGCGGCATCGTATTTGTCTCAAGAAAGTGTCCTAATAATGTGAAAACGATAAGCCAATATTTTCAAAAATATAGAAGTTATGGCCTGAAAACGAAAACCGGAAAAAATTTGTTTTTGCCTCTTACTCAAAAACAAAAGCAGATGTGGGGGTTTTCTTTGCGTCAACTTATTGAGCACAAAATTTCGCAACTTTGCCGAATTTAAACCTACAGTCTATCTTTTGTAATAAGCGAGATACCCATGTTACACACTCGAAAGTGAATCACACTGTACAATGTGTAGTAGTTAGTATATTATGAAAACTAAATTTATTGCTTTAGCTTTATTGCGACCTGAAATAAAGTAAACGATCGTAGGTGATTTAAAATAATACAAGATTTAAAAAAATTTTCAGAAATATTCAAAATTTTCCCATCTCTAAAAAAAATTATACTTTAGATATTGTACCAAAAACCAAGTTTATTATAAGTATATTTTTTTCTTAATCCAACGAGTTATCTTCAATAGTTTTAGAGATATTTGCACTTTTAGTTGTAGTTTAGTCACTTGCACTTATTCCTAATACAGTATTTTGTTATTAGTATTACTCTAGGATGGTAATATAGACTACAATAACAAAAATTTATTACAGAACTTCATATCAAAGTATGAAAAATAATTTAAAAAAATTAACATTAATATTAACAAATTAAAAGTAAAATCATTAATAAAGGAAAAAAATATTTCAAGCAGATTTTCTATTACAGTACCTTTTTTGGCATACAAATATTGCATCTTTTAATAAGATTACGACAAACTATTTTAAAGACCATTTTATTGTTGAATGATAATCCATATTTATGAATATGAAGATTTATATTTTCCTGTAATGAGGTTTTGCAGTTGTTCTATCTAAAAAAACTGTTGAAGATAACCGCATAATTATATACCATTTAATTAAGAAACAATAGATTTTAGTTTTGCAAAATATATATGGTCTTTCAATAAAAAGTTAGTATTAGGTAGATATTTTTTGTAATTAAAATTAAATCAGAACTAAATTCTACAGGAAAAATCACAAGGGCTTGGTTTTTGATTAAAAAAAAAAATATGTAAAGAATTAAGATAACAAGACCCCCTCGTTATTACACAGAAGCTTTGTCATGGACAGTTTTTTGTGGGCCAGAATTTACAGAAATTTTATTTTCATGCAAAGAATATAACAAATTTTACTAAAAAAAATTGGATGTGTATTACCACTGTAAATCAGGGAATTCAGTAAATCAATGACACGAAATTAAGCAAAACATATACATAAATATATGTTCTAAAGCTTGGAAAAAATGTTGGTTTAACTAATTTTGTATACCTTATTAAAAATGTATACATCTTACATTACGTGATATTGCAGATTTATGTGATATTAATTTCAGTAACTTTAAGCAGATTGCTGAAGCG